>OZ035873.1:161957216-164357216 GCA_964034865.1 Eristalis intricaria
CTTCTTTATTTAACTCAATACTTACCTTCCTTTTTGGAATCCCGATATCTGAACAATCATTCCGAATTTTCTACTCGGACGAAATTTCACTTCATAATTGGAAAAATTTCTAACAGGCATTGCTGAATGATCCTCTAACGAACTTGTGGCAGTGTTTTTGATGATCTCTTTGGACGATTTGTGTGTGGAACACATGAGTTTTCCATTTTGTACTGATGGCGATGTTGCATTAAATAACTTAGACTCCATTCCCGACTTGAGACGTCGCTTCCCATTTATGGATATGGCTTGTACTTGTATATAGTAACTATAGTTTCGAAATATTTTTGTTTCGTATTGTGTTGCCTGTTTAGGGGATTTAAATTGTGACTACAAAACTTTCGTTCAATTTGATCCACTTACATCCTTGATGAACGTGTCGTTCGAGTAGATAGAACCATTTATGTATTGGGACATCATAACTTTGTACTTCTCAATGGGAAGATCAGACTTTCCCGGGCACCAGGCAACTTTCACAGTCATATGAGTGTCGTTGAGGGTCCGAGATGAAATGACTTGAAGGTCTAGCGGTGACTTAGGAGGTCTCGGATCTGCACGAATAGTATCTACAATTAGAGCAATAAAGCAAAAAAAGTTTTCTAATTAGTTTGTACTTACGATTGGAGAGGGTGAAGGGCTTCGATGGTTCCGTAAATCCACGAAGTCCTTTTTCACTGACCGCTGCCACTCGAAATTGATACCATCTGCCGGGCTTGAGCTTAAAAGCAACTTGCTGTCTTTTGGGTTAAAAGCAAATTTTTGTATTTAATTCAAATCTCGGTGGAATTGTTTGAGTCAAACCTTTTTGTTTGGTTCTGTTGGTCTACGACTGTGGCGAGTGTGTCGAAATCTTGCCATTGCCAGGCGCCGAGTTTTCGAACAGACAATACTTTCCCCACATGATACCGAATCTCCACGTAGTACGAATAATACGAGCTCGCAGATGTCTGCAATGTTGCCTCGCAGACTCTGTCTTTGCCAATCTTGGCAATCTTGAAGGAAATAACTTCAGGAATAGGGGGAAGTGTGTGATCTTTATCCAAGTCAATCGAGTCCTGACACAATGGACCGCAGCTGCTGGGACAGCACTTCTGAGTCTCAGAGCAGTCAAAGTCATATTGACACAGGTCGATGCAGGTGTCAAAGTGCCTGATGCTGGGACATTTTCCAGGGCGAGGCTTTTTGATCATTTCACTACTGCATTTTCTGGCACACTCCTATTGCACGACCATTGAAGAGGGTTATTGCTGAGGTTGATAGGGAAAATATAACACTTACCCGATCTATGGACTTGTGGCATTTTAGATTGCATTGGATGTCAATGATCTTGTCGTTCACATCTATGATTCGATTGCCCCTGTGTTTTCGCTGATGTGCCCCGTAGGTGTCTTCTGTTCGCAAAACACTAACAGCTAATAGTAGGCAAATAATATTTCGCGTTTCAAGCATTCCTGTAAAACAAAAACACAAATCATTTAATGTCGGTTGCATTCATGTTTAGGCAACTTTGTGTTTGTGTAAACATTGGAGTTGAACCTTGAGACTTCTGGGCAGGACTCTTTCTCTAAAAAACTCAGGCAGCGGTTAATAATGTGATGCTTTTATTATAGTTCAGAATTGAATTGATTAACGAATATAACTTTCTACCTAGCAAGTACTAGCCCCAAGCTTCCTTCGAGGAGAGATTCTCAACCTTACTGATACCCAGGTGTAAGACCTTAATATTGATAGCTGCCTGAAGCTCGCTGATTTCTGCAGCGTTTCCCAGGTCTCCCAGACCATTGCGATAAAAGAAGCAATGTCACGACTCAAGAACAATTTAATACCTAATGTAAGAGATATCAACATGTGTTCGGACAGCCAGGCCGCAATTAGGTCCTTGCGCAATGTCATGTTCAAATCCAAAAATTCCCTTAATAAAATAAAATTCCCTTAATTGTCTTAACGAGATGGCTGTGAATTTCAACATACACCTCATGCGGGTGCATATCTGGGCATTGTGTCATACCGGGCAATTACAAGGCCGATGAACACGCAGGGTGTGGTACATCCTCCTCTCTAACACTTGGGGGGAATTCCACCTTCCATGCCACTCGCTACAGCCTACCATCTACTTATATTATAATAGTTTGGGTAGTGCTACAGCTGCTCAGCAACAACTTGTCTCGTGCGCGCATTTGTTCTGTTATAAGTGGAAGAGCCAACAGTTTTATGCCGACTCTGTACGGCCAAGTTTGAGTCTTTTCTAGACAGTTATTACTCATTGAGTATTGTCAGTGTCTTGAAAGAGACTGGGAAAATTATTTTTGGTAGTAACGGCCAGAATACTCACAAAGCCACAAAACAAAACTACCATTCGTAAAAATGTTCACTTCACGGTGCCAATATACCATAAGATGTCATTTCACGTCTGCCCCGCTATAGACAAAATCATATACTATCTCAAAATTGTGACTGCCGATAGTGTAATGGATACAATTGTTGGCACCCCTAAGGAAATTTTGAATTCAAGTGTGAATAAGTTTCGCCTTGATAGAACCACGGATATGGTAAATATATTAAACATATCTTTTACGCTGTTGTCGGCATTTTTTCAATCTTTAAAAATAACTACTTGATTATATAATCATTGGCAGTCCCAAAAGTATATATATTGGGTATATTATTATTTGTGCCAATAGATGAAGTTCCATATAACCAATTATTGGCACCCGGGTGCCACTAATACAACACCTACTTTTATTGGAAACAACTATTGGCACTCATTTTTTTACATTTTCTATTATTTTAACAAAACACATAATGAACTTTACCACTGGCTAAAGAGGTAGTATTCGTCAAAGATGCACAACTGTGAGGAATATAATATATTTAATTATTCACATATTTATTTATTTATTTATTTATTTATTTATTTATTTATTTATTTATTTATTTATTTATTTATTTATCTACTTTTAACGGTTCCTTTGTGATAGTAATTTACTGATATGAAACAACAATTACATGTACATATACATATACTGAAATATATTTTTATATATATTTTTTTTTATTGGAGGTTTTGTCGTCTTTCCTTCAGTTTGTTTGATTTAATTCTTATTAATTTTATTTAGATTCACTATAAGTTAAGCCCATTTTCCAGTAGTAAGATATATGATGTATCAAATCTCTGTAATAGATACTGTGCGATAACTAAAATCAATGTAAATATTTTATGACGAAATAAATATCTATCTATCTATCTATCTATCTAAGTCTTAATTTTAGAAAATAATTAAATTGGTTTGCTTGTATGAATAGTTTTTGAAGAAATCGCCTAAGAATGAAATGGTGCCAAGAATTGGTGCAAAAAAAGGGGGTCCCAATAATTGTACCCGTTACGCTATTTATGTTTTGTTCAAGGTGGTAGGTGACGGAACGATTCTTACTCGAAAGTAAATACTCTACTTGGATGTATTTCTTCTCTTATTCGTCAGCTGTAAAGGCTTCTACCATGGCACGTCGGAAACGTGGGACGTTGTCGATGTCATCTGCGTAACCCAACAGTCGAATTGACAGACAGCTGTGTTTACAGGTATCATCCGCACTACCTTCCATGTTGCTATATTGAACAAATCAGACGTCAGCGTATCTCCTTGCTGAAAACCGAACTGCATCTCTTATGTGTACTCATGGTTCAACATAATCTGAGCTATTTTCTCTGGATCCCTGATTCGGCCATCCGCTTTGATATCCGCTTTGAAATTGATAAAAATATGGTATGTATTGATCTGAAACTTTTCTCTCGGATATTTGACTGGGCGCGCCCGTAGAGAGGATCTTCTAGGCGATGGCGATCAGGTATATACCTCCATAGTTATTGTAAAACCTCCTTTTTTGCGGATAGGCCTCAGCCTAAGCTAAACTTGTCAGCCTTGACATGCATTTGACGACGCGGGAGAACGCTCAGTGGTTTAAGGTCGCACATACCATAATTTTGCAGAGGTTAAAAAGGTTTGAAGGTGAATGTTTGGGTTCTTCCCGAAGTCTATCCAACCAACGTCAGAGAACACACAGCTTTAGTGACAAAAGAAATGATGAATTCATTTGGTTGGGAAGATTTGCAGCACCCACAGGGCTCTTCAGACCGTATGGCTTCTGACTACGATTTAAATGAAAACGTACCTTCAAGACTTTAGTGCACATAATTCTTCAGAATTTACGAGAGTACGATAACTTTGCGTCCAAGAATTATTGATAGCAATATTTTGTAGAGAATGTTAAGAACAAGCATTTTTTGACTATGGGCGTGACCAGAGTTACGGCTAAAATATTTGAGAAAGTTACAAAAAAAAGTGTTACAGAGCAAAAAAAAATCAATTAAAAATGAAAAAATGTAATTTTCAATGCCTTGGTCTTCGCACGATTACCTAAAGCAGAAAAAAACGTCCGACTAGATCTTCTTAAACTTAGTTTTAAATCTAACCCCTTCAACCAACTAAACTTCAGCGAATTATTATGAAGAATAAATCGACTATACGAAAAGGTTGAGCAATTTTCGAGTCCGAATGTATGGTTGCATGTAGCTTTTTTCAGCTTCGACATCCAATTAAGGAATTGGTTTTTTCAGAGCATAAAAATACTATTTTGACTTCTGCATCCTCTATGTTTCATCATGCCTAGGAGTTGTGTGGTCTTTTATTCATCTTCTAATTCTCTTTGATAGATTTAATTTTTTTCTAAAAATTTGCTGTGCCTTAAATGGTTCCTAGGCTCCGAAATAATCGTTAACATGCATTATAGGATGGTAGCCTTGTGTCCATCTTGACTTATACATGGAAATCACATTTCCCATAATTTGAAATAATTCCTTTTCAAACTAATCTCAAATATTGTGGCTCTTCATCAGAATCCACATAGGATACTGATCTGATTCTGACCCGACTCCGAATCTGTTACATGGAGAAAATGTCTCTTATAAAATAGTCTCCAAAAGTCGCAAGAAAATGCAAAAAGTATCAAAATGGAGGTATTTTAAAAAAGTCGCGTCACGGTGTTTGAGTTTCAAAAAAGGGTCAAACTGCGTCTATGGTCGCATAGATACGATTCAGAAGTACGATTCAGAATTGATATAAGCATTGAATACAAAAACCAATTTAGCACATCACATTCCGCAATTTTGAAAAATATTGGTCAAAACTTTTGTTTTTTAATTTCTTATAAAGAATTTGAATTTGCATCCAAAAAACTCTTGAGATTAAGAATTTGATTTAAATTTTATATTAAAGAGCAGATTTCTGGCTTTTAAATTTTATTACTTCATTGTAAGTGTTGCCGTTGCTATTTTATTTTATGTTCCATTTCAAGTAACTTTTTTTTTTTTAAAATTGCCCCTACCAACTAAACAGGATGAGATGTACCTCGCATAGTAAAATATGTTTGCCTTAACCCATCTACAAAATACCGTTACAAATTCTTAGTGCCAAAGTTGTCGTATTCGTGCCTTTGAATTATAAAGAGTGGTCCAACCATAATGCACGGTGTTAATTGTGAGTCACACCTGAAACTTAAGTTTCCTTGCCCCACTTAATTTGACATTTCTTTGTTTCAGTGTTTGACAAATTCAAACATGAAGAGGTACACAAATGAGCAGCGCGTTAGGATTGCCGAAGCCTTTTACGAAAATGGACGTTAAAACCAAAATGCATTTCGTTCACTTCGTGATTTTTTGTGTCAAAATGTGATGTGACCAAATGTGTCTACAATCGGTAGAATTGTCCGCGTTGTATTTGAGCAAACCGGGCCTGTAGGAAATGTCCAAATACCTGTCCATGCTCAAAAAGTGACTCTTTGGCGCGTTGTATTGTATAAGGTCGGCCAAGCAGTTACCGTGAATGGTGTTCGCTATCGTGAGATGATAACGGACATCTTGTGGCCAGTACTTAAGGGTATGGACCTGGGCGACATGTGCTTCCAACCGGATGGTGCCAATTGCCACACAGCCAACGAAATAATGCGTGAGAAATTCAATGCCCGTGTTATCTCAAGTCGTGGTATTTTTAATTGGCTGTTACATGATCATGGGATTTGACACCATTGGACTTTTTTCTTTGGGGATATTTAAAAGAAAAACTGTACTTCAATCAGCCAATTCAATTCAAGAGCTAAAAGATCGGCACATTAATGACATTGAACCTCAATTATGTCTCAAGGTCATTGAAAATATGGACCATAGGTATGCCACCGAAGCCATGGCGAGCATTTAATCGATATTTTGTTGATGTTCGTCGTGAGTTTTCGTTGGGCCTTTACAAGTGGCTTGGTAATAGCATTGTATATGAAACTTATAGTACTATCACTTGAAGAAAATGCTAGTGCGCCATCTATGATCGCGAGGGACTACTACGTCAGTGAGTGCGGAAGATATTACGCCTTTTGTTCTCAAATATATGCGGCAGCACTCAGAGTGATAAAATTTTTTCACTCTACTTTAACCACTCTCATACCAATATCCTACATCTCCGTTTCCTCTACTACGAACTACTACAAAAATAGTCTGATGCGGTTTCATATACAATGGTAATAACAAAAAATTGTGTGTTCGAGGAATTTATTCCGGTACATTAAAACCAACATTTTGAATAATCTCTGGACAATTTACACGATACGAGAAAATGTCATGGATAAACATTATACAGTGAAAACTTCCTCTTTTTTCTAAGGTCTAAGGTTAGGCCTTAAGTTGGACTCAAACTTTTGGCCTGCAGTGTTCGAAAACCAATTAAGGCACATCTTGTTTGATATGGGAGCATAGTGTCAAAATTCCGTTCCATTATTTTTTATAATAAATGCCTTTTGATCTTGTTCTAGACGTACCACAGAGTGGATACAAACAACCAGTGACAAGAGAGATCCCAATTCACTGAACGAAATGAATAGAAGTACGAGTATTTATCGGATTTTCTAGCGAATTTAATTGTCACTTGTTTTTCAAAAGCTATAATTTTAAATTCAAAATATTCAAAAATTAAAAAAAATATGGTAAGAAATCATAAAAGCGCAAATAGAAGCTTTAGAAAACTAAAGCGGAAAGCAATACGCACTAGGCCGTACAAAAGTCGCAGTCGAAGAAAACCCGTGTGCTACGATGCACAGACTCAAGTTTCTGGAAATCAAATTGATGAGGAGCTCAATGCCATTATGGATTATCCCCCCACTGCTCTCAATGTTTACAAGACCTACAGGATGTATCGAAAGAAGCAGAAATATCCGAATGTATTTATAAGTTGCCGCTGTCCGTCCCAGGGGGATTTGCAAAACGATGCAATTAACTATCATTTTGGGCCAACGACAATTAAGAAGGAACTGTCGACAGAAAGCAACTAAAAAAGCTGAAACAAAACAAAACCACCATCTGTGGCATCAGCCAGAGGTTTTGTGTAAATAAATTGTTTTGTGTACAGTCTAAATAGTCTGTGTATGGCCTTCTCAATTCGCAGCCGAACACAATGAGCAGCCTTTGTGCCGGCGAGTCATGAACGCCTCTTACGTTTGACGATACGCTTGCAGATAGCGAATGGAACGAGCAAATGAAACTAAAAAAAAAAACAGAAGTGAAATTCAACCCCCCGACTGTGGGGGTAAATGTATTCACGTTCATCGACTCGGAGTGCAATTTGTTTACTACGAGTGCAGCGGTTGTAATTTACAAATCATGTGAAATCGATTTTGGATAGTGAACGCGTGTGAGGGATTGGTTTTCATCGGTTGTTTCGATTGCAAGTGTGAAAATAATCACACATAAGATAGCCACATTTGCACGTTCGCGATAGAGATAATGGGCAATCAGGGTGGGGACGTCAGTTTTAAATGCCACGCACTGGGCGAGGTAACAAATTGATGGATGGTACAATGTATATGGAATACATGCACTAATGCGGCGCTTGTATGTTGGGTATTAATGGAACTTAGAATTAAAGGAGTCACACGAAAAACGCTTTGGCTTTGAATGAGACTTATGACTCTTTGTCATTTCAAATCTGCGGGTCGTTTACGACGTGGAATTTTTGAAAATTCAAAAATGAGCGTTGTTCCTGAGAACTTCGGTGTAAAGAAAAGATGTGCTGGACAGATTTTTTGGGTTTCAGTTTCGTGTCAACTTGTTTAAAACAAGTTAACATTTTGACACACAAAACCATTCACAGCACTTTCACATCATTTTCCTACATAATAGAATAAATCATCAGTTTATGTATCTAAAAAGGATCCCGATTCAGATTACAATGCAAAATGTTGTCGTTTTGACAAGCTTCCGGCACACCATCTTTTCTTTACACTGTTCTACTGTTTGAATGTAGCAAGCACAACACGAGTGGTTTCTGTAGAATCTGGACCTTGCTCAACCTCAGAATGCTCAGAATGTCGTGCCATCCAAATTATTATCTCATATTTTTATGCAGTTATGTACCTATAGGTCTGCAAATATTGTTCGGGATTGCTGTAATTTGCAGTGGCGATCGATGGTTTAAGGTTTGTCGCTAAGCCGTCTTACAGTCTTGGACCCACTTGGTGTTGGGTAAATGTATTGGAATAGTGTGCTACGATTTAGCTCTATCAATAGGTTTTTTGAAAGAGATCATTATTTAATTTGTTTGCTTGATTGTTGCAGTTATTCTCTTGACATTCTACGTACTGCGTATTATATTGTTCTCGAGTGGGCAGTTTTATGCCGACTCCGAATGGTGAAGTTGAAGAAGAGATTACTAGACAGAGGATATTCCTTAAGCATCGTCAGCAACTTGAAATAGGTGGAGCCATGAATTATGAAATGTGGTCGCGTCGGGGTTTGAATCTAGATACACCCACTCAAATCGATACTGCGCGGCTGCCACATATTTGCTTAAAATGATAATTTCCTAGTTATAGAATAAATGCATCTACTGAATTAACACTAAATCTTATATTTCTTAAAGCCCGACTATAATAACCTTTAGTTTTTACAGTCCGTATTCAATGAAGAGAAAAGAGTGTGGCGGAAGGGGATGATGACCGTTTAAGGCAAAATTCCGTAGTGAAATCGACGAAGCGGTTGCTAGAATTCTTTCACTAAACGGAACAATAGAAGTAGAAGAAAATGTGTTCGGCTGCAATCAGATGAACCAGATGTCAGAACTTTATTCGGTTGCATCAAAATATAGTGCAAATAATGCACCTGTGAAGAGAAGAGATGACTTAAGGCATTTGGAAAGCAGAGTCTGTGCTGGGGAGAAAGTTATATAGGTAAAAACATTGAGGAACCAGCAAAAACTAAACACATATTTCTTTTAAAACTAATTAATAAATAAATAAAGTCATCATAAATGTAAACAAGTAAAATTTTAAATTTAAAATTTAATTAAATTGTTAAAAAAATAATGCCATTCATCGTCGTTGTTAGGCATGGTGGAAGGATAAGTTGTGATGGACAGTTCTATTGAGACCCTGTGTGACGCGGGAACTTGGATGTCATTTGGTGACTTAATGGTGGAAACATGGTGGAGTTAATGGTTCTGCAACAATTCACTACACATTATGGAATTATTCTACATAACACCATTGATAAAATAAATAAATTTCTTCAACTTACAACAATTTGCAATTCGCCTATTTCATTCATCACTTAATCATATATGAAATTGAATTGTGATATAAGCTTAAGCAACTCATCTATCTAATGTCAAAAAACGGACCCTGAGTGCCGTCACAAAACAGAAATATGGCAGTTTTGACAAGATGTGCAGCACACCCAGAAATGAAGTATTACAGAGATGCCCGACTTCTACTTCTCTTGCCCCTTAAGATGTTGACAGTTGTTTTTTATATCGTTTTCTCAAACCAAATTGGCCAATCAGAGAACGGCATTCAAGTTATTTCGTGAATAACCGTTAAAAATGCATGAATATCTGTCAAAAAGCACTCAATTTCGTCGTTGAACTAGGTCGGCTATCTCTGTCATACTTCATTTCTGATCACACCTTATTATCCTTCCACCATCGCTGTTAGACTGTTGTCATTACTAACATTCAATTTCCAATTAGCTTGTGATGTGGAATGTATTCCATACATTTAGTCGAGTCGTTTAATTTTCGTAATAACAATAATAAAATAACTACAAAATGACATAAGTCCCAATCTAGAGTCGATTAAATAAAACGAAAAGTGGAATAGTGATGAATGTATTTTCTTTTTATATAATTAGTTTAGACTCATTCCTTAGCAAAAAAAATCATAGAAGATTTTATAGAAGAATTGTGAAAAAATAATAGCTGCTGACCGGAACTAAGACACCTAATTTATCCATAACTTTTATCAAGTCTTGATATCGTTTTATTGGGATATAAGTCCAAGCATGTTAGAAATTTTTTTAAATGTAAGATTTCTCCGTTCGGGCTTTGACGTTGACGCGTTGAATTTTCACAGACCGAAATATCGTCACGCGCGTTCATTTCGATATGGAAAACTGAGGCTTGCGCTTTCTGACACAACATTCTATCAAAGACCGACCACTCAAACGCGCCTTTGAGATTCAGGCTTTAGGCGTACCTCATAAATGTACTAATTCAGATCTATTAAACAAAAAAAAATTTCTTGGAGTCAATTAGTACATTGCTAGGCAAATCATAATGATGTTTTCATTGAGTGAAGAGGAGGATTGAGAAAATGACGTTAAAAAGTTCAAAACGAACTATGCAAAAATTCAAAGAAATGCCAATATACTGAATATGATATATAAGCCTGAAGATGATTTAGTTTCACTATCAACATCAATGGTCATTGGTGTGTTAGGTAAGGTTAGGTAGGGGGCTGCTAGTGCATTCACCAGCACAGTTAGACCGTTCATCTATTGTAACACCCACAGTCAGACTAATACGACTGATTGACTACTCCAGTGATAGTGCCGTTAATTTGATCCCAACGGCAAATGGTGACTGGACTAGATTTGAAAACCAGATAAAAGAGCATGAACTTTGCTTTCACTGGAATTCAAACCGGGGACCCCGCTAACCATAGCCATCCAGTCGTTTTTCACTGCCTGGTAAATTTCTTATTTAGAAATAAAACAGTATAATAATTTAGCGTCGCACTTCTTCCAGAACTAAAAAACTCTCACCAACCTCACTTTTGGGTTTTTAAGGGCATGACGTTGTGGGTCTGTACGTCGACTCCTACACAACTTAACCTCGATGCCTGAGTTCTATTACCGGTATAACAAAAGAAACAAACAGACAAAAATAATATTCTGACAATGCTAAAAGTGTTATAGCTGTCTAGAAAAAGCTTCTTAAATTTGGCCGTTTGGAGTCGGCATAAAACCGTAGGTCCCTTCCAGTCAGAACAATACCACGCACGACATGAGTGATTGTTGTAAAAGCTGGGCCCTGGCTTTCTACGTGCTGTAGCGCCACCCATATTATTATTATTAAATAGGAGCTGAGGGTTATTTTTCCTCCACTAACATCACAAAGGGTTCAAAAGGACCTAGGTGCGACGCAGCCTACACACGTCTAGCCACGCACCTAACCTATCCTAATCTACATAAGTTTTTAATTATAACATAATTATCCATACTTCCAAATGTTGCGAAGAAAATAATCACTTGTATGCCCATGAATAGCAAATCCATCGAAGAATCATAAAATGGTAATAAGGAGATCATGTGAGGACCATTGCGAGAAGTCATTTTCATAGAATATTGGCAACGCATAATGCATCTTTCGTCAGTTAATTTATGTTTGTGAAACAAACGACCAGAAAATCACACTTGAAATGATATCAAACAACGCGATTGTTGAAAGCAGCAGCCAAATTGAACTCATTACACAGCGTACGATGTCTTGTGACAAAAACAAATGCTTCATTAAATTCATAGAACGTCAATTGAACCAAAGTGAGGAAAAACAAAAGCAAAACAAAAAAATGTTTATGATAAAGAGAACTCCCAAGTTCTTGACATAAGCTATAAAATTAGCATTCATTATGCCGCAGTATGTGAATGTTTTGACGCAGAACTCTTTGCACTTGACCTACATATCGCCAGCGGATATTCGCACAACCGCAAGTAGCGAGTCACTGAAGTCACGTTTTTGTCGAAATTAATTTAATGAAGCACATATGTAACGTCTAAAAGTGCAGCTGCACTGTGTCAGATATTGCATGACGCTTAGTCACAAGAACCCTCATTTCTACGTGCGATTTAATAACGCGTACCTATGTGACGCGCAAAATAAAAGTCTAAAAATATAAACGTTCTTCCTCTATTTCGTCCTATTTAAATGCATCTACATAGTTAAGGTGCACACAAGTTATTAACGACGGGCATTCAAAAACTTTACGCAAAATAATATATAAGAGCACACAACGCACAATAACATACACATAGATACACCACACAAAGAATCTGAAACATCTTTCCTTATTTATTTTGATTCAGATAGTTGTGGAACTACTCGTTTGGTCCTGTGATAACATCCAGTCGAGTAAAAGAAACTGAATGTGCCTGAATCTTAATTGCACTACTAGATAAAATCTTAACATAAAGAAGGAATCTTCCCGAACCGAAGCACAAAGCAAACATATATGCATTCACACCGAACAAGGCTTAAAAGAGAACTCATCACAAAAGGAATGCTGAATGGTATTCACCAAACCTGGCGCCGTTGTCGCCGCCGGTAACTTGGTCTTTGGAATTTAGGTCGGGAAGAGAGCTGCTGATGCTGTTGCTGCTTCTCCTGCTGCTTCTGCTTCTGATGCTGCTTCATTCCTTAAGGGATTTTTCGTATATTCGTTTTTTTTTCGCTTTTTATCGATACGAGTACGAATAATTCGCTGTTAATTTAATCTAACAGATTACTTACAACATACCTAAAGGCAAATGAAGATTCTTCGGCGGGCACAAATTGATCAGTTAATGGCGCACACACTCCCGAAATTACATTATTGCTTGTAGATACTCTGGTTATTTCGATTTGTCTTTTTGTTTTTTTTTTTCCTCTTTTGTATTTTTATTCTAAGACGTATTCAGTTCACGCACTCGAATCGCGTATCCGTACCGTCACCTTTCGCGAGCAACAAATCAATTTGAATGCAATTAGCTTCGTGAGCAACCGCGCAGCAAAGTGCAAATGTTCGCAGTCGGCCGGCCGTGTTCGACGATTTGTTGCACTCGACTGAGTAATTCAGAAATTCAGATTGTCGGTGCCATATATTGACACTATTCCGTATCGATGGTATGTCACGTCACGCAAAGGAGTTGTAGGTAGTGGCAGCGTGCTGCAGATAATAGACACTGGATGGATGGTGGAATTCGAACACTGATGCAGCTAAACGATGGTGATGATGTTCGTGTGGACCAGGCTCATACCTCTGGTAGCAAACGACTTCTTGTCTGATTCTGATTTTAAACCAAAAGGCAGTAGTTGTTGATGTCGATGTCGTTGTCGTTCTTGTTCTTGTTGTTCTTGTTGTTACTGTTGTCGAAGTGATGAACCCACCAGCTATCCAAGCAACCACTAATTCAGCTGCAATCGGCTCCCGGTCCTTGTGCCGTAATCTGCAGGGAAGAACTAAAGTTGCGTAAAGAGAAATGCCCCTTGCGGCCGAACACACTGAATTAACAGCAGGAGGCGGCCGGCGCGGTCGCGGTCAGGTTCCATTGGCTCACTGTTGAGTCATTTATGCTAGATGGTGTTTTTATTCTTATTTTTCTTCTCATTTTTGTATACTAACCTTATAGGGTGAGTGAGATAGTGAACGACCAGATTATGTACAAATAACATTACGTACGTTGGCTACTCGTTCTAGTTGACAATTAAATTGATTCACATCAGGATACACAACAGACAAAATGTTGTTGAACTTTGCTTGTGGCGTGGATACGCTAAAGGAAGTATTGATTTTATTTATTTTGTATTGTCACTGTATTCCTTTTCGCAAATCACTTTATCGAGAGGATTGTTACAGTTTAAATTGAGATTATTTCCGTTGGTAGGTAATTGATATAGGTATTATTTGGAATTGCAACAAATTGGTTCTGAGAATTCTAAAGAGAATGAAATCTTCTCGGGCTTTCCAAAATACAATAAAATTCATGGGATTACTAGGAGTGACTTTTATGGTTTTTGTTTTTATTAATTATTTAGTTCAAGGTTTACAGACAGTTGGGTATTAATTAAATTTGTGTCATAAGAATGAAAACCTTATTATTCGAATTTTGAGAGCTGCTGTTTCGTGTTACAAAGCCAGTTCTATATGTACCACCAGTTCTATATGTACCAGAAACAAAAAAATACGCTGGGTCTAATTTTTCTAACAAACGATTACAGACCATACATAAATTTTGTAAAAGCACGACGCGATAGAAGAAATGTACAAATTTTACCCACTGACGGTCCCACTGACGTAAATATCAGATGCAGTTTGGTTGGTGGGAATTCCCTATCCCCCGCCAAATGTGTGTTACGCTACTCGGCACCTGTACACTTGTTTCCATGATCAAATGTTGTAGGCAAGTGCTATATAAAATGTTCTCAAAAATATACTTCGTATTGGCCAGCCCTAGTGCATTGCCAATTCGACACGTTCACTGAGTGCAAGTATTAATAGACTTATAGTGCCGAAGCATGTCTCATATATCTTGAAGTCTGATCCACTGGCCCTTCGTGTTTTGGATGTAGACATTACATTTTTGGACGTGCAGGGCGCATTCGGAATCACAACATTCAATCATATTTCGTTCTTTTTAAATCATGTCTGAGTTAAGTTTTTTGTAAGCTTATGAGATGTTTGCATTGTTTGATTTATAAATATTTATCTGTTAAAGCCTCAAGTGCTTATTGTCAAAATCAAATACGGATTTCATCAAAATCAGAAATGAAGCATTATAGAGTCCATCGACGAATTTGAGTACTTCTTTGACAGGCATTTATGAATATTTGACGGTTATTCACGAAAAATGCCGTCCTCTAATTGGTCAATTTGGTTTAAGAAAACGTTATAAAAAACAGTTGCCAAACATTTTAAGGTGCATGAGAGGTATAAGTCGAGCATCTCTGCAATACTTCATTTCTGATCAAAATATTGTTTGCCAAGATTAAAGGTGCTTCCACACTGAATAAAACAAAACTGAGTTAGACAAGCAAAACTGTTTTTTCGCCTTATTAAAACTGTGTGGGTAAATTTCAAGACGCACTATCAAACAGTTTTGTTTGTCTAAAGTTCACGCAATAGAAGGGCGAATTTTCAGACACAACTATTGTCCACCAAATGAAGTTATACTTTTTGGTACATATGCAAAAAGATGCTAATTGAATTATTGAGTTTTTTATCGATAAAAATCTCAACGGAATCTAGTCTACCTACTCTAATTAACGATTATAAATTTTTTCTCCTCGAATCAATCATTCTATTTGCGAATTGTCAAGCTGATTGTCCCCTTGTCCATCGATGAATTTGAGAATTTGAGACACCTTTTTACAGTTTTCACCGTGCGGTTTTGTACTATGTTTCCACTGACCGAAACCGTGAGGTTTGTACTACGTTTCCACCTAACGAAACCGCCAGGTTTCATCTGGAAACCTCGCGGTTTGTGATATTGAACCTCTTTGCAGCCCCCCTTGAATTCATCCGTCCATGAGAGGTTGTCAAACCGAACAGGCCTACAGCGTGAACTTCTCATTCGTCATTTTGTTTCATTTTATCATTTTCATCTCTCTCTCTCTCTCTATTCTCTAGTGCGCCATTTAAAAATTGAGAGTTTGTGACATTTGTTTTAACGGGCACTTATAAATTGAGAGCGAAATCAATTCAACCTCGGTGGTAACGGTCTATTGAGGTTTCAGTAAAATTTCATCTGAACCTCGCTGTTTCGGTGGGAACATAGCATTATTTATGCTTTTTTGACGATTATTCAATAAATCATGTGCATTCTTTAATTGCATTCAACTATTGGGTTTAAGAAAACGATATGAAAAAACGTCCATGTTATACTTTTTTTTTGCTCCATCTTAATGAACTGTCATAGCTTGTGTTTGAAGTTTAGAATTCGTGGAGTGCTCATACAAACAGCACTTAACATAGTTTTTTTTTTCTATTCAGAGTGTAAGCACACTAGATTAATCCACAATTGTAACTGTAAAAGACAGACGAGAATAACGTATTTAACTTAAATTTACACATGAACAGTAAATCTATGTAAAACCTTCCTTCTACTGACCTTAATATTTAACCAATTTAATAATAATAATAATAATATATCGGTGGCGCTACAGCCCGTAGAGGGCCAGGGCCTAGTTTCTCAGCAACCGTGTGTTGTGCGTGCTATAGTTCTCTCACGAGTGGAAGGGACCTACAGTTTAATGCCGACTCCGAACGGCGAAGTTCAAAAGCTTTTTCTAGACAGAAATACTCTTTGAGCATTGTCAGTGACTCGAATGAGGTGGAGTCGTGAAATATGAAAAGTGGTAAATTCGGGTATCGAACCTGGCACCCTCTGCGTAAGAGCCGACGCACTAACCCACTACGCCACGCCGACCCAATTTAGTTGGTTTTTATTTTAAATGTGGACAATTACGGTACAAAGGTGATTTATGGTAGCATGATGAGCTAGGTGCTAACGAATTTACGTGAATAAGGATGGTGAGTCAACGTCTTAAAATTCAAAATAGGTGCATTTATCCTGACTGCAAAAAAAAAAACGTGTTTGCTCAGCAATGTAAAATTAATTCAGATCTTGCACTCATAGGGAAGGAACATAGGTATACAATTCTAAAGGCTAAGATCTCGATCTTCCAGATAAGTAAGCATAAGTTTAAAGAAATACCGTGCTCCAAATATAGAACAGATCAGATACCCTACTTTTAAATTAAACCTATTCATCCAGCACTGATCACTCTTCGTTACGCACTATTATTCGAAACCCGCCTTCGAGTGATTCAATCTACAGCGGCAATAAGCCAGGCAGTTAGTTAACTAATTAAAATTATGATAGGACTTCTTGCAGCAATCAGACAAGGTAGTAAGACATGGGACTTCTTATTTCTTAAGTGGGTTTAAATGCTTATCCGTGGTAGTCAGGCTCACCTAACCTCAAAAGTTGCAGCTAAGTTGATGATGGCACATGATGTGTGTTGTATTTAAATTCAAATCTAATTTACCACCTCTCAGAACATCTTATTCGTGAAGCTACAGATTGTGTTGTTTCTTTTCAAATTCAACTTCATGTCCAACTTTAAGGTACCGCATTTAAGAGTTTGAATTCACAAAAGGAGAATAACGAAATGATATATATCGAATTCAAAAACCAGTCCGACTGTAACCCGGCGGATCTTTTATGCTGCACGTGCCGTATTTCTTTATCCCATGAATTATCGTTGCCAAAATCGATTTCTTGCCGTTCCAGATGATAATTCACCAACTGAATGCCTTAATGAGAAGAATAACTACAGAGTTCACAAAGCGTAGCTCTTCTTTGTGTCTTCTTCGTGGGTATGTGTGTATCTTTTTATATCCATATGTACTTTATTTCATTTTTGCTTTGTCTTGCATACCGCGACCCAATATCTGGATATTTTTTTTTATTTTTTTCCGTTTTTGTTCCTTAAATTTATTTTTATTATTTTATTTTATTATGTTTTACTTTTTATTTTCTCGGGTGTTCGTTTTTTTCGGTTCGTAATTGCTACTGCCCTTCTTAGTGTTGTTTTTGCACTAAATGAAATTCCAATCGCTTAAGTTAACACCGCATCGCAACCGAATAGAGGTTCAGCAGACATATCTGCATCTGTGGATACGTACAGTTTCTGTATCAGTTTATCGGGCTATTCCAATCTTTCTCATAGCTTCGAACAGTGGCATTAAGGGTCCAATCGAATGGAACCGAATACGCAGAGCACAGATGAGCGGCATGGGTCTATCTTACAGAGACCGATACTACTACGTGATCGGCAGCAGATGAGGAGTAATTATAATAATTCTTTGGCTGAGTTTACAGCGTGCCTAGATGATTCCTTGGCCTTTGCATAATCATTAGGGTAGACATGTGCAAAATACATGTATCGCATCCGCACTGTGCAATTGATTGCGATTCGCAGAACAGCATGGAGATTATCTTATTACGTGTGGGCATCGGAGCATGCAAGGAGCACTGCATTCGAAACTTATCATCCATCGATCGCAAATTAAGTGAAGAGCTAATATTGAGCTTAGCTCTTAAGAACAATTGGTTACCCACTGCACGATATTGCTAATCGCATCATATTCGCCGCATTGCCAGACAATGTCCAGTGCTACTGAATGACTGGTTGCTGGCCAATGGCCACTATATGCACTGGACTCTGGGCACTGGGCATTGGGCACTGGAGACTGGGGTAACGACGTCGATTTCGGATCATTGCTATTTTGATGGAAATTCGAACTGGCGCAACCGTTGTTGCTGACGTCTGACGTGATGGACGACACTTTGAACCAGACTCGTACATGCTCTCGCATGAGTGTGTGCAGGGTCTGGGGGTCTGGATCGAACGGATAAATGAGGCCGATGGTGCGATTAAATGCGGTGTCTATCTTATTATTATGTATCGTAATGTATCCGTAGGAATAAGTTTTCGCTTATGCTTCATCACCCGTTATGTCGTATTACGTTGACCTGCAAGCTATTCTATATCCAAGAGTTCATTGTTCTCTTTATGGTTTTGTTGTCTCGAGAGAAATCGAGAAGGGCAATCGTTTGTTGATTCTCTGGGTAATTATAATTTTTTTTTAGACTCACACAATTTTTAGTGTACGGACTTGTGCATTGAGGATGGGTTCGTTTTGCTTTTTTTTGGGCGAAGATTTTATGACATGCTTAGGTCATGCTCTAAATTAGCTTAGGTTGGGCGCAAGTTTTCGCCTTGATGGTGGATAATTAGCCACGTTGGAATGGATGTCGAGAGACATTAGTTGCAAACGCTTTGTTTGAATGTTTACCTTGATTTGAGGACATCAGTGTACTTAGACCCGTATTAATCTTGCTATTTTGAATTAAAGAATAAATATTAATCATTATTCACTTAAGCGTCACTAAGCCCATTGACAATTGACCGCGTTGACCTGTGTTTGTAAGAATGGGAAACTGCGGTTCAGTAGCCGAAGACTTCGGATTAAGATTGTAAATATTGGTACAGATTATTATAAGCCCCATCGAGCACAAGTTGTTAATTCAGATGCCAATCACAAAAGCTAGTTAAACATTTATAGATACTGACGGCTCAGAACAAAGTGACGGCTTTGTCACTGAAGTTTTCAAGAGCAATCTTAACATAAGAATCTGTAGAATTGATTTCAAACATATTTCAATTTGAAATCCATTTGTAAATTGTGCTTTGTGAACAGCCAAGATCATGGAGAGGATGTAATATAGGCATGATTAGCACGAGGTTCCCTCGTCATCCCTCGAATTCACCATCACCGGACGGTCGAACCGCCAACCGAATCAACCATTTGCTCATTGGCACAAGACATGCGTCGTATCCTGGATATGTGAGAATTCAAGGGGGCAAACGTCGACTCTAACCATTTCCTCGTGGCACCACGATTCGGAGCACGACTGTCCGATGTCAGAAAGCTTTACCAGTCATGTTTGAATTTGAGTTTTGAGTTTGATATTGGGCGCATGAGCACACCGGAAATTGCTGGACCCTAGGAAAAGCTATCTTCGGTATGCTTAAGTCGATACTTGAGAAGGAGAGTAAACCAAATAATAGCACCGCTGTAAATACCAACTAATAGCGGATGCAAAATCGACTGGAGGGACTGGAGGGTTGATTCAGTTGGTTGAGTACCTGCCCTCGGTTAGTGGGGACCGCAGTTCGAATCCCAGCGAAAGCAAAGTTAATACGCTTTTATCTTGTTTTCAAATCTCGTCCAATCACATTAACGGCGTACCTAGGACCGTCAGCGATAGAAGGCAGCAACTACTCAGGCACGGATCCTCAACCATGATACTCCTAAAATGTTTGTTTCGGGGTTCGCATGATTTAAACTCAGCACTCTTCCACGCATCCCTCAGCAAATGCTTTTCCACCATTGGATAAGAACTTTTTTTCAGAGGTTTACTCCTCTGGTCGCAGTGGCGAAGTGGGTTGGGGCGTCGACTCCTACGCAGAGTGTGCCAGGTTCGATACCCGATATAACAACTTTCATAATTCACAGCTCCATCTCTTTCGAGCCACTGGCAATGCTCAAAGAGTATTCCTGTCTGGAAAAAGTTTCTCAACTTCGCCGTTCGTAGTCGGCATTAAGCTGCAGGTCCATAGGTCTATATTACGAGTTCGAACCAGACTACTTTTATATTGCTCTTTGTGTTACCACGTTGTCGTTCCTATTCCGCAAACCAGTTGGTGTTTTTGATAAAGCGGTGAAGACGTCTGGCACTACTGCTTCTAAGTTCGATCATTCGGGAGGAGAAAGTTCTGTTAATCCAGGGGAGAGAGTTTCTGCTCCTCTTATCTCTGCAACTTTTGCACAAGTTATTGTAGGGCACTTCCCATTGTTAGGCGTGATTTTCAAGGGCGCATTGACCAGTTATGACGAAGATATGAATTCTGAGAATGGGCCAACTCAATACTCTGATCATTCTGCGTGATCCGTTCGGATCGAGAGTAGGCCTCGTAGTGAGGAGTCCTGGGATAGTAGACCATATACGATTTGTATGGCAGATCACCATCTAGCGCATTGAAGGACATGGAAAATACTTCGGATCTACTCTATCTGAAATATCAACCAGAGGCATTGGATCGTGACTACACGGGCAGGTCCCACAGCCTTCATGATGAGGGGCTTTGAAGAACGGCCGACTGACTGGAAAGAACTCTCAGTGAAATATTCGCACTGAAGATAAGGTCTAGTCTGTGCTGCAGAGTGCTGTAAATGAACGATCTATCTCAACTCGTTGTTTAGTTGTTTTATAGTTGGATCATAAAATGGTGGATATTTGTCCTTATTTGTCATATTTCATACATAATACATGTGTGCCCATAAAGTATTTATAAAATGTGTGTTTAAATACATGTGTGGCGCTGTTATTTGTGGCGGTGCCTGTATTCCATCCCCGGTACGACAAAAGTTATTTACACAATGTTCAAAGAGTAATTATCAAACTTGGCCGTTTGGGGTAGGCAACAAACAATAGCTCCCTTTCACTCGTTAGAGAACACGAGTGGTTCCAGTAGAAGCTAGTCCCTGGGACTCTACAGGCGCCACCCAAATTATATCATGCAGTGAAAGCTTCCATAGGCGGACAGCAACCATCGCAAAATTTTTGTCCGGCTAAGGGAGTTGTCAATCCATGGGAAAAAATTCATCCTGAAAAAATTGTTTCATCTGCAGTCAATAAAATTCACAAGCAAACTAAATACACAAACAGAACACCATCAACACAAAACCGTTATCCATTTGGGTGGACACAAGTGTTACGCGGAGAAAAAATCGGAAGCAAAATCTACTACATTTCCTATAATTTGAGTAAGCGATAGATATGTTTCTCATTAATTTTCAATTAAATTAACATAACAAAAACAAAACTTCAAATATACACAAAACTTAAAAAGCCTAATTAGCCTTTATATAAGGAAAAAAAAACTCTAAACAGCTTTAAGCACTAAATCGGAAGTATTCCATTCATACGATTTTAATCTGTTCCTTATTTCTTCCATTTTCTTCAAGTGGTCAGTTAAGCAAATGTAATAGATTCGCCAGTTCAGGTAGTAAGTTAGTAGCATTGGAAAATGTAGTACTACTTCATATGTAGCAGAACGGCAACGCTGGTAGAGACAATGGTTTGACGGCTCGTGCACCACACCGATAATGGATGATAGAGATATCCAACTTCAGTCATTTTTACCCCTAGCCCACAACGAAGATGTAGTGGTAATCCCTTGTATTTCACTTATACATTTACAACGCTCGTCAATTCATCACAATATGGCGGCCGATTCGTGAATTTTGTGGGAAAAAGAAGCAGATTCATGAATTTAGTGGGAATCCATTTACTTTCCATGTAACGTACATGGTTTTGTTGTTCGGAGGGTGTTCAAAAGTTGACTATTATTTTTAAGGGAATTTTGTTACACTGTTATATGGACTTTCGTGAATAACAATGTATTGCAATGTCCATTTAACTGGAACTATTTGACCTAAAATTAATTCTTAAGTGTATATATAGCCAATTCATAAACAATACCTGACAAATTAACTCAAAAAATGAAGCCCGCTTTATACGCTTAAATCATTGATTCTGGAAAACTCATGAATTCAATTTAAACAATTTGATAAGAACAATGGCAATATATTGCAACTTTTACTAATGCTAAAAAATGGTTGTCAAAACATCTTATCTGTGATTCACGCTTCAATAATATTTTTATTATTGGTTAACTGAACGTGGGAATGTATTATTAATTTTTATTCTTATGAAAAAATTCACACTATGTTGTGCATTCATTAATTATGGCCAAGTATTTCAGATTGTAAATAGCTCAAAGTTTTAATTACTCAACTTCATGAACATAAGCTTTGTTCCATCGTTTAACCCTTCATTCTGTGTTGAAAATTGAACACCGAAATTTGAAAAAACGTTCAAATAACGAGCGAATTTTCAAATAAGAACTCTAATTCACCCCAATACTAAGGTGGGGAAGGGTATCAGCTGTTCCACAGCTGTTCTCAACAGCTGTATTCACAGGCAGGGGACAAAAAGCGTATAAAAAACGCTGTCAGATGAAATCAAGGGGCAAGGGAGGTAGAAGTTGGATATCTCTATTATAGGTTATCTCTGGTGCACCACTCACACATTGCGCTGTTGCTATTTTCTATATTGCCCTGCAAAGTCAGTTCTTTTGTCTTTATCGCTGGTGTATCTTCCAAAAAAAAAAAAACGTTCAATTAATCAAATTGTGCCTGATGTCCCTGTTCGCTTACGGGTGAGGAAGTGTCCCCTAAAAACATGTATAGAGAGGCATGCTGTAAGAGGAGCCTTCACTGTAGTGTTTTAGGTATGTCTTCTTTGGCCTACCTTGTATACGATTAACCTGTTCGTCTTCATAAGAGTAAAACTATTAAGCTAAACTATTATTCTTATTCATGTATATTTTCGCAGTAATATTCGATGCTTCAACTCCTTTGATAAGGAGAAAACTAAATTTTAACGTCCAATCATTTCTACATACATATTACTTCTTAAACTATGAATTATATGAGTGTAAACAATAATTAAAAATAAAAAAATACCACAAAATTATGCTTTCATATAAAAGATCGGGCACGCATGTATTTCTTTAAGTTTCCAATGTAATAATAACAGGAATCTTAAAACAAATAACCACCTTATTGCTCTCGTCAGCTGCCTCCCACAACATTGTTCCGCGCATCTTTAAAGTGGATATAATTTAATTAAATTCGAAATGCATGAGCAATTTAAGATCACACTCACCACAGGAAGGGAATTGTTTACGTAAACCCAAGCCCAGTACGATTTGCCTTCGCTTTCGTTAGAAATGCATTCATCTTGTCCATTACAAGGATCTGGACTAATAGTTGCACCAGTTTTGATTGCATTGAAAATCCATCTTACGCTATGCTTCAGGAATTGAATGTTGTTCTCTATTAAAAAAACACAAATATTAAGATGATGTTTATTATCATAAAAATGTAATAAAATAAAATTGTAATAAACTTGTTACTGTAAACTTGTAGTTATAATAAGTCGAATGGTTTGTCAATTTAAAAATGCAGACTCTTTTTTGAATGGTTCATTTAAAAATACAGGGTGACGAGGTACGACCAATATAAAAATGAAACTTCAATAAATAACGACGACGTGAGATATAAAATTGATTCTGCCTTAGATAAGTGGCAGTTTGCGGTGCTTCAAGCCGGCGATTCAATTTTTGTTGACTCACTGATTGCAATATGTTCAAATTTATTTTCAGCCCAAACCTGGCTAAAGTTGCGCAACCCTCCTAATGACAAGAACAAGAAAATTGGCCTCTGATATTGCCTATCCCGGTGTGCCACAGCCTACATTTGGAGCCAGGCCTGAATCGTGACAGTATGCGAGCGTCTGGTGGCCGGACTAGCTAGCTCGGTAGCCGGTCGAACTTAGCCCGAAGAAACAACGAGCAACCCGACAATGGCGTCGTTAGCCGTTATGGGGGTGGGGGAAGCCACACTATGCACAAACCACTGCGTGCGGGTATCAAACGGCAACGGACAGCGGTATCGAATTGGGATTGTATTTATGCAAAATAGAATTAAATCAGTTATAAAATGTTCATGTTGTTATTATATTGTGTCATAAAAGTCATGTCCGGTCCACATGTCTCAATGTACCTTACATAAACATGAGAAATTGTGTTATTCCAAGTTACTGGACTTATGCTATTTCCTTTATACTTTTACATACATATGTAAACAACAACATATGTACATAAATCAACTGTATTTGAATTCATAATAATTGAAAATTATCGAATTTGGCAACTAATAAAGTTTTTATTTATCAAATACTGCTATCAGCGGATTCCTGGGTTACAAATTTAATGAAATAAATACACAATTTATGTAAAATGTAAATGTATCTAGACTTCTATCATTTTCCAGACTAAATTCGTCATAATAGATGGCATTAAAAATATTTTTCGTTATCACAAAATAATTGTTTGTTATTAATATATATTACATTTTATACCCGCATTCAAATTTCATTAAAAGTGGTACAGTGGTTCGATTTTACAAAATGGAACCACTGTGGGGTTGATATAATATTCATCAAAGAGAATCTTCTGTCTTATCTGAAGATGTGAACCTTTCTATTCATTCTATATCTTATATATCGAATGAATTAATTATCTGTTTAAATCGAATAACTCGATAGTTTTACTAGCACTACCTCATATTATTCTATGCGCCACTCATAAATAAACATTGTGAAGCGCACTGTATGAATTGAAGTAAAATAATAACAATATTTACGATACGTCAATGTCGTAGTTTAAGACCAAATAAACAATCTTAAACGTTTTACAGCCCATATAAGTCTGGTTGGAGAGATATGTGTATGAAAAATGTTTACACAGATTTTCATTGAACTTCCGTGAAATGAATTCGAGAGAGCAATCAAATTGGGGAGCGAAATAAGAATTTTTTTATTGCACACATAAATAAATAACCGCGAAGTACTCGGCGATGTCACTATAAATCTAAGTGCTGTTAATTGCTTCATTAATGTCAATTACTTAGCACCTGCATACGGACAGATGACAAGCGGTTAAACTCGTGTTGACATTTGTCCCGAAGGCGTAGATTCTATTGTAGGTCATCGAAATGAAAATGGATTTATTTACTCCCAATTGGAGTCGTATTTTATTGATTTGGTATATTTATTGACTTTCTCTCATTTTGGATTACGCACCTCTTTAAGCAACATATGGAATCAAAGAAATTTGGATAACCCAAATTGCGATTTTTCAATATTTGCACGAAGAATAGTCTTACAAACAGATCTTACCTATTCCATTAGTGGTATTGCTTGCGTTAAAACCAGACCTTAGACGCTGAGTGTTTAATTCGTAACGGTCTGTTGAGAGCTCGTGGTGTATGTGAATCAATAATGATGGATGTCAAAAAAGTATATGTACATTGATATGAATGCACCTAGTAAAGAGTGTAATAAATTGGGACATTGGACATTCGTTTGCGCGGTTACGTAGGATATGTCGATATCATGTTGTATTGGTGTTGAACAAGAAAATTGAGTTACAAAAGTATTGTAAATGATGATATGCTCTGTTAAATATACATTTTAAGTGACATTACAGTGCAAAGTGGAGGTGGGCCTTGCAGCCACTCATTTTGTTTATGCCATTGTTCATTCGCGAGTGGATTATTTGAACTCTTAACGGTGAATTTTCTGTGAAAGTTGTACCTAGGCAGCTAGGTCCTCTATCTCTTCTTCTTTGGTTTCTGTATCCCCTTGTGAGGCATAGGGTCTCAACTACTCCTACGCGCCATCGCGTTCTATTTCTGGCAATGTGTCTTTCAACTCTCCCCAACTGACGCGCTTCACTCTCCACCGCCCTGCGCCAAGTTTTCTTTGGACCTTCTGCCGTCCTGTGTTAAGGGCTTCCATTGCATAACTTAGTTAG
This sequence comes from Eristalis intricaria, assembly GCA_964034865.1. Taxonomy (NCBI): domain Eukaryota; kingdom Metazoa; phylum Arthropoda; class Insecta; order Diptera; family Syrphidae; genus Eristalis; species Eristalis intricaria. The sequence goes on from OZ035873.1 coordinate 161,983,454, forward strand.
CTATACAGCTGTTACCATATCGCCAATCATATTATTATTATTATTATTACTATTGCCGGAATAACGAAATAATAAAGTCGACCGATTGGTTGAAGGACTGCCATTTGAATAATGTGCTATTTACATTGTATATGGATACAATGTCATTAATGTAGTTCCAAAATAAAGTTAGAATCAGTTTTATATCTCGCACGGTTGTTATTTTATTTAAATTTCTTTTTGTAATGTCCTTATGTGGCCACTCCTTTTCCACTAGGCCATTCCTTGACGGTATAACCTTAGGACATATTATGTACTTATCTAAAGTCACTGACGCTATTTCGAAAAAATATCCAAAGGTACGATTTGCAAAAATTCTGAGGTCACTGCTCGAGCAATTGAATAATCATTATATCGAGTGATATCGTAATACTCGTAGGAGCTATGACTTTGCGGTAATGTAACATTTCGCTTAATATTATGAATAAATTTTGTACGTAGAAAAAAAAATGGGAATACTTCATTCCAATCAGTGTCAATTATTTATTTTTTTGGTAAAAGGCACTCTTCGAGTGTAGATAAATGCACCGGAAATTGATTGAACATTGAAAAATGTATTAGCGCTATAGAAGAGGCCATTGTAAGCTAACTTCTACTTAAATGGTGGAGAGTTCATAAAGATGAACTGAAAGTATTGGAAACAATATCGAAGTTGACAATTGTAGATTTTTATCGACATCACGAGCTAGTGTTCCTAGTGCACAACTGTTTAGTAGCGAGGGCTTTATTTGAGAACCTCTGCAAAACTGATTGGAGCCTAAAAAAGGCGGCAGTATTTATTAAAAAAAAAGGTAACCCGATCCTCCGCCATCGACTCTAACTCATCTGGAGCTATGCCCAAGCGTAACCAAGTGAATTTTTGGACTTGTTCCTGGTATAGCATTCTGCCCAGTGGTCGTGACCAGCAAAGCACATACCTTTTCGCTGCTCAACATTGAGTTCCACTCGCACTATCGTGTTTCTCACCCTATCCCGGCGAGTATTTTCCACGGCAGCAGGAGGAAATTTCATCTCAGCTTGCATTCGCGTTCTTATTCTTTCGATCATCATCCAAGTTTCATGATCGTAGGTGAGAGTTGGCATAAATACTAAGTTGAAAACTGCTAACTTGGCTTCGACACCAACCTCGGCCTGACTACAGATCCCTTAACTTGTTTCAAAATTGGCCCACCTCCAATCACTCGTGAAATAGACGCCGAGATACTTAAACTTTTCCACCTGCTTCAATGAAACTCAACTAACATGCAGAGTGCATTGGGTATTACCATAACCTCTGATCTGTTCAAGTTGACTTTCATCCCAGGATCAGTACATACGGCCCCAAATACAAGGATTGCGCCCAGAATTCGATAAAATGATCTGAGGAGAACTAATTCAAAGAAGATGAGTCTCCCAATGTGAATCATTCCTAGCCTAGGCAGTGCAACATCCAGTCTATATATATAATGAAAAAGAGAGGTGACAAGACTCATTTTTGTCAAAGTCGAACGCCTACAGTGAAATGTGTGGAATTAGCACCGATAATCCCAACACAGCTGCTATAGCAGCTGTCGCAGAAGAGGTCGGAAGCCACACTGTTCATCCCACTCCTGGGCTCGACCATTGCTCTAGAGTGCGTCCAACACCTTAGGAAAGGCTTTCCCGGGGAGGCTTAAAAGAGATATGTCCTGTAGTTGGAGCAGGCTCTTTTGCCCGCATTCTTGAAAAGAGGTACAATCACCCAAGTTTGCCAATCGCCAGGTGTCTTACAGCGTTCTCTGGCCACCTGAATGACACATGAAAGCCATAAAACTCCCTCTTTACACATTTCTTAAAGCAATTCTGGTCGGGTTTCATCCACACCGGCTGATTTGCCAACTTTTAGCCATTCAATCGGCAAAATGACTTTCTCCACCGTTGGAATATTTTCTGCCCCATTGAAAAGAATATAATATAAAACATAATAGGTCTACTCCTTTACCCAAAATAAACAGTGAACTACAGTACAGAACAGCCAAAATCCACGAACGTCTGTTCCCATATGCAAAAATATGGTTTTTATGTCAAACGAGCGCTCTCGAGAGAGAGTAAAAAAATTCCACAACCATGCCCATTTTATCACAAAAAATTCCTGTGGGTAGTTTGATATTCTTCTGTCAAATCAATTGTCAAATTGTGTCAAATACTGAAATAGTTTGCTGCGCATTTGGTTATGTATGTGTATTCTATTGCATTGTTATGTATGTAACATAGCAGATTTCACATTTCATATACATATGACATAATTTACGCAATTGGTAAAACTGTGTTCCCGTACGTTGTTTAGATTTTGACTTTTTCTAAGAGATTGGTATTCCCACACATAAAAATTGACTTACTTCACAATTTGGTCCAGAAAGTACGGGAACAGATAGGAATAAAGGAAAAGGGCCCCGATTTTATTGCACAATTAGAGAGTGGAGACACCCAGAAACCCCTCACGTTCGTTAGAGAAACTTGTTGCTTAAGACCCAAGTCCATCTCCGACTGAAAGTCCACATAAGGATAAGATGAACTTAGACCAATGACGAAATTCAGAATATACTTGTACGCATTGAACTATTTTTATAGAAAGAATGTGAATGAATGTTCATCAATACTTGTCAATTTAATCCTTCGACTTGTCAACACTGATTAATTGCATTAATTTTTTTTTAATGTAGAATTTAGCTTTCGTAGTAGTTTATTATTAAAATCCGAAAATGTAAGTAGGTTGCTCTCTAATCAATAAGTACTTTCTCGACCGCAGAGTACATATTTAATAGCACTTAAGAATGAAATACTAAAATTTCCCAGCAATTATTTAAGTATTCAGCTTAGTTCAGAGCGTTGAAAATAGTGTCAGTAAATACATGCAATTAGGCTGGATCAGCACGTAAATGGAAAAACCTTTTCAGCATATGTCATGCATGAGAACGTCTAGCTTCACTGCTTAAGATTTAACTTGTACTTAATCCAAGAGTATTAGCCTTATTGCCCTCTCAAGATAACAATCTTTAGGGCGTACTTCTTTTCATTTACCCGGTACACCTGTCTGTCTATAGCGTGTGGAATGCATTCAGGACTGCGACCACACAAGCTTAACATAATTGAGAGGCATCTCCATCAACATAATCACTCACTAGTACTCACCATTGTCTTTGAATATAGTCTGCACCAGAACATTAGTTCCTCGTTCCATCTCACATGGTATCGTGGAGCAGCTGGATATATTCAGGTATACTATGCTGTACTGCGATCCTGTGAGTGATTAAAAGAAAAAAAATTGAATTCATTAGAACTACTTCTGTTCTTATCATGCAGCTGCATTGATGGTAACTTTTTAAGAGATTATTTTTTTCGACATTTTCAAGTGGCCCCTATCCAATAGAATACCTAGATAGTGATCGCGCCCAGTGAAGCACACTCCAACGATTGTACTACATTTTCTGTTCACTGATTTATTTTATAATATCTGGGTATTTACCCCCGTATAATTAACAGGAGATAAGCGTCTATGACGAATGTATGGAGTTAAAGCTGCACATACATGTGTTTATTTTTAGACTCTCAAGTTGATTGATTCAAACTCGTTTGTACTTGATGACGATAAAGAAGTTAATTTCTTTTCCACTTGATAAAAAAATGGCAATTTTCCATCATCATCAAAGTTATGGCTCGAAATGTACGTACGGATAAGTGATTCACATGTGATTTATGAGTAATGAAAAAGAATGTAGATCAATGAAATGAATGCTTCTGAAGTGCAAGTACTTCAGTCGTCCGTCTGATGGCGATGAGTTTACAATTTTGAAGTCTTTATCGGTGATTATGACCAACTGGATGGCATATCTGGTATCTACACTCTACAGAAATGTTATTTGTGATTTTCTGTATTAACTAAATAATGGTGAGCTGATGACATCAGAGTGGAAGATTTGCAATTCACGCCCACTTTTGATTGGACGCAACTCAGATAAAGCTCGTAAGGATTTGATTGGGTCTTTTGAATTCATAGATAGAGGTTGAAACTTACAACAGCATTAATTCCGAATGGACTGCTTAGCGCACCATTCTTGATATATCGGCTACATCACAGATTGTACCCTCCTATTGCCATCAGTAAATAAAAGAATAGATGTGGCTCCACTTTTCCTGGTTTTAGCTAGTTGTCCCATTTTGGGTTGGCAAATTCAGGGTGTATGTATTATTCCTTATATACAGTCGAACTTCGGTAAGTCGAACTACCACTTGGCACAAAAAAAATTTGAGTTATCAAGACGAGTTATCAAATAAAATAAAAAAATTAATAAAATTATTTATTTATTTGCGATATAACACATAAAACGTAAATGAATATAATTATTATTTAAATAGCCTGTCATACATGCCTGAAGAGTGGATTTTTCATTTTGGTTTTCGAAAATAACTTCAGCGGAATTTTAACCATTGCATTGTAGGTACACTGAATCGATTGTTGTTTCATTTTTTTATTTTTATTTTATTTTCTTAAATTAAATATAAAAATATCCCCTATTATATAATTGCCGATGTCATCGTTATTGTCGAGATGATCAGATTCGGATTCACATCTATATAACATCTTGACAGTATCCTCAACTGTGCGAAACGCCTAAGTAACAATATCGCCATCCACCTGCAGAAAATCATCATACGTAACACCTTGTATATTTGTGTTATTTTATCAAGCTTCAAATTCGACTTATGGAAGATGACGCCGAATAATTTGTTCGAGTTAACAAGACATTCGAGTGATAGAGTTTCGAATTATCGAAGACAAATTACATGTAAATTTCGGTCTTGGCGCTATTGCCAACCACTTTCATTAGAGTTATCAAATATTCGAGTTATCGAAGTTCGACTGTATTTATGACTTCATCAGTAGTTATTTAAACAATAATAAAAATATAGTTTATGTAAAATTATAAATTCCATACAATAGTCATAAAAAGTGACTCATAAGTTCGGGAAAAAAGGTGAAATTTTCTCAAAAAGTGTAAAATAACAAAAAAAAAAAAAACCAAAAAGTCGAAACGCTGAACAGAATAGAAGGCTGCAAAAGCTTTACGCATTTTGATGATATTACACTCTAAAAAGAAACTGTACATTTATTTAGGTAAAGCTAGTCTTTTGAAAAGAAATTGTGTAAAGAAACAGTATTGATTGTGTAGTAAACATAGTAAAATATGATTTCGTGAAATGATTTCATAATAATAATATTAATACGTGTAGTCAAAGCTGGACTCATATCGACTCGGAACGGCGAACTCCTAAGAATATTTTACATTGTTAGAGAGTCGAAGGAGGAGCCATGAATTGTGGAAAAAGTGAGTTGACCTCGATAGAAAGAACGTTTTTGTTCATACGAAAGAAAATCTTGCAAAAGGATTTAGCAACGAACACGTTGATTCTTGCGAAAAATATTTTTTCCTGAGGTTAGAATCATTTTCAAATGCTGATGGATTTCAAAGGCCGAGTTCAATGCAAAGTGTTTTGGTAATATTAAGATTACACTGTTTGTTGTAAGGCATGGCAAGGAACTTTTGAAGCGCAAGGCATATTTTGGTCGTACGACTTTTAGTAGAGTTTAAACGCCATTAATAGCTAAACGAAAAAATATTTAACATTTCAGCTAAATTCACCACAGCATCCACAACAACGGCTTAACACAAATGTAGTCAAATTCGAAAATTTGAGAACCAGTTGTACACTTTTGTTTCGCACTTTCTTGCAATTCTCACATTTTGTTCTCAAGACATCTGATTTTTTGTAAAAAGATACCTTCCTTGAAAAGTTTTTTATTAACATTTTGCACTGAAGATAGCTTGTTATATTTTATTGCAATTTTTTTATTTAATATTCTTCTTTCACTGGTCTGAATTGAGGTTGGAATTGTCTTAAGTAATTTGTGATGATAGATCAACGGTTTAGTTTTCCCTGATAACAACAAAGAAGCACTATAAAAGTTACGACCCATCAAAGTTTTCCATCACAAATGTACACTGAAGCCAAAATTCGGGTTTCATTAGTTTCCGTTTACCGAATGGATTTAAATTTTAGCCTAAGATCTTCTGTGCCCCAATTTTTCTACCGCGCCCACAAACCCATTATTTACACATTTATTAGTCAAAATCTCAAATTTATGGTATATTCGTAATTGATTGCATTTTGTTTGCATTTTGTTGCACGTCCTTTTTTCTATAGAGTATGCAGCATCACCAAATTTTTAAATACACATCAAATTTAAACTAACTCAATTGCCGTCGGTGAAGTCAAGGCTATCGTAAATTTAAAATTTGACGCTATTCATTCACGGTAGATAAAGAATAGTTCGCATATAGTTCTTCAATAACTGATAAATCATTTCAATCACCTTCGAACAAACTGATATATTATATTATGTTTTATTAGTAAATAAACAAACTTCTCCACTCACCACAATCCTCATATGGCAGTGACCTCATTTTGAGGTACTTTCTGTAGAGTTCACTATTAAGAAGTCCATCCTTGTAACCCCCACAAACCACAATTAAAGCAAAGAAAAAATAAGCTTTTAGCATACTCTAGTCTTGTTTAATCACTGAAATTTGATTTCACATGCGAGGCACTTTAAGACAGCACGATACCTATTCGATTTATGATCAAACAATTGAATTGGTTCCCGCCGGTATCGCAGTGATAGTATTTATTTACTTTCTCTTAAAGACCGCAGCCGAGGTACTTGAGGCAATCCGTAACGGTAAACTGATTAGTTCGCACCTTAGTCAGTCATATTAAATACGGCATTTGGCGCAATTCGAATGACGAAATGTGTATTTTATTACTTATCCTTCCGAATTTGTAGAAGATATCCGTATTTTTTTCTCTTGTTTTAAAGCACTTACTATTTATAAAATGATGGTAAGAGTGACATGGCAGGTATAATTTATGTGTAGGGGATGTTGCGCATTTAGTGCGCGCCGTGATCGAAATCTGATCATGATCTTAATCATTGGGATTTTCAGCTTTGACTTTTTTGGAAATTTGACAATCAAATGTACATTCGATTAGAGAATGAGGCATGTGCGTGCATATATCATGTAAATAAATCATATCACCGTTATCGGCAGTGCAACTCCTTGGCATATTTATTGTAATTTTAAACTTGTTCGTTTTGCGTATTTTCGATCGGAAAATATCTTGACATGATACAAGAATATGCTCGATATCACAATCTATAAGCAAAGTTAAGTTATCACAAGAAATGTTACATATTTTCTTAGGAAGCTTAATGCTTGTCCTTTTTATGTAAAAGAGAGGTTATAAGATTTCACTCGCACAAAAATCGTGCTCTAGAAGGCTTGGGTGTATGCCAAATGATCTAAAACTGTCTTGCAGCAGAGTAATGGGATTGATGGTCGTCTTTTGAGCGGCGATCAGACTTTATATCAACAAACTGTAGTTAACGGTGCTAAATTAAAACCGTTCAAAACTAAGGGTGCGTTTTGTCACATTTTATGTTCGAAGTTTGAGTCTAACGGAGACTGAACGTTTCAATAAAAGGCGTCGTAAGGAAACACTTTTTTATGTAAAACCAGAAAAACTGAAATGATGTATCAAGCTTTGCTCGCCGCTGTATAATTTATTTCGAAAAATCTTTGTTAAGAAAACAGGTTGAAACTACTTCGCGTTACTACGTTTGTGTACAAAGTATAATTTGGAGATAATCGAACTCTCTATCAAAAAGTTTCGAACTCGAGGGAGTCTGGGGCATTATTCTATAATCCTATAAATTCGATAAACAGACAAGGGCTTTGCTAAACATTTTTCGGATTACCCCGAGTCTACTGTATACCCATTGTTCGGCCGATTCATTCAACGTTCCTCTGATTATTGTGCCATGATCATAGGAGACAGATTTTAGCTCTCAAATACGTAAATTGCTACATAGTAATAATTTAATGCCAAAGCTTCTGCCTTCGTTAAGTTATAATTCTTTCAAATTGATTTCACATTTTACGAAAAATGGTATTTTTCCAATTATTTCTTGAATCCAGTGTAGATTAACTTATTCGGGAACACCTGTATGTATCCGCATCTATGTAGATACATCCAGCAGTGCAGAATAAGGAACAATTGCAAACGGTACAGAAATCCTTATAAAAAGAACATTGCGTATACGCCTACATACATGAGTAGGCATACACATCTATACAAAAGCGAACAGTGAAAAAACATCACTAACCAATGTTTAAAAAATTGATTTTTGAGAAAGAATAAGAATATACTTCGAATCGATTCATGTTATGGAACAATCAGATCGTTAGACTGATAAAATGTTTGCCTCAAGAATAACATCGCTGTCAATTTTGGTATTGGTCAGTATATTACCGACTTACTAGAATAGTTGAATCGGGGCTCCTGATAATACAAAATCCGGTCCACAACAAGAGCAAAAGAAATAAAACAATAAATCTGTCAATCACCTATTGACGGAGGATTCTCCTAACATGCCACGCATTACAAGTTTTTGTTTTATAATTTCGTTTAAATTGTTCCTCGGATAATAGGCCATTTCCGGATAATTTACTTTTTTCGACATTTCAACAATTTTGTAAAACATTCCGAGTAATTTGATCACAATAAATCAATTATACGCTGTAAAATTCTGTAAATGTAAGATCGATCTAATAAATAGAACAAATTTAAAAGACGAATAACAACTATGACCCATTTTAATATAAAGATTTTGAATTTATAACAAATATGAAAAGTTCAACAGCAACAACAACCTGTTGATTATTTCACTGTGCTATTTCTTACCCGCCTGTACTTGATTTGACATTAAGTATTTTGACATTACCTCAAATGTCAAAATCCAGCTGATCTCAGTAGTGCAATCGGAAAAATAACATTCCGATTTTTAATTACGCCCCGGGCTTGTCATCAGATTATCTTTTATCGCGATTTAAAGTAAATAGTTTTCAATATGATGTCCCAATATTTAGAAGAACTTGAACAGGTACAGTAAATTGTGTTTATCCGTAAACAATTTTATGCTATCTTCCATTGAATCCCACCCAGGATCCCTTCGATGTGGTGGCCTTTATTGATCGACTTACTTGGCGCACCAATAACGAAATCGGTAGTGATGAATTTAATCCAGAAGCTCTTCATGATACGTTTGTGCAAACAATAAAAGACCTGAAAATACTTCAAGAGAAGCAACGTAAAAAACGTGAGGCATTAGAAGATACCCTCCGAGAAGAACAACAAGCATTTGCAAAGAGTATTGTTAAGTTACAAGAACGACATCAAACGGCAGTTGAGTGTTTCACTCAACTAGATGAAAAAATCAACTCGGTTGCAGGAAAAATTCTGCACTTAGGTGAACAACTCGAGAATGTGAACACACCAAGAAGCCGTACTTTGGAAGCGCATAAGCTTCTTAATCATATGTCTGAGTTTCTTGTCTCGGGTCCACTTGTTAGTGAAACATTTACTGACCGCACGAAATTGCACGAAGCTGCCGACATAATACAAAAACTGTACGGCATATCCCAGGATTTGCCAGAAGAGAAGTTTGGGGAGGCAAAGAAAAAAATTGAGAAAAAATACGATGAAATCGAACGGAAGTTAATAGAAGAATTCGCTACAGCTCAGAAGAGTGAGGATATTGAGAAAATGAAGACCATTGCGAACATTTTGTCACAGTTCAAGGGATACGCACAGTGCATTGACGCTTACATTGAACAGAGTCAAATGGTAAGTCTAAGTAGCCCAACACTCAAGAAGTTAAATTAAATACGTTCCATTATAGACTCCTTATGGTGGAAAGGACATATACATTGGGATCTTGCCATTGTGCAAACATCACTACGAAATCATAAAAAAAGTATTCGCCAATCCCAATCAAGTAATGTCGAAGTTCATCCTCAACATATATCAACTTAAACTTCAGCAATACGCCCACACAAAGCTCGAAGACAAGAAAGACGAGGAGAAGCATCTTCGAACACTTTACGAACTGTATTCCAGGTTAGTTCGAAAACGCGTTTTAATTGTTAGATGTTGGACCAAGACCATGCCTTTTATTTTGCAGAACAATTAAGCTTTCCTCTGAGTTGCAGGAGTTCATCACCGAGGCCGACGATGACTTGTTAAATAAGCTGACCTTACACATTTTCGCCAAACATATGACCAACTACATTGATATCGAGACAAGCTTTCTCAAAAACAAGTGTTCGGTTGAATTAGAACGGTATTATGCCGGCAAAAAACATCAGAAGAAACAATCCGAAAGATTCCAAGATCTTCGTCGTGACATGCAAGCCTTGATTGGAACACGAGCAAACATAAATATTGCTCAGATTGAAGACTACGGCGGTGAAACATTCTTGTCAGAAGAACTTGCTATAAACTTGCTCCAGGAAGCTAAAGCTTCTCTCAAACGCTGCCGTTTATTGTCGAAAGACACAGAGCTTGCGACAAACGTGCTCAAACTTACCGACATTCTTTTGCGATTCTTAATGCATGAGCATGTGAACTATGCGTTGGAACTGGGTCTTCAAGCTATTCCAATTGGAGAAAGCAAAGTTTTTCCTCAGATTTATTTCTTCGATGTCGTCCAGAAGAGTAACATAATCGTGCATCTTTTAGAAAAGTTGTACGCAGACAGCGTTGTGCCGTGCATCATGTAAGATCATTGCTTTTGAACTGCTTAAACTGCTTAACTATGTCTCTGATTTAGAAACACTCCAAAGTACTCCGATTACATCTTCAAGAAACGTGTGATGATGGAGCAGATTGAACAAAAGCTGGACACTGGTCTGGACCGAGCTATAAGTGCAGTTATTGGCTGGGTGAAGGTTTATTTGCAGGCCGAACAGAAAAAAACCGATTTCAAACCAGACGAAGATGTGGATACCCTTGCTTCAGCTGTAAGATTGTTTAACTGAATCGAAGAACATTGTATATTCTCAATTTGTTTGCAGGCCTGTGTAAGTGTAGTGCAAAATCTTCAACCGGTTATTGCACAATTGAAACGATGTGTTGACGGAGAGAATCTGAAGAATGTTCTCACCGAATTCGGTACTCGCTTGCATCGAGTCATTTATGATCACCTGCTGACGTTGCAATTCAGTGCTGCCGGGGCAATGTGTGCCATTTGTGATGTCAACGAATATAGGAAGTGCATTCGAGAGCTTGACAGTCCACTAGTAACACAACTCTTTGATATCCTGCATGCTTTGTGTAACTTGCTGTTGGTCAAGCCGGAAAACTTACTTGAAGTCTGCACGGGAGATACTTTGGTAAGCGAGTTTAATGTTTTATCTGAGTATGATTGTATGCAATGATCTTCTTTTAAAGAACTATCTGGATAAATCAGTGGTGCGGCAATTTATACAACTGCGAGGTGATATTAAGTATCTTAAGACAAACACCAATTATCTGAAGGGGATAATGGAGTGAGGGAATCCTCTTGTTGTCATAGACGTAGATTGCGGCTATGGAAGGAAATATTTAAGTAGATTATAGTATAGACATTTATGTATACATTTTATGACAAAATAAAAGTTGATTTAGTTATATTCTTAAATTGAAGAAATCCACTACAAAGAGATCTTTCATAAGGGATGTAGAACGTCTTTTGGATGAACTCCAATCCTTCTTCAGGTCACTTGGTGTCGTTGCTTTTACGACATGGGTTGTACAAAGGATACTGTGCTTACAGTGGGATGGGGATATGTGCACACAAACAGGGCGATGTATATACGCGTGCAATATCAAGCCATCGCGTCTCTTGAGACAGATACGATAGCTATAGTCGTTCAGAGAAGTGCCATACGAATCCATCCTTTCTCTTGTCCTGAAACGGCTCTGACAAGTATGGTTGCTCTGAGCATATTTTATGCCTAGTCACAATCAATCTATCAGAACTGTCATCGTTATGATGACTTCATGGACCACGGAATGAAACTCACAAGAAATATTAGCTTGTCAAAAAAAAATCACAAAATTGTTACAGGTATCTTTATGTTACTTTGCATTTATTTTTCCAAAAAAAAAATGTACTTTCTTTTTGTTTGTTTCTTTGTGTTATCTTTTCTTCTCTTTTTTTTTTCTTCTTCGTTATGTATATAAATTTCATTAGCTTTATCTGTTTATCATGTAATATCTTCCATAAATCGTATTTCGTAATTTAAAAACACAATAGAACTTCTTTGCTACATTATAAGGCCCAACAAGAGAAAATAACATTTTGTTTTCGATTTGGTTTTACATTGTTTTCTTTCTTTCTTTTATCTTTATGTTTCCTAAACAAAATTAAAAGTTTTCTTTCTTTCTTTTCTAACCGATATTAATTAATAAAGTGTAATTAAACTTTGTTTCATTTTCTTATTTTATTTCTTCATTATTTTTATCTCTTTCTTGTTTGCTTTTTTTTATTTTTGTTTTTCTGTTATAAAAATAAGAAACTTTTTAAATTCCTGGATTCTTGTTTTTCATTTTTTTCGATTCATCGGAACAGCCATTCTGATTCATTCTCCGCTTCAGCTACGTGGTCAGTGTGCATACGTTTGTTTTAGACGGTCTGTTTTGTTGCTAAATTATATTACTTTAATTATTTCTCGCTTTTGAGGGAGGAAAGAAGAAGGAGAGATATCTGGAAGGGGTATGGAGGAGGTGGTGGTCGTTTTTTTTCTTGTATCTCTCTCATTTTAAAGAGCGCATCGGGACTGAGACTTTGAGTGAGTTTTAATTTGTGTTTGCTGTTGGTGGTGGTGGTAGTGGTGATGATGATGGTGGTAATGGCCTTTTCTGGCTAATGACACCGGGTTGTCTTGGGTGTGCGTTGCGCTTGTGGTTGCAGTCGCCCCTAACGAAGCATTCCCGCATATCACAGCCTTCGCTTTCACAAAGGTTGCATGACGACAGTGTTAAGAATAGTGATAGTGGCCAAGAGGGATATTAGTTGCCGCACTACTCCCTGATGGTGCTGTGGCAGTGTTGGGGGTTTCAACATATGCCTGAAGATTGTTTATTTGAGTTACCGATCGATAGCTCGCAGGGAGACTTTCGCATGAAGCCAGAGACGTTGAAAGCGGCGAATTCCTCTCAATGGATGACGCTATATCTGAAAACAGAAAGAGAGACATGATGTCTTGAACAAATCTCAAGGTTTCGAATAGTTACCAGTTCGATCTGTATCTGGAGAACAAGCAGCTAAGCTAACGGGCGTCTGATTTCTGTACAGATGAAGGAGCGTCTCTTCCATTTGCAGTATGACGGCTTTCTGCGCTTCGTACTTCTTGTTTAGAGCCTGTCAAGCAATCATATTTTCATCCAGTTTATAACAAGATATTGACATTCACAATACCCACCTTAAATTTCTCTTCGTACTCATCTTTAACGACGATCAACAATCGCTTCTGATCGCTCACGTTCTTTTCGTTATTCACGATCTGAGTATGCAACTCGATTAACTTATGTTTGGCGATTTCAAACTGCGAGGTTTTCTCATCTAAAGCCCGTCTTAAATCTGACCAAAAGTTATCAAGTGAACTGAGCAAATGACAGAGTGCCTATAGAAAGTACCTTTTATTTCAGCATTGTAAGACGTTTGCAAATGGTTTATCTCTTCGTCTCGCGCACGCAAGTTGTCCACTTCGGCCAAACGATCGCGTATCTTCATCTGCACTTCGCCCATAACAAGGAACTCGGTTTCCAACTTGACCAGCTCCTGTTTGCATTGCACTCCCAACTCAGCTTGAAATTGAGCGTACTGAAGTTCGTTTTGCATGTCGCATATTTGACCCCGTAGAGTATCTACCTCGATGGTAAGATCCTTGCGTTTTTGAATCTCCTCGTTCAGTCGGCACTGCAAGTCCTCATTCGTTGACTGCAGTATTTTATTGTGTTCTACTTCCTCCTGATATCTTGCCCGGATACTGTTTAGTTCGTCTGTGAGCCTTCGTTCTTTCTCGCCGGCTTGCCTTGTTGTGATCTCGTTTAGTTTTACAAGTCGTCGATTTTCCTCATCATAAGTCTTCAAGTTATCTTTCAAGCGATCTTGTTCACGCTCTAAGCTGCGAATGTCTCTGCTTCTGCCCATTAGTCGGCGAATGCGCTCTGCATGAATTTCCCGTCGGTTTTGCTCGAACTGCAACTGCACGCATATTAACTGAAAGTGGTCCTAAAGAAAAAAAATATGCGACATAAGTTAGTCAAAGAAATGTGTGTACAGAGTTCATCTTTACCTCATCCAGACCATTACCGAAGTCATTTCGTTTCACCGCTCTATCAACATACTGATTCAAAAGCTCTTGAGGATACAAGACGTTGTGCTCGCTACGACACTTGTTGTTTTCGGAAATCGAAGAGTACAGCAAATATTCATATTCCTGCGGCCAGGTATGTACAGTTTGAGTTACACGGGAAGTAGTCGTACACGATTGCTTTCTGTACGCCCCAGAACGAACCGATAGTGCCGACAGTTTGCTTATGTGTTGTCTTTGCTGATTCATCTTTGAGTTAGTGGTGCTGTAAGTGAAGCTACCCCCAATGGTGGGTAGTGAATTAGATCGGCGAATTTTAACTCTATCTACAGCAAACCCATTCAATTCACCAATGAAATTTGATTTCTCATATCCAGGAACCTTAAAGCGATTTAGATCGGTTCCACATGCTGGTTTTGCAGCATCTTTTGCAACACTGCTGGTCAAGTCTCGTACTTCCTCGTCCTCCTGACTTATGGCATGAGAATCAAATGTTGGCGTTCCATTATTGGGGCTCATAGCGGATGCATGACAAGCCTGCATACGTATTTGATGGCGATCGTTTAGCACGTGCTGTATTTTTTGATCAAACGACTTTGTTGGGATTTTATTGATAGTTGTGTGATCAACATAGATATGCTGGTTTGAGCTTGGTCCAGGTGATTCGGGAAAAGTGAACTGCGAACCAGGATCCCTTCTCATTGGCGAGGCTGGCTGACTTGTTGTGAAAATAGCGCAGACGGCATGTGGATTTGTGGGTGGCTTCATAGTGAGCTCCTTCATTGGTGTCGTTTCGGGTGTGGCTTCAACTGCTGCCTCTGGTGGTGATGAACCAGTTACACCCATAACAGCGCCCATAGGACCGGTGGATGAGCTGCTACTCATCGGAACGCCATAACTAGGGGTGGGTGTGTGCGGCATCGTGCTGGTCATTGAGGCAACCTCAGTATGGGGGCTCCAGATTGTGTCGCTTTTTTTAAATTCCGACAATTGATCACGATCTAAGGATTGAAATGGCGATGCAATGCCTGAATATATCAAGGGGTCGAAGCTGTCGTTGGGTTGACTCAACACAGCTGAACTGTCTTGACATGG
This sequence comes from Eristalis intricaria, assembly GCA_964034865.1. Lineage (NCBI taxonomy): Eukaryota > Metazoa > Arthropoda > Insecta > Diptera > Syrphidae > Eristalis > Eristalis intricaria. The sequence goes on from OZ035873.1 coordinate 161,998,864, forward strand.
TGTACAGCTGGTATGGAGTTCCTGTAAATATATTTTTGATCAAACAAGTTATATTACGATCTTTTTCAAAATGAAGCATTGTCAATTGCATTATCTTTCTAGTGTGAAAAGCATAAACGCAACATTGCACGGATCTGTTCAATCAGTCTGTTAAACTGACTGAAATTACTCAAGGCAGCTGAAGAAGTAGAAAATGCTGCACAGCTGACTAGCTATCGCATTTCTGCTAGCATAAGGCAGTCTGCACTATCATGAATTTCTCGTATTAAGGAGCTTGCTCATGCGAGTATGGAAATCAAAAAAACAAATTTCCAATAAAACTTTCGTATAGTAAAAATAGTTCCAGAATGAAGATTTCAAAATAAATCATCATTTCATAAGCCCCTTGAAATACATACAGAACAAACGGAAAGTGATCATATTCATAAAAGTTAATTTAACGTGCATACACACCTGATTAGTTACAGAGAGCTTCGCACATTCCAGTACCACATCATGAGCTTCCATGTACTTCCAGCGGGCACTATTCATTTCCTTTTCAATATTCGCCGTAACTAACATAGGATGCACACGAACACTGTCCAGAAGTGGTTTGATCGTATGCTTAAATATTGCACCTTGATCTTTTTTTGCAAATTCACTCAGGTACGATAAAAAATTGCATGGATACATGCCATACAGTCGGTGAAACAGCAATTCCAATCCCAATTGCAAATGTGCCTGTTTCCCTTCACTTAATTTATTTGTATTCTCACTGTTCCATGACGCTAGATGGCCGAATACATCAAACAAATCATTTAAAAAAGAAGTTTTTATCATCGGGATGATAGGCAAAAGGGTGACGATACAAAGCAGCGCGCTGATTAATAATACAATCTCTTTTTCAGTCTGAAAATCAATACGAATAGATCAGATAACATTACAAATTTGAATAAGTTAATGTGTGTAACCTGTAACAATTTCAAGATGTCCTTTATGAATTTATGATCTTTCACTTTGTGCAGCCACGTTGGGTGCTTACGAACAACAAAACCAAAGAGTCCCAATGCCTGCAGTCGATTCTTTGAGTTCTTAAGGGAATCAGAGAGTTTGTCAAATAAATAGGTGTCATGTGGTGACTGCACCTTAACCAAAACATCCATTATTCGTATGGAACCTGTATGAAAGAAATATTCCACCAAGCCATTGACCAGCCACACTTCTTTTGCTGTAAAAAAAAATATAATCATTACAAAGACAATTCAACAAATCAAACTCATCACATTAGTCAATATACACAAATGTAAAGTTTTTTATGATTAAACTCACTCTGACTGAACAGATCCATAATATTCTTCTTAGCTTCCTCGCATTCCAGTGACTGATTTGAATCAAGATCCCTAAATAGTTTGGCAATGTCCATATCTTAGGTTTAATTAGTGAGGATCGCAAATTTATTTTATTGTTGTCCTATCGTTGGTGTGTGATAGTATTGCAGAAATGTTGTTTATCACAAAAAATTGAAATTTTTTCTACGCACTTTCGACAGTCTTGAAATTATCATAATTTCACTGCTTGCAAATTTTAATGGATTTTATCGACGCTTTGTAAAACTTTGTTTGTTCATTATTAGAAGGGATCGTCTAAATGAATTTGATTGGGCTTGTGAAAGAATGGGTTAAATGTTTCGTACTATTCTTTTTGAAATGAAAAACCATCAAAAACCATCTTTGCCTATTTTTCTAGTTCCCATTCTGTGAAAAGTGGAAAATCTCTCATCCTGGTTATTTTTTTTTCTTTTCTGACATAACCAAACGTCAGTCAACGTAAAGTTACGTTCTGTCTATGGTGAATGATAAGCTTTGCGTTGACTTTGGTATGTTCGTTTTGTACATCAGAAAATGGAGACATTTTTGTTTTATCGTAGGAGTGTTTTAACATGCTTGCAATTATATTTGTCGCTAGATGTTTAATAAATAAGCTGTTTCGATTTGGATTTAGGAATAACGATGTATTGTGAAGAAAATTAAGAGGGATGCTGGAAGCAATAATTTAGCATTTCATCAATTCATCAATTCATAGATTTCCACTTGTACTTGTATTCAGGTGTAAAGATTCTTTCTTGGTGGCTACATTCGTCCAGAAAATTGTTATTGTAAGCTACACCCAAATAACACAACCCGCCTCAAAGACAGATTGACAAATGAATTTTTTTTATTACACTACCTTAACGTGACACATAACCACATAACTTCACATTACGTGCCTTACGTGATGTCAATTCACAAATGTCAAATGGTACTGGCTTCAGCGAACTTAATTCAGAAATATGTTAAATAAAAGCATAAATAATATTAAGTTTTTCCATAAATTTCCACCTTGTCATTACTCAACGAGTAAGCAAACTTCCAAAAGGTAATCTTAAATATTTGTTTCCTTAACCTTATTTTCATAGTAATTTCGAATTTCTTTCAAGTCCCAAATGGAAAAGTGTCGTCGGTCTAGAAGTGCATGCACAGATCGCATCCAATTCGAAACTATTCTCAGGCAGTTCGACTTCATTTACTTCGCCGCTTAATTCGGCTGTTTCAGTTTTTGATGCATCAATACCCGGGACCTTACCGGTAATTAATTCTCTTAACGGGATGGTGTTATAAATAATATCTATTTTTCTCCAAGGTTCTCAATAAACGATGCGTGGAAGCGGGCATCAAGACAGCCTTAGCTCTAAAATGTCGTGTTAATCCAGTGTCCATGTTTGACAGGAAACACTATTTTTATGCCGATTCACCCGTATATTACGTGTATTACCTGATCATATGCCTTTAATCAGTATGAATATATCCCTAGGCAGGATACCAGATAACACAACAAAGATCGGCATTAGCGAACAAAGGCGAAATTAGTTTTCCAGTTCTATTGCCTGGTAAATCGAAATCATATCAGAAAACTGTGCGTCTTCATCAACTTCAATTGGAACAGGACAGCGGAAAATCATTGCATGACGATTCCTTAAAAAGGTAAAGTTTTCACTAAAGCCAACGCATTTAAATTGGTATACATTCCGACGACGTCGGTCCTCCGTTGGTCATTGAGTTGATAAATTTGTTTAAATTTTAGGAGTTTAGTTGATCTTAACCGAGCTGGTGTGCCATTAATGGAGCTGGTATTTGAACCCGATCTTGAGACGGGTGAAGAAGCGGCCTCACTTATCAAGGAGTTGATACTGATTTTAAAAGCTCTTGGAACATGTTCTTGCAAGATGGAAGGTAATGTTGTTAAACTACGTACTACAGGCATAATGAATAAAATCTATAGAGGGAGCACTCCGTGTCGATGCCAACATTTCCATACATCAGGATGGCGAACCATACGGTACACGGACAGAGGTAAAAAACATCGGCTCTGTGCGGAGTATCGCTCAAGCAATAGCCTACGAAGTGAATCGACAAATTGAGATTAAGGAGAACGGCGGAATAATAACAAACGAAACTAGATCTTGGGATGCAGAATCAAGATGTACAGTGGCAATGCGTGATAAGGAAGTTTTACAAGATTACAGATTTATGCCGGAACCTAACCTTCCACCATTACGGGTCGATATGAGTGGAAATCAGACGACAAATGGAATGGTCTCAGTGCCGGCTATAGCGAAAGAAATTCCCGAGCTTCCAGAAGCTGTCCGTCAAAATTTGGTTGATAAATTCAATCTGGGAAAGGAAACTGCCATCATCTTAGTCGTAAGTGAACATCTATCAGAACAAAGCAATGATTTTGCTTACATCCTTCAATTCTAGAATGAACCAATTCTCCTTGGGTACTTCCTCAACGTTTTGAGCAATGTCAAGGATATTCCCCCGAAGTCTGTCGCAAACTTCCTAATAAATGACCTTCTTACATTTTGCAATAAAGTTAACATAGATGTGGAGGAATGGTATGAATTAGTAAAATACTACTCTTTTAATTGGAGCTTATCACTTCTTTTTGACTTTTAGTAAAGTGTCAGGAGATCACCTAAAAGATATCATTATACATTTGCACAATGAGGACATTAACTTAATATCAGCTCGAAATTTGATTGATGAACTTCATGAGAACCCTACTTTACTTGTGGCTGATGTAAGACTATTGAACGGGTATAGTTTCCTCCAAATTAATCCATTTTGTATTTATTCAGATTATTGAAAGCAAACAGTTGAAGCAAATAAGTGATTCTAGTGAGATCACAAAATTGTGTCTGCAAGCCGTGGAGAGCAACCCCAAGGCTGTCAAAAGCTATAAGAGTGGAAAGACCAAAGCGCTATTTGCTCTTGCTGGAGATGTTGCTAAGTTAACTAACCAAAAAGCAAAAATGTCCGTGGTCGTTAAAAAGCTTGAGGAATTATTGAAAAAATAATTTAGTTTCATGTATGCAAATCAATTTGAAACTTAAAAATATAGAAAATGAAACAACTTGGAATAACTTTGTTTTACATGAAATTGATAAAATTGTTTATTTGCTAAATACATAGCACATCGTTTGCTTCTTCGATGACTGTTCACCATGTCGCGAGGAGGAAGCTCGTTAAGGTATCTAGATGATCAGTGAAGTTAGGAATCGGTAAATTTCGCCTCTTTTTTAGCTGTACTCCGTCTACCATAGCTCCGCACGAACGAAACGAAACAGTGACGAGATCAAACGCTGAATAACTCTTGCCAACCGCTTCGTTTATGGATCAAAAGGCTATTGAGTAATTGAGCCACTCTCGGAGGAACAAGTTGACTTGACCTTGATCATCCCCGTCCTGCGCTACCGCGGTGAGGCATGCACTATATCAGAAACGGAAGAAGAGGCTCTTGATATTTTTGAGAGAAAAGTTCTCTGCGCGATCGAAGAATAAGGTTTAACCAGGAACTGTATGGGCTGTATAGCAACATACATCGAGACAGACGTCATCGTATCCAAGATAGTCCTAAGATGGTTAGGCCATGTAGAGCGAAGAATCTTCAACTCTGACAATGTAGGAGAACGCAACAGAGAACGTTTGGTGTGCGAAACTCCAGATAGCTGGCGAGAGATCGTGGCGGCTGGGTGAGTGTTGGGTGAGGCCCAGATCCACCTCGGACTGTATTTTTAAGGAATACATGCAAGAGCAATAATTCATCACTAAAACTAAACTATTAATCTCAAAACTAGAGAGACTAGGCCTGATTCCCAATGAAACTGAAAAGCAGCATCTCCTCTGTTTTTGCCCACCTTAGGCAATACACTCGATACAAACATTCTAGGTAAACCATGTTTCAAATCATTAAATATCGCGGCACACACATCATTAAATAACGCGGCACTACATACGGCAAAAAAAAAAACACTGGATTATTTTATCTAAACAAAGCTACAATGGGTTACATGTAGGTTCAATCCGTTTAGTGATAGCACTATGCAGCAACATGTCAATGTGAGACTTAGCCACTACCCCAAACCTACGCAATGTCCAGCATACTGCAGCACGTTCGCAGAAAAGAGGCCTAAATTGTCAAAAGAATGTTGCCCGGCATCATTTGTTAACTGGAACACGAGGTTCCGGAATAAAAAAAATCCTGGGTATTCAGGAGGGCACAACAGCATCTATAGACAGACACATCGAGCACATGGGCGAGTGATATACTGAAGAGGTAGGCAACAAAACTGTCATTACCATCTATCAACACTACACATACTCCCATTCCATCCCATCTATCAACACTACATCCCATCCCATTTCCATTCCATCCCATCCGATCATAAATATATCTCGTTCTCTTTTTCATTTTACATTCACCATATCCCTCCCTGAATACCGTTACTATTCACAATTGATGATGTATTAGAGGAGTCGTTGTTAAGTAACCGAAGACAAAAGACGTCTTGAATAAGTGAATAAAGAGTTTAATCATAAAATAGTGGCAGTGTAATTTTTGACCGACCATCGTGACAAAACTATGAGTTGAAAGAATGAGAAACGCAACACTCACACTCGCACTCGCAGCCTCACAGGGGCTACAATTCGTTTTGAATAATGCAACTGTTAACTGGTCATATGTTATATCCACGGCTTACAAAAGTTAATATTTACTATTCGTCCACTTTTTGATGTGTGCTCTAAATTCGATATGACTTAATTAATTGCTCTCACACCGATTTGAAGATATTTTGCTAACCCTCTTTTCTTTCTGTAAGGAGATCAATTCGAACTGTAGCGCCAGTCCGAGTGGATCACTGTCCACTGGTGCGGAATCGAAGACCTTTCGAGCTGGTATAGTCGTATCCTTACACTCTACATGGTCTAACCATCCTAGACGTTGAATACGTTGATGCATGGGGCTCATATCGCATATATTATAGTTAATCATGTAAGTGCATACAATGCCCTAGATGGACAAGCTCACCTTCATAGTGCCCGTTTAGAACACCGATCAGGCTTAGTGAGCGTTTTTGATCGAGAGTAGGCTATAGTTGTTTAGAATTATAGATGGTCAATTTATACGAGCAATCGTTTCAATTTTTGCAGTAGCGATAGGCATGAATGGCGGATTTCCATCCGGAGCACGGAAATAATATCTAAACCTATACACTACATATACGCCCTGGTTTGCATCCGTTTGGTTACGGACAGTTTCTTAGAAGAGTAATGCCCGATTTCACAATGTCAGCTTAAGTGTCGATCCATCGCTAAGCTCAGAATCAATAGAAATTTCGTTTTCTTAGTGGAAGTTAAGTGATAGATTCCACTTAAAAACTGATTTAACATAAGCCACCGATTGCCATGGCTTAAATGTCAATTGACATTTAATTCGACTTAGAGACAGACAGTCTACTGTAATTGTACTCATTAAAAATCAGATCAGCTTAGAATTCCCGCACATGGTCAGTAAGCTGTACCTATAATAGATTAGATATTCAGTACATTCTCGATTATCGCAATTAATAGAAACTGGAGTAGTTGCAATTATCGAGGTTCTGTCTACTTGAAAAGTTGCGATTACTTCGTTATTATTGATAATAAATTAAATTAAGCTGTTGCGAAAAACTAGGAGCTGCGTGAATCGAGAGTTGCGTTAATCGAGAACGTACTGTACCTTGTTTTGAGTACTTTTGTCTAGGATAGAAAACAGGACTGCACTTGATTAATCAGTAAAACAGCTAAAAGCAAAATACTCATTCCTTTAAAGTGAATCAAGTGATTTATTTGATACATCTTAAGGCTACAAAATAAAAGAATCATACTTTTGGTCGGAACTTAAACAGCACAGAAGAGCTCATCCGCAAATGCATTTCTTCCGATGCATCTACGTTCACATGGATGTAAATATATTATCTAAGAACCTTACATTTCTTACTATTTTGTGAGAGATATCTGAATTTCTTACTGTATGTATGTATGTATGTATTTTGTGATGACTAGAGTGAACAAAGAGATTATGACTTAAAGTATTGTAACACATTACTTTTTCAGTGTTCTGGTAAATGCAGATAAAAACATTCATTTTGGGCACAATATTCTAGAGAGTCTTATCAATTGGTTTGTTAAATACTTTGTACTTTAACTAAATTGAGTCCAAATTAAGTGTCTTCTCCAAAATGGTATACACTCAAAACTCATATACACTAGGATAGAAGAAAACTTTCTTAGAACACGTGTAGTAAATACATGATGTAATAGTTATATATGTAAATGGCAGTGTTTGAAGTGATAGGTATTATGAATAATCTGCTTATTTATGTGGACTCAAGCTACGGTCGTAGTCACGGCAAGATGAAGGTGGTAGACTCATTGCTACGGCGTTGTCCAAGCTGTGGAAGAGAAATGAGATACATGTGAATTTATTCAACGAAAGGGTAATGCGACTTTTTACCGCCGAGATTCACTTTCAAGGAGAGTGGGGTCTAGGGGGTGTTGTGATACATGCCTCAAAGAGTCACCCAGTGTGCTACGCAAATGCTGCATTTCTCTGTTGGCCCGTGAACTTCGCAGAATATACTGCTGTCGTCGTTTGGCTTCCTGGGCCAGTTGCTCTCTCAGCATTGAAATCTGTGGAAAGAGCAACATTAGAAATTATTGGATTTAAAATGTGAAGCATTTCGCTCACCTGATTTTCGAGCCGTAACACCTGTTGGCGATGAGCTTGTTCACGTGCGTCCAACAATTTTTCTGCGTGCAACTGAGCACTGCGGTATCTCTCAGAATCGCCGTCTAGGCATTTGGCGCTATCGTGTACTCTTGCCTTTACCCTTGCCAGTTCGGATTCCTTCTCAGCGAGTAGAGTCTCGAGGCGGCGGACTTTCAAACGCAAATCACGCGTCTCTTGCTCTATGACGGAGTGGTCTAATCCGCAGCTGTAGGAATTCGATTTCATGTAGTTATCGTTTTCCATTCGATTTGAATCGTAATCCCCAGCATCGTAGTAGCTTTTCTCTGATCTATCGAACGCTCCTGCTCCACCGGAGAACTTGCTTTGGCGATCACCTTCGAGTTGCTTGATTTTGTCTTTGAGAGATTGTAGCTTACCCCTTAGCTCTGTCTTCTCCCTTTGCGACGATTTCAGTTGGCGACTTAGGTCGTTCTCTTCACTGTATTTGTCCATGTCAACACCTTTAGACTCTCCAGTTTCTTCTTTCCATTTCGCAATGCGAAGTTGAGACTCCAAGGCGGATCGCTGAACTTCTAAATCTGTCACTTGTTCCTGAAGGCGCTGCACACTGTCTAACTGCGATTGTTGTGTGCGACGAAGTTCATTGACATTCCCCTGAGCATTTTCCAAACGTTCTGTCAAGATGCGTTTATCATTCTCCAGAGTTTGTAAGTTCTTTTGCAGCATTTTTACTTTTTCTTGATGCGATTGTGTGGAGTGTCCTTGTTCGGAGAGCTCTTTGCTCAGTGTCTTAATTTCGCCACGCAGCTCAGCTTCGGTAAGAGCAGTTTTTTGAAGACGGTCCTTCAGTTGATCCACCGTCGACTTAAGTGACGCACAAGTGTCTTCCAACTGCACTGAGGCACGGTTCTGGTTCTCCAGACGTTCTTGTAGTTGCCTGATAGTGGAATCCCTTTCTTGAAGCACCATTTGCAATCGAGTTATGTCGCCCTCCATTGCTACACGTTGCAAATCTAATTTTGATGCTTTGCCTTCGATTTTAGCCAGTTCCTCCTGAAGTTGACGTTTCTCTGTTTCGAGCTTAGATCCGTGTTGACGGCATTTCTCCAAACGGTCCTACATGTAAGAAAATTATGACTGTTGTAGTATATATCTATAGCAAGTGGTTGGAGATAGACTACGTGAAGGATTCCGCAATCTCCAAAGGGAATAGAGAAAAGAGAACGGACGTCGTTGTGGTAAAAATTTGAAGATATTAGGACGCAGGCTCACTATACTGCCATCCGTTACCTTATTTAATCGAAAAAACTAAACCTAGGAAAACCTTCTTGTCACCAATCTCGGAGCAGCAAGTATTCAGTAGATTAACTGAATTCATTCAGACGAGCCGCCAATGAGGCACTGAAATGGGTATGACGTGCTATCCTCAAGAAAAGCCACACGTTGGGGGCCAAAAAAGTGTCGCGTGACAATTGGACAGAGCGTCACAATGGACAGCTATAACTTCCGTGAACAACTTCAATACCGAGAGCAAACGCCGAATATTTCGTACCAGTTCCGCAATTGAGTAAAGGAGCCGTCTCTCGAAGGATTTTCTGTCTTCTTTGGCTGGCGCTGCAGCTCCAGGTGGACATAGGCCAAAGCCTACATGCGTCTCCATCTAGCACGGTCTTTTAATAGTTACTTCCAGGTACGAGCGTATAGCTGATTGAGGTCCCTTTCTAGCTGAGTGCGTTACCGGGAGCATGGTCTTCCTTTAACGCGTTGATCGCCGGTGTTGGAGTTACCGGGAGCATGGTCTTCATTTACCGCATTGTTCTTCGGGGTTGAAGTTGAACTATCCGTGGTTGGAACATTGGTGTCCTCTCGCTCTAAATGCCCTAGAAATCTGTGACAACAGATTCGAGCTCGCCAAATTGATTGAGGTCATTCTCCACTTGTTTGCACCATACGTTGGGCGTCCTCAGTTGCCTGGATCAACTGGTTCGGAATGGAACATTCTTCGGGCTGGAGCAGCGCTTTATATGCCCTAACCATCTTAGACGTTGAATACGTAACCGTCTGACCAGTTCGTGGTTGAATCCTATTCTCCAAAAACCATCATGACCGACGAATGAACGCAGAAGTCTTTTCAAAGGGTTCCTGCATCTGCTCTTGAGATTGTCTATGCTTCCGATGAATAAGTTGTTACATTAGCTTGTTACTTCGGGAGAGAGCTCTACTATTCTTGAGCCCAAAGAAACAGCGATTGGCAAGAGTTATTCTGCGCTTAATATCAGGACAGGTTTCCTTGCACATCTAAAACTCAAGACTTCTTGCCTTATACTGCTGCTGGTGCAGTAATCACAGTTTTTCTTTTGCCCCGTCCGCGGCTTAGGGTGTCCGCAAGTTGTTCGACTGCACGCTGTCTGTCAAGAACTCGAACGGTCCACGTGCAGATCCGAAGATCTGCTACTCGTAATAAATTGTGGAGCATGGAAATAACTTCATTGGTAATAAATCCACATAAATAGGAAATATTTATCACCAAAATTGGCAAATAATTTCAACATTTTAAGTAGGAAATAACTTCACTTTAAAAATTGTTAAAGTAAACTACCCTGATTCGAGCCTACTCCTCCTATAAAAGCTGTTACCTATACAAATAATGCCATTAGAAGTGTAAAAGTCTGTTTAGGTATGTTTTCACAACCAAGACAATGCAATTTTTGTCTGACCGTCCTAGATTGATCGTCTTATATTCAAGACCAAATTAGATATTTATAAAAACCTGCCAACGGGCACACAAGCTTTTAATATGAAAACCTTTATATTTCCGAATTATATAGGAGATATGACTTTTTCATTCCTTCCGTTTCATTTTCTAAAAATTTACTTTTCATTCAAATACCAAAGAGAAAAGAATGGACGCTTAAAGAAAATATAACTAAATAAAAAATATAATAAGTGTATTTTGTTAATTTTTCATGTTCACTTTCTTTTGTTAATTTTTGTCATGAATTTATTAAATGTAGAAAAAGTAGAAGAAGTTGAAGAATAAGGACAAAGTGGCACAAGAACTTTTCGTTTATACAATATCATCTCAATTGGAAGAAAAATCACCGGAACAACTACTGAATCCCTTATTGACGAGCTCTGATTTGATCTATTTGCTGGGGATTCTTTTAGTGGGGGACCTCAGGGTGGGCCTGACCCAGTATTGATATCCCTGCAGCTGCATCAAATGTATGCGTCCCTAATCTGGGAGCAACTCTCAGTTTCCTCTTATTCATACTTTGCTTGATGCCAGCTATACATGATGTGTAAAGTCGAATATTAAATTGACGAAATAAATACACATTCCATATCAACATTGTCGCCCAAATATTGAACTTATCGCGTCTGGCGGTGATAAATATTTCCGCCTTATAGGCGGTCACACTTCCAATTGAAATCGATAATTAAAATTAAATGAAAAATTACGAAATCTAATAATCTGCTTCTTGGCTTGTTCATTAGGTCATCGGGATTTCGTGTGAGCGACGACTTTGAAATTAAAAATATCGTGCAATAAAAACAAATAAAAACAAACAATTTGAAATTCTAACACGTATTTCATCATTTCAAATTAAACTAATCTCACGGCAGCGAAGAAAGCGAGCACTTTTCAACGTGTGTCTGCTTTAATTGTTAAACGTGACTAAGTGCCTGGATTCTGGACTGAAATCAGAAAAACACCGGAAGGCCAGAAGGTTATACTGAGGACTTTGGCATGCACAAGTGATTACTTTTCAGCTGACTGCCAAATTTAGCTCAGTTGTGGAACCAAAGTCAGCAACAAGTTAAACAAATCTCACTCACCTCCATCTGACTGTTCTCCTCAGCACCGGCTCCGAGTTGCATTTCCAGGTTGGCCAATTTCTCGCGCAGTTGCTGGCTTTCATCAGTTTTTTGACGCAACGTGTCTTCAACGGATTGTAAGGTGGTCGTTTTGATGCTGAGCTGCGCTTCCAAGTTACTCTTCTCCTCTTGAAGATGTCGCAGAATTTGATGAAGTTTCGAGACTTTGGCGTCGCACTTCACCTGCTGATCGGCCGCATCCTGCAGCTGTTTCTTTGTAGAATTCAACTGTGCTTTGAAGTCGTCTTTCTCACGCTCAATTTGCGCCACCTGGTGCATGAGGTTCCGTACACCCTTGCGGACCAAGTCCGGATCCACATCGATCACTGGACCGTCGGGACAGTTGGAAGTGCTACGGTTGTCGAAGTCGTGACAACCGCTGCGCACCGGACTGTAGCGACGGGATGGGCTAACCAGCCTGTGCGAGAGGCTAACACTGCCGTCAAATTGAATGCCAGCTATGCGGCGAAGTGTGTGAGCAATGGAACTAAGTTTGTTTTCCGCCTCGCGTTTGTTAGCCTCGACATTGCAGAGCTGTTCATCCAAGGCGCGTATTCGTCCCTCGGCTCCACCCAGCCTAGCCTTGAGTTCTTGAATCTGCTGAGTTGCATCGGCCAGACAGACCTCTAGATTGTGCTTCTGGTCCTCAATGCGCTTCTCTCTGCATCGGCCTTCTTCCAAGCGTGCCACCAGTTCTTGTTCTCGGTTGTGGAATCTGTGTTCCTCTTGTCCCGCGTGGCACCGCAGGCGGCCCAGCTCTTGGCGGGTCGCACACAGGTTTGTCTCCAAGTCAGTTAGCTAAATGCAAATGTGAAACAAATTTTGCTTATGTGCATCGCAAATGTGCTTGAAAGTGACTAACCTGTTTCTTGACTTGAGACAACTCTTGCAAAGCGCGCTCCTTGGCTTCGGTCTCTGCGGTTAGTTTGTTTTGCAACTCCTTCTCGCCATCGTCCTTCTGCGAGAATTCAATCTGAGTCTTCTGCAGAGTTGACCGCGTCGACGCCAGTTCCTGACTATTCTTCGTCAGATTGTTTTCGGTCTCCTTCAGCAGTGTGCTCAGTCGGGTGCGTTCGTTCTCTAATGAATTTTTGCTATCTTCGAGATTTGCAATTTTTTGCAAAGCTTCCTCGATGGCTCTTGCTTGTTCTCGTTTTGCGCTCTCAACGCGCTTCACGTGGTCCCTGAGCTCTTTATTGCTGTTCGCGTATTTATCGCGTTCAATGTTGCTATCCGCAAGTGACCTGCGGTTGTCTGTGAGTTCCTTTCGCAGTCCTTCAGTGTGTCCCTCGCCTTGAGAAATAAAATAGAGTGTATAGAAAGAATAGGCATCAACACGTAAAGAAGTACCTTCTTTAATCTTTCTTAAGGCTTCCTGCAAATTCGCACTCAATGCATCGATTTTGTCCTCCCGCAAGCGAACCTCCATCTTCAGTTCATCGCTCAATCGTCCTAGGGCATCGCGCTCTTCCCTCAGAGATCCCAAAGTTATGTCCATCCGCTTTATCTCCTCTTCCAGCTTCATCCTAAGGGAAGTCATACAGTTTTTCTATACACCTCCTTGGATGTCATAAGTCAACTAACTTGTTTTCCTCCTCCTTTGTTCGTATCGCTGCAATTTCATCCCTCAACTGGGCTATTATATTTCTTTGTTTCTCGTCCCTGGCAGCAAGCTCCCGCCGATTGCGATCCAAAGCGTCTTGTTCGGCCTTCAATTCTCTGCTGACTGCTTCCAACTTCTCTGCAATACCTTGCTTGTCCCGATGTGCTAAAGCAGAGTGCATTTTGCATTGAACATCAAGCGGCTCATGTTGGTTTACCTCTCTTACCCATCAGGAGTGCCTGTTGCTTCTCATTCTCGGCTCGGATCATCGCCTCTTCCTGCTGCTGCACCAAGCTTTCAATATTCGCTTGTAAAGCTTCGCTGCGTTCCTGCAGCTTGTCAATCTCATCGTCCTTCGCCGTCTGCAATGCCTGCAAGGCCTGCTGCATACGTTTCTCAAGAGCATTTCGAATTTGTTGGTTCTCCTCGGCGTACTTTTTGCCGCTTTCTTCGCCGAAAGCTTTGAGATTCGCAATTTTTTGCTGCAATTCATTTTCTTGGGCCCGGGCTGCGTTGGTCAGCTGGATTTTCATCTCCTGACCGCGTCGTTGGGAACTCTCGAGTTCTTTCGTTAATCTAGCAACGGCGTTCTTCAGTGTTTCCTCTTTGACTAATACCTCCTGCAGTTCACGCTCCAGTTGATCTCGCTTCTCAACAGTTGCTTCTAATGTGGTATTAGTATCGAAAAGAACTGCTTCTAGGGATTCCTTTTCAGCGCGAAGGGATGCTAGAAGCTCCTGTTGAAGTGAATAAAATCAGTAAAATTCTAACCGTTTCAGTAACCTACTTGTAGCCGTTGCTGTTCCTTCTCGTGCAGTTCGATGACCACAAGTTTCTCTTCACCCTCTTTCACCATCTGCTCCAGATTCCTGTTGAGTCGATTGTTTGTCTCGTTTGCTTGCTCTAGTCGCTGACGCGTGCGCATCAGATCCTCGTTCAGTGATTCCTTCTTTCGATTGGTCGCCGTTAGTTGATTGTGAATGTCGCCCCGGTCTCGGGTGATGCAAGCCAAGTCTTGCTGGATTTTTTCTTTCTCCATGTGCAAGAATTTTAGCTTTTCCCTGAGCGACAGATTTTCGGTCTCCAAATCCAAGCGGCTCTTTTCGATGACATTCAACTCCTTCTTGATGGCGGACAGCTCGTTTGCCTGCTCGCCACATTGACATCGCAGCTTTTTTCTATCTTCTTCCGCCTCCAAGAGGTGATCTTGAAGGGTCTTTACTTCCTCTTTATCGGAGAAGCTATTAGATGAGATCTTCTCCAACTTCTCTTGCAATTCACACTTTTCGAGAAGCAGCTTCTCCAAGTCGTAGTCCAAATCGTTTCTCTGTTTCTCCATCAAACAGATCACGTTGTCGGTCTCGATGCGTTGCTGCTCGAGTAAGTCTCTTGTAAGACTAACCCTGTTGAGTTCTTCTCGTAAGGATATGGTCTCCTCTCGAAGACGACTGCCACGATCTTCCTCTGACCTGCAAAGAAATTGTCGTTGAAATCCACTTTTGAACGCCGAGCTGTTCTTACCTCAAATTCATTTCAGTGATATCCTTGTCCTTGAGAATTCGTTGAATTTCTAGTTCCACCGCCTTCTTGTCTTCCTCTAAGCTATCAATTCGCTTCTGAAGTTTCCCGTAGTTCAACTGGAGTTTTTCGTAGTCATTGCTTAGATTCTCAAACTGGAAAAGAAACATACTTTTCTCTAGAAACTGTAACAGTATGAGGGCAAAACAATTTACCGCATTATTCAGCTCAGCACGACCTCTTTCCACATTCGTCTTATCCCCTCGTATGCCATCCAGTGTCTTTTGGAGACTTTCTCGTTCTTTAAACAATTCTGATAGTTGTGCATTGCTGGCATCCAGTTTTTCCGTCAGCTGAGACACTTTGGAAGCCAAGAGATTTTTTGTACTTTCACACGTCTCGAGTTGATTCTTTGTGCCCTGGAGATTATCGTGACAATTTTGATATTTCACCTGAAGGTCATGCAATGCCAACTGATACTTGTGCAGTGCTGCTTGAACCGCGGAAATCGTGCCCTCTGCAAATGCCTGTGAAGTCCTAGTCGAGCCTCGTCGAGGTGATTTCAAAGGCGGACCACCCATGACTGACTGCTGACTAAGATGTAAATGCTGTGACGATCCATTATCTTCGTTGTCTACCGCTGTCTCGGCATCTTGAACTACAGCTTGAGCTATCTCGCGAATAGCGCCGTTCAGACGTTCAATTTCATCATTCATCCGATTAGCCTGCATTGCCTGAGACTCGGCATGAGCACATCGATCTTCAAGTTTCTTCAACTGCTGCATCAGGTCTTGCAGACGAAGGTCACGTTCGTTGATCTCATGGCGTGCTCCTTCGTATTGAACTTTCAACGTAGCCAACTGCCCCTTAAGATCAGATGTTTCACGTTGAGCACGTTGAAGTAGTTCGTCGTTCGCTCGAGTGGCTTGATTCATGTTGAAGTTCAGTCCGTTGCATGCACTGGAAACATCCTTTCCGACAGTGGATATTTCCGCACCCATCTTACCGACTTCGGTTTTCATCGCCATTTGCATGTCCTTGAAGGCACGTTTTACCGCAACAACCTCTCGCCACATTTTCAACAGGCGATTGTGTTCAGAATTGTAGTAGTCTTTAAATGCCTGGAATTTAATTTTTTCGTTAAAAATGGGAGTTTCTTGATCTGAGCGTGGGACATGATTGTTTAATGTTCAAGAGACTGATTTGGTACATCTCGAAATAATTCATCGCTTGAGAGATCTCAGTGAAATCCTTCTGTCCGACCGTGAACTTAATCTACTACAAACACTCGTGTTGTGGAATGAATAATATGCTGCCTCCGAATTGCGAAGTTTAGTAAGACTTTAGTGGCGGCTATTATTTCTGGGTATTGCCAGTCAAAAGGATTATTGGCTGGAGAGATCTCAGGGAAATCCTTCTTTGGATAAGGCCGCAGTCCGACAGTTAACTTCATCTACTACAAACAATCGTGTTGTAGAATGAATAATATGCCGCCTCCGAGTTTCGAAGCTTAACAACATTTTCTTGACTGTTATTATCTCTATATTGCCAGTAGTTCCAGAGAAAAATTGTCGGGAAGTAGAAAGTAGTGGTGTGCGGTACATCACGATGCGCAACATGGGAGACATCATCTGCACCGTCCTAAATTATTCTTTCCCGTGCAATTCATTGCCAAAAATGTATAAATTCTAAAAGTCTAGTTGTAACAACTTGTGAATGTACTACGATTTTCAAAAGTAAGGAACGGGAAAGACAACGGGACCGGATCTTGACATTAGAAGCGAAAAGATTTCAAATTCAGTTTCAAAAATATCTGATATCAATTTTTAAAATGTGTTTTTCAAATTCGTGCAGCAGTTCGGTACCAACGATTTGCGTCTTAACTTCAGATTCGTGGTCATTCGTGGATTCTATTCTTTGAGAACAGTTTCAAAATAGAAAATTAATACATATGCACAGGAAGCAAGGTTAGCAAAAAAGTAAGCAAACAATGAAAACAAAAATTTGAATGCACTGCGATAGTGGGAAGTGGGATAACCCGCATAAATTTGTCTGACTTCAACGATCTAAGAGCAAGGTCAGAATGATCAGAAAATTTGTTTTTTCCTGATTAAAATAGTTGTTTTTAGATTCACAATGTCATACAATTCTTGGTAAACATACATACCTGTTCCTCTTCTTTGTACTCATCCTCCTTGATCATCAGTTCATCCCTCAAATTTGCCCAGTCGTTTGTTAGTTTTTGCAAGTCATTCGTAAGGGCTTCGTTCGTTTTGTTTGACTCCTCCAGTTGCTGTCGCAGTGCATTGTTTTGTTGCATAATGTGTTCGCACTTGTTGTGTTCCTCCTCGAATTTGCGACATATATCGCTTCCGTCATCATGGTGAGCGCATTCTCGAAGGCACGGAGGCGTCGGTGGTGAGTCCAGCGAAGAAGAGCACGGCAGGCTTGACTGACCCATCGCCATGGAAGTTGTCGGACACTGAAAAGCAAAAATTGTGTTTGAGTTGTGATTAAGCTTGAAGTTTCCCTCACTGCTTACAATGCCAACGCTTGATATAGGACCAGTGGTTATCTGAGGCGCACTGCTATAGCTCGAAGTGGGCGGTTGTTTTATGGTATCATGCATCCGTCCCTCCAAGTCCGAACATCTTTGACGGTATTGCTGAACTTTCGATTGCAAGCGAGACACCAGCGCCGCCTGATTCTGCTGAGCCTGCTTGTAGGTATCGATACGCCGGCGATAATTACTGGCTTCATCCTGCAGCCGGTGTCGCAATTCCTGGTTCTGACGCAACAGGGCGTTTGTCTCTGTTGGAGACGGACTGGACATTCTTGGTGTAGTTGGAGTACCTTGCACTTGTCCACTTGAGCCCAAGTTATTATCTGTTCCCGATCGAATACGGTGTCTTGAAAATGGCAATTTAGGATGATCACTCACTGTGCTAGGACATGCTGTCTTATAGTTATCTTTGTAGCCCACCTGGAAACGATATCAAATAACACGGAAATCAAACAACATCCACTACAAATATTCAATGCGATGAAGTAGAACATAACGCTGAACGTTACCAATGCGCGTGTGTGTACATACTCGCAATGTTATATCGCGTTTTGTAAATCCGTTTCGGTTTCTATATTCGTCGTCATATTTCAGATACCAACGGCCCGCTGTAAATATTAAATGGGATTATGCACGCATTGCACAGCCTGTCACCGCGCCAATATTAGATATTCTGTTTCCTGGTGTACAAAGTTATTGATACCAAACAAAATATGCTCACTTGTATCACTGTATCAAAGCTGAATTGAAATTGTTCAAAACTAAATAGCTATAAGGCATTTTTTGTGTGTATGTGAGTGTCGAAGAATAAGTCCGCTGAATCAACATAACAAGGGTGAAACAACTTTGACCATTAAATTGTCCTTGATGTCGCATTCAGTTTGGAATTTGGTAAGAAGTATTTTAGGGCAAGCAAATTACCAGCAGAGGTTGTTGTTTTTTTTTTAGCGATTGGGTGTTAACGGCTGTGATGGTGTTTGATTAAATGGTTTAACCAACACGGCACACGCCTTTAAAATTAGGCATGTTCGGTGAGGCCAGGATTCACCTCAGACTGTAGAACCCCAAGAAGATCAATTTTGTACGACGCCCGACAGGCGGTTAAATTCTGGTCAATGAAAAATAGTTGCAATCCCAGATAGCAGGTTTGAGTTAGTAATAATAACTATCGCATTGTTCACTATCACGGCTGTCACTCGTGGTGCTTGAAATTATGACTCAGTCCAGTCTCATTGGAACCGGAGCCGGGTTCTGCGGACCACAGAGCTACAGATGTGTTAGATAGGTCTTGCCAGTACCAAAGCGGTTGTCTTAAGCCTGGGTGTGAGGACATCGAGGTATTAAGCCTTCGTTTCGTTATTCCAAACATTCACTTGCGATATTTCAGATAAGTGTATTTTTAAGAATGTATATTTATGTCTTGGATCAAATACGCATTGCTTTGATTACAGATGTTTATTATGATGTGAGAACTAGGTGGAAATAGTTAATGGTTCATACATACATATCGCGCTTGCATTCCAAATCCGTGTGGACGAGGCCATAAAAGATTGTATAGCCAAGCCACTCAGAGTCCAAGTTTAGGTAACACCATATTCCCAATCAAATCACGCTTAACCCAGGATTAGGTTAACTAACTAACTTTGTAGATTTCGGAGTTATAGTAATTGCATTTTGTTCACATGTGTATAATTCGCCCAGTAAGTTCTTTAAATCCTAACAGAATAGGTTAGGTTAGATTAGGTAGAGGGGCTGCTAGTGAATTCACCAGCCCACTTAGACCATGTTGGTCTCTTGTGGTACCCACAGTCGGACTACTACCACTAATTGACCACTCCAGTGACAGTGCCGTTAATTGGATCCCAACGACAAATGGTGACTCTATCAGATTTGAAAACCAAATCAAAGCGCATTAACTTCGCTTTCACTGGGATTCGAACCGGGGACCCCGCTAACCAGGGACAGGCCAACCAACTGCGCAATTAAATAAAATTAACTTCTCCATCTTAAATGACTAAATACAGTGTGGGCCAAAAATGACCAACCAATGTTAAACACGGATAACTTTTTGTTTATCCATTGTATGTAGATAATTGTTTGTGTTGGTAACAACAAATTAACAAAAGCAATTCATAGCTTACACAACAAAAAAATTCAAATAATAAATGCTACCTAAGAAAAATACATCACAACATTATTGGGCCAAACTTAAAAGTGTTAATATAAGGATTATAATTCTGGTTTAATTTTTAATTCTAATATTTAGTGGGATAAAATTTCTGCTTCTCGAAAGTATAATCGAGTAAATAGTAGCCTTGACTCACTTTCTCAACGTAAGTTACAAGTAGCTTTCAATGATGCAGTGATCGATGGTATTTCTCGATACAACCATATTTCTGTGCACTCTCGTGATTTGCTGGGCTGTAACATGCAGCAGTACATCAACGCAAGGAATTATATGTTTTTTCACAAAATAATTAATAATCGTAGTCGGCCGTATTTGTAGAACAGACTTAATTTCACTCGGTCTCTTAGAACCACTAACAATATCCCTTTTAGTAGCAATCATTTATGCTCCTCGCGCTTATTTTTCATTCACACTGTTAGACTGTGGAATTCACTGCCATCCCACATAAGATCAATTTCAAATCCGCACAATTTTAAAAGTGCTTTCCTTCTCCAATTTGCTACAAATAAACAATGAACCTCAATTCCAATCCTTATAAATACACATATATATTGTATACTAGTTTTAAGTTTAGTTCGAATTTGGTTAATTAATGTACTAAGTACAAAATAAAGATGAATATCTTAATGTACGTTCCTATGAATAAATAAATGAAAAATGAAATGAAATGCCATAGCCAATTAAATGATTTAGTTTCTTAAAGTCTCTCCGTTGCCAGTATATATTTATATCGTTTTTATGAAAAAAAACAGTGTTTGACACAATAAATTATGTGAGTAACTGTGTATCCATATTCCAAACAAACTGAAATCTTGGCTTTTAACTCCAGGCATAAAGAAATTCTCGACTTATTTTATGTATTAGAACAAACAAAATCAATTAACCATACTTTTTTTTGCTTAATGACCCATTGAGTCAATAATTTTGTATCTTCTTTGCTAAATTTACTATTTCACCCTTCGTTGGATTTGTGTATGTATATAACAATATATAACAACAGCAATTAGAATCATGTACTTATTATGCTTACTATTATGCTTACTACCCTCCATGGACGTTTTATTGTGACCATGATCTAATCTGGTTTGGGCATAATAAAATGCACCAATGTCTGCGTCGGGCACAGTGCATACAAATGTCCATAGAATGTATTTAATAAATAAAAATACAATTAAAAGAAATGATTATAACAAGAGTTATACGTGTTAGTTAATTTTGGTCGAACTTCTTCGGCCCACCCTGTATAAAATAGTGATAAATTCTTATCGGCATTTATAATTTTGTCTGCACTTTCTCCTGGTGTACAACCTTAACTTTACCCTTTGAGCCATAACATCTTATGATTATGACGTAAAACTATATTATAGCTTTATTTTAAATTATCTTCACAGAAGTGCCAAAGTCTAACCAGCGTATGTAGTAAACATGTGTTGATTTAATTTCGTTGGAAGTAGCATATGAGGTCTGTTCTCGTAATTTTCATGTAAGTTCTCTTATCCTAAGGGAGGGATAAAATTATTGAAGTAAGTGGACAATAGGTACATTACTGATAGCCAAATCACAACTGAATATACGGGAAGGGCGTTAACTGTTACCCTGTTGTGACATATTTGACATAACTAACAGACGTTACGATTGACGAACGATTTGAAAACGTACTAATTTAAATTTATCCAGGATGTGCCTTAGATCATCAGGTTAATGGAATTTCCTCGAAAGTAGTAATAGGAGTATTCAGATTAACTTCAAAAAGTTCGCTATTATCGGTCAATTCGTGGGTTAACTACGGAGATTATCAGATAAGAAGTTAATCATTTCATTTAAGTAAGAAATATATTTTGTACATGTCAATGTCTGTGAGAACAGGGGAGAAGACAAAAGCGCGAACTCAACGAACTGCACCAATGCAGTTATTGAATGAATCGTTGGCCTGATAAGTAAGTGATCATACTAGCTAACGAAATGTTAAACATCAAGGAGACTGGACAGCTTTCAACAAAATAATTAATGCAGTGCATTGATCTACCTACAACGAAGTAGAATTGATAAAATTTTTTAAACTATAGATTATTTCTTGCCAATTGATGGAAGTTGTAATTTTTAGTAACTATTTTTTAGTTGCGGCACCATAAAACTTTTTCTCTGTAACTAAGTGAACTTGCAATTGATAAATATTGGTTTTGGTTTTGCGTAAATGGCTGCCATATGTTGATCACCTTATCGAATACCTTACTGATGTTCGGAAGGAGACTTATTGACCGGAGGTTGCAAGGATTATAAGAATCTCTTCCTCTCTTAGATATGGGTTGTACAATCGCAGTTTTCCAATGCTCCGGATAATGTGCAGAGGTGATCTTTTAAGACCTTTAGTCGGCCTCTTTTGGGTTTGATTTCTCCATTTTAGCCCTTAGTATAGGGCGATACCTTGCTTTCCTTTTTTGTTGTTAGTTAATTTCTTGACTTGACTTCACTTGATGATTAACCATTTCCACATATGTCAAAATTTTACTATCAATACCAAACAGAGTTTTCGTAGCTTTCCAGATTTCAAAAAAGTATCAAAAAAAATTTCCAGAATTACTTCGTATGTTTTAAATGTAAAAATGATTTTACTTATCAGGTTAAACAATTAGATGACATTCCATTTTATTTCGTCTAATAACTTATTGAAGAAAACTAAACAACATCTGCTTCCTCGACTTCGGAATCTTGTAATAAGGAGTGCCATCGAAAAAAAAAGTTTGTCCGTTGTTACCCATCCAATTTTTTTTTGCGTTGCCTTGCGATCTGGAACCTTTAGTTACCTTTAAGTTTATATGTTTTCAAGTCTGTAGTTCTTTTCACTTTATGAACTAAAAATTTTGAACATTCCACTTTGTTTGCAAAATGACACTCAGAAAATTTCGAATTTTTTTGAAGAAGGCTCAAAATCTTATTGACCTTTTTTGGGTTCATAAGACCGGATTTTCGACTAAACCCCTTTCTTTTCTTTCAAGTGGCAGGTTCTCTTCATAATTCTTAATAGCAACAGCAACTTTTTTCCCTACAACTTTAAGTTGCTTTGGGATTTTGTCTTGACATATTTTTTGACACTTGATAATATTTTTTCTTACATCCAATTCAGATTAAATGTTGATTATGTTAACTGATAACTTGATCATAGAAGCATGCTTAGCATTAAACAAAAATAATTTTATTGACCGTGGGTAAGTTTTTTTTATGGCACTCCTTAAATGCAAGACTTCAGGAGGAAGTCAAAGATCATGGGCTGGTCGTCGTGTTGTGCGTATGTACGTCGACCACTACGCTACTTAACCTCCCGGCATCCTTCAAATCACAGACAATGCTAAAAGAGTAATAACTGTCTAATAATAGCTTCTCAAACTTCTCTCATCTCAAACGAGGTCGACATAAATCTGTAGGTCACTTCCACTCGTGAGAGAACAATAGCACGCACAACACGATTGGTTGCTGTAGAACCTAGGCCCTGGCCATCTATGGGCTGTAGTGCCACCCATATTATTATTATATATCAGGTACCGATTATATTTTCGAAAGCTTGGTCATTTCCAGTCATCAAAATTTAAATTCACTTATACAGAAATAAGAAAGCAAGGAAATATTCAATATCTATCTCCCATGCCCCGTGATCACTAATTTTTCATGGTTGTGGACAAGGGGCAATTCTGACCGAAGTTAGATATTTTCTTGCTCTCGTATTTCTACTTACAAACTTAATCAACATTTTCATAGTTTCCCATGAGACATTAATGTGAGTCAAGTTGTTGGTTTTTATAACTTCTTAACAATTTACTGTAGTAATGTTTTGGAACTAACTAGAAGTATCAATTTGACTGTGGCTCTCGCTTTAAGTGTTTTCAACAGATTTACTCAAAAAGTCTACAATATCTTTCAACACCCCAAAATCGAAACTATTTTACCTACTTATTTGTTTTGGGATTTTACCGGAAACATTACCATTTTATTTTAATCCAGAAAAGTAATTTTGAATACTTATAATTAATTCAACATAGAACATGAAATTATCTTAACTACTTTTTATACTTTTCATAAAAAAAATGCCAGCAGAAGAAGATTCCATTTTGGTCTGCAAAAAAAAACTTTACGCAGTGTTATTCACAAACAACTAAAGAAAACTAGGCCTCTCTAACAAACAAAATCTTAAAACAAATGTCTCCAGATAATCCCCATTTAAACATCTGAACATTAGTCACATCATATGCAAATATATATATATTCAAAACAACAATTTGGATTTTTGTTCCTTTGTATTAGTTTCGTCCACGTCTTTGAGAAAATCCGCAAACAAGGATATAATAAAAACTACCTGACAGGAAACATAGATAGACTTATTGTGCTTATAGATTACTTGTTTTAATTATGTATTAAATTTAATTGTTTTTGTAAATAATTGATGGTATCCAATTTGTATAGTTTTTAGCTATGAAAAACCCCAAACTCTTGAACAGTACATTCAATTTTGCTGCCGACCGTACACAGAGAAACAAGAAGAGAAATATTTTTTAGGCAGATACATTTGGGGTTTATACGAAGGATAACATGTCAAAACATGTCTGTTTTTACCAATTGCTTCCTTTCTGTTGTTTCATGACATAACTTCATTGATAACTTAATACCTTGGGAGTACTTTTCAAAATATGAATTTAAATATAAATTTCTCAACTCAAACAAGCCACACCCATTTAAATTAGAAATAAAATAAATGCAAAAAATGTTATTCCTTTATAGCAAAATCATGTTACTTATGTCATTGTGTAGAACATTAACACATTTTTAGATATGCAGAAATTGATTCAGCCGAAAACTCGTAAAACCTTAATGGAATACTGGCTTAACTTAAATTATTTTAATATATTTTAATTTTAATTTATTTGAAATTTTTCACTTAAACATCACTTACATGCGCCATATCTGCAAAAAATCCTCCGTTTTTTAGCAAACCAACGAACTTTTATCAGTTCAACCTAATCCTTTCGTATCCCACGTTTAACTGAACACGAGAATGCGGTTAAAAGGATACATTTCACTTTATTGAATTGCGCCCGAATCAGAGAAATCGCAACGCTTCGATGTTGAGTGTTATTAACGTAACGTCTCATCAATACATTCCGATTTACTTTTTTGTTGGCATAGTAATAAAAATATACCTCATTTATTTCTAAAAAAAATATTATTATTCTACGGCCGAGATAAACGCCTCGAACGACAACTTACGTAACAATAGAAATGCACACGGTATTGCTGTGTGTGTTGGCTTGGGTTGGATTTGTTACTTTCGTGGTCGCTGGCTCATTGAATTAACAATTTCTTTGTTTCTAAGGACGACCACATTGATTTTGGATTGGAATTGTCTGATTAAATGCAACAACTGGATAAGTTCACAACCCAAAGGGGTAGTCGACTCAGAGACGATTTTCGAGTATTTTTCAAGTATGAAACATGATGTGTTTCATGTTGAAATGGGTTTATGCTTCATTTTATGCTGGAATAAATTCCGAATAATTTTATGGGTTTGTCGCATTGAGGGGGTTACATTTACAAATTTTCTCGTTTTGGGAAAAAAAAACTTAAGAAGCTAAC
Organism: Eristalis intricaria; assembly: GCA_964034865.1. Taxonomy (NCBI): domain Eukaryota; kingdom Metazoa; phylum Arthropoda; class Insecta; order Diptera; family Syrphidae; genus Eristalis; species Eristalis intricaria. Next base: position 162,024,328 of record OZ035873.1, read on the forward strand.
TTTGCCAAATAAGGAACTGGCTTACATTAAGAAGTGAATCGTGATGACACGTATACATGATATTTTCGGGCTTAATACATTTTATGAATACAAAGTATGTGCCGATGTTGCAAAGCATAAACAGTTTGCTTGAGTAGGTATATGTTTGCATTCGTAAGATACATATATATTCACGGACACGTTAATTGCACACAATAGCAAATTTTAGAGAAAGAAAATCTGTTGTAGGATCACGCCTGATGATGTTTTAGAAAAGTGTGCTGTGGAGTGATGTATCCAAGTTTTGCAGGCTTGGATCAGATGAGTAAATATTCGTACGGCGTCCTCCTTACCAACAGCACAACTTCAAGTAAAAGGTAAAAAAATGTAAGAATGGTGTCTGGTGGGATTGTGTGGGCAGTTTTTTCTTAGAATGGCATCATAAACATCAAAATTGATCAACATGTCAAAGTTACATGATCCCTTTTGACGAATAAAATATGCCACTAATATGGCGTTATATGCCTGATAATGGCATTAACCACACTTTTTGGCTCGTGAAAGGTTACCATAGCAAGCAAAAAAACTTTTAACTTTCGGCCGCCCATTCTCCCGATCTGAATGTGACAGGGAACAGTTTCTAATGAACGGTGCATTCTAAAGTGCTGTACGACATCGCTGAACATTAATAATACAATTTTCTACCAAAATATCGACTTTTGAGGATGTTTGAAAGGTATTTCAGAATTTGAATGTAATGTAAATATAATGTGCGATCTATGTCTCCAAGTATATTTTAACAAAATAATTTTTTTTTACTTCCATCCTGTTATCCTTCTGCAATTTAAGAGATTAGAAGTTTTATTATTACTGTATATTTTAGTATTTGGTGGACTGGCGAGTCGAATACGATGGACTCCCACCCATGAAGATCTCTTTCGGTTTTGAGGGTCTATGCTCGCGACAAAAGAGAGGGTATCAAAGTACTGCAATATTACTGGTTATTACATCAAAAGAAGTCTCCGCAGCGGAATTTTCCCAATTCGCAGAATTCCCGGATCGCTTTGACAATTCACAAAGAGAATGATTTATTCGCAGAGAAAAATACTTATGGTCCAAACGCATAGAACCCTCGAGTTGCGTCATTTCAAACAATTTACAACTCATAAGTACTTATGGGAGGGAGAGAGAACAAATACAGCCCGCAAGTGAAATTCACCACGATGGAATTGGGCAACTTTTAACTTTCTGTGCGCTTGACAGATGTTTCGAGTGCTCTTTATGTGATTGTTTTTACGATATTTAATGAATGAAAGAATACTTTTTGTTTTATTTAAAATTGCTTTTTTAGGGAACTTTAAAATTTCGAATTTCTTAAAATGCAAGAGTGGATTGCGCACACAACGTACGACATTGGACACATCTTTGTAATCCGGCAACTACGATTCTTGTGGATTCCAAACGCAACGTAAGCAACGGATTCTATGGGTTTGGGTCTTTGAATCCCATTCTACGAAACGCGAACTTCAGAAACTCTGACACTTCATTCATATGCAGTTTGCTCATTCGCAGAAAACTAAGGATAGAATTACAGAAAACTGACACTTCATCGTGAATTTTTTAGTGGTGGATTAATGGATCGCGTCTGACTCTTTGTGTGTTGCGTTCCCAGATTGACAGTTCGCAAGTAGAAAAATTGATTCGCAGAGAAACAAGCTAACTTTTGTTGAAGTGTTCAGCTATAAAAAAAACTCGGTAATTGAAAATTTGTTTAATTTGCTGGAAAATTCATAATCCCAGTTGGTGCTCATGGGTATAATAAATAAGAGTACAATAAGACTTGTTAGTTAAATCAATTTAATTTTAATTCTATTTATCTAGTATGTAAATAAATGAATTTAATATGTAAAGAAAAGGCTCCTGCGTGTACTGAAATTGCATGGCATTGATGATATAGGTATTTTGTTTAAAAAATAAGAAAATATGATCTACCAGAAACACGTCCTATTTCGGAAGGGAGCTACAAGTTAGTCCCGGTTCCGGACGATGAACTTTGAGAAGCTACATATTTCCAGACGAATTTGTCCACTAGTTCACGGTGGTTGCCGAAGCCAGTGACAATGTCATTATTGACGTATAAAAATATAGGAAACTTCTCAAGTCTTAATTCTAAATCAATTGAAGAACTAAGCAACTTCAAGATAATTAACAAAATACTCAAATTAGTATTTACACAAAACCAGGTCTGATACACACACCATTCCTAAGTAAGGGCAATGAATACAGAACTAAGCGAGGGCTCAGTTGCTGTGACCTATTCGTGTGTTGACAACTTTTTCATTCCTACAACAATAATTATCACGCCGAAACCTATTCACATAGCTGCTACCAGTTTATTTGTTTGGAGTTTGAATCATGTTTCACGCGAACAAAACATTCTTCCGCATGTCGCCTGCAAAACAGATTAGAATGGCACAACTAGGATTGCCCCCCAGCTCTGAGTAAGAACACATGTACATGCGTTTCTGACTGTGTTTTGAAACTCACCCAAGCATACATGTGAAATTGATAAACAGAACACCACATATTGTAGTTGGGTGGTTTAAAGTACAAAATGATTCAGATCTTCATATAAATGACTGACTGACTATTTCCGGAACGGATCACCAAGTCACTTTTGAGATGTCCCTGGTAAGCAAGACAAACAGAATTGCCTGTAGACATGGAAGGCCAGACTATTGCTGCACTAAGTCTATTAATAAAGTCAAATTCGCACCGTTCCCGACTTCGGATTGGTTGCCTTAGTCTGTTAGCACATCTATTTAGGTAACTTTTTTCTTGCTGATATCAAATTCAAGGTTGTGAACCAGAATGACATTCTTTCCTTTTTTTCGATTTCTTATTAGCGCGTTAAAAACACACCAAACGATGACAAACAAACAAATCCATCTTTTGGCTTGTCGCAGTTCTGCCTTATCACGGGCATTTTGGGCATTCGGACAGTACGGATAACAATGGCTGATAACCTTTCATGGGATAGACACAAATATATTTAGATCCCCATCAACAGATTGCGCGCGAGCACGCTGTTGGAGCATTAGATGATTTTTTCATGTTTAATTGCACAAATTCGCGAAGGTTACCTTGGTGGTGATGTGGTGATGATGTTGGAATGAATCTGTGTTTACTATTTTTAGTGGCTACGCTTCGATGTGAAAGTCAGGGTTGATTGGACCTAAGCGACAACGGGATTTTTCAAGACCAGCCAGAGTAACAATCATTTCTTTTATCAATTTGCGTTTAGATGAGTGTTCGTTTGGACATACATACGTTGGAACCGCACTACTTTTTTTACCCACAACTTTGTTTACAAGCTAACCCATCTGAAATCGCTTAGAATCAAGTCAATGAACTTATGCTACGAAACTTAAACAACTGGAATGATTTATTCATTGCTTATCGGTCATAAAATCGGCTCAGAAAACATCTGGAAATGAATGGGAAACTCCGCATCTATGCAGTACATACTAATAGTTGGCACTTTATAATAGCAAAGTGCAGACAACCCCAAAAACCCCTAAACGTTTTACTCTCAAATTACTTTCCGAAGGTGCTAAACTAATTCAGTTCTTACTCCATATTTTGCACAGAGATTATAAATACATGAAACGAAAGTATTTCTTTTTTAAGATTCGCAATAAAAACGATAAACAAGTGGTCACATCAATATCAAGTTGAGTGACATACGAACTTTAGTGTTGATGCTTGGCGCATAAACATGTTTTGTAGCAGTAGCTTGAGATATTTTCTTAGTTGTCGATTTGGTCAAGGTCTTTTGTGTGAAAAAAGAAAAATAAACGATTATTTGAGCAGTATAATCATAAACAGTATACGCATGTGTGCGTGTTGTCTAAAATTTGCCAAACATTTTGTGTGGGGTTCTCAATCTGTGGGTCTAATCATGGCCTTAGAAAAACGAATTATGATTAACAGTTGGTCAAGAGTCGCCGTCTTTGATTAGATGATCGAATTTCCCCTAAAAACACTCAATACACCTGCATTTTGATTTTCATCACATTTTAATGAAGTAAATATTAAAAATTAATAAATATTAAATAGTGGAAGGGGAAATGAACATACAACATCGACGTTTTAGACAGAGTGTCCCAATATAATAATAACATGCGTGGAGCTACAGCTCCTAGAGCGCCAATGCCTAGCTTCTCAGCAACCTCTCGTGTTGTGCGTGCTATTATTCTCTCACGAGTGGAAGGCACCTACGTTTTATGCCAACTCTGTAGGTGCTTTTTCTAGACATTACTCTGTGCACATTGACAGTGACTCGAAAGAGGTGGGACCGTGAATATTATTTCTGGTCATACCAGCCCTGAATCGAACCCAGACAGCGGGGTTAAGTTGCGCAGGGGTTGACGCATATAGCTATAACGCCAAAAATGAAGTATTACATGCACGACTTCTACCTCTCTTCCCCCTTAAAATTTTTGACAACTGTTTTTTATAACGTTTTCTTAAACAAAATTGACCAATCAGAGGACGGCATTTACGTTATTAAAATTCATAAATATCTGTCAAAAAAGTACTCAAATTCGTCGATGGACTAGGGGGGAATCAGCTCTTAAGTCGGCTATATCTGTAGTCGAACTAGAATGCGCGTTTGCCAAGTCAATTGTTGTTGAAAAAATATGAAATTACTGTAAACAAAATTAGCCGCCTCAGTATGCCAAAATTCAAACTGAGAAATAAATTTTTTAAAATTGTTTCATTTCTGTCAAAGTCCCCAAAGGAGTAGAGAGCAGTTCTACGTAGAACTTTGTTCCCGGTCTGTGAAATTTCAACGAGCGCTAGCCCCATTTCCAGTTACAAAATAATTTACGTGTATCCTGCTTAAAAGTCAAAGCCGACCGTGAATTTGCGATATGAGTAGAACATGGCTCCGGCCCTAACAATCTTCGATTCCGATCATGAGGGCCAACGGAAAGGAAGACCGAAGACCTACGTCTAATGTAACGCGCCCAAGTTAGGGGGGACCTCAACCTCAACCGAAGGAATCAAGCCAGAGATCACGCTAGTTGTAAGGGGCATCTTGCTTACCCGGTCAGTAACACCAACCAAAAAACACACGATTTTTGAAATGACTAAAGAAATCGTAATTCTACTACTGTGAAAGCATCTGGTTACGGATGCTTTTGCTTTGGACACACTATCATACAAATCCGAGACGGAAAAAAGTTGGTGCCGGTCATTCAGGAAGATAGCAGTAAGATTTCTCTTTTCTGGGCCCATGTTTTTACCCGTCAGCGAAAGTGCATATGAAACTGTACACTGTACAACGTATCTATATTGCCTCATACGCTGCTAACTTCTGAATCAAATGAAAAAATCACGCGCTACTCTCACAAAAATTTACGCCACGAAGCCCATTATACCATTAATTAAAAAAGGCGAAATATATAACAATTCGTGAAGGCCCAACCTTAATGGACGAGTAAGTCGAGTCAAAAAATTATACTCTGTGACTTAATTAACTCCTTACCAAGCAGCGATCAAATCTCTGAGTACGGTTACATTTAACCCAAAAAATCTCCTGAATTGCCACGTATCTATCAACGATATGGCGAAGCATATTACCATCCAACTTATTTGGGTGCCGGGACAGTATGACATTCCAGAAAATTGTAAATCGGATAAGCCCGCTAAAAGACCAGAGGCTATATACTATTTCTGGATGAAGATCTTCCATTGATGCCATTCGCTACCTCAAGGAACCTGCTGAAGCTCTAAAAGCTCAATCATTTCAATCGTAGATGTTTCACTGGCACGAGATGCCTCAACACTTATACTCTCAATCCGAAACGTTAACTCAGCCTTATCAGAATGAGAATGAGGAACTCACACATGTGGAGTAGACCTTCCTTAAAAGGAACTATTGTACATCTGCATAAACAATCACTGCAATTTTTCGAGTATCAAACAAGAAACTAGCGATGAGAAATGACATAAGATTTAAAAATTATAACATGCCCAGTATTACAAAAAAAAAAGAATTTGATTGATTTTTCTGTAAGTAAATTTGAACTGAGTATGTGTAAGTTTTTTCGATGGCACTCCTTAAACAGAATTGTGAGAGAGTGCCCTCTGACGTTTCCTTTGAGTCCAGTTACCGATACCAATTACAAATATTCTCGGGGATATTTTAGGTGCGATCTAGAGCAATAAGCTGCACACTCTCACACAACTGTTGACCATTTCAGAGGCTACGGATGGTGTATTCGTCCGCATTCGAACCAAAGAGGTCTAAGTCTTTCACAATACGAAACTGCGGCTATAAGTAGCTCAAAAAAGCTTCTTGAAAGATAAAAGCAATGCTGCATTGCATTATAAGGAATTATGAATATTATGTACTCATCGGCTTGTATTCTAGAGATTTATCCTCAAGTGTACAACAAATGTATCACATCTCCATTCGAAATAATTGCGGGACTTATTTCTAAATGAAATCTTATTTTTGTTTGTACTACTACGTTTGTAGGGACGGATACAAACGTTACCTCAGGAGTCCGTAATAGAGAAAAGATATAATATATAGAAAGAGTAGTAAAATAGAAAAAAAGCTTAAAAATCAGTATCTGTAGGTATTGTTGAGTAAAGTGTTGATTATTCTAAACATTAGTTTCATGTTTTTTTATGTCTCTTGTCGTCGATCGTGTGCGAGGTGTCCGCACGTTGATGTACGTGTACAACCCTTGATGTCGGCGAGGATGCAGCAGCATGTATACAACAGCACAATGTCTACCGCTGATATTGGTATTAGTGATGGATATAGACCGAATAGAACGAGCAGTAGCCGCAGTCGCATCCGCAGTCGCATATCAGAGGCGTGACAACACGTTGTAGAGACGGAAAAGAAATAAATAAATAATAATGAGTTGTGAAATATAGTTGATGTTGTTGGTTATATTCAATGTATAACAATAATACGCATACCTGAGTAATTTACTCCCAATATTTGTCTTCATACTTATCTCTGCTAAACTTTCCTGATGTAGTTACATTCGAACGCTATAAAAAGCACGGCGTTATCGATACATGCATCATTCAATTTCGTAACCCGAAATTGAGTGACACCCTCTAAATAAAATAAAAACACAACCCTAGACATAGTGACCCCAAAAAAACAAAAAAAAACACCTACTCTATCAAGAATGATAATAAACAAACCGATTACAAAGCTCATATCAATCACAATTTGTAGATTCTCGGCATGTGAAAACGGGTGAATGCAAATAAAAATACCCAATCGAGTTTAAACCTTCTGCCGTAAACAAGCGTCTTGTCACGCCAGCATCGAATCGAAGCGCCATCTCTCACATGTCGATAGTGTGCGTCTCATATTTCGGCAGCAATTGTTATCGCGTGTGCAATTCAAAAGAATGATCATGTCGAACATCACGATCGCCATTGTAATCCGTCGAATGTGGCCAGCAGATTGCAATTTAATTTTGCACTTTGTCAGAGTTCGCTGATAAGGTCGTCCCAATCGAATCCACTTGTACACTTGCGCATCTCGTCTGAGATGTTTTTTTTTTTATTTTGTTTTGTTTTTTTTTGTACATCTTTTTGCCCCTGCCACAGAGCTTATAAATTAATAAAAAATTGTTTTAAGAAATATATACTAGCAGAGGATCAAAGTACGTGATAATGCTTTATAATTTTGTTCCACTGGCACCGCACTCGGCGCACATCTCCAAGTGATCTAGCTACGTCTCTCTAGTGAAAATGAGAACTTAAAAGATGCGACCGTAATTAAAAATCATTTAGTCTCTAAATTTCTGCGAACGTTGCATATCAATATCAGTTTCGCGTTTCGCTTTTAATTTTCGGTTGATCCTCTCGTGGAAGTGAAATATATTTTCAAATCGAATTCGAATTCAATAGTGTCGCGTCGCGGTTGTGAATCACTTGAGGCATTGGCTCAAAATGTCGGCGGCAACTGGTCGCGGTGAAAATGTTCTGGCCGAAGGATTGAAAAATGCACCTCATAGCGAGGGCCGTGGGCGAGGTGTTTTGTTAGATCAGGGAATTCTCCGTCGTTCGGCTACTTCGGGACAAATAATTACTCCGATACCGCATTTAACGCGTCGAACTTTTACGACATCATTTATGCAAATCCCCGAGGATCGTGAAATCGAGATTGTGCGTTCCTCGAAGCAGGCTCTAAACAAGAATGCAAAACTGAACTTATCAACTGGAGTGGTCGTGTCATTCTGGCATTCAACATTGGGACAACTGGTGCTATGGTGGCCAAAATTAATGATGAATATATCTCTGATCATTCTGCGCAACGTACTGCAGTTGGTCATGTTTGTGCCGTTGTCGATTGCTGCACCAAGCTTTTGGCTGTCAGCGTTACTTTGGATCTTCTGGAAAATAGTGCGTATTCCAATTTCATTCCTTAAATGGGTTCTAAGTTCAACGGCCGAAGATTTAATCAGTGGCAGCACAACCATAGCCGTAAATAGAAACGATAAACGCACAGTTCTTATCAGCAGCGGCAGCACAATACAAACACTTCACTTAGCACGCAACTTGTACTCGTCTGGTGCCCGAGTGATTGTTTTCGAATTTGAAGGACACTTTGGACTAGCCCGATTCTCTACGGCAGTACACAAGTTCTACACGGTGCCACGGCCAACGTCTGAGAACCCAGACGGTTATATTGCCGCCTTGTGCAATATTGTCGATAAGGAAAGGCCTTCCTACTACGTTCCTGTTTGTGCGACAAGTCCCGCCTACTACGACGCCCTAGCTAAACCGCATCTAGAGCTAATGGGATGCGCCACATTCTTGCCAAATCTTCAAGAGAACATCATACTAGACGATTCGCTGAAGTTCTTCAAAAAGTGCCGAGCTAGTGGAATAACTCTACCACCCTATAAGGTGCTCACTTCCAAAGAAGATCTCCTGCTCCTGTATGAAAGTGGATTCATAGCTGGTTTCCGAAACATCATGATGGCTGTCGGTATGCAAGGACTCCTCGAGCGCCATAAGTATGTCGTGCCAAATAACAGGCGAGAATTCAAGTTCAGCCATGAAATAAGTGAAAGGTGTCAGTGGCTGATTGTTCGTGATATACCAGGAGATCACTACATCACATGCACAACAGTAAAGGACTCGAGGGTGATTGCAAACTCCTCTTGCATTGTCGAGCAAGACACTAAAAACCTCATCCCAGAGTTTAACAAAGGTATTGAAACGTGGATAAAGGAATTCTTTGCAAAAACTCGAAGTCAGAGGCCAATAAATGGCCACATAAGCTTCCGCCTGGTCAAGAGTCAGGCAACCGGAGAATTTGTTCCACTCGGCGCCAGAGTGGGAGTATCTCTACCATACATTTGTTACAGCGGAACGCACTCGAAGGTACTCTGTAAGCCGTGCACTCACACTCAGACACACTCCCTGCTTGACGACGGTGGACGGTATGAGAACTCATCCATTGACGCAATAAACAAGAAGTTGGCAGGCAATATTTTGGACAAACGTGAAGCTCTCTTTGCATACTGGGATCCATTACCGTACTGCGCCTATTATCATTTTCAGTTGCCATTGGCCTCGGTGAAAACATTTCTCCAGAAAAGACAGAAGAACCCGAAGAATATACCCGCAGCTATGACAGTACCTGTGCATTAATAAGTAGGGCCTGCCTCTGTACCCAGACTGGACTTCGTACAGGGCGAGTGAGATTGTGGAGAGAGATATATAGACTTTCTTTTTACAGAAAAGGTGGGATAGGGGGCTGATTAAAAAATGATGCAGCACTTTCGATTTACTCTATTTTAGTTTTAAGATCATTGTACTTTATTTAAGCATAAAATAGTCCTTTCGATTCTAAGTGTACTTTACTCGACTATATATATATTTACCAATGTATAAATATTATATACACACATATGTTTAATGAAAAACATACATTTATATACCTCATATTATTTAACAAATATATTTTGAATGTATTGGAATGATTTGTTTGTGTTTCACTTTGCTGGTGAACTTCAATGAAATACATCGCTCTATCTACTTCAGACAGCATGCACGATGAACGTGACACGAAAGCAGAGGAGCATGCTTTCCTGATAAAGGCAAGAACAATATTTTGTGCACACATTATTGCACATACACACAGACTCATGATTACATTTAGGTTTTAAGGTAAAGTGAACAGGTCAACTAAAATGTTTACTGACTTTGCAGTGACAAGACAATATTTTCCGCGAGGGAGGAATGGGACGGAGATAACGTCCGTCATTCGGCTGCAATGGAAATTTACACGAATGGATCCAAATCGGAAAGCAAAGGTTCCGTTGTACATATATGCCATGGCATTAAAGTTTTCTCTCGATCTGCGGGAACATATCCGCTGCAGTGAATTCCAGCCAGCTGTTCAAAATGTAGCCCTCCGACTATCAGTAAGGTAGATATATTGTTTTAAGCTCAGATAGTGAGTTGGCTATATAGGCTCTGGAATATCAACTGCATGATGGTAGAAATCTGCCGCCTATCTCTAAATGATAGATGGCGGATAGGTGTGACTATACTAGGTCCCTGGGCACAATATTCCGGGAAACGCAAGAGCTGATGAATTAGCAAGGAAGGGGGGTGAGAATCAGATAATACCACAGCCCTGAAATAAACGACACCAACCTTAGATGGGCTGAAATATCATAGGTCATCGTAAACCAATTGGCCTTTAATACTTCTTAATGGGAATAAAACTTCGCTAGTGTTGTGCAGGAAGCGATTTATCAAACTGACGAGCCTAATAACTGAGCAATCAAGCAAAAAGACGCGGCCAACAATGACTTCTGTAGACGCTGAAGAATTGGCAAACGTCCACATACAAGGATATGTAAGGATAACCTAAATTACGCTAAAATCACCAAATTATTGTTGTAAATAAATATGGTCAAATATGAAACAATTTAAAAAAGGGAGAACTGAAACCACGTTTTTTAACAATCTTGCTGGTAGTCCTATGGTAGAATAGGACTACTGCTTACTTATCTTGTAGTGGTCAATAACGACTACCTGCTTGCGTGGAGACGCCTTAATTCAAACACTCTGAGCACTTTTATCAAAAAACCGCCAAATTTGCATTTCTGATTTTAAGCTTCTGCTAATGCCAAAATCTAACTGTAGTACAGTAAATAGTTAGGTATACAAAATAGTTTGTGTTCAGAAAAAACCTGTTGTGGGATATTTTGTGCTTGTATAGAATTTGAGTTAAATTGGACATTACTCCAAACAGCTTGTTTCGTTATATGGGGTTGTTAAATAAGTAAATTGTTGTTCTTCCAATGTCCTTACATTGTTACGAGAATTTGGTGTGATCAGACGTGTTTTAAATGCTAAACTTTTTGTTTTTTAAATGGAGCACAAAATTGTGCTTTCAAAGTGAGAGATTTGTAGCTGTTATAGAAATTCGGCATAAACATTGACAATTGTTAGCATTCGTTCAGGCAACACAGATTAAAGACCTTGGTGATGCTTTTCGCTCTGGATTACAACAAGCGACAATCAAATCCTGAAAGGAGATCATATGACAGATCGTCCATACACCAGTTTTGCAGAGACTGAAAAGATTTAAAACGGCGTTGTTCTAAATCATAACAAAATTCATTTGGCTGGGAAGTTATCAGATCTTTCGTCTTCTGTACATCACCTGTTCCGTGGCGATTTTTATGTGCTATAATGTATCCAGACCCTATACAAGCAAAGGATGGCTCGACATGTGTGCACAGTCAGTCTCAAAAGTGTGAATACAGCATATAGGTGATCTGTGTTATCAATATAATTTTATTTCGTACCGGACTGCACAGAAAAAAGTCTTGTATGCAAGTTTCTAAAGCAGTTAGTTATGTACAAAAATAAAGAAAAATATGAGGATATCTCAAAAACTGTAGATACGGTGGTCATAAGCCAATCGTGTGACGAAACTTAGATACTGTAATAAAAATATAAATACTATAATAATAAAATAGATACTATAATAAATAATAACAGCCTTCTAAACTTTGCTTGCAAGCCCTGATTAGTGGACACTTGATCCACCACGGACCATTAAGGCAGATCTCCCTGCGGTATGCTTACTTTTGTGATTACTCGCTGTGCCTATAGTTGTTGGCACTGCATATTTTCTTGTTTTATGTACTTTACTTAAAAAGATGAAACAGCATTACGCACGTATCGCCCTCTTACCTATGACCTAAGAGACATAAACTTATTTCCTTAATATTCAAGGCTCGGGAAGAGCTGTTATATTTAAATGTCATGCCTCATAGAGCAGAATTGAATGATCAGTGTGATTTGTGTAACTTTAGGACAAGAGAAGACATTGACCACTTCTTGGGTGTAGGTCCCATTCTAAAAGAATTGCGGAGAACAATATGGGGAAAAAACGCGCTGTGTGTATACAGAAATTCTTGCTACACTTAATGGAACCAACTGGAGGGCATTGTATCTTTATCTGAGATAAGCTTTAAAGTATAGGCAACACATTTTAAATGAAGTTTCTTAATTATATTTTTAGTCTTAATGGTATTAATTAATAGAGGAATAAATACAAAAGCAGAAATCAAATCTCTCTTCTGGCTAACGGCAAATGCCAATGATAACTCAAATTTAGTTTTTTCTAACATAAAATGAATTGCATAATAAAGATTTAACTTACTTACTTATTTACTACTATACAAAAAACTGCATTCAAGTTTTCTTAGAGCACAAGGAGCTTTATGATGTCTACTATATTTTTCGACTGACTGTATACCACAGAAGATGTCTTAAAAATACAAAACAGGGTCAAAATTAACACTATTATATATGTTGTGGGCTTAAATTTAAAACCTAATCTTAAAAAGTTATACTTTGGTTATCGGTCTATAATTTTATTTTCTTTTTTCTTATTTTTCTTTTATACACATAAATTACTCTTGGAAAACAAGAAAAACTTCAAATTGCTATAAAGTTTCAGTTTGAGGGTCTAATACTGATAATTGTGCGACTACTGGGGACATGAACCTACATTAATGAAATATTTATATTTTTAGCTCTTCTAGAGAATCAAAGAAAACTTGGGAAAAAAATACTTCGAAAACACATTACAATAGATTTCGTTATAGAGAACACTGGATGACGTGAACAGATTTTTTGTACATTGACTGACATCTCTAAAATGTAAGCAAGTCATGATGTGGTCGGACAAGTTTACAGAAAATTCGAAGGTGTTGAAGACTATAATATTGCCCATAGTACCAAATCATAAGTGATGGCGAGAGTTTGGAATGGGCTGAAGGTAAGCTAGTTAGCCAAAAAAGCATTTCTGGATAAACCAAGATACTAAAACAGATGAACAACCTTACTACTACTTATCGCTAATGTTCTCGCTCAGTGTTTCATATTTAATCTTATTTTGTATACCAATATTTATTGACATATATGCAATAACTTTTTGGTAAAAACGAAAAAAAATAACTAAAGAAACACTTATGTTATAAGCCGTGTTTTTTTCATCGCTTTCGATAGTGAAGTGAAGAAACACGAATCTTTAATTGGCTTTGATTTTTATCCGTCAAAATATATGACAAAGAAAGTTATTTGTTAGAAATTGATGTTAAAATGTATGAAAGTCGAAACGGGATCGGATGATGCGGCCATAAGAATTTCACAAAAAAATAGTGAGACATGAGAACAAAAGCCCTTTCCACAGCAATGGTTGTTATTTGTTATACTTATGTTATTATTATTACTAGGTGCCTCAATTGCACCTTCTCTCCGTCTTCTTTGGCTGATGCTACAGCTTGGGGTGGACCTGAGCCTTCTTTACATCACGAATATTAAATGCATATAATAAATACATACTTTACTCTTTCAACAGGGAAAGATCAGTAAAACGTCTCATCCACTGACAACACTCAAGATCCAAACCCATTAAGGGGATACAGAAGGCCTATGGTCGCAGTGTGTTTCATCTTCATTAAGACAATGTTCGTGTTCCTCAGACTAAATTGTCTTAATTGTTATTTGTTTTCCTATTTTCAAATTTAAGTTTTTAATTGTATGTTAATCCATTTTGTTATATAGCAGGTGTTATCATTGGTATGAAAGAGTTGTATTTCTTCTAACTTAAACACACTTCTTAAGTACGTGTGTGTGTTTATTTATAACTAAATAACACCGATATAAGACAACAACTTTGTAAAAAATGTATAAATAAAAGAAATAAAACTGACCTATTTACTGGAACCAATTCATTTAATAAATAAAATATTAGAAAACAGTTTTACTTTCACTTCCAAAAGGATAATGGTTTGTTTGAATATTCCCATAACACTGTTTAACCATAGCAACAATGTTCATTGGACCGTAAGCAAATGTTTACATGAATGCACATTCCCCCTTAGGGTACCTTTGGTGCTGTTTACACTCTTATAAGAATAGCAAAACGCATCCTACCCGGTTTTATTTGTATATCTTTCAGATAATAGCTCAATTTTAAAAAGAAAATATGGTATTTCCTTCATAGCCAATGCGTCCATTATTGTTTACATATTTTTGCCAGTTATGTTCATCATAAAAACATAGCTTTTATTATTAAGCAAATCGAAATTATTCCGAAGTGTACCGTGTACGGACCCAAGAACATGACAGCTTCAGTGTATCTGTCATCCATCACATCTGTCAACGGTCAACCACCTTCCAAGGCAAGAGAAAATGTTGTTTTTAGTTTATTAAACACAAGCAAAGTAAATTTTTTTATACCAAGTATTCATTACTCTGATGCATTTAATAATGTGCTTCTATTACACATAATAGGGTACGCGATTTCCCCCCAAAAGAAGTTAAGAGTTAACTGTTTGAATATAGAAATTAGAAATTGAATGTTTATACAGTGCAGGGCAAAGTCTGCTCTTCGTTGCCTATACGATGAACCATACAAACGATTTGTCATTGTACAATAATGCAGATACAGCAATTCGCATAAGTTCCGAAAATGAACAGTCTACAGAAACGCAAATGGAGACAAGGGTGAATAGTGAGAGTTCTAGTTCTCAGCATACTGTAAATATCGATACAAATGCAACAACGAGCTCTGACTCATCGACTGTTCATCAAAACATCTTATCATTCCTGCATGGAGCACGTAATCACCTTGGTGGTGGAAGGCATTTACAATCTACTGCTGACAACGACAATAACCACAATAATCAAATTCAGCCTGGAGACAGCAATGTGAATAGCTGGAGAGTTAATTTAAATAACGTCCTTTCATTTTCCGCGGGACCTTCGCCCGATACTATCCGCTCATGGATTCCGCGTCGTGGTAATTTTCGATATGTGCCGTCTAGAAACACTCCAGGGAGTACCACACCAGATGTACCAATTGCAACCTCAGCTGAAACTTCCGCCACCAACGATGTAGTGATAAATTTTAGTTCAACACCAGTATCCACAGATAACAATTCATCGACTGGTCGAGAAATTCGATCTGCAAATGTTCCCCGAATCGGTTTATCTCGTACAAATTCGACTGCACTTCCTTTATCAGCATCCTCAGCAGATGAGCCCGGTGTAAGTGGTGAAATAGGCATTGAAACTGGAAGTACCTCAGGTGGTCAGCAAAATTTACCAACATCGGGTCCTCGCATACCAACAACTCCTCCATCACGAAACACAAACGAATTGGAAGAAGACAGTGTTGTCTATGAACTAGCTGTGAAAATTCTAAGTCATTTTGTTCGATACCTGCCTTTTATTGGTATTGTATTATTGAAATCGATTTATGATCACTGGTTAGGTATAATAGACATATTGATACTTCACACTATTGTCTATCAAGTGAACAAGTCGTTATGTGAGCAAGTCGCCAAACTGTCACAGAAAAATCTTGGGATTTTAATTCGTGATTATCTATTGGTAATATTCGTTATTGTGTATCGCTTCTTAATCGCTAATAGTAGTCCGGACTATTTGGGACTGTTGTTAAACACCGCTACTGACTTTCATTCATTCGGTCAACTTCTGCATGCTGTTGCTGTAAACGATCTTATACTCAAGTTAATAACAATCAAAATAAAAATTTTGATTACTGCGTTACCTGTTGACGTAATAAAACATAAACCCAGAGTAAGTATAATTTTATCTTAGAATAACCTCTCATTACACATATGATTGCCATTTGAGTGGAAATTATTGTCATTTATTTGTCGTGAGCTACATATACACTCGTTGGTTGTTGAACCAAGATTACGATGTCTCGACAACATGTTAATCCGTTTTTTGATCCATCATGCATCCCAAATCATGTAAGTCATTTCAAAACGTTCGAAAAATGCAGCAGAAGGGATTTCTATTATACTGGGTTTAACAATCGTCAATGCTTACGAAATTGCCCATCAATCACCATTAACCAGCAGCAATTTGCGTTATGCTCAAGGCGAAGGAAATCAAGCAAAGCTTGGACTTTGGGACTGTAGCCGACCAATGACCTATGGTTTGCATTTAGGTGTCGAACTCCTTCCCCTAGGGGCTTAAAATTTGTTTTCGAATTCAAAGGTGGGTACCAGAAAGCTGCTATTTACCCAGGCTCCGCATAAGTCCTTGCTGTCTACATAAATTTATGGCAATTAACATAAGAGTGTGAATGCATTGCATTGCTTAAACGTTTAATTTAAGCACTTTTGTAACAAAAACCTGTTATTCTCAATAACTTACTTTTTTATATTATATTTTGAAGTGTTCTTAAGTTGAAAAAACGTATGTTTACAGGGTCGTCTTTTCGCTTTAATAGAAGCCATTTCACAAATGTACAGATCGCTGGTGCCAGTTAAAATGTGGTTAATATATTTGAACATATATTACACAGGATTGGATGTCGTAAGTTAAATTAAATACTCCTCCAAAGCCCGACATGTCTAATTACAAATTACATTTACAGATTTTTGGACTTTTCTTCTTTTCGGTCTTATACATGGGAGCTAAGGCCTTCGAGTTTATTGAGCGTGGTAAATTTTTGAAGAAGGCGCTGTGTAGTTTTCTCAAGAATGTAGTAAGTTCGAAACAAGCATAAACTAGTGAACCCACAAATGATACTATTTTTTTTTTTCATCTTCAGGATTATGGACGACAACCTACCAAGGAAGAACTAGGCGATGCTGGTACACTTTGCCCAATCTGTCACGATTCGTACGACACGCCTGTTGTTCTGGAGTGCAAGCATATATTCTGCGAAGTGTGTGTTGGTACATGGTTCAAGCGTGAGCAAACATGTCCAATGTGTAGAGCAAAGGTAGCCGACGATCCCACATGGCAGAATGGAGCTACAACGCTATTTTATCAGCTCTATTAAATAAAGCAAATATAAAGATTTATTTTACTAAGTTTACAGATGAATTTTTTGAAGTTAACCAGGTTCAATATTATGGATACTGTATTTGGATGCAAAATTGTTATTGTGAAGTAAATACTCTTCGATCTATTTCAGACCGACTGTTTTACTCTGAAAGTGGCGACCGTCACCTTCGGTTGCTTGTTTATTGATTTCTTTGTGCCTATCTCTACTAACTATCTCCTCTATGACTTCACCATCACCCTTGATAAGCCTGGAACGGCCTGTCTCAGGATCAATTACTCGTCTGATTTGACTTTGTCTTTTTTGGTATTCTTCAGGCGTTTCAGGAACGTGTGATTTCGAGTACATCAAATCTAATTTGGAAATGAATTGAACATTGTGTTATGAACGTATATGAGAGGTTCATTTACCAGATACATACATACCTATGGGAACTGAAAAGTCGGGTTCTTCTGCAGTTTTTTTTTGTTTAGCCTTTTTTAATTCGGCTTTGGCAAGCTTTTTTAACTCTTTGTCTTTTTGCTTTTTTTCCTTCTTTTTCACTTTTGATTTCTTTTCTTTCTTCTTTTTCTTCTCCTTTTTCTCTTTAGATCTTATGTGTTTTGATTCGTCCATAGTTTGCAAATTAACGTACAGAGATCATATAGAAAAAGAAGTGCAGCATTTCCACTGGAAAAACCCCCCTGAAACATAATTTTCCCATTTTTATAGATTGACCTGTCATTTGGTTGCTTGTGTTGGTTGGTAGGGGGTTAAAATGGAACAGTTTCAAGGTAAAATCAAATAAAGTCATGCACCATGAACGGTTAAATAAGGTAATCATTTATTTAATTTTAGCTTTTTAAATAACATGGTTGAAATAGCAATATCAAAAAACTGCAGCGTCTTAATTAGAATTTTATCCCCAGCATATTTTTGTTTTACTAAAAGCACCTAAGTCCAGGGTGGATTCCCTTGAGTGGTTTCGCCCTACAGGCTATATGCCCACTTCAAAGAATGAAATGAAGGTATTTAAAGGTGTTTGAGCAGTGGAGTGGCTAGAAACAGGTGAAACCGTGCGTTTTGAAAGTTACTTGCGTTGTGGCTTCAATCCGACACTTAGAGCAGTGGGGTCTACGCACTACGCTATCCCCGACGAACTTTATCTTCAAATTTGTCAAAAACAAGCCCACAACTAAATGGAAAACTTAAAAATTATCCTGTCGATAAAGTTTCAATGCAATTAACACATCATTCTGGAAACGAATTTTCCACCTGAACACTGCCATGTAACAGCTAAGTGGGAGTACACCCTTAAGGTTTTATATACACACAGCGCCCTCTTGTATATTCATAGCAGTAGTAAAGCAATTTGGTTAGAGTTAAAGAGAGATCGCAATATAGCCGTCCATGCAGTGAATTCACTTACTCGTTCATTCTCAGTTCCAGAATTAAATTCGCCATAGACGCAGTGTTACAAAAAAAACAGCCGCGACTATTTGACGAGAAAACTACATCATTTACGGCAAATCAATCACAAAAAAGTGTAGAAGTTTTAGTAAAAAGTTAGTATAAATTGATTTTCAATAGCTTTCTAACAATTCTAAGTGCAATTATCAGATAAAATGCAAATTTTAGCCACGTCATGTACGAATTTCAGTGGTAGTAGACAAGACGCCTTTTGGCAGATCACCGCCACCCTTCCTCCGCCGCGCGCGTAAATTATAATCATCGGCAAATTCAATTCATATAGTGTTGCCCATTAGTCTGAGAGAGACGACAGACTTGTTAGCGCGAGTGTGTTCCACTGTGCGAAGAGCTCAGCAGTCTTCCCCCTTCTCTTCAAGAGCTGTGACTTCTTTTTCATTTATATTACAAATATCAAGCTTTTTTTTATTAAAAAAAACAAACTTATCCCATAATTGTGGAAATGAATTTAAATATATTTAACTTGGTTTATGAAATCAATCAAGTTGCGTGCAAAGTATATCAATAAAGTCGTCAAAACATAACATTTTTGGGTGTGCATCGCCGACGACATTGAACGTAAGAAGCCCGAGTGGTGGTGGTTGATGAATTTCCTTTCTTTCATTTCATTAGCCGTAGCCTCTTACATTTTGTCTCTGATCGCTCAAAAAAAATTTTTTTTGTTTGAAATAACTTAATAAATTTACAAAACGGTGTAACATGGTGAACAGTAAACGCATTAATAAATAATCAAAATGCAATAAACAATTGATAATGAAAAAAAAAGTAAAAAATACAAAACTTATTTCTCTTTCTTTTCTTTCTTTTTTCTTCCAGTGAACCCGTTCTGAGAAAGTTTCGTGTGATCTATCATTGCTGTCTTTACAATTTATAATTTTAGAAAATCTCGTCGATTTCCGATCTTCATCTCGTTAAACGCACGAGACACTCAATTTGTGGAAAATATTAATTTATTGCTCATCACCATATTCTAGATAGTTAATTTATATTTAATTAAATAGAAAATTATCCGGGCATTGTTGGTTTCACATACATAAGAAAGTATTTATGACTTAAGCGAAACAAAATTCGATCGCAAACGTAACCATCACCACCAATACCAACACATAAAGTAGGATAACAAGAACATCTGAGTTAAAGATGGATGAATCGCACCCGAAAACCCTCTATGTGGGGAATTTGGAGGCATCGGTATCTGAAGATCTCTTAGTTACTCTCTTCGGACAAATGGGGCCAGTTAAAAGTTGTAAAATTATCCGAGAACCGGGTAACGATCCGTACGCATTCATCGAATATACCACTTATCAATCGGCGGCAACTGCATTGACTGCCATGAACAAACGACTCTTCCTCGAAAAGGAAATAAAAGTAAGTGTTAAATATATATTTATATATTTTTTTTTTTGCAAAAAATAGAATGTATTGATTATCAGTTGTTAGGAGTTTTAATGAAGGTTTGGACATTTGCCATGTTTAATGTGACGACATTTATCACGCTGCCTATGATGTCGTTGAAGTTTAATCTACGCTCGATTTGCACGCTTCACTTAATATTCGAGGAGCATTTCGCACATGTATTCAGAAGGTCAAACCTTTTTCAAGGTTTCATTACAATAAACTGACGTTTCTTCAAGAATAAAAATTTCTGTTAGGATTCATAATGAAATTCCAAAGATTTTATAGAGCCGCCATGTGTACGCATAAATATTTGCGTGAGTTCAAAGGAAGCCGGTTAGTGTTTCAGTCACGATTTAGAACATTTATATGATATGTGATAAATTAATTCACAACCGTATACTAGATGTAAGATTAAAATCCATCTAGTAAAATAAAAATACCTAACGGACTATGTTTGAAGTTTGCTTCACATATTTATTTACAAAATAGTATGTCTATCTGAACTCAGCAATGATTGAGCAAATCTAATTTATGCAAGAGAGATGAACTCTAAAATAACTTATTTTACAAATTGATTAATGCATCTTTCTACCTTACTTCTTTTACATATCGTTGTGTTGCGAAATCGTATACGCGCGATCCTTTCACGATTTTGTATGTTCCTAGATAAGAAATGTGTTCGTGTTTAGTATGCCGTCTTTGCAAAATATGGCTCCGAACAAAGAAAATTCGGCATATTGCACCACATAATTGCATACAACACACATGTATACAAGCGGATGTACATGTATACCCTTCAAATTTGAAGTCAAGGTCAATAGAATTTGACTATCATTGTTTTTTTAATTGATTGAAATCATACGTGTTAGTCATGTTTTTCTATAACGTTAATCTTCTTTATTGTACAGGTTAATTGGGCAACAAGTCCAGGCAATCAGCCAAAGACAGACATTAGTTCACATTACCACATATTCGTTGGTGATCTCAGTCCTGAAATCGAAACGGAAACTCTACGTGAGGCGTTTGCACCGTTTGGCGAAATATCGAACTGTCGAATTGTTCGCGATCCCCAGACAATGAAGTCAAAGGGTTATGCTTTTGTATCATTTGTTAAAAAGGCCGAAGCCGAAACTGCGATACATACAATGAATGGCCAATGGATTGGATCACGTTCGATTCGAACAAATTGGTCAACAAGAAAACTACCACCGCCACGTGAATCGACAAAAGTCGGTGCAAATAAAACGGCCGTACGGCAAACATTCGAAGACGTTTACAAACAATCTAGCCCCACAAATACGACAGTATATTGTGGTGGATTCCCGCCGAATGTAATTAGCGATGAACTTATGCACAAACATTTCATGCAATTCGGCCAGATACAAGATGTACGGGTGTTCAAAGACAAAGGATATGCGTTCATTAAATTTATGACAAAAGAGTCGGCGACTCGTGCTATTGAACACACACATAATACTGAAGTGCATGGCAATCAAGTGAAATGCTTCTGGGGCAAAGAAAATGGTGGTGACAATTCGATGAATGCTACAGGTGCTGCTATTATTGGACCCGGAGGTGTACCATCGCAGCAGGCGGCACTTCCTGGACAAGTTATCACTCCACAGGCAGCAGCTCAGTATCCCTACGCGTACCAACAAATGGGTTACTGGTATCAACCAGTAAGTTTCTTCTTTCTTTAATAGTAACAGTTTTGATATAATTTGGAATTCATTTTACAGGGCTACCCTCAAATGCAGACTCAGTATATGCAACACGGATATTATCCGTACGCTTATGCAGCCAGCGCTCAACAAGGAGGTAATTGACTTCATTATCTTAAGTTATTTTCTTTTTTCAAATTGCTTGACGATACATAAGTATGTCTCTTATGAACTTACAAGTCATTCTGACGGGATGTTCGCAACCAACCAATTAACCTTTAATGTAGCTGTAGTTTTAAACTAACAAGCTTTTCTTTGATTTCAAATGTACCATGTATATTAATGCATCGTAACCTTTTTTTTATTAAACTCAACCAACATTCAGTTATTAAAAAAAATATACTTTATTTTAAAATTTTATAGAACATTGCAATTACTGATACTACTTATAACGAAGATGTACTTACTTTGAATGATCTAATTTTAGCATCTTACCGCATGGTACAGCCAAATGTCACTTGGGGTGTACCAGGTACTGTTGTGCCTGGAGTAACTGCGGCGACTGCTAATTCTGCCGCTGCCCCGAATGGCAGTCTCGGACCTCAAATGATGTACAGTGCCGCAATGCCACAATATCAAACGCAATGAGATTGAGATGATGGGAATAACATCAGCAGCCGCAGCAGGAACCGCAGCAGCTTAATAACCTCATCCTCGTCATCATCATCTGTTATTCCTGGATTGGATGCGTGCAGAACAGAACACCACTCATTATTTTCCGTCAATGAGAAATCAACAACAACACAAACATTGAAATCCCTCTATACATAGCATCAAATACAAAACCACTTTGTTCAGCATACAACTACTACACACAACAAAAAACATTTCCTCTCAACATTCTTCTACCACTCACACAAAAAGAAAAACAAAACAAAAATCTGATGTGCGCCGCCAAGCCGCCCAAACCATAGAAATTAAGGTCGTTATTAATGAAAATTTTTAAATTATAATTAAAAACTAAAAAAAAACAAAGAATATAAAAATAAAAGCAAAACGAATATGTAATTTATAATGAAACAAAGGAAAACGAAAAAGTATAACACGGTGTAACGTAAAACAATATTGGAAAATATTGAAAGAGATGATATGTAAAATACAAATAAAATAAAACATATTTTTTAATGGTTTTTGATTATAAAGGAATGTAAAACCAGAACAAAATATAGATTTTAAAATAAATAATTTAATTAAAATGCGAGATGTTGTTATTTGAGAGGTATGTTCCTTTCAGTGGGATTTGGGGATTCATTTTTGGATATACAGTGAAACTTCTCTATAAGGGACACGTCTCTTCATGGACAATTAATCGTGGTCCCGGCATACCCGGTATACCCCTTCAGAACCGACACCCCTACACAATGGACAATAATGACTGCCGGTATATAGAAGTTTCACTGTATTCTGAGGTTATGCGACGTAAACGTTGAGGGAGCTCTAAAAATGAAGAATGGATATAACAACAAAACAAAGCAGCTTACCAGCTTTCGATTCATAGCACTTCATAGTCTATGAATCACGCTCATTTTTATGTTTGCATTTTATGTTATATGCATGTTCCAAAAGAGTAATCTCATATCACGTGTGTGAATATGAACCATGTCTTGAAATCAAGATCCATAACCCGCTCCGAATATGTGCACATTCGACATGGACCGACAGAAGTATCCCATTAACAGGAGGCTCCCATAATGGGAACAAAAACCTTCATCATCCATCCAGGCTACTGCAAGTGCCAACATAGCTATTAGAGACGTGAGAAGAAAGGATGTGAATCTCATAAACGAGCCGACAATGACATCAACTATCGAACGGTATCACTTCTACCAAAGTCGTGATAGTAGTCACCACAGCGGCTTAATCGACTGGGCAAAGCTACCAACTCTCCTCTCAAGAGGACCAGCAAGGATAGACGCAACTGAATAACCCGATTTCAACACAGATATTGGCTTACTATTATCTGAAAACTAACAAAAATTGAAATAAAAACATTGTAAACATTGTACATGCGTTGGGCCCCTACTGTTGATCCGACAATTCTCCAGTTTCAAGTATTTATGTACGATTAATTGTATAGTTAACGATCACATTCAAACTTAATTGAATTGAATTGAATTGAATATTCGTTCCATGTAGAAGCTAGGAGCCAGATCCCCTCCTGACTCTCGCGCTGCTTAGCTCTGACCACACTTTTGTGAAGCACGAACAAGTCCAACATTCGTTGAGATGAATATCCCAATATTTTTCTATCGGAGCCATAATATTTAGCTAAGTAAAGATACTCGTATCACTGTTAAAACAATGCACGGATGAACAAATTCGTGGCTCGTACTTTAGACCAAGAAATCACAAATCATAAAAGCCATAATTTGACAATCAGTGAACTTACGTCTAATCGCTTGGAACTCCAGTCGAACACGTTTAAAGAATGCCTCGACAGTATTATGTTTTTCTAATGAAAACTCAAAATGGTATAGGTCTTATTACTAATGTTGAGTACCGAAGTTGTGATTAATAAATGTTGACACACACTCTGTGCCTTCATCATCGTCATCTTTCAATTTTATGAATAATAAATAATATGGATGGCGCGACAGTCCGAGGTGGACCTGGACCTTATTGAAACCTAAGTGAATTATGAAAGTTGGTAAATTCTGGGTTTGAGCATGGCACCTAAGGTCGTAGTAAGATGCAGCTAAGATGCAACGCCATGGCGAGTACATAAATTAATGAATGAATGAATCATCCGTGGTGACGGGGTCGAAGCACGCACGAGAGATCTTTAGGCCACATGATCCTCCGCCAGGAACCAGGACAATTCTTGGGACTTGATTCTGGATTTGCCAAGCCGTTGCCTAAAAGATAGAGTCGCATTCAGGGCACACGCACACGTGACCAAACCATCGCAGCATACTTCTTTTCTTTCAAAGAATAAGCTGCTCAACATTGAGTTCCTCGAGCACAGCGCTGTTCCTCACTCTTTCGCGGCGAGGGAGTCCCACAACAGGACGAAGAAATCTAATCTCGGCAGCTTGTATTGACGATCCTATTCATTCGCTGTTTATCTAATTTTCATGACCATTGATGGAGTCGAATGAATGAACAGATATGACTCCAAATCAATATTTTAGAATCATATGTTTATGATTTTGTTTTTGGTTTATTATTGTGTCTTAGGTAATTAATTCTCTTTTCCCAAACTTCAAAATCATAATAATATTGCCCGTTTTTTTATTTTAGTGATAGTTAAAAAGACAAGGGAAATTATCCCAAGTTTGCTTTGCCCCGCGACCCCTTGGCTTGATCAGCCAATTGAAGATGATATAAGATGTATGTATGTATGTATAACTGAACATTATTAACCTACGGAACTAGCTATAAATTAAATAAATCTAACGTGAAAACGTCAATACGTTTACATCAGAGAGTGTACACTTTTAGATTTGAAGATGATGAAGATATTACTAAACGTTCCAAATTGCTGTGACTACATACACGATTAAAGCGTTCAAATGGGATAAGCTTGTGGTGCATTTATGAAGATGATGATGCATCTCTACGAACAGAATTGAATGAAGGCGAAAAATAAGAGACAGCAACAGAACATTGAATATGTGAATTACAATCTTTTTGATTTAGTTTTTATTAATTTCTAAATACACGTTATATAAATGGAGGATGGATTACATGGCTTAAAAAATATTAATGACCCCACACACATACATCTAATGAGTACAAATTTATAGTTCATCGAAGCATTTTAATACTTTTATTTGGTTAAATAGCATTTGTTTTTCAGAGTATTACAATCTATATGTATATATATTTGTATAGTATATAATATTCATCACTTTCTCATCGACAGCTACTTGCTAATGGAATTCTTTCTTTGTACATGATTAATGCGATTTTATTCTTTTTTCCTTTTGTTTTTTATTTTGCCAATCGCTACGTCACACATCACCCATCGTCCACCGTCTAAAAAACAACACGCTACACATTAAAAATCATAACCGACAATTCTAAACTTTAGCAAAATAACAAACTTCTAGTGAAAAGCATTTAACTAAACAACAGTAAAAACTAAAACAAAATATTTCTTTATATAAACACCTCTATAATATATAGTATACGAACATCTAATTTTATAACTAATATTGTAGTAGTTTCGTTAAATATTACAACAACTAACCGAAACCGAAGATAAGAAGAAATAGCAATACTTGCTTACGAAAATTCTTCTGATTTTGTTTTTTCTCTATATTGAATATAATATCGGGTGTACATAAGTATGTCGATACAAAAGTATTAAAAATATACGATATTATGTTTGAATATATAAAAGCTTGTGTGTGAAAATGTGTGTGTGTTACTGTGTCTTTTTCTTTTTCAAATGTTGTTTGTGTCACTTAAATTAAATTTCTTAAACTCTGGGCTTCACTGAAAAATCTCTTTAAAAAATCTTAACTAAATATATTTCACTTACATAACTATGAGAATACGTAAATGTGTTGTTCCACAACAACGACCTTGCAAGGCAAAGGAAAGGCATATTGTTGGTAGTAGATGCGATAAAACTAAGCAAAAACATCGTATGATTTGGGGATAAAGAAAAAGAGGAAAAATGGTACGTTCATATATTAAAAGTTAAAACGACAAAAACGATAAAACAGAAAACTAATTGAAAAAAAAACATTTGAAAGTAGGAACATTGGATAGCAGATAAATTAAATGGTAATATCTCCATACTCCATTGACCACTTTTCGTAAAGAACAAGGCTCTGGGGGGCAACTGAACGTCGAATTCGTTTGAGGGAATTACAGAAATCATTCTCGGTTATGCTACGCACAGCACTTATATCTAAGCATTTCACTTGTTCGACATTGAGCTCTCGAATAGGTTCTAGTGCAGCATCTTTGGCTAATGCTGTCAAATCGGATCCCGAATAGCCTTCGGTCATAACAGAAAGCCGTCTCAAAGCATCCTGTGCCAATGGACTGCCTTGTTTTTCTAGCAGTCGTTTAAGAAGAAGTTCTCGTGTTTCCATGTCAGGAAGTGACACATAAACACGTTTTGTGAAACGTCTAAGTGCGGCTTCATCCAATTCCTGTGGGCGATTGGTAGCGGCAAGGACAACGATGCGATCTCCATCTGGATTACCAGGTAGCCCATCGAATTCCACCAGGAATTCAGTTTTCAGACGCCTCGATGCTTCATGTTCATTTGAGCTGCGTTCCGACAACAAAGAGTCAACTTCATCAATGAAAATAATGGAAGGCTGCATTTCACGAGCTACAGCAAACAATGCACGCACAAGCTTTTCACCATCACCCACATATTTGCTAGTTAATGACGCCGCTGATATATTTAAGAAAGTTGCGCTGCATTCCGTTGCCACAGCCCGTGCAAGAAGAGTCTTTCCATTTCCAGGGGGTCCGAATAGTAAAAGTCCCTTCGCCGGCGCTCGAAGACCTTCAATCATTAAATTCATATTTGTATTCAATTGATTTTTGTTTCCTCAATGTCATTTACCTGTGAAAAGTTCTGGCCTAACCGATGGCAAAATTACCATCTCCTGAAGTGCTTGTTTGGCGACGTCCTGTCCAGCAATGTCTGACCATTCCACCTTAGCCCCTCCTTCCACAATTTCATCCATTATTATTTGTACTAACTTGGGTTCAACACCCTTCACGCTGACCATTGGGGTTGAAGCACCGCTTCCTCCACTACCAGGGCCATTGCCAATTGGTGTTCTTGAACGTTGCGGTGGGGTATTTCTCCCAGATGTCTGCAAAAAATTTTAAATAAACAAGGTTGATAATAGCACATCTGGCAAAGCGCCACAAACATCGCCTCATGTTCACGTCGATTTGTCTTCGGGGTATTGTGCCCAAATATTTACTTAATGCTCATGTTATTATGCAAGAACACTTTCTTCTCCTATGTTTGATTACTATGTCCAAAAATCGATATAATACCTTATCGTGTTTTTTTGCAAATACTGCTATTGTGTTTCATTATTCATAACACCTCATCTTTGAATGAATTTATGGATGTTGCATTGCGAACTATGCAAAGTTAAACTTGATACTTAGAGATAGTCGAGAATCGATTAGCCAAACAGTTTTTGGGTCACGACCACGTTTTGTAAAGATTGCAAAACAAAATCTAATATCGGAAAGTATTCTTGTATTTAACATCATTAGCATAATTTCATAATGCGTGATGACAAGCAAATGCAATAAACACTAAGCATTAAACTTACACCGAATTGTCGCCTTACAGCTGGTGGAGTCGCTGCGGTTTTCAACGGTTGGCGGGTTCCATTTACGGCCGCCTTTGAGCCTAGATTTCTTGGCAAAGTTTGGGATTTGTTGATTACTCCCAAGTTTCCAGGTCGCTTGGTGCCAATTGTAAGTTTGCGTCCTGATGCTAAATACGAGTTGAAGATTGAATATATTAATACGTAGGTTATGTACAATCGGGAAATTGACGATTTAGTGGGTGAAATTCATAAAAGCGTGCAACCCACCAAACAAATTGTAATAGAGAATACTACATTTAAATTAGCTGAAAAGTTTATGAAACTTAAGCAATAAAGCACAATACCAAAATTCATAACATAATCAAAAAAACAGTTTTAACTAGGTGTCAGACAAAGCCGGCTGTAAGTGAAGTCACTAGAAATTCCCAATATGTTGTACCAGATATATCATAATTAGTTTGTTTTACAGTATTTTTGCAGCTCATTATAGGGTTTGTTCATAAATTTGTTGGTAATCTTACCTGCTTCAATTTTCTTGTTTACCGCTGTTTGTGCCTTTGCAGGGGCTCTAGATGCACTTGAACTTGATACTGTATTGCTATTAACCGACAAACGTTTAGGGGGGGCTCTATTGATGGGCACAGACAAATTACTTCTTCTTGAGTGGTCTGCAGGGTTCTTTACCGGACCTTGACTCGACTTATTGTTAGCATTCGTTAGGGTGTTATTATTGTCATAGGAATTGGTCATTGGTTGAACAACTTGTATTACATGTTTCCGCTGCTTAGCAGTAATTTGTCTTGGCGAATGCTGAGCATTCTTATTCTGCTCCTGTATCTTCATATTTTCTAATTCTAGTTCGGCGTTTCTTAGGTCTGGCACAAAAGTAATATGGAAAAACAAATGCAAAATCAAACAAATCAAAAACAAAAAATAAAAATATAATAAAATAATAAACTAAGGAGGAATAAAAATCAATCGAAATACGAAAAATACACTTGTCCAAACATACATATATCTGTGCAAAGAGCCACGAGCAAAACAACACATTAGTTGTACG
This sequence comes from Eristalis intricaria, assembly GCA_964034865.1. Taxonomy (NCBI): domain Eukaryota; kingdom Metazoa; phylum Arthropoda; class Insecta; order Diptera; family Syrphidae; genus Eristalis; species Eristalis intricaria. The sequence goes on from OZ035873.1 coordinate 162,053,641, forward strand.
TTTTTTTTTTCTTTTTTGTTGTTATACAAAGTGAAGAAGACTCTAATCTTCATCAGCTTATGTTCATTCAAAGCGATAGATTGGTAGAGTATTATCATTCATAAAAAATAATTGTGTTGATATTTACCTAAAAAGTGTAGACGATCTCTAGCCATCGAAAGATTTGTTTGCATTTTGTCATGCAGACGTTGCGCTCTTTCCCAGACATCACCGCGTCCACTCCAGCAATCCACGGCAATACCATCTTCCAGCTCTTTGATGCCTTTCCGGTAGAGTTCAATGGCAAGTTCCTTGTGACCTGCAATTAAGTTATTTGTTATTGAACGATAAGCTATATCGACTCTTTTCGGTTGAAGGGTATTTGGCTGTTATAAAACATAAGGTATAAGTTTACACCGTGGAATAGTGTTCATTAAACTGCGTATCTTAAAGCAAATACACGAGTTCCTTTGTCTGAGAAGTAAAGCAGGTTGAAGCCACAAAAAAGCCGAAAAGATATCGCCCCTATGCACTGAATTCTTAACTCAATTCAAGTTTAACCTTGGGAACATACACGTTCATCCTTCCATAATATGATCAGCATATGCATGTGATATCATTTATCAGTTATTAACTAAGCTACCCACCTCGGCATAAACACACTCTGTATTCGCCGCACAAATTGCCGGCTATAAATATACATACATATACTACTGTCATTTTATGAAGAGAAAAAAATGTATGATTTTTTACACGCTTGAAGAGTTTGTTGTTATTGTGAAAAAACAATTCTTTCAATAATTCAACAAAACACGAATTGAAAATGAAAACAATAAAGATCAACTTGCCGCACATTGTGAATTGACATGTTACTCACCTTCATTCTCTTCATCTATTTTCAAGGCTTTCGAAATGTACTCGAACGCTCGGCGATGGTGATGCTTTTGTTTCGCTAACAAAGGGTCTCCGGGTCCAGGAGATGTTGGCGCACCGCCACCACTACCGCCACCCCCTAACTTTGATGACGACATTTCCAGCTGCTTGTGTTTATGATGATTATAAGGGTAGTGAACTGTACTCGTTGAAGCTATAGCAATGGGCTTTGCTTGTATTCTTTCAATTTCTGTTCCAACCACTATTTCAATGTTACACTCGCGCCTGTGCGGCCGATATATAACCCGTGTACTTGCACCGTACAAATACCGAAATATGCAAAAGAGTTGGTAGATCAACGAACGCAAAATATTGAAAAGAAATATAATCGGAAAAGAAACCACATATAAATTTTGCTTATGCACCGATCCCTGGGTACTTGTACTGTCATCCGGGGAGGGGGTTCTACTAGTTCTGTCATCGATTTCGGCGACGCTAGATTCACAATTGCTGCTACTTTTACGGTGAGTTTTCGAATTTTTTATGGGAGATTTGCTACTGCTATTACTACTACTTGCATTGCCCGAAGACGATTGAGTTGCAATGCTTTTGTTTCGAACCATTCGGATGGACTGACGAAAAAGGGTGTAGGAATACCCTTTTGTTAGAATATGTGACTATTTTGCTTAAACCACTCCGCTTCGTAGAAATCAAGTGTTTGCTTGTCATAGAAATTAATTCGTTTTGGTTGAGTAATTTAACGAAATTTATACCAAAACTAATGCACTGACAATCTCTGAATAACTAATTGAACTTATAACATTATTATTGTTTATATTTTTATCAAAAATAACAAAAGAAAACCACCACAAATTGCAACCACCAGTTTTTTCACCCCTACTTTACAAATTATTGACATTTTCAATTGGTACTGTTTGTCTTGACGACGATAGAGTGTATAGCTTAGGGGTGGAAAATTTTAGTGACTCAAAGGAGAGTGTGCTTCCTTCTGATGTGCATATATATATGCAAATGTGTGGATTTGTATTAAGAATAAAACAAAATACGGAACTATTACCTTGACAAAGTCTACCATTTATTTACATTTTATTTATCTTTTATGGTTCAGACAAATACAGAAGATACAAAATATTTGCATTAATATTTATAAATAATTCCATTATTCGATAATATAATCAAAATAACATAGAATGTGTCTGAGCACACTCATCTATGCTCCAATGCTCCAACCAGCTCTGACAATTATCGCAATAAGAAGAATTGACTTATTTCATAACCAAAATAAATCTCGTTTCATTCGTTCAAATAAATACTTCGTTTTTTAAGTGAAAACATGTCTAAAGCCGCTGGAAAACTGAAATCCATGAAGAAGTTCGTCGAAAAAGTGACGCACACAACAAAATTACGTACAAATATACCAGCTGGAATGGCTGCAGCCGGTCCTCCACTTGGGCCAATGTTGGGACAGGTAAATGACTGCATATGCAGAAATGAAGATTTCAATGGAAGAACACATGATCATATGCTTTCAGCGATCGATCAATATTGCGGCCTTCTGCAAAGACTTCAATGAGAGGACAAAGGACATGAAAGAAGGCATACCTCTGCCATGCAGAGTGTGGGTAAATAGTGACCGAAGCTATGAACTTGTCATCCATTCTCCACCGGCCACATTTTTCATTAAACAAGCTGCAGGTGTTCAACGGGGAGCTATGAGCCCGGGACGAGAAATATCTGGTAAGATAACTTTAAAGCACCTTTACGAAATCGCCGCCATCAAAATACAAGACCCTCCAAATGCACTCAAGACAATGCAAGTAAGTGGGGAAGTCATCGAACTCGAGTGAAAAACATGCTAAAGGTGTTATTTTTTTTAGCAAATGTGTGAACAACTTGTAGGAATTGCAAGAACCTGCGGAATACAAGTAGTCAAGGACTTAGATGCCGAGGAATACGCCCAGTTCTTGGAGGAGAGGAAGGAAATTGTTGAGCAACAGCGCAAGGAACTTCAAGAAAAGCGTGATGCAAAGATGTTGCGAACGGGATAATAATTTTATGTAGAACTTATAAATAGCTATTACAATAAAAGATGTTAATCAAAACTAAACTTCTTTCTGTCTTTCGCGGCGTTCTTTTTCCTCTTCTTCTCCAGGTGCTTGTCTAGGTTGCCTTTGGATTTCAATTCTTCATACTTTTGCACGAGTTCTTTAGCACGTCGTTCCTCTGAAAGATAAAACATGTAACAACTGAACTATTAAGGTCATAATCACTTACTCTTAGTTGCAAAGTGGGGTTGCCTTCCCTCTTTTCTTGCCGTTTCTATGTCCTTTTGTTCGGCCTTTAATAAATTCTGCTTCACTTCCCATCGCTTTTCTTCAACATTTTTATTCCTCAGCCGTTGCATAGCAAACTTTATATCACTACGCTCTTTTTCATCTTTAGTATTCAACAACTTTTTCTCCAGGGTCTCAATCTCGCTTTCTCGAACACCGGTTAAGAATTTGTAATCTTCCTTGAATTTGTTTGGATTATATTCTCCACTGTTTTTATCAAAGCGGGGGTCTCTAACTTCAGTTGCGGATTTCTTTGATGTCTTTATTCCACCTAAGAAGGGAACCTGCTTTCTGGATGTCTGCTCCCTAGGTCGGTTCTTATTAAGTCGTTTAATTTTCACATGTTTATTCTTGGGTTTGGCTGGAGCTGCTCCAAACACTGCTTCTTTAAATACTCTTGCACCTAACTCGTCCTTCAACTTGATCAATTCCTCAAAAGACATTGTGCTAAGGTTGTTTTTAAACTCAGTCTGAAAATATATGTATTGTTTTTAGGAAACGAATGCGTTTGAAAGAACTGGTGGTCTTACAACTTCTTCATTTTCCTCTTCGGCTTCGCTTGAAACTTGGGCTTCGCTTTCGCTACTCGATTCTGGGGAAGACATGACTTCAATTCAATTTGTGATATGGTAGTATATAATATGGAATATGCGATCTGTTGATATTTTTAATTTTCACGTGTGGTTTATTTGGATAGAACTATTTGACATTTGCACATCTCGAGGGGTGTGTGGTTGTGGTTGTTTATTTCCATCGCCACCTATTGGAAAATCATAGCATGACTGCATAATTCGCCTAGATATAGGCAAATAATTAAAAGAAGAAGGCACAAGGAAAGGGTATGTTTCCTTTTGTTTGGGCCTGCAAAATTTTCTAAAAGTAATCCAAAAAAATTTCATCAGGTAATGTAGACTTTATTGCTGTAGGCAACCATTTATTGTATCTGACAAACAACTGTACATGTATATATATGTATGGTCCCATGTGATATCCTGTATTTACTAATCAATTGTAGCAGTACTGCTACATTAACTTACTGCTAGTAACTTACAAGTTACTTGTAACTGCGCAGTTATGACTTCTAAATATAAAATTTTTTATTAGCAGACAGTTCCGTGCAATAACTTCGTGTATAAATAGAACTAAGCGTAAACTCTGAAACCCAATTGCGGACAGTCCTAAAATGTTGAAGCAGATGTCACTTTAATTTGTCACAACAGAGCAAAGTATTTGTAAATAATTGGAAACATATTTAAATTGTCTAATTTTCTTTTAAAATGGTTCATATTTATTTAAATGGGAAAAAAACATTGTGCTGCAGATCCGTCGACAAAGATGATATTATGCAACGCATTTTTGATGAGATGGTATGTGGATATTTAAATACATTTTTGGCTGACATAACTTTCAATTTTGTTTCAGAATCTTGAACGACTTGACTATTATTTAGTTCAAAATGGAAAAGCTGTATCAAATCAAATAGTTGACGCATTGCAACCTGTCCACATCCAATTGCGCTTACTTGGTGGTAAAGGCGGTTTTGGCTCTATGCTGCGAGCAATCGGAGCTCAAATAGAGAAGACAACAAATCGGGAAGCGTGCCGAGACCTCAGTGGACGTCGCCTTCGAGATATCAATGAGGAGAAACGACTCAAAGCTTGGCTAGAAAAACAAAAAGATCGTGAGGCTGAGGCAGAAGAAAAGAAAAAGAAGAAAGTTGAAAAACTGCTTCACGTCCCCAAACATGAGTTTAAAGATCCAAAATACGAAGAAGCCAGGTCAAAACTTACCGAAAAAGTAAACGATTCGGTTGAAGAGGGTTTCAAAAAGGCCGTAGAGAAGGAACATGAAAAACCAAATTTAAAACGAAAGGGCCAGCAGATATCAAAAGTGAATAGCAAAAAATCAGCCCTCTGGTTGGGTGCTGATGATGTTTCGTCGGGTACTGACAGCGATGATTCGGACGAATCGGATTGCGAAAAGCCATCTACCTCAAACAAGAATTGCAACAAACCATCAACCTCAAATGATACGGATTGAGGTCACTTTATTTCGATTAAACACATAATAGATTAAGTAAACTAAATAAAACATTTTCGCTTATGACTAGAGATCAGTGTGTTGTGAATTGAGATGACACCCATGCCAGACCCCACTTTAAGTTTGTAAGCATGAATTTTAGGGCTTTGGTCCACTGCTCCTCTGAGTTGAATTGTATCCTAAAAACAAAATGTGAGTGAGTGAGGGACTTCCCAGGGGGTATATCAACAATTTGAACTTACTTGATGGAGTACGAGTTTCCGGTGGAGGGATCAATTATTTTTCCTTTCTCCATCTTATATGGCAGACAGAATTCGGTATCGCGCTTTTCTACTTCCTGCTGAAATTGTATGAGGCATTCAAGGAATGCGACCATTGCAGCGTCAAACTTGGTGTCCCAAAGGAACTTGAATCCACCAGTGCCGTACAGAGGAAGCTCACGTCCATCGGCCAGGATTTCTACATACGAGTGGCTGCCAAATGGAACCAGACGATATTTCTGGAATGTCAACCCTATTTTACGCGCAAGAGCACACAGTAAGAGAACTGTCTGACCCCACGCTGCATTTATTTCCGACCAATCAACCGAAGCTGACGGAAGCCGCCCCAAACGGAAGTTATTGATCGTACCAAAGTGGCCGGCATGCCAGATATGAAACGCAACATTAAATATGTTTGTATTCTGTAGCCTTTCTAAGTGATGTTCGGCATAAGCGATTTGATTCTCTAGGCTGCGCTTGTCATCCTCAGTAAGCATCAAATCTCGCCGATGTTTCGTATATTCTCGCCAGTAACTGACTTCTTGTTCGGCTAATCTCGCCTTTTCGGCCTCCTCCACTTTTATTTCTTCATTCAGTGTCGTCTCTTTTATCTTCAATCTGGAAAGCTCTTCCAGTAGATGTTTTTCTTTTGATTCCAAATCTGCTAGCTGCTTTCTTAGTTCGGGAACATTTGGTTTCACCTCGGTTTTTTCTAATTTCTCAAGATAGCTTTTGTAATCCTTCCATTCGTCTTCAGCAATTTTTAATTCACGTTGCAGGAGCTCCAGCATTGAATCTGTGCACTCATCGCATAGAGGGTGATCGAATTCAGAGTTTGATGACAGTGCATCAAAAAGCTGTGCTTTTGCGAGAAACTCAGAGCTAAGTTTCTTGCTTTCTTTACCATCAGAGACTAGTGTGAATTCGGTTCCATTTAAAGAATCGCTGAGGCGAAATGGCGGCACAACATGATCGAAGCCACTCTCATTAGGATCAATTTCATCTATGTTCGTTGCATAAATTGGCACTGCGTAGAAGGATTTCAAATGAATTACATTGACCACAGGAAATTCGTTTAACTTACACGATAATTCTGCCATGGCATGTTCATTAATGCTATCTAAACTTCCATCAATTATAAGTGGTTTTTGGCACCTTTGGCAAGCAAAGCTGACGGATACCTTTTCGTCCACCATATCCAGATGATTACTTTGAGCTCAGTATTATTATTTTGTTTTTATGAACAATAGTAACAAAGTGAAAATCTTTGTTATGAATGAGAAAAAAAAAATGAATCGCCTCTCAGATGTCAAATGACTTTGACAACACTGACGGCCACATATGTTGAACAGTGAGTCTTAGGGTAGATGTGCAATGTGTTGGACTTCACAAAAATAAAACTTCGATTTAAGGTACATCTTGGTAAAGATATTTGTCAAAAATTACTATTGGTAGAAGTTAAAAACGTCAACAGCTACGATTTTGAGGTAGTGAAATAGTTTGTTTAACACGACACGTCAGCCGACATAGAACCACACATGGCAACGAGTGCTTCTTCGGTTTGTCGAAACAATTGGGCTATGAATTCGACTGACTCGAAGGATCAAAATCTTGCTCTATAAAATACTTGTATTACCAGTCCTGTTGTATAAATCCGAAAGCTGGACAGCAGAGGTGACTCTTGACAGACATAACCGCGAACTCTTCGAGTTGTACCAAAATGTGGATGTGGCCCAAAAGACAAAAATCCGTCGACTTCACAGGCTTGGCCACATTGTGCGTTTTGTGTTGCAAGGTAATTTTTTTTTCAAGCTTGAGAACCTCTTTCTAAACAGTTATTACTCGCTGAGCATCGTCAGTGATTCGAATGAGATGGGGCCGTGAAATTTATTTTGGTCGTACCGGGAATCGAACCCAGGCAGCAAGCTTCAGTTGCGTAGGGGTCGACGCATATACCTACAACGTCACGGCCGCCACGCCCATAAAGGACTACAACGGACCAATACCACCGTTGGCAAGGTTGCAAGGACCTTTTTTATTTTCCCTGAACGCGTCCTAAATTCCCATCTCTAGAATGATCAAAAGAGAAGGATATTCTTAGGCGTCGGGAATTCTAGATATTCGTTAGCTATTATTTTGTATTATTCTATGTCTTGTTTTTTTCTATTTATTAATGTGTTATTTAAATGTTTTTCTTTGTGTTGTATGTTTTTGAGTTCATGTAAATATATGTTTGTGATTTCCATTGTGAAATAAATTGTTTTTAAAACGAGTATTCTGAACAATTTGAACAATTTAACTGTCGCCCTACGGAGAGGTTACGCCAAATAGTCTCCATAATTTTTGAATGCATCTTTTAAATTAAATGTTTCAGATAACGTCTAAATATGGCCATCAGCCAACATGTGACTCTATTACTAGTCTATTCTGTAATTGCATTGATTGGGATTTAAACGACCCAAAAATACCTAAAGCTCACTTTGACATTACATTCATTTCATAAGTAGTGCGACCTTTCCGGTAATCGGCACTAGCAACATCTTTTGGATCCTTATTTCTAGTGCCGTGCTTTTTATGGAAATTTATGGGAACTTCTAGATAACATTGTGAGTCGCCGTGGCGTAGTGGGTTAGTGCGTCGACTCCTACGCAGAGGGTGCCAGGTTCGAATCCCCAATCTACCAACTTTCATAATTCACGGCTTCCATCTTTTTCGAGTCACCAACAATGCTCAAAGAGTATTCCTGTCTAGAAAAAGCTTCTCAACTTTGCCGTTCGGAGTCGGCATAAAACTGTAAGTCCCCCTTCCACTCGTGTAAGAACAATAGCACGTACAACACGAGTGGTTGCTGAGAAGCTAGGCCCAGGTCCGCCTCGGACTGTCGCGCCACCAATATTATTATGATATATCTAGATAACTTAACCTTTTAATAAAATACCGAAACTGATCTCAGAGAAACTTTAGATTAGTTCAACTCATGCTTTCGTCAGTGCTCGTACAAAAGTCGTCATCACATTACCGTTTCTTCTCTGTTTTCCTACTGCTCTCTCTTCTTCTGAGTTGCCAATTGTTCGGCATGAGTGTCAGTTTCAGAGCTTTTGGAGCCAGCAGCCTTAAGCGAGATTTTAAATTCCCGCAGAAAGCCTTAATGGAAAAGGGCAGTCTTAATCTCTTTTACACGGGTTGAGATTTTGCTTGTGAACCCCATTGTGTAATTTCACTTGGAAATGTTGCTATGTTGCATGTTGAGACATTGCCTGACGACTTTGTTACGCACAGACAGTTCTGAGGTTCATCATGATGGTTTCTCTTTCTATCTGCTTATAGGGCAGCTTATCGAAAAGGCAGAGTTCATAGCTTGACTCACTTCTCTCACTAAGATCATGGGTGCTCACTGAAAGAAAATAAATGTCTTCATAGCGGACATCATAAGAAAACCATTTTGTTTCAATAATAATAAAATTTTAACTTTAATCCACTTACAGCTTTATAAATTAACTACTATGTAAATATTGTAATACATTTGTATTTACACAACTTGACATATTTATTTGTACCTAAAAATATTCATTTTAAAATCTCTCTTCTTCTACTGCTATAATATTAATTTAAAAACAACTATCTTATGAGCTCGTATTTGGTTTATGTTCATAACTGTGTTACATATTATATATTTGTTCATTGAATTCACACGAAATATATTGTGTAAATTTACGATGGTGTGTTTAGAATCGCGTGTAACTAACTGGCTATAAATTAATTGAACCTTTCTATATAGTCTGCCTATTTATTGTAACTACAAAAGTCGAGTTTTATATTTGAAACTATTTTAAATATATTATGCATTTGTATGTATACTCTATGGAAAACCGTTTATTTATTTATTATTGTTTGATATTTGATGCTTCAACACAAAATTTGTTTAACTATTTAATTTCACATAACTGTTTAACGATTTGAATACATAATATAGTAGTGCTTTCTACGCCCGTAGTGGCAGTGTTATTTGGTATCAACAAAATACATATTATATTTTTTTTCTTTCGTCTTTTTTTTTTATTAATAATAAATATGAATGTTTCTATAGCAAGGGAAAAAAATGTCAATCACTCTAACTAGATTAAATGATGTTTTAGCTTCTTTTTTAAGCAATAATTTACACCATGGAAAAAACAGTTTGATGATTGCTAAAATAGAATTGCTTTTCTGTAAAACTATACTTAGATCTCTCTTTAACTTTAATTTTGTCAAGATATGTTAACAATAGTCCGAAAAACAATTGAGATGGTGACTTGATGATTGTCCTAAATACTGATGGAAATAATGCTTTCTATCAATCTGCCCGTTCTTATTTTACTTAATTTTATCTGTTGCTTCTACGATATTTGAGCCGTGGGAGAATTGAAAATATCAAAAATTATGACTGCTGTCGGTTACAATGCATTGTAGCGAAACAAAAACAGTCCAATTTGCAGAAATGCTGACATAGATTTGAATGAGCGTGGCACACATCCGATAATGGTTGACACAATAAAAATCACCAATGGATTTCTTGCATTGGTTTTTTTTGAATAATGAAAATGAATTTAAATTTTTGGCACATATTGTGATAAGAACCGAAGATTTAATAAGAAAAATGTCCTTGATTGCACCTTAGCGAGGATCATACAATGATTTCCATTCGATTACCTTTCCGGCTAACTTTAGGTGGACCCTGTGTATATTCCGACATACCACCGTACTTAAAAGTGAAGACAACTGTTTGCTGGCCAAAGTTTGCTTCAAATCTTCAGGGATGAAATAAATCAATTAATTTTTCTACATTATTTGTTTTTTCTAAATAAAATTGTTGATATCTTACTCGGTGCTTATGTGTATCTCCGGGGGTTTACTTGTTGCATTTTGTATTACTAAAAATAATTTTGTTACTATTTCGATCACATGCCCCGTTTGGAAGACAAAATCTCCTTTCTTTCGTCCAAATTCTGACTGCAATAGAAGAAGTGATAGGAATCACGATAAAATTGTACAAATGCGGCTACGTACGGCTTTCACATGAAACACAGCTATATCATCTAAGTACGGACTTAATGATAGGCGATATATTTCGGCTGCAGGTACTCGATATTTGATTTGCAATGTACGCTGATCCAGGAGTAATAATGATGAAGTTGACAAAACTAATAAAATCGGTACGAACTGTAACAGAAAAATACATATGTATAGTGCACATTGTTAAGGATTATCGTATTCATATACTTTTCCACTTGAGCGAGTTATTTTATTTATGATGTCAGCAAACACAACGTACTGATCATTTGTTTCCACACAGATCTTTTTCCACTGCAGGTTGTGACGTAGCCTCACATAATCCCCCACGAATGGATGACCAACGCTAGAATGAGAAAAATTAGTCATAAATTATTATGCAGTAGAAGGTAAGGATTGAAGATGTGTTTTATTTTTCGCAATCACTAAAAACATGTTTATGCTGATATTAACATACCTCCGGGGATATGATGCTTTACGGTCTTTGAAAATTATACTCGCTGTGACTTTCTCTCGCATCCGATTTCGGGAAGTTTGATCAAATGAGTTTCGATAAATTAAGCATTTCCAACGATGATAGATGGCCCGTAGTATTCTCGATGTTTCAAAAAGAAACTTTGGTGCACTTGGCCACTCGGTGGAGAGTGGACTAAGCGTGTTGGGTGGAAGACGTAGCGGAAGCGTGAGTAGAAAATGTCGTATTTTCCATCTTCGATAAAATTGAAAGATCACTTGAATAGCCCATTCAACCTGTTTCCGATATTTCATAGCGCGGTACTCCTCACGGGCCTAAAAAAAAAGGGGAAAAGGGGAAATTATATTCATTTTTAAAAAATAAAAAAAACTCCAACTGAACTAAACAATAAATAAAAGATGAACATTTTGAGCTAAATGTTATGCAAGCAATATTAGACTTCCCTTAGCATACTTACAATTCTGTACAAACTCCACAAGTGCCTTCGCCCTGTAAACGGAATACCAAAGCGACACTCCTATGCAAACGTACGTAAGATACACATTACATGCAAAAAAACGTGCAAAGGAAACAAAATCGAATAAAGCAAAAGTAATTGTAACAAAGTAAATTCTGATAATAAAAATGCGTATGTATAAACAAATACCAACCCGCCATGTTCTCCAGGCACTCGATATGACAATTTGACTCTCCCTCATTTGCAAGAAATGTTTTCTTCGTATATGCATGCGATACGTCTTCTGGATCAACACAGCAAGATCATCCATTCTTGCCTTTCGAAATTGTTCCAATTCAAAGACCGTTCGCGGGCTCCTGACAAACACATTCTTCGTTCCGATCGTAAACTCCGCAGATGGCAATGGGACATTTCTTATGATCAAAGCGATACCCTCAATGGTGTTACCGCTTCGAAAATGTGGCCAAGTTACACTATTTAGAAGTTTATATCGATTGAAAAATTTCCCATGAGGAAGATGAAAACAATGACCGGTTCGACAGAGATTCACTAAAGGCATAAGGCTCATGTAACGCACTTGATGTTGCACTAAGGCCAAATCGAATGTTCTTGGCTGTTTCGTTTCGTTCGGCTTAATGCAGAACACATAATGGGTACGTCGATTTTTGATTATGGCTATAAGGGTTTGTAGCTGCGTGCGTAGGTTGGCACTCAAGGTAGTGGGTTTTTTGGTTGAACGTTTTGGATTGCCTGAAATTGCAAATGAGTAAAAACAAAGCGTATTCCTCAAACATTACGTACCTTCTGGAAAAAGGCTTTGTACTAAAGACATTTTACTTTGAAAGAGTCCTGCGCTAATATTTTTGGGAAGCACGTCTGAGTTTTTCTCCAGAAACCGATGAACAGAATAGTTGACAACATTTGCAAAGTGTCTTATCCTATGAATTGCAAAAACAATAGTTTGAATATACGGCCGGAAGATTTTTCTTGACTTAACTTACTTAAAACTCATGGAAGTCATCGTTGGGCCACTTGTAAGAAAATTCGGATGACCTGCGCAACATTGTTGTATTCTAATTAAAAGTGCTTCATCCGTATTTATGTGCGGTTCATTTATTAGACTTAATATACCATAGCATGGCTTATCGATGAGTTCGCATATAGACTCATTGTCAAAAAAGTCAATACGAGACCATTCCAGTCCTTCTCTCACGTATATTTCTTGCTCCAACCTGAGCACGTTGTATACAAAGTTCTGTGCACAAAAAAGATTCGATTATATTCAAAACTTGCATTAGTTCATCTCTTACCTGATGTATTTTCTCAGCACAGTAGTTAATTGCGAATTGTTCAAAAGAATTAATATCAAAAATTTCGAAACCATAGAAATCTAGTAAAGCTAAATTCTTTTCTCTTTGATTTGATTTCAGTGAGTCATTAATTCTATTGACGAGCCAAGTAAATAGTCGACTGTAAAGTGTTCGACACAATGTATTTCTTGCTGCTGTCGCTTGTCTTGCATCTAATTCAGAACCTATTTGAAATGTCTGCATATACTGACTGCTTGTTTGATTGGGAAATAATACCAACATACCTGCATCTTCGTGCACACAAGCGGCACTTGCTCGCGTAAGGCAATGTAATAAAATTTGAGCATCTAGATTAAGTAACTGAGCTGTTTCCTGTAATTCTTTACAAAATAAAAGTACTAATGAATGGAATTCTTTGCACTTTGCATATGTTAACAATTTACCATAATCATTGGAAACCTGACAGCCTTCAGTGCCGTCTATATTTGTGATTGGTACAAAGATAAAGTTTCCCAACTTAAGCACTACAGCAATAATGCGGAATATCGATTGAATTTCATCTGAACTTAAGCCAAGAATTTCCAGCGATTTCTACAAATATTGGCAATGCTTAGTAAATATCTTCATCGCCGTATATGCTCTTACCTTTGTGTAGTGAAAATTACTTCGGTCCTCCTCGATTGCTGCGGTGTTTTTAAGGATCTCGTATTTTTCAACGTTCCGATACAGTTTTAAAGATTCTTAAAACAAAAGATATTAACATATTGTGGGCATTCAAATCAAACCGATCTTACTTAAGAATTGAACATCAGCTCCTAACAGCAATTGGTAAAAAATATGAAAATTTCTCTCCCCAACGTTCAAATGAGTTATGCGGGTCTGAAACGAAGTCAACAAGAACGTGAGTATGAAATCATTTTTAATCTGAAAGTATGCATAAAATACACGCACCTTTTCCAACATATCTAAGATTGCATTGACAAATATAAAAACAAAGAAATATTGTAAGATATGAAATTTAAAGGGTACACGACATTTTTAATTTTCCTTATAATATTTATGTTCATACATAGTGTGTGAGACACGACATGAAATTGACATCTTACGGCTCCAAACCTGTATTCTGAGCAGATTCCATCCTGACGCTCGAAGAAATTTGTTCTGCTAAGGATGATTGAAAAACTCTAAGAACCAATACACAAACTACACTTTCCATATCAAATGAGAACATCACAATAACCGCCCTTCAAATTCAAACTTTGGGAGATCTCTACAAGACAAAGAGTTTGCTATTGGCGCTTTCATGTATATGGAAGAGTTGTTTTTGAAAGAGCTGATTATATATCACTAACCGAACCCTAACAAAAAAATCTAACCTCATAATCACAATATGGATAAACTTCATGCCAAGTGTTCGAGAGAGAAAAGAGAGAGAGAAACCAATTGTGTCTGAAAGCCAATTGACTGGCTGGAGGGAAGTTGGATTTCATCAGTCGAGAGGAACAGAGCACAACATAATCAAGAAATAAAACCAAAATAAAGTAAAAGCTACTTAAATAAACTTATAATATTCAGCGAAATAAATATACAAATATTTTAAATATTTACAAAATATTAAATTACACTAAGAGAAAGGCTTATAATAGTCAAACTGGGTACAACTGAGATAGTAATTGGGACCATCAAGGTTTGTCCCGTCCCCTATTTTGTTGTCAATTCTGGCGGATAACTTCTTGATGTACTTATTACAAATGGCAAATCAAATGATTAAATCAACTACAGTGGACTCGAAGTCGAATCTCTCCCTAACTCGAATTTTTTGCCATATTTTACATACATTTTCCTTCATTTTCCATAAAAACACCCTCTCTAAGTCAAACTCCCGCTAACTGGAACAAATCATGGTAACCCGTAAAAATTCGACTTAGGGGTAGTCCACAGTATATGCTATGGGACTGTAATTTGATGAAAGAACAAAGACAGACCATCAACAAATTACACTATAAAGGCTAGTGTGCAGTTACAAGAAAATAGGAGCGATTAGGCACTACAACTGCAGTTATGGAAATTCTATTAAAAATCTATCTCATCTACATATTGCTGTTCAGGCTGAAACTGAACGACATGCTGTAGCCCTACAATGAACCTAACACTTTAAAGGGCATAAAGATTCTGCGAAATATCGATCACGTCAATTAACTAACAAAGGTAGATGATCTCATGACTCAAGTCTTAAGCTTGAACAAA
The DNA here is from genome assembly GCA_964034865.1 of Eristalis intricaria. Taxonomy (NCBI): domain Eukaryota; kingdom Metazoa; phylum Arthropoda; class Insecta; order Diptera; family Syrphidae; genus Eristalis; species Eristalis intricaria. Next base: position 162,068,685 of record OZ035873.1, read on the forward strand.
ATATACAAAATCATTACTACGAGAAGAGATACATTATGGGAACTAGATGTAACATACACATGCCTCTTCCCAGAGGGTCCATAATCTTCCATGCTGAACTCTTCGGTAACCTAACGAGACACAAAGATTATGCGAAAGGTCGATCACGTCAATGAATCAAATGAAGCAGTACATTTTCTGAACAATAGAAATCTACTGAATTCACAAACAACGATTGAATCAGATAGCCAGACTGTACTTAAAGCCATAAACAACTTCACAATTCAACTCCAGGGTTGCCTGGGAATGCAGACAAAACATTGAACACGCTGGCAAAAAAAAACAACTCCGATATTAAGAACGGAGCAAGAACTCCTTTTAGTAGTTTTAGCAACATTGACATACAACAAACCTTAAACAACATGTCATATAAATGCCGCATCCAATTCTGGAACTGTAATGACGGACTTCAACAATTTAATAGGGTCGACTCCAGGAGAAACAAGGAGGGCGAACATCTGAACAAGTCTGAAATAAGGATCCTATGTGCCGCACTTACTGGCCACTTTGTGTGCAAGTAATGTGACCTGTACATAATGGGGCACATCAAATCAGAAAACTGTAGACATTGTGGACAAAAAAAAGCACCTGCTCATGGAGAGTCCAACGAACAGAATCACCTCAACAAATACAGACTATCAGGCAAATTCCTCTAAAGAGATTATCAATCTCAAGATATCTGTAAGGTCCTCCTTCAAGAAAAGGAACAGAATAGATTGATCTTAGTCGCAGTTCTCTATGATAGTTTAATTCAAAATTTCGTCAATACGAAATAATCAAAAAGAATTGGAGTACGAATCAAATTAATTGAATTTAATAGAACACTGGCATCGGTATCTATGGAACAGATTAATTCCAAGACTTTAAGAAATGTCAGTAGATCAAAAATTGGTTCATACTCACATGGTGTTATGTGTATTCCAATAGGATCGCCCTTAAAATCGATTTCAATATCAAAAAATTTGCCCTAAAATAATGAAAACTAAAATATTTCCAATTTGATTGTAGAACAACAAACTCTTACATATCTACTGGAATTGTTGTTCTTCAAGGTTGTTGCATTGCCCATCGCTTCCAGAAATACATCTGCGCATGTGACACATTCTCTCATTCGTGGGTTTTTACATTGCATCATTCCAGATCCATAGGACATATTTCTGCTTCCCTTCAAATTCTCACCGTACATGGCATTCATTTTGTGTGCATCAAATAGGGAAATCCGCGATGAATTAACACTGGAATTGCCCAATAATTCTTTGCCCGAAGCACTCTCGGTTGAATGTTGGCGAACCAAACTCGAGCAGCTACCTCTCATTTTGACATCGGCTTTTAGCTTATATGAAACCGAGCTACCGCACACTTTCTCATCAACTTCAAAACTACGCTGGCGAGTGCATTTGCTATGTCCGCATTGTCTGCAGCCCGAATTAAACGAAGCCGGAATTGAGCTATATGACGTCGGTGCTTTAGGCGCTATGTTATAAGGGATTGAGTCACAAATGACACCAGAACTCAATTTCCCCATGGAAACATTTGTTGAGGCATCGCATAAAATTTTATCGTTTGATGTGGCTGCTTTATGGCGAGTTACCGGCACGTCGTTGTAATTATGTTTGAAACATGATTTCGTGGGTATGCTTGTGGATGCAATTGATGATCTATCCTGACGCTGCGGTGGAATTTCGGTTATGTTTTCGGTGCTTTTATGATGTGAAAAGTCAAAATCAACAACTTTTTCACGAAGATTTTTCTGAAACAAGAAATTATTAATTTATGTGTTATGCATAAAATAGAAGGGAACTCACTCTCGATGATCGGTCACTACTCTCGGCACGAACTCTTATAACCGAATCTGAGGCAGCAGATACACAGGCGGGAGACTGTTTTTTCGGAGTTGACAGTCTTGAACTTGGACACGCAATGTAGCTGCCGGAACAACTACTCGATGCACGACGTCGAGACGTACCAATTGAGCATTTAACCTTGTATTTTTGAACTTCTTGAATATGTGTAAGGAAGTTCACAACCATTTTGAATGATTCTGTTTTCCCAGCACCACTTTCACCTACAGGTAATCATCATATTGTTAGTCTTGGCATAAAGACAAACAAAAAACAAAAACTTACCGAGGAGTATTATACATTGATCTTCACTTTGATCCTTCAGGGATTGGTAAGCCAAGTTTGCCAGTCCGTATCTGGTTAATGACAAGTAGAGTTAACATTAATACATTATAAGAGTAGGTATATTCTTCATAACTTAAATGGGAACTCACTACTAGGTAGAATTAAACGAATTCCGTACGAGAGCGAGAAATTCAAAAGAAATTACCAGATACATTTGTACCTGTTGATACTACATAATACGTCATCTTTAAGGGGTTTTAATAAAGGTGAAGGTAAGAGTGCGTTACGTGATTTTAGAAATAATACAAGTAATTACTAAGTGGACTGCCTAACAACATTTGGTTGTCGACATCGTTATTAGCATTGTTTTCTATGCAGCCACAAATTGGAAGCTACATTCCCTCTGGCATTGTAGCGTAATAAAACCTTTGAGCAAACATTACTAAAAACTCACATATGAGGAGGCAATTGAAAGATCCCTTTACTTCCATAAGCTCGAATGATTTCCGAAGTGTGTTCTGATATGTGACGGTATGGATTAACAGCAACGACTGATGTTCCAATGTATGTCTGTGCAAAGAAAAAGAAATCATTCATGCAGCCATTCATTTCATTCAAAATTCATTTGCTTACGTATATGTGATCTCGCTTGTAACGCTGATGAATATTGTTTATAAAACTATCTTCGGACAGATTTTCCAATAGCACCGAGTCCCAGGTTCCGATTTCTTGCTCCATATTAGTGATTCAAAATTTATTATTTATTCAAGACAATCAAAGATTGTATTTCGCAAAATTGAATTATGTATTTATTCTAAATAAATCTCAGCAAAATAAATAACATTGGGTAAAGTAGAACAAGTTCATCAGCGATTTATCTCATTCTTGCTTTTTTGCATTTGGTGGTTTACATGAGAAATTATCGATTTACACGCAAAATTATGTGGGGTTGAGTAAAGCACCTTCATTGAATTCGAATTCAATAAGTGTATTATTCTGTGATTGAATTTTTAAGTTTGATTTTCGTTAAATTTTGCAAACATATTTGTATAAATGTTGTATTCAATATTCGAATGCATAAATATGTACATAATTTATGAATGAAATTTGTGAATGGATGTATTGTGTTTGGATGACATAAAAAACGATAAGCTGTGAATGTTAAATCACTTCTTATAACAAAAGTAAACACATCCGTTTTTGAATTGAATTAATATTAGAAATGAAAACGAAAATTAATTGGGTAAACACCAAAATCCTTGCTAAACTTTGCAGTTTTCAAATTTTCACGACTGACATTTCGCCATATTTTTTTCCTCACATCAATCATATGTCAAATTGCAATGGTACGTTTCGCGTTATCAACAATTTTACTCTTTAGGTAGGTTTTAGTATGGGTATGGTGCACATACTAATTGCTACTAAAATTAATGTTCTGCCTGCCAATGGGATTGTTTTATTTCCATTGATCATTTATTTTTATAGTATACGTCGAATTTTAAGATAATTCTAAAAAAGCAAACGTATTTAGTTCTCATTCTCAAATACATTTCTGAAAGCAGTCTCATCTTATAAAAGTATTCTCATAGCTCTTGTACAACGAAACATGTTTTTTAAACGCAAGTGTACTTCTGTCTGCTCATACTATAAATGTCATGTTTTAGATCTGTCAAAAAGTGTTACAAAACAGAAAACGAAAAGATGTTGAAGCAATTTCTGCAGGTAAATAAATGATTATTTTTCAAATTTGTATAACTATAAGTTAAACTCATTTTAGAGTGCTCCAAACCTAATTGGAAAAGAATTGTCAAAGAAGACATTGCATACTACAGCTGCTTTGAGTAAGGTTCAAGCAGGTCGGTATCGCATAACCCCAAAACGAGACAGACCACTGACATATGAAATGGCAAATGCTCCCCATCATATAGTGCACCGAAAATCTTGGAACTCATGGAACACTTGTAATGTCTTCATTTATTCTCTATTTTAATGCATTTTTAACATTGTAATTTGTAGCTACAATTCTCGACGGAATTCGTCCTTCCCAAACTGCTGTCGAAGACGTTTTTATACGCAAGTTTATGACGGGAACTTGGCATTCCCTTGTGTGCTCCGAAGTGATTATTAAACGCCAGTATAATCATATACGTATTGCGGCAATTATAAGACAAGGAATAACGGCCAGAAAAATGTATTTCCTCATCGGCTACACCGAAGAAATGCTTTCCAATTGGCTGCAATGTCCAGTGACTCTTGAATTACAAACAGTTGCTGACAGAAAAGATGTTGTGTTTAAATATATCTAAGTTACAAAGTAAAAAGGTGTGCTTCTATTTATTAAGGTGTATATTTTTGTTCGTTTCCAGTTTCCAGATAAACGAATGAAACAAGTTGCTTGTTCAATGAATTGTTATTTCGTTGTGTATTTTGTTACATGATGCCCAAATTTTTATGGCTTTATTTAACACGCTAGAGACATCCTGATCTTTGGCTTTTTCAATAGATTTTTTCATATCGTCCACTGTATTGCATTGAGACAGAGCAATGCGGAAAGTTTCGGTTTTAAGAATCTCAAGAAGTACGTATATCAAAATTTTCGTTGATCCTCCACATATTTTATCCCAGACTTTAACAAGAGCAGGAACATGAATTATTCCCGCGAAGCAAGTTCCATACCATTCTTCGATTACGTTGCTCTTGAAGAACTGATGAGTCTCCAAATGTCTGTGTTTATATTATGATCTTAAATTAATTGTTGCATTTAAGAAAAACTGAACTTACTTATAAAGTGATACATCATCCTGTCTTAGTATGGCTTGGGTTATTTCCTTCAGTTTAGGCATTTCGGCTTTTATGACTTTTGTAAGTTCATAGAACTCCTTACAAAGCCAATATAGTTCCACATCGTTTTTAAACACCTCAACAAGTACTTTTGCTATTTCAACAAAGTGTTTGTCCTCCTATAAGCATAATAGTTTATGACTATGAAGTTTTCGAAGCAACCTCAAACGTCTCACATTAATATTGGTATCGGGATGAAGGTTCTTGTTTTCCAGTAACCACATAGCATATAGAACTTTATGCTTTGGTGTATGTTCATCAATGAATCTAAGTTTGGTTACAGCCCTATGTACGTCCTCATATACCGCTGTTCTCTGTTCCATAACGTAATCCTTTGCATTTTGATGGACAGGCAAAGGAAAAACTCCTGGAAAGGAAATCGATTATGATGTGTTGTAAAAAGGATAAGTTTAGTATTTACCTAGTATAATATTCCATACCAAACTCCTCTGAGCAGTTGGCACAGTGAATCTTAAACAGAACTGTTGTAATTTTACTCGAGTCAGAGTCTGGTCATTAAGCAATATATTTAAAGACTTTGTTTCCTCCACACTATTGCATCCAATTTTTTCATAGTAGCTGGACCTAAAATTTCTTTCATCGGATGCCATCCTCACATAATAATATCACTGCCTAGATCCCACCTACAATCGTATTCGACTTTTTTAAAACAACTTAAACAACAATGTTTCCTTCATAAACAAACAGCTGATTAACAGTCATTGACGTTGAGAAATAAAATTGTTGTTTACAGGGTGATCAATAACAAAATAACTTTTCAGTATTGAAAACAATATAGGGGGCACTGATTTTCGATTGAACATGAACATCGAAGAAGGTCTTTGAGGGTGAAACCTTCCTGTCGTCCTACTCGTTGGTATTGCAATGGTAACTCATGTCTCTAAGGTGTTGGTGGTTATTGTCCTCCTTCCAGCTAACCACTGATCCTTATAAGCCTGCAAAGAGATTTTACTGGGATATCTGATATATCATGGAGGTCATGGAAGAAAAAAATTCTCCCAGGGTTTCCCTGTCTCAATTTGCAGAGACTGGGGCATTGACAAAGGTAGTGGGATGTATCCTTAATATCTTGTTCGTCCCCATAGCCTCTGTAAAGAGTGTTATGGGTAAGTCCCATTTAATGTTCGTGGTATCTCAGATGGTTTTGGCCGGTTATTGTTCCGACCACCATCCTCAGCAGGTTCCTACTGCATTGGGGGAGAATATCGGTTCTTGCGCTATTAAACCTACGCCATAACGTATGAGAGGTCTCACATCTGGGGCAAGAACTCCACCTTTAATTAGCTAACTTTATGATTTTAATGTGCATCTTTCTCTTGATGTCAGGCAGAGATGGGGAAAGCCATGGGATTGCTTGGGATAGGTCAGATTCGGCCCCTTTTCTGGCAAGTTCATCTGTTGCCGGTTATGTGCCTATGACCTGGGAGTCAGAGTTATCGAATGCTGCGTGGCTAGAACATGGAGTTCTTTGCGACAGGTTGTGAAGTCAGCTATCTATGAATACTTCATTTCTGGTTTCCACCTAACGAAATCGCGAGATGTCATACAATTTCTCCAAATCTACTAGGTTTCGCCCCAAATTATGCGGGTTTCGAATCGTCGCGATTTCGATAAAATCGATAGTTCAAACTACCTCGAGTCCATCCGTCCATGAGGTTTTCAAACCGAACAGGCCTACAGTGTTTATTCTTGTCATTTTAGTTTTCATTTTCTCTCTCCATTTTCTGGTGTTCTCACCTCAAACCAGAAATGAAGCTTCAAACATTTTTCTGTCAACAGACAGCTGTTTTGACTGTCATTTAAGTATTGAGAGTTAAAAGCATTCAAATTGCGAGCTAATGATATGAAAATTGGAAGCTTTTGTATTTACTTCAACTCGGTGGTTGCAGTACGAATTCATCCAAACCACTCGATTTCGGTGTTCACTGGAAATATGGTATAAATCAATTTAAAACAACACAGAATGTACAAGTTGTTAAACTCCGACAACCATTGAAATGAAAACTACGTATCTGCGTTGTATATGAAACCTAGTTTCATATACAATGGTATCAGGTAGAAAACACAATTATTTTGTTTTTCAACTTTTCAAAATGTTTATTAACTCCTTCAAATGGTCATTTCTTTCCTTTTCAACTTCTTCATATTTTTGTAAAAATTCTTGGCTAGTATCTCGAATGACTTTTAGCGTTTTTCTTATTTCCTCATCGAGATCATCTTCTTTCCTTCTTTTTTTCGCTCGCCGTGCCGACGTGTTTGAGGTCGTTGAGCTGGGGCTGGAACTTCTCGCCGCTGAAATGTTCGAGTTTGTTGGCCCTGTGTTGAAGATACTTGCCGCCGAATCATGTGAGTTCATTAAATCACTCCATGGAGCCATAACTTCATCACCTATAGAATACAAATATAAAATTACTGAACAGTTGCATATAAAAGTATGTATCATTTTTCATACTCCCGGTGATGCTGTCTTGGATAATTATTTCCGTACTCCATGTTTTCAGGCCACCAAGGATTTGATCAACCATGTTAAAAAGGTGCCATTCAGAGGGTGAACCTTCCGATAACGATTTCTTTTCGTTTCTTAAAATAAAATGCGTATGCAAAAATTTGATTAGAGCCAACTTTTTTTCTATTTATGGCATACAATCATACCTATACCGGTTTGTTAGGTTGTGTACTTTACATTTTACTTCCTCCGGCGTAAAAACGATGTTCATCTCTAACAGTCTGTTGGCCATTTCCGCGTAAATGTGGCTGTTTTTCCTGTTGGCACGGAGCTCGCCAATCTTCTCCTCCCACAATCCGACCAGAGCCTCCTCCTCAATGACCGTCCACAGACGTCTGTTTTTATATTTCCTAGATGTATTGCTGGTTTCCATTGCCTAAATTATCAAATTGTACAAATATTTCTATTGAAAATATTATCTGGACGATTTCCACAAATGTTTTGACATCTAATGATATGTTTCATCGAGCGAAATCGCGAACTGTTTTCAAAAGTCATTAGCTGTCAATTTTGTATTGGCCTGCAAAACAGCTGTTCATTCAAGATGTAGGCTTGTTCGGTTTGACATCCTCTCACGGACATATGAACTCAAGAGGGTTTGAACAAGCTTTTGCCGAAAGCGTAAGTTTTCGAAACCTCGAAAATATATAACTAAGTTTCGCCACATATTTTCGAAATTGGAGAAATTTGATGAAACTTTCCGATTTCGATTGGAACATAGAATTTCATCAAGAAATGAACGAAATGAATTGCAAGTTGATTTGAGATGAAAGGATTGAACATATTTATTAATGAAAAATGCCACAATGTAGATGTTAAGAATTAATGAGAAATGCCGCAATGTCAAAGTTTGCTGAAATTGAAAAATAATCCGTTTTTCTGACCTTCTGCCTTTAAGTTTTTGTTGACATACAAATTCATGAGATGAAGTCAGGTAGCTCTATAGATACATCCAGCATACTTAATCTTCTTTACATCAAATTCAAATTTGAGACTATCAGAGCGTTTCTGTCCAATATGTCTAACCATGTGAACCCCTCCCTTATGAATTTTACAAATGAAACAAACCTGATCGAATTCACTAGCGCCCCCATTTCAATCAACGGACACCAAGAGCAACTTTATGAAGTGACATTCATAAAAACTAAAATATATTATGATATAGCATTCACAGCAACACCTTAGAAAAGTATATTTCTGTTGACTATCTTTAGTAGTTTAATTAAAATGCCAAAAATTAATACGATCTTAGTTATTTTTACTCATTTATTATGCCTATGGCATATTGATGCTAGGGTAAATGATGGCGAGGATTACATGAAACGTGAACATTCTTTGGTTCGCCCATTTCAAGGCAAGTGATAAAAATTCAATAGAAAAGTTTTTTATTAATTATCTACTCTTTCTTTATAAGGGTCTGGAATGAACCTACCATTTTGGGACTTTTTGGGAAACACTATGGTCTTGAATAACTTTATAAGACTGACGCCCGACTTACAATCGAAGAGTGGAGCGATATGGAACTTTGCAGTAAGTAGCACATAAGAAGTCTATCATATATTCATGGACTTTCATAATTATGTATAATATTCTTTTCTTATGTATATCTTTTGTAGCCTTGTATGTCGAAAAATTGGGAAGTTCACGTAATGTTCAAAGTGCATGGCAAAGGTACTGAACTATTTGGTGATGGATTCGCCATTTGGTATGCCAAAGAGCGAATGATTAGTGGCCCGGTCTTTGGGAGCAAAGATTTGTTCTCTGGCTTAGCCATTATTATGGATACTTATAGTAATCATAATGGACCACATAATGTAAGTATTCATAATTTTATTCAGACTTGATGGCAAATTTGTATGAGCACAGAATGAAATACCTAATTGATGTGAAGCGCAAAGATAAAGTGTAATAAAAGTCAATATCTGTGCTATCTCCCGAATATTCACGCACGTGGCCGAATCTTTTGTCAGTCAATTGCTATCTATGACTCAAGACTGTTAAACAAGATATTCGGTGTCAGGTAGCAAAGAATGAGTGTATATGTCCCCAAAATAACGCTTGCACAGTTCATACATAGAGGAAGTTGATACACGACAGATAGTGATATTGAATGGTAACAGTTTTAGTTTAGATATTAGAGTAATAGAAGTAAATTTGGATTAAACTTCGTACTAAAGGGAATCATTCCTTGCTAGAAGGATATTGCCACTCGTTTCAATAGAACGAACTAGACACAATTAGTCATCGCCGGCAGAGAGATGTGCATTGAAATTAAGAATATGGACGTTTGTTTTGACAAGATAATGAATTTCAATATTTGAAACAACTGATAACGCTTATTTGTTTCCAGCACAATCATCCGTACCTCAGTGCAATGGTAAACAATGGGTCTTTAAGCTACGACCATGACCGAGATGGAACACATACGCAATTAGCGGGATGCGAAGTGCGCTTTCGTAATGTCGATTTCGACACACAGATTAGGATACGCTACGAAAACGATATCCTATCTGTATTGACTGATTTGGAAAATAGAAACGAATGGAAGAGCTGTTTTGTGGTGAAGGATGTGGAGCTACCAACTGGTTATTTCTTTGGAATGTCTGCCACAACTGGAGACTTATCTGATAACCATGACATTCTCGCATTTAAATTCTTTGATTTGGATACTGATTTTACGGTAATTTCATAAGAAATATTCATCCATATTTCCTCTAATCCTAATCACTTTATCATCTTTAGCATGCTCAAGCCTTGGAGCGTACAAAAATCATTCCCAAAGCTGAGTCCTTTGAACCACCGAGAGAACATAAAGAAGATCCAAAACCAGGAATGTCAAACGCGAAGATTTTCTTCATTCTGCTCTTTGGAATGTTAGCTTGCATAGCCATCTGCATCTTTGCAATTTCATACTACAAAGAGAAGAATGCGAAAAAACGTTTCTACTAGTCTTAATACTCTTCCTATTGTAACTCTAATAATTTCTGTAAAATGAGATAAAAGACAGGACGACGCAACTGAAGATCGAAGTTGCCGTAAGTTACTCCAAAGAGATCATATCCGACTTACTAGTCTGATATTGCCGCAGTATTGTTGAAATTTTCAAAACAAAAACGAACATTTAAAAAAAAAGTAATTTATTAGAAAAAAAATTGTCACCCATGAGATTCATTTAAGTGGAACGAATATCATCACAAAAAATGCATTTTGAATCAAAAACAATGAGCGTGTATTTATTTAAAACAGCTGGCAGCATCGAATCATTCTTAAATTTTTGTACAAATATAAAGGAGAACTTAACAGGTGTAAATAAAAAGGAACTTGTATATTTCTACAACTGTTGTCTAATTTGTTGACCATCATTTTGTTTGAATGGAGTGTGAACTTCCGAGGTTAAAATGGAATGTGGTACTCCGATTTTTCAATTACTAATGATATGCGGTCATATTTAATTGTGCATGGTGTGTCATTCCTCCAGACATTAGGAAAGATGTGAATGATTATGCTTCCCTAAACAATTTTAAAAGGCTATCTACTGTGGCGGTGCCTTATATCAACATCATGTGAAAAGAAATAGCAACGATGTTCTGTACTGCAAATTAACATGATACAAAAGTTGAAACACTCACTTATTGGTAGATATATTCATTGACTTGAGAATAAAATTGAATTGATCACTTTGGGTAAAAATATGGGAAAGAGTTGTTGGACACACCGAGCCTAGAGGTTCTTACAAGATGAACGAAGTTAAAGAATAAATTTATGTATTATAGAAAACAACGAAATGCGGTTGTAACGAAACGTCCCAGATAGTAAGATATCGAATGACCGTTAGGTTATCAAGAACAAGTGGACATTGAATTGAAATTAGTGACAAACGCTTGCTAAGAAAAATGTCAGATGGGAATCTATGTAAAATACCTATAATTGTAGGATTCCTAGTCTCTGGACACCTTATGCTCTCGCAATTGCAGTATTAGCAGGAATAAATACACATATCACCTTCAATACTCATGCACTTATTACATATATCTATATATGCACCTAGGATGTAATCTAGTTTACCGTGACACCTAAGGTACATTTTACCAATTCGCGGATTCACACTAAAAGTGCCAGAGGTTCCTTCCTACCTACGAAAATAAAAAATAAAATAAAAATTGACTAATGGGAAATGTTTGCATTTGTTTAATTTTTTGTTTCTTTCTATGGTTTATGAGTTCTCATCAATCAAGTGTAAGGAGTCATTCCCTTGGCAATGTTTAAGGAATGATTACAGGCCTTGAAATCACATTTATTTATTCATAATAACTTAATGAAATCTCTTTAACAGTCTTTAAAGGACTTTGGCCACATTCTAACTCTAGTTATCAGTCCCACTTCTGTTGTTAATATACCTCCCGGACCCTACATGCATACCAACAGCAATGCATGTTGGTCACTTGCAGCCTATGATTAAATGACAGGCATGATACAAAATTAATTTGCTATAGCAGAAGCTTACGCATTTGAGCAATTTGCACCTCGGCTCCTACTCCCCGAATTTACCAAGTTTCATAATTCACCTCTGTCGAATCGAGTCATTGACAATTCTTAAAGGGTTCAGTCAAGAAAATGTGTCCTAATCTTCACTGATCGTTTAGGCATAGGTTCCATCTGTTCGTGATAGAACAATAGTAAGCACAATCTGAATGATTGTTGCAGAAGCTGTCTGCACTGGATGGCCTATGAATGACGGGCAATTATAATTAACTTGTACTAGCAGCTTACCATCCTGCTACATTTAGAGCATCAGCACTGATAAAGGCCGACTCTCTGCCTCTCTACTTTCTTGCCAACATCATCAAGATGACGATGGCAAATTCTCGTTAACGTCTAAAGGTCGGTAAAAGGTCTTTTGATAACTTCGGTGGTAAAATGATTTTTAACTCGAAGATTAGTATTCAAAAATCCTGGTGACTTAGAACCTGAGTGCCGAGTGGCAAACTACAAAAATCCTGGTTGATATAATTTCTCAAAAGTCCTTTCAATTACTCCTTGGAAATAGCGGATAACGTAAGGAACACGAACAACATTATCATCATCCGTCTTCACTGACCCGTATGATCCACTAAATGGGTCCAACTAAATGGATGGAGCACGCACGAAAGTCTTCTAGGCCAATCGATACTCCGTCATCGAATTTAACTCATCAGGAGTTATGCCCAAGCGGAACGAGATGAGTTTTTGAACTCGTTCCAAACGGTTGTCTAATCGGGGAGAGTCGCATTCAAGGCACGCTGCGGATGATAGGCACATTCGTGCCACAAACGTGCCAAAACAAAGCATAGCCCTTTCTGTCCAAAGGAGCTGCTCAACCTCGTGTACTGCCATGTCCCTTACCCTATCCCGGTGAGTAACTCCCACAACAGCACGAAAAAATCTGCCAACCTCGTGTACTGCCGTGTCTCTCACCCTATCCCGGGGAGTAACTCCCACAACAGCACGAAGAAATCTCATCTCGGCAGCTTATTTGCGCGATGTTATTTTTTCGGTCATTATCCAAATTTCATGGCCATAGGAGAGTTGTAATAAAACTCAGTTGGCCTTCCTGATTGAAGATCTTCTAAGCTGTTTCAAAATTTACAGCACGCACCATTGATAAACATACATTTTCGTAACGTTTGAAGACACCAGCCTAAATATCAAGCTATCTTGAGGTTAAGGTCCATCCAGACTATTGGCAGCCTGTAGTATTTTGCATAGCTGAAATAATTCTCCAATAGCCGGTAATATTTGATTGAAATTCGAATTTGAGTTTATAATATTATGTATATATTTGATTATATTTTAGAGGAACAGACAATATTTGTTGTTTTCTATAATGCAATTCTCAATTTAACAAATGGATCTAATGCATCAAAGGGATATACAGTTATGTGGTATTATAAATGTCTACAAGAGGGGGGGATTTTTGATTAAAGCAATCTTCTTAAAAAATCATCTCATCTATATATTATCAGGAGACTTCCCAAGTACATATATGTATGTTGTTCCTACGGTTTTTTATTTCAAAAATATAATAATAAATTACTTACAATAGAATCTATGTCTTAAGATCTACAGATTTGTTTATTTATTTTATTTATTGATAAGAACTCATTTCAAAAGAAATCAAATCAAACAGTCCCCAAGAAGTGAGTGACTTACATTTGTATCAGTAAATTGTCAGACCTTCCCTGAAGTTATACAGTCTAAAAATTAAAGTGTTCAACTTAGAAATTGTTACCCAATTAAAATTAAATGTATACGACCTTTACAAAGAGTCTTTTGCAAGCACCGTTAAGCTGGAAGCTGTTGTCCCAAATGCAGTTTAAGGGTACATCAAACTGTTCAATTCAAGACGATTGCCTCAAACTTAAGGGTGCTTATTTAGATACCTAAGCTAAAAAAAAACTTAACTAAAAGTAATTTAATGAAAAATGAATAGAAAAAAATAGATCAAAATACACGTAATATGCTTCTCAAGTCTTTCAAGTTTTGGTTTCAGACAATAAAGTTAAGAAATAATAATAAATACAAATCCATTGCTTTGACTCTATATCAAAAGATCTTAACATTAACATTTGGCTAAGCTTTCCTATGTGAAAAATTATTGGTAAGATCAAGAAACTTGTAGTTCAGTTCAGACAATAATCTGATCACTTTCTTGGTGATGTACTGATGGGTATTCTCCTTGTTGGTGATATATAGGGGTGACTAGCACCTTTGGAACCAGCTCCTGATGCTGGATTTACTTGTTTCCTTGTAATCTCTTCTGGACTGTTGTCAAAAGTGGAGCTTCGGATAATTTTTGGTGCCGTCCTCACCTGAGTACTTTTCACCGACCCTGCTTGTTGTTTCGTAAGTGGCGTAGTTGCCTTCGAGTTTGTTGATCGTTTAGCGTCATCTACTTTTTTCCACATACCCGCAATCCGACTGCTGATTTGATTTATCTTAGTTGCGGTTGAAAGATTGGAATTACTCCTGGATGGAGGTGTAGTTGATGGAAGATTGGAACGAAGCGACTGCACTGATGGTGTAACTCGGATATTTGCGTTGCTATTCGATCGCTGTGGTACTGTTGGTACACTGGGTGATTTGCGTACTCCAATGAATCCTCTTCGTTTACCGTCAGTGCCTGAAGCAGTTGCTGTATTCGCTGTGTAGGGTCGGGCGGGCATAGATATTTGTCTGGGAAGTTTTTCAGGAACTGTTGGAACAATTCTTGCCGATGGCGGCTTCAATTTTGCCGCTATTGACTTTTTCATAGGCAATTTGGAGGCCCGTGTTGGTGAAACCACAACATCTACAACAGGTACTGGTACATCAGTGATTGTGGGTTCGTCTTGAACGAAAGTTCCCTGACGCTCAAGTGCAGGAGGGGGCAGCAACAACGGTGCGCTCGTTTCACTCTGGTTTGCTTTTTTGCTCAGAGATGTGTTGGGAGCAAGTAATTTGGATGGCACATCGGATTTCTTTAAGCTAGCCAAGTTGCTAGTTTTTATGCTCTTCTGCTTAACGCTAGTGACGGATGATTTCTTTAACTGAGCGGTCTTATTCACCGCTATGTTGCTGATATTGCTTATTTGAGTTTTCCCAGAAAATACAGGACGTGCTGATTTGCGATAAGGTGATATGTACTGGGGTTTCTTTCGGCCGCGCACAGCTTTTACAACCGATTCTGGCGGAGTTAGCCCATCCTCACTGAAATTCACTTCAGTTCCTGAGTCTTTGTCACCCAGTTTCACAATGCGCGGGCCGCTTCGCTTGGGTGAAGCCTCCTCATCTGTGCGGTAGTTGTTTTGGTAGCATGACTCAGTTTCAGATGTTTGATCACATTCCATGCTGTTGTAGTCACTTTCAATGGCTGTTGTTATAGACGGACCGACAATCACCGTTTGCATTGAGCAAGTTTCCTTCAATTCAGTGTGGTTTGTGGTCGCTATCAGTTCCGTGGAAGCAATGAACTTGAATTGCTTCGTCATTGCCTTTATGGAATTCATCTCTTCTGAACAATCATCTGTGGATGTTAGACTTCCTTGATCGTTACTCGCACCAATGGACTGAATCTGAAATAAGAAAGGGAAAAGAAATGTTAAGCAAATTTGGCACATCATTAATGTAAATTGAATTGACTTACATCACAATTATTCAATTCCGGCTCGCAGGTATAACTTATTGTGCGCGTACGAAAACGTTCTGGGTTACCACTCCTGCGAGCGGATGATGGGGCTTTTGTCGCTTCAACGTCTACTACTTCTTCGATCTCAATCTGCAGTACTTCATCTTCAAGTTCTTGCTGCTCGCCATTGTAGTTTTCATTGAGAGCAAAGTCGGCTGCAATCGTGTATGTTTTAAATCGGTCCTTAACCATCTTTCGTTTCTGTTTTGGGGTAAGCGCCCTTTTCACTCCATTGATATTTCTGTATTTCCGTGGTGTTGATTCGGCAGAACTGAAGTCTGATTGTTGTGGAGTGTCATTCGGATCGTGTTCGTCGTTAGGCAACGTTTCTGTACAGCTGTGAAGGGTTATTGTATTATCATCAAAATCGTTGTACGCGGTTTCGTAATTGCTCAGGGTTGTGTTCAAACTTTGATCGACAATTTCTGACTGAATGCTAGCCACGCTGATCATTGAATCGAGTAGCTCATCCATTAGCGAAGGCGGTTTTATGTTCTCCAAATTGCAACTGGAGTTGATGCTTTCTAAACTGCCATTCAAACCAGCGGGTAGCTGGCCTAAAGCTCGTTTGGCAACAATTCCATGTGGCAGTGACTTCTTTCGAAGTCGGGACATCTGAGGACTTAGGGGAACTTCAAAACATCCCGACATGCTCAGGGACTCCATGCACGACGGAGGACGAATGTTATCCAAATCCAAACTGTGGGTGCTCTGTTCCATTTCGTCAATTAGATTATCCGCAAGACGGTTTGCCTCTAGTGCAATGATTGAATTTGTCATAGTTGATGGTGGTCCAAAGGATAGGGGTCCTGATGAAAGGTAGGGGTTCGTTGATGATGTCTGCAAGGGCACTCGTTTTACCTCACCACCCACTTGGAATCGAATGCCTTCGCTTGACAGCTCAGCAGACTGCATAGTTTCTGAACTTGTTACCGGCATATCGTCATTGACCAGAGTGTCTGTTTCGGTTTCCAGTGAATTGGGTTGTGATGTGCCTACTTCTTCGACTGTATTCATGGTCTGCATGGAGAGGGACTCAAATGGTTGTGCATCATTCGTTGGTGTTATTTCTGCAAAATCGTGCATTTCTCCATTTATTCGGAACGATGTCGGTTCTATTATCATCGAAGTCTGATCATCGTCATCGTCGTCGTCATCTTGAAGGGACGCAATCATTGGCGCTGAGATGCTAACACTTGGGAATGAGACATCATTCGGGCACGTGTCCTCACTCCAAGTATTATTTGAAGTTGTAGTTGTATTGCTGATATATTTGTTGCTCATCGCTGCTCCATCGGTGTGGTCACTGTTGTCAGCTGCACGCAGAAATTCAGCTGTAGACACATAATCCTGCGTAAGACGTTCCACAGACTTCAACATGAGGTCGGGATCTTTGTGCTTATTGGCAACGATTGGTGCAATATGCTTGTAATTTGAATCATCCATGTCGAAGGAAACAGATTGGGACTCCTGGAATGAATCCTGGCTACTTATCATTTCCTGACCGGGATACTCATCTGTCCATGTTGTATTCATGCTAGCCAATAATGTAGATTCTGCACCGACCTCCACAGTGCCTATGCTAGACCCAATTGTCGTTGGGCGGCTGTTGTCTTGGGTTAATGCAGCCTCCTCCGCCCTCAACAGTAGCCCCTGATGATTTTCTAGATTTCTTGTGCCTTCTGGATACTCGTTCGTCCCTACGTCTGGAGCTGTGTTGGGGGCACTTTGCGATATAATAGTTTCCCGATGTTGAGATTGTTCCAACGCAGCCGCAGACGTAGTTTCCCCGTTTTTTGAATTTTTTTGTTGCATCATCGGAACCATGTTTGGAATTAATGCCGGTGATTGTGCTTGCGGGTAAGGGGAAGGGAGTGAAAAGTTTGTCACATATTGTAGTTGGTTTGGATCGTTGGACCGTCTCTGATTGAACATTGTCTCCACCGAAGAGAGGACGTGTCGGGTGTGCCGGGCCGGTGGTTTGATCTGATTATTGCTCGTGCTCTTTGCCATGCCGGTGCTGATGCACTCTTGTAGGAGCTGTTCGTCTTTTCGGTCTCGATCTCTTTGACGTTCGCGATCCAACCGGAGTGGTGTCTTTGAATTCGGTACTCGTGGTATGCTCGAGATCTGCGATAGTTTTGGCATGGTATTCAAATTCGGATTCGAAGTTGAAGATCGTCCTTGTTGTTGCAGTCTATCGCCGTGGTTTCTGGTTTTTTTGTTCATTCCAGTTCGAATGCATTGCTCGAAAAGGGATTTCGACTGGTTATCATTGGAATCACTCGAATCGACCGAACTTATCGAATCATTTCCATCGAATGTCTTGGGATTGCCCGAAGGAAGTTGCTGATTTGCAGATCTAGATGATGTGGGAATTGGTTGGGATGATGATAGAGGACGATTGTGTGATGAATTGAAGCCAAGATTAGATTTTGGTCTATTACATCCTGCGGCAATAGCCTAAGAAGAAACAAATTGAAATCTTTGTCGGAAAATATCTCTATCTCTCCTGTAACTTACCTGACTTAGCAAATTCGTGTCATCTTCAGACTCAATCGAGAGAGAGCTGAGAGAGTCGTCCGCAACGTGGGATGGGTGCTGTTGCAGTTTTGGTTGTTCCATTTTTTTCTTCTCGTTGATATCGTCCGTTCTACACTCGTTGCCTCTTGATGGCATTCTGCAAAGCAGTCAAAACAGTCTTGTAGGAACAAACAGATGATAACAAATGAATTAACATACCTCTTCATCGAGGCAGGGCCAACAATACTTGAGCCAACAGTTAGGTTTGAAAGGCCCGATATCATTGAAAAATTACAAGGACTGTCCTCTACAAGATACTTGTTCAATTCATCATTGCCCGGAATGAACGACTGCATGGGAAGACCACCGCGACGCAGCATCGCAATGGGATCGTTTGTCGCTGCATTTGCCCCTCTTCTTTCTTCAACCTTGCTTGGCGGATTTACATTCCGTGTAGGAGGAAGTTTTGTTGAGCTTTTTGACGAGTTAACAGGTGTCTTCTGCATTCCATCCCGAATACACTGCTCCAATATGTCAAGTGCTGCTTCGGATGCATTGGAACTGACATCATCAGACAGATTGCCAACCATTTCACCTTCATTCTTACTACTTATGGCATTGGTTGATATGGAAATCGCGGACAAATTAGTATTGCTGCCCACCTTTGACAGAAGCGCTGGTGTGTCTTCAGTGAAATACTGTTTGATCGCGTCATCAGCTGGTGGCGGCAACATTATATCTGAGTCTTTGTGCGTTTCATTTTCTTTACGTTCTCGATTCATTCCGATGTTTATGCAAGTTGCTAGGAGAATATCGTCGTTTGTCTCCTCCTCACCTTCCGAAAATGCGTCTTTATTTGCTATCGACTTCGATTGATCAATAGCGTCATCAGGAGTGTCGCAGTTTTGCGATTCCGTTGGTTTAAGCAAATCAGGGTCTTTGTTAGCTGGCGGTTCATCGTCCAGACTAAGATTACTAAGACTAGTGGCACATGAGAATTGAGCAGGTGTGTTTTCCACTTGGAATGTGTTCAGATCGTCTTCAAAGACGCTGCGTAGGCGAACAGTTTGACTTTGACCTTTAGAACTGCTTGCTACTGTTACACTTGTTGGGAAGGTCATTTGGGCGGCGCTATTTCGTCGTGGTGATTGAGGCATACTTTGCGTGGGGGAGTCGGGGATATCTGAGGGAGATATGACTCCGCTTGCAAGTCTGCTAAAGTCACTAACCACTGAACTTTTGTCGTCTGCCACTATCGCTCCAACTTCTTCTTCCTCTGCCAAGGAGTCCATGGAACTGTGACGGGAGAACATAAGAGGAGTTTCCTGTGCTGAGTTTATTTTTGGCGCTATCTGACTAGCTTCGGCATCTTGAGTATTTTCAACCGGTGAAGGCTTTTCTTCCTTCACTTCGGATGGTGTTGGAACTTTTCCGCTCTTTTCCTTGTTGCCATCCTTTTCTGCCTTTGGCTTTGTGGGAGCTGTCCCGCTCATAGGTGCATTCTGTGTGGGCTCATCAAGACTGCTGAGGGATTCGTAGCGACTGAAGTATCCAGGTGTTCCTTCTTCGCAGTAATTGATTGGTTTCTCTGGTGTATACGACCCAGAACCGTAAATAACATTGCTTGTCGGAAGCACTGATGGCTGTGGTTTGGTTTGAGCTATATTCTCGTCGAGTTTCGTGTTACGAAGATCACTGACCGATGCAGCGTTCGATATTACATAGGGTGTGTCCTCCGTCTGATAGCATTTGACGCTGTCTTCGAGTATCAGAATGATCTCGCTGCCGTTGTTGATTTGGTTTTTCTCCTCAACGTCTGATTCCACTTGGTTCTCAGCATAACGCAGACTGAAATCGGTCGGTTGATCCAAATCGGTCTCCTGGTAGGTAGCATAGTTTCGTGCCGTCTTCAGCCCCTTGGAACTTGAGCTCGGTTTTGGCGACGGTTCGACAAGTGACTTATTTGATTTGGACGTAGCGTTCTCTGAATATTTTGCAGAGTAATCAATAGGCTGCTCCGCATCGGTTTCAACGTCAAAAGCAGCTGTCTTTGCTGCAAAGTCGATGTTCCTGTCCGGGGGCATTTTCCCACGAGCGATTGCCGAATTAACACGCAACATCTCGTAGGCTGAATCCGACTTGGCTGAAAATATTGAATCCCTGCTTTCGCTTTTCGACACTACAGCCGATCGCGTGAGCCGAACAGGAGGTGGAGGAAACTTCCGGGGATCAGTTAATGACGTAAAGTCGTTCCTCTCCTTTGGCGGAGTTACAACGTCAATATTTTCACACGTTTCCGAAAGATTCTGGTTTACGAGCTCTTGCTCGAGAGCTTTCTGTTTACGGGCGTTCAATGTGGGCAATTCTTTTAGGCCCATTGACCGAGCTATCGGGTCCAAGCTGTTCTGATTAAGTACACTAGGCCTGAAGTTTTGTAAATTCTTGAGTGCAGCCGAACTGCCTTCTGATATCAATTTGTGTTTCGAATGGATTAATGACCGCAGCATAGGTACTGCGCCATTATCCCAGAGGAATTTTTGATCCTCCGCCGAACGAGCGGATAGATTCCAAAGTGTTCCACAAGCGTTACTAACGACAGTAAGGCTTTCAGACTTTAACTGCTGCAATAGAATTGCCAGACAGTTTCTTTCGCGTAAAATTTTCCTGTAATCTTCTCGAACAGCTATGTGACTAGAGACATTGCGCAAGATACCTCCTGCGTTTTCTATTATTTTCAACGTCTTACTGGGACCCTCGTAGGTTAACATGTCGACGAGAAATGCAAGTGCACCAGGTACAGCACAGAATTCAGCCTTGTTTGTGCTGCAGTGCGCCGAAAGATTCCACAGTGCTGAGAGGATAGCCTTCAATGTGTTCTCGTTTTTGTTTTTCATTGCCGCCTTAGCTAGAGCCGTCACAGTCCCGATTTCGTTAAGTACCGCCTTCATGTTGCTGTCGACTCGCCATGAAAGATTGCGTAGGACGCTTGCTGTTACCTGAAATAAAACGAACGATTTAATAAGAGAACACACAGTGGGGAGAACATTTATCTTACTTGAAGGAGATCGTCGGGTGCTGAGTCCAACTGAGCGACAAGAGCTTCCATGAACTCTTTGTTTCCACAGAGAAGAGTTTTGTTATTTTCGTCGCCGAATGTAAGGTTTGTCAATGCCATTAGAGCGTATCTTCGCAAAGGATTGCAGCATTCGTCTTCCGATTTGGGACCATGGACTGCATGATCTAAATGCACTAGACTGGCTATTGCCTGCAGTGCTCCAAGTTGACACATAGCGTGTCTGTGCTCCTCATCGAAGCTCACTTTCATAAGACTAGAGATCGCAGCCAGTGGGTGCCGGTCTGAATCGTCTGCGATCGCCTCGCCGCCACTTTGAAGCAGGGTTTTCAAGAAGTTACAATAGTCCAGTATTTGATCAATGAGTCGAAGAACTTTTGCTTCTCGACGACCCACCTTGTCATCGGGGTGACTGTGAACAACATTGTGTAAAGCCATCCCAGCGTATTTGCGCACACCATCATTTGTGTCGGAGTGCATCATCTGGACAAGCAATGAAATGCAACCTGACTTACGAAGTGTCACGCAGGTTTCGCTGGTGCGAGATAGTTCCAGAAACTTTTTGGACACTTCCACCGAATCGTGAGAACCCAGCATAGAAGCCAGTGAATAGACACATTCTGCTTTTGGCAAGCCAGAGTATTGACTTCCATCTGTAGCTTCCTCCGCCCAAGCAAAATTACTGTCAATTGGGGGTATGACCAAGTCGCTTTCGATAAATCGTGATAATGTGTAACTTGGCTCTTTATACTTCCGAGATGATCCTCGGGAGTCTCGGTCTCTGTCCAGTGAATGCTTTCGGCCACCCGAACCAGATGTGGATCTTTGGAAGTCATGCTGTCTCTCGAAGTTTCTGTCCAGACTCCTATGCTCACGCATATCCTTTTCGAGCATATAGTCCGGGGGAATTGGATTTTCGTCGAGGAAATGTTTTTTCTTGCCAAACGCACCGCTGGCACTGCTGCTTGAGCATCTGACTACCAGTGTGTTATCGTCTTGAGTGAATTCCTTCTTCGTATAACCACTGGCAGCCAATTCGTAGTCACTAACCTCGCCGTCTCGTTCGAACTTTTTGTCGATCTTTAGGTTTTCACCGACGCCAGAGCTGGTGGACGATGATGCCTTCTGTTGCGAACAACTCTGCGGCGCACCAATTGTCAGTACTCCATTGAAATTCTCCTCAAATCCTGGCGGCGCGACGGCATCGTAGTCCAAGAAATGACGCTTCTGCGGCGTAACATCGTCCAGTGCTTCTAAGTCAGTGTGGTCAATGTAGATATCCTCAAGATCTTGATTCGATGATGCGGATGAGTCCGACCGCGTGTGTTCTTTTTGCGAAGATGACATAGTATTTTCAGGTTGGGTTTTTTTTGTCTTCTGCTACAAGTTAATGGGTCATCTTAACACTACAAATAACAAATCAAAACGGAGACAAAGATTATGTTTTAATCGTAGCATAGATTCAATACGGATGTCTATTTATAAAGTGACAGCGACGAACGGTGCGCCGGCATCTCATTTGCTTTCTTTTATGACAACACACAGGCGCTTATAATTAATTTGTGAACGTAAAAGAAATCAAAAAAACGACGCCACGCAAATGCAAACTATTCAGACAGATGCTATTTATGAATGTATTCGATTACAAATGTTGAAGAAGAAAAAAACGAACAGAAAAACTTCACAAAATTGCGTAAAAATGTAAAACAAAAGATTCAGAGAGATTGATGGTCGTCGTCTCTGTTAAAAGAACATATTTCGATGCAGTGCGTAAACAACTGTGATGGAATTAATAAATCCGTGAAGGGGAATTATATAAAACTTGGCGACAGTTGGTGTTGTCTTGTTCAGCAAGTTATATTACGTGAAATAATTTAACAGTTACTAGTCATAGTCCCTGTTGCACTATGGTTGACCACTAAGATAGTGATGAGACTGGTTCTCTATGTAGGCTAGGAACCTACGCATGGTAATGATCTGCTTTGTGGTTTAAACCAGTCGAACGAACGAAGAGATATTCCTTTATTTGGATTGCTTTTGACTATCTGTGACGAACAAGTCGATCACTGACCTCAAACTCAGTGTTTTAGAGCCTACACACCATTGATGTGTATAAATTAATTAAACAACATGGTAGCTGCTTTAATGCCCCATATTTGGTGTTTATGGGATTTAGGGTTGACTTTGATAGTCTTGCCGTAATCTACAAATATTACACATATGTGTAGCTTGTTTGATGATACATATGTCCAAGTGTCGGTTCAGATGAGAAACCAAATATTTGTCATTTGACGTTCACACAGAGTTCTGCTCCTCTTTGTTTTGGACGTATTTGCGCATGCTTGGATCGATCTGCTCATCGAACTCCACGTTTATGAAGCCTTTCGGAAGATTTTACACAACAGAAGTTGATAACATGACACAGACTGTCAGGAATTTGGATCAACTCAGAGACTTGTCAATAAAATAAAATAGATTTCTCCACAGATTACTCATCTCCGATGGCAACCAAACTTAATGGCAAACATAAAATTGGCATCCCCATATGCAAAGTTCCTTGCTGTTTTTATTTCACCGTATTTTCATCCAGTCCTGCTTCGGATGCGAATGTGGATGGATAAGATGTGGGACCTCTATAAATCCATATCCCAGTTGTGTGAGATTGACAAGACATTGCGAACGTGTGTCACTAAATTGTTCGATTACTCATTGTGTGATGTGTCTTAAACACGTTTTTTTGATTATGTTCAGGCATGGGAAACGATTATTCAATGTGCATGGGCGTACTTTAATGATTAGGATGAGTGTATAACAGGTCAACATTTCGATATAAATCTTAATACTCCATATATGTCTTGCATCAAACCAGAATGTATAACAAATCAGCTTTTGAAACAGACGCAACGCAGCAAATACAATGGTTTCTTAAGCAGCCGATTGCAAATAGATGATGCGTAATCAGGCTGTGGACAATTTGATTGAATTTTTGTTAGGAGCTCGTTTCAAAATATTTCTCTATTTGTCATCTATGTTTGTATGCCAGCAACATGTCTAGTTTTAGTGTAACCATGTGTTGAGTTGTAGAATTCATTTTCAATTTAAAACTACAAGTCACCCCAAGCCTTAAACCATTTGTAATGTATCTCTCTTCATTGAATTAATTAATAGCAATACTGGCGTCATGTCTACAAAATAAAACAAAAACCAAATGAATAAACAAAGATGCATCCAATTGTGTACAATTGTTGTATGCCTATAAGAAGAAACACGACTGAGTCAGCAGTTTCAACAAGTTTGTCTCGTGTTTTAAATTAAAAAGAAAACAGCAAATAAGAGTGGCAGATAAAGCAGATTACGATATGACATTCCTTCTGAGATTATCTTTCTTGGAATGTCTTATTTTGGCATATCTCACGTCTAGTTTACGTCGACTCACTTTAAGTAAAACTGCAAAAAAGAAAAGTATTTTCTACACACCTTGACCTAGAGACGGTAGCCAAATGAAGTTAGCACTTTGCAGAAGACGATCATTTTTAATTTTGTTCGTGGGCGCTTTACGAGTCTATAATGAAGTGGGTTTATGTATGGTGTGCTGAAGGAAGAAAAATCCACTCAAAATTGATCCGATAAATGAGTATTTAGAGTAGGTGGAAGATGCCCATCAAATTTGTGGGCAAAAAAAAAAGTGCAACACTTGAAGAAAGCCCGCACGAAGGTAACAATTGAAAGCACATGACATAATTACTGGCAGACTACTTCAAAAGAGAAATTAGCTTATGCATATTCGTGCCAACAATACGATACCTACGCAAGTAACAAACAGAAGAAAATGTATAACTGGCACTTTCATGAATGAAGAAATGGGAGCGGTGGTTATAAACTAACGTTTGCAGCCCCTTTTGAAGAGCACATTATTTATGGTTATTTGTTTATTGAATGCGAGTGCGTTCTAAGGTGACTGTTAAATTCTACAAATTATGTGCAAGAGACATAAGACTTTAATGGAATTATAACAAGAGAAAATGGGGAAAATATGGTAGATAGTGTAAATGTTGGTTCAAGAAATTTCTTTCAATGATAATGACTTATGCACACTCTTGCTAAATCAAACTATTCTCACACTAACTGGGGCGTCAAAGGACATTTGGTATTTCGTTTTCTACTTAGTAATACCCACAGACTTAACTCCAGCGCGCAGTCAATAGGTTAGTGACTGATGCTGGAATGAAGGTTAACGTGAACACTAGGTTTTGGTAATTTCCAGAACGCCTGTTCAATGCACTTGACATGTTATTGGAATCCCATTGAAGCAGATGGAAACATTAAAGTATCTCGGAGTAATGCTGAGTTTTCCTGTGGGATTTGTCAAGCGGGATCAGTTTTAAAACAGCAGTAATATCTGTTATCAGGAATGCCCAGCTTGGTGTCAAAGCCAAATTAGCGATTTTTAACAACCTATTTGGGTAATGAGCGAAAGAATAAGCCGATATACAAGCTGCTGAGATGAGATCTCTTCGTTCTGTTGGGGAAATTACTCGCCGGGATTGAGTGATTCAATGTTGAGCACTTGCTTCTTCAAGCGAAATGGGCTATGTGTCGATGGTATGGTCACGGGGCACGAGTGTCCCCATCATCTCCATATCCGAGAACTTGTCTCCGCGACCCCTTCAGTGGGTCATGCGAAAAATATGATGATGTTTAGAGATATTTGATATTGACACCAGTTTGCTCTAAGTGCGGGAAGGGATCAAATGATAGTCACTTCAAAGACAGTAGCTAGCTAATAAAATGAATATCCTACATTATTTAGTAAATTTTGCAGACGAAAAATTAAATAACCCAGCGAAACCATGAGAAGATGTTTCCAAAATATACACAAGGACCCATCGATGATGTCTCATGTTTGTCTTCAGCAGATAATAAAGACTCAGTGATGTACTTTTTTGGATATTTAAAACCTGTAATTTGCAATAAAGGAGATTCGAAAGTATGAGCAACATATCTCTACGATCCACAACCCTCTCAAATGAATAAATAATGTACATTCACATGAAACAAATCATATATCAAATCAATTTTTTTGTTTGCATATTTTTTTGGATAGAAGTATTCGTTAGGCTCCTATTCTGAGAAGCACTAAATTTGAATGACGTCGCGGAAATAAACTATAAGCGAAACTATAAATATATAAGCTACCCAGAATACCCTGAGCGGCACTGCCAGCAATTTATATTACATGCATAGAACGCATCCAGAATTACAAGTAGGTCCGAGCCGGAGCCGGCCCATCAACTATGAATACACAACAACAAGGGGCAATGATTCACGTTCACCACAGCACAGCAGTCCACAAATATTTACATTTTTATTTTATTTATTTGTTTTTTTTTTCTCCTTCTATATGACAACGACGCTGCTTCCCGGCGAATTATCTTCATGATACACTCGCGCAATTATTTGCTAGTTACTTATCACTTTGTCGAGTGATGAATGTTTTCTTCAAAATAAGCACGAATTAGATCACAAATCCAAATAAAGAAAATTAAGATAAGATTCGACAAAAAAAAATGTCCCCAACTTTTTTCCAGTGAATTGCAAATGAAATTTTTGCAAATTTCAAAAAGAAAATGTATAATACCTAAGTATGCATGTATATAAGTACATATGTACATCAAAAAATCAAGTGTAAAGTATGTGCGCGATGGGTGGATTGTGAAGTCCATCCCATTTGGGACGAAGAGGGAACGTACCATTTATTATTGATTTTTCACATCAGGCCAATATTCAAAGGCACACAAAAGAAATTTCACATTTTACATAATTGCGAATTGATTCAATGAGCGTTTCCTCTAAAACAGACTTGTTTACAGTTAATGCAACTGTTTATCGGATGATGGGATGCAAAAACAAAGCGTAACAGCATTTAATTAATATGCATTTACGATTGAATAATTTTTTGTGGGATCTGCTTCTCCTTTTTTTCTTTCTTAGCAATATGAGTATATAGCAGCTACTGGATTTCCAATTGGAAATTTGGATTACTTACCTTGGCCACAATGGATTATTTATTGATGAGTGAAATGTGCTGATTTGTAGGGTATGAATATCTTGATTAATTCATGGTTTTCGTTGCAGTTATTTTTGTGAGTAAATTAACTTATTTCAGTTTATTTTTTTTTCTTGATTATCAACGAGCACGCACAACATACGACATAACAAGACAACGACAAGAGAAAATCTGAGAGAGAAATGTTGAGGGCAGTGCACAAAACGAGGCGCACCGAAGTGATTTTGGTTGACGATTAGAAAGGGAGCAGTATACATACACGATTGTTGTGATTCGCCCCATATGTCAGGTGAATTGTAATAGATTGCTATAAGTTGTAGTAGAGCTGTTTGTGGGAGGATTGGAAGGTGTTCGTTGACATTGAAATGAACGTGCTCTTTTAAAGGATTCGTTTCTATTTTGAAACAAAAAACGTCGAAGAGCGTTTATATTTTGAAATAAAACAAGTCGAAGAGGTTCGTGCGCTAATTATGTTTCCCATATGCTCTATAGGATAGGTTTATATTCATCTACAGTGCGATCGTGTAGATACAATGTGTCTGCCTCAGATTTAGCGAAAACCGAATGTAAATTAAGCCAAATTAAACAACCATTTAATACAAATTTAAGCTTTTTTATTTTTATCTTTAATTGTATACTTATCATATGTCTTTGTTGGATCATATGGTTCCCATCTGCTAGCGGGAAATATGTGTTTATTTCTTTCATACCAACTCCTAAGCAACACTTTACCAGCATGAGACTCTTCCTTTTCAACAGTGGCATCGCTTATCATTCGAACATCATCGTGCACATCAAACTGAAAGAGCGGACCACTCTTTCCTCTGGCTTTGGTTACAATAAAGTCATAAAATGTGTAGTGGTGGGGTAGAATGAGATCCTCTTTAACGTACATAAGTTGATCCGCCATAACCGTTTTCAGTTCGTTGAATTCCTTGCGTAAGATCTCCAAGCATTTCTGGAGGAACTGATAAATGGAGTTGCCCTTCTTCATTGTAGCACTTCTACGATGACCGGAACCATCCCAGTAACTGAATGTTATCGTAATTTCCTGATCTTTCAGCGCGGCTTGTTGTGCTACCCACTCCTGGCGTAGTTCCTCTCGTAATCGATTTTCTCTTTCCTCTCGCTCACGGTCGGGGAGGAACGATGTGTCGACGTCTGGATTTTTGCAGATCTTCTTTTTCTGAGGTTCATTTATTTCTTCTTCGGTTTTCCATTTTCGAACAGGCTTGATTTCAAGAGGTTTGAATTCTTCTTCATCTTCAGGACCGTCCTCGTCTTCTTCCAAATTGAATGACAAGGCTTGAATTTGTCTCTTTTGTTTATTCTTTTCAGCTTGAATAGCTTCCAAAGCGCGTAGCTTCTCGCGTTCTTTTTCGTCCTTCTTTTGAGCTAGTTTCTTTTCACGTTCTCTCACAATGTCTTCTTGCTTTGCTTTCATCTCATCCAAGGTGACGAGACCAATGGTGGAAGTCTTGAGTTGCTGTTCCACTGCATCGTAGTGGCTGGCAAATTTGTTTTCGATGTTAGAAATCCTTAGATCCTCTTCGATTTTCTTCTTACGAAATTCAATCTCTTGTTGTGCGATTTCACGCTTTTTCATCAGTTGCATTGCACGGCCAGCTTCACTGGCAGCTCCCTTGTAGTGGGCCATATTTAAAACGAATATTTATTTATTCACGGGTTGAAAATTTATTGTTAAAATGTAAACTAGCAAATTCTTAGATCAAAGAATTCCTTTTTTCTTTTGACATTAAGTCAATTTAATAAACATTTGACTTTTACGGAAAAGTCATCAATATGGTTTTCTTATTGGTGAGCATTTGAAAACGTTAGAAACTATACACAGGGTGCTGAAGGGGAACTTAAATCAACAGTACTTGATTTTAATAACAAAAAAAAACAAACATAAGAGTATTCAAGACAAAATTAATTTGCGGAAATATGAGCATTTTTATGAGATCAGTTTTTGACGCGATAACAGTTTAGACAGCTTCTCTGTTACTACTATCTGAGTTGCATACGCTGGAGCATTTGTTAATAATATTTCTGTCACTGCATTAAATGCCAAAAGTGAACAATAAAAGAATAAAAACAAAGTTAAAAGCGGAACACATAGGAGGAACAGTCCAACCCTCCCATCAACGACTGTATATGTTCCACGCGTCATGGACTTCATCCAGTTCCATATGAAAGGAAAAGATTGGTCGAGCACTTCCTTAACTTTCACTACAATGTTCTGAAAGCCTTGAATTATCTTCGCCACCAGTAGTATGATTATTAACGTAGACAGCATGCAATATGAAACATCTTCGTCCTGATCGCTCTCCTGTTGTTCTGTATCTGCTTGTGTTGGTTTCTCTTCGATTTCATTGTTTTCCGTTCTTATCAATTCCATAATCCTGTAGAACTCCTCATCTTCGGCAAGTTTACTTCTTTGAGTCTTCCCATCAACTGTACGTGGAGTTGTATGCTTATAACTCTGACCAGATATAGGTTTGGAAAATGTATGTGCCTTGAACTGAATTGGATTTAACATTATTATATGTACATCTAATCGGTATAATTTTCAGAGAAATCGAATAAAACAAATATTGGCAACTTGTACAAATGCTGCTTGACTCTAAAAATATTTTTAAAAAAAATTAATGTACTGAGTTATATGTGAGAAGACGATTGGATGAAGCAGTCTCCCTGACCCTGGTTAGTGGGGTAACCTGTTCGAATCCCCGCGAAAGCAAAGTTAAGACGATTTTATCTGGGATCAAACTAACGGCACTATCACTCGAGTGGTTTTCAGTGAGAACAAGCATTAGAAAGAAAAATGAAATGTCTCTTTCTCATCGTTAACTAAACAGCTTATATATGTAGAAGTCGCTGTAAAATGCTTCTATTCTCTATGTTGCTTAAGATGGGCCGCCTCATGATACAAAGGTGTCTCTTAAGTACAAACGTACGAAGCAGCTTGAATTAGTTTTCTTTGCCCAGAATATCTATTCGTTATTTTATTGTTAAAAATGTGTTTTTCTAGGTATTCTTAAATGACAATATAGAATTCCATGTCATTTATAGTTTCGGGCTAAGAGTTTCCGGAAAGGAATTATTTAGACTCCCTGATATGTGCAGTGTCTTCCAAGCAGAGATTCTGGCAATAAAGAATGCTGCCAAACACATACAAGCAACCGATATCCCACGATCTGAAGTCAATAGGACCTTGTACAATGAGATCAAGGGCTCTTATGAACTTCAGCTACTCACTAAGGTTCATCTGTAACCACAAGCACAATAGTAGAGAATGAGGTAGCAAACGAATTGGACAGGCAAGAAGTGGACACATTACTGCAACCCCCGATTAGTGAACTCTACCGGGCCATAAGCGTTAACATACTAAAAGAAGCCAACTCGTCTTGACTCGCAAGAGATGACTGTCACGCGACAAGATCGACGTGATCAGATCTTGGCAACGGCAAAACAAAGATCCGTCTGGCGTTTGACTGTAACTCGATTCGTGTGCTCGTCGGAGTGATCATATCGGAACACTGCTCCAGAAATAGAATGTGGAAACCAGCGATCTCTGCCGGAGATGCAGCAACGAGGAAGAAACCGAGATGATCCAAGAATTAGCGCCAGCCCGCTGGGCCAAAGATTCTTCACAGAGACTGCGGACTTATCTTCTAAATTGGACCTTCTAAGATTCGTAAAGAGCCCGGGATGGTTGAAGCCATCACGTGACAGGATAGGTTTGATCAGAATGTGTACTCCACAAATGAAGGGATTCACAATGGGCCTTACTAAGGCCTCCGATTGGAAGTGATGTTCAAACACAGCACACTCCCTTCCTAAACCTAACCAGTCACCCCGGTACTAATTTTCCATAGGTACGTCAAGTTGTTGAAGTGGAATGCGTAAGTGACTCCTTGTAAGGGAGGAGAGAGCTGCCATTGCATAAGAAAATTACAATAGCTTCTTCTTCCTCTTCGGCTCTGGAGCTTTGGCAGAAGTCATTGTACATCAGGCCTAATCTTGAGACATGAGTTTCATATTAGTTCCCTAGAATAGAAGCTGTTAACCAGTATACAAAGACACACATGCCTTGGCGTAACGGGAGCAAACACCATCACACCAACACCGGCCTTAGAGGTTCTACTTAATCTTCGTCCACTTGACCTCTATATGAAGAAACACTGCTGCGAAGAGTGCCATAAGGCTCAACTAATCTAAGAGCTGGGGCTCCAGGCGATTTTGAAAGACCGCTCAGGTGTCTTCCATGATCGCCAGGAACTTGTAGAAATTCCACTAACATCTATTTGCAAGATCATCAGGATTCCCGCATAGCTGGACTAAATCAACGCATCAATACCTGAAGGAGGACACGAATAGGAAAAGGGAAAATATTTCCCCCCACGGGCATAACAATGGGTTCGGCCGACCTAAGCGAAACGTGGCCCCGCAACGTCTTGAAGTACAATCAAAACATTTATAAATGTAACTCGACTGCGTTCGTATGGCCACCACGGCCATGTTTGCAGCGGTCGATTCGTTGGACCCTATTTTCAACGACTCGGCCACACATTTCGGCCGAAAGGGGCGCTATTTCGAGTTCAATGTTGGCTCTGAGTTCTTCCAACGATGCCGCCTTGTTGGATAAACAAATGACTTAACGTAGTCCCACAGAAAATAGTCAAGCGGCGGTAAATCGCACGAACGAGGTAGAAAATTGACTGGCATATTTATTGAGATAACACACTCACCATACTTACTCTTCAATAATTCGATTGTAACGTGTGATGTGTGGCTTGCGACACCATCCAGTAATTATGGCGCCATAACGCTGACCATACACAGTAACCTGACGATCGTTACGACAAAAGAATATGGCCCAATAACACCGCCGGCATGAAAACCGCACCAAACAGTTATTTTTTGTGGATGAAGTGGTGTTTCATGAAACACGTGTGGATTATCACTCGACCAATAACGCATATTTTGCTTATTGACGAATAACCACTAAAAAGGCGACCCTACATCTTGTAACAACTTCACAGGTTTATCCCTGGTTAATGTTTTTCGCAAGGTCCTGTCCAGCGCACTGAACGCAAAGCAGATACTGCGTTTGTTTAATGCGTTTGGGGCTCAACGTGTTAAGCAACTGAGCTCAAAACTCCCGACTCGAAGGACCAAAATTATGCTCTACAAAAATGATATTTTCCTTCTGTCCTTCTGTAATGATGTTGGTCTAGGAAGAAAAAAAATGAGAGTATGGAAAGCAATCCTCCAGCTAATAGGGTCCATGATTCCGAGCCTCTGTAAAGACTAATTAATTCCGGACGTCAAGATCAGACTCTCCGCGGGTCAAAGGATTGGCCTGTGAAATTGAAATTGTAGAAATTTTAATTTCAGGGAGACTAAGACCTGTTTAATTTTTTGCAGCAGTTGAAAAACCTAGAATAAAAGAATAAAAAATAAAATGTGCCGCAGTTGAAAAACCTAGATTAAATTTATTGTTTTTTTAAATACAAGTACAGTGTGGGCCAAATACAAGTTTAATTTTATAAATACCATAAAATAAACAAAATACGATTTTATCCAAATTTGTCATCATCATGCTATTATGGCCTTATTACTAAGGCACCGATTGCGAGTGTCGACTATCGACTGAATCGATGGTCGACAAATCTATCAATTGAAACTATTTGTTATAAAGATAAAACTATAAAAGTTAATTTGCGATTTTCTTTCAGAAATTTGTGAACGACAACATTTGAAAGGAAAATCGACAAATATCATTCGCAATCGATAGTGACCAAAAACTAAAACAACAAATCCACGATCGACAATCGGTGTGTATCGATTATCAACTGAAAATCGGCACTCATAATCGGGCCCTAAGAAAAAACATTCGCATACATTTTGAAATGCAACGTGTGGTGGCTACCTCGGCTTGTTTCGCACAAGCGCATTCTGCCACCCTCTTTGTCCAATACCTTGTTGATGGGTTCGGGCTACAGCTCACGGATTGCATGGATGATTGGCCTTAAGTGCTTGAAGATTTTCTGGATTGTTAGTACAACATAGGTCCGACACGGTTCTCCACAAAAAAAAAGTCCAAAGGTCCTATCGTAGCTTCGAGGCAGCCATTTGACATCGCCAAGACGGCTGATAATTTGGTGCGTAAAAGCTCGTTTGTGGCATGGGTGGTGTGGCATGGTGCGCCATACTGCATAAACCAGAGATCGTCCATGTCTTCAATTCCACTAAAACAAAAGTCGCTTAACAAAGCTGTGTAATATCCACTGTTGACCAAAACGTTGTTCCTAGCCTCATTATCGAAGAAAAATGTTCCGATTATCCTCTCGACCCAACACCATTTTCACATTCTCATCTGCGCGCACCGTACGATGACGGGGACCATGAGTTGTCCACTAGCATAACAGTCTCACGAACTTTTTACACAAACTTGCCTACAGCAGTCGCGGTGGGTGCTTTCGACCAAAACTTCGTTTCAAAAAAAGCACATATATATATAACGACTGCACAATATTTTCTAACGTTGGTCAAGCGTAAATCGACTCATTTTGTTCCGCGGAGGTACGATACTGCCTTTCTATCAAGATTTCGAGCGAGAAACAGCTGTCAGTGTCAAAACAAATATAATTATTTAAAAAAACATTAAAGGATCCACCCTGTATAAGATTTTAATTTAAACATTTTGAGTTCAAGTGAGGAGGCAAGTTTAAAATTGCACTTCGTCGGTTCGACGAAGGGTAATCTAAGTGTGTCTAAAATAAGGGTAACCGCGCAGGGCTAAATACAAACCGCATCAATTTTGAAATGAAATAGCCATTAGGTGACACTATCTCGTCCAAAACAAACCTCAATTAAACTGCAATTATCCATCGTAAATTATGTGATTTTCAGAATTTTCGGCACAAACTCAAACTGCCACCAATTAGCTGAAATCGAACCACCATCGCTGGACTTCAACGTCACACAATTGACAGCTTTTGTCCACTACCAACATAGCTCAGGCCGACACGATGTTTTGCAATTTGTGTACGCCTAAATTAATTACCCCCTACAAGTCTTCTGCCGCACTCCGTAATTCAATTTCGTGTCACACATGCATACGTATGACAATGATTCGCTGTACATTCAAATAAAACTGAAAATAACTCCTAGATGCTTATGTTAAATTAAGCACATCTAAGTTACAATCTTTTCGGTCCTAAACCACGCATAGACCGACATAAGGACGTGCGTGACACACATGTAACAACATTCAAACCGTGAAAGAAACTCTTTTTTTGCTGGAATTCCCGTTATGCCAACCGTGTATTCTTGGGTTTACGTGAACCCAAACCTAGTTGTTCGATGCGCAGGATACAGATTTTAGAAAGCTCTCTCACTTTCTCTCCGTCTCTCTGTGTCTGCTACACTTGATGGCCTATTGAGAGCTTTCCAGCTTAAGGACACAATAATTTCGTTTTTCGTCCTTAGTTTTCTCACGATTCGGCAACGGTAAATAGTGCTCCCGCTGTAGAAGAAACCGAACTGAAACAAGAAAATAATATAACAAAAAAACACGGTTGCATACACCATAACTTACCGGATCGGCAAATCCTTGCTTTTGTACCAAAATTTTATTGAGCTGTTTTTGTCTGGCGTTCGTTTGTGTTGTTTTCTTCTTTTTTTTATTTATAATTGGCTTGTAGAAAATGTCAGTGAGAGTGAGTGAGTGTAAATCGTAGATCCTTGCGGGTACACTGTTTAAAGGACGTTTGTTGTGTTTTTCGGTTGTTCCTTTTGTTCGCGTCGAGTGTCGTGCATGTGCTGGATGTGGTTAATGTGTCACCGCTAGTGTAGCGGGTGGTTACACACATATGTACATGCCTCAGACTGGAGAAAATTACTT
The DNA here is from genome assembly GCA_964034865.1 of Eristalis intricaria. Taxonomy (NCBI): domain Eukaryota; kingdom Metazoa; phylum Arthropoda; class Insecta; order Diptera; family Syrphidae; genus Eristalis; species Eristalis intricaria. The sequence continues at coordinate 162,103,999 of OZ035873.1, forward strand.
CTTCCTTTCTTCATTACTCCTCATTATTTGTGTTTCCTTTGACTTAGCGGTTGTCGAAAATGTTATTGATTCATGATTAAATTCCTGGACCAAGACGGTAGCCTCGAAACAACGTACAAGGATTTAAAGCTCGTCCCCGGAACGGCCACCAACAAAACAAGGACCACCTGAGGTGACTTCGTACTTCCGATCATAAATCACTCAGGCTCCACGCTTACCATATGTGATACTGCTATTATTGGTCCTCGTCTAGCAGTCACGGATTTATGTAGTTAATTGGTTAAGTGAAATTAATGCAATAAATAAGAAATTGTGTGTCCGCATTGACGCCACCGTGTTCAAAAGGCACCGTGACATTGGAGGCGGGTGTCTCCGCCCCCTGGCACGGCGCGGCGATGAAATCACATTTTGTGAATCTGATTAATATATTTCACTTTAATGGTCGGGTAGTTTGCGCGAATGGGATGGGAAGGAAAGTGCTAAAGTTTCACCAACGATGCCCATGGTCTTCATGGGACGCATACACACGAAGTGATGTTGCCTTCCACTGGGGATGCGAGAATGTAGACACTTTAAATTTCCAGACTTTGACCTTTAGACGCCATAGCATCCCTGTTCTTTTACGTTGTAAAAATTTGGTGGCTTTAAGGATTACTACGTAGGTTGATGGGAAAAGAAAACTCATGCATGTACATATCCAATTGAGGCCTCCCCCATCTCGTACTCAACTTTCAGTAGTTAATCCGACGAGTCACATTCGTCACTATGCCAACATAATGAACTTGTACATACAAAAGGTATGCCTTTGGGGCACGCAAGAGTCCTTCTTATCCCCGCCTCTTGATCGAGGCTCAATAGTATCGAATCTTTGTTGATTGAGCTCATCGTCATGTAGATTTTCACTTGTGCGACTGTGTATACTCTCGCTCTCGAATCAATTGAAATTTCCGGCGTTCACTTATTTACGACTTCCTTAATCCGGGCGCTTTCCTTAAATTTCCCACAAGACATACACAGAAAAACCCTCCGCTTCTGAAGGTTCGGTCTTTGGTTTGTTGGTGGTGTTTGGTTGTCGTCTTAGGTGGCATAAGACGATTACTAAATTTGTATTTCTCCTGTTCTGGTCGGGTCTACTGTGGAATTGTCCTTGCAACCTCAATCAATAATACAAAACAGATGAAAGTAGGCTTGCTTGCAAAGATACGAGTGTATTGCAATGTGCAAGATCGAATTTGTGTGTGTACAGATGAAAAGTAATCTGAAGTAATCCCTTAAGATTGTATCTCGGAGAGTGAGAGAGAGGAAGGTGGAGAGTGGAAGAGACTAGAAAGAAGGAATATCAAGAAAACCAAAATGGATGACGCCCCGAAGAAGAGCAATCCTCCGGCGTTATCCATCGATCGAGCCGCTTTCCTATTATTGCGAGTCAAAAAGGCATTCAAAAAGAAGAGACAACAGCGAAAAGAAAGGCAGTAAGTATTGTTATCCATTTAACCTTTTCTCCATTCGCCCGAGTTCGGGTTCTTGTGGTATTTTTTTTTTGCTGGCAGAATCGAAAGCGGAGTCATATATTCGGAAAAGTTTTTCTTAATTCGATTGTTCGGCGTAAACTTCTTCGGAGGAATACATAATGAGTTTATATGTGCGTGTGTGTCCCGAAGAAAGTTTGATTATTTGATTGGGGGTCATATCTTAGCATTCTGTAGTGTGTAGTTACTTTCCGACTAGCCATTAATCGTATGTGATCCGCAGACGACACGTCAGGGACATCCATGGAGAATCTCTTCTCGGTTGTTTGCGGTGGTAACAAATTCACGGACCAGGTATGGGGGGTGAGCATTTGAATTCTAACCTTTATTTCAGCCCTGAACTGCTTCCGTTTTCTGTGTGGAGTGGGGGTGTTCCAAAATAAAAACAGTGTTCTCAAATTAAACTGCAAAACGTTTAGGAAATGCATATACATATATACGTGTCCTGCATTTAAGTCTGGTGCATGCAAGTTTCAGCAGTTGCATGTCTAGCTTCTGGGTTTTTCCGTTTTCCTGTGAACTGTGACCTTCTTTCGACTTGTATGTATATGCATGTGAGCCAGTTTATTGTTCGTGGTGATTATCTGATGGTTGTTCGGTTTTCAAATCAGAGAGTACATGTTGTACATGTCTACGGCGCCAGATGTGTACTTGTCTAAAAATCCGAGAACAATGACGAAATGCCGAATAATCGACACGGTTTTGGAAACCTACGGGAGGAGTGAATAAAATATGAAATGCATTCCTTCCTTAAAGCATTACGAGTAAACATACAGTTGGTCACAAGCGTGTGGATACAGTGAATACAGTGGTGAGCAAAACTGGATACATTATTTTAGCTTTTGTGGTTTTTCATAAATAAAATGTTTTCTTACGACGGATTTGATTGATATTTCAGAGCTGTTCTCTTATATAATTACTAAAAGAATTAGGGATCAGTGAAATAAATCGTGCAATTTTAACGGCTGAAATAAAACAAAAACCAAGCGGATATCATGTATCCAGTTCTAAATTTTCTAATTTGTCCTTTTTTGTAAATTTACCGTTAGGTGTAAGCATGACGTGTCATACTTTTGGATATATTTCGTCATTTTGATTTTGGCATCATACTGAATCAATTTCTTATATTCTATATCTAAAATCAATTTCTTATTTCTAAATTTTAAAAATATAAATAATAAAAATTAATATAAGGAAATAGAAGAAAATAAAAACTTTTGCTGTCTTTTATTATGTTGCGTGGGACGTTGCACAGAAAATCGGTCTATGCCATCGCATCGCGGATATGGCACGAAAAAGAAAAAAAGGACTTTTAAGAGAGAACTTTTTAGAATTTGGCTATTATCCACTATACAAAAAAAAATTGGACGAATAATATAGGTCTAACTAAATTTCTGCAGGGATCATAAAATCTGAACTGCAGAAAACTATAAACGAGTAAAAATCCACTGATTCCAGTCCTAGAGAAACTGAAAATTTCAATCAAATCCGTCGTTAAGAAACAATTTTGTTGATGGAAAACCAGGAAAACTGAAATTGTGCATCCAGTTTTGTTCGCCACTGTAGGTGTTCTGGGTTCTCAACAAAAATTGAACACAAAAGCGTACATGCAGTCTTGTACTTAAAATAGAGAAGATAAGATGATGTCTCAAAAAACATAGGCACGACGGGTTATAAACCAAAAAAAAACAAATAACCATTCTTAGTTTTGCTTGAAATAGCCCGAGGACGGGAGCATAAGATCAAATTCCAAGGAATACATCTCCAGTATGGGATGCTATTAGCAGATGGTGAAACCATGCAAACGGCAGAGTGGATAAAACAGGTAGCACCCACATTAGGTAACTAGAAGGAAATACCACGATCCTTTTCCATTACCGTTTGTTTCTCCAAAACCGCCTGACAGGAGTAAAGTACGATGATGCAAATCCGTTGTAAAGTGAACTTTATTCAAAATCTAAACAAGAGAGAGTAATTTAAAATCTTTTCAAAAGGTTGAGAGTTATTTTCAAGCTCTGCTCTCCAGGCCGAAACATCCGCTTCCTAAGTTTTGCCCCAGGTTACTTTTATTATTGTTGAGGGTATATTGCACCGTGAGATTTATTGAACTCCCTTTTTATCTTAAGGGTTTCCTCGACGTGCAGTTCTTTTGCAGAGTTGTTTTGATTGTTATGGACTCCTGTTGCGCAAAGGTGGCAGAGATTTATTCCCTAAGCCGATTTTTTAGAATAAGAGATGGTTCTAGTGACTTCAATTGTAGACCCCTTCTTCTGATACTACAACTTTGCTTCCTAAGTCTGCAGTGCACTGTTACGAAGCCTGTTAGAATACGAAGACATTTCTTGCTCATGAAACCTCTTTTTTTTACTCTGTTTCTCCTACTCAACTCTTAAGCTTTGTGTAGGCATTCCCATGGATTTGTTTATAGAGGAGCTTAGTGCTAGTGCGGCTCGACTGTTTATTGTTGCAGTTAGTGTAGTTATTGTCAAGATTAATTTGATAGCATCTATTTCTAGCAAAAATTTGCTGGTGCTGGGGTCCAAGAACCCCTGCTCCTGTTCGTTTATCAGTTCATAATCCTCCTCCTTTTTGGTTTTTGAGGTTAATGGTAAAATTATTTTGCAAATTGAAAATCCTAATCACATCAGCCTTTGGAATGGGCAAGAGAGCCATTATCATTCTTACGATTATTTTGTACTTGTTTCTTCAACGCCTACAAGCAATGGAGTTAGATTCGATATCACGCAGGTGGCTCTTGAAATTGTCCAAGTCACAAAACATTTTATTTGTTTGATTGACATTTCAACTCACAGTCTGAAATTTAAAATCCCGAAGTTGTGCAACTTTCTCTTTTGGAATATGGAATATTTTTAACAATTTACACACACAATGTCAGTTTCTACTTTGAATTTACAGTGTGTGCTGAACGTGTGCGCTATGAAAATGAGAACTGAGAGCGAACGTTTTCAGTAGAGATAATTTTTGTAGATCTCTATCCTCTCTTATCCCTGGTTTTAATCACGCACAAGCGACTATGCACTTTTGTAATGCTTACACAAATAAAATCCACTTTCGCCTATTGAATTGATCCGAGCGAATATTATTCGACGATTGGTTAGTGTGTTATTGCCCGTGATTCTAGGGGCCTGTTAACAAATAAAAAAGAATCTATCAAATACTTCATTATTTCAAATCAGATCGTAGTTGAAGAGAAAAAAATCCCGAAGAAGGGTTGAACTTTTGGTGAACAAAATTACCCTAAATTGACCACGATATACATAGATAGGCTACCATAAACCTGATTTATATATTGTATGCTTACTTTTGTAATGTGAATTTTCCCCCATTTTTTGGTTTATGACTCGCTGTGCCTATTGTTGTGGGACTATCCTTATAATTTGGCTGTTTTATGTACATTACTAATTTCTATAAAACACATAATTCAAGTTCTTTTTTCTTAGAGTCCTGTTTGAAATAAATTCTTTTTGACAACCTAGGCACCTTTGTGCTGCATGCTTACTTTTGCGACTGACTGTGCATATGTATGTTATGTACATCCGAATCTCACCTGTTCGTAATTACATTATTTTTTAAATTCTCTTACATATGTATATTTTTATTTTTTCAAATATTTTTTTCGACAAAACAAATTGAGTTATGGAATGTCATTAGGGAGTTGGTAAAGAAGAGCACATGCCTATGCAAATTCATACGTAGGTGCATACCTACTGTATGTGTGTACATACCTACGCAGATAGGACCCGGTCTGTTATAAAGTTCATTTCGAATGGGGATTCTCGTCTTTTGTAAAGTTTTTTGTTTGCTTTATTTTCTTTACGTTTTCAATGCACACTTGGTTTTAATTAATTTCCCGTGTAGTATAAGGTGTTTATTCACATTGAAATTAACGAGAAGGAATGGGGCGGTATTGGGCGAATGTTTACATTTGACCCTTTGCAGTTCTGCCATTTTATTTAAAACGTTAACGGGTTAGTACATTACAATGTAATTAAGTCAAACGAATTTCATGTCTCTTTATTTGATATTCGGTTTAGAACTGTGTTGAAATTCGTTATTAAAGTGAGATGGATCCAAAGTAAAGGATGTTAACTCATTTCATTATTTGACAGAAAGTAATGAGAGACAATTTTTAGACCAATTAAGTTTTACTTAAACTTAAATTAAAAAAGTAAAATTAATTTAGACAGGGGAATATTTATTCTACTGAAATCTACTGAAAAAATAAAATATCTGAAAATTACTAAATTTACTATAATTTTCGTCCATAATGTATGAAGGTCCAAATTTTGGATCAATTTTTCTGGCGCTACTAACATTATTTGCTATATTACTCGAATGTTGGCCTATAAATCCTAGAGCTACAGTCAGTTTGGAGCTACAGGCAGACCGCGTATCCTCCATTATTCCATTAATTTTAAGTGTACCACAATGTGTAACTGATCCACGATGTGTGATGTGTGTGTGGAATTGTGCAACGTGTATAGCAGAAACAGTACCGTACCGATGTACATACCAAAGTGTTGAGGGTGATAGAAATATTCCACTATGTCCACAAGGGTGACGTGTTTATATCTCCTGCATCCATGTTCATGAACTAGTTACAAGATTATTGAATCGCTTAGAAAGCAATACAAATTCAAAAGTCCCTATACCCGCTTTACTATATCAGAGCTCGTCAATTTTTATCGATCGGAATGTGACCGATATTTTGTATAAAAGTGTGCTGACACACACATCACAATTCTAGGAATACCGACGCAAGAAATGAAAATATTTTCATTTTAGTGGCACGCCGAGAAATTGGGGCGCGGACTAGCCCACAGACAGGACACAATTCGGCACGACACAAGGGTGCACACAAGTGTTGTGTGTATGGGCCGCTTAAAATGTTACATCTACCCGTGTAAACCACAAATGTTTGCTTAAACATCATATTTAACAATTTTGATTTATTTAGCATGAGAATTAATCATAATCTTGTCAATCCATAAAGTGTTCCACAAATCCAAAACCAAAAATTTCTCAAATTTTCGAGGTTCGCAGCAAAAATCAAGAACAACTTTATAGGAATGACGATGAATGATTGTTTACATCTTATTCACGAATTTTTTTTAAGTTATTCACAATATTGTTCAGTATCAATAAAACAATCATTGATTACAAATCAGTAATCAATAAAACCATACATTTCTAATAACTTTACAGTAATTTATTTCTTCAACTTCCCTTCTCCATTTCTAATCGACTTACTGATGCGATCGTCTTATTGTGCGTCAATGATGATCGAATGAAGGATCACCCACACATCTCTGTTGATGGTGATGTGTAGTTAGGGTGTTTATAAAATCATGTAAATGACATTCTTCTGATTAGTTTGGTGGTAGAAAACGAAATATTAAAACCGAAGAATTCTAACTAATTTAATATGGGTCGCCGTGGCGTAGCGGGTTAGTGTGTCGACTCCTGCGCAAAGAGTGCCAGGTTCGAATCCCAAATTTATCAACGTTCATAAAACGTTCACCTTTTTCGAGTCACTGACAAAGAGTATTCTTTCTCAACTTCGCCGTTCGGAGTTGGCGTAAAACTATAGGTCCCCCATGAAAGAACAATAGCTGAGAAGCTAGGCCTTGGTCCACATCGGACTGTCGTGCCACTCATATACAGCCTTATCATGAATCTCGCCCGAACAGCATATCTCGCCCGAACAGCATTTCAACCGAATTATTTCTGTTCGCCTGAACTACAAAAAGGTTATCATGAATTTCGCCCGAACAAAATTCCACTTTGAATCAGATTTCGAACAAGTGTCATTTGATGTGGAGATAGAAAATTAAAATCGTTAATAGGGATACTTAAATGAAGTATTGTTGAGATTTTAGTCGATAAGAAAACTCGATAATTTAATCCTCATCTTTTTGCACACCAAGAAGTATTCCTTTTTTTATATGTATTTGCTGCAAATTCGTTGTTTCTGAAAGTTCACGGCTCGTATACTCTGTTTGGTAGTGTAGTAGATGTTCAATACTGTACGATTGCGCTGGTTAACCATTGCTGAACCTCTGACCCAATTGGGTTGCTTGTCGGCGGCTCCGCTTGATCGTCCTTATATTTGATAAGCGCTTGCAGTTGGTCGCGGAACTGGGTCTTTTTGGTTGTTTTTGAGACGGGGCACGACCTGCACGTGTCCAGAGAACGATTTCATGAACAAGCTCGGAGATGATAAACTTCCAATTGTTAGTAAAGTGAAAGATCTTAAGGTTATAATAAATCCAAATTGATTTTTCGGTCCACCTCGATTTTATTATATCGAAAGCGAATTAACGTTTAGGTTTTCTCAGAGGAACTTCTAGGATATAAAGACGTGTATACATTAAAAGCAATTTCCATGTCATTGGCACTGTGTTTTTATGTTTACTAAACTCTTCTATATATAATTATGTTTTATCTAAATATAAATCGATTAAAATAAATAAATAAAAAATAAATGTATTTATGGCCATCTATAAGCTTTTTTTTTTCTCCAAATTACCTGTTGGCTATTTGGATGCACATTTTTTTTGTATTTATTCGTGGATTCATGACGATCCGCCTGCAAGAGCATTTTAGTTTGGTTTGACATTTGTTTTGGGATTTGCCGTTCGTGGTAATGGAATTTTTTCAAATATGGCACTTTTTTCACGCGAAATTCATAATAGGCGAACAAAAAAGGGAGATATTTCGTATGAAATACAGTTCGGGCGAGATTCACGATAGGGCTGATTATATTATATTTTTAATGGACGATATTTTTATTTAAGCAAACAAAAATAAGAACTTCGCAATTAATTCCAAGAAAAAAAGGCATTTAACGTGGTTGATTGAGGTTCTATTATGGACACTAGGCCTGGGTTAATGGAGTTGAAATTATTTCAAAAAATTCCGGTTAAGAGAGTGTCCCAGTTAAACGAATCCCGGATAATCAAGCTGCAAGTGTAGTGTAATTGATTTCTTTCTAGTTCATCATTTGTGGACGAAGAAAGTAGTGCAATTCGAGTAAACTGGGACTATTTCTGGAAATTTGTTTCATACATTAAAAGTGTGGCAATCAATAGCGGTATTTTTTCAAAAATCAATAAATACTGAAGTAGGAGTTTGCACGTAAAGTGCATACAACAACCTACTGCCCATAACTGCCTATAATATCGGCAGTGAAAAGTGGCTGCCGATAAAAATTCGACTTCGATTTTTCTTATACATCCATTGCCTTTAATTTCGAACAAATAAATTTCTTTTTCATATTTTGATATATTTTGTCATTTTTGACAGATAAAAAATAAAAGCCACTGCGAATCTTACTTCACTTCACTATCGATAGCGATGGAAAAAAACACAACTAGTGACTCGAGTATGTTCGAATAGTAAGTCCTAAATAGAAGTACTATACTATGCTAGTTACAAAATTAAGACGATGTATATATTCTGCGCCACGTCCTATCTTTGGTCCTAAGACTTCGAAGCAATTACCGTTTTCCGTTTCCCCCATCCTTCATTAAGGACTCCTCGATATTCCTATAATTCGTATGCTCAATGAGTGTACTCAACGCTATATAAAATAATATGTCATCCTCGTTTTTGCTGTCAGAGATGCATTTTGTTGCCGCTTAAATTCAAAAAGGAAGCGTTTTTTGGATGCTGAGTCAGCAGATAAGCGATTTCTAAAATGATATAACCGCATTTGCAATAAATAATCCAAGCCACCACAAATGCACTTACCTTTTCAATGCAAATTCCTTTGGGTAACTTCATTCGAAGAAGTGGTTGAGCAAGAAATATGTACACATTTTTTTTATTCGTGAACCCGGCAGTAAAACTTTAGTCCCAACATTTAGTTCTTTTCTGAGCCATCTGTGTAAAAGTGGATGCCATTAGGTGAATCAGTGCTGAGTCCGGTATTCTCTTTTCGGGATATTTTCTTTCCTTTCATAACTTACAATTCTTTTACTTCATCCAAGAACTTACTCTAACTGAACAGCGGAACTTTTATAAGTACTCACAGTCGTTTCATTTATTTTATTGTTCGACAGACACTTTCGTTCGTGCTCTAACTCCGACTCTTCTTCGTCTTGGACTCGTCATAATTTCTAATAACGCTATTGGACATCTGGTCATAATTCTCTTCTCCCGCATTCACGGTGATTGAGCGTTCAGTCTTGAACGTAATTTAAACTTGCGAACCTTGGAGAGGGTAGACATTTAGAATGTTAATGGGTACATTACAATTGAAGAACACCTTCTGCGAAGAATGCGCTTCATGTGTTTGAAATCCAAGACAAGACCACCATCTGGATATTTGAAACACTGTATTCTCTTCATTTGTTGTTAATTTACACATCAGAAGAAGGAAATATTTCGCAAAGTAAGGATTCCCTCAAATACCCTTGATGAGTCAATTTGATGCTACAACATATTTCCCCCGTGGATACATTTCGGGCTTATGTTCAGTTCTATGAATCAAGTGAGGCCGTAAAAGAAACTACTATAATATAAACATCATTTGTGGCAGCAGCGAAAATGCGTAGTTTTGATGCTGATCGTCTTCAAGTGCGTACCTTGCGTTTCTCTCAAGGCGAAACCGTAAATTATTTTATTGTAGGTCACGTTACTTATTGACATAAATTCAAAGCATTCATCCGGATGGTTTTCCCGAAGAAGCCCATAAAACACTCAGCAAACGAAAGTTTGAAAATTTTCCAGTGCGGTGCTTGTTCATAAGTAGCGCCTCGTGTACCATTGCTAATTTTGTGGCAAGACCACGCAGAGCGAGAGTATCGTTTACGTTTCGTTGGAGCACCAAACTTCTTCTTCGGCAATTGACAGGAAAATGCTGCGACAATCACTGGCATTTATTTCGACGTGTACATCGAGTTTTATGGAAAGTGGAACCGTTTGTTTGTTTGTGTTTTCTCACAGACTGGCACTTGATTCATGAAATTTAGCATTCAATCTAAATCTACAAACTGTGACATTGGAACATTCACAGCCACGTTGCATGGCTGGGTTTGCCATTCAGTTATGGATTTTTTGATGTTCTGCACAGGCGGAGAGGAAATTCGAGATGTTTAAGTTTCACGCAAGTTTTCAGTTCACCTCGGTACGGTTCTAATAAACTTATGACACTTGTCTCTATTGAACGTGTCCGTTTATTGTTCGGATAATGTGAAATATTTACTAGTCACTGTGAAACATATGGAACTTGTTTTGTCTGTGATTATGGACTCAACGTATGCTCGTAAAGGAGGAATTTATTTTCTCTCCGGCTATTGGACTGTGTTTTATTATCGAAATAGAAAAGTTTAATCAAAGAGTTCTTCTACTTTTTCGTCTTCTTTCGCTTTGATTTATTTTTATTGATCTTGTCCAAAGGGGCTCAAGCAGACAAAACTCCATGCATGTGCAAAGTTTTGTATTGCTCGAAGGATGGAGCTTGTTTTTCATACGTGTGCTTGGGTATTCTTTTGTCCTTGAGTATAGGCTTCTAAAAAAAAAACAATGTACACATGTAGACGAGGCAACGGCTACGTTTCGCACAGGTCCTTGTGATATCCTAAAGTGGATTGGGAAGGAACTCATATCTCCCATGCGTGTATTGTATGCTGTGCGCGATTTTAAAAACAACTTTCGTCGTCTACCTTGCTTCTTTCGCCCGGCAATGGCGAACGTAAGGTTTTGTGCAGACTCCGTCGACTCTCTTGAGCATTGCCAATGTCACGAGAGGGATGAAGCCAGCCATAAACAAGACCGAAAAGCGAAGTAGGAATATAATAGGAATTGCGCAGTGTGCAATTGCCTTAGCACTATTGATTCACGATTGGGGGCCCCTTGACTCGTTCTAATATGTTTGGCATTGTCCCGTCTCGAATGTTGCCTTTAATCTTCTACAATGTTGTCGATTGTAGCCCGAGATGAAATTCTCAAAGAAATCATATAATCAGGGCACGGTGACCCATGGATCGCTGACAGGAATGGCACGCTACTTCCAGTCAGTAAAACCAAGCTGTCTAGCATCCGCGATTAATTGGTCTGGAAATTTAGCTATAAGCACGGATATAATATACCGATGTCGTACATAAAGTTGGATAACGTCGCTGTATACTTCAGAACATAACAGTAGCAGGGATTCCTTTCTCATTTCTAAAAAAATAAAGTCCGATGATGCAGCCAGTCCTTAAGGTTGCTTACTGGACTGTTCTTTGTCCACGCTCAACGGACTTGAATATTTTTACAGTTTAACAGTTTAAAGCAATTGAAGACAGCAGTATTTGAATTGCTTCAGTCGAAGTAGCAAAAGTTTTATGATTTCTGATCTGCACAGCTATGACTGTATTCAACTCTTGAAAATTAAATTTTGTTTCTACAGCAATAGCAGTCAACTGATTTCTGCTATTGCCTTTTGCTTCCTTACATTGTTTTTTTATTTTGTTTTTCCTCTATTCTATAATGGTTCGTCTGCTTAAGAAATACGAAAATCACATGCGCACAACAAATATATCAACAAATTTGTGCAGGGTATAAGAATATGCGGATAAAAACAGCAATAAACTGCGACTGCAGTTCTACCCATTGTCCTGCTGACCTGAACGCAACAGCAAAGCAAACTGACATATTATCAAACGATGACTGCTGAAGCTGCTGTGCATCTCACCAGTGATCGTTATTTGCTTTTGCCTTGACTGTGGTTGCTGCAGCAAAAGTAGAACGAATGAAACTCGTCGCAGTTTTTTAAACACTGGGAGAAACTATCATTGCTATCTCGTCAGCCTGTACAACAAATACGGACGAGTTGGAGACAATTGTAAGGCCTTCGGTTCACATGCTGTATGCATTTCTTTAATTTTCAGAAAATGAAATGCTTGTATGGGCAGCTACGACTTCGAGATAGTTAAGGGCTTCGTCCCCCTCGGCTCCGCAGTTAACCATACCAATAACATCAATACCGATATAAAACGTAGAGTAATTCTTGCCAACCGCTGTTTCTATGAGGTCACGAAGTAATTGAGCAACAGAGCCATTTCTCGAAGAATCAGGCTGACTGATCGTCCCAGTTCTGTTGTGAGAGGATAAGATTCAACCAGGAACTGCACGGGCTGTGCATCGCCATGAGCTTAGCCAGGGGTCTACGGGTCCCACGTAAAAGGTGGCTAGGGCATGTACAGCGTATGAAGAATACAGCTCGGGCCCGAGGAGTTTACCACTCTGAACCTCAACGCAACGGAGGACGCCCGCATTTTAGGTGGCGCTCCCATGTGGAGAAGTTTCACAGCCCAGCCGGAGTGAGACACTGGAAACAGTTAGCCAGATATCATGCTACTTGCATACTCTGCAATGGAGAGGAACTTATAATAAACATGTAAATTGAAACGTTAAATATAATTAACTTATTTTATTGGGTATGTCTCAATGTCAGCTCAATCTTATGCTGTTATGATATGAACAAATGCCAAACAGTGTCTGTTCCTCGTTACTGACTAGCTTCTGTTTCAGTGCATTTTTTGGTTTCCGTTACTTTCAGAGCTGTAAAACGCAATGTTCCTTCCATTAGTAAAGAAAAGTCGGCGAGGTTCGTTCTCACATTTAGTCAAATAATAGACTCCCGCATTCCAGCCATTTTGGACAGGACCATTGGTTGAAAGAAATTCCAGTATCTACGAATCCAATCCGATACTACTAAAAGTATATATAGTCAAAGCAAAGTCCGCGCTCGGGATGTTGTAAGCAGTGTTCAGCGTATCCTTGCTGCTATGTGTATATATGACGTAAATGGTCTCTTTGACGTAACGGCCTTTTTCACGGGAAAACTACAAACGTTCGTGATTTGTGTCCCTATTCCACAGATTGCGCATTTTCTGTCGCAATCGTATCTCTAACGAGCACTGTTGCCATAGGATTGACCTGCAAGTATTATGCACCCTACGGGAGAGTTGGTGGCTGCGCCACACATTACGAAATGGTTACGGATGCATAGCATGAAATAGAGCTAGCTTTACAAAGAAGAATGACACAGAACAGTGGTGGGGAGTTCGGACATTTGTATTGAATTGAAACAAATACAACTGCAAGGATTATTTGTAGAAAATTCAATCTAACTTATGGAATCGCGGATTTTGATAAATTGCAAGGCTGTGTAAAGTAATACAGTAGAGTCTCGATTAAATGAACCTCCGATTAAATGAATTACTCGAATATATAAACTGATAAATTTATGTCCTGAAATTTGTTGATATGAACTCGTACTCGTACATTTGCACTACGAGTTTATATTCCCAAGTCGATGTGCTAATTTTTTCAAGGAAAAAAGAAGAAACCACAAGTACCTTGTATCCTCTTGAATTTTGTGGAGACAATTTGTCGGAAAACTTAACTGTTTGCTTTTGGTTTTATTAAATTCACCTGCACTCAAAGGTTAAATTTCAAATCAGTTCTTAGGATTTTTTGGACGAGTAAGATTATGCGGTTTAAGTAATTGACTATTGAATAAAACGTACAATTTATTTTGGCATTAGACAAGGTTAAATCTAGTAATGGTAATGACTACCCTTACAGGAATTAATAAAAAGTGCAAAATATAAAAAAATTAACTTCTAAAATGTATTCAGGAGCAGCAAAACAAACCCTATTTACCAGGGTGGGGGTCTCAGAAATAGATTTGTATAAATGAAATTAATCCATATTAGGCGAAATCTTGAACAGCTAAGGCGTCGTTTAACCCAAAATATCCAGTTTTCTGTCGGCAACGGCTGCTAAGCAAACTTCAAGGGTTTTGGGATCCCTCTGCTGTCAGCTGTCAGCCAAGCCTGAACTTATTTTCATAAAAGCTTAATCTTTTTGCTTCCTAATTCATGTACATACATAATTATAAACAGAAGAAAAAAGTTGATTATTCGGATATGTAAACTTTTCGATTATATGAACTGGCCTAAAATTATTTAATTAATATAATCGAGACTCTGTAAAATGCCAACCCATTATATACGATTGATTGATCGATTTGTTGTGTCTGCAAACTAGACCCCTTCAAACTATCGTCTGACAGTCCACTGTCCTCTTAAATCAGTTTGAAGGTTGCTCATAATTACTTGACCAATGTCCCTTTCTCTCAAGGTCAATCATAAAAACCCCCTTCCATAAAAAAATATAAAGGAGATATAATTTTTGCGTCAATGGAACTTCGCGAGAGATTTTATCCAATCACTTAAAAAAAAAAGCCCTCTTTTGGCAATACTTATCTGCCAACGCAAAGGGGTTGTCATAAATGTGAATGCTGCTCTTAAGGTTATGTACAACATTTACGGGCGCGATCGTAAAAGTGTTTACACTTCTGTACTTTTTAATGCGTGAATGTTGAATTACTACCATTCGATCTGTCGGGAATTTGGGAACATTCTGATTTTATAATACAATAACCAATAACCAAATGGACGGCAGTTTAATATGCGCATGTATGCATACGTTTTTAAATGTCAACAGAAATTTGATCTTACTTCGAGCACTCACGTGGGCAGAACCTTTCATCTAATCTATTTGGAAGGTATTCCCTTTGATATATCCACGTACCTGCATATGCCTTGTGGCTACGGACAGCCAAAATGAACCCAAAGAGGAGAAGGGTAAAAAAAGAAACATTTCCAATCAGCGTTCTTGTGTCGCCCATACGTTGCTAATAGATACTCCCTCTTTCGCCTTGAATACGAAGCCATTTGTTAATTGCCACTCTCCCGGAGATTCACAAGAGATGTTTTTGTCAATCGACCAGCCATTTATGCATATGGGTCTTGACCAGAGGGTTCACCTTACGAGTGTCCCCTTCCAATGCTGTCAATAACTCAATTTCGACGTTGTCAAGGGAGACATCATCTTTACTTTCGTGGCTTCTTCTTGCCAACATTGTGCATAATTCAAGTGGAGTTTGAAAAGCACGTAGACAGGATGACAGACTAGCACGCACCGGAAAAGTTTCTTTGATTGTTATTAAGCACGGATGTGTACAATACATATGGACGTAGTTTGCTACGAGGTACAATACATATGGACGTAGTTTGCTACGAAGTACTCAGAGATTCCGTGCAAGTTTTATGAGAATATTCTAAGATACGTAGTTCATTGAAGAATGCCTATATTCGTCTTTTTGGGTGTCGTCGTCGGTCGGTACTGTCCGATGGACTTGGTGTACGTGGGCTTAGGTTTCACAGCAACCAAGCTTGTTGTTTGTGCTGTTCTTTCGAAAGAAGGGGAACCAAACGTTTGAGAGGTATTTTCTTGACAGATATACTCATACTGTCATCCACCCTTGAGAGGTGATGCTTAGGAAATGTGTGTAAGTAACCGGATATTCAGCGTAGGAGCCGATGTACACAACATGTATTGCCAAAGAAGATGCACATGGATGTGCCTGCAAAGATTTGACAGCGGTTTACTTGGATTTTTTTTGAAATTCATGGCAGAAATTTGGAAAATATGCACAGCAAATTACGTTACCAAAGAAGATATATATTCCACTGTTCTACATCTTAAATTTCAGTTTAGAGAGTTACGGAAGTGGTGAGGGTGTCCATTACATACTTCTTCTTCTTCTGGTGGCGCTACAGTCCGGGATGGACCTGGGCCTCAACCAATAAGCCTCTCCAGCCGGCACGATCTTTAGCCAGCTGTCTCAAACTGCGCACACCAATTTGATTGAGGTCCTTCTTCACCTGGGTGTGCCATTGGTTCCGTGGGCGTCCTTTATTGCGTTGTCCTACTGGTTCGAAGTCAAATCCATTATATACAGCGTGGATAATTACAGCTACACTGAACATTTTTGAACTGTCGTACTACATTTGGATAGCTAACTAGGGATTTTAATTCTACAATTTTCCGCACACCGGATAGTGGTGGTTTTCCATTGGATAGCTTGATCCAGGTGAGTTTCTAAGCATTCACTGGAAATTTAATCAGCTAACTCAGCTGTTATGAAGAGGCGAAGGGCTTGGCTGCTCAAGCCCTAAAGTCATTTTGAAAGGTGTTCCACAACGCACTGTTCTCCCTCTTCAACAATAAAATCCCACGTATTGTAATATAGAGTGGTCGCCGTGGCGTAGTGGGTAAGTGCGTCGACTCCTACGCAGAGGGTGCCGGGTTCGATACCCGAATTTACCACCTATCATAATTCACGGCTCCACCTCTTTCGAGTCATTGACAATGCTCAAAGAGTATTCCTGTCTAGAAAAAGCTTCTCAAATTCGCCATTCGGAGTCGGCATTAAACTGTGGGTCGCTTCCACGCGTGAAAGAACAATAGCACGCACAACAGGAGTGGTTGCTGAGAAGCTAGGCCCAGGTCCACATCGAACTGTCGCGCCACCCATATTATATTATATATTGTAATAAGAATGAATCCTATTTTCCTAAATGTTAATTTAAAAAAAAGCACATGTAAATAATATTAAATAAAATAACTTATCTATCTAAATTGCAAAATTCGCATGTACGCTGGTGATATTATTATTTATTTCAAGCGTCCTATTGGTCTTATATAATCCTATCGTCCTAAATGTATTTCCTAACTGTATTGCCAGAGTAAATGAAGATTTCGATAACATTTCCAACTGGTCTTAAGGTTACCAATTGAAGCTGAACCCAGACAAACATCTTTTTTCTAATAATGAGGTTTGTCCAAATTATTTTTCACGTTTTGTTCTAAATGGTAATCTCGCTGCTCTAATAAATTCTGTTAAATACCTTGGTTTTCACATTGAAATATCGGTTTATGCTCAATCTATGCTATGACTAGGTATATTGTTTTGCATTTTTGGACAGGGGGTGAACCACACGGCCATTAAAATCGCAGTCACTGTTGTACCTGTGAATACAAAATCTCAGATTATATATGAGTATATATAAATTGAGTATTTATTTCAACGCAGTGCGTCATCGCACACTCTCCGTCACATGAAGTCGGCTGGCGCAGCGCACTATTGTGTTTCAGGCATAATGTCCGCACGTTCGATAACCAATGATGAAATGGCAAAAAATGGAATATTTTGACAGCTTGATGTCATTAGTAGCTTTGCCAGCTGCTGAAACTTATCAATTGGAAAAGCTGCCATTGCTATTTGGATTCTGGATATGGTTACCCTTTATTCGTTACGGAGAAAAATCTTCCAGTTTTGTGCATCTTCAACTAGAAGCCTTTTATTCCGTTAACTTAAGCTATTTGCCTCGTCAGTCCTATGCTTTCAACAACAGACGTCGGGTGCTGTCGTTGCGAGTTACTTACTTTTTCAACCAACGACTTACAATGTGTTACAATTTTCTAAAGATTATTTTTATTCGTGCTGCTCTAACTCACAATCATTTGATCCTGATGATAGTGGTGCGGTCCTTTTGTCCCTTACGATACAGGAGGTTCGAATTCGAAGATTATTGCATTCGGATCATGGGCAAACAGGAGCAAATATTCGACGGCGTGAGATATCTATAAAACCAAAGACACATCAAATTCAAAGTCGCGTATATGCTTTAATTTGTATGGTATCCTTTTCATACTATTTCTCGGAATTACTTTTGCACGAGTGCAGATATTATATTTCCCCAATTAGCTTAGCTATTTACAAAAGTTGGTATCTTTCTTTTCCCCACATGTCTTGAAAGGCGAGAATACTACACCGTCTCATTGTATGTTGAAACACAAGACGACTGGCGTGAGTAACCTTGATGGCATAATTACATTGCTCCTCACGTTGTGTGACGGATTAGATTGCCCATAGAGACGATAAATAGGTGTGTATGTACGTAACTGTGATAAATGTTAGCAAATTGCTACACGAAAGGTAGCCATGATTACAAAATTACTATATTCCTTCGATTTGGGAAACGCGTGGTTACATGTGTGCTTCGCTAATAATTCATCTATGCTTTCCATCCATTGTGATCCCGTGTGTGGGGACAGAAATCCATTTCATTTTTTGTCCACTTTATAATAGAACCCAGCAGGACATTCAGAATTCTAGTGCGATAAACTTATTTTCTGTCAGTTCATGACATCATCCCCTTCACCAACCAGGACCGGCATTAAGTCACTCTCCACTTGACACTCTAATAAAACTCGCAGTCAAAAGAAGTAAAACAATAGATTTCGTATTTATGTTCAAAATGTTCGCATTCCATGCATTCCCTCAGATCGAAATTTCCACACAGAAATTGCCGGAAAAAAGGGTACTTTGCCACTCTCAAAGGACCAAATGAAAGTTAATTGAATTTAACTTACTGTAAATGTCCTGTGAACGGAAGAACTTCATTCCAAGGGGAAACGAATGGAAAAAATAAAACTTTCATCAAATGTCAGTTAAGTTGAGAGCGCGTGATTCGCTGAAGTGTTCTCGTAATACAAAGTTCTAAAGTTCCCATTCGTACAGCGTTCCCTTGGACTGCTCATTCTTTTATTTTTCGTTTTGTCCATTCTCTTAGTTTCCTTTTTGTATTCACTCTTTTTTGGAGCTCTGTTACACTTTCGATAAATACCTTCAGATTGTCTCAACGTTAATGAGCTAATTAAACCATCAAAGGGCTAATAAGACACTTATTTATGTTCGCTTCTTAGTTTCCCGGCAACGGTAAGTAATAAGAAATTTGTCATTCATTTGTCCATGGTTTGCGGAAGGTGGTGTCAGAGTGTTGGATTTCGTTAACGTATCGTGTTAAAGAGTAAATGAGTCTTGGTAGTGCCTGTAGTGAGGTACGTGGGTATTATAAGGTTAGTAACCATGCTGATGGTCGTCTTCACTTTCTTCCCATGTACATCTCTCAGAGCGGACAGACTTTTATTATAACTAGCAGAGATGTTTGTGTTTTAGGTTTTTTTCCCTAAGCTACTGACAAACTTCATATTTTGGGGCAAAAAACCTGAAAGTCCTACCAAGTCTCATATAAATCAAAGCTAATTCGGCTTATATTTTTAATAAGGCGAACTCAAACCGTGAACTTTTCTTGAGATTCAGAAAAGAATATGAGTTCTTGAACAGAAATTTATACAGGCAGTACATCATGTCCGTAGAGTTATAGGTAAAGAGCAATGGTTAATCATTTTGGAAATACAATAATGCAAAAAGAGCTACCCCAGGCTTGCCGAAGGTGATGGAATGTGGCAATGTAATTTCAACAGATTTGATAGGAACGTGTGAGTTATTTGCCAACTTTTTCGAGTCGGTTTTTAAAAAAGTGCTTATCATACATCTTTCATCCACATAGAATTATGTTTAATCAATCGCTTGTGACTGTAGAATTCTTCAGTGAATGGAAAGTCACGCCAATATTTAAAAGTGGTTTGAGACAAAAAGTCGAAATTATCCTTCTCCCAAAATTATTTGCAATCCCAAAATTATTTGCTCTGTAGGTCATGTACTTCTAATTTAGCTTTATTAACAAACTATATACTTTACAGTTTTGAAAATCGTTTACGTTGTAAGTTAATGTACTGTACACCGACATTTCGAAAGCTTTTGATAAAGTACATTAGACTTTACTTTAGGCTGAGCTTAAATCATTAGGATCCTCTATGCTGATGTGGTTTTCGAATTATTTAAGTGATATAAAACAATTGGTAAAGGTCGATAGCTTTGTATCGCCCGTAATAGAAGCAACATCTGGCGTTCCTCAAAGTAGTCATATCGGCCCGCTGCTGTTTATATTGCTTATGAATGATGTCCATGAAAAATCTAATTTTTGCAAGGTCTTAACATTTGCAGATGATTTAAAAATGTGGGCAAGTATCACAGATGTTAATAACTGAATGGTGTAAACATAATGGATTAAAGCTTTATATGTCTAAATGTTATTATTTTATTTTATGATACGATTATTTTATCAGTCATCCTCTGCTTCTTCATCTTGATGAAGTTAGGAATCTAGGGGTCGTATTTGATACCAAATTAAATTGTTCACTACATCATGAGTATGCCATATCTAAATCTAGCTCATTGTTAGATTTCTAAAGCGGAATACTAAAGACTTCCGAAAAATTTATAGCCACAAAATTGTATATTTCTCGTTGGTCAGGCCGGATTAAGAATAGTCCTTCATTATATAGGATTCCTCTTATAGTGTTCAAGGACTTAGATTCGAAAGAGATAATTCTACAAGATGCGCAGTACGTAGACATACGACATACATACGTGTCAACCGGCCGTTTGGTAAAATTGAAATTGTCAATCAAAATAAATTGTATTAACTTCATGGACCGATCGTGAGGGGGCGTTTAAGTTCCCTACCATTTTTTTTGCACATTTTACCGATTGGGCCTTCTCTTCTCGTTCAGGCAGTCGATGTACTCACTTGCCACTTATCAGTCGTAAAACTAAAAAAAATAATTCTGTGAATTTTTAATAATAAATAAATATTGTCATATTGTGTAAAGTACTTTTTATTATTCGACGACACGCATCCAAACGTAAATTAAATTTGTTGGACGAACTTCCTCTTTATGAAGAAATATGTAAGATGATTGGTCTACGAACCTTAAGTTTCAGGCGGAAGGCATCTTCAGTCATGTTTATTCGGGACATAATTAATTATCATATAAATTCACCAGAATTGGTTTTGCTTATAATTATTTATGCTCCCCAAAGATCTCTTCGGGTTAAAAATATATTTTTCGGCAGAAGTCATATAACAACTTATGGTTGCAATGAACCTATACATACTAGGTGCATAAAAGCATTTAATAAACTATGCAACGAAATTGATTTTAGCTTATCTCGATTGGATTTGTGTTTTTTTAATAATAGATATTTTTGTTTATTGAAGTAATCTGTGAGATGTTACATCGGTAGATGATCCTTAGTCGCGCTACAAATATCTGTTGTGTAAAGCGTTACTGAGGGCAAACACTAAGAGAACGTAGTGTTTTTTGCGTGCCCTATGATGGTCAAACAAAAAAAATCTGAACAGCCAATTAGAAGCTCAACAACTATATGGCAGCACAAGCACATAACACTTTACTCTTATTATAAAGGGTGTTTCTTTTTTTTTTAGATTTGGAGAACTTAATGGATTATTATTATCTATGAAAAAGAATTTTAGACAGATAATTTTATGAATTTTATTCAATGTCTGAATATTGAGTTGAAAACTGATAACTTGGCTTTGATACAAAGCTCCGGCTTACTGATTAAAGATCTAGCTCAGTTCGAGAGCTGATTTTTATAATTTTAAAATATGTCTGGCATTTACTTGTTGAATACAACATTGTGTAAACAACGCCGTACAAGGTCCATTCTGAATGTCCAATTTCGAATCACTGCGTTCAGAGCTGTGAACAGTATATGGCCAATATATTGTTGACTTCCAAATCCTGCATGGCTGGTTAATCGGAAAAAGCTTTTGATTTCACATAACCACAAAAATGGTGATATAATCTGATAATAAATATGATAACAAATCGATGCACATCATATGTTGCTCAAGTGGACCAAAAATATGTTTTGTTTTTCAGGCGTAAGGCATTCCATGATAATATGCCAAGGAATCCTAAATAAGAGGACAGTCATTGGTGACCTTCCCAAAAAAGCCTGTTTCAAAAAAAGTATTGTCCAAATGAATCACCCGATTACTCCTTTTCCTTTCAGCAAGAGAATTTTCTGTTGTTGTCGGATACATTCTGTCGCGTCTACCAAAGCATCTGCCTTCTAAAGACGTGTTAAAGAGCTACGCATATCCTCTGAGGTTCCTTAGGCAATCCAAACACAACTGATCTCTGTCACGATGTCACTGCCAAGGTACCCCCATTTGATTGCTATCATCATTGTCCCCTTTCAATTAACTTTATCGTCGTCCATTATGGCTACTTCAATACTGATTGAAATGGACTTGTCCATCCAATTCCTGAGAGTTTTTTTCAATATCCGCTGTCAGTTCGTGACTCTTGTTAGTTCCAGAACCACAATGACAGTTCTCTTTTTTTGAGTGGATTTTTTTCCTCCAGCTAACTAACCCCTATTATTTAGAGCAACTAGTTGGATGAAGAGAATTTGTTATAAAAATTCACCGAGGATGCTATCGTCCTCATCAAGTAGATGCCACTCACCCGCATCCCTTCCACTCCTTCCTTCACAAATACAGCGAGCATTGAGAAATAGGTGAATAGTTGCAATAGTGAGCTTAATGACTGCAATTCTACTGCTCATTACCAACTTATTACAAGGATTTGTCAGCAAGATGTGTTTTTTTTTTCGTTTCCACGCTTGTTTGCGGATACTCATCCTGGTGCAGCTTCGATGTCTTGGAAAAGGGTCCTTGCCTCTACAGATAATTAAGCGTTAGACATTTAATAAGGAGCCAGCAGTAGAGATAAAATAAATCGTAATCAACTAATCTAACTGAGCGCTATTTTTCCATCGAAACATTATTAGCCTTTAATGTGTTTCTCGACACAGAACGGGAGAGAGTAATTCGTCTGGAATTCGTGATACAATGCTCGTGTAGTTGTTGTTCGACCATTGTTGACGTTATATTTTCCGACTGACATTGAATGATCTTAGCAGACCACTAACGGTATATTGGTAAAGTATAGATTATGTTACTGACTTTTACGAGCACGCACTAATGAATTAATCTAGTAGTAAGGGAAGTTGCATGCATGTGGCTTTTTACGTTACTTTTCTCTGAGATGTGCATTTGTAATGTGTCTTCGACTCCAAGTCAGTGGGACATCGCAATCGAGGGCGGCCGCTTTTAATGTGGCGCAGAGATGTGGAGAAGGCCTAGATTGGGAGTAAATTGGGAGAAGGCCTAAATTGGATCTGAAGAGAGTTGTCCGGATAACGATTAATGAGAATAATAACATGGGTGGCGTTGGTTTCTAAAGCAACCACTCGTGTTGAACGCACTATTTTTCTTTCACGAGTGGATGGGACCTATTGTTTTATGCCTAATACAAACTTCAAATTTTTGAGAAGCTTTTTCTAAAGAAGTATGCTCTTTGAGCACTGTCTTGCAAGTTCTAGAACCAAACCTGGCTCCCTCTGCGATCGAAATTATTGGTTGGAAATGCAATCAAAATATTAATAACTGGGTTGTTATGGCGTTCATATATATGTTTAGGTGGAGGGATTGCAGGTTGCTCAGGTGTCTTGCGATCGGTATCCCCAGGTACGGATCTAAATCCGTCAAGGATAATGTAGAGTACAGAAAGGAAGTTCCTTCAACATAGGCAGCGATTTCAATCTCATAGCCGTACTGGCTTCTATTTGCAAATCAACAGAAGATCAAGGAGTATGCTCAAAGCGAGAAAGTTGTCCTTAACGCTCCGCGGGTACATACTCAGTCCATCCGTTCCACTCAGTCGATTAGTTTGCAGGTGATGTCCTAGAGTATATTGGGTTTTGATAACTGCTGTAAATAACCATTCGATGATGTAGCTTGCGTTTGCAGTGCATTGCCTTCTTTAAGCTTTTCTGACATGCTCTTTGATCAGCTTAATTGGGTGTCCAGCATTAGACCCAACAATTTTGTGCTTGCCATTCAGCCATAATGATGCAAATATTTTTAAAATCAAACGACTATTTTGGTCTAAATTCTGATTTGCCGGAAATTGGGATTACGTGTTTATTAGCTGCTTCGATTACTGTGCATTGAAGTGACAATGTCCATACACATACGCTATTATACACCAAAAGGATCAACCTCCAAAATCATGTTCTCACGAGTAAACCAAATCCACAAGATTAAAGTTAAGCTACCTCTTTATATACACGCAGGGTAAGTCGGAACCTAATAAGAGCCCTGTGCAAGCCCTACCTTCAGTTTTGACATTTCAATATAAGAAGGTAACCATTATGGCTTTAACTTTTGGAAATTCGGTTATAAGGTCATCATAGTCCAAAACTTTACTAATTTCCTTTATAGTTAGTGTCACTAGCACTGTAGTCGCTGTAGCTTATTTCTAATCTCAAGATAATACAAAATTACGTTTAAGGCTAGGAGAGCACTAGGTAATTAGGTAGACGTTGCTGCTAGTGAATTCACCAGCACGCTTAGACCACGTTGGTCCATTGTGATACCCACAGTCAGACTACAACCACTGATTGAACACTCCAGTGACAGTGCAGTTAATTTGATCAAAATGGCAAATGGTGACGACCAGATTTGAAAAACCTAGAAGGGCAATAACTGCATTTGGAGCTAAATCGTCTTGGCTTGAATTAAATACAGAGTTTACATCGCGGGGATAATATTGTCAACTCTTGATACAATTCTGCCCCATCTATATCTACACCTCCAAAAATTAACACGCCCTACAAGTTATACTATTAGAGCTGTAGAGTCTGTTTGTTTGTTTCCCTTTTTCTTGACACAAGGCTTAACAGAAAGAGAGTTAGCGCAAGAGAGTACGAACCTAAAGCGCGGATGAAACCACGGGGCACGACTAGTTCGCCTATATTTCAAAAACAAAAAATTTGTGTTACATGTCTCAATCTTCCCCACACTCTCTGAAATTTTTTGATTCGCTTGATCTATTATTTTGAAATAAAAGTATATCTCAAAACGTAGTTTCGGTTCTAGAAAAGTTTCGGAACATTCGTCAGCAAAAAGTCTTTTGCTCGTAACTTTAACAGAATTATTAAATGTTTCACCCACACTTATTTCAAGCAAAGCGTTCAGTATTTATGAATTTCTAGTCTTTCTCTTTCCTGCTCTTCTTTTAGATTTAAATTTAGGCTATGTATATTGTAAATCATAATTTGAATTGAAGTGAATATTTTCTACAACTTCTGCCCTTACTGACAAATTATTGTTGCATTTGTATTATTAGAAAATAATTGTTTGAACGATTCTGGTCTCAAACACGTTTTTGGTTGTTGTAGGATTTCAATTTGAAATTCACAGCCGCCGGCATGTAACTAACAAGTGTAAACAAATGAATCCAATTTTTCTCTATTCTACCGTGAAATTTAGAAATGTCAAACTGTGCAAACGTAGATATATCGCACTTTTCGGATCGGCCGCCAGCAGAAGGCAGAAAAAAGATTTTTTGTGGTACGGGTCAACGCAAATTTATTACTGGCTATAACTTTAAACGCCTTTGGATGCAGCGTGTTTCAGCTGTTGCTGGCGAGGTTGCTGCGGAATTTTTGGCAAAACTAATTGACATTTAAGAATTGAAATTAATGACACGAAATACTTATTAAGACACCCCCGCGCATATTGAAATTGCCTGTAGTGAAATATCGTATAGACTCATAGAATGAAAGTCCGACTGACTAATGCATTTTTTAATAGTATGATTAAATTGTAAGTCTGCCATTGATTTTACACAGTGGGGGCCGATTATTAGTCACAGGAAATAGACATTATCGAAAGAACAATTATCTCGCCACCATGTTCGGTGATGGTGTGGAGATGACAGACGTCAATTGAGAGTTTAACAAATTAAACATAAGTGATTATTTTTTTTTAAACTCAACAACTTTCAAAGGATAGTAATGACTTAATTCACCCATTATTTAATGCCGTGGCGTTTTGCATCAGTGCGTCGACTCCTTCGCCCTTGAACCTCGTTGCCAGGGTTGGACAAAAATAAATTTCACTTCCCAGTGGCTGACAATAGTTAATAAGTATTCCTGTCTAGAAAAAGACTCGTGATATTCGATTGTTTTTGTGAAAGTTAGGCCCTGGCCCTCTAGATGATGTAGTGTTACCTATATTATATTCCAATTTCTGTTACTGGAATTGCTACGTTTACAAATTCCTCTATAATTTTCAAAGTCATTCTTAGACCCCGATTTAGATGATGTTGCGCCGATAATTATGCACCAGTTTTTTGCTTCTGGAAGTTTCCTGTACTCATTCCAGTGACTATTATTTGTATTTCCGAAATTCGTTCATAGAGTTTACCAATTTTTGTTTGTTAACCGATTTTTCATTTCCTTTTAGATTCCAATTGGCAGTCTATTCTCACAAAGACTTCCCGGCGGTGGAATACAGTTGCTTCGCACGCCATTAAAACCATAAATTTTACATAATCTGAAGCGCTTCCAATCATAAATTTTAATCACATGAGCAAATAGTACAAGAACGTGTCTTAAAAATTTGCCAATAATACGATATTTTTAATTACAAAAACAAGCAAACACAATAAATTCTGAAACCATTTGTGTTTACAATTATTAATTATTCGGATGAGTTTACAAATCTGTAAATATTTGTATTAATCAAAATTTAACTCTTTTCGATCATGCATTATAATAACCTTGAATATTAATCGAAATGCAATCTATAGCGGGTGTGAATTAAAATCGATTTAACTTGTGTTCGCAGACATTTTTTTGCCGTATACATGAACATGTGTTATCATATGCTTAGTATGTAATCACTCGAAATTATTCAATTAAACAAATTAAAGATATCGCCGGCCAATTCAAAATGATTGGTATGCATACTAAATCAGCGTGTACTTGTATTGGCATTGTGGGTACAGTGGCTTTTTTCCAGGGCTTGGCTTGTACGCCAACAACTTTTGTTGTTTAACCATCTTCGAGTGGTACAAAAATGATCAACTAAAGTTTAATTTTAATAAATGCCATTCGATTCCATTCATGAAACTAGCTTTTCTAATACAATTTATTTTCAATTGAGCATTCATATCATATCCTCCAAATATTAATACAGTGTCTAAAACATACTCAGGTCAGATATATTTCAGCAAAAGACAACGGTAGAGTTTACATTAAAGGATAACCCATTCGCCACATTAACACTGCATTTGGACTAATAAGTATATTTTCTATCAACTAGACACACCATACATGATGTAATGTTTGTTAAGGATGTACTTGCCTAAAATATTTCTACCTCTTATCAATGATCCAAGTTCATCTGCCCCTTGGCTGGGTCGGTCTGAAACAAATAAAAGCCCTGTGCAGGCATTATGTTAAGTAAGTTTTATGCACATTACCCAAAATGTATGTGACGGTAAAGACCTAAACGCTTAGAATCCGTCGCGTGCGTTGCGTTTTAAATCAACAAAAATCGTAGTTTTCGGATTGCAAAGAGGTGCCAAATTTTAAAGTTCCTGAATTATTAGGAATTGTGGGTCGCCTTGGCGTAGTGGGTTAGTGCGTAGACTCCTACGCAGAGGGTGTCAGTTTCGATAACCGAATTTACCACTTTTCATATTTCACGGCTCCACCTCTTTTGAGTTACTGACAATGCTCAAAGAGTTTTCAATGTCTAGAAAAATCTTCTCAAACTTGGCCGTTCGGAGTCGGCATTAATCTGTAGGTCCCTTCCATGCGTGAGAGAACAATAGCACGCACAACACGAGTGGTTGCTGAGAAGCTAAGCCCAGGTCTACAATTTTGTAAGGACAGATCTTGTAGGCTTGAACTAAATGTAAAATTTAAAATTTCTTAGCATGAGCGTCTGATTTTTCAAGCGTATTTCTGGGCTTGATTTTCTGAACTTGATACAATTCTGTTCCCATCTAAATCTTTAAAACGTCACAAAGTTAAAACACTTTGCCAATTAATCCACGAGAAACATTGCTCGCTTATGTTTTTAAAAAAAATAAAGACTTATGTTATATGCTTCAAATCGATTACAACACTATCGGCCATAACGACCAATCTTAGTACTCAGCTGAAATCCAATATCGACATCACTCAAGATGACATTCGCTTTCAACAACGTATTTTTTTCCAATTGTTTTTATCGCTTATAAGGACAAAAATCGTCAGTTCAATGAAGGTCGTTGTAACCGTTATTGACTGTATATTATAATATGAAATTCATTATTAAAAATCTTATATTTCTAATAAGAGTTTTAGACTTAATAGAAATCTGTACGTATGTCGTTTGTAGATTTCGAATAAATAAATAAGTTAATAAAAAAATACGCTTAGCATCGGATCTGTTTTTTTGGTGCTACTGTGAAAGATTGGTTTTCTAGTGGGACCAGCAAACTCATCCTCATTATTCAGTCCAAATTTTGATTTCATTTTCAATCGTATACATTATGCATCGAAGAAGCCTTTCCTTCTGCTCGTCGTGAATTTAATTTCATCTCGTCCGCCGCAAGGAGCTCATGAATGCAAAAAATTAAAGAAAAGATCTCATAAGTAGAACCTTTCAAGCAACATGTGAACATATTTGGCACTTGTCGTACACATCAAAATAGTGTAAATTGCGTTATCCTATATCAAAAACCCCATGATTACATTTTAAACTACATATGTGTACACCATCATCTGATGAGTAGGTGACACATTCCCAAATGAAAATCCCGCGCGGTGCCACTATACCACCAATCAGACTTGGTACAGATACTTGGTTGATTTTAAATTGGAATATTCCCTATTCGCAACCACTTTGAATGTCTTATCCAAATCCAAGAACCGCCCTCAGCCGGTAGAATTGTAAATTGGGATTCTTGAGATGTTTTCCTCTTCGCAGGCAAAAAAAAAGAGGAAAATCAGAAAAGAGAAGGGAAACACACAAATCCACTGTGCGGCAGTTGAAGGGTTCGATTCATAAATTATTTATAAAGACAACCATCCAACTACCGTGTTAGGGGCACTTCTCCAGCCTCACTTGAACCATAACTTGCGACAGGGAAAAAAATAAATTTTCCACTAGGACTGGGTCTATTTGTGTTTATAGAAAGAAAGTCCTCCATGGTTTGCCAAATAGGTACGTGCTGTATTTATTATGAGGATTTACTTGAGAAGAAAAAAGTGCAATCACTCTTTGGTGATTGTTTTTATGACAGCATACCCAATTCCCCGTAAGCTGACCCAAGGATCGGTGCTCACATTCGTGCGAAGTATGTGCGTTCCTCTGATAAGAAAATTCATTCTAATGGATGCTCCCCATTGTTTGTTTGTTCTAAGGATTTACGCCTTCGTCCTTTGTATTTCCGACTATCCGGCAGAGGCGCATCATGTGTGTGTACGGGAA
This sequence comes from Eristalis intricaria, assembly GCA_964034865.1. NCBI lineage: Eukaryota > Metazoa > Arthropoda > Insecta > Diptera > Syrphidae > Eristalis > Eristalis intricaria. Next base: position 162,133,511 of record OZ035873.1, read on the forward strand.
ATATTTGATTTGATGAATCAGTTACATTTTGTGGTGCAAAAATGTACACAAATATGATTCATGCGAGTTTTAGAGGTAACCGAATTGGACATCAAATCAACTGAGCTATTTGAATGCTTTTTGTCAAAGCTTGTGTGTCTTCTTGTTGCCCGTACCCCAACAGTCAGATCATATTTGGTGATTCGAAGCCGATGGGTATGCCTGCTATGTTATGGGTCGAAAAGCTCTTTTGGGTCCTTGTTTGGAATTCAAAGTCGAGTGTAGAATAATCATGCGTATCTTTGTGAGTATGTTTTGCATGAATTTCAGAATTTCTTTGATGCCCCTAGCTGCTCTTTTGTACATTAATATTAATATTTTGCCGAGGACATTTGTGAGATGCTAGTTATCGTGATATTTATTGGGGACAGGGGTAGGGGTCAGAACGTGTATGTCCGGAATAAGCGATGAATGTTGCCGAAGGCGCTAACTTTAACTAAATAGAATACATAAAACATTTCGCTTCTGACTTGTGGCGCACATGGGAATTGAATCTAGAAAATCATGGTTTAAGGTAACTTGTGAAGAAATCGAGTAGACTCCCCTTCCACTTAACAACATTGAGATGATTACACCGCCATAAAGTAAACAGTCGGGACATTTGTGTTAGTATGTTATACAGGAGGTTTGGAAGATTTAGAGGAGGCTTTGGGAAGGTTTGGGCAAAGCTAGCTATGCAGATTGTTTTAAATCTGTGAACCTTCCCTCTAAATATTTTTATTTATTTAATTTTAACTCAAATGTCACAAGAATTGGAATATCTGGAATCAGGTGTCAGAGCAAAGTTGGGGGATTTCGACTCAGTTTCTGTTCCAACTCTATCATCTGGCCATGCAATTTGAGTAATGACCGAAAGAATAAGACCGCGAATCCACGCTGCCAAGACTAGTGCTGTTGTGGGAGTTATTTGCTGGAATAACGTGATTGAAGATTGAACTGATTGAAGAAAAAAAATATTTTTTGACTCAATTCAAATCTTTTATCAATGTCCAGTATAGGGGACTTGTGCATAAACATCAAAAAATTACAAATTTCCCAAAACAAAACCTTATAAATGATGAATAATTTGTCTTGGCACGCAACTGTCTTTAGCCCACCCAACATTTGCATGAACAAGTTGCAAGCAAAATTGAGCAAAATTCTGAACCAAGGATTTGTATTAATAGAACCCTTATTATTGCGTAGATGATTTTGTTTTGTACCTATTTATTTATGTATTTGCTTGTTTATTATACATATATATTTTATTATTTATATATTTATTTTTTACTTATATTTTATTTATTATTATAATTATTTATCTATTTATTGCTTACTTGATGAAAAAGAAAATCCTGGCAACTTTCTGTAAATAAAACGTCGTGCAACCCATAGATGACCATGGCCTAGCTTCATAGCAACCAGTCGTATTGTGAGCGCCAGAAATGAAGTATTATCGAGAAGCCCGACTTCTACCTCTCTTGTCCCTTAAAATTTTGAACATTTGTTTTTTATATTGTTTTCTCAAACCAATTTTATGCCGTCTCCGAACGGCCCACCTTGAGAAGCTTTTTCTGGACAGGAATACACTTGCAATGGCTTGCAAGAGTTAGAGCCGTGAATTATGAAAGGTTGTAAAATTCGGGTAACTGTTGTTATATATAGATAGGCGCCCATACGGTCTTACGGCTGAACAAGCCTACATAACTTCAATTCATTTCGGTCATTTTTGTGATCTTTTTCTCATTCTATCTCTTTCTATTTGCTGGTGTTCTAACACTATTATTTTCTATCAACTGACAGCTGTTCTGTCGCCCATTTAAAAATTGAGAGTGAGTGACACATGTTTTGTCGCGCGAAGCCACTTCAAACTCGGTGGGAACTGACAGTTGAGGTTCCAGTTTATCCGAACCGCCCGGCTTGGGTTCGGTGGGATCGTAGCATTAGACCAATATGTTGGAAACTTTAGTAGGTTTTTCAGTTCTCGACCGCACACGTCCTTCAGCTCTGCAAAGGAGTGCTTTCCCAGGAAATGTTTTTTTCCTTGCTAGGGCTGGACTTTCGCAAAGGAGATGTTGATCTTATCCTTATCTCTGAAGCTTCTGCAGAAATCGTCGTGTGGTAATTTCAGTCGCAATGCATAGGTGCGTATAACGCACGCTACGGGCTCCTTTTAACGTACGCAGTTCCTTACGACTAAAGCTGATCAGTTAATTTAATTTGTTTCTTACTCAGCGTCGATCGCACAAAAAGGGCCTTTTTATTGCTTCAATATCCAGACTGAGGCTTCGTGCTCTGGCTCTATCCACGGGTTTGGTCAAGGCTATCAGATGTCTTGTTTCCTTGGCTGTCAGTGTGCCATTGTACCCAGCATGAGGTCACCATGGTTGCCAGATATATTTTCATGACTAGTTTCGACTTTAAATGGAATGGCTTGGCTGTCGGAAAAGATGGAAATCGATTTGTTATTTATCAGGAAATCATGCTCAGAGGTACAACTGTGACTGTAATTTCTGTTCACAGTGACTTTTGAAAGTTTTAAAAATAGTCTAAAAAAATTTGGGGAGCGAAAAAGCAACACAAGCTATTTGAAATAAATAAACTGCGAAACTAAGATAAAAGCGTGTATTTCGTTAAATCTAAGGATCTGCCCATCTTAAAACCAAATCTCCCCCAATTACAACTTCTAACGAAAAACTGTAATTTATTTTGACGCGAAAAAAATACTTGACATAACTTTTTCTTGTCAATAATTTACAACTAAAGACCAAAGTTTGATTAAGATTTCCTAAGGAATGAGATAGCAATAGACCGCGCATCCTACATTGAGATATCAACGTCAATCTTGAGATTGAAAATGTCAATCATAATTTACGTGCTTTGAACATAACACACTTTTATATTCCACCTTGCTTAATATTTCATCGTCATTCAAATGTGCCTAATCCGAAGTGATGATAATAATTGACACCGAAGGTAAATCCTCTTGAGCTTGTTACTTATAAAATCGATATGAAGGCGGCTGTATTTTAATCCACTAGCATTGGGTGCCACAGGAATAGTGTAACTGAGTCATTAGAAAACTGCGGGGACACTTTCGATTGCTCTGTGTTTACAAGTCATAGCATTGCCCCTGAACGGAAAGAAGAGAGTAAGAGAAGTAATTCTCAAAATACAATAATCGATCTTATAGATTATACATCACATCACGCTTGATGAAAGTACGAAAAAGCAAATGAGTCATATTACTTTTAAAGCAATTTAAAATGAACAATTCTTATGGCACCCTTGTGTGATTCTAGTGGATTGAACTTTGGGAAGGTTCTTGAAGTAAATGGCACTTCATAAGTATGTACCAGACACGGCAAAACAACTTGAGACTTGTAATCCTAGAACATCCAAGTAGGTCCATTGTCATCTAAAGTGACTTGAGGGGAGACGCATTCATTTCTTTTGAACACTTTCACCATCCTAACTTATGTATGAATTACAGAAGACTTCGTTCCCCGGTAGGAACTAGGTAGTGGTGTAGATTCCTGCTGCTGGTTCTAATCTAGATGATAATTTGGAAACAAGTCTTTGAGTCCCAGTTTTCAGTGGAGGATGGCCGTTCCTTATATAGGGTAGCGAAGATTTCTCTGAGCAGTTGTGAGAGTTTGAAGCAATTTGTTTTAATGACCACCGCTTGCAAAATCAAATAAAAATCTGTATTGTTATGGTGTGTAGTATTTTTGTGCTTTGGTTATATTGTGTGTTCTGTGTTTATTTACAATGTCAGCTTTTAGGCGGGCGTTGTAACAATTCTGTATGTCGCAGTGTCGCAGTCATGTCTGTTTATGTTTGCTGCAATGTCAGCTTTTGGGCGATCATTGTACTAATTTTGTGCATGTCGCAACAGTCGCAGTATGTTAGACTTTTATATAACTGCTAATCTCTGCTCAAGCACTGCAGGAACATGTACCGCTTCATATCCACATTCTTCATCAGCATTTTAAGACAATTCCTTTGACAATTCTTTACTTGTGGTCTCATAACTAAGAGAAAATAGATTTATTAGCACAGTTGGCCGAAGTTGCCCACGCCACAAGCAACTTGACAGCTTTAAACATTTTGCTTGATTGAACTTTAGAAATAAATATGTATGTAATTTAAAGTTTGTTGAAAACTATTAGACTTACTATTTGATTTACTATGATTTCTGTTATACAGTCTAACTTCGATAAATCATACCACCACTTGCCAAAAAAAAATCGAGTTATCAAGCAAACAAATTTGATATACATATTTATTTGTCTGCAATACAATAATAATATGGGTGGCGCTACAGCCCGTAGAGGGCCAGGGCCTAGCTTCTCAGCAACCACTCGTGTTGTGCGTGCTATTGTTCTCTGGAAGGGACCTACAGTTTAATGCCGACTCCGAACGGCGTAGTTGAGAAGCTTTTTCTAGGCATTGAATACTCTTTGAGCATTGTCACTGACTCGAAAGAGGTGGAGCCGTGAAATATGAAAGGTGGTAAATTCGGGTATCGAACCTGCTCCCTCTGCGTAGGAGTCGACGCACTAACCCACTAAGCAACGGCGACCCGCAATATACAATATAACATATAAAACGTAGATGAGCGTAATTATAATTGAAAATAGTCTGTAACACATGACTGAAGAGGGGATTTTTCTTAAAACAATATTCAATGAAATTTAAACCAATGTATATCAAATGAGTAATAAATTTGAAGCCAACTCGTTTTAAGGTGGTTGAATTAAATCATCCTCAATTATCGCCAAGTCGTTCCCTATTACATCGCTGCCGCTGTCATCTTTATTGCCGAGCTGAGAAGATTCGGATTCACATCATAATATCTTGACAAAATCTTCATCTGGGGGAAACTCCTAAGTAACAATATCGCCATCCACCTGCAGAAAATCATCATACGCAACACCTTATATATTTCTAGTATTTTTTCAAGCTTCAAATTCCATCTGTATTAAAATTTCTCCCCCATCTCTTTTGTTTGGGCATTCAGTTCTGAAATTCAAAGGAATTTTATTTTCTTCCCCCCGATCAGAATATTAACCAAAACCACGATTTTGTTTATACTAGGTCAAACAAACGCAGTGCCCCGAAAGCGATTCCTTTTAAAACGAACTTGTAGAATACGTATAATTTGGGAATTCCTCTTCAGAATTGGACTTATCGAAAGTGACGCCAAATAAACTGTTCAAGTTATCAGGACATTCGAGTAATCGAAGTTCGAGTTATCAAAATTGAATTACATGTAAATTTCAGTCTTGGCGCTTTTGCCGAGCAATTTCGTTCCAGTTATCAAATATTCGAGTTATCGAGGTTCGACTTATCGAATAGTATTTAGGAATAAAAAAAAATATTAAATTAAAAACGTCTTTCTGTCAGAAGTCAGAACAGATGGTTATTAACATTCATATGAGTTAAATGCTTGATAAATGTACGTTAGGTTAGGTGCTGCTAGTGCATTCACCAGCACACTTAGACCATGTTGATCCATTGTGAACCCACAGTCAGACTACCACAGATTAACCACACTAGTCAAAGTAATATAATATTGGTGGCGCGACAGTGCGAGGCGGACCTAGGCCTAGCTTCTCAGCAACCACTCGTGTTGTGTGTGCTATTATTCTTTCACGAGTGTAAGGAACCTACAGTTTTATACCGACTCCGAACGGCAAAATTGAGAAGCTTTTTCTAGACAGGAATACTCTTTGTTACTCTTTGTGAGTGACTCGAAAGAGATGGAAGCCGTGAATTATGAAAGTTGGTAGATTGGGGATTCGAACCTGGCACCCTTTGCGTAGGAGTCGACGCACTAACCCAGTGCGCCACGGCGACTCACCACACTAGTCATAGTGGCGTTAAATTGATCCTGGCAAATGGTTACTGACTTTGCTTTCACTGGCCTGAACCCCGCTAACCAGGGGTAAGCACACTTTCATTTAGTTAGTTGTTAGATGTAAACCCCACCCATAGAAAACTTTCGACTTTTCGAGGTAGGTTTTATAAATATTTATAATATATTACAGTTTACATAAAGCTATTACATTTGAGTAGTCTTCAGGATTTGTCAATTCCTACCGTTGTTGCGGAAGTTTAGAATAAACTAAATCCTACAGTTAAACATGCAATTTCGAAAAGTTGTAGGGAATCTATAAAAAAATATGTTGCACTGTCTATCCCTCATCTGACATCATAAATTTAAAAAATGCCTTCGAACAAATAGGACGATGTAGAAAATTCAAATTGTTATATCTGAAACCAAATACGTACACTTTCATATCCCGCATCAAGATTTAACCGATTCATTGTTATTTACAGCAATAATCTTCAACTGTCATGTAAAGAATGTAATATTTTACGGAATCCTCCACCGCACAGATGGGAAATCAGCTTTTTGAACATCTCAGTCCACGGCAAAAATCTTCCACCTGCACTTATTCGTCAAATTTTGCCCTCAAAAAGCATTTTCATACATATTTCACTGTCAGTACATATCCGATCCCGCGTGGCTCTTATTGCTCATCAAATTTGTGGCCGCACTCTATAGGTAAAATTGACTATAAAATGTGGCCCTAAAGGTCCCCGCATAAGACACTTTCAGGCTCGATGGAGTTTTAAATTTCATACTTCTCCTTACCACATATTCGTACGTTCAACGTACTGACATAAACACGACCTTGAGGGTGTCTTCGCATTGCAAGCAACCACATTTATGTTGTAATATATTTTCATCACTACATCTCGTTGCCTCCTACCCAACCCTCATTAAAAGATAATTTTAGAACGACTCCTCTGCTTTAATTGTATGAAATCCAAATATCACTGGCTGACACGCTCTCCTGTGCACATAGTTAAAGACGAACGGATTACATTTTCCTTATGACACAATTAAGCGAACGAAAACCAAGGCTGTTCAACTCGCTTAAAGTTTACTTACCTAGAAAGTAGATTAAATTGAATGTACGCATCTCCTTCTCGGTATCGTGGCAATAACAAGCTCCCCCGTGTGGCGACATGCCGGAAGAGTACTCCAGACTTAATAGGCATCCAAGGAGATTCCGAAATTGAAATAGTTAAATGGCGTGCGTATGACATGTCATACTATAGACGGAAATATTCATTTTGCATACTTCTGATTCGGTTAAGTAGATTCTCGCTCCTTCTTTTCATTTCACGACAGTCTCATTGGTATTTCCCAGATACTTACTAAAGGTCTTATGATCTCGGTTTCAAAAAGTAATATACAGAAAAATCGATTTACATTTCAATTCACCCCAGTCCACCTACGAACAAGGGAAATGTGTGTAAGCCATGAACACGTCCACAGAGAAACGGTCTGGTATCTGTTTGGGTGTCATTATTGTTTGGTGAAAACAGTACTCAAATTCTCTATTATCCAACGATATAGATTCCAGAGGAGCCTGAAAAATGATTTTCCCTTCGGGGTATCGCTTTCACACTCCTACCCCTCGGCTGGATGCCAAAAAATTCATGAATAAAGATACAGACATACATTACGTCTTGAACCTTACATAAGATTACAGTGGTCTCCCTTACAAATCACATTAGCACGGATTCGAAACCAAGGGTCAGAAACAATTTGTCCCAACATAACTCCTCCGGATCGCATTTATCCTGGAAAAAAGGAAGCCGCTTGGCCTAAAGAAGATGAATGAGATCAATGTTATGCAACGCTTCAAAGTCTCGACAGGATTTGAATTCTTTCCCTAATTTCAAACAAGAGATGTGAATGAAGTAAACAAGATGCAATGGTGGCAATGGAATGGGAAAAAAACTTTCCAAGCCGAAATGAATAGTCATGGGTGGTATTTTCTTTTTCTCAAGTAATAGCTACAAAGAAAGAGCTATATTTTGCGCTGGAATTGCTGATTCACAGTGCTATAACGGTATTTGCACAAACAAAGCAAACCAAGCGAAACGCTTTCGAAAACATTTTTTTTTGCTGAATCTACATTTGGTGTGTATGTGTAGAGATGTGTATTTCCCTTCCGGGAAGGTCTTTAACTGCTCTTTGTAAGAAGTTTGCGGCGAATTTAAATTCGTGTGTATATCTCTCTCATAGATACATACGTACATTTCCCATTCTTTTATTCACGCCATTAGATATAAAGCTTGAAAGTTGGTAGTTTTCTCGAGATTTTCGTATGTACGTTCTCGTTTATTTCCCTTAAAATAATGTTTAAGATGTTATTGGGGATACAAATTATTATAAGTGACAAACACTAGCAACAACTGCACCTTGTGCATTTGAGGCACTCTGTCTGTTTCCGCCACACATTAGTTCGGGCATTGTTAAATCGTCCTGTGTAAAAGGTCACTGAATCCAGGACTCCAACATTCAACTCAGAAATTAAGTATGATGATTGCTACCTAGTCCGACGTATTTGAGTACTTTTTTGACAAAAATTCATGCATTTTTGACGGTTATTTACGAAATAACGTAAATGCCGTTCTCTGATTGGTCAATTTGGTTTGAGAAAACGATGTAAAAACAGTTGTCAACAATTTTAAGGGACGAAAGAGGTAGAAGTCGGGCATCTCTGTCATACTTCGTTTCTGATTCATCTTGGGCAATATGGCCCATGCAATTATACGTACAACTTAATACGCTTATTATTTTAAGGTGAAAAATGAATTCGGTACTTACAAAAAAAACGAAACGATGAGAAATATTGAATGTATTTATGCAGCATCAGTTGCTGTTAAATAGCGGTGTAGTGGGTTCTTGAAGGCGTAGACGAAATTTGACTTGCTTAAAACCACCTCGAGGTAGCCACTAAATTGTTAAGAATATACTGGTGTCTAGAGTCTACGATGCTTCTCGCTTGGTGGTTACTGACAGAAGAGAACGAAAAAGGGCTAGCAAATCAATAGAGGGACTCTATGAGTAAGATTGTGATGAGCAAGAACCGGTATTACTCTCAATTGAGCTGCAATTATAGGAACTAAAGCGTGAGATAAATACAGCAAGAGCGAAACTTCATAAGCGATATAGAAACTAACATACAATTAGGGTAATTTAATTAATTTTTAAGTACACGCATTAGGGTAATTAACAAACTTTTTAACTTTTCCGTGGTATTTTACATTTTACATTGATTTTAGCTATCGCACAATATCTAATACAGAGATTTGATATATCATATATCTTACTTCTGAAACAGCATTATGGGTTTGAAAAGATATCACAATTTAGATTTATTATGAAACATTCATTATGAAACATTGAGTTTGGTTTATTTTTTATTTATTTATTTTTGTTAACTTGTTTCTATGTTTCTTGCTTATAAAGACAGAATGCTAAATACTTGCTCCAACTATTAAAAAAAGAAAAAGTGAATGAATGAAAAAATATTTTAAGGGTGTGCCATATATGGGACACTTCTTCTTTTTCTTTTTCGACGAGGTTATGATCCGAATTATGGGGGTCATAACCTTCACACTTTACTGCATCCCTACTGGTTCGCCTGAGGGGTCCGCCGATTCCACATCGATATCGCCAGGAATCCCTGTTTCGGGTCACTTCATCACTAAGGCCGATCTAGCGCTGGTGTTTTTGCATTTATGTGATCCAGGAGTTCTTAGGCCTGCCTTTCTTTCCGCTTGCACTGGTAAGTTGATTGCCTTTTTAACGGGGTTCGAAGGATCTCTCCTTTGAACATGACAATACCAACTGAGCCGGTCATCCTTAACCTTTTTAGAGATGGTGTTCTTTGACGTGAAGGCTTCCTTGGATCTTTGAACTTCTAATTCTATCGAGCCTTGTTACTCCTGCTGTCACGCGAGTATTTTCATGTCAATTGCTTTATTATGTAAAGAGTGAGGTTATCCAATTAGATTGCGGGCATTCATTCCGCAAGTTTTTGAAGAGAATTTTCTTTTGAATTGAATTAGTTAAAAACGCATTTGTTGTTTTTTAGGGAGAATTATTTGCTTGATTTATGGTTCCTAGCATATTCGATAAAATGTTACTAGAAGAAGACCAGACCTGAATCGTGTTGCTTTCGAATACGATTACGGAGTAGACTACAAAGATATTTGAAGATTCAACTTTCCCCTAGCATAGGAATCGACCCACTAACCACCTACGACACGAGGGCCATGACCCATATTAAATATTTGAATTATTAAATACATGCATACAAGAAATAAATATTAATTTTTTTCATTCATGGATTCGGAATTTCAACGCACAAAATAAGTATATATTAAATTCGTTTGGTGGATTTACAAAACGCATGTACTTGTAAGCGATTGTTTCTAATTTTAGAAAATAGTGACCAAACTGGCCATAAAGCGTTTGTCCTATTTTGTAACCATATCCTTAACGCCTACAAATATCAGCGAAACACACAAATCCTTCATCACGCACTAGACACAAATAAAATAAAGTAACTGCCGCAGACCACGAGTCCAATAAAGTAACTAACTTTCGTTATTTGCACTGCGGGAGGGTTAGATTGACCTTTCCCATCGTCCACTGTAATTACGAAGTATAACCTCATGGATACGGAACACGTTAATTGTGAATATAGTGAACGTAAGCTGTGTCCGTTCGCTTTTGTCATTTAGTTCATTACCGCTAAAAGTGTATCTTGTCAATTACAGTTTCAAAATTGATCCGTCGACTAAATGGGTAGTAATAAATTTTAAAAGCTATAATAGCCAGTTTATTTTTTATGAGAAGTAGTCAGTAATGAACGTTTAGTGACGTTGGGTGCGGAAAGGAATTATGTTTAATATTGTGAGTGAGCTAGAGTCAGGTTATCTTCAGGAATTTGATTTCCTGAAATTTAGCACATGATATGTATACGCTCGATAGGTGCTATTTCGGTCGATTATAAAATAAAACCCTGAATTTAGTTCCTTGAAGAGTTGTTAAAAACTACTTAGATAAAATAAAATTGTTTTTAAATACGTCTTGAATGAGTTGGATACATAAATTCAGTCAATTCGATTATTTTTCTATTAATCCAATCATAATGTAAGCTATTACATGGCGAGTTTTCAAAAGAGATAAACTTTCGATGAATCATTCCAAATCGCTTGAAATTCAAAGTACAAATTATGTATTCGAATTTGACTTATTTTCGAGTGAAAGTGAATTATAAAGTAAAGGGTCTTACGATGTTACTCGATATGCAGCTTCTCTCTTTGTAGTGAATTGTGCAATAAGCAAACGGAATTTGATTTTCTTTTGGTTTTTGGTATTCTTTTATGAAAGTTTTAGAGGTCCTTGTGATACGAAAACACAATGGTTCCAAAAGCTTGCTAGTTGTCACCACTGAACTGGTTTTTGTAAAATCATAGTATTGCCTTCTGCGAATACTCATATTAGATGATATATTGTTAAGTAAAAACATGAAACCACTTTAGACAGACGATAGTTTTTAACAAAACTGATAAAAATATTATGTTAAAAACTTTTCTTAAAGCGGTTTTAATTTAATTTGTGAATGCACTCTTTCACTAATCATCAAACTGTCACTCTCAATTTAATTAATGTACACGAACGCGTAACGTCTGCAAATTATAAAAAATTTCTACCGAAATTCGAAGTCGTTGTTGGCAAGGTAAACTGAATTCAATTCAATTTTATTTAAGTTTATCATGGGTACATTAAGACGAATATTTTGTATAGTACTAAGATTAGCGGGTTAGAAAAATAATTATCAAACGCTTTATATTAGATGCAAATTTAAGTATAAGGCATAAAAAGAAAGAAACAAAACGAAAGAAAGCAAAAGGGGTTAAAAATAATACAATAGGCCAGCATTTACGGTTATTGTGAAAAAATAAAACATTGCATTTTTAAATCGTGTGGTATTATGAATTTTTCTGATTGTTATTTGAAGCGGCTTCCACACTTTAATGGCAAAGACAAAAAATAGACGCGATAAATTCAAATAGTGATGGCGTGATGGAATCAAACACAGGGTTCTATGAGACCGAGCAAAATTAAGGTTTTCATATAAATACACAGGAGTCTTAGCTGTTATTATTCTATATAAGAAAATACAAATTCTGGCATCTAGGAAATGTTTTAGAGTGGTGTCCAGTAATTCATATGCAAGCTGAGATATTTGGTCATACCTCCGTAGTCCGAAGAATGCTACTTGAAGTTTGCGAAACGATGCAGAGTCAGTATTGTATAGTATACATACAGTATACCTTAGAATATGTAATTACGGGTAAAATGAGAGTAGTAACGAGCTTACGTCTGGTATCGACGGGAGTGAATCTTGCAGTTATCCATAGTTTACGAAGGGACCCATATATTCTTCGGATCACGAAGTATATGTGGTCATGTCCTGTTAGGTTTGAATTAACGAATTTATTACCAGAAATAACGACTTCAGGTAAGTTGTGGAAGCTTAGGCTTTTATTGAAAATGGCAATAAACTGCGATTTACTAGGATTTAAAATCAATCCATTGGACATAGCCCAAGAATAAAAACTTCTGAGGTCCACATTTAAATTATAGACCAGTTTACCAGTATTTATTAATGGCTTTTCCAAGTACATCTGTACACCATCAGCAATGAGATGAATCGATGTGTGTTTACAGAAAGATGGTAGGGCATTAGTAAACAAAGCGAACAATATGGGCGCAATGATCGATCCTTGCGGCACACCCTGCTTCACCGGTAGAAAATCTGACGATGAATAGCAGGTTTCCACTTTTTGAAACCTATCAGAAACGAAGATTTCAAAAAGCTTCATTGCAAAATCACCAAAAATAAACAGATGTTTTAGTTTCCAACAGAGAATTTTGTGGTTGAATCTAGGAGACATAGTAGATTTATATATTATATATATCAAATTGCTGTCTTATGTCTTCAAAAATGTTTACCATAGCAGTGGAGCAGCTGTGATGAGATCTGAAACGACCGCAATGACTGCAACTTTAAGAGTATCAACTCCAATTTTCGGTCGTAATTTTCGCCCTAGTGGACAGACAATAACAAGTTTAATGCAACAATTTTAGTCTACATATTCGCTGTGCATGTTGCGGTGTCAGTAAAACAACGGGTTGGTCAAAGTGTCGAAAATATCGCTGCCGTTCACGGGTCCCTATCGATCCAAATCAGTCAAGTATACGGCGTTCTCAAGAATTGGGCATCGCTCAGAACACATTATGGCGTAAATTGCGTGAGAATCTTGGCTTACACTCATACAAAATCAAGCTGACTCAAGAAATGAAGCCATTTGATCATTTGAAGCGACGTACGTTCTCTGATGGGGTTCTGGAGAAGATGCGCCAAGATGATGAATTTCATCGCAGAGTCATCTTCAGTGGCAAAGCTCATTTTTCGCTCAATGGCTCAATAGTAATATGCGTTATTGGTTCATCCACAAATAATAACTGTTAAGTGAGGTTTGCATGCCGCCAGCGTTATTGGGCCAAATTTTTTCGTCGACTATAACGATCGTCACGTTAAGTGCTCTTCATATGAACTCACTGCGAATCGCGAACTTCGCAAAGTCTGACACTTTATTCAAATGGAGTTTTCTCATTCGCAGAGAGCAATGCGTACAATTTGAGCAAATACACATATCATCGCGAATTTTTTGGTCGTTAATGTGTGGATCGCGCTTGCCTCTCTTGTGTATTGGGAACTCAGGTTGACAGTTGGCAAAGAGAATGATTGATTCGTGGATAAAAAATTTAATAGCGTTCATAAGGATTCTTGAACTAATTATTGTTGAGATTTTAGTCGATAGAAAAACTCGATATAACAGTCCCCATCTTCTTGCACACTAAGAAATTGGTTGTTTCTAAAAGTTCGCCTGCGCAGTTCATTCATATGAATGGCCCCGTACTGTGAATGGTGAGCGCTATCGCGCCAGGATTACTGATTATTTTTGACCCGAATTGGAAGGTATGAACTAGGACAATATGTGGTGTTAACGGGATGGGGCCAAAAGCCACACAAGACACGTTATAATCGATTAATTGAAAAGTAATAATGGTGAGCGTGTTATCTAAGAAATGGGTCAGTCGTTTGGCCGCCTCGTTCGTGCGACTTAACGTCGAGTTCCATTCATAAATGTTTTGATTGTACTTCAAGCCGATGTTATAGTTTAATATGTGTGAAATATCTCAAATGGTTTGCGTTTTATGTAAAAAGTCGTCAAGTCCTTATTGGATTCATGTACTTGAAATTAGCCTTCAGTACCCCGAGCAGAACTCAGCATCACTCCTGTAGCTACAAGCTCACCACTTGCGGTAATTCAATATACCAAATTTACCAGATCATTATTTTTCTATTTATCAAAATAAAAAAAACATACATTTTCTACCACCTTTTTTTAAAAAACGATAAAGAGTGACTTCACATTTAACACGATAAGCTAAATTTACCACATTGTTGATATGAATCGTCGTAGGAATGTGTTAATGTCAACTCTTGCTAAAACCATAGCAAGCAGGCTAGAAGAATGTAGCCACAAGACCACTAAGGGAAGCGCGATGCTACGCTCAAAGACAAAAATTTCCCTACATCCATATCATAAAATTGCACAAAGTATAACCTTTCACATCGAATGTCATAATTTCTCAACCATTCTTCACAGTTCAATTTTTTACCCTAATCGCACTTGACATAATACACGAATAGATATAAGAAAAGTATGTGTCATGCAACTAAGTACCTGAGAAGTGCTGTACATCTTGTCACTTCCGACATTTCACTTTATGACTCCATAAAATTGAACATTGCTGGTTTTTATGCTGCAATATTTTATGAGAATGAAGTGCTTTATTGTAAACAACAGCTTGTTCATAAACGCCTATCCGTCTTCCTTCCGGTTGAGCAATTTCTGCTATTATGCTAAACGATTTTGAAGAAAATCCTTCCTCCAACGCTCGTGCTTGGAAGTGAAAGATAAACGATCACCGGGAAGCGCTATGGTAGTAAAGTTTGTCATTAAAGTTTGAATTAAGAAAGGACTTTCTAATCACATAAAATGTTGGCATAACGGGACACAGGGTGGATGAAAATAAAAATGCATTTATGGTGGATGATGACAATAAAGATTGGCTATTATTCTGAATTCTTGGTGATAGTTTTATATCGAACCTAAGCTGTGCCGGCACGCTTTTCCGTAACATTTAAATTTTATTTCCGGTTATTAATGTCTTTACTTAGTCGATACCAGAGTTTCGGTGAGTACTAATGACCAAGCACGTAATTCGTTCGTGACCTCTTCACCATCTCTTGTAGCAGAGATCTAAAAGGACCTTTGCAGGATTAGGTAGGGATCGTATGCAAAAATGACCGTTTCTTCGTCGCCGTGTAAGTGAATACGAGTGAATTAAAGTTAGTAACACAGTAATTTTTAATTAATGTGTTAATGTTCATAAAGTTGAACAGTAATGAAGCACCAAATTGCGGCCATTTTTCTGATAAATCCACGCATGCCACCATTTTCGTGATGAAACTTACCGATCTGCATTACTCTCTTATGGTACAGAAGACGACAAAAATGACGCCATGGACGAAGGGTAAATCTGGCAGAAGTTGGATAACTCCTTGCTCATTTATAGAATAAAATTGGCGTTGATGGGACCTCTGTCTTAGGCTCAATGACGGCAGTTGCATGTACATATATCGTAAATAATACCAATTGTTATTACTCTGCCACTAGTACCAAGAACTAGTTTTTGCAATTTATCTGCTTAAACACTATCGATTCGCAGTGTCTTTGAGCCAGTGCTGCGTTGTTCATATGCTGTACATGATGCTATCTCAGATGTTGAATGCGTAGAAGCCATTCCAAATTCATGAAGTACAAATTACAATTCGGAAGAAAGTTGATTATCTAAAGAACGCTACTGTTCGGAGGAAGCTTAGGTATCAACCAACAAACTTCAAACCCGTTACTAATTGTCAAACTAAGAGGTTGTTATCCACAAATATGACCAGAGGTAGCGTGCTATCGAAATAATCATCGGCTCAGTTTCTGCGTCATAGAGCAAGATTAGTATTGGTCCAGCGTTTAGTATAAAGTCTACAAATTCTATGCCAATATCAGCAAGCACAGTACATAGGAGTAATTGTGTTAAAAAGAGTGCACAAAAATCGGTTTCTCAAAAAGTCGAGTTGGGAAGTTGTAATATTTTTCCTAGCTGTAGTTATTTTCATTTTCATTCACAGTACCAATTGCAATTTATCGATCAAAAACCTGCATTGGGTTCTAGTAATTTCTAGACAAAAATCTTTTATTTTGTATTCTTATGGAGGGTTCAGCAGGATGTGTATATGTACTTTGTTGTAAAGTTATTTTTACATTCCGTTAATGTTAGTTTAATGCGTATTTAATTTACTCAAAAGTAGTGCCGTGAAATAACGCCGAGCGAAATAATGCCGAGTTCCAAATTTCGTTTAACCCGCTCAAGCGACGTAGTCGCTTCGCTAAGGCTATGTCAATAACTGTCAGGCAGGCGCCTGGAGCTAAAACTTAGTCATATTAACTTTGGGTATATTGGAAGAAAATATCAAAAAAGACACAATTAACTCGAAATTAAATAAGCCAAATTGGCTTTCATTGTTTTCTAAAGAAAAACAAAGCCAAATCGGAAAATTGTCGTTTCACGAAATAAGGCATAATTTTTAAATTGTTGCTTTATTTTGTTTTGCAGTTTCGAAAATTGGCGATGTTTGTTAATTTAGTAGTTTTGTAGTGGAGCGACTAAGTCGCGTGAGCGAGTTAAACCCTGCGTGAAAAAGGGTTAAAATCCTTTAACTTTATTTAATTCGGTTCCTTAAAAATGGGAATTTATTTCACATTTAGAGGAAACTAAAACCACACAGTTTTTTTGGAATTAAATTCCCACCTTATATGATAAAGTGGACTTAGTTCCCGTTTAATGAGAATCAAGTCCCTCAGTGGACTTAGTTTCGGGGAACTTAGTCCCCGTACAATACTCTGCACCCTTTTTGTGCCAGTCGCCTATATCCACAGTGTTTCCAACATAAATGGTTGGCTTTGCAAATTCTATTCCTTTCTCCCTGATTTCTTCATTATTTCACAAACAATGTCCCACGTTATTTCGATTTCATAAAGTGAAATAACGCCCAATTCCAAGATTCGGCGTTATTTCACGGAACCCTCCAAAGGGTGTAGAAATGAGATATTTTTTGAAATGCGGTTTTCTTATGTGGAGCTTCTGTTATAGAATTTGGTGTTAATCGGTAACATTAAAAGTATTGCATAGCTATTAAAAAAAAAACTATTAAAAAAACAAAGTGTAGAAAAATGCTACCACTCTAGACTTTTTGTCCCTGACATCTGTCTAGTTAAATTAAGAAACAAAAAATTGAATCGTCAAATGAAGTCAGAAGCCTGCTATAAATAATTTATGAATGAGTACGAGCAGAAGGATAATGAAGATAAATTAAATCACCTTCAGAGCAATTGCTCAAAAAGGTCCTCTACGGAAAAACAGCAAAATTATACCTCTTTTTTATAACTTGATAAATATAATTGCATAACTTTAAGTACAAAAAAGAGACACCACCCCGCGAGGGAAAAGAAGTGGTATCATCAGCTACTTTCTGATATGATATTGCTTTAAAAGGGTAATTGACTTATTAGACTTAAAATGTTGTAAAATTTTGTATAGTTAACCTTACTGTTCAAGTTATACTCAGGTTAATCTAAAATCTAAAAAAAAAAATTCAAACGAAACCCTAGCAAATAACGTCATAAAATTATTGATTACCCTTGCGCAAACTCGACATGGTGGGAAAATCATCCGAAATCAAACTTTAACTGATTGCATTTGACTTAATTTGACAACTAGAGAAATGCCACGCAGCTCGAAAACAAAATAATGGCTTTCCAAACTCCCCAAAATGTCCTTAATTGCAATAGATGACGTGGAAAAAAAATTAGGAGGTTTTTAGGAGGTTATAATTTGTTCATGCATTAATTCAACAGAAATAAGCATCAAAACACAATGCAACAAATATTTTTGCGCGGTTTTTCGAAGCAAATACTCAGAAGTGGAACGTGTCGCTGTGCTCAACCGAGTGTTGAAAAGTTTATTGAAAAATTCCCATAAGATCACATCGTCTTGTCTAAGACGTTCTTTGATTTAAAACTCTCCCTGAGCTTTTTGTCAATCTTAAAAGAGTAACTGTAATATTTTTTGTCTTTATTGGCAGGATTGGCATTTATAGTAGAAATAGTGTTTTATGGTCTTCTGAGCTTTGTTAAGGAGGCTTGCCGCTCTTTAAGTGACACAGTTCTACAGTACGGTAGAGCATGGGACCGTGGGAACTATTCATCGATATTTCTTAATACTCATGACATGTTTCTTAGCATTTATCCTTCTTGCCTCGTGTCCATTTCCAGTATTGTATCGGGGGATTATAATCTGACCACTAACACGTGCGGATGTACTAGCGAGATGACAATACAGATCGGACCCATGACACTAGCAGTTCATGTATTGGTCATAATTAGAATTTGCGAAGATAAGCCGGGGCTTGAACTCCACCAGCCTCCTCTAGTTGCCTGCAGACGCCGTGACTTTGAAGGATTTCGCTGCACGATATCGGCCAACACAACTAAATCTCTCTCCGTTTTCTGACAAAATGTTAAACCATTTCCCCTCATCCGGCACATAATTTTGTTTAAATAGTTTTGTTCCCGTATCAATGTCATGTTTAATTATCACCAAAATGTCTGGTCTAGTAAAATCATTTCACTCAACTAATGACCTCGATAATACCCTTTCTTTTGTTCCCTAGACCCCTTCAATGTCAAAACTGAAAATACATATCAACACAAATGTAACCCAAGCCTAATAGCACCCATCAGTAACTCCTAACAATTACCAACAGTGCCCATACAAAATCTTTAGTTGCACAAAAGAGCTTCTCATCGAAATGTAAACACAACGACACCTCCTCAATTCGATACGGGTTGGTAAACATTAATGTTTACAGAATGATATACACCCCAAAAGAGGCAAACAAGATGGTTTACACACGGTTTAAGTCCTCCAAAATCCTTTTTCCCCATATTGAAGACATGTCCGCATCAATTTCAACTTAAATGGGTTAAGTTACCCGAAGGAGACTTATTTACCTTAATCAAGTGCCTTTGACTCAAAAATAATAATCCGCAATAAGGTCAGAGAGTGAACACGAAACCGTAAAACCGACTCCCTAGAGACAACTCCAAACCAGCTCCCCCACAGAGAGGAACACACATTCTATCGAATGGAACTATCAATATTGGTCCACTGACCAAGGTACACAATCTGACCATCATCTGCTCGCATTCGTCTTTACAGGTGGAGCAGAATGTATCCAATTCCCTTGTTTGCCATTGGTCGGTATCACCTCAAGGGATTCCAATTGGGTTCTGGTGCGGAAAACTCTGTGGTGTGGTTTCCTTGCACAATAATGAATCGCTTGAGGAGAGTATCAATCTCGATTGTCTGCCCGACTGTCTGTATGTGCATGCTGATTGCATCAATTATCATAAATAAGTTATGTTGAGTGAAATTTGTAAGTTTCGTGTGAAGGGGGTGTTGACAGCAATTAAGTATCATTGCTGTGCTACATAAAACCGAAACTTCATGATGGTCATTCAATTGTTACCACATTTGTATCTTGGACGTGACTTCGTCTGAAACCATATAAATCATTTGTAATCCTTCACGAGTGCCGAGGGGCTTAGGCGAACATGGAACATCTCTCTGGAAATGAATCTACTTGAAATCGTGTTCAATGGAATCCGTTCTCTTGTTGGGATTTTCATGAGCATGCTTTACCTGAACTACAAGTTCTCGGTAAATATGTAACTTTATACGGAATCATAAATGACATTTTCAGTAAGTGTAAACGTTTTGTCGCTCAGCTAGGGATTTATGGGACAGAATGGATTCTGTGTGGATTTTGCACTTGGAAGCAGAGAGGGTTTTACATGTTTTCAAATTGACTTGAAAGGGTAGCTGCAAAACAAATTTGTAAAGCATGTGTGCATGTTTACGAATGCCTTTCAGGGAAAATTAAGTTATCAAGGTTTTAGAAAGGCAGGAAATGAAAGTTATGTACTATTCGATTTCCACGCACGTCTACCAGAAGGACACATGCACTCCCAAGCAGAACTCTTTGATGTGCAGATGAAGTGTGTATTAAAGCATAGGTACACAACATATTTCCATTTGATTTTGCAAGAAATGCGACGAACTTCATTCGTTCAAACTTAAACACATCTGTTTTCTGAGGTGTATTATGTTCCGAGCAAAAATGCAAATACAATTATCCGCACAAGGGTATAAATAGTCAAACACGGATATAAGATACGCTTACATAAGAAAAAAATCACTTATAAGAAATGCTTGTGGTGTGTGGAAACACTGTGTTTTCCTAAACAAAAAGGAGCTGGTATAAGAAACACGTTTATAAAAAAATGCTGTATATATATAAAACAAGAAAGAAAAGGCAGGATGGGGGATAAACAGCGTGACATTCGTCCCGGCAGATGTACAGCCTCAGACAGAAGTACTCTCTGAATGGAACTTAAGAAGTTTGGCTTGAAGCTGTTTTGTTGAACTCAGAAGTGTTCTGTAGGAGTATGGGGTTGATGGTCCTCTTTTGAGAGCCATTCAGTCTCTATATATAAACTGAGCAGCTGTTCGGGTAAGCGATGCTAAAGTTCGCCTGGTTAAGCTTGGGCATACATAACTCCTGATGATAGGGTGGATGGCGGAGGATCGAATTGCCTGGAGATCTTGCATGCATGCTTTACCGCCGCGATCCTTTAAGTCGATCATGCTGGTCAAAAAATGATCTCGTCAATGAAAAAGACGAAACAAAGATTTAAGATAGAGTGGCGCTGCGGGTATGTATATCGACCACTACGACGCACATAATCACAGCTTTTGACTTTTCTATAGCAAGATGGGTTTTCCCAAATGCTATGGTTTTTTGCCTGAACTCACACAGGTTAATGTGATGATGCCGTCAGCATTGAAACTCAGCTCGTGTAGTCCTACTTAATAAACTAGCGACGCGTGGAAGATCTAAGCCTGAGATTAGGTCAACTTGATAGTCTCACAAGTCACAATTTATCAAAAGCTGGTTAAACTCTTTTAAACACACGCTTAATAAAATAATTTATAAAGAAACCAATGGATGTCTGTTTCAATTAATGTTTACTTATCGATACAGTTTAAAATTGTTATTAAACATTGTAGAAATACGTGGAGTCAACCTAAGACGAATTTCTCTCTAACTCGATTTTTCTCGCCATTTTTACATACATTTCCCTCAAATATTCATACAACAACTTCTTTATAAGTCAAACGCCCTCTAACTGAAACAGATTATGGTATCCCATGACAATTCGACTTAGGGGGAGACCACTATACGATTAAAAAGGTATATTTTTTGCAGCCGCGCTTGAGTGAGCCCTCCTTCCTTTTTCTCGGCTCAGAAGGATCGGGCTTAAGGACGCTGTCCAAATAAAATTTATTTCGCTTAGAAAGAAAAACTAAATTGTATCTACAGATTTGAGAAAAACATTTTTCGTTAGCCTCATATTCAAAATCTTTTTCCTAAGCCGTAAATACGAGCATCATTTCCAAGACTCGGTGATGCCCAACATTGATTTTACGTCGAGTCTCCTCTCCACTGAGGCATGTTTTTGTGGGATTATAATTTGTTAGAGATCGTTTTTTTGTTTTTATAAATCCACGACGTTGCAACAACCATCCACAGGTAGTTTCAATTAATTCAAGACTTCAACTTAAATTTGTAAGTTGTCGAAACATGTCTTAAGAACATTTAATTGTACATCAGATGTGCATACGTCCTGCAAGGATTGTTAAAACACACGAACAATATTTCGTTTCATCACATTGAGCCCGTATTAATTTCCATCCAATTCACTGAATCTGCGCTCCTCTTTGTGTACGCTTTATTATGTCAGCTATTGATTTACACTTGGTCTTCGCCCACTGTTGTGCAAATTAATTTCAGTTCAAAATATTCTGCAGCTGACAGCGCAAGTAACTCTGTGAAATAAATCGAAAGTGATAATTAAATTATCGATAATCAAACCATATTTGTGCTAATGATTCGAGTCCTGTGTTAGATTGTAGTTGATTAAGGATCCTTATGGGTTCTCCTTAAGCAATTAATTAGTGAATCAATTTAATGGGTTGAATTCCATTTGAAGAGCTTGTACTGGTTGATTGGAACACTTTTCCAGATTTAACATATGTATGTTAGCATTTTAAATTTATATCACATGCGTGTGTGATGATGAAAATGCATCTCTGATGAACTTGAAGTAAGCTCAGTTTCCGGAATATACAAAATGTACATCATACGGCGAGATATCACTAAGGCCTGTCTATAATCTAAAAAATGTAATAACTCCCCTTTCATCGACATTATATACAAATCAACCAACCTATTTTTTGTCAAAATTCTGCCCATTTTAATTTTTAAAATCTCCAAAACATTTTGCTAATTCAGGCATGAGGAATGAACATTTTTATTTTTCAAACATTGGCTTATGATTTTAAAAATTAAAAATGTTTATTATAACTTATTAGGGTTAAGTTGTTACATTTTGAACATAAGGTATGGAAATTCGTAATAATTACGTCATATTTGAATGGATATAAATTTGAAGAGGAAATGGTCATAGGGATACTCAAAATGATAAGTAAAATATGAAAACAAATAACTAGTGGCCAAATACGCGAGGATCGTAACATCCCGACTGCAGAATGCTATACAGTTGATGGCAAAATCAAGCATATTTAAGGATTAGTAAAAAGATTTTGAATATGGGGCAAAGTGCATAAGACTGTATAATTTAGTTTTTTTTTCTAATCAAAATAAATATTATTTCTACAGTGTCTGTGAACCCGATCCTTCTACATCGAGAAAAAGGAAGGAAGGCTGCAAGACATATTTCTTTTATTAGTATGCAATTATATAATCTTAATAATAACAATTTCTTATTTTAGTAAATAAACATAAATTATTCATTGTTTTCATTATAATGTAATTTTATTAAGATGTTAAGATGTTAAGTGGTTGAAAGAGTTAAGCCAGCACTTGATAACTTGTGACTTGCGAGATCAAGTTGGCATATGCTCAGGCTCAGATTTAACCAATAAGTAAGACTACACGAGCTGAGTTTCAATGCTGACGGCTTCATCAAATTAACCTGCGTCCAGAGAAGGTGGTATAAACACGCAATTCACAGAGGTGAGTCCAGGCAAAAGACCAACGCATTTGTGAAAACCCATTCTCCTAAGGAAAAGTCAAAAGGGTTAGATCGGAGGATCACACCCCTACGGCACCATCAGCTAAGCAAGCCAAGACAGGACCCACACCTAACGCTTCCAGATGCCTCAAGTCTCCGCGGCGGCTTCTCTAAGTGGCGCGTATCTGAAATATCAAAATTGTTCATCACTCTGTCGCCTAAATCAGACTGAATTTGGCCGATGTGGTCTGTTTTTATTCGCATAATCCGAAAACCTCCGAAAAGACAGGTCTAACAGGGTCATCTCGCACGATCTCGTTGTAATAAACGTTAATAAAGTCAAAGAAGTCAAAGAAGTATGGCAACCCCATTAATTGTTCTAATGGAATGTAACGAAATTTAAGTGAACATCAATATAAATTTGTAGTCTGTGTACAGTTGAAGTTGGACCTCTAGTTTCCTTACACTCGGGGCCAATTCACACCACCTCCACATGATCATGCCCTCGAATTCGAGAATTTTGTTCGTTAATCCAGAAATTAACCTGATCGGTAGGATGATTGTTGCGAAAGTAAAATGGGCAAATCGCGCTGCACCTTTCTCGAAGAAAACACCCATTTTTATAAAACAATGGTAACATATGCACGAGTTTTTGAACTCAGTGTACGTCCATGCTGATTTGGCAAGCCTCATTAATGACAGCCCATTTGACAGAAAGTTCGGAAGTCCATACAGGAAGTCCCTTTATATCCCTGGAA
Source organism: Eristalis intricaria (assembly GCA_964034865.1). Taxonomy (NCBI): domain Eukaryota; kingdom Metazoa; phylum Arthropoda; class Insecta; order Diptera; family Syrphidae; genus Eristalis; species Eristalis intricaria. The sequence goes on from OZ035873.1 coordinate 162,157,582, forward strand.
AATACAAATTGTTGCTCCTCTGCATATACATAAGGTGTTGTATTTCTTATTAAAAACCTTATTATTCTTCCACCCCAGTATCAAGTGTCTTATAATCTCGATAAATTACAGTTTCTTAAGGTCAACTGAACATGAGTTGAGCAGAGAAAGTTCCATGAAATCGTAATTCCTTTGAATTGTTATATCAACATCCAGGGAATCGCTGTCAACAAAATGACGCACTTGGAGCAGCATAATTGCGCTCCACTTCACTAAAGCAAATAACACCCATGTGTTTCTATCTACACAGCTACGTACACATGTGTGCATCGTAATGTGTCGTGCTTAATCAATTCTCCCTCGTCGCACAAGTTGTGTGATGCCCACACGGGCATGTTCAATAACTCCATTAAACATAGTTAACGCCTTTAAGTGAGCAAGTGAAGAATCCATTCACACACATGTGCATATGTCTATGCTTATGTGCGTAATTTGTGTTTAATGTCAAGACAATAGATACAATTAACACTATACTCCCTTCACTCGCAGACAAATGGACTAAAAGGAACGACTAACTGCCGCAGCCCTACAAGTTATTCCCTTAGTCTCGAGCGTTAAGTGTATCGTTCGCATGGTCATGGCAAAACTTTTCAACTCAGCCAAGCGTGCGAGGCATAAAAATATTAATTCACTTATATGACATGCAATTTATTGGATAAACTTCGCATTCGCATAAGGAACGAGAATGAAAGGGGCAATGCGAAATGAGGGAAAAGAAGAAAAATGACTTGAGGCGAGGGAGTATGAATTTGCCATTTATCGACTTCATTTGAACCACCTTTTCTTCTTCATTCATTAGAAGTCTTCGAGTGGATGTATGAGTGGTTGCGAGGGTGTGTTGACTACACGAGTAAAGTTTCAGTAGCTCAGTTATCCTTTTAGTTTCATTTGCAAGAGGAGAGGAGGAGGAGGATTGTGTGGTGGAAAAGAATGATTCGTTCAACTGAAGATGATGCCGCTGTGGCATTTGGGATTAGCTTTCCCTTTTTGTTCGAATAAAAGGGCTTAGTTTGCCACCAGGCGTGCCCTCTCCATTCCGTTTCAATGATTAGATGACACCTGAAAAGGGTAAATTTCAACCACCCACCCGGTTTCCCAAAACAAAAAAACACACACTTTCCCCACAATCACTCATCCATCTATGTTACAAGGAGTTGTATGGGATAAAAATCTATCTTTTTTCACTTCGAAATTGTTCTGGCATCCGGTCATTTATATTCTCGATTGGACATGCATTATTGTAATTACACATTCGCCAGCAGCGGCCAGACATTCATCGTATCTGTATCTAAAACACTTGCGCCCATCAGTTTCTGGCCTGAACATTATTTATACATTAGTCTAACGACGAACTGAGATGGCCAGGCGTCCAGGTCACTCCAAGGTTAATAACACATATCAAAAATCAATCATGGGAAAATGAGTGTATTATATCGCTGGGGCAGGTTCGTAAACTACTCAATCAGGGCAACCTCCGCGCCGTGTAACTGCGTGTGTATCTCCCCTTGGAGTAGAGGGTGGGAAATATTGTCACCCTTATTTGTGGTTCCACTCAGGGCTCAGAATGGCTTAGCTTTGCAGGTGAAGTGAAACGAAAACAAACAGCTCGTACGAACTCACATCAATTTTTACGTCGATAATTCCCTTGAGAGGAGTCTTCTTCCTGCCCCTCTGGCTTCCATTACGAACACTGTGAATGATTGAGTTATCCAAAAGGAAAAACGGGACTCATAAGACCGAAGACCGACCTTCAACGGAACAATATGCTTACCTCAATCTAATTCGATTGAGTGGAGGTTGGCATTAAAATTGTTTGAATTTTTCTGCATCATTTACTTACTCCAATGTTAGGCTAACATTTTGATAAGAATGAATCCGTATTTTAAATTCAAATTTGGGCCCTGCAACCGACACTGGCGACCATGACCGACCGAAACATATGAGATTTTGATAAGCTGAATGTTATTTATTTTTTATGGTAATTTTTATTAGATCACGAGAGAGACTAGAGGGCGGGGAATGCGTATCCAGAAGACGTTTGTTGTATCCTTTTTATGGCTGTTTGAGTTCCGAGTTATATTGTTTATTACCAATTCTGTCTGCGCGCGTGTGTGTGTGTGCAGAGCATATGTTCGCTTAAATATTTAATGCTGAGCAGATATTTATTCTACTCTTGATAAATGATTTTCACATTTCGTAAATGTCAAGAAGAAAAGTTACGTCTTCATTGTATTGTTTTATGACAACTTAATTTTTATCGAATACAATTTTTCGACCTCCTCCAACGCTTTCTCCAAGATTTGTAGTGGAGTGAGAGCGAATCAATAACTTCATCATCAATCGACATTAGACGAATTAGACATTAATGTATCAATTTATGCAACAGATGACGTACGTAAATAAACACACAGCTAGATAGATGCCATGTTAACGTCATATGACATGGTTATTTGAAAACGCAATTTGCTGTTCAAGTTCAAGGTCTCCACCCGCAAATGGTTTGAACAGAATTCCTTTGTCAGCTTGGGCAATTTTCAATAACTCTCAACCCGAATGGACGTCTGTGCATCTGTGGAATCTATTTCATTGCGGTGACTCATAACTCGACTGTCCATTGCCCAAAACGGTCCTGCACAATAGAACAAATGTGTAACATTGGCTATGCAAGTGAGTGGAGAACCCTCGAGATATCATTGTGCCAAACGCATGTGCGACACATTGTTACTACACTATCCAAGGATACAGACATTCGTACCTCATTCGTACAGCTGCCAGGCGGCGAGTAAATCGTGCACAATGATTAATACGAGCAAAACGAAAAAATACATAAAACATTTCAGAGGTTGCTGCACCGGGAATGGGACACTTGAGCAGGGATGAATTGATTCTCTACCGTAAAACAGTAAAACAGTATCCCACTCGAGGACATTAAGAATGGACCTGGGTAGATGAACACGAACGACAATGTTTTAAAGAGAGCTTTGGAAAACACGGCAAGCGATAATGCTAGAGAAGTTCCTGAAAAATTGTTAAACGCAGACTTGAATTTAAGTTTCATAGACATTCTTAAACTGAACTTAAGAGTTGGGCAATCTCTGATTAATTTAAATCTGGGTCCTCTTCACTTAGGCAGGTAGTAGGTGGCTTGGATGTACTTACGCCAAAGTAGGCCCGTTATACTGCCACGTGGGTTTGTCTAAAAAGAGAGGGGTAGGGCCGGCGTGGTTATTAAGACAGCCAGCCAGATCTGTCAATGAAGTCTAATAGCGATTTGATTGATGTCTCTGTCAGTTCGCTTAGATTATCGGAGAAGTAGGAGCCCAGCTTTATTAGCTGAGGCAAGTGCAGGGCAGTTGCTCGTCGCGGCAACTTCTTCAAAAATCGTTAGAAAATAGTCTTATTCTTCGCGTGTAATCCCAAAAGGCAGTATCCGGTGATTATACCCATTGCTGTGCTAACTTTATGGCTTTTTAAGGATATCAGACTAACAGATCTTTTGGGGTCAAGGCTAGGCCAGATTTGTTTGGTAATTTGGCACGTATTGCCTATGTTCCATCTGGAAACGTGGAACGAGAAAATTTTTAACTATCTTTTTGCACCCACTTGTTCTGTATGTCCAAAGACCATTGTCAATACTATTAAATCCAATTAATAAATAAGCCACACACACAACGTTTAATGTAAAAAATTTAACATACTGACTTCACGTTCATAAAACAACACCACTACAATATTTTCCGCTGTGGCACCATGGGCCATAAGACGACACATGTTGGTAGTAGTGTTAGCATTTTCAAAAATATTTGTCCTGCAACACTGCCTGCTCCTCGCACGAATAAAGTAATGATCTGAATTCTAAGAGACAGCTACTGTTTCGATATGTACATATATAGCACGTGATGTGAAGCAGTTCTGTTGTAAACAATGTTTGGACTTAACATTTTCAAAGTGTGATAGATCTAGGGAAGATAACATCGATGTTTTGATAGCCGATACCGACGATAAAACTGTCAAACATCGACAGTGTTCATTCATTTCGTTAAACGTTGCCAAGATGTGTTAGATATAAAATGTGATTGTATTTCTGTAATAGCATTATACGTAAAACAATTTATACTAGAGTTGTCCTCTTCACATCTGTAGCAAGCTAAGAAATAGTTCCTTAAATAAAAATAACACACCACTTTATTATTTACAATATTGTTCTCACTATTAGTGTATCGTACCGGCAGTTGTTTCTTAGAATTAAGGTTCTTACTTGAATTTTGCAATGAATGGCTACAGTACATGCAATCGTCCCGATTGACCATAATCACTTATGTAAGTTCAACCAAGGCTTAAGGTTACCGACTTCCCATACCCCAGTATAGGGTATCTGATTTAACTGTAACCATTCGACATCTTTATTAGATACCTAATAGGTAATACCTTTGCTACGACATAATGTCCTTTAAACCTAGGTGCAATTTTCTTACAAGCTCCTGGTGTACTTAAAAAGTTTCTCAGCATAACATAATCTCCTGCCTCGTATTTTTCATGAATTCTATTCTTGTCCTTGATTAACTTATTTTACCTGACGTTTCACATTGTATCTTCCGCTCATTTTCTTATTTCTACTTAGTCCCTTCCAATTTCAATCTGATTAATTTCATCTTTCAACTTTTCTTTAATGTGATCTACTGCTTCCCCTCTTTGATGAACTCCGAATATGATAACCTTCTTGGGGAGCAGTGAAATGCTTTATCAATAGTCAATCGTATAGTCATTTCGAATGTGGTTTCTGTTGAAACGGGACGCTTGCTTGACAAATAACACTCATTATATACTTTTAAAAATCTCTCTTTTGTTTTACAATTCATTTCATCACTTTCATTCACATTCATCTTCACATTCTTCAAGAGTATTTATGATATTTTCTATAATTTTCTTTTTAACATTTGTTCTTTTTTCAAGGTTTAAGTTAGCTTTCCTTAAGAAATTATTCCCCAATGTAGCATGATACTGCACTGTTTCATTTTTAACAACAAAGTAATTAAATCAATGTTTTCGCCTTCGAATAAAATACATACTTTAACTTTACCAATAACTGAAAGTGGACTTTTATTGATTCCAACGTAATTATAATTCAAATCTACATTTTTTAAAATAAGGACTTCTGCCACTGACTGCTGTCGAACTATACTTATTGAACTGCCGGTATCTATTAATGTTCCTAAAAATGCTTCATAAATATAATTTTCGTTCTTAAAAGTTGATCGGCGGATCGAGTTGAAAACTGGCTTCATGTTCTTCTTTGGACATTTTGCAGAGTAATGTCCCTTTTCTTCGCACACATGACACGCTCCTAGTTATCTTCTCGGTTTGAAACAGTCCGATGCAAAATGCCCCACGGAGTTACAGTTGTAGCACCTTATTAATTTATAAGATCCTTCAACAACTACCAGATCCTTCAACAACTAAATGCTGACATGTTTGCGGTTCGTTTAGCCAAGATCACATTATCGAATGCTTCCAAGAATTGTACTTTATCCGAAAAGCGATGCATCCTTGCCTGCGATCTCAAAGTATAGGCTGGTATTCCTTCAATAAGATGTTCCAGAAGCTCTTCTTCTTCCACGACAATCTTGTTGGCCAAAATGAGCTTGTCATGAAAATATTCCTGGAACGACTCGGTCGGCTGCCATTTCCTGTTTTCAAATTGACGTTTTTTAACGATCTCCAAACAGTGCTCGCATGTCCTTTAACAACTCTTCCACCGGAATAACCATTAAGTCCAGTCTTGAGTTTAACCATTTCAAAGCCTTTCCCTTGAGTTTATTAGAGATTAGTGCTCTGGTGTTATTGTTATCCAAACCGTAAGCACGCAAAATACTTTTCAATTGGGATTCCCAATGACCAAAAGCAACCCCATTCCCAGTAAATTCCGGTAAAAGGTCTTTTACATGACAAAAATTGTTTTTTTTTTTTTTTTCGTTTCAGTTTGATGTGTGTGAATTTGATTTAGCATATCACTTCTTTTTCCTCTCATTAAAATCATCCTTTATTTAAGTTGTCGCTCCTTTTTTACCCCTCTCTTTAATATTTGTTCCCTGTGGCATCAGTTTCTTCTGATTGTGTCTGGTCGATACTCTCCTCAAAATCTTCCTCGGAATAGTTTTCAGCATTATACCTTTTATCGCTCTCATCAATGTTTGTTTCTGCAACACCAACTTCTGGTTGTGTGTGACCAGTACTCTACTCAAAATCTTCATCGGAATCGTTCTCAGCATCGACCGCGTCCTGCTTTTCGACGTAAGAATGGTAGTCCCCTCGTTGGCTTCCCGGAATTTCGATCAAGCGTAGTATCAGCTCGCTTTTTAGCACTTAACCACTGCTTCAGCAGCGCAGCCGTGTATGACTTCATTATACATTCAGATTGCATGATTAAACACTAGATATTCAGGTATATCCCAGTTCTGAAATTTTAGCAAGCTAATAAATAGTTCTTTGAATAAAAATAACACACCACTTTATTATTTTTCTAACTTTATTTATATTTTACGCTGTCTACTTTTCGAATGCATGGTTTACAATATTGTTCTCACTATGAGTGCATCGTACCGGCAGTTGTTTCTTAGAATTGAGGTTTTTACTTGAATTTTGCAATGTTTGGCTACACATCCGAACTATATTTTCAGTGTTCCAGACAGTTAATTGTTGCGTATGTCGTATATTGAGGTGTACCTGTCGTCTCCTATACCAATCAGAAGACTACTGAGATTTGCGAGGATACGAAATGTCTTTTCCCAAAGCTTTCAAAGATTGCAAAGTTATATCTCGCCATCGTTACCGAGTCTGTTCGTAGTTATCGTTTGTTCTCGGACGCTGAGGCAACCATCCCTCAGAACACAAATAAAGTTCTGGGGAATAACCAAACTTCTTTAGCTCAATTCCAGTTTGCAGTTGTTACAATCGAAAAAAAATAAATGTTTGTTCTGTCTCTTCTTTAATTTCAGTTTAAATAAATAAATCCATTTAGAAAGTATGTTTATTTCGCAAATGAATTTTATTGTTTTGGGATCTATTTGACGGGAAAGCTCTTACTTACTATATATGACGTAGAATTTTTCTTTTGAAAGCACTAAGAAGCAGCTCCGCAGTTTTTCTTAGCTTTCAGCTTTCGGCTAAATACAGCAGGACTATCAAAATAAAAGTTTTGTAGAGCATGATCTTGGTCCTTCGAGTAAGGAGTTTTGAACCCAGCTGTTTCGACAAACCGAAGTAACATCGGTTGCCAAGGGTGATTCTACTTCAGTGGAAATTAGTTAAGGTTTTTGCGTTGAAAGTCGGAGGACTAGAATTTTGTTGTTTAGGTACAGTACGTAGTAAATATAACCAGCAATTTGTGTGTTGGAGAAGATAAATCAAACATCGGAAAAACATCGATGTGTTGTTTTCATCATAGTCGTCAGTTATGGACTTCTTTGTAATTTTGTGTACATATTTTCCTGGGAATTAACTTTGCCTAGTATATGTGGAGAGTTACAAAATTCGTAAAATACATAGAAGTAGATCTACCGGCAGGTAGATGGCACTGAGTGCGGACGGACAAATAAATTTGTCTTTTAAAGCCTTAAGCGTCTGGTTTTACAGTACTAGTCACGGAAACAAATATTTTTTTCGATTTATGGAATGATCGAGTTATAGGGGCTAATTCATAGCCAGCTCATTAATACTGCCTAAAGTCAACTTTAGTTACAACCGGCTCTAAATAAAGAAGTCGACTCTAACTTTTCGTTATTTTCGTTATAAACACATTTATATGCATAATAGCATATCTAGTGTCTACTTAAGAGCGTTATTGCATGGGGATGTTATCGAACAAACCCAAATGTCGAAACATTTTCGGAGAAATCTATTACTTTTAAGTGATTTAGATTGGTAGATAAATAGATAGATAGTTCGATTTATTTGTATACCAGATTTTTCCAAATTTATTATTTTTTTATTGTTTTTAAAAAATCGTTTAAGCTTGGCTAAGCCGTCTGCCCTATTGACATCATTTAGGTTGTTAAGTACATGATTCATATAATATATCATATAATATATAATATATTTTATAATAGGTTTTTGTATGATAGTTTTTCGTTTTGATTTTTTTATTGGTCATTTTTATTCTTATCAAAATCGTTTTATACTAGAAAGCATTGTTTGAAATTTGGTTACATTGCGGTTTTATAAAACTTGTACAGTTCGTTTATATTTCTTTTTCGTTAAGCACGGCTCGAACTTTCTGTTCGGATATATAGTTGTTAAAGATATCCCGTCTTATTTCTCATAATACAGACATTTTCCTAGGAAACGCAAAACATCCTCGGTCTGATTGAGGTTGCTTAGATTGAAATAGATAGGCAGATCGTCTCGATGTGGTATGAAATTCAGTACTATCAGCCCTCTTCTCATTTCAAACATGGCCGAGATCAGGCCAAGTTCATTTTCGATGCGGAAGTAATTCTACTCATATAGGTTGTGGTTGAGCCTACTGTATATTGCTCTATGAACAGAAGATGAAGCTTCGTTTAAATAACCCGCCCTACACTTTGAGTTCAAAAAGCTCAACTCTACGGCAAAATCCATTTGCATTCAGCAATTTGAAGATTCTTTGGTAGCTGTTTGCAATTTTTTGTTTTAATTTTTGAAGAGTATTCCTGTCTAGAAAAAGGCTTTTCAACAGCCATTAACACTCGTGAAAGAACAATAGCACGTACAACAATGTCGCGCCACCCGTATTATTATGACTTACAATTCAACAATTATTTAATTGTATTTAAATTAAATGTTCTTACTTTCGACAAGTTGTTAAGACGTTAATAAATAATATTACTCTGTACCAACTGACAAATCTCCTTGAAAATGGATCCCAAAAACTGGCTTGAAAGAGTCTCAACAGCTGAAGTCACTCGTGTTCTGTGGAGACTCCGCACCAGATGGCATAATGAAGCCAAGACACCCAAGACTAACAGCAGACTCAGATTTTAAAAATACGTTCCAAAAATATCTAATGCACGAAAATAAAATGTCTAAACAAGTAGGTACAAGAGTAAAAAGTAATTAGTATAGAAATGATAAAGTTCAGCAGCTTGTCGCAATCCCCTTCCCCACACAAGCAGAAAAGTTTTTAAATTATCAAAATACAACATCCTAGATTTCAAGGTAAATTTTGTGGCAACAACTTTACGGGCTTACATTGTTATACTTGCAAAACATTTTGCTTTCGTACTCCCAGCTACTTGGTATGTGTGTAAATAAACTCTGTTGACTCGTGCTGCGTCTGGCATCTATGAAATTACCGAACCGCATCCAAATGCAGGCGTTGTGGTACCGTTTCGGGCGGGCCGGCTTTTAACCCGAAAACACACATATCCGGGCAGAGAGGGCAGCAATGAGGCAATAACGTGCTTTAAGAAAAACCGTCATTTTCAACGTCGAGTATGGCATTTATGCCTGTCTGTGCATGCTGTGAGTGGAAGGAAGTTTTTCCCTCTCGGAACCCTTAACTTTGTAGCAGAACTTTTTTCTTTCGCCGTTTGAGTGATGACAAGAAAGTTTTTATTCAAGTTTCAAGAAGTAAAAGTCTTTAATGGTTTATGAGAACCTTGTGAGGGGATGGTCGCACTGCATTTGGGAAATTGAAATTTATTTATTACGAAACAAGTTAGCAGTGGTTTTTTCCTTCAGCGGTCCCATTTAAATTGACAAATGGCCATTTGCAGAGGTCAGCAGGAGACGCAAGGTCGATTTTAAGGTCTTGCGGTGTTACTTGGTACAGCTTAATTTATTGCTTAATTGTGGTTTCAATTGTCAAGGGAGTTGAGATTAAAAAAGGTGTTTGACTGCACTTTTTTACGTTTCTATGTTGAAGAGAAGTTTTGCTTAAGGTCTTGCGGTATTACTTGGTACAGCTTAACTTATTGCTTAAATGTGGTTTCAATTCTCAAGGAAGTTCCGATTAAAAAAGGTATTTGACTGCACTTTTTTAAGGTTTCTATGTTGAAGAGTAGTTTTGTTGCTTACAGTCGAGGTTTCTTTTTATAAGGTTGCGAAAATGTGTTTGCTTGTGCTGAATTTATAGGGTCAACAGATAAGAACGTCCGGAAAATAATCTTAAATAAAACCACAACGTTGTGAGATATAAAATTAATTCTGGATTTATTTTGAAGCTAGATTCATGTCATAATGTGGGGAATAGCACATTCTTCAAATGCTCGCCTCGGCTTCGTCGGCAGTGGTTCAAGTGGCCGATTCAATTTTTGATGACTCGACACAATTATGGCTTCGAGGTCTTCCAAAATGTTTCGCATGTTAGACTTGGCGTGGATTAAGGACTTCAGGGCGTGAGACATCCTCCGAAACTAGGAGCTTTGCGTAGTTGGTATGCCAAGTAGAGCCCTCTTATTGGAACCACGATTGATAGTCAAGTCAAGCATCTCATAAAAAGTCGGTTAACATCGTTTTTTTTTCTTCTTTGGAAAGAAATAAGGTCCAAGTATTACCTTGTTACCCTATACCCAGCTTTATGCTTTTTCGAACACTTTTGGATTGTGGTCGCTTCAATAATCGTAGTTTTACAATTTTGCCAGGTCAGAGGACTAAGCCATGCCCATTGTATTTCATTTTCTGATCGGCACATATTACTGTTCCTTCTTCTTACTGGCCCCTATGGTGGAGCGCGGTGTATTTCCTTCATTTAGCACTTATATCTGTCTGCTTGGTGGCAACAAAAATATATTCGCTCTCAAATATTTCTATGATGCGACGAATTGTCTGGTCGCTATAACTGGCGATAGAATTTCTGTAATTTATTTTTAATAATTTCCCACGTTCGGCACTCGTCGAGCTGTCGATAATATTTCGACAGCTGGATGTGATTAGCAACTTTGACAGCTGTCGAAAAAAAATTGGAAAAGTTAAAGGTAGGTAAAGGTGGTAGTTCGGTAAAAACCTATATAGCACGTTTACCCTTATCCTTAGCCCCTTAAATTCTTAATGTGGGCGGGGGTGGTGTTCTTATTATCATCTACTCACTTGAACCTACGGTATGCTGGTTCCATTTCGCATGCGACTAAAATAATTTTCACCCCTCCACCTCTTTCGTATCCCTGACAATGCTCAGAGAGTACAACCGCCCAGAAAATGTATTGAGTTGGCATAAAATTGTAATTCGTGCAACATAAGCTTAGAAGCGGGCCAATTTTATTATCATTAATTATTTAATATTCTTCGCAGAGATCACATCAAGTGAGTTGAAGAATAATCTTGTAACCACTCGCTGGCTGGCTTTAGCCGTAAGTCTCCCTCTCACGGGTTTTGTTGCAGCTGCGACAATGTGAGTTGTTTGTGATATGTAGTTTGACGGCCCTAGACTGCCGACGGCAGAAGATGATCTGTTGTATTAGATCGGCTGTGCCCAGGACATATTTTCCTTAATATTGCAAGGCTTGTCCGTCTAGTCCATCTAAGTTTGTTATTTCAAGGAAGTGTGAACAGATATTAGCCTCAACAGCTTGTTGGGCAGGATATACAACAGCTAGTTCATTGGCCTTCACTTTTTTAAGGGATATGACTTGGATCCAGATGATGGACCTTTTAAGCTGACATTTTCTAACGATGCTAACTCAACTCGACGTTTCCCATATAGAACTAAAATTGGCCAGCAGTCTGTATGCTTTATAAATGTTCAGGAATTTTGAGACCTCACCCGCATCGACCGTAGAGCGCTTGAGGTTGCTATGAATGATATATGAATTTTATATACGATATATGAATTTATGAAATACCACGTGATGGACCAGCTGTCAAGCTTGAAAAATACGAGGTGCTAACAGAAATTCCTACCTATTTGATTTTTCGGACTTTCGAGTGGAAGAGAGCGGTTGTTTAGTCAGACTGAGAACAGGGACATTTGGGCATTTTGGTTTTTGTGGTGAACAGCATCAGTTCGGTTTTGATTGAGTTGACACCTAGGCCGCACCTTTTGGTCCAGGTACTTATTTCACTCAAAATAAACTATGGCCACACATTAAGTTGGGGTTATTATTCTTCACAAAGAAAATGTCATACGAACTATTGAGAAATGGCTGTATCTACTAGGATTCTGTCCGTATAGACCACCGTAAACTTGGATCACACCATTTTATCAGTACACGCATGGAAGTTGGATGTAGCGATGTTAACTTACACATTTGGATTCAGATATATGTAGTGTACCAATTCCAGGTACGTAGTAGAAGTGCAATAACGGAATGCAAATGTCTAAAGATTGACCACAGTTTGACACTATGATGAATATGCACAGTGAAGTAGGATTTCTGCCAATAATATAGGTAGTCAAAGTGAATTATTTTGACAGATAATTTTTTTTTCCATATACAGTCGAACTTCGATCTCGAACCACCAAAAAAAAACGAACTATTAAGTAAAATACAAAATTGATGTAAATATTTATTTATATGCCGTATAATACATAAAACGTAGATGAGCATAATTAAACCATTGTAGGTACACAGAATCATTTGTTGTTTCACGAGTCTTTTAGTATAAACGCAAAAGGAGTAATGAAAAGTAAAAATCAAAGACACTGCGAATCGATTTATTTTTAACTTACCTCACTTCACTTTCGATCGATGAAAAAAAAAACACGGCTGTTAATTTACTGTATTCGATTTAATAAAAAAATAGTTTCGGTTCAATTAAATATACTTTTCTTAAACATACACCCTCAAAAGTTGGCCACCACCCTTACTTGGTCAGAAAAGTTTGCACCACCGTGTTCACTGTAGTTTCACTGTATTCGCCGTCTACTAAAAGTGTCCTGAATCCTTATAGCGAAGCCACGTAGAGAACAATCCCAAAGAGTTAAATTTTGCTTGAAAGAAAACAAGAACACGAAGAGAATGTTGGCATCATCGTTATTTTTGTGATTCCATGAGTAATTTGTAAACTGTCAACCGAAAGCAGACAACCTCTCAAGTACACCAAGCTGCTGAAACTTATAATTCAACCGTCAACTCGCATCCAAATCCAACAAACCTTCGTTATTCAAAGGGATGACTTTAAGCCATGAAACAATTGTTCATTCTGATTAACGAAGTGACATTTATTTTCACATTTCTTTATTTCCACAGACTGTGTAAAAAAATGTTAATCATAAGAAGATTAAGGGTTAGGATTTTTCATATGCAACTCCTGGAAAGTTCTTTTTGCATTTTAATTTATTTTAAATGCTGTCATGACAACTTGTACATATGCGGAGTGTATTTTGCCGTCGTTGCTTTGTGGATGTACATGTGTGATTAATATTTCATTCTATGTAACTAGTGACTAATGCATGGCTGCACAAGGTAATGACATTACAAAACATATTCGGCAGTCACGATACAAAATGGTAGATTCAACATATTTTCTCAATAAATGATTAGTTTCCATATCGAAACCATACATCTCTACATAATCATTGTGTTGATTCACATAACGAACAAACAATGTTCAATTTTCCATAATTGTAGTTCTGTCAATAGGCTTGCATTCTCAATGAATTTATCTTTGATTTCGATACCCACAATTGATCTACTTTATTTACATGTTTTGAGCGGTATACACAAAATATATAAACGGAGTTCATTAGTCTGATTATGTATAAGCCACAATAAAGGATTCTCTGAATTCGGAAATGAGTTGCATTTGGAAGGCACTTGAGTGTGTTCATTTCACAATCTAGAAGAATGCAATACATTTTGCTACGAGTAATTACATGTAGACTATACTCCACATTTGTATTTGTAATATGAAATTGATGGCATATCTGTGTTTACTGCTGCTGTAGCCATTGCACTTTTTCTGATTCTTCCGGTCTAAGGTGTTCGAAGGAATCTTACTTAGACAACCCCGTTTGGGGAAGAAATACGATTTACTGCTCTGCACAAATTCGGTTTTGGAAGTAATTTGCTTGACCAAATAAATCCCATAACTGATGTTCGAACAAAAGCCCGTCTGCTCACCTGGTTTCCTTCATTCTTCGATGTTATTCGATTGTTTTCTCCTTTGACAAAGTTTGGTGTGAAGGTTTGGAACATACTCTTCGGCAATTCTTCACGTAAGAACTTTATATAAATTAATTATTAAACTATTAATCTGATAAATATCTATTGCATATAAAACTCCCTAATTACCTAAACTAAATCCATACAAGCTGAAGAACCACAAGGAAGTGATTTTGGTCCTCTCCTTTACATGTTTTATAGCAGCGACATGTGACATACAAGACTAGAGAAAAATTAAGAGTAATAAGAATGACACTCATTGGGGCCACACTCTCGAAGATACTATGATTTTCAGATCTTAATCATATAAGAACATTGTATTTTATAATTTTGTCTACATGCTTCCCGTTAACACTGTTTGCTTTAATTTGAAAAAGTTTTTTTTCCTAACAATCTCCTGGATGCCAATAGTGAAGAAAGTGCCCATATTCTCTAATCTTAAAAATAAGTCGTTTATAAAATGACAATGGTTTCTTAAAATATACCATGACGTATGTTAATTTAGACTAATCATTCCAACTAACTAATTAGATTCCTGATATTTACATCTATAGGTTGGTAGAGCTATTGTTAAATTCTATTTTGGAAAAATTTGTGTTATCAGTTAGTGTTACAGAGGCAAAGGTATCGGAGATATCGTGCCATATTGCAATTTATTTTCATCACCCTAACTCATCGTTTGGTCATAAGTTACGGATGTGCTTCATTAAAACGACAACAACGCAACCGTCTTTTGTTTTCTAACAGCACCCCACAACTGAGCTCTTTTCATCACAATCAAAATCAATTACAAAAGTCCATGCGCACCACGAGGGAAATATGTTTCCACAAATCAACTTTGATGTCAGTGTCGCTGTAGGTCACCACTCCAAATTTAGCTGACTTAAGTAGTCCGCAGAAAGCTATGCGAATTGATGGCTATGGGCAAAAATATTCAGGGTACCCATCCCTAGGTACAGACTTTAAGCTTCAAAGAAGGATCCACAATTTGTGGAAAAGATTAAAGGTTAATAATAACATGGGACACTCTCCTTCATCATTCCACTCACGCTCACTGAAATAACTATTTGATAAAGGTTCGTAATCGAAGTTTCCCTTGTCATCGAAAAGGGATCTTTGTTCTTTCTGAGCCTCTGGGATTTCATTTCAATAGAAACATTATGATACACAGAAATATACGATTTGATCCCTTCTATTATTTGAGGGCAGAGTGTTAGGAGAAAAAGTGGAAGGAACAGTTCTCTGCTGCCGTTAAGATACGAAGGATATTCAACTAGATATAAATGAATGTGATTTTTGCGTGAATATGGACACACCTGTTGAAAAGTATGAAAATTAAGGATTGAATCAATGTAATTCAGTAGACACAATGAATATTTACTCTTCATTTTGTAAGAATTTTTTCAAAGGTGTTTGTGGGTACTTAATCGGATTTTCGTTACTGAATAGAATTAAGAAAATTTAAGGTTCTGAAAAAAAATCATGGCAAATGGAAAACAGATGAGAACACTATACACGCCTGGCGTCAAAGCGGGAATTTTCGAAAGAAAATTATAGCCAGAGACAAATGATCACTTCTTACACACTTTTATCACTTTTATCGCTTTCCTACACAATACAATTCGTAAATAAATGAAATCTATTCTTCTTCTATTTGCGACTCAATTAAAATTGTTCTGCCTACAGTCGGGGGATGGACAGTGGGATCATCCAACAAGGCCAACAGCCAACAAGGCTAACGACTAACGAACTAACTAACGAACTTCGGCGTTAGTGTAACTAACTTTAAGTTTCCCTCAGTCTGAAACTTAAAATCCAGAAGTTGTCCAAATTTTAGTTTTTAAATTTATCCTGGACTATTTTTGACAATTCAAACATACAAAGTTGTCTTCAGCACGGATAATGGCTGGATATCTCTATCGTCTATTACCTCTGGTTTTCAGCTGTTGCCGGCAATGTTTTAAAGAACAGTAAAACCGTCTATGGAAATTTGTAATGCTTACATTTTAATGCACAATTATCTAATACGATTGGTCACTGTGTAATTGCCCGTAATTCACGGGGCTTATTGGCAAATAATACAGAAACTATCAATATTTTAAATCAAATCGAAAGGGCTTCTCTTCTCTAGTTTCAAGGCAATGCATCCTGTATTAGTTCGATCACCATTATTTTTGTCCGTTTTGAGGGACGAAAACTATAAAAGAAATCATCATCATCAATCAGGCTGACAGGCAGGTAATTACGATAATGGAAGAACTGTAAATTGAAAGTTTAATTTGATGCAGTAATTTTTACATAAAAGTTTTCCTTGGACATGTCCATCTGATTTGTTGTGTGATAAGCGTGGATGTAAATCGTGTTTTCTTTATTTTTTAAGAATAAAATAAGGAGCCTGCTCCGACGTCTATTTCTTAACAAGATCGCCGCTAATTTAGCATTCACCGCTATCAATGAATACTGCGTCAGTGGAAGTCATGGCTCTAGATTGGGTCTGCCCTACAAGGACATGCAATAACATTCACAGTGCCATCTCATTCCGAAAATGAATTCACGTGGGGGCTTACTTCTTCATAGTAGGATCGACTTCACAATGAGCATCACTAAGCATGACTCCTGCTAACCGGCAACCAGCCACCTACTCATCCACCTAACCCAACTTAATAGCTTTTAATGAATTTGTTTTTAAATGTTCCACATACGCCAGAGTGAATGATACAATGATATCCAAGAAACACATGGTTTGCTTGGTTGATTTCCGTTGTAAGAGAAGACGTGTGCAATCGATATTTCGTTTCACATTTGCTATCTTATGACAACAACTGCCTAAGATAGCATATGCAAACAGATAATCTGAATTGACCTTCAAGCAAAACAATTAAACGAACATATTTTTTCTTTATTTTCAGACTACAACAAGCTGCATTAGCTGCCAATCAAAGTCGATCATGTCGAAAGGCCCCACCCCCATTGCTCAGATCGCGGACACTTCCTGCGATAGTCGTTCCTGGAATATCCATAATTGCAGCTCAACCTGACACAAATCGCTTTCAAAATGGTAAGAAAATTCCTATTCCTCTGATGCCGAAAGAATTCTGAACGGTGATATATTTCTTTCAAGACAAAGCTCATGGGAGCACTAGCTCTCACCGATGGTCACTGTTGCCAAAGCCACGAGGATCGGTTGTGTGCGACGACAGCAGTTTGGAGTATCGGCGTAAATCGTCCAGTAGTTCACAAGGGGGTATTTCAATTGGAGCTGTTAGCAACTTGGATCCGTACTCGTTCAATTGTGATGAATTCGAATGCCAACCGGATGGAACTGTCGTTCTAAGGTGAGCTCTTTAATTTTTTTGGGCAATATGTATATTTCTTGGATTTGCTTTCATGATAATTGGTCATTAGGCTTATGTAAAATTACCACGCTTCTTTATAAGAAGGATAGAAATGTATAGTCCTTATCTTTCACGAACAGCTTAAGATATTTGACTTGCATGTTATGCTTTCCATTTATAGTCACATTGCGTGATAGTTAACGTTACCAACATTATGAAGCAGTTATGGTATCTTTGGGCATTTTCACAAATCAGCTTGCTTTCTTCATATTTGTTTTTATTGTTTTCACTTTCGTTGTGTTTGCATAGGTATATCATGAGAAAAAATCGATAAAAAAGAAATCTATCTTAAGTGGAAATCCAAGGGACCGTTGTCATTTGTCCACATTAGAGAATGTCCGCTTAAGAGAAATTTTAAAACAGATTTTAAGAAGAAAACAAAATTATCATCTTTAGCACAATATTAGGTTGGGTTAGATTAGAGTGACTGAGGGAGTGGCTATGGGTAGCAGTCACACTTCGGTCAAAGTAGGCCCGATAATCCACTTGACTTTATTCCGCAAACCATTTAGAGCTTTTATTGAAACTATGAAGATGACGAAATCTAATGCTGCTTAATTCTGCCAAGTTGTTGAAGTTTTTGGTACTACAGTCCGGGGTGAATCTGGGCCTCAACCAACAAGCCTCTCCAACCAGCACGGTCTCTGGTCCTTCTCCACCAGGGTGCGCCACCTTAAACGCGGACATCTTCTGTTACGTTGTTACACGAGTTCTGAGGCGAAGGCTCTTCGGGTCGGAGCTGAGTATCATACGCTCTACATGGCCTAGCCATCTATGATTGGATCCGAAGACGCCTGACTAGACTCATGTCGCTGTACAGCCCGTACAGTTCGTGGTGGAATCTTCTCCTCCAAAAACTGTCAACGCAAACAGGACCAAAGGTCACACGAGCTTTTCTCTCGAAGAGCCCAAGGACTTCCACATCCGCTTTTGAGATTGTTCCTCGTACAGCAGGACTGTCATGATCAAGGTCTTGTACAAAGCAGCTTGGTCCTTAGAGGGATGGCTCTACTACTCAATTGCCTCTTGGGCCCATAGAAACAGCGGTTGGCAAGAGTTACTCTGCGTTTGATCTCGCTACTGATGCTGTTCTTATTATATACTGCGTAACCGAGGTAGACTAAGTCCTTGACTACCTCGAAGTGATAGCTGCCCATTGAGACGCTCTGTCCAATTCGCCGATGTTGTGTGTTCTTTCTTGATGACAGCATATACTTCGTTTTGCAATCATTCACCGCTAGACCCGTCTCAATGCAAGCAAACGCCTCATTGATGGCTCGCTGTATTCTGCCAATCACGTCCATGTCACCAGCGTATGCTAACAGTTGTACGGACTTCTGGAAGATCGTGCCTCTAGTGTAAGCGTGTGAGTCTTTCACGATCTTCTCCAGGATGATGTTAAAGAAGTCACATGACAGCGCGTCGCCTAGTCTAAAATCTTTTTTGACATTGAATGTCTCGGTGAGTTCGTTACTGACCTTGATGGAGCAACGAAAATTTTCCATCGTCATCCTGCACAACCTGACGGGTTCGGCAGGAATGTCAAAACTAGACATGGCGTTGTATAGCTCCTCCCTTTGCACGCTGTCATATGCGGCCTTGAAATCGACAAAAAGGTGGTGGGTATCGATTTGCATTTCTTGTGTCTTTTCCAGGATCTGCCGTAGTGGGAAAATCTGGTCGATGGTGGACTTCTCTGGCATGAAGCCACACTGAATCATCACTATCAGATTATTTACAAACGGCTTCAGGCGAGTACACAAAACGGCAGAGAAGATCTTGTATGCGATTTTCAGGAGACTTATCCCTCTATAGTTGGCGCAGTCAAAGGGGTCTCCTTTCATATGGATCCAAATTTACTAGAGAAAATACGCTGCAGTTGCATAGAAGATGGTTTCCTCATCGTGGGAAGAGGTGAAGACCTCTGCCGATTCGGCAAAATTCATTGTAGAGGATACCTAGTCTGGAGCGTGAGTAGCGATGGTGCAGTACCCATTATACAGGTCAGGTCGCGTGAGTGTTTTCGATTGAGAGTAGGCAATGTCTTGTGATGAAGCACCCAGGGCTATGTACGTTTGGTATGAGAAATCATTTTGATGAGATGCTTGGCTGAGGTCGTGCCTTTTCTAGCGAGTTCGTCTATTTAGCAATTCTCTGTGATCTCACTGTATCCATGAACCCACATTTTTTTGTCGAAGATTTTTAAACACTACACTGGAGCACTCAGACTCAAAAACTGACACATTGTACAGTGCAACCACATATGTCTAAGATTACATTGTTATTTTTTTATTGCTATAGTTTCGAATTTTTATTATCGCTGACTCTTTGTGAGATCGGAGAACAGGCATCAGCTGCATCGCCTTTTGGTCTCCAGTTTTCAAAGCAGTTTAAAACAAAAACTCTTTGATTCTCTTTAGAATTATCAAATTATCGTTCGATCATTTATCGGTTTGACCGTTATTGTCAAACTCTTGATCGCAACTAGTTTTTTGATCAAAGGTCAATAGTATATCGTCCTCTGAGGTAAAGGGCTTATTTGAGTGGTTTGATTGGGTAAAAGCGGGTACAATTCTTTTGAATCAGGTTATTCATTAATTGCAGAAGAAAATGTTCCTGCATTGTCATGCATGCCAGCATCATCCATTATATCAATAAATGTGGTTTGGAACTTTTTCACGATAAAAATATGAAATTTTGAATGTCCTTATCAAATACTTTTCGCATATGGTTTTTCATTGAATACAAGTGGATTTAGTTTTTGTTTCGCTTCAATATACCAGGGTCTTAGATGGAGAAATATACACGCATCACCTACGGTCATCTCCGATGGCATTATAATTTAACCTTACCTTCAATGAACTCGCTCGTGACAGGGTGAACACATAAGAACTATAGTGATCTAAACGATATGTGATCTAAAATGGGGCTTTAAGCTTTATTTTGAATGTAAATTGAAGCCATTATGTATGTAATCGCATCATTCATCGACGATATTTTTGAATCGGCACAATCTTATACGGATGTAGGCCCGAATTCAACTGTAAAATTGACTTTGGCGATGGCCAATTTTCTTCATCGGCGACAGTTGTGGGTGTTCTTCGATACTGGCATTACTACGGCTGTTTTCTTCATTCAGGTCTGGATGGTGGTCTGAAGAGAACTCAAGCTCAAAATTAGCCACGTTTCGAGAAATTGCTTCACGTTAAAATTGAGATGAAATTTCGATGATGTCCCTATGATTTCGTTTATTTTAAACAACTTTTTAAAACCGTAAAATTATACACGACGTAATGACAGCTAAATGTAGTTGGCGGCAGTGGCGTTGTGGGTATGTGGGTCGACCACTACTCAAGTGATCCTCGCTGCCTAAATTGGATTTCCGATATAACCAAAATAATTGTCACGGCCCCACATCTTTCGAGTACTGACAACGCTCAAACAGTAATAACTCTAGAAAAAGCTTATCAAACTTGACTGTTTGGAGTCGGCATAAAACTGTATGTTGCTGTCGAAGTTACTCGCTGGCCCCCCACGGGTTGTAGGGCTAATATATATATAAATAAATGTCATTGATATCTTTGATAGCTGCTGAAACATAACAATTGGAACAACTATCGTTGCTATCGTGTTACATTTTAGTTGAATCTTTCGACATTCGTTCCATTTATTCCTTATTCCTACGTATATAAGACCTTGTAGCATACACAGAAAGAAAACAATTGGGATTAAAACAAAAGCAGATTTAAGGTTTAGTAATGCTACGACAGTGTTGTTTTCTTACGCATCTCCTCATCTTCCTTACTTCTTCATTATCTTTCTGAAATATTCACCATGATAAGTATTCTCCTAAGAAGTTTTGAATAACCAAGCAAATCTTTTAAGTATTATTCTTCTCTTGCAATCTACTTCTTTTCATCTTTTCATGAACCATATTTTTACTCACAATGCTTTCTCCTCGATTTAACAGCGTCGCACAGCTTTTGTATTCACATGCAGTAGTTTGTGCACTCGATGTACTCGCAAAGAAACCACCAAATAATACGATTTAATAGTGTTGTCTTTGTTGTCTGAATCTGCAAAACTCTCCAAGCATAACACTTGTACATTCAATTGTGTCGCAGCTTTTTTATTACTCACAAATTGCACTGTATAAAATTCACAGACACTCTTTTCAGCTACTTAAACAAATCTAGCAGCAGTAACTGTGTTGTGAACATTCCTTCTTGCACATAATGTGGAAACGGTTTTCAGAAATTGATAAATTGAGATGATGCAATGACAGTAATTTTATTTTCACAAATTTAGCAAAATTTTCGCATGGCAATGCCCAATAAAAACAAAACAACAAGCAAATGCAGAACACAAGCTGATAGTTGGGGATTATGTAAAATTGGGTGATAACCACGACTTTTTAGGTTAAAGGGCTCACCTTTATAAACGCAACTACTAAATTTAATTTTGTATCATTATTGACGCAGTAATCGCAACTTTTCAAATAGACAAAAACTCGATAATTGCAACTACCGCAGTTTCTATTAGTTGCCTCAATTTAAACATGTGGATGTGGTCGATGTAGCCTAATGGTTAAATGCGTCGACTGCCATGCAGGGAGTTCTAGGTTTAATCTCTGAATTGAGCAACTTCATGGCTTCATCTCCATCGAGTCACTTCAAGTGACACTGCTCTGAAAGCATTCCCGTCTCGAAAAAGCTGCTCAAGCTTCGTCCTTCGGAGTTAGTATGTCATCTAGCACAACGTACTCCGAAAGCATGGGCTTCCAGAAGCTCGTTTGGTAAACTTTGACTGATGTCTTAACATTTTCTTCACAGAAATGGTGCTTGGTGACTCCGTGTCGCGATTTGTCGTGATTTGCTGAATGAGAACCCTGTCATTCAATCGATGGTGGTGAGGTTAAACAGGTCATATCAATTTTTATAATATGGGTGGCGCGACAGTCCAAGGTGGACCAGTGCCTAGCTTTTCAGCAACAGTACAGTTTTATGCCGACTTCGAACGACGGAGTTGGGAAGCTGTTTTCCAGACAGTAATACACTTTGACCATTGTCAGTGCCTCGAAAGAGAAGTATGAACGTTGGTAAATTGGGGATTCGAACCTGGCACCCTCTGCGTAGAAGTCGACGCACTAATCCCCTACCTCACCGTGACCCACGAATTAAAAGGTTACTCTCCTAATAAAGGTTTTGATTTTTGAGTCGTTCAAATTTAACCAAGCTGTCACTAGGAATAGTAAGAGAGCTTACTATTAAAATTATTCACCATCATTCCAGACAAGGACAGTGCTGAAGACTAGAGCTGTTGATACCCAATGCGGATACCCGGGTACTCGGGTAAATGTTGAAACGGGTGATACCCGGGTAAGATCAAGACCATTATTGAGGAGTACTTAGAGTACAGATTTTCGAGTCTTGCGGAGAGGTCCAAACATATAACGGTCGGCTTATAGTGGCACTTAAGTCTTATTTATTAATTCTATTTATATATTATACAGTATATTATATTTAATGGTTCCATTTGGAACACAAATTTAATTGTTGGTTGGGATAATGAATATAAATTGTAGGAATCCCAGATAAACAAAAAAATAATATTAAATGTCGCCACACCGGTGCATTTAATAACTTGCAGTTGTCTCTCGGACTTTGCTGTAAACACTGGAAACACGTTAGCAGACTGCTCCAAGGTTTCCCTAAAAACGTAAAACTTTCAAATGTTAATGTCCTTAAAATTTAACAAATCAATTTCTCACAAAATCCCGTGACCTATGGCTATTCCACATAGTTTTCCTAACTATAAATACTTACGAATCAGATAATTATATCTATTGTATTCTATGTAAATATAATCTATATAATTATAAAATTGTATTAAAATTCAATCGAATTCCAGGCACTTCGCATTCTCAGCTAATTGGGTAAGTAGGAGGGGTACTGCGTATAATCATGCCCCATTGTGCATTTGCTCCATTGTGTTGTCACCATCCGGCTTCACAACCTGGTTCCTTCGTTGACCTCACTCTGTTTCCTATTTAGGAGCGGTAGTGATCATTAAGGATGTCTCTGACCATTTATAACCTTTTGATGGTTTTGAGGTATTGTAGTATATTCAAACGTAATGCTTATGTTCGACAGATCTTCGAGGTAGTTGAAGTAATAATTGCCTAATTGTCCCTTTCTTGTTTATGCAAGTACGGGGCATGTGGCGAGCTACTGCACTTCAGTATTGCTTCCTGGTTACCTACGACAGAGTGGCCAGTTTCGCGCCTATTAATTTACCAATATTCTCCCTGTCTAGCTCTAGAAGAGTTTAAGACATCTTTTGATGCTGTGCTTTGCACGTCAGTTTTTTCAGTAATCGTCGAATTTTGTAGTATCGCCATGCCTGTGGGTTCTACTCCAGCGGTTAGAATCCCTTAGACTTATTGCTATTATCCCGTATCCTTTCCATATCCGGATGTATCATTTCTAGGGTGGCTGTGAACATCTCATATCTGTATACAAAGACATGTTGATCTTTGTATTCTGATTATTTTCTTAATCTTTAGTTTGACTAGTAGGGTGAGTGCGCGACTCCAACGCAAAGGGTGCTAGGTTCGAATCCCCAATCTAAACTTTAACTTTCAACTTTCATAATTCACGGCTTTCACCTCTTTCCAGTCACTGACAATTCTCAAAGTGTAGTTCTGACTAGAAAAAGCTTCCCAACTTTGCCGTTCGGAGTCGGCATAAAACTGTAGGTCCCTTACATTCGTGAAAGAACAATAGCACGCAGAACACGTGTGGTTGCTGTCTGTCACGTCTCTGATGGTGTTTGGGAAATTTCCTGTGATGTCTATAGCCATATCATCCGCATAAGCTATGGGCTATATCTGATCAAACTTAATCTCTTGTGTATATCGTCTACCTCTATGATCCAGAGAAGAGTGGATAAAATTTCCCCTTGTGGTGTGCCTCTGAAAACCCTTCTCTCCGTACAGCATTTTGCAGATTCCTATCTGGGAGATCCAATTTGCGTGTCCCCATTTACCACTATACTATGGGGACAATGGAGGGGGCAATGTAACCACCAACATAAATCGTATTTCCATTCGTGTAACCATATATACGATTTAATAGGAGAATACCTGGTATCTTATTAAAAAAAAGCAAAGTTCAATGTACTTTTATTTTTATGAGAAAATGTGCCATTACCTTAATTTAGGGTCTGGATCTCAATCAGTATTTAAACTTCCGCAGTTTATCATAAATATTTGAAATAATACAAACTAAATCGCCTAGTTATATTTTTAAAATCTTAGTTTTTGCTCAATCTAATAGACGAAGAAAACTAATCATACCTTCATTTACACTTTGCATTGGAGAGCGATCTTTTTTTTTTGCATCTGCAACTCGCGCCTGGAACTATCTTCCACATGAATTGTAGGTAATCAACTCATATGCCATCAAGAAAAACCTTTGTTTTGTTTTTTCATAACTCACACATGACTTTTATTTTAGAATTTATTTATTTATTTGTTCCTCGTTTCTCTTTCCTTTCATTTAAAAAATGCTTGCTATCTGAATTGTTCTTAATAATAAATAATAATAATATATGCATTGTTAATTTTTATTTTACTTTTAAAAGATATCAAATCTGGTAGTATCCATGTAAATTTAGTCCGAATACAAAAACCTATTTACGTTTACCATATTATCCTATCGACCCTAATCAATTTTAATATTTTTTTTTATTTTCTATTAATAGCGGTTTATAATTAATAGATGTAAAAGGTGGCGCGTCCTATCGCAAGATGTTATAGGTTTACAAATTGAATCGTACGTCAATAATATTTGTGAACTAGACAGCTGCACCATTCAATCAGACAAGCAATGGAGCCCTATATACCACAAGACCGTGGAATAGTTGTTTAATTTTTTTTTAAGAATTAATTGGTCGATTGTATTTTTAACATTGGCATCCTCGACATCTTTCTTCCGGGCTTCTGAATTCTTAGTCAGGAAATCGCAGCCCATAAGCGAACAGTTATCAGCGGAAATCTAAAACAGCCACAAATGTGTATTAACACTTGCGGCAGCCACATGACGGATATCATAGTTTCCGCTTAACAGAATAATATGTAAAGGTCGAAGTAAGGATTTCAATAACTCAAAATCATTTTTTTACTTAGTAAAAAAGTTATTCAAAATCAAAATTGGATGACTAATGTATGTATTACAATTCCAGAGAACAGTTTGTGTATTTCAATATTGAATTAACCAATCAGTCTCGATGTTGATAATTCTGAAAGCAATTAATCTCTAACTTGCATTTCATTTTCACACCAACTGATTTCATTAAACATTCAAGGATTTAACTCTGCACAGTCCCATTTCCATCAATTTCCGTTGCCATGTTCAACGCTGCACAGTGCATATGGCTCCGCAGAACGGTGGCGAACAATGGTGCTATTAGCACGACAGTAGCCTGATTAATATTCGACTTTTGTCCTTTTGCCCACGAAAGAGATACACTTTTTTCGTACTTCAACTGTGTGCACTCCGAACCCAGAGAGCTTCAAGTAATTGCATTTCAGATGACTGTAAGGATATACGTTCCTAAAGGGGGAGTGCTAAGAGGTACACATGGTGCAGTTTGCAGCGGAAAAAAATCCATCATCCCTTTCCGTAGCTTTTACGGTTTTAATTGTCAGGCAACAGGAATTCTATGCTTTCGCAACAAAGGGACGGCATTACTTTGTGAGGGTGGGTGTTCTTTTTCTTGTAGATCTTGTTATTGTTATCACAGATTTGATATTCTTTAGTTTCTTAAATGTTTGACTGGGCAGGTATTATGTAACATTCTTAAAAGAACGTGTGAACTTTATAAGCTTTAAGCGTCTCCCTTGAACAATACATCATCCTTGACATTATTATGGCATGCTAACATGACGGGGAAAAAAACCAAATACATTATATTTTATTGAAGCCGAAGGATAATCTAAATATAGAAATATGTAAACTGATTTGCATATTATTTATTTTTTCTTTGGCAATATTTCCACAGTAGCATTGGTTCAGTAGAGAGTTCCGCACTGTTTCATGTTCGTTTTACCATTACGGTCTTACATAAATGTAGTCTGGATAAAACGAATGAAGTCATGTTTCCAATCATAAGATGATGCTTAACGTAGGCTAAATAAAACTAGATTTAGGGTGGCGGTTATTTTAAAAAGTATAATTTGTTTAAAACACCCTTCATTTGTGGCCCCCTATATGTAAAAATATTGCCTTTTTTTTAAATATTTACAACCGATTTAGCATCATGGCGCACTGCGCTTAAATTTTATCTAGTGTCAGCCCAAGAGCACTTCGTCGTATCTTGCTCATTTTTTTACAAGTTTCTCTTGTAAGCAAACATTGTTTTTTTTTTCTTTTATATACAAGCGCATGTGACGCATTTAGGTATTTTTAAGCTTGGCACTGTTGATTGGCTCAATTGTCTTAAAATCAAAGATTTTCTAAGAAAAATCAAAGTTTCGACTCAAAATTATCATCAAAATAACTTGAACTTAGAGTTCTGTTTTATAAGTGCGGTGACGCGAAATAACTGTTTTTTTGTAACGCTGATATGAACGTATTGGTTATGATAAATATTTTGGCGCGAATTTGGAAGTTCTTCTATTATATTTATTAATGGACAATAGCAATCCGTTTTTGTCAGTTGGTAGGTAGGGAGAACTGTTAGTGAATTCGATAACACACTTAGACCATGTTGGTCCATTGTGATACCCACAGTCGGACAACTTCCACTGACTGACCACTTCAGTGATGATGCCGTTAATTTGATCCCAACGGCAAATGGTGAATGGACCAGATTTGAAAACCATATAAAAGCGTATTAACTTTGCTTTTACTGGGATTGGAAACGGGGACTCAACTATCCAAGGGCCGCCACTTAACCAACTGTGACAACCAGTCGTCGAAGGAGGAGAATTCCATATATAATCCAGATGATGACTTCCAAATTCTTTATACACCGCTGTTTTATCTTATCGAATGCTTTGTTTGCAATTCCCGCATTTCCTATCAATATCACCGCGGAAATTTCACGATGCTCAAAGGTTAAAAGTTTGGGATGATGCGTAAGTGAACGTTGGCGAATATAAGCTGTGTTTTTTTGCAAGCGTATATACGCTTAATTTTGAAGTGCACAAAAAAACGATCATCGGCGCTTAATGATTCATCATAAAATCTTGGCAGCACTGATGACATTTATGACATTTGCTAAGCAGTCAGGGGTGTAGTCGTGTAAGGTGATAGTTGATCGTTAATGGGCACAATCTTCGGTTTGCGATTTTATAGTGTGACCCTCACTTTAAAAGCCAAAACAATTAATAATTATAAAATAAAAAAAATGTTCATCAAATGACAAGAATCGATAACGAGACCTAAACGGAATGTATAGCATAAACACTCTGGGTGTACCAAAAATTGCATACTTATGGATGCCAAAAGAATTAAAAATGATCTAATACATCAACCACACCTGCAAATGTAAGCCATACACAGCAACCTAAACAATGAATGAATGAATTCAGGAATGAACACACAGAAAATAACGATTAGAAGCATTGTTTTTATCCGCGCTTTTTTCTTTAGCGGCGATAGATATGATGAGTAACTTAAGCGGATATAGGATTCATTGTTAGTGTATTTTACATGCAAATTGAAATTTAAGCCTATATACGCTTGCAAAAAAACACAAACAAGCTTTTATATAGTATTTAGTTTTTTTATACTCTAAAAGAACACGGGATAATATTTTAACTCACAAACTTTCGACAACACTCGATAGACGATTTATTTGATATCGCACATGCAAATGCCTTTAACTTTATAAAGTATTTAGTTTTTTTTCATACTCTAAGAGCACACGGAACTTTCGACAATAGTCGATAAACGTAAATGTAACTGTAAATAAAGAAAAATGATCGACTTCAACTAAAGTTTTTTGGTTATATAGATTGAATTTATATTCTTCCCTATATAATGGTTGCTAGAACTTGGATTAAAGCTACTCCAGCACTGTATGAGGTTTTGAATGAAACAGCACTGGACGTTTTTTTTTCTTTCGTTTATTTATTTTAATTTTAACCAATCCAATTTTGTTTAGACGGAAACTGACTTCGTTTACTTATACTTTGTAAACATATTTCGTTCAAATCATATAGCCCATAATGTTTTATTATTTTTTTTATTTTTCATTTAAATGTCAAAAAATACATTTTTAACATTTATTTTACCCCTACTAGCAACCTGTGCCGGACTTTACACGTGTGCAATGTTGATACTATTGGCGTCAGTGTGGACTAATAATATTACTATTATGGTTATATGAATTAAATGATTTCACACAATTGTCGTGACACACTATGCACACTTGTGTCGGTGGGCTGAAGTGTGTCATGTGTGTGGGCTATCCCACGTACCGGTTTTACAGTATATTTTTTGTGTTGGTGTTGTTAAAAGTGTGATGATGAAGTGGCTAGTCCGCGCACGTTCATGTAAAATATCAGCCGCATTGAAAACACCTTCCTGGTTAGAGAAGGGCTTCAGCTGCTCCCAGTTATTCGCAGGCACATGGTATAAAAGCCACTGTCAGATGAAATAAACGTCACAAAAGCATTTTCCATGAAACCCCTCAGTCAACTTGATTTTTTCCTACATCCTGAACCAGAGACGTCTTATTTTCACCAATTACCATAAAATAATACAAAACATATAAACCTTGCTCTTAAATCACTCTATTTATTGATGACAACCGCATTAAAATCCGTTGCATAGTTTAAAAGATATAAGCGTACATCCGTCTACTCAAGTACTGATTGTCCGCTTAGAAAAAGACTTCGCTAGAATTACTAGAGATCTGAGAGATCTGTACTCTGAAGTAGTCCAAAAATATATATCACATCATTTAATCCGATTGGAACTTTCATAAAAATGTACAAACATTCGATTTTTGGCTGAATACTGAAACCAAACAAGCGTTATTTACATATACAATCAATCAAAGGAAGAAGTTGATATATTTACGCTCTTGCTTCCTGTTGCTCTGACCCCTAGTACTCATACGTTCGGATGGCCATCGACATACATTAGTCCGTCCATTTATCATACCGTCCAGTGTGTCAGCATGGATTTAAAATGTGATCAACCCTTAAGCTGAGTGACACGTTCATTAACATCTCATGAAAGTTCATAAAAAAATAATACGGAGAAAAAAGAAAATGGTCTCAGTTCCAGTTTCATTCAATTTTCACTCCGCTTCGCTGCGTTAACACCTTTGTAACTGACTGAAACATAAATCCATCTACGGCAAGGACATGGCTTGAATTATTAATCCCATTTTAAGAAGGAGGGGAGATGAGCTGAATACTGGTAGTTGGACACTGCGGTCCTTACACCTCGCCCGGAGCGCTTGGCTGGTGGTTACATAAATTAGTCAGAGCATTAAAGGAGCAAAACGCCTGCAGCTGATGACTCAATGAATATGTGAATGCTTCCACCTCCACTTCCACTTCGGTCTGCCAAACAATGCAGAAGGTGAAAGTGTAATGTAGGCGTTCGCAACGAGGGCGTATTTTGCGTTGAATTTTTGGGGTATCCCAAGCTCTCTAATAAGGCGAAAGTTTTTATGGGGGTAACCCAAATATTTTGGGTCTTTTGTAATTTGCCTTTATTGAAAGAGTAAACAGAGTTGCAAAGTTTTAATACACATCCGCTTGCATTAGAGCAAATGGTAGAGTAAATTGAAAATTGAGAAAATAATAGTTTGTCAAAATGGATTTCGGTGTAGCTTGGAGGAGATAATGGGATATTGATAGATTTGTGTGTTGCGATAGGTTTATGTTTCAAGCATTTGAATGCTTATTTACATACCAATCTTAAGCGAAGGTCCTTGGGCAATGTCGGGCGGAACATTTAAAGTCACTGGACCACATTTATTGAATCACTGCCTCTAAATCCAACGTCTTTGTTAGGAAACAGCATGCATTTGCATCTCTCCACCCTTCAGATAACAATGGAAAACATAACACGAATGGTTTAAAAAGCTATTCTTAAGTACGTCCGTGTCTGTAGCCCCACCCTATGAATAAAAGAAAAAAACATTCTGGAATAGCTACTGTTATTAAAAAAATCATTCATCCATGTGTATGTTTTTTAAAGTATTCAAAGCTCGACAATAGTGAACGCGGGAAGCATTAGGGATTTTAAATGTACTGCCTCCATTAAGGTCTTTGGTTTCTTTTTTTCAAATTTCATTTCATTTTATTTATTGATACTGGTATGAATTAATCATGAATAAACCCCTTATTCTATGCCCACTAAGCCCACGATTTCCCACTAACTACAATCCACAGGCATTTATGTCTAATGTGCACTGGTCCTTCCTTTCTTTCTCATTGCTACGGCTTGATTCGCGAAGACTTAATGAAATCCTTGACACTGAGATTCTGTCCATTCATCTTACCAAATTGTGAAACTGAAATTCGCACGGGGGATATAATGTTATCCCGGGCTCTTATCGCGTAACTTTTCAGACGACTATATTCCTTTTGATTCACTTCGATGATTTGCTTCATGTAAGACATTCACTATCGTCTCACCTATCGTTACAGTTTGAGTGCTCTGAAAACTATATCTTTCACGTAAACATAACATCTGTGCTCTAATTCTTCTCAAATTTCACTAACATGAACAAAACTAATCAAAATGCGACCCGTCTCTCTAAAAATGTCTCAAAAGTGTAGAACAAGATATGTATACACAATTTGTTCGCATTTAATAAGAGACCATACTGAACTAGGTATCGGCAAAAAGCAGTCGTCGAGACGATAGTTACTGACAGTTTTTAGCTTACACGAATCATGCAAAATGATATCTCTCAGACGCTATTGGTTTTTTATGCTTATATAAAGCGAAACTATCGTTGAAACGCTAGCGCAAGACGATTATCGCCTTATGCGATTAGAGCCCAGCACATGTGTGCGTACCGAAACAAAATCGTGTGTTTAAATACCCGTATGAACTAACGCATTTGGGCCTATTTCACAAATCATACATCACTAAATAGTGAATTAAGCCCAGACACCATATAAGTGGCTTGCAAATACACAAAACCCTAAATTGCGGAGTTTCCCAATAATGAAGAAAGATATGTTTTAGGGATTATTGAGATTAATTCAACCGTGTTTCCAAATGGTACATGATTTATAATAAAACTTTCTTGAAGAACTAGCATTCGTTGTGCCTACAGATGAACAAAAATTCATTATTCAAAAATCATAAACCGGAAAATTTTTATTTTTGTGTATTTTCTCTTTTGAAAACTCATTTCTGTAGTGGATACAGCAGTTTGAATTGATGTATGAAATGTCTGATAAATTTGTAATAAAACTGTTGTATGAGCTGTATGATATTTTTCTGTGAAACAGAATCAAACAACTTTCCCATATTTCCACTGTGAACTTTAGATGATACATGTAGTATTACAGCGGTTCATACAACAAATCTGAGAAACAGAAATCATACAGCAGAAGTATCAGAATCATACAATGTATGTGATCTATGTTCTAGACGTATTTTACATTTTGTTTTACTTGTTTTTTATTTGCAGCTATCTTTGTTCGAAATTGAAGTTATAATACAAATCTTGTTAAAAATAACAGCATGAAAACAACTTTTATTCTACGATTTACGGCAGCACGAAAAAATTTGAACGGGGTATCCAAAGTATCGATCACAATGAAATATATAGATATAGAGCTAAGTAGTGCCAATGGTAGAAGGAACATTGGAACTCGTTCCGAGGATACTTATCCAAGGAACTATATCGATCCACTGACATTTTCCGTGTGATGGAAAGTGTAATTTGTATGTGTTCTAAACTAGATAAGAACAAGACTCTGTTTTATGTTGATATTATTAAAAGTTAGATTCTGTAAGAGTACAGTTACTGAGAACGTAAAACTATATTTGTCTTAGAAACACCAAAAAACATACCAAGATTGCAAATACATATAGAAAAGTTGGCGCCAGACGATACACAAGAGACGAAATGTTGTTCTAACTAACTGTCTAACTGTTAGTTCCAGTTCCACTTTCATGTCAGTAAAATGACTAATACGGCCGCGATATCTAATACCACCCACGCAATATATGTCAAACTCGCACCGACATTCGTAGTAGTGGAAATATTTCTCTATCACCATCCACGACATGTCCATATATGTAAGAGTGTAAGCATCTTAGAGTGTTTCTAGGAATGTTTGAGTCTAACTCGACCATTATCAGGCCTGCGATTGTTTTTAGAGTTTAGTAGTAGTAGTCGATGAAGTTGAGGGAACCTAGAGACCAGATGCCAGAAGCGTGTGCCGCAGATTTGTTTTTCTTAATCTTATTTATCTAGCATATATGTTTATGTAATAAACATTTCCACAAGTTTCCGGAGACATGTCCGCGGATCTATGTAGTTCCACCGATATCTTCGGATTGATGGAAGGGTTCGCTGTGCTGTGCATGAATTTATCTTCTTGGTATTTATTTTGTCGCTGTCCATTGACTTCTAATCCCCGCACAATCGATCCACGATTAGAGTGACCAGATCCATGAGCACAAAAATGAGGACACCCTCAAAAATCTTAGATAAGAAATTGCAAAACATAAAAAAAAAACCAAAATAAAAAAACACATTACATTTTTTTTACATTATGTGCAGAATTCGAAAGCCTAAACTGTGCAATTATGAAAAGTAAGAAAAGGAAAGAAATAGTGTACATTTTTAAAAAACGCACTATCCATTGTGCACGTACATTTAAAAAGTTAGTTGTTCACACATTTTTTTCTCCAATAAAGCGAGGAGTTTTCGATATTGCTCCATTTGGGAGTTTTGTTTAAATCTATTCATGTAAAACAATCAAAATCTTGCAGATAAATCCCATCTCTGAAGGTATTTTAAACACCTTGAATAACCTCCAATATATTCATATTCACGTTTAAGGCATCATTTTAATTTCCACCATTAACTACAAATATATTTATATAAGTCGTGTTCGCACCAGAAAGATGTAGAAAATTTGTGAATTAATTTTGAAAAAAAGAAAACCCCAAAAGAGGGCAAATTGCAAGTTTTTTTTCCGAAAAGATACCGGACATTTTTTATTAGAGGGGACGTCTGGCCAGCCTATCCATGATCCATGGATTTGATGGATTATGCTGGTCACTGGAGATGATGATGACGTATTTCCCTCTTTCAAAACAAAATCAAAATTCTCATTCCTTTTTGAATAAAAATGCTCCAGCTTTCGAAAAAGTACCACTTTTGTGGGTTATAGTCTTTGAACTCTGAATATGTCGGTGAATCGAAGTAACAAATATGTTGTTAATATTGTTTTCTGTTGGACGTCTAATAAGGTATCATCGCCTAACAGTGGTTTATTATCATAGTTCCGAGGCTCCTTAATTAAATTTAAATTGTAGCTTTCTCTTAACCCTTATTTTTTTATTCGATTCGAAATGTGCATACAATCGTATGCTCACAACAACAAAGAATGTGTAAGAAAAATTAAAAAAATGAATGTTGGACCTTTTACAGGTAAAAATAGGTCAGAATCCAAAAACCGGCTTGAGACCACTTTGGATTGTTAAGGGACAAAAGACTTATCCCCGTGTGATATTTGAAAAAGGCAAGGTGTTCCTGATAATATCATTTATACATTATCATTTATCTATTATTTATTCACTTCGATTTATAAAAAAAATCATTTTGGTTTCTTTAGTTGAAAATTTTGTTTTCACAAACATATTTATTTTCCTGGTTTTTTCGAACGAACTTAGCTTGAAAACGAAATGCATTATAGCCATGAAATAAATTGTAATGGAGAGCGCATTGTTTTAACGAGAATTATGACCAAAGTTGGGACAGAAAATTAACCCTTACCTCTTAGAACTTGCAAACGTATACCCCCCCTTAGGTCCCTTGCTTAGGCATTAGAGGGTTAAGTTTATGTTATTCATGTGTCACTCTACCATATTCACATAACTGAAAATATTGTACAACGCGCACGTGTTTTTATATTGATTAAGTCTACATACATATACAGGGTGGATCAAATACAAGTTTCCTTTTAAAAATCCAATAAAATGAACAAACTTTTTTGTTCATGTATTATGCCTTTATTAGTAAAAACAAACATACCCATTAATTATGAAATACAATGACCGATGCTATTGGTTTCTTGAATCCGGATTGGGGGCATACAAACTGCTCATCACAGTCATCCTCTCAAAAAAAATCCAAAGGGGTCCTCAGTCCCGAGGCGACTAATTGACATCGCCAAGACGGCTGATAACGTGATTTTGGGAAATTGGTGCCCAAAAAGGTCTCTTGTGGCGTTTGTAGTGTGGCATGGCGCAACATCCTGCATGAACCAGAGGTCGTCCAAATCCATGCCTTCAATTTCAGTAAAAAATAGTCGTTCAACTTGTAATGCCCTCCGTTGACCCGGACTTTGTTTTCAGCCTCATTTTCGAAGAAAAATGGTCCAATGATGCTCTAGGCCACAGAAGCATTATTCTCATCTGTGCGTACAATGACGAGAACCTTTGTTTTCAGCCTCATTTTCGAAGAAAAATGGTCTAATGTAAGTCGATCCCGCAGAGCATGATACGAGCTTTCTGTGAGCATTTCGAGCGGGAAACAGCTGTTAGTGTAAAAATAACCATTGATTAAAAAAAACACTAGATGGCGCACCCTGCATTTTATTATACACCCATTTCTATTTCATTCAATTTAGAGCGGTCAAAAATTATTTGATTGAACATTTCAAAGAAAATGATTTTTCCCAATCGTAATCTTTCAAAAATGTAGTTATATGTATAAAATTATAATATACTACTACACTCCCATAATTTTTTTTTATGAATTAATTATTTTATGTATTTTTATAGTGTTGAAGGATATGGAATTAATACCCTTTTTTTCTATGTCCTTCATTTATTTTTTTATACGTTTTTTTGTGGAATGTATCTACCGTGTAAAACAGAATGGTGTATTTACTATGCAATTATAAGAAATATAACCCTAATACACCATAACACCACAAGATCCGGACTTAAGTCTCAGAAATAGTTCTTCTCTTGCTATTCCTTTGTAGATATCGCTTACATATCAGACGTGTATTGGCCCACGTCCTGTACTTGGTTGACAAAATCACATTCGACCTCAATCCCCTCCTGTCAATGGATGGACTGAAGGTCTTTGATGATATTCGGGAACAAAAATGGTGTAAATACATGCAGAATATCTGCTAACTGCTTACAATTCAGTTCCATTATTTGTTTTGCTTCTCCCATCCGGCATTGTATTTTAAATCCACATTGCAGCGCACATTGGCATTTCAGCTGACTCTTGAAGTCATACATTACCGAGAATTAGGTCAGAACAAACACCCACAGCATTCGCAAAGATATTCCGCTCCTTCAATCCCCATAACCGTCTTAATGCATTATTTTCTTTTCGTCCTTCCCGCCCACTCCGCTTTCGGTGAAGCGACCGAAGTCTGAGTTAGTTACAAATGCAAATCGCTCCTTCATCAGTTTTTTTTATTGAATTTCCTATGGAGCGCATAAAGTGCGAATCGTATCGTATTTTAAATTTAAATCGATTTCTGAAATCCCCTTTTCCACATTTCGCAATATCCAAATCCCCGATACACAAAGTATCTTAAGTATCTAAAAGCTACCCGCATTCGAAGCACCACCATCACAGCTGCTATAAGGACCACTAACAGCACACCACATCATTTACTGACCTTCTTGACTCCATCCACTGAGTGAACATTTTTCACCCCAGGACACACTTTGATTGCTCCTTTTTTCCCGTTCCATTTCACTCCCACACCCGCCCTGTGTCCCAGTGTCCCAGTGTCCCATCCACCAGAACACAGTAAACGTAGACGTAAAACGTGTTTTTAATGTGAAGTTATTTAATCGTAACAGGATACCAGCGCCCCACATCGTGGCGGCCAGAGCTTACCGGGTTTCAACGGGATCAAACACGACCACCAGTCAGGCGAAGAAAAACCTATGCCCCGTGAACTTGCATCAGCATCATCAGCATTCGCATCAGCAGCAGTCTTCCTCACACCATCACCAGCAACAACAATACTACAACCCTCAACATCAACATTCGACGGCCACGAGGAGGCAACAGGACGAAGTTGGAAAGTCAACTGGGGCTGCTGGTGGTGGAAGCGGTCGTGAGCGAGATGGGGGCACTGGCAGCAGCGGTGGCAGCATCAGCAGTGGGACAAGCTCAACCAACACAGCATTATGTCGCCTCGTGAAGCTGTTGAATCAAACAACAAGGGCCACCATGTCAAACAGTGATGGTCATTTTTCAATGATGGACGCGGACGATCCACCGCGTCGCCTGTCCTGGGAGAGGTACGCTACTAATTCCGTAACTGGCATTCCTTCGTCGATATTCAAATGCATGTCAAGTGATCTCATGAAAGACAATCTATTGGACATGCTGATGTCGCCGTGTTGATATTTGCTTTCTTTTTTTGTTTTGTTTTGTTTTGCTGTTGTCTTGTTTTATTCAACTATGCCAACAAACATGATTGTCTGTAGGACAGGCACTCTCTGACACTCATTGACATTGGTTTCCCCTTCCATATTCTCATGCACACAGACACTCTCCACTCTCCACTCTTGCACCACACACAACAGCTACAACTTATGACCTACTAATAAAAGCGAATCTACTTATGAGCCCTCGAAATAATGATATTCAAGGCAGAGGCATCGCCCCCGCACACGAGGGACGTTCTACCTCGTGTCCTCGTCGCCGAGTACTTGTACTTGTTTGCGAACATGCACCACTTTTGCTAGAGTATTCACAACCAGGGGGATGAATATCCATTTATTGGTTAATCATGACTCACATCAATCAACGTTAAGTCTGTCGATTGACGCCTTGTGAGTGTTCGTCGGATTCAAGGGTGCCTTGGAGTGTATGTGTGGTTCGTAGGAGTACTTGAACGCTGGTGGTTTCCTTCGAAAATCGATGATTGTTTCCTAAAAATAGAGAATGCTTTCCTCCATCCATTCCTACCTTTAGTCCCTCCCCCCCTCCAACTGAATGCGAATGCCATATAGAGAGTAACATTAGACATATAGTTACGAGTTGAAATACACAAAAGATACTTAGATAAACCATCTTAATCTCTCCTAGGCGGGACACTCTCGCTGGGAAGCTGCCACGCTCGGCCAGCATTGACTCCATGGCGGATGCAGTGTGGAGCGACTCACCGCGACCATCCCTAGCAGTACCGCGGCACTTTCCATTCCACCATCGGCCCTCATCCAGCAGTCTATTTTCGAACTGCAGCGCCGGCAGTGGACTACAGCATCCATCGCAGTTGAACGTCGATCCGGGGAATAATCGACGCGAAAGTGTCCTCAGCCCCTCATCAACACGAAGAAACAAGTTAACTCGCATAATTAACGGTAAGTTTGCAGTGAAAGATTCCTCCGTATATTTGTGTGTAGATGGGTACCATTTTTGTTGTTCACTTTGTCCTCCATCCTCTCGTCCTGATCCATTCATTTCATCTTATTACGCGCAAGGACGGAAATTCGAGAGACTAATAGGAGGTGATGAGGTGTGAACAAGATCTCTGCTTACCAGGCAAGCAAGCCTTTAATTAGGACAGAGCAACGTGGATAATAATGTGCGTGCGAGACACGCCAAACTTGTCATCTGGGCGCATTTAAAATGGAAAAAATATGAGAACATCCCCCTTTGAAGTGGATTGAGGTGATGATGTTTAATTACTTTAATACCTGTATCTTCCATTACATCGAGGTCTTGATTTGAATGGTGAGTTGACACCGGTCTGGATGTCATTCGTAATTCATTAGGTTTTTTTTTCGGGGAAAGTCTGGCAGTAATCTGAGGCTGAGGGTATAATGTAAAAAAATTACTGACACCTCTTAAGATTCGCAGCAAGGCATTAATAATGAAATATGATGTGTGCATTTAGGAGCAACAGATTATTCAATTTCATTAAGTCAGAAACACTTGTGTTTTATTTTCATTTCATTTGACAATTTGGTTTACTTGACAATTTCGTTTGTTTGTTTTTTTTGATTGTTAATTGCTTTATCATTTAATTTGTTGAATTAATAAATTCTCATTTCTGGCGTGACAAACTTATGCCTTGTTTCTGGAATACCTAACGCACAAGAATGAATTTTTGTTGTAATATACACACGATTTGAAATCTGTGACATTTGTATCAATTTTGTGCCAAGAAAACAGTTCGGGGTTATTCACAATGGAGAGCTACACGAGTGAACAACGCCTGTCGAGAAATATTATAAAAATAATGAAGATTTGGCAGTAAGTCAGATATTAAGTACTAAGAGATGCATGCTACAAGGTGTGCTGGACAGCTTGTCAAAATCGCCATGTTTTTGTTTTGTGACGTCACTCAGGGTTAGTTTTGGACATTGGACAGATGTGTTGCTTAAGCTTACACCACAATTCGAGTCGAATTCTAATTGATGTAAAATGAAAGAACTTAAATTATTTAATAATGGTGTTAAATTAGAAAATGCCGTTATGTGTAGCTGCAGAAGCTGTAATGGGTAGGAAAATGTTGAAAAGCAACACATTTTTGTTATTAAGGGTGTGCAAAATGTTGATTTGTTTCCACCTTTAAGTTTCTGTTAATACACTAATTCTCGCGATGACGTCACGTAGGGTTTCAATAGAACTTTCCAGCACACCTGATTATCCTTACATCATGATAGATAGGATAAATTCCACCTCTCTTGCCCCTTAAACATTTTTACAGCGTTTTTTATATCAGACTAATCAGCGAATGCTATTGAAATAATTTCGTGAATAACTTTCAAAAATTCTTGAATAATTATCAAAATTGTCGCTCAAATTTCTCTACGGATAAGGGGGCAATCAGCTGAATATTCACTCCTTGGTCAAGACAACAACACAGCGACCTTAAAACATTTATTGGACCTTAAGCCATCACCTTTAAATGGCCTTAAAACGAAAGTTGACTGTGTTGCCTCTACACTGAAGACATGATGATTATGACCGTTCAGCCAAAGTGAAACCAAGCATTATGAAATGGCAAGTTTTGTGAAAAATAATAATTGGAAAACATCAATGTTATCTATTCACCCTTTACAAGACTTGCTTACTTACTACAGACTGGCGACTCATGCAACATCCGAGCCTAATCAATGACTGCTTTCCATTGTTGACGGTCCTACGCACGCTGCTTCCAGTCATCGAGACCAAGCTGTTTTGCATCCGCGATTGCTTGGTCTTTATACTGGAGATTCGGTCTTCTTCTCCTTCTCGAACTAGGAGGCTCGGTTTCGAAGACCCTTTTAGCTGGAGCAATATTGTCCATGCGCTCGATGTGGCCGAAACAGTGTAGTCGATGGATTTTTGCTTTCCGGACTACATGCACATCCTTCGGGTGTGTCTCTCTCTCGCATATATCCGACGTAGAATTTTTCTTTCGAAGCACCAAGAATCAGCGCCGCAGTTTTGCTTATCGTCCTTTTTTCGGCTCCATATAGCAGGACTGGCAACATAAGAGTTTTGTAGAGCATGACTTTGGTGCAACGAGTCAGGAGTTTTGAGCAGTTGTCAGTTGTTTTGGCAAACCGGTTGCCAAAGGCGGTTCTACGTCGGATCTCCACAGTAATGTCATGTGTGGAGTCATTTGGACAAAACTTATCGTTCTAGGATTCAGGCGTAAGCTATTAGAACGTCTTCTCAAATATTGATCCAATACAATGTCAAGATATATCACCTATTTAATCACAGGCAATGACTGTCTCTGCGAGGTAACTATACAGAACTTGCGTTCGCAATTTTATGGGATGTGGTTAAATTCCCGAATCGAGCCTCTTTCTTAGTTCACGGCTACACCTCTTTCCAGTCAAGAAAGAAAGAGTATGCACGTCTGAAAAAAAGCTTCTCAAACTTTACCGTTCGAAGTTGGCATACAAGTGTAGGTCCCTTTCACTCGTGACGGAATGTTACGCACAACACGAGAGTTTATTGTAGAAGCTAGGCCCCGATCCACCTCGAACTGCTCAACATGCCTATGCGAATTGTCAGTGCTACCCACACACCATTCAGTTGATTTTTCGACGGTGATTACTTTACCTTAAAAATACTGCAGCCTGAGACTTGTTCTTGGTTTGAATTACTATTTTAAAATCCTGTTCAAAAGTCGTAGTCGATGTTTTTTTTTTTTTTTTGTGTAAAATTATGGAAAATTAATTTAACAGTTTTCGCTCTCCTCAGAAACAAATTCCGAAATCGGGCTCTAAATAATTCACTAAACTCGGTAAATGACCTTGAAAGGTTTCCTCTTCATCAACAAACTTCGAAAGTTACCTGAACTTCGGAGTTCCATCGTCTTTTTTCAAAGTTTAAAGACCACCCAGTTGTAATTAAGTTAAATGAGTTTCAGTAGTTTATTTCAAATTCCTCCCACAAGCGAAATTCGTTATTACGAAGAAACTATTTATCTCTTGTGCATTCATTGAGCGAAATTAATAATAACTTTCATTCGCTGGTACAAATTGGAAAAGTCAAGAGCGACTAACTGTTCAACACTATCAATAAAAAAAAAAATAACACTTAAAATCTCTGGCAAATAGTTTAGCCAGTGTGAAAGTATGCCTTTTAATTAGAAAACATTTTCATCAAGTCGTGCATAAAAATGCTCGTGCTATCTGATACCGAGTCATAAAATTCATCGCTTCAACTTTCTATTTTAATGCTTTAAATACAAATCCATCAAGATGCAGCTGAGACTTACATAAAGATCTTTTCCGAGTTAGACGTGTTTTCACAAAGTCACTGGATATCGACAATCCCATCTATGTACACACCAGTGTGCTTGGGAATGTGTTTTTTAAGAGTTCAAACGTTGTGTCTGCAGAACATTGATTACCTCGATAAATTTGGGAATTCGCGATGGAATGTCCATGGTATCTGCCTACAGAACCCGTTTGACGGCAGGAAATTACAATTGTCTTCATCTGAATTTCAATGAAAATGCAAAAGTCATAAAATTAAATAATTTGCTCTGTTTTCTGAAAATTCCAACCTGCAACTTTTGTTTTATTTATATAGGTAGGTAGGTTGTAGGTTCTTGTCGTTTTTTTACAAACTATGCTCCACTTATACCTTTTAGTACATTTTCTCTCTATTAAGGGCACAATGCCCCCATTTTGTTGGTCTAAGTGAGCCACTGCCGTAAGGCCGCTTGGTTGCTCTGTTAAACTCGCTCTTTGTTAAACTTACTGCAATCATTCTGGAAAGTTTGGTCATACCAATTAATAAAGTTTGTTGGCTTAGAGAAGTTGTAGGATATGCTTTATATTTTCGGTTTCCAAATCGCGTGTATCTAGAAGTATTCTCCTATTATGCTCCGAGGTAGGATAGTACTGTTTCCTCTCATCCTAATCCCTATAGCTTTACCAGACCTCATTCTAGTGCTATCTGAGTCTTCTATCTTGAGTACCTATGAGACAACACCCGATTGCTTATTTGCTTTCTGTCTAACTCCAGGAGAGCGTTGGTTCTATTTAGATGTACAACAAGCCCCAGCGTCGTCGATTGCCTAAAGTTAAATATTTGCACCCGCCTACGGTTGGTGTTGCTTATGATGTTGCACAGTTGTATTACAAGGGAGCGGCATAATTCTGTAAAATCAAATCCACTGTACCGATTTTTTTTTAGAAATTTCGAATCATAGTTCGCATGAGTGAAGCCCAATGAACGTGTTAACAATTCTAGAGGTAGCTGAAAAAAGAACGTATAAAATATATAAAACAATATTTTAAAAAAAAATGAGGACGATTTATGTTTGAACACCGAAAATATTTTTTTTATCTCATCTATGATGTCGAATTCAGTTTTCAAAATGATGAAGTACATTCATACATAAATTTATTTGTATTAATCTAATATATAAAATTCTCGTGTCGCGACATGTCGCAGTGTTTGTAACAAAACTCCTCCGAATGGGCTTGACCGATTCTTATGAAATTTTGTGTATACATTCAGTATGTCTGACAATAGGACGTTAGCCATTTCTCATACCAATAAGGGAAAAAGGCGATCGACCTCAAACGTTTTTTTTTTTATTTCTTGAACAAAATATTTTACTTTAGTTTGTTTATGGTTCGGCATTCACACTTCTAGCACCAACCCCTATTTTTGAATAGTAATATTAGTACTTTAATAATTTCCACTCGATCAGTTATTCCCAGGCGGTGCCACTATGCACCCCGTAAACAGCACAGAGTAGTGATGAGAGCGAAAACGGTCTCCTGTCTCACATTCACTCATTTCATACAATAAGGTTTCTCACAATCACTAAAGCTTAGGGCCTAAACCATTTTTCTTTCACTTTCTCAGTACATCAGCATACAATAAATGGACAACAATATCCAACGTTTAAAGATGCATGTCTTCCTCTAGGCTTGCTGGAAGACGACAACCAGTGGGATCATATTTTTTTCATTATTGAAGCAGCATTGAACTGAATACAAATTCTCTCGTCTACTATTCGCTATATTGCTTAGTGGAAGTGAATCTTTTGTTATTGATTTAGTCCATAAATTTGTAATCCCGATAGCAGTAAATGTTACTATAATCTCATCAATTTTGGAAAAAAGTGTTGTATTTTGGGTAAACATATTTCGATTTGCTCAAATTTGAGCAAAAACGTATTTTACAATTTTAAAGAGGAAAGAGTTTTTTGAATTTATTTGTAGTTCGATGTGTACAGTTTTACTTACACGTGAGATAACTTATTTTAGAGAAACAGAACAAACGTTCCTTATAATAAGAAAATTGGATATATTAACAGAAAAACGTTAAGGAAAAAAACACTACAATCAAAAATCCCTATTCAGACTCTTTCAACTAATAACTCTCATAGCTAAATTGCACCTTAACCCAACTATGCAACATGCAAGAATGCTATGAGTATATATAATATTATAGCTTAGCCTTTAGTTCAAAATGTTACGAATACATTAGCTTTTTCATGGAGCCTCACGGTTGAATAATGCCAGGGCAGATTTAACATTAACCTTAGCACCTTATTTTGGCATATCTCTAATTTTAATGTGTAATTTAGCACAATCGGCCCACACAGGTGCACCGTACGTTAGGACTGCTTGAAAATCGTTTTGAAAATTAGAATCTTGTTATGAACACTAAGTTTTGATTTACAGTTGGTAAAGGGAAATATAATCTTTACAATTAGATTTGCTGTA
Organism: Eristalis intricaria; assembly: GCA_964034865.1. Classification (NCBI taxonomy): domain Eukaryota; kingdom Metazoa; phylum Arthropoda; class Insecta; order Diptera; family Syrphidae; genus Eristalis; species Eristalis intricaria. The sequence continues at coordinate 162,201,502 of OZ035873.1, forward strand.
TAAACTGCTATTGATATATGTTTTTCAAATTTGAGTGTTTTACTTACATCTTTCAGTCCACTCAATGTTGGCCGAGTTCAAAGGCAGGTTTGTTTGAGGGAGGAATTGCTGTTTTCTGCTTCGAGTAAACAGCCTGGGATTTATTTGCGTTCGAATTGATTTTCCATTTTTTGCAGAGTAACTGGAACATATCTAGTGCACTTTGTAGAAAAGTTAGTGTATCCTGTTCTAAGATATTTGATGAGAACAAGGCTGTGTAATAAGCGAACAAAGCAAAAAAAAAGTGTTGCCATTAGGCATTGGTATATCGGACATAAAAATTGTAAATAAAATGGGAGCCGGTACCGAACCTTGAGGTACGCCAAAGTGAGTGTTATACAATGATGAGCATGGCCTACGAAGACTATACATTTTTAAGAAGAAATATAACTCTAAATTATAACATTTAAATTATATTTATATTTTGTGGGAATTTGATGTTTCGACTCTTCAGAAAATCAAGAAATATGAAAAACATTCAAATAATCTTTTTTCCAAAATCAAATTCTAAAAAATTGCCAAAAATGATCAAGCCGCCTGTCGTATTTTCAGATTAACGTTTTTTATAAAAATGCAAAAAACAATCAACTTCGTCACATTACTGACTGCCCAAAACTAATTTTAGAGGAAACCGTTTACTGCCACTTTGTTCTCCTCTTATTATAGATAATTAGTTCATTAAAAAAAACTTGTTTGCTTGACCTTGACATTTTAACTCATGGGAGGAACCACTGTGCGTTGATGTAGCAATGAATTTATTGCTTTGTCCTTTCTTGAATTTATTTCCCGAAATACTCTTGTACCCATGGACACAGGTCAGGGCAAGGTTGTTTCTGTCTGGAAGTTGTACAATTGTTTCTTTTAACTTGTTCTTCATCGTTTACTCATATTTACCTTTTCCAACAATTGTTCGTCTATTTCATTGAAGTAAAAATCAAGCGGTAACGTGAAGCTATACCGATTTGATTCTTGACTGCATTCCAAGATCGTTAGGTAGTGTAAACGGGCATTAAATGTGTTTTAAACAATCCTGGCTCAATTTGGATTGTCCATCCACAAAGGCATTCCCTTCGATAGCTCTCAAAAATCATCGAGAATTAAATTTTAAATACAGCTTAAGGTTGGTAACTCTAGTCGCTCTTTATCAATTAAAAATGCAATTTCCGTAGAATCAGACACGTTTCCGTTCCACCATCACACGTTTGCTTACACAGCCAACTCAAATGATTTAACTTTCAGTCAGTCAAGAAGATTAACATTTTTAGATAGACGCACATAGTATTTTTTATTAAAAAATGAAGCATTTTAAGGAACTCAATTGATTGAAAACCTCGCGAACAGAATCAAAAGGAAATTAGCCATTCACGCATACAAATAAGGTTTCCTCCAGGAGCAACATTTTGTTGTTATTCAAATTTAATCAAATTGAAATCAAAAGTCAATCATGGGCAAATATTTCTGCTTGGAGTTATTTATGAAATGTGTATAGATATTTATATTTATAATTTACCTTAGATGGATATGGAATAAAATGCGCACATAGTATGAAGGTTATATTTTTGGTAATTTTTCGAATTCGTGGTTCATTTAATTCTTCTTGGAAAGTTTTAAATTAACTGCTCTTAGTTGGATTTTTGGTTTAAAATTTATTGAAATAAGGAAGTTGGGACATCCTACAATTCCCCATGAATGAAACTTTGTTTGCCTTTGGGTATCTTTTACGTTTGAGGGCTTCCCAAGTTTAACGTTCAAGAAATTCATGGGAATTTAGGTTAGATGATTACCCGTGACCCACTCAATGTACGATAGAGAATGTTGTGACGACCATTTTGACTTTCCCCGAGGTCAATTCCAATTTAAAAGTCTTTTAACAAAATATTATGTTATGGGCTCCAGTACTCCTGAACAGGAGCCTGCAGCAGCTGACGAGCTACCAAGGTAATGACAGAAGGTCCCTCTTTTCTCATATCAGCAGATAGCTCCTCTCATCCGATATCAATCGTAATTCTTTATGAGTTTACAAGACCTTCTATTCCTTAGGTAGCCTGCGTAATTGCGTATGGTGGTCAGGAGATCAAGTGATTACTTGTTCTGAGGGAAAGTATGTTGTACCCTTGATTTAGCGAATTCATTGACTCATTTGTTTTTTAAATTAACTTTATGCTTAATAACAAATTGTATTCGACGGCATTTTACCAACGCAATTATACCCGTATAAGCATACGGTTTTCGACTCCGAGTCGGTGCGACAAGGTAATAGAGGCTACCCGTGGTTAATGTGATAACTGTTCATTAAGCCTCTCCCCTTGTCCAAGTTCCGTCTCCAAGAACGGTAAATTCAGTAAATTTGAAACTGGAATAGTTTGAATTCGCTTAGTACTTAAAAACACAGTTTTAAAAATATATTCATGATACGGAACCCCCGGGATGCCTATTACTAGCGATTAACCAGCTTTCTTTGACTCAGCTACCATTTTTATTGATATCTAGGTTTATTATCAATTAATCATGAGCGGATGGGAGACGACAGCAGCGGCCGATTTAGAAGAACTTACCCTTGGTAATTATTTATCAGTCGTCGTTAGCAATATCTGCCTTCCATCGCTGACGGTCCTGGGCACGTTGCTTCCAGTCATCAAGACCAAACTACACATTTACTTGGTCTTTACAGTGGGGATTCGATTTTCCTTTCCTTCTCGAACCAGGAGGCTTGAATGCAAAGGCCGTCTTAGTGGAGGCATTGGTGCCCATGCGCTTGATGTGTAGTCTAGTCGGCGGGTTTTTTCCTTCCGGTTTACATCTACATATTCATACGGATTGTATTATTCGCGGTTGTCTTCTCATCCATTGACCTTCCTCGCAGACTGGACCATATATCTGACATAGAACTTTTATTTCGAAGAGTCAGCTCTCATCCTGACATTCGGTTGCATATAACAGGTCTGGGGAAATAAGAGTTTTGTAGATCATGATTTTGGTCCTTCGAGTCCTGGAAATTGTAGCTGTCGATAGTGATATTATGTCCTAGGTGGTGTGCGACGGAGCGTGTCTTGGTCGACAGCATATAATATTATGTTTCACTTGGCCTCTTCTTCAATTGCCTTGAATGCTTTCACTACGGAACATAGCGATCGCGCCACGATGTCAATGCTATTTCCATAACCCAACAGTTGGACTAACTTGTGGAAGATAATGCCGTCCGCAATTTGAAGAAATCACAGGACAGCACATGGCCTTGCCGAGATCCGATGCAGGCCCTTCAGCTGAACTGATGGACCCTTGCCCTTGGTAGGGATTGGTTTACCACAGTACTACAGCTCCTTTTAGTCCTAAAACCTTTCAGATCCACAAATGAATGTTAAGAAGTTTTTCCATTGAACACGGCTTAAACCTTCTAGCTCAGCGAAGGAGCTCCCTCTTATACTTTGCTAGGGCTGGGCAATGACAAAAGAGATGTCCGCATCTGTGGAGCTTTTGCAATAATCATAATGACGGATAACACCTATGTCATATTGCCATGTAAGGACTCCTATCAGCATGTGTACTTCATTGCGACTGAATCCGATCAAAGATTTTGATCTCTTTTGCTTTAGCCATCGCTTTTGTTCCATTTGCTTACACCGGCTCTGTACAGAGTTCCTCGTATTCTGGTTATTTTTCCACATCAAGTTGATCGGCTTATACACATTCGGAATTGCTAGAAATTCTCACAGGTCCTACTACTCTTTCGTGAGCATGTCAGCTTTTTCGTTTCCTTGGATTCCAGTATGCCCCAGTACCCTAATTCACCAAGGATATTTTACTGAGGTCTGCTTCGATGTCTAAAAATGTAAAATTTTACTTCAATAAATCAAAAATTCATATATTACTCACGTAGCCAATTGGATTTATGATAAACACCACATATGTTGATAAATGAGTTAAAAAATGTAAATAATTCTGCAGCCAGCTTTAAATGAATTACATATTATTCAAAATATATGTAATTTGTTTGACTTTTCTAATTATTGCTAGGGGCTGTCTGACCACAAGGGTATTCGAGGCAAATAAAGACCCTATGAATTAGCAACGTAGGATGCGGTACTGCGGCACTAAATCAGGTAACACCCCAGCATAGATAAAACGCCTTAAACAGCACCAACAGTAGATATTCCAGAGTTAGGTGGGAACGAAATTATGGTGGTCTAGACACTTCCTCATAGGCAAAAAATTCTGACGACTAGGAGTACCCTAGAGTGACTCCTGTAGAAGTTGTAAGGATGAGGGAGTTATAAAACAGTACTAAGCTGATCTTGGAACTTACCTTGCCCTTGCAGAGATTGCTACAGAGCTTCTGACGGCCACTTCATCTCTGGAGAAATTAGGAACGAAGAAATTAGGTATATCAGCCGACAACAAAGACGGTGCTAAGTGGGTCCAATCCTCGCCTGCTACTAATCCCAACTCAGAGAAAGTAGAATACGTGCAGAGTGGGCACTGAAATATGGGCGCATTCCGTTGGCATACAACTAGACGACATGCGGTTCAACAACTTCAACAATGCGGTTAAAATACTCTATTCGCCGAGGCGAAACGCAAAACCAGTATTAAGGTCCTAGAGTATGTGGAAAACAGATGCCAAGAAGTTCAGACCAGGGGATCATACCCCTAAGCACCAGAGACTAAAAACCACGAAAATGCTTTTTTAAAAATAGTCAAAAACATACATCTTATAATGGCAACGTTTAAAACAGGAAGAACTAAAGTAGAGGCATCAAGGAGCCATGAGATGAAGCTAGACAGTTATAGCACAATGTACTCAAAGGGGGTCCAAGTGGAGTTTTTGCTAACCGTGCCAGTCACCCTACCTACGGGTCGTCTAAAAAATAATACACGTCTGTCAGTTACTTTTCTAAAAGCACATGCTTTGATACTGGACACAACAATCAATATTTCCAAAACGCCTTCTCTCTTCATAGAAAAGAAGCATGTACATACAATCTTCTATGTGATGTGGACTCAGCAAGGCTTATTTATATCGCAGTATAACAGTGTGGCGCCATGAAAAGAAGGCAGATATACTCTTATCCATGCTCGTGGACGCTGAATATATCACAAGATGATATGGTATTCTTAACAATCTGTTGTTCAGCTTTGGCCGCGCCGCGTACATGTTTATTTCATGTATTCTTTTAAGCTAAGCGCGGATTTTTCGTAAGAGGATTCAAAATCCGAGTGAAATGCATATCAGTTAATCACAATCCAAAGAAATTGAGTTGAGTTTGAAGATTTCAAAAAGAAGTTTTCCTTAAATTCGATTGAGGTGTATCCTAGTTGGTCCTAGTTCCTTGACCTTGTCTCTCCAGGAAAGGTTTCAACTTGTTTTGTGTTTCTGAGAAGGTTATGGAAAACCGTTTTATTGAAAGTGGTTGCTTAGCTGATTCCCTTAAACTACCCGACAAGTTGTTTTTTAAGCAATAAGTAAACTTGACAACATTCCGAAAACTGTCGGCGGTCCTTCACCCTGCTCAGAAGTAGTTAATAATGAATGGTGGGGTTCCCCAAATTAGATTTAAAGCTATATTCACTCAACTTCCCATTCATTCAAGAACCACTAAAACAAAAGACTCAGGCCTACGCTGTAATGTACCTTCATTATTAAATTCCATAGATTATGTCGCATTAATGGAATGAAAAGCAAATTTTTGTTCGCACTGCGTGCCCTCAACACCCAACAATGCCTGTAAATGAAATGCCAAGCGTCACCCCCCCATTGTGATGTGAGTCGTCTGTATCCCAGGGCACAGGTGATTCCGAGAAATCTCCACAATTTCCCATCCAAATTAAAACCTAAAGCGAAATTTGTATTCACCAAGGCAACGCGCTAGCGAGCGTCTCGATTCACTTGAATTCTCCACTTAAATTACGGGTAATTCAATTGTGCTGCAGTCAAATGACGAGACTCGCACATAGATACATAATTCCACTTAAAAATATTTCTTATTCTCAGTCCCGTGGCCCGAGCGAAGACAGAAACAAACGACAGAGAGACAGAGACGCGGACGGTTCGAGTAACTCTCCGGTTTGATAATGCAACAATTAAGTAATGCACTCCATTGCACGCATTCTTCGAGACACAAAGTAAAGAAGGAAAAATAAAAAAAAAAAATATGAATAAAAAATAAACGAAACTACACATCCATCGTTTCTCCGATCAAGCTGGGCTTAGCTGTGGTGTTTCCTGTTTGGTTGTAGATACATCAAGCTAGTGTAGGTGAGCAGCGCGTCTTTGTATTGACGTTCATCTTCTTTCTTACACGCTCCCAGTCGCACTATCTGCCATCGAAGACAGTAGACAGTGCGACAGTGTGACAGAGCTGTCGGTGATCGCGGATGGGTATCTGAGACGGTGGTCGTTTGTAGTCCCTTTCGTTTGTGCTACAATTTGAATAGTGTTCAATTATGTATACATGCGTATTTTGCATCAACAAGAAACAAGTGAAAATTAAGAAAATTTCAATTTCTAATTGGTACATCCTCTGAATGGTAGGAAATTCAGTGTATTTCCAATCCGCAAGGTGATCCATCTCGCTTTCGCTTTGTGTGCTGCGCGTCGAAACGAATACGAAAATACTCAAATACACGATACACCTCAACTGGTAGCAGCAGCACCAGCAACAATAACTTGCTAGAGTTTCTCGTATCCACGTTTGTGATGTGAATGTGTACGTGTGTGTGCGTTTGTGTAATTTTTTGTTACCTGCCGTTGTGCTCTCTTGTGCTGTAGTGTGTGCTATGTTACCTGTCAGATAAGAAAGTATCTGTACATAACCAGTTTGTTGGATTTTGCAGCCAGCTAACTTCACGTGTGTGTTGACCTCTATTTCATTTGTTTTCACAGCTCCATTTGTGCTAAGAATTCTGTCTCTGTGTAACTCGCGCGAGAGTATTGCAACCAGTGTAAACGGGAATTGCGATGTTTTCATTTTGTTTTCGATTTTATTTTTCCGTTTTGTTTCGCTTTTGTTTTAACCGCTCGTTCATTGAAATCGTGTATCTATTATAGTCAACGAAAGTAAATCCATAAACAGTTCACGGGAACTTTTCCGATTTCATATGGTTTTGCACGGATTAGCATCTAAACAACAAAACAATCCTTGAGATTAATTGTTTCCCATTTACATCTTCACGCCGGAGGGCAAAGACAGTGCATTGCTTTGGATAACTTCGTTCTCCTGGTCTTCAAGTCATACCGCACAAGTGTCTGCACATTTGAAGGGCTAAAGATGAAAAGGTAATCCAATGAGTCTCTAACTGAATTTGAAAACATTTATTTATTTTTTTTATTTTTCCATTTTCATTTTTATCTTTTCGAGTAAAAAGTAGAAGTTTGTCCCAGTGTAGAAGTCGTGAACATCAGTCATGAGTAAATGTAGATAAACACGTAGAAGTCTAGGTTTGGCATCAAAAAGGCGGTGGAATATTGGATTACCAATTCAATTCGTGCTCTCAAAGATTGTTTCAAATGAAAAAAGTTTTCCATTTTTTTTGCCTTGGATTGTATTTTATTTAGATGCGAGTTTCTTTACAAAAAAGGGTTTCTCTTTCGTTTTATTTTTTGTCTGAGGTTTTTGTAAGTATCTACACGTTGTTTTGTGTAATTAGCTAACTAGGGGGATTTTTTTTTGTCTCGCTAAACAAGTTGTTTAAGCACCGAAATTTCCATAGAAACCCAGGCAAACAAAACTTGAGGCTAACTTCATTACGATAAACCCCCGAAAAAAGAGACGAATGAAGGGTGTTAGTCACCCACCGAATGTGTCTGGCAAATTTGTTACCTGTTCAAATAAAAAGCAAAATTATCCGATTTGGGGGCGGTCCTCAGCTGGGTCTGAACTCTTTAGGGATATCCTTTACATCATCGAAAAATTGACATCCGATCCCACCGGCACAAAAATAATTCCACATGACAAAGGATACATATTTTATACAACTAAAGTACGTGTGTATCGTGTAGGTTGACACTCATGTGTTCCCATACACATTTCCCTCGGGATGAACACATTCTTTGCAGATGTCACGGTAAATGGCCTGTGAGGAATCCCCTAAATAATCGAGTGTTTTCGAGGAAAACTTTTGTAAACGCTCATGTGCTTGAAACTTAAGTGGACTTCTGGCCGTAAAATCGGTTGGTTAAACAGACTACAATAGAACCGCGTGTAGTGAATTTATCACGAAAGGATGAACGAACCACCGCCGCAACGCTCTCTTATCATTTCAGTCGGTAATGTCAAGCGTGAATTTCCAGTTTCTCGAGTTTACTCTCGTGTATAATGCAGTTGACAATGTTTTGCACGCTTCGTTGTTTACTAGCTGTGCATGTGTCATAAAGCAACTGCAGACAGTAAGGCGGACTGCTTGACTCTCATAAAAATGAATACATTAACTTTGTTGGCAGAACTAAACACTACAGAGTGAACTTAAGAGACGTGAATTTGTTGTGTTGGGCATATTGTATGGTACTTCAATCTTCAATCCACGGAGGATTGAAGCACGGGCAAAGGCAAATGTTCGATTAAAATAAACAGATTCCACGCTCAAATGCTCTGGATGCATCGTTGATAAGAGTGACGTGCAACTTCTCTAAAGCGGACACCCACGCGATCATCATGAGTGAGCGTTATGTAGAGTTGTACGTTCTTAAGGGGTAAACGTAAGTTATTTGCGGAAATTGACAATTCAATTATCGTGTCGTGGGCAGCTAGTGAATTCACTAGGACATTTAGACCATGTTGGTCCATTGTGATACCCACAACTTGATTCTAACGGCAGATGGTGTCTGGACCAGATTTGAAAACCAGATACAAGCGTATTAACTTTGCTTTCACTGGGATTCGAACCGTGGACCCCGCTAACCAGGGACAGTCACTTAAAAAACTCCGCCATCTAGTCGTTTGTCTTAACTATAATAAAAAAGTTTATCCTCAAATTCATGAGTAAACTGCCAAACCGAAATCGCTAGGTTTGGGACCATTCCCACCGAATTGAAGTGCTTTTAAATGTCTTTAGCTGTCTATGAAGTGTCCGGCAAGACAGTTTGTTTTTTTTGACAGGAATTAATTGTGTACACCCGAAAAAGAGTGAGAAAATGATCACATAAATGACCAAACTGATGTTCATGCTGTAGGCTGTGGGACGGATGAACCCAAGGGCTTATCAACTAGCATTCGCTGAAAGCGCGAAGTTTCCTACAATGTATTTGGGGAAATTTGATGAAACGTCGCGATTCGTTTGGTGGGAACATAGCATACCACAAAAATAGTATCAATTCAATTCAAAAACGCATGCAAGTCGAGATTTAGCCCTTATGCAATGCAAGACTCAATACGTTTGTATAAGCAGACTACATTCATATCTACAAAGTCTGCGTGTTTTTCATCGTGAACATCAAAGTATACACGTATAGAGCAAGGAAATGCATCATCACCCGCATGACCCACTAAAGTTGCCGCGGGGTAAAGCACGTAACATGAATCCCTGGGTCACTCGATCCTGCGCCATTGACTCCTGAGCCTATTTATTCATCAGGAGTTATGCCCAAGCTATGCGAGTTCTTGGACTTATTGTTTTGGACCACTTCATTGACCCAGCCTGGCTACACTTACTCGTGAAAAATACCCCAAAATTCTTAGACTTCTACTGCTTCAATGAAACTCCACTAAAAATTTGCGTACAGCAAGTATTCTTGCAAATAAGCATAACATTGGATTTGTCCACGTTAAGATTCATCGCAACTAGACCTATCGGAGTTCCGTCCTGTAGGATGTGGGCATAACTAAGTCTTCTGCAAAAGGAAGATGACTTACACTGAACTCTCGCAATGTGAAAAATTCGTTGGAACATCCAGTCCATATATACAAATAATTAAAAGAAGAGGTGATTAGTCGCACCCTTGGCGAAGTCCAATGCCCACGATTAAAGGTGTTCCTCGAATACAGCTGCTCCAGTTTGTGTTGTGAGAGAAATATGAGAGAGATATGGATGAGACACCATGTTCGCTTTTGCCTCGTGTGCCCGTTACTGGGGTTCAACAGCTCAATTGGCGCTGAAATGCATGCCCCTGCCCGGCATAGAGGGTGTCTATTGTACAGGGCTTGAAATACACTAATAGCCCTCTATTCTGGCCAGGACCATGAAAAATTGTCCGCTAAGAGAATCTCACTGTATCCATGACGAATGGTTCGCTAAAAGTCCTTTTATAAGGGTTCCCGAAAAGAGAAGTTCACGCTCAAAACAATTATCCTAGAAACATTGGCCATTTAACAAAAGTGTAATTTTAAATAAAATAGATGCACGGTGTTCTAAGCTGATTGCAAAGGTGGTTTATATCATCGTTATTTCTATTTAGCCATTGTGCCACAGAGGGTACCTACGTTTTATGATTTTATGGAGGTGCGCATGCGATGAACAAAGAACTATTAATCCCCGAACACGCGCAGTTGCTGGAACCCATCTACCTTTTTAAGATCTAATTTCCAAATACAGGAAACTTAAACCCTTTTATGGCAAAAGGAATTGAAAGTGATCAACACCCAGGAAAGGAATTAAATGGTCTTCATATTTTCCAGTATATTCTTGTGAAGTCCATATAAATGATTGGCGAGAACAGGCGCAGTCCTTTGATTTTGGAAAGTATGATAAACACGTATGTTTGTCTCTGCTCAAATCAATTCACTTTCCCTCCTCAATGCCAAAAAATGTTTCCCACAACTTCCATTCCGAGCAAACAACTTGATTATCGATTTCGCTTTTCTCGTACAATTTCTAGCCGTTCACTCGTGTCACAGAATTGAATTAGGTGCAAAGTTGCTCAAGCCTATTAAACGCGAAATCCTGTTGTAAATCCCTTCGAACCCGTGGTAATTTAATAATTTCTTAACAGCAATCAACTGTCGTGCATTTCCTGTCAAGACTGTACGAATAAAACCATTAGCACGGAGTTTTCACGTTCCGTGAATTTGTCTCTAAATGTTTCTTTTATTAGCGATAGGCCATTAATTGGTGAACATTATTTGTGTAAAGCCGAATAGGGCACACAAATTCGGCATTATATCGCTCCTTCTACGGCGCCTACACCATTAGATATTTAACTCTCACTGTGGGGGTTTGCGGATTCAGTTCCACGCATTACAATATTTTGTTTTCTTTTTTTCCCTTTTGGCATGAGCCTGGAATGGCGATGCCGAAAGTGAAATCATGTCAAATGCGAATAAACATAATTTATTGCACCCTAGGTTCGTTGTGAAATTAAATCTGGATAATCATGGAGGGATGGCTGATTGCTTGCTAATTGTGTGGAAACGTTGTGAAATTAATTCTACGTATAATTACGTATTTCGTGCTCAAGGTGCTAACTAGTGATGACATAATTTCAGAGACCGCGCGCCGCGTCTTTGACATGCGGTCGACGCTGCCATGTGAACTATTTATTCATGTGAGGTAGTGAATCATTTGAATATGTAGATTATGAAATGGCTACATGGGATAGGAGAAGTCTTCACTATGCACGTCGAATCTGTGATACATTGACTTGACTTGATGATGTGCTCTCCCGGGTTTCTTAATAGTTCAGCACGTTGTTTGTTTGAGTATAGAAAAACAGCGAGGTAGACCTTGTTATTCTTAAAGGTGGAATCGTACTTTTTCCAGCTTAGTAAGAATCATATACCTATCGAAAAATTTGGCCGCAAGAGCCTTTTAAGTGTAGCAATTATGAAAAATTCAGCTGAGTTAAATTGCAAGTAGACGGTACCTTATTGCTTTTTGCAATATCCATACTCTGTTGCACCAGCAATTAATAAAAATAAACTTGGCACTACACGTGTTGCCGCAAAGACCGAAGAAAATTCTCAACTTAAGGGACCCATACACGACACAGGCACGTCGCCGCAAGCCTAAAGTCCTTGCAAACAACCCTCCGCTACACATAGTACTGGTAGACAGTCTGCACAGACATTAGTTTTTTTGGTTTAGTCATGGCCATCGGATCGGAATAAATGACAGACACTGGCTGCGCCGCCATAATTTTTGCTTTGACAATTAAGAAAAAAACTACATATCAAAGAAGAAAACGAAATTTAGACCAAGAAGTGGTACATATGTATCTTATAAATTTTCAAAAACTCGATCAAAAATTGGCTATCCGTATTTTTTTTTTTTTTTCATGTTTACTATATGAATTTTTCCGCTGGTCTGTGCAAAATTCACCATGCACGACGGAGACACGTCGCTGCAGATCATGCAGAATGTCAAAATAAAAAAATTAATTCACGTAGACCGTCGCTGCAAACATGCGACATGAATAGATACGACACAGACGGTCTGCGCAAGCATGTGCACATCAACAAAATATGTGGTCTGCATCAAACAAGGGTGATGGCATGTAAGGTCGGCCCCCGAATGACGCGTAATTGTTAATTCGTTTGTAAAACACACATTCTATTTTTTGTTTCCAAAAAGTTAACAGTTTTCCTGTCTGTGAGCAAAAGATTGTTGCAAAGCAGCTGCTAGTTTCTTCATTAAAATTATAACTTTGAATCAACTTCATGTCTTAAGTAAAAAAAGTTATTAAACAAAAAAAAATAATGAAAGTGCTTATAAAAAAGTCTTAAAATCAGTAAAATATTGAAAGAAGTGCGTTTTATTATTATATTTGTCTTATTAATATGTTTACTGTTTTTGGAACAGAGATCTTTACTTTTTTTTAAACAAAGAGAGATTAGGCCGACATAAGAATACTATTTTTGAGTGATATTTCTAAGGTCGGCCGCCTTGGTCTGGCCTGGAATATTCAAAGTATGTGTCTAAAAACTCGGGCCGACTACTAAACACTCAACTGACCGACTTCTAAAGTAGAGAGGGGCGAATACTCAAAATTTATGTTTTCATTAAAACTTATGCAAATAATTTCTTTTAGCACATTCCAATTAATCAGAAATGCTGAACATTATACTCCTTATTATAATACGGGCTTAAAGCAAATTAAACGTTAAGTTAAGGGGCCTTCTACTGGCATCATCATCCTACAGATTTTAGAGAAATATAAATTATCAGTGTTCGATTCAACTCGAAACGGCTGGCAGCTCCAACCTATCACTGTTCAATGAACTATGAGAGCACGCATGAATTTTTGAACGTTATTCACGAAATAACGTAAATGCCGCCCTCTCATAAAAAATAGTTGTCAAAAATCTTAAGGGGAAAGAGAGTCGACATCTCTGTAATACTTCATTTCTGGTTTGGAAAAACTATTTTTGAATAGGAAGCAATTTTTTCCAAAAGTCCTTTGACAATATTATCCTTGTGTTCTTAACTGGGCTCTGTGTTTCCATCCACAATCATGACAATTTGACGAGTTTCTTGTGTTTCATATCCGACGAAGACAATACCATCTTCCAATCGATAATATTTGAAACAGCCTCCAGTCATTGGAGACGACCGACCGAGTTTATCTGTTTCGCACGTTGCCTCAGCTCCTAAAGCTGCCGAAGATAAGTTTCTTCCCTCGGACTTTTTCAACAAAGATGCGATGGATATTTTGAAGAACTGTGCCCAAAGCTATGTGGAGTGGATTGGTTTGCTTCATGCGTCGGTTGGCTTATAAATATCAGTTGGTGATATAAAATGTTTTCTTTTTACCGAGAAATCTGACATCGGGTGATCTGACATCGATATATCATTGAATCAGGATAAGTAACATAGGCAGTGATCGAAGTCAATGAAAAGGTGGACGTCCTGATGGCAATCTGGCAAAACAGGAATCAACTCTGGTGTTGATTGATACCAAACCTTTTGCTTTATTGTATAGTTAAATGTCTGATCAGATCATCAACAAATTTATTGGCAAAAATGTTCACATTAAAACAAAACACTTCTTTATTTTTCGAAGGTCACCGTCATGATGTGACTGCTCTCCCTTCGTTTTTCTACTTCATCTTCTTACTTAAAACTACGGGAGAATATCCACTTACACCATTCTTACGAAGAATGTACGGAGATATATGTTTGTATACAAATGTAGGTATACACAATTTTTGCGTACAAATGCATTGTTTTATCTTCATTGCTATACAAGCGCATGTAAATTGAACCACGGAAAGTGGAAGGACGTGACAGGTAAAAATGACAATAAAACGTCGCCTGGCGCCAGAAAAAAAATGTGTAAATATGAAGTGCGGAACAATGTGTGGTGGCGCCAACCACATGTCATGTTACCAATCTGGAGAACATAGCTTCTTAAGGATGACGTTTTAACCTATGCCTGGAGGATGAAGTCAAGAGGAGAAAAGTCGCTGAATATGATCTTCTGTCATTCATCTCTGAAAGAATATTGAATCCAATAAGTTTTAATAAAGGGATGTAAATATGAGACGATCTGCAAACTTTGCAAACATGGAGTTTTCTCGATTCGCAGATGGTTACAGAGCATAATTTGAGAATTTTATAAGGCCCCAGCCAAAGAATGTGTTGCGTGCGTTGCGTCAAAAATTTGACAACTCCCTAAAGAGAGGGAGAGCGACAGCGACCCACAAGTGAAGAGCATCACGACGGATGAAGTTGTTCAACTTTCAACTTTTTGAACGTTTGCCAGACGTTTCCTCGGAAATTCATTGGGGGTGAGTTCTATGGACTGGGTCTTAACACGGTGGCTGCCACGTGAGCCATCGGTGGGTGGTACATATTTTTTTAAGCAAGAGGCCGTGTGCGTGTGACTGACATAACATTTTTGAACGATATATGTTTCAACGATAGTTTTTCCGTGTGCTGAAAGTAAAAGTAGGCGAGACTGGGTACGGTTGAAACAATTTTTCCTCTATGGTCCATAGTATTGCCATTAGTAAGATTACCCATGTCGAAGTTGGGTGAAATCCAAGATTAATATTCTTGTTATTAATATATCGCACATTGTTAATTAAATAATTAAAAGCAATATATCAATTTTTATGAAAAAAGTCAATTTGTTTCTACCGCCCCAATAACAGAGGGCCAATATTTGTCGATATTAGCGAATTGGCATAGCCGATGCCACAATTCCATGAATATCGTAGACAGTCATTGTTTTGCCAGTACGATTTCTCATCCAGTCGTCACAAGTCGTATTCACTGGGTTTTTGGGCCATAAGCGGAGTGGGCTGAGAAGCTGGGCCCTGGCCCTCTATGGGCTATAGCGCCACTCGTATGTAGCAGAACGATCAGGAGGCTGAATGTTTGTGCGAATAATGGGGTGGATTACCATCCTCCTTGCAAAAATCGATCGAATTGATATGGTTGGTTGGAAGGATTTTTTATGTTTTTGATATTATGTAAAAAACCGAGGGACGTAAGAAGGGTTCGCAGCACCAGCTGATCCAATTGGTACATCTCTTAAAAAGTTGGCTTCAAAAATATTTTGATAGCACCTTTTCTTGGCGCTGGGAATATACTTTATTGACGCATTTCGCTTTCGTAACAAAGAGCTGTGATTCATTTCTTGGTTCTATTTCGCCTTCCGCAATGAACAGACTGCCTTTACCTCCTCATAATCCACTTTGTAGTTCGACACGTTTATATTTCCTCTTGTAGTCTTTCTAACACGGCATAAAACAAAATTTAAGCACACTGCTTCAACCGTTCCCATAAAATATGTTTGAATGGTCCTAAGCAACTTTTTTACCAAACAAAAAAAAGAAATGTGAGCAGACTGTTTCAACCGTTCCCATAAAATATGTTTGAATGGTCCTAAGCAACTTTTTTACCCAAAAAAAAAAATCCAAAACAAGACGTAGACGTTCCAGACCTTCACTTTTTTATTTTCTGCACTCTTTTCTTGCACACAAAAAATAACACTCAACACTTTCACTTGAATACTACTCACATAACAAGAAAAATAAAAAAACAAAATAACTCACTTTTGCTTGTCAAAAAAAAATGGGGAATTCCCTATCCACAACTAACCAGCGCGATCAAAGACCATTTTTCTATCAAATTCTCCCTCAGTACTCACGCACATTGCGTGAACGGCGTTTGAGAGATTTGAGTTTTTTCAACCGTATCCAGTTTAGTATCTATAAGGATACTATATTCTTTTTAAAATTTGCTTACAGTACAGATTATTCTTAAAAACACTTGAAGAGTGATTTTCCAATGACTATGTATATTTGCAAAATTTCACTTCACCTGGCAACCCTACCTGATTACTGACCAGAAGAAAAACGAAAAACGAATTCAGGGACGTATTCCCATTCCAGGCCATAACAGACCACATAACATGGAATTGTATACATTCTTGGGCATTCTGCAAATCATAACTCAAGGATCTTATGTCCGCAAAGGTGGGCACCAGATCCCACACACGTTTCATGCATGTCACATTTCCCAACAGTAATCAGCGTGAAAACATTAACACCATCCACTATATCTATACGAACACAGATGCGTGTGTTACATTCCACAATGTGCACATGGACGCGTGCTGCTCCTGGTTAGTTGAATACGGCATCTGGATGTCCGAAAGATATAGAAATCGATTAAAATCACAGCGGTAGCTGGGTAAAGGTACAATCATCCAGTGCATGACCCCACACACATACACACTAAATCAAACTAATTAAGGTGCTTGTTGAATCGTTCGTGTGCGATTAAAGAGCTGATCCGACGAAGCGCTGTTTAAGTTCACGCAATTGAACACCTCCATCCACCACCGTTATCCACTCCAGTTGTGCTATTCTACTTTTTATGTAATTAACTTAACACAACCTTATCTCCTGTTCGGGGAAGCGATAAAAGGAATTTCAGAAAATTGTTATTTTTGCTTTTCGTTCGGTCGAGTATCGTCTTGGGGAACATCGGCTTCCGTCCCCGCTTCGTGGGTGATTGTCCGGTCTCTAAGGGGGGGTAATGTCTATTTGAAAAAAAAAAACAAACAAAAACAAAAATATAATTTCTATCGCCGACGGCCGATTGCGGAAACACAAATTTCACGATGATATCCACGCCTGAGACGAATACATAAATTTGTGAGTCATGTATGATAGCGGGGTCTGTAAAGCGTCGAGCCCTAACCTTGGAGTGCCTCTTGGGAAATTATCAAAACATTTCAGACGCTCTGGTGTAACTTGTGTGCTCATAGTTCCGCCGCTTGTTCGCGGCGAAGGTGTAACAGCATTTGAAGATGTTAAAGTGCGAACCAGGTTGAGAATAATTTAAGACCTGGACTTGAGTTCGTTGGTCGAGATAGTTCATATTCCTCTCTCAGAGATTTTCTCCGTTCAGTTCCTATAGCAACTCAGTTCGGCAGTAGGCATCCTTCTTTCGGAATTGGGCACGTGTCAGTCGTTTGTAACGTGAAAAGGGACATTTAATTTTGTTTACGTGAGAAAATGAAGGAATCCGCACGTTCTTATCCTTTTTTTTTTGTGTGTGTTCTCTGAAGGAAGACATCCTTCACAAGTGGCCCCTTGGTACTGGTATTTGCCTGATGTACAGCACGTGAAGATTTGATACAGAAATAGGAATGGAATGTGATGTACTGTGTACATAACCTGTGCGTCGTACGTGAAAGGTTTGAGGTTGCTTTTGGGGATACTTTTGTATTGGTAATTTATCAAAAAGACTCACGTATGCAAACAGAGTTCGTGAATCACTTACTTGTGAATGCCAACGAATCGTCGCTTTGACGTTCTTTAACCTGTATACGAAGGCAGCGAAAACCAATAAGCAAAGTCAAAGAATGAAACGAATGGACAATTAAATGGCACTATACATCCATCCATTTGTCAGCTTCCCATGCAAACATCCGTCTCTAAGAATCTGCAGGATTTAGCTTCTCACCCCGTTCGTATTGTTGACAATATGACTTGGAATGCCTGATATGCGCATTTACAAGCTGTTACATTCACATCATCCCTCGGATGTTCTCTCCATCTAAAGAATGCAAAGGCAAGTGAAACGGTTTTTATTATTTCAATAAATACCATAAGGACTTTAGTGCAAGGATAATGGCAAACAATTCTTATGATGCAATCAAATGATGGTGATATAAAACTCATTACAAGTTGAATTGCCTTTCTGTGTGCGAATCCTGAATGAATAAAAGGGAATTGAATGACTTTCTAGTGGACATTGGAATTGGTGGCGTCTACCAGAATTGTCTGGTAACATGCTGAACCACAATGCTGTCTGCAGGTTTTTCCTACCGCCTCCTAAGCACATCAAAGGCCCACCCATGTGTATTTCACTTCGGATCTGACGTTACATTCTGTGCACAAAGTAATTCTTGTGAATTCATCTGTGCACGAGAAACAATTGTTACGTGGCACAAAAATTATTGATGTTGAATTTTCTCTGCCGCAAGTTAGGTCAACCGAAAACTGACTAATGGCATTAATTAAGCTTTTGATCTTTGATCTTTAAGTTAACGTTTATTATCGTTAATTTCTCAATTCAGTCGCATGCTCAATGTCGGATCACTTGAAAGTTGAAAAGTTTTCGTGGAAATTTATTGGGAACTCAGAGAATGACTGACTTAGTTAATCAACGACGAGGTTAGCCACAGACATTATAAATTCAAGATTTTGTTCTTGAATGCGTTCAAATGCACTATCTGGGAGGGGACTTCTGGGACTTCTACCTCTCTTGCCCCTTAAAATGTTTGACAACTGTTTTTTATAACATGTTCATAAACCAAATTGACCAAACAGAGGACGGCATTTACGTTATTTCGTGAAAAGGTACTCAAATTCGTCTATGAACTAGGGGTAAATAAGCTATCTTTGTAATACTTCATTTCTGGTTTTGTCATTCAACTGCGAGTCTTTCGATGGCATTCAAAAGCTTTCTTCCTGAGGCTTTAATTCTAATCTGTACTAATATAAAAAGCTGTAGAGTTTGTTTGTATTCCTTTTTGTCAGTAACTACCACCTCAAAGAAATGTTAACAAAGTTATTGTGCGTTTAAAATTATAATTTCTATTTTAACTAAATTAATTCGTACAAGCATTTCCTCAATCGATTATTAAGCAAAGCAGCGTTTAAGACTGCTGAACAGAAGTAATAACTGAGAGTAATAACTGGCTAGAAAAACCTTCTCAACCCTGGCTGTTCGAAGTCGGCATAAAACAGTCAGTCCCTTCCACTCGTGGGCGAACAATAGCACGCACAGTGGTTGCTTTAGAAGCTAGGTCCTGGCCATACACCGCCTGTAGCGCCACCCATATTACAATAATTATTATTAATATAAATGGGCTACATTCGAATGAGAACCTGAGCCTAGCTTATGCACCATTTGCAGTGTCCATGCCATCTCTCACTTGGGAGGCGACCTACTTTACCGACTTTGATGCCTACTTCGAATGACCAACCTTGAGACATTTTTGCAAAAACACTGAGCACTCTCAGAGCAGTGTTGAGATGAGTGGTGCCGTGAATTGTGAATGTTGTTCAAACCGCGAATGGAACCCAGATACCCATCGTAGGCGTCGGCGCTATACCTCCTACTGCCCGGCGGCGGTAGTTTCTTTTAACTTTTCAAAACTGTTTCCTAAAATCACTTCACGTCCGTATTAACTCTGTCACCAAAGGAATACGATACTCTTTAGAAACTAGATACATACGTGTGAACATCTGTAATTGACGCATTCATACATATGTCCACACGTTAGAAAAAAATGCACTGCAATTATCGTTTCGGATTCTCTTTCATGCCTCAGGGTATTGTATTGTGTGTTCGCACAATTGTATCTCACTTTAAAGAACATGGCATCATATTCCAAATGAACACTTGTTTCTGTGCCGATGACGATGACTGCGCGTCCAGATGACACAGAACTGGAGAGAAAAAAAACCAACCAGCCAACGCTGCACTTATCTCTTAAATAAGGTTGTCACCAATTGCAGTGTGCATTGTCGATCATTTCAGACGTGTCATTAGAGACTTATGAAGTGAGTGTGTCTATCATGGAAGGAATTCTCAGTATTTGCATGCAGTTCAGAAGTGTTGTGCCTTTTGTGGAACTATAAAGTGATAATTTACAACTTACAATTTGTTTCCCATCCGTGATTCGGGGCTTAAAGTGTCGGTGCAAATGAATTGAGATGTGTTTTGAATTGTAAGTGGAGGCATCCGGCCTATTAATTTTAGAACAACACGGGAGGTTTCGAGATCTGCGATCTGGGATCTGTGTAATTGACAGCTTGACAGTGGAACGATAGTAATATAAATAATTGTCTGTACTTTTTAACTTCTCTGATTCTTATTACGTTTTGATTTATTTATATTTTAGCAATCGTGTGCAAACTGTTTCTTATAATGATAAGCTGTCTTCTTTTTATGATGTTGTAATTGGTGTGCCCCAGGGTTCTATACTTGGTCCTTTATTGTTTCATTTCAATGCTTATTAATGACCTGGTCACTGTAATATATATCTGTTCTTACCACAATTATGCCGATGACGTTCAATAATATACTTTCTCCAAGCCCAACTTAACTGAGAGTACTATTAACCTATTAAGTAAAAACCTTAAATCAATAGTCAGTTGTTTCAGGTTTAATGGACTGTTCCTAAATCCCACTAAAACTAAAACTATTCCGAAAACTAAACAAACTGGTAACCACATGAAGTTCCCTCCTATTCAGCTGGATTCAATCAATGTTGAATACGCCTCTCAGGATAAAAACCTGGGTATAGATTTGAACAACAAGCTTACGTGGAATCATATCACATTACAAAAGTTGTTTCAAATGTATATGCAGCTCTCAGAGAACTTTCAGTCACCAAGCACTTCTTGTCGATCAATGTTAAATTGAAATTTGTGAAATCCCTTATTTTAATACTGGATGTGAGATATTCGCTGATTGCGATTTTTAGTCGTTTCATAAATTGCAATTTGCCTTTAGTTGTGTATCGAGATATGTTTTTTATATACCCAGACATGAGCACATTTCTTCAATTTCGCATACACTTTTAGGTTGTAGTTCAAATGTAATTTTAGGGTGTAATGAGTCGCCGTGGCGTAGTGGGTAGTGCGTCGACTCCTACGCAGAGGGTGTCAGGTTCAGATACTCTTTGAGCATTCCTATCTAGGAAAAGCTTCTCAACTTTGCCGTTCGGAGTCGGCGTAAAACTGTAGGTCCCTT
The DNA here is from genome assembly GCA_964034865.1 of Eristalis intricaria. Lineage (NCBI taxonomy): Eukaryota > Metazoa > Arthropoda > Insecta > Diptera > Syrphidae > Eristalis > Eristalis intricaria. Next base: position 162,222,691 of record OZ035873.1, read on the forward strand.
CCATACGAGAAAACAATGGCATGCGCAATGCGAGTGGTTGCTGATAAGCTAGGCCCAGGTCCGCCTCAGACTGTCGCGCCACCAATAATATTATTATAATTTAGAAGCATATCTTAATTATCGTTCTCGTGTTTTTCTTTTCAAATTAATACATAAAAGTCAACATAAATACTTGTTTAACAAATTATGTCTCTGTCAATCTAATCGTTACATTTTGTTAACACCTTGCACACATGTCTTACATCGCGCAGAGAGTTTTTTATTTATGCTACTAACTTGTGGAATCGTGTCCCTAACAATGGTAAAAGCCAGGTCGGACACAGAAACTTAATTATGTCAGGTTTTTTCTATTTTTCTACTTTATATTGAGAAGGCTCCTTAGTTATTTTTGCTTCTTTTTTTCTATCTCCATTTCTTTTTTTTTTTTGTATTTCATGTGATTTGACTTCGCTGAAAATGGAAATATCGTTTTAGACTAAATCTTATATTATTTCTATTAGGCCATTCCACACAGTGATGAAGACTTTTGATAAGCAAGCGCTAGCACAGTGTGATTCAAAAGTGGAAGTCCAAAACAAACGCTATGAAAATACTGTACACTTTGTTTAAAAGTTCGCATTGCAAAGCGAAAAGTCATCTACACTCTGGTCATCAAAAACTCTGGTGACGAATTTGGAATAATTATATGAATCACTTTGAACTCTATTGTGGATCAACTCGTGACAAACGTTCTAAGTGAACAAATTTGAGTGAGGTCGTTCTAGTGACTTAATGCTGGGAATGAGAGATTTTTCTAATGTCTTACTCAGATTTTTTCTGAAAGTTGAAGCTGACTGACTGACTTATTCCTGCCTTAAATTGAATCTACTGCTCCAAATTTTACGTAGCTAGTGCAGTTATCTATGGCTCTATTGCGTCTGGAGTGATTTCGCAATATTGGTGACGGTCGACGTGGCAGAAAAGCGTCAAAAACACCTCATGTTGGTATAACCCCTAGAAGACGCGTTATAACACACATAATGTAGTTTTGCTGAAATCAGAATCTTCCTCTTTCAGGATGTTTGGTGAATAAAAACAGTGATCCGTAGTCCACAGATATAGAGCGCTGTCCACAGATGGTACAATTTAAGCTTTTATTTACATAGTTTAAGATATGGTCGTCTGTTCCGATGTACGCTTATATCTTTAAATTTGCGCAACGGATTTTTGTGCGGTTTTGGTCAATAGATGGAGTGATTCAAGAGGAAGGTTTATATTATATTTTAGTACTGCTTTGTGTTGATTTGTTGAAATATGAAGACAATTGTACAAGATGTCGGAAAAAGTCCAAACGACTGACAGCTTTCATCGAAATAACTGTCTTATTGATCTAAAAGCGAACCGGCACTCATGACGCTTTTTCGCATTATAACCGGTCCAGACAGAGTGTTAATGGTACACGCCCTCAGGATAGGTTTTCCCATGCAATTAGTTTTGTAGCAGATGCGTGGATGAAAAGGTAGAGAACACAAATCACCTCCTCTTCTAGATAGTCATAGGCACTCATATTTAGGGGCCTTCTACTTATTTTAATAATCTCAGTGAACTTAATGCATAAACTGCTGGGTCATAAGCAGCTACTAGTTCCAAGTTTGAAGTAGTCAATCCGCGTGATATCATAATAGGCCTACTTTAGCTTCTGAAGTCAGTCACTGTTACCTATTACCTTAAGCAATTTAAATTAATATCTTCATCATCATCTTCATCTTCTGATCCGCATTATTCACAAAGGGTTCGAGGAGGTAAACCACGCACGAGAGATCTTCAGGAAACTCTATCCTCCGCCATCGAATCTAACTATGCGTAACCAGGCAAACTTATATATTTGGTCCAACCACTTCATCCTGGGTCTGCCAAGTGGTCGCCTACTTGATGGAATCGCATTCAAGGCCCGCCTCGGATGTCATGATGGTTGGGACATTCGTGCTACGTAACCAAATCAACGAAGCATAGCTCTTTCCGTTCGAAGAAGCAGCTAGCACTGTCGGTTTCTCACCCTATCCCAGCGAGTAATTCCCACAACAGCACGAAAAAATCTCATCTCAGCAGCTTGTATTCGCTGTCTTATTTTTTCGGTCATTACAATTAATGTATAAATAAATATTGTAAATATGTACATATGTTTTTTTTAATTTAATAAATAACATCTTATGAAATACTATAAAATTAAAAAGGGCGCATAAAAACTTAGCGGGCAAGAAGTTTCGCAAACGGCTGCGCTGGTTAGGCCATATAAACTTTGCCTCTGCCCACAAAGCAGCAGAGTACACCCGCGCCTGAGCGAAGAGGCACCTTCACGAAGTAGGTATACGAACCTTAATTCGTAGTACATAAGCCAAACGCGATCAAAGAAATATCAATCGACTCCAACGATTTCTCATCACAATTGACACATTTTCACTTAACCACCTCTCTGGAAAATAATATCATTTGGGACTAATAGAAATTTGCGTCGACCACCACGCCGGGGTGCTAGATTCAATGCTCGAATTTACCAACTTTCATAGTTCATGGCTCAGACAATGCTGTTGTGTGTCGACATAAAAAGAGCTTCTCACTGCTCGGAGCATAAAACTGTAGGCCACCTCCACTCCAGAGACACAATAGCATGCACAGCACAAACGGGTAGAAGCTTCGGCCAGGCCCACCTCAGACCGTTTTAATATCATTATTCGGAATAGAATAACAATTAGCCGCCATGTTAACACAGATAACAAACGAAAACTGTTTACACTTGCAACGTTATTGGGAAAAAGTCATAATTGACATTGCACTTGCACCACGAAGTGACTCGGTCTACTTCACTCGTTCCTATCTTATGAAGCAATGCTTCCAAGACTTCTGACTAGGACCAGATAAAGCGACCAGAACTTCTTCTTCTGTCCTTTTAACATTTCAAATGCTTTCGTAACCATCTCGTCCAGTTGATCAAGTGTCAATTCTTGTTTGTTTGGCCACTTCACTTAAAAAGTGCCAAGCATAAGTACACCTATAAACTCAGACAATATTGTAGAACTTGTTTCGTTGTATTTATTTTTTAGTAGTATGGTTTCCCTTTTCTTTTGAATCCATAAAAAAGTTTTCCCTTTATGAAATGAAAATGTAGACATGATAACGACTAAAAGAATTACAATCAATGGAAGGAATAACAAAAGGCCCCACCCAACGTGAAACCTGTTAGGCATACTCATTCTCTTTCGCGTCGACTTATTAATCCTCAACCACCGTCAACCTCTAATTCAGTCTACCCAAGACCCTTTTAGAGATTTTCTCTTCGAACAACTTTCATACCCTTTGTCACTCATTGAGACTAAGCCCATACACCCTCATTCCGCCCTCCGTCCAATTGCAGAGTATCCCATCAACGACGTCTGGACTGGCCTCAAAGTATCGGTACACAAAAGTGATAACTCGGCTCTTATCAAAAGCATAATCGCCGATTAAGTTAATTAACTCCGATAAATAGTTGATCCCGGTCGGGGTATTAATTAATGGAAAAAAAGGATTTCTATCAGTGTTAGGTGTCTTCCCTGAGGTAATTCCTTCTATAAATCAAATTATCGCTTGTTAATGGAAAGAGCGAACACTTTCTATCAATGGCTGAATCGCCGTATCACATGCCCGCTAGAGTCGTCTACTTCAGTTTCCAATTAATTTTCCGAGGTCCCAAGGACGAAGGCTAAAACAAAGCATCCTAGTTGGTCCGCCCCACTTATCGTGTTTACACTCTTGTGCTAACGCGGGCATTCAGCGACAACTAACTTAACGATGTCATTGCACGCAGTACCCTTATACCCATCCATCACACGCCATCACACGATGTCGACGACGCGACGATCTCCAAACGAAAAGTGAATGCCGAAAAGGGGCAAGGGGAGTGAGGTCGCGGGTTTCAGGGAACAGAAAATTGCTCATCCGCCCCGCGAATTACCATTTTCAGAGTTCATCATCATGAAGTCATGAAATAGTCCACGAATACGACTGGAGATGTCGTTTATTGGGGATTTCCTGATTTCGTGAAATGAAAGTTCGACTGTTGTCGTCGTCTTGAAGTTAAAATGAGTCTCCAGTGTGTTCACCCTCGCGTGTGTGAATATAATCACACAAGACGCGCCCGCACCGTAACAACTGTCAATCCACACTCAAGCGGGTAATACGTTTCCTTTGATTCTTTGTCTGGCACTGCGTGGTGATGTGTCGTCTTGTATTGGATAATTTTCCTGCGTGGCCCACTGAAGTGTGTACACTGGTGTCATTGGCATGTTCAGCAGATAGCGACAGATTTTTGGGGCCCGTCAACTGAATGTCATTTGTGGAACGAATCCGACACCAGCTTCTGTGGATTGTGATGTGCGCTTTAATGGATTGTCAGGGAGTGCTTTAAAATTGCAAATTGTCTGGATTTCGATATTGATTGCAAATCTATACATATGTATGTATGTATATCGGTGTATCGGCAGATTTGCAAATAGAGTAGAGTGGAATGAAAATGGTAATTCTATTGTCAACAGGATTATCCGGCTCAGTGGAATTGCTGGTAAAATAAATCCTCTTGTCGGGGTGGTTGGATGCTTAATGTGACAAATGAGACAACGAGCTTGTTGGATGAAGAAGTTGCTTGTAATGTTCTTCACTTGCTAGACAGTGGAATAAGAACAACTTTCAATTGAATGAGTAAATCGATTTGAATATTACAGACATTCCCAGTCCGAGGTGCTTTTTATGCTACAGGGCGGTGTTGTTCTTTAGTAAATTCGAAATGAAATGTAATCTTATGACTTAGATTTCGCTGATTGAATACATTGTTTGGAATGGAGAGAATATCTGAGTGTGCATATAATTTCATTTCCATATAAAAATTCAGTAGACCAAGCCAAATAGCATTTATTAGATGGCGGATTAAGAATTCGTAACATTTTTAAAAGCTACGCTAAGCTTCTACCTCTCTTGCTGCTTGATTTCATCCGACAGGGTGAGCTGTTGTGACCAGCTGGTATCCCTCCCAATCGATCCGGGAATGGTGAAATAGAGTTCTTATTTGAAAACTCGCTCGTGTGGGGCCAGAGACCTCGCTGCCAGAGTTCGATTACCAATTTTCATGGCCCCACATCTTTCGAGGGACTGACAATGCTCAAAGAGAAATAACTGTCTAGAAAAAAGCTTTTCAAACATGGCCGTTCGGAGTCCTCATAAAACTGTAGACCCAATCCACTAGTGAGAGAACAATCGGTTGTTTTTAAGAATCAAATGATCACTCGATATGAGCACATTCGAATGATTATTCGAGTGATAAGCACGTCAACCATATTTGACATTTGGGAACTCGACAGCTGCAGGATAAAAACAGACAAGCAATTGAGCGCCACCCTCCGTAATTCGTCGTCGATTTTATTTTAATCAACTGAGTAAACATTCCGGCGTTTAGCTAATCATACCACCATCGAGCTGCGAACAGGGGCACATATGTGTATCCAGTAGTGACGAGCACAATCGGTTGTTTTTAAGAATCAAATGATCACTCGATATGAGCACATTCGAATGATTATTCGAGTGATAAGCGATCAGTCCAACATGTCGATCATCATTCGAATGATTAACTCATACGAATAACTCTTAACTAATTACTAAGTACTAACATAAGATAAATGTATAAATGTCTCACCTCAGTGCGAGAAAGCTAGAGATGAGAAATATATAAATAACTAACAAAGGAGAACAACTCAAGTATTACTCCACTTCTCAGTAAGTAAGTTACTAATTAGTAAGTAGATTCAAATGAGTTAGTAGTTCGTAGTCATTCGAATGATTGATTGAAAATCGAGATGCTTTCGAGATATTGTATTAATCGATTATAACTCGAATTATCATTCGAATACGTCACTAGTATCACCATTGGCGGTAGCCACTATATTATTTCACTGAGAAAAAGAAAAAATTAAATATAAATTTCCATCACTGAAAATCAAGTGCTAAGAATGTCCCCATGTACTAGGGCAAATTGTGACCGAAGTTGGTCTTCTTGCTCATTTATTTCTAATGAGCATTTTTCACAGATAATTGCTTTGCCGGTAACAGGGAACAGCCTATGAAGGTATTATGTTCTCTAAGGTTGTTGATAGCTTCGAGAGCGATAAGGGTTGACTATAAGGGTGACAACCAGAACCTCCAATAAAAGTTGAAAACCATCAAAATAATGACATTGTTCAGACGCGCGTAAAAGCAATATTTTTGTTTTTCAAACCAAGGCAATATTAGATCTTCCCAAATTCCGATAGTAAAACATAACGGGTCTACATTGGCCAATGCCATCTGCGCCTTGATCTTCCAATTTTAATGTAACGAGATAAGACAATTTTGCAACCATTGGTTTTCTGACAAGAATATTCAGCGCTTCTTCCATCACAAAAGAATTTGCTAAAAAAACCCACGGGAATGGAGAAAACATTTAAATTCATACTAAAAGCAATTAGAGTAACTGACAGATGTTATTTCTTTGTAAAATAATATGGTTATAGAAAGTATGGCACCAGGTCTCTAAAGATAATTTGCAATCTAACATCATTGACATTGAAAAAATAAAAATTAATTAGACTTGGCCGTCCCTTAGTGCCGAATGTCACGTTATTCGCCTTTCTCCAATCGTTATGTTGTTCTTATAAAGCGCATAAATTAGGAAACGGTAGACAATCTCAGGTCGGCAATATGCTCTATTGGAAATTGTTGTCCATAACTATACACGATTGTCAAATGCCAATTGACAAATAAAATACCAACCAAACAAGTCGACCTCATACGACAGCAGCACCCAGTAAATTCTATCCAAAGTATGAAAAATCAATTCAACTGTCAAAAACCCACAAATTAACTCTACAGCAAATGATCCCGATTTTTTTCCCGTTTCCAGCAACGCAATTATCTTTGAAAAATCATCCTCACAAGTAAATAAGAATGGATTCTTGTCAAAAACTTTTCGCCTCGAGTGATAAATGGATCACCTAAATAATTGTTTACCATTAAGCGGTCGTATTATTCAATTCCACTTAAAATTCCTTCGTCGAACTGTTCACACATCGCGCGGAGATTGTTTTATTAACATGTTCGGAATATCTTAAGTATTCTCTCATCACCGTTGAGTCATCTTCGTACCCCAAGATGGATGTCGGACCAGTATCTTCTTCTTTTACGATCTGAACCTTATGCTCGCAGCTTTGCAGATGCGAACTCAGTAGAGCTGGTTTCCAGTTCGATGTGATTAATGTTAATTTCCCTTTAATTAACTCGAACACCATCGACAAACTTGTCTAGATAATTTTGAATTAGTCAACCTCATCTCCTACACAATCTCCAAGCGTGAATGACCCGTTGAGATCTCTGAAACACACTTCAGCGAAAACATTTACGTATCTATACCGTGCGTGGGTAAATTGTAATTTGTTTCACAGACTCACCCAGATTTGGTAAACCATACCATATTTTTACGCAAATATAACCCAGTCGTTCCAGTGAACCGATAAACATCAATTATCCAATCCATCCCTGAAAACCCCATCTGAGCGAGATGCGTTCAGGCGAAATAGAAAAGAGCCCGCCTCCGAGAACAGCTTCAATGAGAATGTATCACCTGAATGATTGTGGTTAATTTCTGATTTAACAAATTGCTATCATCGCCCTGCGACATGCCGTTCGAATCACATTTTGGTTAATTAATGCACGAGGGGTTGAGTCGTTGGATGGCAACATTATTTGAAAGTTATGAAGCAAAATGTGAGCCTAAAGTGTGCAAATTGATGAGACGAGGGTTTTTGCAGTTATCTGTGAAATTTTCAATTAAGATACCATCCCAACCGCATGCGGTGTGATCGATATTGGCAGATGAAAGCTGCTGGAGCACAGACCTAGACTCGGAATGTGTAGGATGTGGTTTTTATTGAAATCGAGCCATAGGCAAATCAATGATAAACTGATGGTGTTATATCTCAGATAATGTGGGTGAGAAAATCGGAATATCCGACGATAGTGGTTATGGGGTAGACTATTTTGGTAATGTGCTGACTTTTATTGGGAGAATCAAGTTCTTTTCGGTTCAATGGTCTTACGCCACTGCCAAAGAAAAAGCTCTTGCGAGACGAGACATTCACATGCAGCGAAGCAAGAAGCTTGTCCTTGCATCGAGGGACAGGAGTTGTTCGAATGGAATGAACGAATGAGTTTCAATTTATCATGACAAATTCCTGTATGAAAGGGATGAGGTCCGACAATTTTACTAAGGGGTGAAAGCATTTTGAAATATGGCACAAACGTATCGCTAAGTAGTAGATTGACTAGGTTGACCAGCCAGTTTTAAATCGTAGTCTAATTTATTTAATGTCTGACCATATTCCATTTACAAAAGAGAATACTCCCTTTTTTATAATTTACGTGTGCACAAAGGATTAGTAATGCCCTTAATTGTCCGGGGTGAAGACACAGCAAAGGCCGAAGATGTAGAGGGAGACTAAGGGAGGAGGTACCTCTGCACATTGGTCTTAAATATTTACGAAGTGTAGTGTGTGAGAAATATTAGGCTGGGAAGAACATTCCATATTAATGTAGTGCGGCTGAAGAACGAGTCTCTAAATTGAACTGTACGTCCTTAAGTAGACTTCAGGGTATACCGATGGGCATTCCTGGTGAGATGAATACGTGCAGACCAGGATTGCAGTTAGCTAGCTCATCCTCTCAACTGTAGCGAAAATCTCTGCTTTTAGTTTTCTTAATGAAATTGTATTTCTCTTTTAAATTTTCATTTATCACTTTAATTCTACGCTTTCTTTGCATTTTTTCGATTTAGTTGAATTTGTCAAAGACTTGCTTTTACTTAAGACTTGCAATATGGCAAAAAGCACAACAAACAGACGAGCTCAACAATAAAGTTATGTTCGCAATGTTGATGCTTAAAGTGGCAACCACAAGAAAAGAAATTTTAAAGGCTGTACTTAATACTCAGATTTTATTTAATTTTTTTTTTCGGTCTAATAATTCAATTTCGGTATATTTGTGTGTAACGAGGCTTTTCTTTGGTACACTGTACACAGCGTTAAATATTGGTACTGTACCAATATTGGTAAATATTGCTACTGTCATTTAGGCACAGATTGTCACCCAAAGTATAGCGACAGTCCGAGGCGGACCCGGGTCTAGCTTCTCAGTAACCAGTGCTATTATTCTTTCACGAGTGTATGGGACCTACAGTTTTGAGGTGAAGCCTGGTCTGGATCTCTCTGCGTAGTAGTCGGCGCAATAACCCACTAAGCCACGGCGACTCATAGCACCCTTAGTATGACAAAACTTGAAAATAAAATCATTTCAATTCTGCTCTCCAACAGAGTATTCCATCCCACAAATCTTGGCTAGGCCTTAAAGCGTACAAGCTTTCGGCTGAAATCGTGAACGCAGCTGAAGCTGATCTGGTGGGGTGAGATCTGAGATAGTCAGAGCCAGATGAAAACATGTCTGTTTTGTTCCATAGAAGGTTTATAACTAATCAATTAAATCTTCCTTGATGTTCTCAAACCTTAACGTCGGCAGAACACTGAGCTCAAATAACTTATTTTATTCGTAAAGATAACATGTCTGTTTCATGCTAATGATTTGAAGAGTAAGTGAGGCATGATGGCCTATAGGTTAAAAATGCTTCCAATTCACGAATTTCAACGTTGATCAAATCTTCAAAGTTTAAAAGCAATCCTTGCAGTCACAAGGATTGTTCTAAACAAATTTTGAACAGAAATAGTGATAGTCTGTCACCAAACCAAGGCGCAGAATATTTCTCTAATTTGACATTAATAGGGGAGTACAATTTTGAAAATTGATAAACCTCGAAGAGACGCATATATTTTGCTCTCTAAACTGTCTATATGATCAGTTCATTAATACACGTTATTCCAAGATTTAGAACACACGTTGGCGTCGCTCAATTTTGAATTTCGGCATATAAATGGGTAGAGAACTCTTGTCGTCAAATTAACCTTTTTTATTACTTCTTGAACATGAAGATTGAAAATTAATAATTTTTAAAGCAATATTCCAAGCAATAATGTTCTATGGATCCCCTGTCTGGGGTAAGTGTGCAAAAAGCCATCTTCTCAAACCCCAAATAACTCAAAACAAATTGCTGAACATGATGCTGAATCTACCCTGGTTTTTCTCAACAGATAAACTTCACAAAATGGCTAATATTGAAATGGTTTCAGATAGAATTGAAAAACTAAACCATCAACATATCATCCCTTGTTCTTTGTCCGACAATGACTTGATTTCAAATGAGTTTGTAATGAGTTTAAAATAAATTATTTATTTTTGTTTATATAAATCCTTATATATTTACAAACATAGTTATTTTTTTTTATTTATTTATTTAGTTATTTATTAATTCAATTATTTGTCTATTTATTTATTTATTCATTTACTTACTTATTTATTTATTTAGTTATTTATTTACTTATTTATTTATTTATTTATTTATTTCCTTATTTATTTATTAATTTATTTCTATATTTATTTATTTATTTGTTTACTTATTTACTTCTATTTGTTTTTTGTGTCCTTTATATTTCTACATGTAAATCATTTTATTTCGCATCTTCTCACTCAATAATATATTTTGAAATCAAGTGTTGAAACCATTTTTCTCTTCCCCCAGCGGATTTTGTTTTAATGAAGGTTTTTAATGGCTTTTCCTTCAAAGAGTGTGATATAATATTTAGTAAAAATTATAAAAATATTTTAGTAGTAAGGTATCAAACCAAATCTCTGTATCCCTAAAATTGTATTTAAAAAATAGAGAATGATGGGTGCCACCAAATTAATAAATAAATAAAAATAAAAAAAGAACCCACGTTGTATATTCGAAGGGAAACGAGTTTACTTATAATAGGTGTATTGAAAATGGAATGACTTCGGTCTCGTCGTCAGTACTGAGCACGAGAGCACCTTCACTAGGCACCTTAGGTATTGACCACAAATCTATACCAAGAGGTAGATTTAACTTCACCTTCATATAATATATGAAATACCGAATCAAAATATACTTAGTTTTTTAGCGTAGTAGTACGCTGGGTAGCGTTTATTGGAAAAAAAGGAAAGTTTGTTCTATGGATCCCCTGTCTGGGGTAAGTGTGCAAAAAGCCATCTTCTCAAACCCCAAATAACTCAAAACAAATTGCTGAACATGATGCTGAATCTACCCTGGTTTTTCTCAACAGATAAACTTCACAAAATGGCTAATATTGAAATGGTTTCAGATAGAATTGAAAAACTAAACCATCAACATATCATCCCTTGTTCTTTGTCCGACAATGACTTGATTTCAAATGAGTTTGTAATGAGTTTAAAATAAATTATTTATTTTTGTTTATATAAATCCTTATATATTTACAAACATAGTTATTTTTTTTTATTTATTTATTTAGTTATTTATTAATTCAATTATTTGTCTATTTATTTATTTATTCATTTACTTACTTATTTATTTATTTAGTTATTTATTTACTTATTTATTTATTTATTTATTTATTTCCTTATTTATTTATTAATTTATTTCTATATTTATTTATTTATTTGTTTACTTATTTACTTCTATTTGTTTTTTGTGTCCTTTATATTTCTACATGTAAATCATTTTATTTCGCATCTTCTCACTCAATAATATATTTTGAAATCAAGTGTTGAAACCATTTTTCTCTTCCCCCAGCGGATTTTGTTTTAATGAAGGTTTTTAATGGCTTTTCCTTCAAAGAGTGTGATATAATATTTAGTAAAAATTATAAAAATATTTTAGTAGTAAGGTATCAAACCAAATCTCTGTATCCCTAAAATTGTATTTAAAAAATAGAGAATGATGGGTGCCACCAAATTAATAAATAAATAAAAATAAAAAAAGAACCCACGTTGTATATTCGAAGGGAAACGAGTTTACTTATAATAGGTGTATTGAAAATGGAATGACTTCGGTCTCGTCGTCAGTACTGAGCACGAGAGCACCTTCACTAGGCACCTTAGGTATTGACCACAAATCTATACCAAGAGGTAGATTTAACTTCACCTTCATATAATATATGAAATACCGAATCAAAATATACTTAGTTTTTTAGCGTAGTAGTACGCTGGGTAGCGTTTATTGGAAAAAAAGGAAAGTTTGTTAATTTATAAAATTTTGTTTATTTTGAGATTTTGCGTGTTGAGTGAGCAAACATAGAGATTTTTCAGGCTTCCAACTCTGGAGCAAGCAACATAAGTTCAATCCAGCAACACTTAGCGATTGGCCTTAGAGTCGAAAATAGACATCACGAATGAACTGAATGTGCCTAGTACATTGTCTTAGTGGTCATAAACCATCTTCGCATAATTCCCTTTCAGAGGAAATCGGTTTGGAGTAAAGCGGTTAGATGGTTTCAAAGTCTATAACGGACATAGAAACATTTTTTGTGTTTTATATACATCTTTGGTTTTATTTAAATTTTTATCTAAAAATATATAATAATTGTAGTTGTAATAGGCATAGACAATTGTAATATAGAAACAAATAAATAATTCATTAAAACAAATTTCAACTTTAATACGTTCTTAAAACTTTATTTAATACGTGGAACAAACAGTATCACTAGCTCAGAATGTAGGCTCCAGAGCTCGAATGAGTTGCGAGACTTACAATCTAACTTACGATCTAACTAACTTCCCAACCATATCCTCTTTAGAGGAACACGTAATTGTATTTTATTATGTGATAATATATAGATACAGAAATTCCAATAGCGGAACGTTTTTGGCAGATCAAATGAACATTGCGAATAGTAGCGGACCAAGCATATAACCTTGTGGTACGCCATTTCAAAGCATGCAAAAATGACAACAGCTTTGAATTATATGAAACATCTTGAACACGGTTAGTAAGGCACGAGATTATCAACTTATTTATGGGAATACAGAATGATGGGCTGACAGTATGCGACAAGAAATTGAAGAGTTGACAGTGCGAATAGTGTATAGACGTTAAGTGAATCTAGTAGGTTTTTTGGTGTCTCTCTAATGTAATCTTCAACTCGACTGAACTCATTATTTAATGATATTTTCGGAGAAGAACTATCTCCCAAATGTCCATAGCGATGTTGCAAAGGCAGATGATATAGACGTGATTCACAGCGGGTCATTGATACGTGTGCTGACATTGAAACGAAAGCGTCAATAACGAGGCAAGCTGAAAATGAGGCCACTCCTGGCATTTGTCGTCCTAGGCGAATGAAGGCATCGATGAGTTAGGCAGCAATGGTCCGCTGTTCCTTTGAGGCACTCAAAGACTTCGTATAAATTGATACCGTGGCAAAAAGCAAAAGAGACGTCAACAGAACAGAAATAAAACGCGGAGTACCCTTCGCCAATTATTGTTTATTTTCGAGCTAATATGGGAAGAGAACCAACCAAGAAGGCTTTGAACAATATATTGATCATACCATTTCTGTTATACGAGTTACGAAGCAGAGGTATTGGAAATGTCAAAAGCAGATAAAGATTCCCCCGGTGTTCGTCTGAAAAAAATTTCTGCATGAGTTCTTGGGCCTGGTTCACGTCGACGGCGATTGGAGGATAAAAGTCAACCACGGAACTGTGCACAAGTGGAAAGAGCTAGGAATTAACATGTTGTGTCTGGAGAGCCTTTACCGAGAAGGACAGAAGGAAGGAGGATTTCATTTGTTATTTCCAATTCAACCAGAAATGTTGGCTTTAAGAAGTTGATTCGTTTAGTGAAAAGGTTTAATATGTTGAAAATGGTTATTAGTTTAAAATTCAAGTGACAATCCATGGTCTCACTCCGTTGATTTCCTTCCGCATCCCCAAGCATATTCGTCTTCGTTTCTTCCTGAAATCTGTTCTCTCTTTCTGATAGGTTGCCATAATTTCCCTCAGCTAGTGTATGCTTCATTCATCCTCAAATCACAACATAATCTCGAATTTATCCTCATTAACCTTACACCAAGCTCTCTGTCAAAAGCCCAACTGTATTCCCTCATAATTTCCCCTATAATGAAAACACTGGCGACAAGGATATTGTATAACATTTATCAAGCTAATGAGGACTTCAAGATTGCGGTTGAGCATGGGCTCCACGATGTTCCCGTCAATTAATCGCGTTTAATCAATCAAAATCAATCTTTCAAAAGCGCAAAAATCGTTTCACCTCTGGAGCGTCTCTCTAGTATTTGACCCCACCCCCACCACCTAAACAACAGCCCTTGAAGCATCCCAGACATTTACTGTTTCCTTTAGTTCGTTATTCATCCAAGGACTCGCCAAGTAACTGGCTGCTGATTGGCTTTTGTGTTCTTCCCTCGTCCTTAACTTAACATCAATCGTTTGTGATGTTTAATCAAACACAGACGAATGGACGATGGGTGTTGGAAAGTTTCTTTTCCACTTGTCCTGGCTGGGGGAGTGGTTGAACAAAAAACGAGCACATTTTAAAGCGTGTGTACATATTGACAAGCGACTGTTTTCGATTGTTTTTCATTTGAGAGAAATTTCGAACTTGATTTTGTTTGTAGACAACCATTAAAGGTAAATAAGTTTCAACTTATGAGACCCCTAAAAGCCACCCACTCATGCTGCTCTTACAACTTGTTTAATAAGGGGGAAATAAGTGAGTCAAGCATGCTTTTGAAGAAAAGGAAGCAAAAACACCTTTACCATGGCTCTTTTACATTGCTCGCCTGTTTGCAGAGATACAACATTTGATACCTTAATCCGGTATAATGGCTCTTCTGCCGGCGTCCAAGATTCATCACAGTTCTTCTATTCGAAAGCACTCAAGTGTCATTCCTTCACTGCCACCCCCTTGGCTGAGTAGACTCTTCAAACCAGTCATCCGCCACACTTTGCACATGGCTGAGGTGAGCCCGGAAGTTCACAGACACAGTTCTGAGTCCTGACATTTATATGCCTTCTTTACAAATACAATTTCAATTTATGTTCGCACTTCCCATAAAAGACGTATTTCCGTTCCAACACCAAGATTTCTTCTTACACTCAAATTCTTTGCGAACACCAGTCTTTCTTGTCACTCGTACAACTCAGAAGCAATTAAAATCTCGACCCTTTGTGTTCCCACATAAGCACTTGCTTTAAAATGCTTTAACACGGCAAGGGTACGGAATCAACTTAAAGATATTTTAATACTCCAAGAAACCTGTCAACTCTAGAGCTTAACGCACACACGTTATGCACACGTTACCAGGGACCAGCACTTGTGCATATTTAAGTGCCACAAAAATTATGTTTCAATTCTGTTAGGTAAATGGGCGGCCATGCATGAATTTTCAGAATCGCAGTCATGGCAGACTTTGATATCTCCATCAGGGGGGCAGAAGCACTTGCCTCTATGCGCCCGCTGGCTGATGGCAGACGGATGTCCTTGCGGATAACTTCATTCAATTGTGTGTGTAATGGTTAAATTTGAGCAGGCGACTACGAGACGTGATTTGCTTTAAACAATCCCCCGTTTTGGTGGGATGGGCGAACTGGGTTTAATACTGTTTCTATCTAGATGGATGTGTTCGCTTTCAATTTGGACGAATTAATTCGTGTATGCAATCCGATTGCCGCTCAGATGCGACCACAGATGGCAAGGAGCACAATACTACAAGTGCTGTCGCCTTTGGTGTAATGGGTTAAATGCATTTCTGTGTCGTCAATTGTTCGGCTTGTTCTCTTATCGGACTTGTCGAACATGGTTGGGTTTATTGACGATTGAATAATGTGCGCATGGGGAGGAGTTGCTGTTCAATTACATATCTATGTTTATTGAAACTGTCAATTTATGATTGTCGTTTCAATGTATGAAAGAATGACCAGATGACTTGAGATTATCATGCTCTAGGTGAGAGGGTGTCTTTTGGAATTTGTTTCATCGTTCGTGTCTTGTGTCAAGTGTAATTGTCTGAATTAAATGAATGTCTCTTATCTATTTTCAAGAGATTCATACCAACTCCGACATTGTTCTTTTCTTGTGAGTTATCCGTCTTGATCACTGACTTGGGGAGATGTATTCGAATCGAATCTAGACATTAAGAATATACCTCCATACATACATTCCCACTCGACGCACAGTGGGGCAAGATATCCTCAACAACCGGAAACGGTTTGTGTGTTCGATTAGGGTGAGTGAAGCTATTTGCTCTGCCTCAGAAAAAGTTATGAAAGTTTAAAAAACACATTTTCTTTTTCATTTTCTTAAACATAATGTGTATCTTTATATTATTTTAGTACACAATATAAAACAAAATAAAAAATAAGGATTTCAAATAAAAATGAATACAACAAAATTGGATGTACAGTCGAACTTCAAAAACTCGAACCACCACTTGCCACAAAAAAAAATTCGAGTTATCGAAACTTCGAGTTATCAAGTAAGATGCACAATTAATATATAAATATTTATTTATCTGCGATATAACACATAAGACGTAGAGAAGCATACTTATTATAATATAAGCGCAAGATGAGTAATGACTTTGCAACCAACTCGTTTGAAGATGGTTGAATCAAATCATTCCCAACTATCGCCAAGTCTTCCCCTATTAGATCACCGCCGCTACAGCTGTTATTGTCGAGCTGAAAATATTCGGATTCACATCTTAATATTTTGACATTATCTTCAATTCCTAAGTAACAATATCCACATCCGCCTGCAGAAACTCATCATTTTACATTTCTAGTATTTTTTAAGCTTTAAAATTGTCCCCCTAATTTCTTTCGTTAAGCGTTCAGTTATGAAAATCACAGGAATTTCATCCTGTTCCCCCCGCTCAGAATATTCTCCAGAAGCACGATTCCGTTTATACTAGGTCAAATGAACATAGAGTATAGCAGTGCCCCGAACTTGTAGAATACGCTGAATTTAAGGATTTCTCTTCAGAATTCGACTTATCGAAGGTGACGCCAAATAGTCTGTTCGAGATATCAAGACACTCGTGTAATCGAAGTTCGAGTTATCGAAATGTCAAATTACATGGTTCGCGCTATTGCCAAGCAATTTCATTCGAGTTATCGAAGTTCGATTGCAATTCATAACTGTTACTGTAGTTAACTTTTTTCATATTTAAAAAATTGAATTAAAAGTTTCGTTTCAAGTTTTGCTAAAAACTGTGTTTCCCCTCGTTTGTTTGAAGTAAAGTTACATTTCTTAAAACCTATTGATATCTGAAACTACTATAGGTTACATTGCGATCCAATTTCGAAAAAATCTAAAAATCTTGATTGCAAACATGTGGTCCGTGAGCCATTTTATGTATACATTGACGTGTAATTTCAAGTAATTACATTTTTCCTTCAAAGTTGTCAACATATGCTCTTACACTATATTGAACAATTCAATTGGAGTCAAAATTAAATCATCCTAACTTGAATCTTCATCAAATTATGGATTAATAAATTAGTAACAATTCGAAGAATGCCGCGAATAAAATGGATGTACAATACTTAAATCTGCTGTGGAACCATGTGATAAATACGTTAGAAAGTAGTTATATTTTACATACATTTCCAACATCTCTGTCGCTATATATATAAAATCAATGTTTGTTTTTCAATCATTGTTGTCACAGCTAGTTGCCCCCTAGTCCATCGATGAATTTGAATGCTTTCTTGACAGATATTCTTCTTCTGTTCTCTGATTGGTCAATTTGGTTTGAGAAAACGATATGAAAAACAGCTGTCAAAAATTTTAAGGGGCAAGAGAGGTAGAAGTTGTGCATCTCTGTAATACTTCATTTCTGCTTTGTCTGATTCAGATTCAGAATTCTGTTTCAGTACAATTTTCACACATTGAGACTTAAAACTTATAAGAAACAGAAAATGACCAGATGAGAACGAAAAGCCAAAAAATATGTACAAGAAAGTCACGATGTAAGATATGATTTTAGCTTTATTATTTGTGTCATTATATATGGAGTATCCCATAATTCAAATGGATCCTTCGCCTCCACTAATCATACATCTACGATCACTTGACCTTTATGTCAAAGTTCGGTTTTCCATAGGAGACTAGAATACTCTTAATTGAAGCCTTTGTGTCCAAGCCCAAAAAAATATAGAGGTCGGATTATGTCGGAATCGGATGTAAAGTATGGAGATTTGTTATATAATCGATTTGTCGGAAACTATTCATACGCTGGACACAATCTTATATTGAGGAATGATACATCTCGATGATTTGGGCAGAATCAAGTGAATGATAGGATGTCTACTTCAATGCAGACTTGAATTGCGCCGGTAGTAAAAACCCTCTCATGAATATCATGTGGACGTTCCCACACTTGGCATTCGCATCTGACATCCCTGAATTGACACATGCCGTATTTGACCGCCCTGAGGGGTCGAATTGGATCATTGAATTTTAGGCTCAGTTCTTGTAATCGACATCTTTTCAGTCCAAAAATAAATAAAGCAATCACCCTACCGTCAGTCAGTGTCTTGCTCAGGAAATGTCCCATACTGGTTTACCGTTGGCTGTGATGGCTACATTCATTCAAGTTCACGTCTATGTCTTACGAAATTCCTTGGACCCTTTTAATCATAAATCTTGCATAAAATTATTCCATTATTACACATTCTTCTCACCTTATTATGGACGATATAATGTGTCAGGTGATCCGATAAAAGCCAAAGAGAATGCCGCCGTCTGATTTAAGTCCACGGCGATTGTTAAACCCTCCACAAACGCACACAAAAAATAAGATAAACGTCCTAAATATCTTTCCAAAACGCTCCCTAAACCCAACTCTGCTCGAGGAACACATTATTCCCTTCCTGTCTTGTCTGAAGTTTGAAAAAAAAAACCACCCATACAATCATTGTTCATTCCACTAGGATACCAGCGATTGTTCATTCACATAATAGCAAGGACGCACACCGTCACAAAGCCCGCAGGAGATACACTCTTAACGAAGTCTATTTCATGGTATCGTAAATTACGGTAAGAACAGCACAAAAGGTGGGTGACTCGACGACAGCCCAGAGGCTCAGCAGCGCCATCAACTCACCATTTCATCTTCGGCTATTTGTTACCCTCAATAGAGGATTAAACGAAACAGGTACCCACGAGGACATTCCTCTTCGCTGCCGTTGTACCTGTGCCAGTTGTCTATTCACTGGGATTACCCGTAAATCGCAATTAAATCTCCAATTGGAACGCTAGGAATCTAAAGCGTCCTCGTTCCTCTTTCTCTCGCTTTTGTTCCTGGACAGGACAACGCGACGTCCACAAAATACAAATAAAAAAAGAGACAAAAATATGAAAAAAAAATAATATGTACAAGATGAACTGAAAATAAAAAAAAAAATGGAAGCAAATAATTGACTCAATACACCCGCAGTGGATTCAATTAAACAAGATCGACCCAGCGAGCTCGTCCGTGCTGCGTCTGGGAACTGGATGTGCGAACTGCAGAGCAGTGAAGTGGTGTGTCCAATTCACTTCAATTGGATGGGAACAAATAATAAATAATCATGAATCGAGATAAATGAATTCATCGTACCCTGACGGACGCGAAGGCATCAGCAGAAAGCGTACCCTTATCGTCAAGACACAGCTCTGAGCTCACACCACCAACCCCCCACTGAGTGTTCTTGCTCTTGAATTAAATATTTAAGGGAGGCGTAAATGCAGACGCAATTTATTTCAAATCGACCCATTTTTGCCATGAATTATGCGTAGCATTCGACAATTGCCATGGAAACAATAACAGCCGACATTAGGCATATTGTGGTTGTGTTTTTGATTTTGGTCTCGATGTTTCACTCTCGTATCGGGTCGTGTGGAGCTTATCTCTCGGACTTCCGTAGATTTTGCTTTCTTTCTCGTCATCATCGTTCTCCTTCTGGGCTTTACTATTTTTGATTTTATTATCTTATGGTTTTATGTGAGTGGAACTGTATATGAGCTCCCTTATCACGGCAGTGAAGTTGATTTCTGTGGTGTGTATTTATTTTGAGATTTGTTGGAATATCCAGTTGCCGCTGATGATGATGACTTTCAGCAGATTCGAAGATGTTCCAAACGCATGCCAATGAATACGAATATAGGCCTTGTCATGATGTTTA
The DNA here is from genome assembly GCA_964034865.1 of Eristalis intricaria. Taxonomy (NCBI): domain Eukaryota; kingdom Metazoa; phylum Arthropoda; class Insecta; order Diptera; family Syrphidae; genus Eristalis; species Eristalis intricaria. The sequence goes on from OZ035873.1 coordinate 162,242,860, forward strand.
ATCACATGATTGGGAATAGTTGATGGCCAGTTAAATTGAGGAAACTGCGTCAAGCCTTGTGCACACATTCAGAAAATAATACAATTATTCTTACGACGAAGTAAATGATGCATGCATTATTCATTCAATTAAAACATCGAATGACTAATTTCTTAATCTTGAAATATGAAACGTGCTTTATGTTTGACGTCTGATATTAATTGTTGCGCAACTACTGGGAGAAGTGATTAAACCAGAAAACATGTTAAACAAACATCTTTACGGGCACGGGTACGGGTGCTAGTATGCCTACAATTGCAGCTCTTTTCCGCCAACAATTATGAGCTTGATGTATTGCCAGGAGAAGTAAGATGCTCATGCTGGTTTACGCTTCTTTATTTCGAGGCAGCTAAGGAACCGATGCAGACATGGCTTTCATCATCTTTCTTATGTCCATTTGTCTAAAGAATTCCTTACTGTTAGGTTCTTCCTTTCTAGAACAACAGACCTAATTCTTGAATCCTTCGAAAGAAAAATTGTATGTCGGAGAGTTATAGGTGTGAGCAGAACACATAACTACGAACTGTAGGAAGATGAGAAGCTCAGCTATCCAGAGTATTATATTGGTGCATCGAATACCGAATTAACCAAATTTCATTAACCACGGCTCCACCTCTTTCGAGTCACGCGAAGCTATTCAAACTTCGCTGAACCCTTGATCATCATTAACTCTGTCACCTCAGTCTCTGCAAGTTGAGGTATAGAAAATTGAAAGAACAATGCTTCGAAGACCAGGATCGAATATAATATCCCTCCAGTTTTATAATGATATTAGATGGCTGAACAACATATAAACATGACCATGAAGTGGGACAGGTTAGGAGCAAAAGGCTTAGATTCCCCCAATTGCCATCACAATGGGTCCAACTGGACGAGAGAGTGAGGTTAATTTACCCCCTTCTTCACACCTGCCTAAACTAGCCTAAGTTCGCCGAGTGGTTGCGGCAGAAACTACTCATATATACCCAACGACTCAGGCTAGATTTCAACCCGAGCTCAATTTATACGGGTGGCGCTAAAGTCCTAAAAATGTCTTGAGACCGCCTTGGGTTCTTAAGGGACACAAGACTTACGCCCGTGTAAAATTTGAAAAGAGCAAAGTATTACTGATAACACTGCATAATTTTTCTTTTATTTTTTCACTTTGATTTATAAAAGTTTTTAATTTTGTATTTTTTTACACTTACAACAAAATGCAGTGCACCCATGAAATAAGTTGCAACGGAAAGAGCAATGCTTAAACTAGAGGTAGGACTTTTAGAGTTGCGGAAAAATTAACCGCCGCCTTTTAACACTTGCAAACGTATGTCCCGCCTGGAGACGGTGGTAGGCATTAGAGGGTTAAGTAAGCGAAAGTGAACGAAACTCAACGAAACCGATTGAAGTGCTATGAATGGTAATTTCTGTATCAGTGTATAATTTCTGTATTTTCGCTTGAGTGGTTACAACAACTTAAATCTCCTGACGTGAATTATGGTTGAACGACAACCAGGATCTGGTCCATAGTTTCTACTAAAAAGATCCACGGGACTCGAGAACTCTTATGCTCATCCATGCGGTCGTATACATCGATGTAGCACAATTTGAATTCACAACCAGAGTCATGTGAAATGAATTAACTACATTTGTTACTCTGCTACTCATTTAGGTAGTTAATGTAGTAAATGTAACAAAGCGTACTAGATGTAGCGTAAGTGTCAAAATGTAGTTGTGATGTCAATTTAACCTCAGTTCATGGAAACATTCTGAAAAACAGAGCAAAATCGACAACGGTAGTAAATGAAGCAAATCGGACGTGTAGCTTATATTAACTACGGGTATACTCTGCAATATCTGGTCATAACATTCAACATATCGTAAAATCTAATTTTCTACTATAACCACTACCGTTGTTAGTTAATTCGGATCACTGTTAAATTCATCATTTAATTTTCTGACAGCCATATTTTCAAAAAGAGTTGTTGGATGCATTGAGTCCTTTGCCGTCTTCGTAAATGTTCTATATCTAATTCATAAAAATCAGAATTCAAATCATGTGGGCTGTCTGCCGACAAACACAATGGACTCGAATACGACACGCTTCTATCTGATAGACTCGTACACCTCCGTGGCGACGACTCGTGTTATTTCCACAAAATTAGGGATTTAGTGCCAGCTCCGAACAAGGATATGAACACGTACACACGCATCTTATGCCGATGCAAAAAATTCAAATCCATCGCCCACCATAAGTCTCTGCAACCTGTTCAAATCGCCTTTTGTGCAACCGGCAAACCATCGACTTCAATTCCCAGAATGTCCCTGAAAATGGCCTCTCAAACGCTTCTCTATCAAACGCACTTACTGTCCACTCATCCAATGTCCCATTCCAATTGACAGCAATTTACCTGAGTCATCTCATCCATACCTGCGGCGGCGACTTAAAAATATTTTAAATTTCACATTCAAATTCCCTATCACCCTGTGAACGACCCTAGCATTCGTTTCTCCAATCAGGGTTGAAAAGCAAAGTGAACCACTCTCAAAGAAACATTCCCCTCTCATTCCCGTTCCTGATAAATTCTGCCGAGGCACACACATCAACTACGATGGACAAGGGGGAAGATTATTCTTTGCCGGCAGCCCTCGTCGCTGTTTCGGTATTCTACAAATTCCACAATTGTAGTCATCACATCACATCATCCACCACCACAGAGGCAGACTGTACTGAAAATGTGGAAAAACCTAGGACCACAGAAATCAGAATCACAGTTTGTGCTGAGCTGGTGTTTTTGAATTCAGATGTGTCGGTCGTGCATCAGTTGAAAGCCGGCTGACGCGAAATAAGGGTGTGTGCTTGTGTTTACTCCGGTGGTCGAATAAGTTTACCTTTTTGTGCTGTGTAATGTGTGTTGTGGCAGAATGCAGCTGCACTTAATCCTGCAAGTTTTATCAGTTCAATATGCGTTCGAAGTCAACAAGGCCCGTGAAGAATTATCGTAGAACACTCCTTTCAAAACTCCGCGCAAATATGGAGCGCACATTCAAAGACACGAGCAGTGCATATTCTAAACTAAGTCCTATTCAAGGCTATCCGAGGAGTGGCTTTCGGCGGTCGCGTTCAGTTCGTGCTTCATTTCGTCTATTGAAAGGCAAAATTCATGAAAATCTAATTCAACAGTCTCCATTCAAATTCAGAGCAAGTTCAGCGACTGGTGACGGTAGTGATGTCGATGAGAATACCGTCACCAGGACAAATCGTACGGCAAGTGAACGTTTCTTTGAACGAAATCACACGGCCATGGGTGGTGGCGGTATCGTTCACTACAAACAGGATATTGAGAAATTAATGTCGATTATCCCGGATTCGGTGCCGAGGAAAGCGTGTCAGCTTCTGCAAATACCATGTGACATTATAAGACCAATGAACCAGGATATCGCGGTGAGGAGCATTAATGGGAGACTGCCGGAATTCAAAAGTCCTCCCGTCAACTACATGGTGTATGGAACCATGAGAACAGCAACGATCCGGAGGAGGTCTTCGGTTAACAGACGTAAGGCTTTTATTTATTTATTTTTTTTCTTGTGTTCTGTCTATTTGCTTATGAGAAGATGGAGTGTACATATATATATAACTTCTCATTTCCTTTTGCGATGAAATCCCACATGGCTGAGGAAAAGGAAGCTTCATAAACGGAAAATAAATCCTTGTCAAAGTGTCTTAAATGATTTTGACGTGTCTATGGTACTGCCAGACAGATGATACTGTTTTTGGAGCTACTGGTATGATTATGCCCGTTTCATTTGTGTCTTCATATGGAATCAAGAATCAAAGTGGTTGCTACAAGTTGTTAAAGTGTATTTTTAGAACTGTTTTCTCAAGTGGGATGGATTTTGGTTTCACGTAAAGGATGGCAGAATCCTCGTCGGAAATATCTCCTCTGTCAGATTGTTTTGTTTGGCCCAGATAAAAATAAGTCGTTTGGATTTTTATATGTACGTGTATTATTTTTGGGTGTCTATCGTCTACAGTCACTACGAAAAGTCTGTGCCTTTTGACTAAGTGGATCATAAATTGTTGCTGAAGGTCAGCAGCAATTTATGATTAATATATAACTGAAGACGATACGGTTTCAGTGGGGGTTCCACATGGATCAGTCTTAGGCCCTTTGGGGCTGTAGCTCACGGATTGCTTGTATTAAGTGCTTGAATCATTTCCGGATTGTTGACATAGAGCTTCACGGTTCCCCACAAAACAAAAAAAAAGTCTAAAGGGGTCAAATCGCAGCTCCGAGGCGGCGTATTGAGATCACCAGGGCGGCTGATAACACGATTTGGGAATTTGATGCACAAAAAATTGATTGTGGCATGGGCTGTGTGGCATGGCGCGCTATGCTGCAAGAACCAGAGGTCGTGCAAATTCATTTCTACAATTGCAGTCAGCTAAAAAAAACTCGGTTAGGTTTCTCGCTCTTTAATGCCCACCGTTGACCGAAAGGTTGTTCCCAGCCTCATATTCGAAGAAAAATGGTCCAATGAGACGCTCGGCCACCTTCTCATTTTTGCGCACCGTTCGACGACGGGGACCGTGAGTATTGTCCACTAGCATACCAGTCTCACAAACTTGTGTATTTCGGCCAAAATTTCTTTTCAAAAAACACACTGCACTCACTTTGGAAGGCTTTCAATATTTCCCGACGTTGTTCGAGCGTAAGACGACTCATTTCGTTGCGGGATGGCGTGATACCGACTTTCTGTCAAGATTTCGAGTCTGAAACATCTATCAGTGTTAAAATAAAATCTGATTAAAAGCAAATAATAATAACTAGATGACCCATCCTGAAAAATTACGATGGATCATAAAAAAAAATTTAAGAAATTTACATCACCACAAATCTCTTGACTAAGCTTTGTTTGCTTCTGACGCATTTTGCTCTTGAACCTGTTGAAGGATAAACCAAACCAAAAAACCATACCCATCGATTTTTTGAACAGTACACACTAAATTGACCACATTAGATGCTGCCATAAATAAATGTGTGTTTATTTACTTTTGCGATGAAAATGTCGCGCTGTCGGCGAAAAAAAGTTGAAACCCCCATGAGTCCATCTGTCCGTGAGAGGTTGCCAAACTGAATAATCCTACACCGTTAACTTCAGTTTATTTTGGTCAATTTTGTATTTATTTTTTTGTGGGTCGCCGTAGCGTAGTGTGTAAGTGCGTCGACTCCTACGCAGAGGGTGCCAGGTTCGATACCCGAATTTTTACCACCTTTCATATTTCACGGCTCCACCTCTTTCGAGTCACTGACAATGCTCAAAGAGTATTCCTGTCTGGAAAAAGCTTCTCAAACTTGGCCGTTCGGAGTCGGCATTAAACTGTAGGTCCCTTCCACTCGTGAGAGAACAGTAGCACGCACAACACAAGTGGTTGCTGAGAAGCTAGGCCCAGGTCCACCTCGGACTGTCGCACCACCCATATTATTATTATTATTTGTATTTATTTTCTCATTATTTCTTGTCACGAACAGCTGTTTTACCGGCCATTTAGAAAACACCTCAACTGGGTGGGAACGGCCTATTGAGATTTCAGTGAAAGTTCATCCAAACCTTTCGATTTCGGATCGATGGCATCTCCGAACATCATCTTTAAGCAAAGGAAAAACAACGTCATGACGACCACTATACCAAGCTCAGCCTTTCTGATTGCAGACCTTCCAAGCCGTCTTAAAATTAACTTTTCTGGTGAGACTTCTGTCTCTAGTTGGAGCATCTCTTTTGTCCCCGAAAAGAAAAAAGAGATACAAAACTCCAGTTCGCAAAGCGCCAGGTGTTTCACTGCGTTCCCAGGTCATCTGGGACGACTCCATATTTACTCATTGGCTTAATAACAGCACAATGGATTTTAAGTCTAAGTGAGAAAAATTCCCCGGAGGACCTTTGCCATTCACAAGCATTTCTGACCGACTTTTAGCGATTCAATCGCCTAAATGCCCTACTCCTCCGTTGGAGTTTTTCTTCACCCCACTCAAGACAACGCGTCTGAAATGCTCAGCACCCTCTTCCGTAATGAGGAACTCTGAAAATACTCGCTCGATTAAAAAATGTCCACATCTTTGGAAAGCAAACCACAATCTTTGGATTTGAATCCTTCCAACACCCTTCTTCCCAGATCTATGGTTGCCTTGCAACTTTTCGTCGAACAGTATTTCGGTCACGAGAAGCAGAGTTCAGTCGTTGTTAGATGACGTTAAATCGCAATCTCTCAGCGGTGAAAGGAAGGCCTTCTGAAGCCTGTCACGAATGGCTCTATTGTGTCACAAGCGCCTATGTATACCTTTATAACATCATCATCAAAGGCAAACCAATATAAGAGGGATGTGCTATTCACAAGTCCATTGTATTTAAAAACTTGTAGCACTGAAACAGGGTGGGTCGCCGTGGCGTAGTGGGTTAGTGTGTCGACTCCTACGCAGAGGGTGCCAGGTTCGATACCCGAATTTACCACCTTTCATATTTCACGGCTCCACCTCTTTCGAGTCACTGACAATGCTCAAAGAGTATATCCTGTCTAGAAAAAGCGTCTCAACTATGCCGTTTGGAGTCGGCATTAAACTGAAGGTCCCTTCCACGCGTGAGAGAACAATAGCACACACAACACGAGTGGTTGCTGAGAAGCTAGGCCCTGGCCCTCTACCAGCTGTAACGCCACCCATATTATTACCATATAGCACTGAAACAGAAAGCCGCAATTTTAGGGAAGGGTCGTTGCATTGACTTTTCGTAGACACTGTGCAGAATTTATTTTCATCACAACATTCGAAATCACACCACTGTTCAATTGAGCTTATATCGCAAATTCCAATTAACCATCATTGACAAAATGTCTAAAGCTCGCTTCACGTGAATTTCTTTCATTCATTCAACATCTCCTCACATCAGATGAATCAATTGAATTTATTTATTTTATCTTAACCATTAACCTTTATCTTTTCAAAAATAATAATTTGTGGTGATACACGTGTAAATACACACCACAATTTGTTGCGGTTGACTAATGAGAGGAAAATATATTTCTTAGGGAGATATTTGACAAAGCACTTTTTTTTTGATGCTTCAAAAAATATGTATTCCGAATCGTCAATCCTGACACCCACAGCATGTCTCTGAAAAGGATGCTTTTTTGTTGTTATTTGTTTATTTTGGCTTCTGTCGCATTTGTTCAGATGTCGCCTATTGTTCAAGCAGATGTGGAAGGTTTATTGATTTTATTGAAAATGACAACCGCTCCTCACAACACGACGACCACGAATTTTGTTTCGGCCTCTTTGGGTGGAAACCGAATAATCCCATGTATCCTTTTGTAATGTTGCTTCACGATGAAGTTGAGTCTTAGACGGTTACCAAACAACTCTCTTCTGAACGATGATATAGTCCGAAGTGGATTTGGGCGTCCAGCATTGGAGTCAGTGGATGAACCTGGCTATCCCCTATGTGGCATTAGCTACTTTTTATTCGATTCTGTCATAAGTTTGAGTATACTTTATTCAATAACATAATCGCTGTACGTCAATTGTCTGGATTCAAAAAACTCAACTCACCTGTGAACTTGGAATATAGATTCTTTGTCGGACTCTACAGTCGACGTGGATCAGGTGTAGACATCACCGGCCCGCCATGGCTCTCCATCTACCACAGTCTTGTGGTGTGAAATTGCTTCCAGGGTTGAAGTCGATGATGACTAGGACTGTTCGTTGAGCCGACTACATGTCGCCAATCCATGCTCCAGCCACACCCACAGCTGCTCTTCACACAGCGGGACTGGGACTATCAGGGTCTTATAAAGAGATACTTTGGAGCTTTCTCGGCTTTCGGTTATGAAGCCGATGAGCGTCCTGAGTGTCGGTCTTTTAATTCTGAGCAGTCAGAGTTTGTTGGCAAGGTGATGCGTTCTAGGCACTTGCGGTTGATTTTTCTAATTGTGTTTATCTTAAGGAGAGTGTATAGGGTGCAGCGACCCTTCTGTCTTTAGGGAAGAGGTTGCAGCATACCAATTTTCGTTGGATTTTCAATTGTCCGGTATGTCACAATGTCACGCAATACAAATAAGGTGAATATTGAAATGCACGGCCATCTCGTTACGAGACAGCCTGTAATTCAGAACATGATACTGCCCAGGGACTTAATTGTACATATGGTGATGTTCTGCAATGTGGTGATGTGAGTGCAATGTGGTCCTTGGAATATAAAGCCCTTCGTTCGCCTTCGATCCATGTATATTCTCAGGGGATCGGCCACCTTCTGGTTGTCAGACACCCACTCTGATCTGGAAAGGATGATGGGAGAAATTCTTTCCACACTTGACTTGGAGTAGAATGCAATCGGTGTCGTTGGGAAGAAAATTGGATTCGTTAAGTATAATTAAGAGAGCGATGAAGAGTTCGGACCACATTCGGGGTCTTTTGAGTCTCAGACGCTTGTTTGCCAAATAGTTCCAGTGGATAAAGGTGGACGATTACATTAAGTGCTTGAGACGGAGGGATTCACATTGCCCCGCTGATACATAGTCGTTGTATCCGATTGAGTGCTCCTTGTGTTGATAGCTTTGTTTAATGCTGTCCACCGAAATGAGACTGTGCACATTGGCTTCGGTCTGACAATCAAGGTGAAGATGCAGTAAGCGATGCGTGGCTCTTGTCCCCATTTGCATCCAATGGCTTCCTTACGTCTTCATATGGCAAAAGGGGGCTTCCTAACCCAATCCTGGATATTGAGTTTTCTCGGTCTCATAATCGACCACGAGATGTCGCACTACTTTAGAGCATAGTTAATCACATTGTTGATTAACACAAGCACTGTTGATACAGTTTTGTATGATTCGACATTTTTAGATGATAAACAGGATAACAAAGTTCCTTCTGAAAATGTCCCCTAAAAGGGGATTAATTGAACACAATGGTTTTGTTGGGACACTTCGAGCACAATGATGTTCGTCCCAACTAGGCTGTCCCAATAATACGAATTAAGGAAAGATCGAAGAGAAAGGCGTTCTAAGGATGTTTACGTTCTTTGACATTTGTGTAAGATAATCAGTTGTTCCGATGAACCAATGTCCTAATTAAGAGGAAATCACTGTATGTGCACTATACCCCTCTTTCTCAGGTCTTGCTGTTACGGTGCACAAAATATATGATATTATTTGGGTCTAAATAGTCTTTCTGTGTTCCTGGTCTCATCAAACACGTTCGTTATTCTATTTTTAAATTTCCGACTCAAAAATTAAGCATATTGAATAAATAATTAATTGTCATTAGAAACATTTAAGCCTTTTTATTAATATGCTGACAACGGTATCCCCATCAAAGAACTGAGCGCTGAACTTTCCCCGTATTCCTAATTATTTATATAAATTCTTCAAAAACTTAAGCACTTCTTCGTGCTCATGTCCCTTCACAACTACTTAGTTCTGGTTTTAATTTATCCTCTTTAAATATGCCACCATGAGTTATTCACCAACTCGTGCTGGTCAATTAAGTATTCTAGGTCTGCAATCTCGATAAGAACATGCCCGCAACGAAGTGACTCCACACATAGACAGATTACCGAGAACTATACCTTCTGAGCGAGCATATCAGTCGTTGACCAATCAATAGCGTGTTTAACTGATGGTGAATCATTATTGCGCAGGAAACTGATTTCAAAAATACGTTCCTTATGCTACGCAGAGGGCACGTTAACGAAACGATTGTTGCCATTCATTATTCCTGGCAGTTACCTAGGAAAATTTCTATTTCCATCATTAATCCCTGAGCTCTTCATATTCCGAAGGTGACCCTTGTGTTTGGCTATTTTTGTTTTTCCCCCTTATGGACTTAATTACAGGTAGCGGCCGACAAACTGTCGAGTATGCTATTCACACCCTCATCGCTCATTCGATTCTTTCCATCTTAAAACAATGCGCACAGGTAGGAACCTTAAAGAGCGGAAATTCCCTTGAGAAATGATAGCTAGGTATGTAGGCTTACGGTCTTACGACGGATCCCCGTGCGGTTCACTTAGACCAACTGGTTGGACCCCTTTGTGAGGAGAAGAGATACTCAGTAATCCCTTTTCTAGATGCCAGTAAATCTCAATGAGTGAGCAGAAAAGGTTTAGAGAAATATTTCCTCTTCCCAAAGTCCCACTGGAGTTAATTTTTGTTTTCACAGGCTGATACAAAATTGATGGCATTTCCATTATCCAGCTCCACCACTCCCCTGTGGGGAAATGCAATATCTAAAAAGGAGTTGTTCGTCTTATGAAACTCATTCTTGTCAAGTGTTATCACGCCGGCAACAAATCTGCGTGAGTATCGAGCAAAGACCTAGCTCCCATTCTCCAGGAAAACCTATCAATCACCGCTCGCGCACCAGATGCTCTACACACGAAAAGCAGCACTTCCGTGCGTAAGTTTTAAAACAAGGCTACATTCGCCAAATCAAAAATGTACATATAAAGAAGCCGCCTTGACGTGGAAAAGTCGCCTGATGGAAAATTGAAGCACTTCGTATCCGGGTACACATTAAAGCCATCATTAATTTTCCGCCATGCACTTTGACAACATTTTCTTTTCACTTAAAAATGTCGTTGGTGTCTTCAATAATTCAGTGGCAAAACCCTGTAGAATTTTTAATACTAATCCAAGGCTCTTTCGTGACTTCCGTAGAAAAAAGTGAGTTCGCCCGCAGGGTTGAGACGTTGACACAGTCTCGGTTTCACTGCGCAAGTGAAATTACGTGTACTTTTAAGATTTTTCCATTTCATGCCTAAAACGGAGAATTAATTGCCCAGCTGACTCCGGAAAGGACCCACAGGTCCTGGAGGGGTTTCTGGAAACAAAAATAACTCGAAACTGGCACGTGATCATTCATAAATTCAATCACTTTTTGCATGGTTGTTTCTGTACTCTATCTTGAAGGCGATCCTTGACCTTTCACAATTCCAACAACGTTTCCCATAGATTGTCTTTAAATGATTGTGAATTATACATAAACGTCGTCTGTTAAATTCATCACTTCACTACCATCAGACATTGCTCGCGTTCCCCTCCCTCAGCCTACGGCGTTTGCAAACAAGTTAAATTCATTTATGTCTGCAGTGTTTATCTTGTTAATTGCATCAACTCAAGCCCACTGTTGTAGTCGGCTGTTGTTTTTTTCTCAGTTTTTCATGCGTGATTAGCATGAAATCGTTTGTAGCACAGTCGACAGTCGACAGTCGACAGCGCGGCGCGGCACGGCACGGCACGGCATTCTGAACTGTTGATGGTAATTGAAGAAAATACATAAAATTGTGTGACTTTATGACAGATTCCATTAAATGTGAATGTTCCGTCACAGACAAGACGACACCTTATTCATGTGCTAAGAGCACACTGAAATCACAACTTAAGGCAGGCGAGAGCTACTTACCATTAATTTGGAGTTTAACAAATGACTTTATTTTGCACACGAGGATGAATTCATTAAGTGCTGGCGTTCGCCGACGACGGGCAGGCTCTGTTGTGTGTGTAATAATTTTGAAGTTTGTGTGAAGGTTAAGTTGAAATCCTTGTTAAGTAGTTAATTATACTTCTTGACATAGTCCCAACACAGCAATGAGGGTGCTCTTATGACATAAAGCTCACCTATAATGTACGGCTTTTTGGGCCTCGCAATGTTTTGTTCTCGTTCTCAATTTCTGTTGTTACATCAATTTGGCAGTTTCCGGCCCACAAAATGAGGCGACGTTGGGTCTTGTGAATTTCTGAAGAAAATGCTCCTACATTAGAGTCTGGACTGTGTTTGATTTAGATACGCTGCATTGACACAGAGTGAAATTCCAGAAATGCTTCTGGTCGGTTTACGTGCCATATGAATGCAATAAACAAAAAATGGTGTACTTTCCACAATACGCATGAAATTGTATTTTCGCTCTGCATTGTGGTGCAAAAGTTTTCTCGTTGTTCATCTTTGATGGCTCTTCTCCATTGAGAATGTAGTCGAAAACTGTTAGCCACAGGAATAAATTCTATATTGAACAAAAAATGCTCCATCCAAAGCTTAGCAAGTCTTAGAAGCTCCTTCAACCTTTCGTAAATTACTTTCAACCACTGGTTGTTGGTGCCACCTTTAAGCCTCATCTCATCCTCAATTGTGCGTAAATTTCTGCGCATGTGGGATTTTAGTGTTTTTCATGATTTTTATTGTTTTAAACTTTTTGTAGAATTCTACGGAAGAGGATAGACGTAGGATAAGGATTGTAATAAGGTCAGAACATTTCGGAAGTTTTCAATATGGCGGTTTTGAATAAGAAAATAAGACAAAACGTAACTATTGTAGAAAACAACGCAAGGATGAGATGAGGGTTTAGCAATGCACTGTAGCCGTCACCAGTTAACCGCCGCAAATGACTTCCGGCTGTCGGGTAGGGGCCCAGTTTTGGCTGTAAACGTCAATAAAGATTATTCTTTCTTTTCAGATTGGCCATACTGTGGGCCAAAAAGCTATCACATACTCTTAATTTTTTACACTTTCTGTCTGTTCTATTCCGAATAGATTCCAACGAGCGGAACACTGGTCACTGGGCCTTTAAATAACATCAAACACCCACCAGATGAGAGGGCTCCTGGCTATCTTCCCACTCTCATGCCCATATGCAGGCTGCCTAAATGCGATAGGTACTGTAGGCTGCACTAGAATATTTTTTTTGCGGTTTCTTTGCCTCCTCCCTTATGGCTGACATTTCGTACATCAGTTGTAGGAACAATGAAAAACTAAATATACGATTATTCTTTTAAAAATATGTCTGATGCATTAAATTAAAAACGCAGTTTAAAGAGAGGATGAGTTAAAAGATCGTCGTCGTCGGTTCGATTAAGCCATCTTAGGTTAAATATTTTGCAGTATTTAAAATATTCATAATGGCTATGCACGTCCAATTGCTCTGCATTTGGATAAAGGCTTATATCTGCGCCACAACTATAGGCAACCCCGTGAATTCGCTAATTGGCCGCGAGAAATGCTGGCCGGACATTCGGAATTTGGCCTCAGAATCCCTTTTTGTTTCAGCGGCTATGTCAAGAAGAAAAATTGTTTGGCTATGACGACAAGTGTTCAACCAAATATCAATGCATCCTCAACGATAAACTGTTTGGCTTTGTTTATGGCACGGCTCGGCGGCATCACAGGACCTGATTTCTTTTGAAATGATGAAGGAGTCCCAGTTACCATTATGTTAACCGACTTTCTATCACCAGTGCTCGTCAACAATGTTATACCCGTACTGTGGTGCCGACAATACGACCTCACATGCCATACAAGCAAAGCAACGCTCGGAGAAATGGTGGCGACTAAGTCATCTCACCGCGAGGTTCATCAATTGGCCGCCGTGATCATTTTACTTGACACCAATTGATTATTTTCTCTGGGTCGAGTGCTTAGACTAGGCTAACTAGCCAACCATTTTGGACCAGCTTGAGTTTCTTACCGTTCTTGCCTGGGCGCCCTTTATTTAATGAAAATGGGTGCGGTGTAGATGTGCGAATTCTTCTAAAGAAAAACATATCTCAGAAGATTTACTAGAACTTTGAATGTGTCTTTTGACAGTGTCATGGTGTCAGAGGCAGAAAAAGTATACGATACAACACACCCTAGATATGTGCAGTCAATTGATGATCCCAGTATCTTCAGAAATCTCTTATCGATTTTTTGATTCTCAGTAATTATTTACATACATCACATCTTCAAGCACTTCTCGTAGTTCATACTTAATTAAGTAATTTCATTTCGGGTTCACCAGAAAACCACCACAAATCAATTATGCAATCTGAGTATTGAAATTTCTTAGAAAAGCTTATAAACCAACACAAATTCTAATTCAAGGTCTTTTTGAAACTGTGTTCAACCTGTAGTGGGCTTTGCGGGTGCTGTTTAACATAATTTGTATGTGATTCTTATTAGCAACGAAAAATGTTGTGTAATATATTCACTCAAAACTAGCACAAATGGGTAATCTCTCTCTAATGCTCAGTAAAGCCTTACACATTTCATTCATTTGTTTTTTTTTAATTAGTGTAATTTATTTATTTGACTCAGCTAAGCTTCATAAAACACGGCTTGATGTTTTCACCGTTCATTTGTAAAATTCACTTAAAGAGAAACTAGGACACACGTTGTATAACCCTTGGAGTGATCTGCTGCATTTTTTTAATACGTATACACTTTGTCTATTAAGTATCTCCTTTATAATACAATACATTTACATAACAGTAATATCTGGTGAACGTGAATGCAAAGTGAATTCTGTGTATTTTGAAATCAAACATTGGCCAACAAGTCCACGTAGCAGGCCTAGTTGTGTGCTCATGCGAAAAAGGAAGTTGTCGATAATTTTTCTGTAGGTTAGGTTAGGTTAATGTGATCGCCACTCCTGTAACGATTGTGGAATATCATTATGCTAAGGGACCCAGCGTTTTTTTTATTCCCGTTATGAATTTTGAAATAAAAATGATTAAAAAAAAAAGTACCCAGCGTAGGGTAAGGTTGCAACTAACCTCTATCTCCCTAAGAGATAGACAGCAAAGCCTTACCAACTTTTGATGTCGTATCCAGAGACTTATTGGCTGCTTACTGTCTATGTATATATCGATGGATAACGCGTCTATCGGGTTCATTGGCAGTAAGTGGGCGGCCTTTTGGATAGCTTTAACTTTTGCCTGGAATACCCTACAGTTGTAGGTACCTAGGCAGTCGACGGGACAGGGAAAGGGAGATTTCTTCCGGTATGGCGAATACTTCTAGTCCAGTGTCTTCTTCCGCCTTGGATCCATCCATGTACACTTATAGGGTGGCATATGTTTTGACAACGTCTAATGCCCAGTCTTCTCCATCTGGGATCAGTGTTATATACCCACATTCAAAGTCTACGAAGGGCGCAATATATTATTGGGATTTTCGCATTCTTCATTATATCCAAGTGTTCTAAAGTGAGCGTTTTGTTCCACCGCTTGCATTCCCCCAACTCTCGAGCTGTCTTGGTGGCGGCCAGCTTCCCATAGATGTCCATGGGTAGCAGTTATAGCATTTTTCTGTAAGAATCCCCGTATCTGGAATCTCATCCTCATTCTCGAAGAAATATTGTCCGACAACTTTTTCCGCCATAGGAGCACGGACTGTCATGTGACTTCTTTCAAATCTTGCACGAACCAACACTGGAGGCACGATATTCCACAAGTTCGTGTAATTGTAAGCATACCCAGATAATATTGAGGTGATTGGTACAACCCAGCGAGGTGTTTGCTGGCATTTAGGCAAACGTAGTTAAAATTGTACAAGTATATGAAAAAGAACATACAGCAACGATGCCTTGGACAGAGAGTCGCAATCTTCGACTTCGACGCAGTTAGGTACTTCGTCCATCTTACTAGTATGGTCTTACCAATATGGTCTAAGTCTAACACTTAACGACTGGACTTGCGATTTACTAACCGACATTGCAAATTCGAACCGCACTGGCATTTGAAACCGTCTAAAGTCGAATGGCATGTCGTTCGGAATCTTCGCATGTGTACCTCTCTTTCAAATTGTGGCTTCGAGGACGTTTTCATTCATTTTGGCACGCGGACGCGATGAGTGTCAATATATCAGATATCTGTTAATTTTTAAAAAAATGTTACAAAAGAAAAAACAGCTTATTGTCAAATATGCAAATGCGAAGTTAAAATTGTGGTTTTCTGAAATTACCCAGTTTTCTTATCTTATCGTTATGCAAAAACCTTTAAAGTATTAGAACGCTTATTAAACAAGATAAATGAAATCGGTAAAGTCGTTCTCGAGTTATAGCGTGACCAAGGGAAACAGGGATTCTTGTTTATATACATAGATATATTTGATAAGTATCTGCAAACGGCATTATAGTGCTAAAACTGCTTGTATTTATCCAGTTGCATTGTTTGTAATGAATGTATTATTCGCAAAAGGATAATTGTAAATTGCAGACGTAAATTCATCTGCATCATCTCATGAGTAAGCAAGTAGTTAACCACACATCCACATATCCCACAACCACATGAACTGTGTAGGTGCACATGGAAAAATGTGCATACTTACATATGATCTCTTGGTAAACCCAGGGTCCATTACCCATTGGCGAGGGAGAGATTCAGCAAGACAACACTGTTACATTTCCAACCCTCGGAATGGCATAATAATGTTTTGTAGCTAACCCTTCCGTGCCAACATCAGCTAACCTCACACCCACATATGCACTCACATTGCAATAACAGTCAGTCCTGTTCCCTTAACATAATCACGTACAAAAGCAGTCGTCGTCTACATTCGGTGATGGGATGTTACTTTTCACGTTTCCCAAGTACATTTCTGTCAAGTAAGGTACTTACTCTGAAATAATGCCTCATGCAGACTATTTTTACGCTTTGGTTTCATGTCAGAACGCCGATGACGGCAGCAAAATCCAGCTGAACCCTTTAATTTTAATTGTTTCTAATAAAGTTCCTGAATGGCGAGTTATTTTTTAGTGGAACATAAATTAATTTGCACAGCAGACATAACGAGCTCTGTATAATGTGGATGTAGGAAGAACATAAGTGTAAATTGAATGGATAGTGTTGTAAACTGGTTTACTAACCGCTGTCATTAGTCCAGAGGGCGTGCAGTGTGTGTTAGTTTATTTATGAGAATACTAAAGATTTGAATCGAGAGCCTTTATTGAGAAGCTCTATTGGCAATTAAACGCTTTGTAGGTTCATTTTACATTATCTACCTTGATCGAGGCCAGCGGTCTTAATTCGTTTCCTATGCTCACTAGGAGAATGAGTGGGTTGACTGAATGGTTCCGTGCAAGGGGTTTTTTGTGTGTAATCTAGGAATTAAACGTACTTCACGCGATCTTAAAAGCGTTGCTACCAACCCTGTCTATAATTCAACCAGAAGACAATGAGCTCATGTGGTCAGGATATTGTTTAAGCGTTACACTTGCGAGGCACGGCCGTACGTAATACACAGACAAGTCCTTTACAAACAATTTCCTTAAACCACAAACACAATCGCCGGTCATTATTGATAGTCGCTAAGAATTTGTGACCATACGAATTTCAGATAACACCGCAATGAATGACTCTAAAGCCTCCTCAAAGAATCAACGGTAAAGTTGTGCCCAAAAGATAACATAAAGCACATCCGAGTTATTATTATTTTTTGTTCATGTACGTATCGTATATCTATGTATATCTCCACGCCATCCCCCACAATGAAGGGGGCCTTTTTGTGAACTTTTCCTATGAGTCAATGTGGATTTCTTAAAGCTCTCATATTTCATTTCCGACAATAAGTAGCTGTTAGAGAATCCATGATGTCATTTATCCTTGAGTTCAAATAAACAGAATATAAGTCCCTTCTCAACCTTACAAAGAACCAGAGCCCCTTAGGCGGCACAATAATAGTAGGCATTTCAGTGAAGCGGGAAGAATATATTGATTTTTCATTGAAAATGAATCAAAACTCTTGTGTAATGAGTTAAGCTTCCGAACCACCAGTGTGATAACCGCTCAAAAGGGGGGCAATCTGAATTACAAACCGCACCAGCAATCTAAAGTGGGAACTTAATGGAGTTATTGGATAATTCTAGACAAACAAGCATAAAAGTGAATGTACACAAGGGCGCACAGCGCTATTGGAAACGATTGAAAATATTTATCTCGGTTAATTAATGCGATTGGATGGCGCTTATTACTGAAATGAAATTCATTCATTTCAAACGGGTGATAGAGCGATATACCTTGATACGATAAGCGTTATGGATTCATTAAGAGGTACGACTCAAGTGGTGCTTTAAGATTTGAAGGATATCTGAACTTTAAAGAGTCCTTCAATGGTCAATTGAATGTTATCGAACATTTCGTACGTTTTTTGATGAAAATTGGAATGATTGAAATGTCGGTGGTCGAAAAATGTATCGATTGATATCACTTTGGTGCTATGTGACCGGTAGTTTTATTACTGTAAATCAAAAAATCCATATTGTGAATACTTTTTATTTTACAATTTGACAAACTCCTAATCAGAAGTGAAATATTACAGAGATGCCCGACTTCGACCTCTCTTGCCTCTTAAGATGTTTGACAGCTGTTTTTTATAACGTGTTCTTAAACCAAATTAACCAATCAGATGAGGGTATTTATTTTATATTACCGTCAAAAATTCATGAATATCTGTCAAAAAGGCACTAAAATTCGTCGATGGACTAGGGTGCAGTCAGCTGTTAAGTCGGCTATCTCTGCTCCTATTTCTGCTCCTAATGTCATCATATTTCACAACTTGGTAACTAATGATCAGCTACTGATTTAGCATCTCATAGACTACTTCAAATAAACAATAAAACAAAAACATGAATCAAGAATCGATGAACAAAATTTAATCGTTAAATTTTAAACGAGATACTCTAAATCTATTTGCAAACTCATTAATCGTGCATATGGATTTTGTAACTGTCACCAACTCCATATTCAATTCATTCAAACTCTTGATCAATTTAAGGAGAAATGGGATGAATAAGACCACCGAATTAAGTTATAATACTTAAGATTATAAACATCTCGAAAATGCATTGCTATTTCGTTTTTCAGTTTAAGAAAAAATACTAACCTATGAAATTTGCCTAGAGCCATAAGAAGCTAACTTTTTTCTTATTTTATTCCAATATCCAAATTCGAAGCCGATTTTTCTTTATCGTTAACATGGAAAAGTAGGTTTCCGTGGCTCATTGAATGCCCTCAGAATAGCTGATAAGTCTGTTAGTAGTATCACTTGGCTTACTTGGCTTTGATCCATTAACAACTGTTGGGAGCTTATCAATTAAATCCCAATTAAATCATAGTTATAGATTTTTGTTCACGTAATATTGATGAAATTCTAATTCTAGGCTTAGCCGAAGTGTTCTTCCATTTCTTGATCCGCAAAATGTACATAGCTGTTGAGATTGAGTTCTCCTCGATTTGCTGAAGGCCATACCCAGTAGTCGGGACAAGATTTACGACTCCGAAAGAGTAGCAAGGACTAGAGAGTATTTTCATATTTTGAAAGTATAATTATTGTGGAATCCTTCCGTTGATGTGAATTAAGTGTTTTTTATACGATTTTCTGAAATCTTGGTAGTATTCGAAAGGAAAATAAAAAAAAAATGTTCAATTAGTTTGGAGTATTGTTTTAGGGCTTCATGAGGTTTAGTAATAAAAATTCAAATCGGAAGAAATACATCGTTCGAAGCACTATATCATTAGAATTATTTTAGTCAACTCACAATATTCATTTGTACAAAGCCCATCACCATTGGAAATCATTGAAACCATCATTTTGAAAATTTAAATAAAAACAAAAACACATTATTTCAGGTGTAGTAATGCAGATAGTAGTAAGAACCTTCATATTGGCAATTGTCTACGTTCACCAGTTGTTCTGCTTCGTCAAAAATCATTTGGAACAATCGCTGAAATACGTCAAATTTGTCATACATCTGGTTCTTCGAAAGTGTGTAACCCCGGTAAGGCAACAAAAAAAAATTACCTCATCTTCAGCATGTCATCACTGGTCGACGCAATACATTTTCCATAAAGAAACTTATAAATACTTATATTAACCAACTCATTCTAACAAAAACGAATGCCTTAACACAAAAAAAAGCAACAACTTACAAAACATGAATAACAATTCTGGAAAGGCCTGTGTGCTTCTTAACCCATTTAAAGGATAGTCGTTAGCTCATTATTGAAATCCCTAAGAGGATATAAGAGCATACTTAGTGTGGGAGCAGCAAGCACTGCCCTAAGATCCGTTACAATTCTACTTAATGATGATTAAAGGAATGTTTTACCTTTTCTTTCTGCCTTTTGGAATTGGAACGAGCTAAAAAGGATTTACAAGCGCTCTCTTACACTGAAGATACCACCACTCGACTGGGTGTACACAAGTCAATGTCCCTTTTGTGTATGTGTGTAATAATGGATAAAGGCAACCAGCCAGAGACAAATATTTGTATCCATTTTACCAAGGACTCCTAATGACTTTGCATTTTTAATGAACTAATGAAATTTTACTCGCTCGAAATACTTTGCTGTAAGCTGCTGCCAGAGCTGTCTGTGTATGTAGCACCTTCATCAGGTTACTACTTGCCTTCACGCTGCCTAACCCAACCTCGACAGAGTTTTTGCGGGAAGCTTGAATAATGTGAGATGAACTGTGTATGAGTTTTTGTTTATATCTAATTGCATTTTGGAGGAGGGAATTTGCTTGTTTTGATTACTGTTTGTGTGTGTTTTTTGTGTGTCCGATGGATGAGGGAACGATTTGAATGATTTCTGTTTTTTTTTTGTGAAGGGATTTACATTTACTTATTTACATGTTTTTTTGTTGGTTTTGCAACCGCTTTGATTGGGCGAATTTGTCATCTAACGAATGGTTCACACAGGTTTTGGGTTGAATAATAATTCATCTTCGCATATTCATTCAGTGGAAGGTTGTATTTTATTTTTAAATATAATTTTATTTTTTAAGTTTATTGATTTATTCTAGTCAAGGTTCAGTCAAAAGGTAAGTGAAAGAAAATTTAAGAATAAGTGCTTGTAAAATGCGGCTATTGGTCTCAATCACGAACATTTCCTTTAGAGCTCAAAAAAAAAAAAAAACTCCTGAATCATCAACTTCCATCGTTGTTTTGTTTCTTTTCTTACTTCTCCCACTAAGATTCTCTCGGCGCAGTTCCACTTTTTTCTTTTGTGGAAAAATTTACATAACTAATTTTGAACTCTTCAGCCGTGAAACAATTTTCTTTTCACGGTAATTCCTAAAGTAAGGAACAAAGGCCGTGTTAGAAGAGAGAAAGAGGCGGAGAGTGTGCAATAATGGAAGCATTAATTTAATGATTTGATTAGATATATTAAAGGTTGAACTTGCGTAACGTCGGACAAGCATTCGAATAGATTGCAATATTCGAATCATCCTTCCACCCCTTGGAGCAACTCAATAGACATTCTGATTAATAATATTGGCAGTACAGTTAGAAAGCGATTATTGTCTCCTCTCTTGGACATAATGCAGAATTCCTTCGATAAGCTGCAAGGATGGACTAAAACAGTCGAAATCGGGGCTAATCCACAAAAAACGAACTTGTACTCTGTACGAGAAGTTAAAAAATCCCCACTTTGACGCCAGAGCGACATTTCTGCTTTTCATCATGGATAGCAGGCTAAGCTGGAAATTGAATCCAGGAAAGGATCTTCCATTACAGGTGGAAAAAAGTCATTGGATGCAGATGCAGATGGCAGACCAATACTAATGTACAGGGTTTCAGTTCGGTGGACAGGATTAAACAAAGTTGTCCACTGTAAGGCTCTCAGGTTGCAAAGTCTGGCCTACATGTGTATCAGGGTAGCGTTGAGAAGAGCTCCGTCTAATACAAATATATGTATGGATACTCGTCCACCTTCCTCAACTGGAACTATTCGGTAAACAAGTTGAGAGCCCAGAGGCTCAAAACATTCCGACTAAAATTTAGGTAAGAAATTCTGAAACGCACCAAGGGTAACAGTTTTTAGTCATTTCATTGATTTATTCGAAATACAGTGGACTCTCGCCAAGTCAAGGCGAATTTCCACGGGATACCATAATCTGTTCAAGTTAGAGAGAGTTTGACTTAGAGAGAGGTTTTTGTATGGAAAGGTTTAGGGTTAGGGTATGTAAAATACGACGAAAAACTTCGAGTTAGAGAGAGTTTCGACTTGGTCAGAGTTCGACTTTGGGAGAGTCCACTGTACGTCTAATTCCTCGGTCCCTTCGCTCGTACCTAATGATCGTCTCCTCGCTTTAAAAAGCTAACCTTGCCGCTTAAATATGTTGCAAATAACTCATCGCTTACGACAAGAGTCATGACTCCTTCTGTCATTGATAATGTAAACACTCTATTGAGACATATTAATTTTAAAACTCGTGCAGTTGCAAGAGTCCTGAGAGATCTTGACATACACAAATCCGTCCGCCCTGACAATATAGCCCCCATTGTACTTAATGAGTGTTCTTTGTCTCTAGTAAACTGTTCCTTCTCCAGTGGTCACTTTCCAAAGCGAAGGGAATTAGCATGTGCCCAACCTATTCCTATTGTCGCTTTCCAGCTATAGACCGACAGCTCTGACATAAATTCTTTCTAAAGAATTATCCTGAAGAACGAAAGCTTCTCAATAATAATCGACAGACATCATAGAATAAATATAATAAAAAAATCCCTACGTCGTTTTGGTGGATGTAAAATCATTGCTCTCGATACTTGAAAATCATTTGACCGAGCTTGGCATCAAGCTCTAAAAACGAAAATACGGTCTAGATACATTTCTTTAGTGCTGAATAGAAAGCTTTCATTCAAACCGTAAAATTCAAGTGATTCTTGATGAAGTTAAATCTGATATCTATGAAATAAATGAGGTTTCAGTTTTGTCTCCAACGCTCTTCCTCACTTTTATTAACCATCTTCGAACTTATTAGACAGCACTCTCTATGGACCACCACTGGGGATGTGGACCACCAACGACAACGTATGACTAACTCATTAAATTCAGATCTCGATAAAACTCTGGAATTAGGAAATAAATCGTGTTGAATTTAATGCTTCCAAAACCCAATGTCGTCTTGTGTCATTAAAGCGAAACCTACCCCCATTGTCACTTTCCATGAGTGGCGGTTTTGTAGAACAAACTGTTTTGATTTCTATTCTCGGTTTGCCCGTCACTAATCATCTGCAGTGGACTGCACATATTGGATGTAGCAGCATATTGGATGTTCTGGCCGTGATATATAGATACGACTTTATATCACACATCTAGGATGGGGCTCTTCATCGACATTTAGACTCTATCCAGAAAAGAGCCTTCGAAATGATAGAAAACAGATCCATAACTGAAACAGTTCCATTACGACTATATTCGTAATGTTTCTTGTCTCTATATTTTATCGATGCTTCAAATAATTCTCAGCAGAAATGATCAGTTTTAGTCTTCCTCTTGAACAATCCGAACGGAATATACTTGACACTAGGAATGCCTATCAGTTTACCATCTTCATTTTTGGACAAATGGTTAAATGCAGAGATTCCTTCTTTAGCCGTACCTCACGGATGTGGAATGCTTTACCAAACTCGATCGTTCCTTTATGATTCAAAGATTTAAAACCAATATGCATTGATTTCTCTTTTCTTACCCTCTACAATTTTGTCTGTGGATACCAAAGGCCTCAATATGGTCCCCTTCTTGAAGCTTCCTGACCACAGTTGGAAGCCAGGCAAAAACCATTGCGAAAAAGGAACCACAGTTCTGGGCAATGTTATATTGAAAATGAACACCATCTGTTCGAACAGCCAGGTTGCATTAATTTCCAGTAGTCTGGCTCTTAACGAGAGTATAACATCATGACGGTGCCGAGACATTGTAACAAGCCAGGCAATTGCAAAGCCTATGGACTCGATATCTGTTGTACAAAACCAAACGGCGATCCAACTTGCATAGAACTTGACTCTTCAACCGCCTCCTGCAGATACACACTATTAGAACAACCAATCACAAGTGGTTCACTAGAACACAGCACCTGCCTACATACTAAACAATGACTCTGTCTGCTCTCAATCTGTGGACTAAGCAGACCCGTACTCAGGACGTTCACCAACGTCATAACCGGGCACTGTGCAATTGGCATACCCGCATGCAAGAAGGCTTTCCCATTCAGTGATTTCAGTAGAAGCTCCTCTCCTCTCGGCCATCGACACTCAACTAACTAAATGGCTTCAGTATTATTCAGCTAAACTACTTTGTCATAAGCACCCACTGGATCCAAGTTTAGGTGTAGTGAATCTGCTTAGCCTAAGTAAGACTGCCTGACATCGATTTTCTTTGTTGTTGCAGACTGAGGTGGACATACTCCTCAAAGTCTCTAGAAGTCGATATGTCATCACCCCAAGTTGTCTGAGCTCCCCTTTGTTGTTTGTCATTTCAAATTGATTGTCTTCTGTGGTGCCCCACAAGCTGGTAGCGGAACTTTTTCAAATGGTTTGTGAACATTGGAAAAACAGAAAACTCTTGAGAGACTCTCTCTGTTAATTAAAAAAATAAAAGAAGAAAATTCTTCTTCGTTTCAAATGACTCCCTAGGTTTTTTACTCAATAAAAAAAACCGCCTGGACATTCCAAGCTATGCGCACAGACAACTTGTCTGCATTTGTTTCTAAAATAACTTCATTTCAAGCTCATTTCACGCCATTTCATAATTGAACCTGCAGGGAAATAATCTTAGAACACACATTTTAAGTAACCATTAGAGTTTCTAGTCCCAAGCCAAGACATCCACCTCCCACCACACAGAACTTTGACCTTAAAAACATACTCCCTGGCAAACGACACCCCAGTCATTGTCACTGACCAAACAAACAAAATTACAAATGTCCTCTCTTGGGAAATGTGCGGAAATAAAGATTTATGCCTTCAGCTTTGAAGCTAATTTTACTTTTCGGCTGCGACACTGTCCGATGTGAACGATGTCACTTATTTGCATAATTAGGAAAACCCACAGCATTGTCCGAGCCCAAAGTGAGTGTATCCGTCAAAATTAAGATTAATGGGGTCCAGTGCAATGAGTTTCTGTCGAATGAGATTCTATTTTCGTATAGTTGTCTCTGAATGCATGTCTTGCTTCGGAGTCAATGGTTAGTATTCACTGACCGATGCACGGAACATCGGTCCGCAGAGCACAGCTCATGCATAACTTATTCGATGTCTTGAATTACAATTGATTGGCTCTGTGCAATAGAGAGCTGTAGTCGTTCGAGTTGAATTGAGAAGACTCGTTTATATTTGTCACAGCGAAGAGAGACACTCAAGTTCTTTAAACTTTGTTGCATACCTTGCTTGTGTTATTGCCATTCGACCCAATCTAACTTTTTACAGTTGAATAAATACGTTACTGTGAAGGGTGCACTGAATGCAAAAGAGAAGGAGAGATGACATGTAATGGACCTCGTCGATGCTTTGAGGCTTGCTGACGTACAAAGAACGATAACAAAGAAAGTCCGAAAGGGTCAAGTGTGGAGATCAGGGTGACCAGTAAATGTCGGCATTTTTTGGCACCAAACGTCCGGAGAATTTTCGTTGCAGAAACTGTAACTTCCACATATTTTAGACATAAAGAACCGGACGAGTGTTTCGCCTTCTCTGAAGGTAAATGATCCAATGACGGTCTTGCCGCAATCGTCGGACTAAGCAGTCACTTTTAAGTCACGCAAGGGTGTTTCATGGATCTCGTGTCTATAGTCGGTTCCACAAATGCGGCAATTTAGCTTGTTAACAGAGCCAGAGAGTGTGAAATGGGGCTCGTCGGCCATCACAATCTGCTTCCAAAAATCAGGTTCAGTGTCACTATTCGACCGACTGTTTGGCCTTATTCCAAGCGACGGGATTTTCTTTAAGCCAATTGCACGTTAGATTAGTTTAGGTAGAGGGGCTGCTCGTGAATTCACCAGTTACCCACAGTCAGACTACTACCACTGATTGACCACCCCAGTGGCAATGCCGTCAATTTGATCCCAACGACAAATGGTGACTGGACCAGATTTGAAAACCAGATAAAAGCGTATTAACTTTGCTTTCACTGGGATTCGAACCGGGGACCCCTCTAAATAGGCTAGGCGCTTAACGAACTGCGCCATCCAGTCGTATAATCTCAAGTCAATTGCAAGTTATACGAAAACAAATGCAGATCATCCTTCAAAATGGGTCACAAAATGGTTCCACTGACGTCAAAATGCAGAGCGCGGTGACGATACCACATGTGGTTTCTCGCCACAACTCTCTCTTCTGTTCATTGCACGTCTTGCGCGTTGATGACCGACATATCGACGATCTCTCTCGTCTAAATTCAAAACCAAACGACGAACGGACGGCCATACCTTGCTTGTTGGCAACAATATTTCGACGATATGCACATTGAGTCAAGATAACTGAACGGCTATTTTCAATTTAAAGCGTCACTATTTTTTTGTGATTCAAAGCGATATCAAAGGATGTTATTTAGTAAATCTATAGACAGGAGGATGCTCTTCCAACAAGCTCACAAGCTTCCAAAAACGGAAGAAAGATAAGGATGGTATAATTCATGACAATTCAAAACTAATGATTGTTACGATTTGACGCTGTCACATCAACTTTGACGAGTTTCTTCAGTGTGAAGTTGTTCATGGTTAAAATGTTATTCATAGTGAATTGACGTTTCCAGCGTTTGCTCAATCCTTATTCCACAGGCTAGGAGTTCATTTCTCTTCCGGCCGTAGCCAAGTTATTCTTGCACTCTATGTCCTCGATCCACTTCAATCGAATAATCCGTAGACGACTGCATACATCCATGTAGCTGCAGGCTTTAGACGACTGCCTAAAATCTCTCAGGTGCCTGTACGCCATAGACTCCTCTTTAAACTCTTGTGGCTTTTGGTTCCATATAAGATCCCATCAAAGAGAACAGAATCAAAGATGGTACTTTTTCGAAGAACTACTTTTCAAATGGTGCGCGCTTCTCCGCGATAGAGGAGGTCTGGGTTTTTAATGTAGTGAAGTCAAACTCTCTTTTTTTGAACCGATGTTCTTGTACTTCTCGAGCACCGATCCGTCGTTTGATAAATGTCACAGTTCCGACATGGAGAAAAGAGTTAATTGGCGTGTTGAAGACGAGAAGATAAGATGGAGATCAACAAAACATTGTAACCAAAATTGCTACTTGCCATTGTTTCAATAAGAGACATTTAGGTGTTCAAAAATTGAGATCATTTACAAAGCACTCATAAAACTGACAACGCCCCCCAAAAAAGCGATTAGCATCCTTACCCAACAAGTGCACTGAAAGTGTGTATATTTTTGTGTTGACATTGAATTTGACCTCGAAAGAGCCTTAATGACAATCTATCCACGTCCACTCCAGTCAAGGTGTCAACGGCAAACACTCAATACCTCGTTGTCTACTCGATGGGGGCTCTTCAATGAAACAAAGCAACCACCACTACACAGCGGTAAAGTAACCGTTTTCCATCCCCCATTGTGTTACAAAAATATTATGGGCCACCATAAAAACCTGATGACTGAACTTATTGACTAGATTAAACTGAAATGACGTTACCTATTTTTATTTTCATTTACGTTTCTTTTTTTTCTTTTTTTGTTTTCTTTTTATGTTTCTTTTGAATTTTCAATTTCATCTTCACCCAGACCATGTTCTGCCAGACTTACTGTCGAAAAATTGCTGTGACAAATCATCATCATCTGCGGCAAAGAACCGCATATCCGCACCGCCACTATACCAATTTATAGGACAAGATGAATGTGATGTTCCACTGCCACCGATCCGCCCACAGCGTAGTAAGCGTTATTTAGACTTCAGCGGCAGCAAAACAGAGGCAGACATCAGGCAGGTGGCATATGATTTCTACACACAGACCTCGCCGCTGTTCAATAAAATTCCGGGCCAATTGCAACATCATCCGTCTGCCTGTCAACGAGAGATGGAATTTCTAATTCCCCACCCACCCGGACAGCAGAGCAAACAGACATTGGCCCTATCCAGACAAAATAGGATAACGAATGAGTCGAATAAACTTTTTGTAACGCGTTATTCCCAGCAGAATCCTTTGGCAATGAATCAAAATCAAAATCACAATCAAGATCAGGACGAAGACGATGCCCAACGGGTTGTACTACGTGGCGGTGGCTCAAAAGGCGGATCAAACCAACAGCCGCACACACCACACCCCAACAAGATGTCCAAGAAGCAACTGAAAATCGCCCAGGCACAATTGGATAAGTTAACACAAATAAATATTCACTTACATGGTATGTCCCTGCATAAAAGCATTCTTTTATTCGCACCCACACAAACTGTTTCCCTCCGTCCCCCTCTGCACACATTTTTTCTATAAAAGTAATTTTGAAAATAACAATATCCCTCGTATTTGTAGTGAGTTACTCGAATTCCAACCCATTTACATAATAAGAGAGTACCCATCTTCTTGTAGACTTCTATCATAAGGATAAGCAATTGACATTTGTGCATAGATATTGAAGCATGTCCTGCGATGTGTACATACGGTTTTATAAATTTCATTTTATCCTTGACAGCGCTCTTCTCTGCCGTCGAACACGGTCATTTGGATAAGGCACGAACGATATTGGAATCAACGGACGTCGATGTAAATAGGTACGTACCTCTTTTGCAATACACATTTTTATACACTTTTTTTTTTATTATGATCTGAGCTTCCCGTCCGCTGCTTCGGAAGGACGCAAAAAAAAACGAAAAAGTTCCACAATTCCGTGGGAGGAATGAGCAATCATAAGTATCTACTTCCTGTTCGTAGGGTGGCTTGAATTTGCTTCATTCGTCTTTATGATGCTTTTAAATTATGTTCCTCGGACGAGCAAATTTACGAGAGAATAGGTCACGATAGCTATGCCCACACGCGGTCCACTCAAAAACATAATTTCTTCCAATTTCGCGATAAAAGAATCTAGTCCCAGTGCATTGCATCGACAGTCTGTGGGCCTTTCTCGGCAGGCATTGTAACCTGCTCTTTATTGGCCTTTTTTTGGAAACAATTTACTTTGTCACTTAAATTGACTTAATGTGGCCCCGCCGTTAAAAGGGTCACTGGTTGCCTTTGATATGAGATTTTCATTCACCAACGGCATATTGATGGCATCTCCTACAGCAGACACTGGATCCCTGATTGTTTAGCCTTTCACTCGGGAGGAGGACATCTGCTGTAAAGGGTTTAAGGAACCGCTTCACATTGTAATCCAACATTTTTAAGATTCCAATTTGATATGAAGGACCCATATACAATGCAGGATAACATTTAACAATGGATGATGGGCAAATGGAAAAAAAACATCCGACAAGAGCCATAGATAGATCTTCATTTAATTCGCTAAATCGTTGCAGCATCTTATCTAAATTTTCAACCAATCAATTTGAAAGCAGAAATCAACTACAACGAAGTGTTCAACTTTTCAGCTGAAGTAGTGACAGTTAATCAGTGCCCCATGAAAATTGTATTGTCTGATTGATTCATGAAAATGTTGTTGGAAATATTCGGAGAGCGTGAGAAGTATGTGTGGTTTTCACATTGTATTACTAGCCATGCGACCAAGTCGAAAGTTCAAAGAAAACTTTGCATTCACACTGTATACATGCTTCACAGACTTAATTTTTAAGAGTAGTGTCCGCATCAATATAAAAGCTCGTGTTCTTCATACAGTCTTGATGTGTGTTAAGACGTGGATAGAAAAGCGAAATACTTTGTAATCTGTTAACCTATTACAGCAATACCTCGGTTATTCGAATTATTAGAGGCCAACCCTAATTCGAGTCGAACTATGGAGGTTTTCGAATTACTGGATACTCTTTTCGAAGTTAATATTTCGGATGAACAAGCAGTTTTAAGTAGTAAAATGAATGTATTTGTAGGAATAAGAAAGAAAGAATTAAGAAATGAATTCTGCCTGACGAAAATGCTTGGAGTTTTACTTTAAATCAAAAAATTCACAACCTACTGAACTGGAATCAACACGTCTCCATCGTAACAATGTTTTCCCCTAACATTTCTACGAAAATACTTTAAGATCTGTAACTGTTAAGGCACCCAGCAACAGAGCGACGAAAAATAATCGATTTAGAAAGAACAATTTTGGCAAGAGTTCGAATTACAAGATATATAATGTGAAAAAAATAGGTGTTCGAATTAGCTGAGCGTTCGAATTACCGAGTATTCGAAGTAGCGAGATAGTACTATAATATAATCAAACTAAAATTCTTTAGAAGACTTTCGGAATTATTTAAGTATTGTCGCAGCTTTGTATGAAGAATTGTTAATACACTATAAATGCACAGACTGCAACCCAAATTGAGTTTCAAATAAATATAACCAAACTCTAATAGTATAGCAGTGGACACTATTTTCTTTCTTCCACGCTGATGTTTATGTGACGGAATCGCAGACAGAATTAAACAGAATTATCTGAAGCCTTTCGACAAGGATTCACACACAACTATATCTCGCCCAACCAAGGGAAAAAGGTTAACTACCACACGACTGATCTAAGAGCTTTGTTGTTTCACCACGAAAAATCGTTCGACTTGGTCGTACGAATTGTAGTATTATGTGAATATCGCTTAAGACAGACGTCTTGCTGACATTACCTCTTTCTTATTAAAATTGGTTGACATTTTTTATGTTTTTTTTATACCGTTTTCTGGCACCACAATGTTGTCGTTACAAACTTTACAAAATTCATGGTTCGCTATCAAAAATGTTGTCTAATCCCTCAGTGGACAAGGATAGTGAAAATCTTTATAGTACATACTCGATTTCTGGTGGAAACTCTTCTTTGAGTGTACATTCAAAGTGACACTTGACAGTATACTTTGTTTTCAAAATTTAAAAATAATCGAAATAAGTCAACACCTTGCCTAGACATCAAATCTTTCAATACGAAAATGATACTGTTTGCTCATCGTTCTTGAGTACCGGCATAACATTGTAGATATTGTTACCTACTCTTGAACGAACAATAGAGCATTCACAACACAAGCGGTTGGTGTAGAAGTCAGGATAAGGTCTGACTGGGACAACGACTGTCTCTCTCAGTTAATGCCAAGAATGGAGTTTTCCGATAAAGGCTTGACAGCTAACTGTTTGAGTAAAACGCCCACCATTTGAGGTGTGTCGTAATTATTATTATTGGTTTGAAGTACAATGACAAATTCCATCACAATATGTGTATCTATGCGAAGAAGATTGACCAACGATGTCGGTCTACTATTGTTCAACATCGTAAGCAGCAATCGTTTATTTGCTGTCCGCTGCTATAAAATTAAGATATTCAAATAACTGGCTGTCTCCTAAAAGCCTGAGGAGGACTCTAAGACGCCACAATCAGCTGTGGAGTCTAAGACCACACTGCACCTACTTGAATCCAAAAGCGAGCGATAAAACTTATAGGAGACAACAATATCGCATAGTAATTAGATTCTCTCGAACATCGACGTACCGTCTCTTCTTTGTCAGTGTTTTATCGTTATTTCAACAAACGATGCTCAAGTGAGCTAGCCAACTGCATTCCACCTCTACATGAATTCACCCGCAATACTCGTCTCGCCAGGAATGCCCATCAGTATACCCTTAAGCCTACTTTCGGACGCACAGTTAAATTCAGAGACTCGTTCTTCAGCCGCACTGCACGAATGTGGAATGCTCTTCTGGACTTGGTCAAACATGCACAGACTTGGTCGGATGAATATCGGACGGACCGATGTCATTAACGTTTACATTAAACATGTTCATAAACTTCACTTTTCAAATCAATTTCAATCATGGTGAACGAAACATGATATTTACTCCGTCTTCGGACTATCGGAAAATCCTTGAGGATGTACGCGGATACATGTAATGACTTGCTTATTGCTCTCTAACCCGGTTTTCTATTTCTATAATCCTCATATTTTATATGTCTACCAATGTGCACCCACTATGATCCAGAAGTAAAAGCAACAAAGCCAAAAAGTTTAAATTAAAACTTATTTCCCACATCATACGCATTCCAAAACATTATTTCTCATAAATGTAATAACTAATAAATTAATGAGATGTTGATTGAGGGAATTAAATGGGCCCTGGCCAATTTGTCCAATGCATTGATGCCTTACAATTGCCTTACACCTTCACGGCATCCATTGCGTACTTAATTAAATCTATTACAATCATGTAAACCAATATGTCAAAAGAATAGGGGTGAAGACACAAAAAGTAGTGAGTTGAAATAAATTCGGATGTAGACTAGAATGTGAAATATTGCATTGTTCCTTCATTCAAATCCTGCACTTATACCCAGTTTTTACTCAGCAGTCCTGACAAAATACGAAACAAAAATCACTCTTTTTACCAATTAGGTATACTCGAACGCAATTCGCATCTCTTTTGACGTGCACATCATACGCGAATAAATCCTGAAGGACTGCTGTCAGTTAAAATGTCACTTTCTTCAACACACATGGCAAATTATGTCAAATGGATAGCTCCATCAAATAATCGTTCGTTTTTCACATTTCAGCTATCATATAAAATATTGATATCCATTCGACACGAAAGCGCACACGGTGGATTCACATTTAATGTAGACAACGGCTCTATTGTTCGCGTGTTCCTTCATCCATTCATATCATTTCTGACGACACCAACAGGTGGTTTTATATTTGCTCACGATTCATTAGATTTCATATTATGTCCATTTTCGTTATTTTTATCACCGGCTTGGAAAAGCAATGAGTTTAACTCAAAAGGACCACACCAACTGCATACAACCGTCCGATTTAATAAGCTCAACTCTCTCATATCGGCACGTAATGAACCGTGAACTGGTTTGGTTTATCGTGCAAAATATCGCTCGGTGAAAAATGTCAAGTGAAATTTATATTTTCATTACGTTCATCATTTTTGAGATGTTGTTATGGTTTGTTAGTTTTTCATGCTGATTTAATTATTGGTATAAAAAGCTCAGGAAGCGTTAGTGCACGTGGTTGCTAAAAAGGAGGCATAAACGAGGAGGCGTTAAATGAAGTTATTAATTAATAATCGGTTGCTGTTACGGCCGTTGTGGCGGTGATGGGTATTTTTTGTTCATAATTTGGCGAAGAGATGTAGTTTTTTTTTTAATGAACATGAATTTAAATGTCATTAGCATTTTTGATGTGATTTCACCGTGGTTGACTTAATTGGTCCACTTCGATAATCATGCAGTTCAATAATTCGTTTTAGTTTTCATAAAAAAATAGGGACACACAGTGTAGACTTTAGTCTTTTACTAGTTTCGGTTCTAATCTCGATCAAAACACCAACCAAACAGTTAGATATATGACACTTCTCTGCCGCCGACGGCATAGCTCAGGGCAAAAATCCAGTACCATAAAAATAGCCAACTTAACATGTGATGTCCCCTTGTCCATCGACGAATTTGAGCGAATTTTTGACAGTTAATAACGAAATCAATTAAATTCCGTTCTCTGATTCGTCCGAGAAAATGCTAGTACAAACGCTGTCAAAAATGTTATGGGACAAGAAGTGTCCCTATGTATATAGTACTTGATTTCTGGTTCAGAGAGTATAATTGTCATGTCTAGCTGTCAGGCTTATCCACTTAGAAGATTGCCAGTATTTTAAGGGGATGAATATAAAAAATTTACAAATACACTGTTAGAAGAAACAATATCTAGTCACAATACGATGTGCATTTTCTTACAAAAAGGTACATTTAACACGAAGTGGCAGCACTGGCGTAAAACTGTAGTTTCTTTCGTAATAAATTCATGACATACAATAGACGTCGGTAGAGAAGCTATATGTATGAACCAAATACTAGGCTATGCTGGCCTTTTGCTGGTCATGGAGGACCATAGTGAGGTGTTTCCCACGGAGATAGTAGCATTTCATGGACATGATGTAAGAATAATGTGTGCTGGACAGATTTCCAAAACCGCCATCTTTTTGTCTTCATCGCTCAGGGTTCGTTTTTGACATTGAACAGACCAGTTCCTTAAGCTTACATAACAATTCAATTTAGAATACAAAATAGAGAAACACGAATGGATCTGTAAAATTATGTAACAATAAACAATTGAATCCATTTATTAATCATAGGAAAATGCCACAATGAAAAGTGCTATAGCTATAATGAGTAGTAAAATGTTGAAAAGAAGAGTTTTTGTTGCTAAATGTGAGACTTTTTTTCATTTGTTTACTCCTTTAAATTTCTGTTGACATACTAATTCCCGCGATGACGCCAGGCGGGGCCTGTACAGAACTTTCCAGCACACCTTATTTTCCTTACATCATGTCCATAGAGAGCTGTCTTATTTTCAGCTTAAATTTCCACTCGAAATATACACTCGATAAATTTACTTTTTGACAGATAGTCAGACAAATATAAAATCCTTGAACCCTTTTTCTATAAATTGTAATTTAATAAGCAGAAATGATGCATAATATAAATAGCATAGTCAACTTCTAACTCTCTTCCAACATTTTTGAAAACCGTTGTTTATATCGTTTTCTCAAACCAAATTGACCAATCAGAAAATGGTATGCACATCATTTCGTGAATAACCATAAAAAATTCATGAATATCTGACAGTACTTCATTTCTGGTAACAAGATGTTGCTTATCTTTTGGTAAAATGAAGGGCGCTTCAAACATTTCTCTGTCTATTCAAAGACGTTTTGGATGAGCAAATTATTGCAAGTAGGCTCATCATTTGGTCAAAACTATTTGATATACATAACATCAATTAGAATTCATTCAAAGAACACAAAACATGAAATAAACTTCACTTTGTCCGAAAGTAAATTGAATTTGCCCAACAATGTTCTTATGTTCTGTAATTTTAAGCTCAATTGTGTTGTCATAGAAAAATAAAATATATTAATAATCACCGCAGGAATGTTCGTCGCTTCAAGAAGATTCAAGCCATAAATCCACAATCATTTGGTCCAGACTTTTTGATATACAGTGGGATCTCCCTTAGTCCAACTCTCCCTCGGACGAATTTCTCCCTAACTCGCATTGTTTTACATACGTTTCCTTAAAATTCCCATACAAAAACTTCGCTCTAAGTCAAACTCCCTCTAACTGGAACAGATTTTGGTATCCCGTGACAAGACGACTTACAGAGTCCACTGTGTGAACATACCTAAAATCAATTAACCATGTACTCTATGCAACCAACCAGTTTGTCCGAAACCGAATCTATAATTAAAAACTTAATAAATTGTGTTACCATAAAATAATGAAATGTATTAAAAAATAAAAGCTACGTATCTTTAAAGCTGCGAACTAACAAAAGGTCGAATATTTTTGTAAATTTGCAAATTTAAAATGCACAGAACTTTATTTGGGGAAAGGATTTCGGGGGTTTTGTGTGCTGCATTTGAACGAATTCCCTTCAGGATGTTAATAAATAATAGGAAAAAGCACTAAAGGATGTTCTTTTTTTGTCCAATATCCAGAATATCTTACTCCTTAGGTCCTTTTTGATCTTTGTATTTATGATTTCCGACGGAAGTTTTTAATATTTCACGGTTTGAGTTCATAGGAGTTATGATTAAGCAAGAGAAATGTGGGCGGGTATCCGAATGAAGATGTTGGAGGAAATATATTTATGAAATTTAAGGGGAAAAAATGTTATCAAAGAAATATGATTCCCAATAGCTTATGAGATAGTAGTTCTCATTAACCTTTGCGATATCGAATCCCACGGGGTTTCACTGTCTCGCATACAAGTGTG
The DNA here is from genome assembly GCA_964034865.1 of Eristalis intricaria. NCBI lineage: Eukaryota > Metazoa > Arthropoda > Insecta > Diptera > Syrphidae > Eristalis > Eristalis intricaria. The sequence continues at coordinate 162,278,315 of OZ035873.1, forward strand.
TACATGGTGATGTAGACGCAGCCAAATTGGATTCCTGGAAAACAGTGTTCTCGCTCTCATCATGCGGAAATAAAAAACCCCGGCGAAAAAGTATCTTTACCTACGTACACTGTTGTAATTGGTGTACCAAGACTTATGTAAGATTTGATCTCTTCAATTATGTGGGCCACAAAGACTGATGTTAGATTTAGATCCAAGCCCTCGAATTACGTAGAGTGTTGCCAACCAAAAAAGTTAGAATTTAATTTACAGGATCGACGATAAATACAAGACCGAGAACTGACAGTTCATGTTTGCCAGGTCTATGTTAATTTTCTTATATACACACTATTTGATCGAAAGCATTTAAGTGTTCAAGAATGGCGAATGACAAGATAGGGAACATGTAAGTGTTAGAAAAAGAAATCAATTACAACATCTGTTGCAGCATGTTGACAGCTCGTTGGACGGTGTGGTTTTTATCCCATCCATCGTGTACCGAAGCTACCCTTTTAGCATGTTGCAACAAAATGGCACCCAACCTGGGGCCTGCTTCATGGGTTAGGTTAGTTACAATTGGCTTAACATGCACTGTTGTGTTACCTCGATCCGATTCCTCAAACTAGTTGATGCCTTTCACGAAGCGATGGAGATACCTGAAACTAAGCCCTTCTCCTTCGGGAGGGGAGGGCTTTAGATTTGCAGAGAAGATGAACAATAGCTTCCTGTTCATCCTTGTCTTTTCTGCTTCTGCTCCTGCATAAGTCGTTCAGAAGCAGTTCCTGTATTAATAGCACCGTCCTCAGTGACGATGTCGACAAGAGTTCTAAGCGTCGCCGACACAATCGGATCAGGTTGAGTGTCCGTCTTGGATTGAGATTAGTACATAATTGTGCATAGAGGTGCTCTTAGTAGTTGGGCTAGTGAATTCACCAGCACACTTAGACCATATTGGTCCATTGTGATACCCATAGTACATCCCATACCACTGATTGACTACTCCAGTGATAGTGCCGTTAATTTGATCCCAACGGCAAAACGATAAAAGCGTATTAACTTTACTTTCACTGGGATTCGAACCGAGGACCCCACTAACCAGGGCAGGCACTCTACCAACTGCGCCATTTTGTCGTCTAGTGGTGCCCTTATATCACCTACAATTGGTTTAAATAAGCCTTTTAAACTTCAGTAGATGCTTTGCCATAGAGATATGGGTGACAAGTCTTCACACGGAAAGAGTACTGAACAAGTCCCCAACTTCGCAGCTTTCTGCAATATCCCAGTGCCCCGACGCCCACAAAAGACGGCTGCTACAATCCTTAAGTCATCTCTTTAAGAGGGAAGGGAAGTTCAGGTGTAGGGTCTTCGAGTTAATCGTGACTGCATCTCGATTTCTGCCTACAATTGAGACAATTTTTACAAAGACACGTTTTCTTGTTCCCAATAGTTTCTGCCTGTACGACGATACAATGGTTCGGCAATCGAAATGAAAAATGGAGGTCTACATTCTTTGAGTATCCTCATCTTCGATCCATTTGTAAAGATTCGCAGAGGACCACCCAGCGTCAGATGATCAGGCTTCTAGTAGGGTGCTTCTTCTCGAATAGGAGCTTAAGTGTCAGGAAACTGATGTTTCCGGGTACTGATCTGAATCTGTAAAGGGGGATGGAGCGTTTACAACGATAAGCTACACATTGTCTAGGTCTGCCGATCGGCAGAAGATTAAGCACTATGTTCACAAACCTTCCGTTCCACCCGATTGAGTGGTTTACAATTGATGTCCTTACCAAGGCCAGTCCAGCACGTAGCAACTCAATAAACTCCATAGCGTAGTTTGGGTCTGACTTCTGTTTCGAATAGCACGTTTACCATGTGAGGCTGTAGTCCCCATTTACAGTCTTCTGGAGTCAAGACATTACCGCTGTTATTCAGCCACAGCGCAATCCCGCACATTTAGGGTCATAGACAGGAACATCGTATTCTTGGTAAAGCGGACTAGCTCAGTTTTCTACGTGTCTAGGTGTTAGACAGCATTCTTCAGCATTCATTCAGTGGGAGCCGACTGCATAATATTTCTCAGAGGCTGTAATAGCAAGATGATTTCCTCCCCGTAAGGAATGAGTAACAATGAGCAATTTAAGTTATTCCCTGGCCAAACTAGGATTGGCTCGTATCAGGCAATTTAAAGGAGCTGAACTGTTCGCTTCAGGGTTTTAAGTCAGGCTCATGAACAACATTTATGCGGAATACTTTGATTAAAAGGCTCTTGTGTGTCAGCAGAGTCGGTGAGGTCATTTATCCAACTCACTCAACAAAATAAAATAGGCTTATTGCCTGAATTTCTTAACACAACGGCCAAAAGGATGTTTTTACAACCAACGACTAAAACCCAAAATCTCTCAAGCAATCAGAGCCTTGACCAATTTTTCATTACACACCCATAAAGAACTCAAATATCCCTTCTAGTTTATTTATTTATTTACTTACAATCTCTCTTGTAGTTTAATACGTTTGGTAATAATTTTCTTCGAGTTTTGATTACTCTCCAGAGGCTGTTCATTTTGTAGAACAGTTCACAAAATACCTTCAATAAAGATACATACTTATTCTGTAAACAATTTGACAGCAACCAGAGAACAATAATAGTTTCAATGCCAAGCCAATTTGCATATCAACTTGTTTACTACATAGCATAACCCATTCACCAAAACTTCCACTTGCTTCCATTAAACGCAAAGTTTCAGGCTCCCAAAAACATACAAACTGCTTGAACTATCGTGGCATGAAAACTTTATCACCGCTATTTGTGTGTCTGTATTCTACATTTTTCCAGGGCCGATAAAGTTCACAATGCATTGCACAGGAGCACAGAATAGCAACGGATTTGGAAACAAATAACATCTATGTAACTCAATTATTTTTCCGTGGTGCCAAGTACCAACCAGAAGCAGAACACTTTAATTACTTCAGTTCTGCTCGTATCGTTATCCTTCAATCCGACATGTATCCCAACGCATTCGACTCTGCTCCTTTCTGAAGTCAATCCCCGTAGGCAATTCAATGCAATCCAAGCCGTATTTGCGCTCATTCATGTGCGACTTTACAGGTGTATCTTGCTTCGATAGTCGTGCAATAAAATCCAATCCCAACCATGAAACTCATAATCCTACGGATTGTTGGCGCCACAGTTAAAAATAAGTTCAATAAGCCCAAATTAAGGATATTGCAGTGAATGAATTGGCTCGAAATCAATAAGTTGTCTGCTCATTAATGTGAACCATCACTCAACTGTAAGTACTGCGGAAGTATTTACATCAGCGAGTGGAATTATCCGAAATTAGTAGATTAACTGTTTTCAAGATTCATTAAAAATGATGTTGAATCACGAGAATTCGATCAATAAATTGGGCTGCCGGAAAAGGGATACCAATTTTATCCGGCGGAAGTTCTACCAACACGTGCCAACAACTCTTTTTATCTACACAGCTTTAAATTCCAAAAAATAAAGCTTTTCAATTGTGTACATATTCCCCGCTAAGGTGAGCAATGATTCATTCGGATACAGAATTACGCGACATTGGCATTGATTTGCGAAATGTGGTTTCTTAGAATTTATGAAATTCATGCAATTCTACGTGTGCACTTTGTCAGGCTCATGCTGAAATGTGTGCTCCTTCTTCTTCGGTATTTCGTGCACGCTTCTTGGAGAGTCCTCAAGATAAGGATTCCCCTTGTCATCTTTCATTGGAAATGATATCAGAGGATGCAAGCAATTATTATTCTGTCTTTGACAGTCAGTAGGTTTTTACGATATTCGAGGAGGATAGTACTTTGATATCTTGATTGGATGGTAATTTTAATCTTTTTGAATGTCTTTTTTTTATTCTAGTATAAACGCAGATGGTCTGTCTCCATTGGATGTTGCTGTTTTGAGTAATAACAGGTCCATGACGAAAATGCTCCTGCAGCATGGTGCTATCGAAGGATCACAATGTAAGTACAAATATAACAAGTGAACTTTTTATGCAACAGCCCAGCCCTTTTCCCAGGATATTCATTTACCTTATTTGTATGCTATTAGTTTTGTATGATGGCAGTAAAGAGCAGGCCTTCAGTTTTAGGGTCAAGCTCAACTTTAATGCTAAGATTCAAATGTTGTCCACAATGCTTACACTCCTCATTGGGCCTCCTTGGTTTTTCTCAAATTTCAAACATTTTTAGCTCCCAGCTCAAGTTTGACTGAAGTTGCACATACCACGACACCTGTGACTTCAGACGCCGAGAAATAAAGACTTCTTGTTGTTTTTTTTTTTTTTGAAGTTAAGTCACGTGTTTTGTTTTTGTTGAAATCTCTTATTTGATTTGCCGGCCCATTGTTGAACTCCTTAAGATCCGCATCCGCGATCGCAACGATGTGGATACATAATTCATTCTCGTGTTCTATTCCAATATCGGAGAAACATTAGAATAAACATATTATTACAAATAAAAATATAAAATGAACGCGACCACACCAACGGCCAGTTTCAAGTTTTGATTGAGTGCCTTTTTGACAGATATTCATGAATTTTCGACCGTTATTCACGAAATAATCTGAATGCCGTTCTCTGATTGGTCAATTTAGTTTGAGAAAACGATATAAAAACCAGTTGTCAAAAATTTGTATTCAATTCTGCAACTAACTTCTCTCTTTTCAAAGTCATACATGCTGGCGAAAAAATAACCGTTATATCTGTGGGTAAAATGGGGAATAAAGTTTTTAATTGAAGAAAACATACTTATGAGATGATGAGATTGATGAAAAGTGAGTATTTTTGAAGATCTACTACTAAATTCAGCACTTACGCTCCTTTGAAACCTCCCACTCAGTAACCAAAGTAAACCATAAAAAGAATATATGTAGCCAAAACCTTAGGAAATTAATTCCAAACAATTTTGTTCTGCAGCACTTGTCATTGGAAACATATTTCCTGGCAGACAATTTTTCGTTGATTTGAGTTGCGTGAGAATTTCAGTGAAGTATATTATTTTTATAAGAAATGAAGTATTAGAGAGATAGCCGACTTCACAGCTGATTGCCCCGTACTTTTTTGATAGATATTCATGAATTTTTGACAGTTATTCACGAAGTAGCAATTAAGTTTGGTTTAAGAAAACGTTGTAAAAACCAGTTGTCAAACATTTTAAGGAGCAAGAGAGGTAGAAGTCTGGCATCTCTGTAATACTTCATTTTTGATTTTTATAGAACGCTTACACTGTACTCAAATTCGACACTTCGGGAAAAAAAATTCGAAATCCAATTTTGCGTTCTCACTGAAACTTCAACATTTCAAATGGCAGCTAGCGTCAGAATTTGTTACTGATATGTTTTCCTGTTTAGAAATCAGAAGTGGTTGTACCTTTTTACGTATCGATGAATTGAAGAAGATGAATTTAAGTGTTAATGGAGATATTAAATATATTTCCGACTTTGTATTCCATTCTTATTGTTATTATCACATGAAATCATTGATTGCCTTGTTGACAGAAGTTTTTTGTTTTTGTAAGCATAAATGTATTTTTATATTAAATTCTTTGTAAACGTCGAAATATAAATCCGTTTGAAATGTGCACAAAAGTGAATATTTTAGAAGATTTATCTAAATTCGGAACGTACGCTGCTGTTGGAAACCTGTCATCTAAAAGCTTTCCTGCCCGGAGGAATTTACTTCAAAACAAATTTTCTATTTCCAGTAAAATCAAAAAATTTAGCAGAAATCAAAAAATAAGTTCCTGCAAAACAACAGATTTCCCATTAAGACGACACAAAGCATGTTGACCATGTTTATCTTTTTATCCCCGTCTTTATTTATCTGATATATGGTTTTGCTCTATTGTTATTTTCGAGAATACGTGCACATTGTGCGCATGCATTATGGTCAAAAATTCCATCGAAAGAACACGATTTTTCTATTACCACTCATAAATTCTGGACCCACAATCCCAGCAATCCCAGCAAATATCAATGGGTACGAGCTGGAAGTGAATTTCATTGCAGATCCTCTGTGTCAATTCTATTTTCACTCATCTGTGCACAGGGTGGAAAACGGAAACTGCTTTGGATTTCATTATGATTCACCTGGCGCCAAATAAACTACCTCGTGCACAGCATTCGTTGTACTTTACTTTTCACAGCACTTTAAACAGAGAATCCGGCGAAAATTTTATATTAAACACGGATGCGTATTATGAGGAAACGAGTTGTTCATTCATATAGGTTTATACACACATCCACCTGGTGTTTCATTTGATGGGGTGTGCGATGGGGCCAACCGTACCATATAACCGTTTTTATAGGCAACCGCAGGTGGTACGATTGGGTGTAATTGAGATCGATCGGTTGATAAAATATATACGAATAAATATTTTAAATCCCTACAATGAATAATCCAGAATATTTACATCCGTCGTCGTCGTGGCTGGCATCGATGGAGGTATGTGCGAGGGCATTTGCACAGCACTCGTGACGATAATTGCAATTATGAATTTAAATCCAATTGTATTTGTGAACTTGGAGTGGGTGATTCCACCTGCTCTGCTTGGATTACCACAAGTAAATGGAAGCACTTTAAGCAATTAATGCAACATTTGACATCGTAAATGTGACCAATTAATCAATTTAACTCTCACCAGCACTTTAAGACCATGGTCACGGTTAAGGGGCAAGTAACTTGGCCAAAGAAATACAAAGTCTGTGTCAGGAATCGCCAAAAAAAGAAAAGGGTCACCAGCTCTAGCAGAATGTTTACTTCAGAGTTGAGTACCTAATACTCCAAAGATTACCCTTTGCACAATTTATGGGGAGAATAACAATAACGAAGGAAAGAAATTGTCCTGAAAAATGGGCCACTAGTGTGGGAAGGAATTAACGGGGTAGACTAAAATCAAATCCGCTCTCGTTTTATAGCCCCCAAGTTGTTATTCAAAACAAATACATACACTCACAGGGGTCTGAGCGAGTTAACAAAGTTGTGGTTGTGCCGACTATTTATGGCGAGGAGGTGTCAGGGTTGGTTTTTTCTTAAATTTTCTGCCCCTCTTGACATATGTCACTGATGACAGTTCTGCTGGAGCACATATCATGTGTCTGCGGGAGGTTGGGGAATGCCATTACATCTGATGCGAGTCAATCACATGTCACAAGCACGAGACGACCTCGCGCCCTTCGTCGGTCCGTCCGTGGTTTTTGTGGAATTCAGGCCCGTGAAGTCAATGGAAATCTTGATTTTCTGTGACAAAGGGAATAACTTTACTTTGACAATCATTTTGAAGAGTTGTTTTTTTGCTTGTGTAGAGCATGGCAATTCAAGGGAATTTACAGCTTAATTTCCTGGAACCAGTTAAATTTAAGCAGCGGATATATATTGCAGCTGTCACATCAATAAATTGAGTGGTTATTACTTTTCGACAAACCATGAAACACTGTTTGATACTTACTAGGGTCGTTAAGTCAAATGATTGAAAGTTCGAATACAAGAATATTCCGCTGTTAAACAAGTCGGATCGTTATAGTTTTATTTTCGATTTCCCCGCCTTGGATGCCTTCTCAGACTAACTTTTCGGTTTGCCGAACCAAAACTGCGTAATTATCAGAGTCTTGCTTGAAAGATTGAACCACAGACACAATCGTCTGAACCCTTCAGTCACAACACCACCTTCAGCTACATTGAATGTCGGTACATTGGGTGACGTTGAGCTCAGACGTTTTTCCACAATTCTTTTATTTCTTCCTTCCGTTTTCACCGTCGACACTATCACCGAGGCTTTATGAACAGAATGTCAATTATGTGTTTTACTATTTTGAAATTACTTTAACGACCGTCACTACTTTGCTTCTTGTGTCACGTTACTAATAACTCGAATGATGTATGGAGTCAGCTTATGTGCTGGCTTGGTAGCCAGGTCGCAGTCAATTTCACATGCGGTGTGTCACAATACTCGGATGCATTTATCGTTTCCGCTAAATGAAGAAACTACACGGGGATCCGATCTTTCGATATCCGCCAGCCGTTGACCATAATCATTTTGATTGCAATTGTGCATTGGAGTTTTTGTATGCCTCTAACCACCGCTCTGGTCTCTTACGGTGGTTACAAAAAATGCACTTATCTTTACATGCACGTGTGTTCGATTTATTCACGTCCATTCTGTAAATTGAATTGTTTGTATATCGGGGGTGCTTCAAATTTGTCGCGGAGAATTTTCTGCTTAATGAATCGTCCTATGTTTAATGATTTTTTTTTGTTATATCAAATCATGCTATGTTTGCGTGTTTTGTTTGCTCTGCTCAACTTTGGCTCTCTGCAACTCCTGCAAATGTTGTTGTGCGGTATGTTCAGTCCCAATGCATGCATACAGTCCTTCCGACAAAAGGTGAAATAAATGAAAGCCTTGCTAACAGAAAACTAGAGATGCACCTATTTGTTGGTGTAGGTTGCCTCGTGTAAAGCAGGCACATCATATGCACATGTTTCTTACTGTCAGGGATTTTTTGAATTGGTCACAGAAGACACCTTCGCCTGTACCCGCGCTGCGAATTCGTTTATACAAGTCAAATTGTCCGAACCCACTCGAGTTCTTACATGTCAAATCTTGGATGTACTTCACCGCAGTCGAATTTTCATGTTTGTGTGCTTGGTGCATGCATTTGAATATACATTTATTTTTTTCTTGTCAAAAATCAACGCTGCAGAATACTTCAATTTACGAAAATAAGAATTGAATGTTTTCTAATTCAAAATTATTTACCTCAACTGACATTTGAAAATATGCTTTAAAATTGAGAGACAATCGCGTGTTAACCATTCGACTTGTGGAACATAACTCAGTCGACAGTCGACTTAGGGAATAAGGGTGATTGTCATGGTTTATACTCCAGAACATTTCGCTACGTCTACCGTTTTCCCTTTAACTGTGTCGTCAATTACCGTTTCCGTTTTTTCCACATTTTCCGTTTCCAGGGCAAAGACCTCCGGACCGGACCTTGGCAATGCAACATTGAATGGTTTGTGCCATTCGTTACAAGAGAAGCATAATAGAATTCGTAAATCAAATGAGTGTGGTCTTGGGTTGTCGACAGCATTGACAAGCAATCGCTTTCTGGTAGAGATCTTCGCTCTCGTGATTGTCACTGATGACTGACTGCAAGTCTGGCACATGTTGCATAATTTTAACGCGACCAAACCTAAAAAATTGGTGCTTTAAACTACATGAGGACATGAGGAATTTTAAATGCACTGCCCCATTTATATAAATATCTACATATGCAGATGTTGTAACTCATGCCACTCGCGACTGTGATATTTCTCCAATTAAAAACAGAACAAAATTGCAGACTATCTAAAACCAAAACCATATCATATTTTTCTGCGGTTTTACTGTCCTGATTTATTTCTTCGACCTACACTTGTGCATGCCTGAATACCTGACCTTAATGAAATATCGATTCACCGAGAGCACCGATCTGAATTCGCATATTCAACTGGGAATTTTTATTGAAAAACAAAAACAAAAAACCAAACCGCAATTATTCCCCGACTGCCCATCAAGTGTCGTTGCGCAAGTTCTACATACGATGCCCTGGATGTTTTCCGAATAGGATAACCCATCAATATTTATTGGAATAACAAAAAGGTTGGTACTGTCCTATTCGCTCGAAAGCACACTCACACCCGATTGAATTCATCTCGAGCTGCCTTCTTCAGTCACATTCAGAACAGCGTTTGGGTGTGAACAGCATAAATTAGAAATTGTTTTCCGTTCTCTGTCGCTGACAATTCAAGGGAATTCCTTGTTTCTGTCCGACAAATTCAATGATATTTTGGAGCTGAAAGTTCGACACTCGTGCATAGTTCATTGAAGACACTCCTCAAAAGGTTTACGCATTAAGTTAAATCAAATCAAACGGTTTGGAAAAATTAACTATTGTCCCCTGGATGCCACTTTCATCAGACTTATCAATAAATATGCGAAACATCTCTCTGAAAGGCGTTGATTAAAGCATGTTCAAGTTGACAGCAAGGCAACTTCTGGCTAACGATGTTCGTCCAAAGTTACATACTTCGACCCAATGCTGGTCGATAAAGAAGTTTCGGTGAACCGTGAAGAATTGGCGCATAAAGCCTGAAGAAGCAATCCTTCAATGAATCGCTCAATAGTTTATTATTCCCCCCCGGAGTAATATTCAGCCATACCTTTGTACGGTTGTGCACGCCGCACCCGAAGCGTTCAAGAAGACATTATTATCGTATACTTTCCCACGGTCAATCAGCCTGTTCATCCATCATTTCCTAAATTGCTTTATATTTGTGTTTATTTTTTTTTCTCTCCTTGGTCCTGTCAGGCAGTTGTGCTGTAATCATTGGGAAGAAGTTGTGTGTGGGGGTTGGCGGTTAGTTACAGACAGATAAAAAAATATGTTGGCCATGGCGAGATGATGGGAGTGTTATGAATCAGTGCCATATTCTTGTGAGCCCATAGAAACGTGCCTCAACCCATCCAATGGGATCTGAAGTATAAATCCATTAGATTCAGATTAGAGAGGAACGCAGCCCGGAATGTTTGCAGGCATTAACACGATTAACGTGAGCTGGGTGACTTCTGCTTCCAAGCATTTAATATGAATTTCATCTGCCTAAATCTTTTATAAATAATTTATGAAAAAGGATGAAAAGGATGAACATGATTGAAGAGCAATTTGGAAATTAGGACTACACATTGAAGTTATGTTAAGGAGAGACAACAAAAGAGCTGGAACAATAAATGAAAAATAAATAATGAAAATTAAGGAAGTCTGGAGTTTGGGGTTAGCTTATAACCATCCAATAAGGCTACGAGTTGAGAGCAGCCGTTTTTTGATCGATCGTTCTAGGAAATAGAACACACAGGAACTCGAGTGGACGTGGTTACCCTCTAACTGTAACCCGATCTCCAGTTGCGCATTCTAAGTTGATTAAAGTATCTCCCTCCTACCGCCATTCTTAGAAGCTCGGATTGGAAGATTTTTCAAACTTCTTCCTGCGTTGCTATGCAGGCATGATAAACAGAACTTTTCTCTCGAAGATATTGTCTTAAACTTTGCACAGTAGAACTGGATCACATCCTTTTAAAGAATGATTACCTCGTAAATCCCAAATAATTACAAAAATAACAAAAGTTAGTTCCTGCTAGTTCTTGTATTCAGTTTGCGAGGTTTCAGAAATACCGTACAACATTTTTGCATGGTTTGCTTGTTTGTAAAGTTAATTGGACAATTTTTGACATGGAATGGGTGTCTTTTTTAAGTTCACAAGGAGTGCGAGATATGAGTCGCCAAGCCGGGGCGTACTAGGTTGCTGCGTCGCACTGTGGGGATCATATTAATGTACCGTTATTTATTGGTAGCAATTTTACTTTTTCCTTAATGTGACCTGTGACATATTAATAGGTCTAGAATGAAGACTGGCAGATTTGGGAAACTTTTGTTTTTTCCTCACAATTACTGATGAACTAAGGAATATAACGCACTATACATTTTGACAGCGACAAACAGCGATAAGATAAATCTCTTAACATTTAATAACCGAACATTTTAAAGCATTTCAGAAATAAATTCTCATTTCTCAATGGATTAAATGAGTATATCGATATTATTTTATTTAGAAACAGGATAAGGTATAAGCTTTTTTAAAATGTATAACACTTATGTAACTACATTTGCAGTTATAGAGAATGAAGATGTCCAAAGCAATTTAGGCGACATAATGGCTGTTGAAAACCCTAGGCATATTTTTTGAGTATAAGGTTTGAGTGCAAATGTTCATAATTTATTAAAATAATTTCGACAACTATCTAAATGATTATCGCTGTTTCGTCCCAAAGTGTGTCGACTCCAACGCAGACAGTGCCAGATTGACCAGCTTTCCCACTGAGTATTCTTGTCTACAAAAAAAGCTTCACAACTTCGCTGTTCAGAGTCCGCACTAAACTGAAACTAAGATTGGCCACTATTCACCTAATATTAGGTACCCAGGAACCCCTCGGACTGTCGCGCTACCAATATTATATTATTGTATTATACAGGGAAGAATCAGAACAAAATAATTGGTTGATCGCGGATGTAAAACTGTTGGTCACGGTTCGTCCATGGAAAGCGAATTTCTTGATGGCAAATTGAAAGAGGCTGTACTTTGGGGCAAAGTTTCGTCCGAAAAAAAAACATACTGTCCAAAATCTGATATCACCAAGCAACTTCAAAATTGAATCATATCCCACAAAAAAATTAAGAAGAGCAACTTCCAAATTGTTGTCCAAATATTTAACTTCCGACATATTTTGACAGAAAACATGTTTTTTAAATTTACATTTATGAACTCACTTTTCGCAAAAGCATAGCTGCCACATTAATGCCACATTGTTTGTTTTCATAAATGTACACAAAGAAGTTGTACAGCAGATTTACAGCAAACTGTTTACAATTATGAACTCTGCCAATTTGTTTTGTGCTGACTTGTGGTTGCAGGAAAAACATTTTAGAACCCATAAGAAGATGACCTGCTCAAACTAGAGGTTTATGCCATGTTTTGCAGTCAAATACCCCACTGTACGATGTCCAAAATCAATTTATAAGAAGTACCTTCATGCATCCTTCTTCAAACATTTCAGATTTCAATACGCCTAAACCATTCGAATTGTTTGACATAAGTTCTGATGATGCTGTTTTCACAGAGTCCCCTCTTGTGCATTGAAGAACATTTTTGTTCTAACAGGTTGACATTCGTCCGTTGGGTTGATTAATTTCACACCCACCTACTATAATCTCCAAGATGAAGATTTCCCGTGCACCATCCCTTACGTGAACGATAGCCATTAATAACTATTACCTATGTTCACGATATGCATAACATAAATACCCACATCTGTTTACTTCCCAAAAAGTATCTCTATGACAAAGTATCTACTCCCACACGCAAGCATTCGGAGCAAGTCTGTCGTATTCACAAGCGTGGGTTTTTATATTCGTGTCTTCTCTCTCGCCGTTCACAATATAGACTTTTTACAGACACACCTTCGCACTTGTTGTCGATCGTGTAAATTACTTATGAATGAATTTTATAACGCGAAATAATATTGAAATTAAAGATATCACGTACATCAACCTGTAAAACGGCCTATTTGGCTGAATTTTACGACCAATTAGGTATTTTATCACCTGTTTCTTGACACCAGTCTCTATGGGGCAATGATGTGAGGACGAACTTAAAATTTCATACGGAGCCACCATTATTTTTTTTAATGCATCAATTTATTTTCTCATACTTAGCTTAAAAGGGGAGCATATGCGTTTTGAAATTAATGTTTTTCAAATTTCCTTTTTTTGGAAAATTTGTTATTGAATCAAATCATTTGAAGCTATGCTTCAATAGACATTCCATTGGAAGCAACGTTCGTTTGAATAATAGACGAAAATACGCATACCACTGCAGTGTATATCTTGGATCCATATGGGAAATTATAATTCTTTTCATTGACTTGAAATCTGCTAAAACAATAAATATTCCAAGTTTTCCTTTTGGCACACGATATTCCGGGTATTCAAATCCAAAACCATGTGTTGACAAATGTGATTAGTTTTGCCGTGTAGATGCATAGCCAAAGCCGTTACTGATAAATTTACTCATACCTTCAAGGAGGGAATGGGGAGACAAAGCAAAGCTGAAAAATGAATAATCACATTATGTAGGTCTGTTCCCGTACTTTCTGCACCAAATTGTGAAGTCTGTTAATTTTTAAGGAGTGGGGGTAAAAATCTCATAGAGAGAGGCAAAATTATGCCATTTATGACAAGTCAAATCTGTAATATCACCATGCATACATACAATCATCACAAACTTACGAAAATAAAACCAAATACACAGCAAACTATTTGAGTATGTGAAACATCAATTGATTTGACAGAAAAATAACAAACTTACCACACCCATTTCTTTTGTTAAAATCAGAAATTTTAGTGCTTTTTTGAAAGATATTCACGAATTTTTGACGGTTATTCACAAAATAACGTGAATGCCTTTCTCTGATTGGTCAAGTAGGTTTAAGAAAACTTTATAAAAAACAGTTGCCAAACATTTTTAAGGGAAGAGAGGTAGAAGTCGTTCGTCTCTGTAATACTTGATTTCTGGTTAAAATGGGCAGGGTGGGGAAACTTTTTACTCTCACGAGAGAGCGGTCGCTTGACATAAAACCCGTATTTTGGCATACTACAACAGACTTTCGTAGATTTTAGTTGTTTTATACTGTTTATTTTGGATACGGGAACAGACAGACCTATTTCCTGAGCACGCCATATCTAATTGCATGTCATAGTAGATAATATGTTGAACCGGAACAAAGTGCACAGAGGACCAAAGCAGCAGAAAAATAACTGTCCCAAAGTCGATTATGATAGACAGAATGATACATTTGCTGCCAGTGCCGGACTCACCGTGGAAATGCTGAGAGTGCTAAGCGCTTAGGGCGTATTGTAAAGCCTAAGTAAATCAATAAAGATCATCGACCTACTCCATTCCTTCATTTTCAGCTTGTCCAATCGTTCGAGCAATTATTTTCTAATAATACAAATAATACATCAATAAATTTAATGTTTAGCAAAAGGTCAGTCTGAACATGAAAGACAGATACCTTAGACGCAATACCAATCCAAATATAAATTTTCTGACTTATTACCTAAAGACTAAATTGTTACTATATGAGGTAGTTGGGCTAGATGAAGGAGAAATTAAAAATTTAGTGAAATCCAATCAAAAACCTATATTTTTTGCCTAACGTCAAATTAAGTGTCAGTAAGTTTTAAGGCTGAATTGCAAAGGCGTTGCAATGCGTTTTATCGAGTTTACGAGAATGTTGTGTCAGAAAGCAGCAGCCTCAGTCTTCCATATCGAAATGAACGCACGCGTTTACCCTACTCAAATGGTTTGAAATATAATGTTCAAGAAAAAATATGAAATTGCTGTAAATAAAATTCCTAGAAAAAATAAATAATTGCGGAAATAATCGTCTCAGTTTGCCAAAAATTCAAATTGAGAAATTCATTTTAAAAAATCGTTTCACAAATGTCAAAAAGCCTGTGTGAGTGGACTCATTTCGACTTGAACATATGATTTACATGTATCCAAACGAAAATGCCAAAGCCCGAACGCATGAACGCGCCGTTGCGATATGGTTATTAAAGTTTTAGACAATACTAAACATACTTTGGTTGAAATGCGTTTGGATAAAATATTTAAGCGTATTGCTCGTGGTCTTGAAAACTCCCATCTAAATCTCCAGAAACCCACGATCTCATCAGCCGGATACACTCTATGCTAAATGATGTTCCGAAACTACTTTGGAACTGAAACAATGATTTGAAGTGAAGTTGTATTTCAAAATATTAGGCAAACTAGTTTAAGCGCTATAAAAAATTGAATTTTGGAGCTTTTACTTGTAGGTAGATCACATCCTAAAACTGCCTTCAGGCCGCTTTGATTTTGAAAAAATCAAATTTGAAAAAATCTAAGTCATGATATTATTGCATCCTTTCGTTTTAACTTTTGAATGTTTCAAAGACTTGATGGGCAAAATCGTATCATGTTTAATAATAAAAGAAAACTCATGTTAAACTTTATGCTTTTTTGTTCAAGCCTACAAAATCTGGCTACTAATGCAGTTAGTGCCTTCCAAATTTAAAACACAATACCAGTCTTAGTAGCTTCAGGAGGACATAGCCTTAAGACAAGCATGCCATTTTTCAATACAGATTTGTCAATAGAAGGGGAGTTATTCAATTTTAGACTATGATGACCTCATAACAGAATTTACTAATCTTTATGCCAGATAATTCATCATCATCATCATGATCACTAAAGAGGTCTCGGGGTTAAAGCACGAACAAGAGATCCCCAGGCAACTCGATCCTCCGACTCATTCGTCAGGAGTTATGCCCCAGCGTAACCAGGCGAGTTTATGGACTTGGTCCAACCACCTCATCCTGGGTCTACGAAGTGGTTGACCACTGGATGGAATCGCCTTCAACACCAGGGCGAGAAAATTAAAGATTAGGGCACTTAACATAGAGTTTTGACAGGCCGCTCTTTTGTCTCGGACCGGGTCTGTTTGGTGCACACTGACATACAGTGTCCTGTGTGTTTGGTGAACAGCACAACAAGCAAAACAAATTATTTGAACTTTAATACATGTATGTACATACATCACGGTGCACTTAGATTCGCACCCTCAGCACCCCTGGAAGTGGTGCCGCATTTTGTTCCATTAGATATTAACGAGGAGCTTATCTTTTGTAGCAACTACAGGGTGGTGTGTGGTTGCTATTATGTGTGTGGTACATTCTAATCTCCATCCCTGACACAAGCAAACTTTGTAATTTACGTCTCCACCTCATTCGAGTTTGCTGACAACTTCATAAAACTGTAAGTCTCATCTAATATTATTATTATATTCTCTTAAGATCAAAATAATGCAACTGCTGGAGCAGTATTTGTGGCAAAATACATATGAAGCTACCAGAATACGATAGTCCCGAAACAAAAAGATTTTTTTGCTGCATTCGAGGACTTGGAGTCAAGTCGCAAGGCATGACATCCCAATTTACAAGATTGCCAGTCCAATCGGAGGGTTTTAAGGCGGATGAAGGCATACCCACACTTCCCCTGAACTGTCTTCAATCCTTCCTCGTCAAATCACTAAGAATTCCAAGAAGAAGTGACATTTCAGAAGCCCGCCTGTCAATGTATTTTTTTATTTATTAAAAGGGCTAGCATATAATTGTAAAAATTACAAGTTAAACAAAAGACTTAGCCTAAGCCTATAACTATGAAGATAGTTAAAATGCCATAAACTCACTTGTCAGATAGTTACTAGGTGAAGCTGTGAAGCTATTTCTGGACGTAACATGATCTCTTAGATACCTTTTTGAAGCGTGAAGTAGTTGCCTAACAAACTCTCTCTCTCTGAATTATTATCAACCCCAACCACAATATGTATAAAGAGTTAGTTACTTCGAGAATATTAAGTGAGCAAACTGGCAATTCATCTTCATCAATCAGACTATACGTGCTTCAAAAGTAAGTATTCCTCGCCTCATTTGCGTGCATTTGACATGAAATATTCTTTGAATGAGTTCAGTAATTCTCATTACCAAGGGTCATGAACAGGCACGCCGTCTGCCCACGTCAATGCCATTCATTCACTATTGGCGATAAACCAATTAATGGCATAAAATAGCCCCGTTCAACGCATTCAATTATTGCGAACTTAATTAACAAGATTACTTCCTATTGTTCACTGAGCATGCATCTGAACTATTACCCGTGGTCTGAGAGAAAAGCATATGCGTTCTTATTTGTTAATTAATTTATGTTAAATAGAACTCAACAAAAAATTGTGCACCTCACTTAATCCGATAAAGTCCATGGATTCAACGTACCGACCTTAAACACATTTCGGAAGCCGACCCACTGCCGCATGAAATGAAATTCAAACTTGACAACCGTCAGGAAGACTGTGGATGTACTTCGCCGGAAGCAATACGCGCACATTCAGGGTTGTTTTCATATTTCTTTTCCCGGCACAGCCGTCTGACGTGCTTACTTTCAAAATTGATTTCAAGACCGCTTGTGATGAAAGCATATAAATTTGAGGTGAGATGTGAAATTTTAATAAGATATTTTATCTAATAACGTGAACCACAATCTCGTTGATCTCCTTAAGGCATCATGCGTTGACATTCATTATCCACTTCATGTTGACCTGAAGCTTATATGAGCACACCTGATGAAGGAGTGACGGTGGTTGTTTCCAACATGTCGCGGGTGTAGATTTGACGCGTATTTCAGTTAACTGAGGTGAACGGGTGTCACAGTGGCGAATGGCCTTTTCTTCCGAGGAGCGATTTGTACCTTTGGCATTGGACAGTTGACCTCAGTGGAAATATCAAATGTCAACCATCAGGGAAACAAAGATATGGATAGAATATGCCTTTGAGAGGAGAAATCAATCCACTCAAAGTATGGCGTCATTCGCTGAGAGAAAAGAATGTATTAATGCCCTCAAGAATTTCATAGGAAATGTTTGTGTTGAAAACAAATCTTCTTTGTCCGTAAAGATCATGTTGCCTGCCTAAGGATATTGTTTTCCTAAATAAAAACTTCCGAGTGAGTGAGTAAGAGGGAGTTTTTAAAGCATCCCAACGTCTCCTAAGCCATCTGCAGTAGTGGGCTTTGGAAATTGTGACTTGGGCGAATGCAAGACTGCAAAGAGGATATCACTTTTAGATCTCTGTTAAAGTGTTTTCCAATTGCAAACGCTCATTATGGAATTGAATTCTGAGAGAAGCAATCAGTCGTAATTGAAGCGATTGTCGGTATTGAGGCATCTTCAACTGATTTTCCAATAAAAATCAATATTGGCACTCCAAGGGAGATTGGTTGGTTTTAGATTGGTTTGTGAACCATTTGGATATTTGTATAGAGGTTTAATTTTTATTGTTGGAAACTAAACAACTTTTCCGGGAATTCATATTCTTGCCACTGTGCGAGGTGCAAAGTCTGTCTCTTTTAGATCATTATTTGGAAAAGCTTGTCCCTCCTTTGGTGTTACTCATAGCGTCATGGGTGTGGTTGGTTTTTTGGGTATGCATCCAATGGGATCATTTCAGGTGATCCTGAGAGCGAGTCGATTATTCAGATTATGTTAAACCCCTTTAAGCCTTGTAATAATAATTTGTTTTAATTAAATGTATAATAATAATAATATATTGTAGGTGGCGCGAAAGTCCGAGGTGGACATGGGCCAAAACTTCCTAGCAACCACTAGTGTTCCGCGTGCTATTGTTTTTTCAGGAGTCGTTTGGACCTACAGTTTTCTGCTTGACTTTTGCATGATTCGTATTTCGTATCAAATATTCTGCTTCAGCTGTCCCCAGGTCTCTGGTTTATAAACATAAACTTTGTCTTTTAAATATCGGCCACGGCCTTTTGTATGACATTGGCTGGTGGCAGAAATATTTAGCCCAACTTGGCAGGGGCAAACTAAAAAGTGTGACCAACTTAACAGGTTTCACTGTATAGTTGAAAATAAAAAAGTGTTGTCTGTTGAACATTGGTTGGCCTACTTTGAAGTTACACTGCAATGCTTTACCGTCTTGGATTTTACTGATTGTTAAGCCAGAACCGATTTGTAACATTTGGGACTCGTCATTTTTAGAATCATCTTTGTAGATTTATTATAGCAGCGATGTGCCTGCCTTTGTCTCTATCGGGGTTAGTGATTGTTACAAAGTGCAAACATTCTCTCTCGAAAACTGTACGTATGTTTCTTAGGAATCTCAGCAATATGGAGTATCACCGAGTCATCCGCTGTACCATCTATTTCATGGGTTAAACAGAGAAGGTGTTTCCGTGGAAGACATACGCAATTATGCAATGGGTTAGCCTAGGTTTCCACCTGAGTCCAGATCTTTACTGCAGACGCACAGTGCATCACTAGTTGCAATACAATCGTCTATATTCTGTTTCCAGTTTCCAATTTAGTTGTTGGAAAGTTTTTGTTACACACGATGATATTTTCGGTAATTACTTGCCGGGATAGGGTGAGAAACACGACAGTACGCTAGGAACTCAACGTTGAGCAGCTGCTTCTTCGAACGGAAAGAGCTATGCTTCGTTGGTTTAATCACATAGCACGAATGTCCCCACTATCAAGGCTTCCGAGGAGAGCCTTGAATGCGATTACATCATCAGGCGACCCCTTGCCAGACCCAGGATGAGGTGGTTGGACTAAGTCCATAAGCTCGCCTACTTACGCTTGGGCATAACCGCTGATGAGTTAGATTTGATGGCTGAGGAGCGAGTTTCCTGGTGATCTCTCGTGCGTGGTTTACCACCGCGACCCTTTCAGAAGATCATGCGGGTCAGAAAATGATGATGATGATCATATTTTGTTCTCCTTCGACCTTAAGCGGACTTATAGATCTGTTATATATTGTATGATGTACCTACGCAGCTTGACTAAGAATATTCACAGCAGAGTAAGGATAACAGGGCGGCTTCGTGAGGGACTAATGCTTCCCAGTTTTGAAATGGGTTCCAAAAAGCTATCTAATAGATGTAAAAGCCAAATTAAGCACTTTCTTGTTACTCCCGCGAAGTTTTGGTGCCGAATTTAAAACGTCCGATTTCCAAAAGAATGGGAATAATGTCAAACAATTCCTGATAAAAAATAATTTTGAACATATGCGCTTTCCAGTTTTTGAGGACATTTTTTAAATATTTCAGGAAACATTGAAACGGAAATAAAGAATACAAAATCTGAGTTCTGCTTTACAGAACGAAATAATACCATTTTTTCGGAATTCAGACTCATTTGCTTGCTCTTGATTCCATGTCACCGTTTAATGTAACTATTTACACCAAAAATTCACGTAAATTTGATTCACAAATTACCTGAATAAAATGCGAACGATTAGAAACTTTGGTGAACGCCCATAAAATATTTTAACAAGGAAGAAGTCTGCTGTCTTTGAAGAATTTGTACATTTGATTTCTGGAAACAAGCATCTACAGCTATATAAAAATATCAACGGACAAATATAATCCAAACCGAAGTCCAAAAAAACTCAACCTGGAACCCATAAAGCGCCCTGAATCTTAGGCAATATTTTCATAAACTTCTGACAAAGCGAATCAATATTTACTTCAATACTTACTACTTGACCCACGGAAGGTCTGAGCCTGGTCAGTTTTTTTCATCGTCATGGTCCTGGCCACGCTAGTTCCAGTCATCAAGACTAAGCTGTCTTGCACCTGCAATGACTTTGTCTATAAGCCGGAGGTCCGTTCTTCCTCTTCTTTTCGAAACAGGAGACTCGGATTCAAAGACCTTCTGACGACGAAACTTTTGTCCTCAGGACTACGTCCACATCTTACAGCTCATAGAAATCTATGATCAATATTCATAAAACTTTTCGCTTAAGAAGTAAGATAATGACCAAAGACGTGTGTTAATCTCTGCGAATAAGATAAATATTATTTAATGGCAAACTACAAACAAAATTACGTCTACCATCGCCGGGGAAAAGTCAGTCGCTTTTGCAAGCCAAATTTAGCAAACACGAACATTAATGACTTGAAGAGTATTTCTCTAATTCTTACGCGTTACTATAGCAGGTGTACCGCTAACCACACGAAAACAAATATTCACTCACTTCATCTTACGCACGCGTGACAGCCGCTAATTAATATCCCAACACCAGCAATCAGCTGTACTAAATCTCGTGAAATGATGCCCCATCAAAATCCCCAAAAATTATCAATTCAATACCACTTCAAGTATACATTTCCCTTTCGCTTCAGTATTCTAGAGGTAAAGCCCCTCCCTGCGGGTCTGGTTAAAGGCAGCAATTTATGTTCACAGCTAGCTTGATATAATTTGGTGGGCGAGGAAAGTTCGCAAAGCAAACCATCACTTAAAGTACACCCAAGCCTGTCTGAACCTTGCTGGCGAAAAGTTTTCGAAAACTTTCCCGCAGCCATCCACAATGGGCTCAAGTCCGCGGCGACAACAGCAGCTGTGTAAAATTTATTCCATGACGAATGTCAACAGCATTTAGTCGCTCTTGGCCGAATACCAATGCTGTTATTATAATTATAACGAGGTAATATTCGTGATTCTGAGAACTTTTTTGCCCCCAAAATGGCATTGATAAGCAGGCGGGGCACCCAGTCAAGTAAGTGTTTGGATCTAGTCCAAGTGCGATACCATTTCTGGCATAACAGTCATAGCCAGCGGGGCAGTGTGGCGCGGCGCGGGGCAATTGCACACAAATTAGCCGAGATATTGTTTTGCAATTCACTGATGGTTCTTCTTCTCATTCCAGTTCCCACAGAATCGCTGGGCATTAAATTGAACGGACTCCTGCAAGATGCGGAGAGTCGAATACAGGACCTGAGTGGGTGTGAGGGATTCCCGCAGACGACAGTGTTCAGCAGTACACGCTCATCCATATCCAGTATCATTATCGGTAAGTTGTGTCAGGTCACCGTGGGGGAGGAAAACGACGAGAGCATAACTTGCACTCCACATGTACATCGTTGTGTCGCCGGGGATTTGTTAGGGAAAATAATTTTAGAAAATTGCTGGCTGCATGTCATGAAATTGCACAGACACTGCAAATAGCATATCAGACCATCGATTCCCCTCTTTGCATCCAGTTTGTGTGTGGTGCACCTATAGTCCTTTTATTGCAATTTTACAATTTTGTGTGATGTGTATGTGTGAATGCTATTGCAGGGAATAGTGGACCGTCGGTGACAGGTTGCACGGGGACTGAAACCGATAAGCAAATTGGAATTTGGGAGAGACGTGTGAAAGGATTGCGTCGCATGCTACTCGGCTGGGATCAGGCACGTCCCCCAGATGCCCCAACGGCAGTTAGTGTTGATGTCATTGGGATAACGTCGATTATGGTGCGAATCTTGGAGCCCATGGAGGGGGCTATTGGAACAAAATTCAAAGGTAAGTGGTTATCTCATTAAAAGCGTGTGTACTTTGTCTAATTCAATTTTCCTCAGTCCAATGGTCGACCAGAGCGGATTTCAGTAACGTTGTAGGCGAACGAGAAATTCTGGAATGGAATAGTTTTCAAGGGACAATGGGTGCCAACTGCAAGATAAATGATTTGACACAGGGAAGGAGATACTTCATACGTGCCAGCTGTGGCAATGTAAAGGGCTGGGGTCCCTCAAGGTTGTCCGTTCCAACGAGTGTTGTGCCATCGAGTAAGATTGATATGCTTTGAAATTTATCCATGCATCTGGTATCTGTAATGTGTCTTTTTGAAGGTTGGCGCGATTTAACCGAGCGTGATGATCGATTTACCGGACGTCTTAGGGTATTGGATAACCTCTTCACTGCGGTGCGTTTAGCGCGTCCGGGCGATGCATCCGAGTTGACTCTGGAATCATCAGCAGCACACAGGAGGAACCCCAAAAAGAAGACAACCATAAAGCAACTATTCTCGGTGACGTCAAAGTTTCAGAAGCATTTAAGGAGGTTTGTACTGCACGGATACATCCATGATAATCATTCTAAGCAAATGCTTTTACAGAGGAATATATCTTGCTTGCATATTGTACTACGACGACAAAGTCTTGGTGACAAGCGAAGATTTCCTCCCGGTAATAGAGATTGATGAAACATATCCAAGTTCGCTGCACAGCGACTATCATTGGCTAATGAAGGTAAGTACATCTGCAAACTCACACTGATCTCCACTAAACTGTATTCTTCCGTTCAGGTCGCTTGCACTTGGGAAGACGTCAAATCACTCCGCACAGACATGGAACGACACCTTACCTCAGCCGTGCACTTTCGAACAAAACTACTCTCTGCTGCTTGCCACATGCAGTCCGCCCTCTGTCTCACTGATCTTGGCCAGCTGTACCACAGACCACTTCGTGATTCCCATGGCACTGTGGTGTTGTGCTGTGTCAACTCGGTGAAAACTCAGAAATCGATTTCAGTCTTAAACTCACGCTGGTTACCTGTTAACAAAATCCAAAAGAAAATCACAGCTTTACACGAAGACTTCAATATCAACGAGATACTAATATCTTCCATTAGTGATCAAATTCTCTATCACCAGACTTCAACAACGAAAATCAATCCCGGACTGTATCTTGGCTACCTCAAGATGCAGTCGTCTGTCGATCAGATTCAAGTAGTCGTGCCGGTGAAAACGCCGAACGTTCTTCCGCACTGCAAGGTTCGAGAAAACTCGCATGTAACCGCTGACGAGTGGGATATTCTCAACAAGCAAACAAAATCCGAATTAAAGCCTCTAGAATTTAGCGCAAATTCAGAGATCATGTCGGAAGTTCAGAGAATATTCTTACGAGACATTACAACAGCTGCGCATACACTCTTCAAGCATATGAACATTCGGCCGGAAGACGCGCTCACTCATCGGCTATACGACATTGAGATCATTGAGCTTACGAAAGACGTTAGTTTCCTAGTTATTTGCCCGCCAGTTGAGTCATCTTGTGCAGTGCCTGGTCAGACGGAGCTACTCCTGCAACGTGATGACTTGCTAAGCTTAACTATCCAAGCATTCGAAATGATTCACTTACGCACTTATCAAAATGGGATTATCCAAAAGTATTCAAGGCTCTCCTGCATTCTGGAGTTAGACACTGCGCTAGCCAACCACTCCCACCGTGAGGCCTTTTCCACCACTGAGCTGCAAACAGCCAAAGAGCGGTTAGCCAAACTGCAAGAACTCACGTCGAACCTGAACTCGGTCTGGAAGAGCGTCAGGTGGTTGATGGATGTCATCGCCTTCGCACGCGATCGCAGCTGCAACCCAACAGTGACAATGAAGGAGATTCTGGATTTTGAAAAGATCGTTGAGGAAATAACCGACAGCACAGGCTGTGACAATAACAATTGCCACTTGCTGCAGTTACCTGTGCGGGATTCGAAATTCAGCAAAAGCGGTCCAGGACGTGGATCGTGGCCCGGACCAGCTGCGAATTCACATCTGAATTCCGATTGCTATCTGGCAGCCGAACACTCAAAGTCAGAACAAAATCTCGGATCAGTTCAGCCTCAACAGTTTCTACATCCTAAGGGCAATTCAAAAAATGACGAGAGTAACCGCAAGAATAGTGCGGACTCCACTTCGTCGCAGTTCACTCAAAGTTTCTACTCAACTGGAGGTGAAAACAGCGACGGTGTTGTTTATCGCATGCCGCCATCTCGTTCGGAAGACACATTGTCAGCAAATCAAAAGAACAACAATCTTCACTATCGGAAGCGCTCGACTGTTCCAAACGCACAAAGTGGTCCATCGTCCAATTCAGCCCCTTACCTGTCTGTCAACGCACAAGGCAGCAATGGCCAATCAAATGTCGCCGATTCCCTGCAAAGTCTATCAAGCGATTCAGAAACAGCGTCTTATCCGATTGCTCAAAGGGTTAAACTCAAGACTACGGCTGCTCTTAAGGACGGTGGTCTCTTCCTTAAATCAACACTAAATGCTTTACAAACCGAAATCAAAGGCAGTGATGCAAAGGCGCATTGCTCGGAACCGTCCTCGCCAGTATCAAACAAATCAAACAGACGTCCAGTGCCACGTCAAGCCAGTGATGAAGACTGTACGGTAGCTAGTTCAACAACTGCAACGGTCAGTACTGCCTCAAATGCTACCAGCACTCAGCAGACAGGGATTATTCAAGTATACACAGCCTATGACACGGGCTTAGCTAATGGTACTAGTTTAAAATTGCATGTTACACCAAAGACAACTGCTAGAGAGGTCATCAATTTGGTGGTGAAACAAATCAACATGGCTGCTGTCCTCAAGGGCAACAATGGACCAATTTACACTGCTGATAAGTTGAATAATTTCTGTTTAGTAGCAGTTATAGGTGCTAGAGAACGATGCTTACGTGATGATTTCAAACCATTGCAATTGCAAAACCCCTGGAAAAAGGGCCGATTGTATGTACGACAAAAACATGAACTCTTAGCCGCAATAGAACATTCAAATCGTAAATCTCATCTCATTTGAGAAGCATAACTTTTTTGTTTTCGTTACGACATTAATGTGTAGGGCAAAGTCTAATGGTAGTTCAAATATTACGAGTGCGCATGTGTGTGATCAAGAGCAGGATGTATGAGATTCTATCAAAGTCAATAAATATTTGCTCTTCCTATGTCGGAACAATAACAATGGTTGTATTTGGAACATACAGTAATTTGTCATTTTGTTAACGCAAACACTCAACATTCCAAAAGCAGTTTAGTCTTCCTGATAGAATTGATTTATCACAGTCTAGACGTGCTTCCACCGCCATTCCTTGAAGCGACAAATCAAAACACTAAATGGTGCGCTAATTTTCTTCATTACAACTCAGTTCTTTCTTGCTCTATGCTGATTCAAACAAACAATGAATCTGGTTTCTTTACAAGTAAGCATTTCAAATAGAAAGATTATTCTCGAAACTCGCCGCCACCCGGAATCGCAACGTAATCCTGACTTCGTAGGAAACTACCAAAGAATTTGTTTATCATGTTTTTCTTTTTGTATATCGACGCTCAACTCAGATCAAAATGTCAATACTATTGTACCACAGAGCTGACGCATCCCAACGTTAGTTGTGACCAATTACAGAACTAGACTGACTTTCATAGATAGTAACATCGAGGTAACAGTATCCCTCAATTATCTCTACTCGACTTTCCAATCACTCTAAAACACCACTAGTTAAGACAAAAAAAAAACAAAAAATAAAACTAAATTTAAGTCAATTAGGTAAACAAGTAAACAAGCCTAGTTGATTCTGAAATGTATTATGTCTGTATGTATACTTAAAATAAATAATTTAACAGATTCTCAACGGTTCTATGAACTTGTACTACGTGCTAATACGCAAATTAAAAGAAGGTAACAACTAAAAAACAATTGTGTGTTAATGAAATTATTTTTGTATGTATATTTTTAGTCGATATTGTATAAACAAATTATGAACAATAAAACATAAGAAAATCATCCTGATTACTATGCACTCTGATTCAATGGTAAGAAGTGAACTTCTCGATTCTGCAGTCCTCCTTAGATTCATTGTAAACTAAAAAAAAAATATAAAAAATACAGTCCCCTTCGTAAAAAGAAACCATATTTAAAGAAATTGGTTAACTCATCTCTTGTTGCTGTTGTTGCTGTTAGAACTACTATTAAATTTGTGCTGCTACTATATTAATCTAGCATCTCGTTATTCTTGTTATTGTTCATGTTACAACTTAATGACCGTGAAACAAACAAAAAAAAACAAAAAAAAACGTTACTAATAAGTGTGTGTGTGTTTATATTTAGGTCTAGAAAAACATTAAATTCAAGAAAATAGAAAAAAAAAATCAATCTATATACCATTTAATTTGAAACCTTTTTAGGTGTTGAGCAAATTGAAATGCGTTACCAAAATCTGATCGATTGAAGTGTATTCTTGCCAATTCTTGGATTTGAGTGCACAAACCACATAACAAAACGAATATAAAAAAAAATAAAAATATTAAACTAAAACTTGAATCGAACGTTGAATCTTATGATTAATTTAATTTTAAAAGGAAAATTAAATTGTATAATGTATAACTAAAACAAAACATGCAAAATTATGAAAAAAGAAAAAGAAGATACAAAACGAATTTTATTGCGTTAGTGATACGTAGCCTATTATGTAATATGGATGTGAAGCAATTAGTTTCGAATTGAAAGGACATTGAAATATTGAAATTTTATTTTAAGAAATTGTTAGTAAATCAATTATTATTGTTAAGTGCATTGCATGCATTGTATTGAATATATTTATGTATGCATACATATACTCAATGTTTACATGTGTGTGAACTAGATGTGTATTTTCGAGGAGACACCGAACCAAAATAGTTTTATGTAAATTTATATATATGTAATGTATGTTTAGTATTATTATATATAAATACTTCCGTGCGGGAAATAAAATGACTAATAAAATAAAATGCAATACACTATAAACCTTTTTCCGAAATTATTTCCTTCCTTCTTTCATCTTATTTGTGAAACATTCTCTTCTCTGGATATTACAGATATATAGCGGTGCAAAAGAGGAGTCATATTGCGCACGTTATATGTAAGAACTAAATAAATTTAATTTGACTTGAGAATGCACACGTGTGGAGAGAAGCGGCAGGTGGTGAGAAAATAACGGCGTGGCTTAAGACACCTGGAATTCAAGATGCAAATTATGTGGGCGAGCAGCTAAAGAGCCGCCTTGGAAGGAGCTCGGTGAGAAGTTGGAAAGCGACCGTGTATCTCCGAAAAAAGTGTTCTGGCAAACCATTCGCCGAGAAATGAAATTTAACTACATCGAAGGAGTCAAATCCAAAGATGGTGTGCTTAGGTGGACATTTTTCGCAGATGGAGCGAGCACTTTTCGGAACTGCTCAATCCCCAACATTGAACTAAGGATGGCAGATCCATAGTCTTGAATGGAGCGTAAAATAGTCCAACGGTAAAGAAAGTAGTTTTGGAGATTGAGTAGCTCAAAGTTGGGAAATCCAGAGGTGTGGATGAGCTCCGGCCAGAAATGCTTAAGGCAATGGGTAAAGAGGGCGTTTTATGGCACTCTCGCGGCCGGAGAACGCGGTGAGACACCTGGTGATTGCCAAACTGGGATGATTGTGCTTCTTCTGAAGAAGGGAGACGATGCTAAACCAACGCCTTTCATCGCCGAATGTTTCACATTGACGCAACTAGACTAGACGCTAAGATTAAGTTGATGCATTTTTTTGTCCCCAGTGGGTGCAGTGGTAGTAAATGTGCTAAACATACTTATCAATATAAAGGGTATGAAGGTAGGTGTCTAAGTTCTCTATCAATCGGGTGTATGTTGTTTTGGGGGAAAATAGGCTCAATGAAATACAAAAAAATATATTAATTGACTATTTTACCTGACAAGATTGGTTCTTTCAGGATTTTCACCATGATTATAAACATACAAGACAATGAAATGTGTTTTTTAACAATGCTTAAATGCATTGTACTTTTAAAAGAATTTAAAATTCTTAATGTACAGCGTCCTGAAACAATAAGATAAATGAAATGAAAATGAAATAACCCAAAACATACTGCAAAATTATTAAGGCCGGGTTGGACTAGTTAGAACCCACACCATTTAAATTTATGCTTGGGCTAATCGTGCTTATTATGAAAAAAGGGAAAACAGTTCTCATTATTGTGAAGGACTTTCGAATGCAAAATTTCACTGAATTTCCCTCTGAGTTGGCCCCTATAATTTTTTATGGAAAATCAAATAAACATACCTCCAATTATCAATGAAATTCTCTCTGGACTTTTTAACACAGTAGTGACCGCTTATAACGAACTTGAAGGGACCGACGATAAGTGATTTTCTAACAAAAACAATGTTCTAAAAAAAACACTTAATTATTATTAATTTATACACTTTTTTTATAGAATACGAAAACAATAAAATGAGACTCGCCATTAAATCCGAAAGAGCAACAAAAGCATTTTTAAAATTACAAAAACAAAAACCTTGTAAATGTTAGAAAATACATTTAAAAACAACCATCAAATGTTTCAAATACAATTACTAATTAACCTATATTCAAGAAATTTAAGAAATTTTAATTTTGTAATATTGCAAAACTGGCTTATATGAATGTGTACAAAATTTGGAAAACAACGAGAGGAACAAAGCTGTGACTTAGGCTAAAAATATATGTCAATTAAGTCTGTAGCTCTATTGTACCAAAAGACGATTATCATCCCTTATAACGTTCTACCGTACTAAAGCCTACATTAGATTATAACATGTCCGTAGTTTGTGGCGAAAATAATAATAGTACAGAAACCGGGTAGGTACACCTCAGCAGAAAAAAATCGTATAAACAGTTTTCACTTCTTCCAATAATATCTAAGAGTTTCGAAAGAATATTTCTTCACGTTTCCTTCAGGGAAACTATTCACAATTCGATCAAACTATCTACAGTGAAACTTCTTTTTACGTAAACCCCTCTATAAGGGACACTTCTCTTAACGTACAATTCGACATGATCCCGACATAAAGGTAATCGTGTATTTTAACCCCCTCACAACGGATACCCCTACATAACGGAAAATCATAATGGTCCCGCTGCTGTCCGCTATAGAGAAGTTTCACCGTACACATCTGATGGAATCTTCCAAGTGAACATGGAAAAGAATAATTGAAATTTATACAAGCTGAAGCACCCCAGTCAAGTGCTCTTGGTCCTCTTATTAACTGGCAGCGATATACATACAAGATGACGTAGAGACATTGTCTTAGTAAACAGTAATGTTTTGTAGTAAAATGAAATTATGTATTCCGAATTTGTCCTAAGCAGGATCACTTTCGGTCCTTAGGAAAAAGATCTCTTAATTATACCAAACGGGTGAACAATCCACTCGCCTTTCGGGACGGAAATCGTCAACCGATTGTGGGGTCCAACAACTCATATTTTAGATATGGTCAAAGGAAAGCATGCCCGATGAGTGGAATTGTACCGAATATGGTTTGCATTCACAGGAAAGGACACCCTTTTGCCTACGACCTATATTGGTAGTATTTGTATTATTTTATATTATATGTATAT
This sequence comes from Eristalis intricaria, assembly GCA_964034865.1. Lineage (NCBI taxonomy): Eukaryota > Metazoa > Arthropoda > Insecta > Diptera > Syrphidae > Eristalis > Eristalis intricaria. The sequence goes on from OZ035873.1 coordinate 162,308,546, forward strand.
ATGTATGACTCTTAAACAAAACCTATGAGATCATCTCTCCCGTTGCTGAAGCTATTTACAGCCAATCTTATAGGTTATATATTAGTGTGGCTTCACCGGGGAAGTCCACAATACACCAGAACTCAGATTCTGAAACAGGTCCAAGAAATGCACATCGATACACATAACCCATTCGTCAGTTGCAAGGCCCCTTCTGACGAATTGTATAGAAACGAGCTTTACACCGCCGTATCTAATTTTATAAATATAATTTAGGGATGACGATTGAGAATTCTCGCTGCTCCAACAAGGTCAGCATTGTACTCACAAAGAACTTAAATGTGAAAAAAAGAAATGTAGACAAGGTCACTATCAGGTGACTTCTTCTACATCATTTTTGAGAACATCGTGCTAAACGAAAATCTCAACACAAGAGGCACGATCCTGCAGAAGTCCGGTGAATGAGGAAAAAAACTATAAAGTTGCATCGACTTCTTGTAGGGAGCGTCACATACAGTGCTCCACAAAAGTGTACGTACAATAATGCAATTTAGAAAAAAGCTGCTGTCATAATATAAGTTAAGAATATTTTTGATAGGTATATTCCAATAAAACAAGGTGAAAGGATTTAGTTTTACACAAAATAAATAGATATTGTTATTCGTTAAAAAAAAACAATAACAAAAACCGAAAGAAGTCGCAAAATTACCTCCACAAAAATGTGCGTACTGGTGAAAATAAATGCTAGGAACCTTATTACAAGTCGATAAATAATCTCTAAATTTTATTTCTTTTGGTGCTATTATTAATTTGGATATCCTCTTATCCTTACGACCAACTTTAACCGGTTTTACATCAATGCTACCAATGTTATGGTGTAAGAAATGCCTATATTCCACTCAACTTATAAAGCTTCTTTTAACATCTCTTTATTACTGGTCTCGTGGGTACGGATCTTTCAATCCAGTTGTTCTCATATGTGTGGTATATGATATATGGTCAATGTTCACGAACAGGTTCATCATTCCTTCGATTAGGGCCTGTTACCTTTACTGTTTCGATAGTATTGTTTGGTTAAGGGCTAGGTTTAGCGCCTCCATGCTTCATTACGCCAGAAGTCTGGCGACTTATTAAAACACACCTTTGCGAATGGGTCCTGTTTCTGTTGATTAAACTTTTTGGTCAACAGTTTTTTGCTGGGTGTCCATGTCCACGCTTTTGAACTATTGCTCTCCTTAATTTTTCTGGGTGCGTTAGATATTATTATCTAATTCAAGTTGAGCACTCACGTTATTAGTCATTATAAGCGGACCACCATTCGTTTGAAGACACGCTTATCCCTTGGAATGAGTTTCGATGATCGGCCTATCAAGGCTTTTATTAGATTTGTTCATCATACCCTTAGCGATCTATCGTTCCTCAGCAATGTCTGTGCTCCAATAAACAATCAACCTATGTGAAGAAACTGTCTACCGTTGCATTAACAGTGTTAAATGAGAAAGTATTTTCCACTGTACCCAAACTTTTGTGGAGTTAATTTTGCCACTTCTTTTGGTTTTTTTTATTGTATTTTTTTGACAAATTATTTTGTATAAAACTGAAGCCTTTCACCTTGTTTTTTGGAATATACCTAGCACAAATATTTGTATCTTATAATCTGTGGATAAAAGTCATATTTTTTTCCAAATTTCATCGTTGTTCGCAAACTTTTGTAGAACACTGTATGTATATTTGAACTATGAATTTATAAGCTTTGACATACGTTTGTACGTGAACTTCGATTCAAGGTTACATAACTAACTTTTTGATCCAAAGCTCTAAAGTGGATACAAATATCTAATGAACTGTAAGCTCCCCTATCATAGGTTTAAAATTGAATTTGAAAACAAATTTATTATCGTGATTTACAGTTTAAAAAAATTATCATATTTTGTTTATGCTAGATATGAACCTTTACTTAAGCGGACAATAACTAAATATTATCTATTATTACAACTATTTGCACAATAATTGCTTGATACGGTTATGTAATTTGACGGAACTCGAAATAAGCTTTGACTGAAGTTAATGCGACTGCCAAGTAACACATATGTGATCCACTAAGATCAGAATGTAGTTCTCCGTAATGATGATCTATAAAAATAACCCATAACGGGTTGATATTATTTTGAACTTACCAATTGCTGTCCGTATTGACCAGATCCTATAGATATTTATTATTTTTGTTATTATGAAAGCTGCGTGACAAACGAATACTATGATCTGAACAAGGAATGTTGATTCTTTTTTTAGCAATTTTATTTTAGCAAGTGAATTTTCACCGGATCTATGACGATGTTTCATATTAATAATATTAATTATAAATAACATCCCTCTAATAGATTAATAGATATGTTCATAATGTGTACATCTAGACTGTTTCATGGAATCCCCGTTTTTAGTTTAATTTTTCGGCTAGAAATAAAAATGAGACACAATCAATTAAGAATTTTTATTAAGGACATTATTTACTATATACTTATCAAGACTCAAGGCGGTTTTTGGGTTTCCAAAACCAAAATGCAATTTTTTTGAATTAAAAAAAAATTGAATCGAATCCAAAAATAAGGCATTAGAGGGTTAATAGTTGTATTCTCATGATGACTCTTCACCAATAGAATCTTTTATATCTTTTTCTTCAATATTTTCATCATGGTGAGATGAAAAATTCCCATTAGTAACATTTGTCACTTACGGTATATTTAGACAATAAAAAATAAACTGCTCTCCAAATAACCCAAAAGGAATTCACTAAAAACAATTCAGTAACACATAATAGCATAATGGTACGTATAAATTTAAGAATAAAAGAAAAATTTCATTTGCACATAATTTCCTTATCCGGATTTTTTTAACTATTACTTCATACCTGCAAATGAATTCTACATTTCAAAATGTTAGGTTTGTATTCACAGCCAACCACAACCACTCTCTAAACTAAGTAATCAAGAATAACAAGAAATATGAAAGAAAAAACAATAGACTTTCAATATGTTTTGTCAGGCCAAACACTTTACAATAAAAAACTAAATGCATAATGTAAACCCATGTATATTTGCAGTCCGTTATGTAAAGCATTTTCTTCGAAATTTTACTTTTTAGAAAATCGAAATCCAAAATCTAGGTTTTCGATGTAAATACTCCAATGTGCAACACACTGCCGCAGCTGTAACGACACTTCACAAAATGAAACATTAACTCATTTTCTTTGCAGCTGCCCAGCGCTGGCTAGAATCAAACAGCAAACACTAGGCAAGCCCCTCTTCGAATCCCTCGATGCCATAAACCCGCAAACCATAAAGAAACTAATTAACTTTCTAAATGCAACGCTATGGTTGTAAGAAAACATATATATTAAACGTACTCATAAACAAGAAAGAGCTGTGGTACATGGTCAACAACATTCTTCGCTTCAAAACCCACATTTAGTACCCCAGTAAAAGTCCAGTGTCCAGAGTGGTCAGCTAAGGCTTTCTATACACTGCTCCGATATGGGCTGGCGCAACTGCTGGCAATAACTCAGTGCAGTAAGAAGCTTCCGACGCAGGACAGGCTCTGCGCAATCAGAGTCATCAGCGGCTTCCGAACCATCTCGGACGATTCGACACGTGTTTTCGCCGGAATCGACATACTCGCAAACGAGAGCCAGTGGGTGTACCTGAGCCGGCCCCTGAATCCTCAGGAGGTAAAAAGAATAATGACGAAGTAAAGAGAGAGATGACGCTATGGCAAACCAGATGGGAGGACGCCACAAAGGGCAGGTTGACCCATAAGCTCATTCCTGCCATTGAATTATGGACGGACAGAAGAATAGGGAAATGTAATTTTTACCTGTCCTTGCACCTGTCGGGGCACGGTGGCTATCTGAAGTACCTCGAATGCCCAGACACGAATGAGGACGCGGAGCATGCAGTGTTCTATTCCACATGCAGAAGACAGAACGAGTTTGCCAAGTCCGGATGATCTAATACGCTACATGACGAGATCGGAGAGCAAAGCAAACGTTTAGCACTTAGAACAGCTGAAGCTAAGAAGATCACATGAGGTGGCCTTACAGGCTAGAGCGAAAGCGCTAGCCAGCCCTGCGAAGTAATACCCAACGGCAGTTCAGAGGGGAGAGTGGTTGAAGATAGTAGCACGAGTTACCAGTAGCTTTCTTAGTGAATGCCCATAAATTACTCTTGCGATGTATAAATGTTGATCCATGTTTATTATTAAAAAAAATCATTGTTAGTTAATGTATCGTAATTCATTATTGCCATTATTCATTATTGTTCATTACTATTTATTATTGTTCATTATTAATTATTATTCATATTCAATTGTGTTCAATCATCTTCAATAATTTATTGTTCAATTTTTGCCTTGACTCAATGTACTTTTCTAGCCCCTCGAGAATAAGCCCATATTTCCCAACAACACTCTCCATCATTGACCATCGCGCCAATAGCGACTGTGCAGACACTTATCGATACTAACACCACATACGCATGTACACTTGTGCATGTTTACTCAATTTCATCTTGTGCGTGTGTTTGCTCAGGCAAGTTAGGATGGCTGATGATGGTTGCAGATGCTGATTTTAAATGTTTTCTCTTTCTCCTTGCTATGGATCTAGATTAGACTTTGAGAAACTTATAAATTGATATTCATGTACTGAATAAACCTTGTGGTGAATTTTCTTGATTTTTTTGTGTTGTTTATTCTATCCATTATTCGTTTACAACCAACCTTGATGATTCATTGTGCAACTCTATGTAGTCATATCTAGAATATATTGATCTAAATAGCTTCACTTCGTCAAACAGTAAGCATTCCGTTAGAATATCTCATATCTTTTACATATAAGTTGAATAGAAGCGGTCCCAAATTACCACCCTGTGGACGCCCAAGCTGCACGTCAATCGATCTTCATTAAAACCCATAAATTTGAATGAATTGCTTCCGGTTTGATAGATACGTTTTCAACTAAATAAGAAGTTGAACCGCAGAGTCTTTAATTCTTGTTATAATAATAAAACATAAATGATGTTCTCTGGCGAATGCATTAACAAAATTGATGCACACACTTCGGTTTTCCAGAACATTTAGACAGACATGAGTAAATGTACAAAGTTGTTGCAGTTGATCGGACGCTCACCAGTTCATACGACCCATGGATGGTCTGAGTCTGAACAATTGCAGCTTTCCATTGCTGACGGTCCTGGGCACGTTGCTTTCAGTCATCAAGACCAAACTGTCTTGCATCCGCGATTGCATGGTTTTTATACCAAAGACTCGGTCTTCGTCTGCTTCTCGAACCAGGAGGCTCGGATTCGAAGACCCTCCTAGCTGGAGCCTTGGTGTCCACGCGAGCCAGTGAAGTCGGCGGATTTTGCCTTCCACATCCTTGTACAGCTAGTAGAGTTCGCGGTTGTGTCTTCCCCTACATTCGCCTTCCTCGCAAACGGGACCATATATCCGACGTAGAATTTTTCTTTCGAAGTCACCAGGAATTAGCTGCATTGTTTTGCTTTTCGTCCAGCTTTCGGACGTTTTGTAGAGCACAATTTTGGTCCTTCGAGTCAGGGGTTTTGAGATCGGTTGATTTGACAGACCGGTTGCCAAGGGCAATTCTATGTCGGATATTCACTCTGATGTCGTTCGTGGAATTCACGTTTGTCCCGAGGTAGACAAACTTCTTTACTACCTCGAAATTGTTGCGGTCGATCGTGATGTTTTATCCAAGGTGTTGTGCGACGGAATGTTTTTTGGTTATGTCGCTTGTTCTTCAATCGCCGTAAAAGCTTTCACTGCGGTATGTTAGGAATAGGCGACGATGTTGATGTCCTCTGTGTATCCAAAAAGTTCGACTGACTTGTAGAAGATAGTGCCTTCCGTGTTTACATCTGCCCTCCGCTCTTTTCCAGTACCAAATTGAAGAAATCACTCGACAGCGCATCCCCTTCCTGAAATCCGGTGCAGGTTTCAAACGGGTCAGAAATCCTTGAATTGCACGGTTCATCGCGTACTTGTTAGCGTGTTGCGACACAACCTGGTCAGTTTTCCCGGGGTTTCGAATTCGATCATAGTATCGAATAGCTCCTAACGGTGAATGCTGTCGCATGCGGCTTGAAAATCGATGAAACAGCGAAGAAAAGCTCGTCTTCTCCAGGACTTGCGTTAGTATAAAGATTTGGTCTATAACAAATTTGCCGGGCCGGAAGCCACACTGGTACGTGCCGATTAGTGCGGTGACAAACGGCGTTCACACAGGTCGATGGACAGTATCTTGTAGGCGACGTTGAGCAGAGATATATCTCTTTAGTTGTTGCAATGTTGTATGTTGTATGGAGCTGATATGCCAGTCGTCGGGCTCGCTTTCATCTTCCCAAATTCTGAGAGAGAAGAGAGACAAGAACATCGCCACAGGCCTTGAAGAGCTCCGATGGTAAGCCATCAGAGCCCGTTGCTTTGTTGTTCTTCAGCTTTTTAAAGGCTGTGCCAACTTCTTCAAAGAGGTGTGGTTTGTGAAGCAAAGCTACTGCATCGACTGGAGTTGGAATTTCTTCATTCCCTACCACGCTCTCCTCGTCAGCCCCGCTAAGCCACTGTTGGAAGTACTGCTTAAACACATCCACTATTCCCTGCGGGTCAGTAACAAGGTTACCCTCACAGGTTCGAAGAGTCTGGGTGCCTTTCCTAAAGCCAGCGGCAAGGCTTTCCGTTTGTCTCTAGACTCTTCGATATCCTTGAGCTAGGAGGGTACGAGATACCTTTTTTTCTCGAGACGAACTCTTTTTTCTTCTGGCGTAGAAGTTTCTTCTCCTCTCGTTCTAGCCTGGTACTCCTCTTACGCTGCTCTTGTTTTCCGTTGCAGCGCTTTTTAGTATGCCTCGTCGGTTACGCGTTTCTTCTGCTCACACTCGCCATCATACCACGGGCTTCTACTAGCCTGAGCAGTGATGCAATCACACCGTGTTGGCGTTGTTGTTTGACGTAGGCATACCGGAGAGCAGAAATGAAGTATTACAGAGATAACAGACTTCAGCCCCCTAGTCCATCGACGAATTTCAGTGCCTTTTTGACCGATATTCATGAAATTTTGACCGTGGGAAATAACGTAAATGCCGTTCTCTGATTGATCAATTTGGTTTATGAACACGTTACAAAAATCAGTTGTCAAACATTTCAAGGGGCAAGATAGGTGGAAGGCTTGCGCCTCTGTAATACTTTCTGTCGGAGAGTCTCTCACTAAGTTGGTCTTCGTAGGCTGTGGCAATTTCCGATGTGCTAATGTGTCTAATGTCAAAAAACCTATCTGTTGACTGGTACAGTTTTTTGGTTTTTTGACCTTTTGAATCGAGCTCTGATGACCATACTACGTGCCCTCGCAAAGTCTGTGAGTCGGAAGGCGTTATCTGTTGTCGTGTCGTGGAGACATTGATAGAGTCTTCTGCCTGTTGTTGTAGAATCGGGTTTGAATGCGGTTCACAGTTTAGTGTTTGCAGATTTTTAATGTGGGTGTCGCCAAAATGTCCTGAAGTTGAATGGAAGCAGTACCAAATTAACAGCATCCGGACTGCACGTCAATAGGTCTTCGTTGAAAGCCATACATTTTAATGAATTACCTCAGGTTTTATAGATACGTTTTCAATCAAAGAAACAGTTAGTCTTACATCCCAGCTTCCTTAGTTTCGTAATAATAAACAATGGTGTACTCCGTCGAATGCCTTGACAAAATCTATACAAAAACTTTGGCATTCCAAGACATTTAGACAAAAATGGGAAAAGGTGTTGCACAACTTGTTGCACTTGATAGGACGCTCGGAAATTTGTGCTGTTTCGAAGGGGTAAGCCTCTGCAATATTAATTCCTCGAATAAATTCGGTTAAATTTAAATCTTCTGCTTAACGCCTTCTAAGCCGAAAAATCAATTGGTTGCGTGCGATCCTCAAAATCAAACTAAGCACGCGACATATATATCCTAAGACAGTATATTTGCTGACAACAAATAGTACGGTTTCGTGAATAGTATTGATCGTAGAATATTTCGGTACTGATTCATTCAAATTGTTGTCTTAACTCAATTAGCGTACGTCTATATTGACTGACGTCTGCCATCCATAGCTTGAAAATACAGGTGTCTAGGCAGTCATACACGCACAAACTTATTTTGTTTGCTTAAATAAAACAGATAAACCTCATGACTTCCAAAATCTAGTTTCAACAGTTAATGAAATCAGCAAATAAATAGCACACTCTTCGTATTCGAATTAGATTAGATGTATTTGTGCGTCCATTCCATGAAGATATACATTTGAACAGCTCTTTTATGTTTCCCGGAATGTAATATTAGATTTTTGATGATTTGTTGAACTTATCTTAGAATTAGGCTTTGTGTAAAAAGCCTTGTAGAGATTGTCTTATATCTGAACTGTCACAATTTTAAACATGACGAGGTGGCCGAGTGGTTAAGGCGTTGGACTGCTAATCCAATGTGCTCTGCACGCGTGGGTTCGAATCCCATCCTCGTCGAACAGTATCTTTTTATTTTTTAGTATTTTGTGCGCAATTGTTTGTTTCTATTCTTATCGAAGAATGACTCACTAACCAGCAGCCACAAGTTGTCGTCATTTGAGTGGTATACTAAATCATTAAATGGCGTGTGGAATAATTCAAAAGAATCATGCAAGTCACTTGGTGGCGTTCCCACATCCAGAATAGAATACGCACACACACAAGCAGTAGTACATAAGAAACACTTGTTTACATAGATAGAACTCTTTATTTCCTCATTTTATGTACAAGTAATTATTCTTTTTTTAGTTTTTATAAAACAAACTACGGAATTACGTTAACAATAAGCGAAATAATTTTCCTGGAACAGAGTAACCTATAAAATAAAATGCGTCTGATTAAGTGTAAAAATAGTTTTGCTCGATTTCATCTCATTATGCAATGCGACGTTTGGCTCCAATCACTGCGTTGGTTTCGATGCACCAACAATGTACCCCTTTGCTGTGAGGACACCTCGACAGCGGACATGAACTTGATATCGCACCACCCAGTTAAGACACCGTTCGACCGGATCAAACTTCCTCCAGGTATCGTCGTCCAGTATGATTTCAGGATCGCTGTGAGTCAGGAGTTGAATGTCATTCTTGGTGCAGAATTCTTGCAGAGCAGGAGGAACAACACAGCACGAGGCTAAGTTTATTTGTACAATCGAAGGATGAACTCGTGATGTTGTGTACAGTTCGGTGACGGTATCAGTATCCAAATCCGATACGCCTAGCTGGCATATTTTCTTCTCATCTGAGAACTGCTCCAGTACTCCCCACAAAGATTTTAATCCCTTCATGGATTCTTCATTCTTGCTGCTCCACTTTAGCACTCCGTACGTCTGATCCACGTCGCTATCCGAAGCGGGTTTCGGGTGATACGCTAAGACCACATTATCAATACAACTCACCTCCAAAATTCTTAATAGAGCATTCACTGCCTGAGTAAGGTTTTCGGTGGAATTATTATTGAGGAATATTTTTGCACCGATACTTAGATTCGCTCGTTCGTGTTCGGTTAATTTGCCCTTCAATTCAGTCACGTTGCAATGTAATTCACCAGCGGCATTCAATTCAGAATCGGCGTTTTGGAACGTTAATTTGAGACTATCTATAAGTTCCTCAGTGGATTTGCGTCCAGGTTTCTTGTCAACATTTAAAATGTTCCCTGTACTAATTACTACGGAGCTCCGCGATGTATCCAGCAATTTACTAATCATCTTGAGTAATTTTCCTTGTAACTAATTGCACCTCACACGATCTAATGGATTTATAATATCTGATAGTTGATCGAGCAAGGGGAACACAGAACAAGACCACTGGTTGCAGATAAAGATACGACTACACAAAAAAATATTTGTGTTCCTCTTTGACAGTTTTTTTTTTTGCTTTTAGAATGACATAAGTGCGTCAGGTATGTGTAGAGGAGGAGAGAAGAACATAGAGATGTGAAAGCGAGTTCGCGGCTGTTTTTTCACTCGTTACTTTGTGAACACAGTGTAGTCTAGAAGTGGCTACTTTTAATTTAATTTCATACATTCGAAAAACGATTGTTTTTTTTTTGCACTGAGTGGGATATCCTTCAATGTTAAAAAACATAAAATTGTTTTATAAATGGCTATCTCTGAGCTTTTTCTATCTTTAATTTAAGACAAACAAAGATTGTGTGGGAACTTTTGTATTCGTTTGAAAAGCCTATCGATGCCATATGAATGGAATATAACACAGTTCAAATGCCCGCCGTAGCTTCTCTAGGTGCCGCGCAACGATTTGACCAATTTTCCATCAGTCTAGCGTATAAATTAGTGTGAATTTAATCTATGGCATGGGTTGAGTTGGCTTTGAGGGCTTATTCGTATAGACTATTGACTAAGGTGATACCATTAGCGGAGCAACGATGGCGAGTGAGCCATCGCACATTTAGAGATGCCGCATTATACTTCCCCAGAATGAGTTGATCGTCACGCCAAATTGTTGTGTCTGAACGCCGCTATTTCTACATGTGAGACTTTTTTACTTTAACACCCTTGCCTACAACATTGAAAAATCGTTGATATGTCCAAATGTTCGCAACGTTTGTGGGAGAGACAGAGGAATAACAATCTGTTCTCGAGATTTGAAAACCCTACCATACAATCGGGATTAGTCTGGCAGACAAAATAGTTCCGTCTGCAACAAAGGTATCCAACTTTTTCCTCTCATTTTTTGTACTTGCTTTCCCTTCTGAACGGCTTGTTGAAACTTAACAAGCCGTTGGCAATACAATTCAGTCTTAAATGAAATTAAACGGGGTATACACGTTTTTCGGTTTGTAGGTAAGCAAGATTGTCCACGAGTAAAGAGACTTTTAGACTCCGCCATTGGAGGTTTCCTAAAGATCCCTTATATGATCTTGTTTGAAAACGTGAATAATCTGATATGTCCATATCAGTGCGCTATCAGACCAGAAGTGTAAGTCGACGCCCATTACCTATTCATCGATTTCAAGGTCGCATTCAGCGTGCATATGAAAAATTCTTCAGGACACAATCACCATTCTTTCTCATCATCTCACTCTCTCCATCAAGGAAGGCAACACACCTTTAACATTAAACAAATATTTAGACCAAGCGACGCGGAGTCATGCGACTTTTTCAACATCATTCTCGAGAAGATCGTGCAGAATTCATTCGAGGCACGATTTTCCAAAAATCCGCTCTCCGAACTGTCAGTTAGACCGATTTTACAAGGTCATATCTCATCGCATCAAATGCCAGATTTATACGTAACGGAAGCGAAGTCCGGGAGCATGAGCGTAGTGCATGAGCGCGGCAATCGTGCCAGCTTTTGAGTATTCTTATCCTCAGAGTTGAGTAACGGATGAACGCATGTGTAATGCCTGAAACACAATAGTGCGTTTGCGCTGGAGTTGGCTTTCAACACACATAATTCAATGGTCAGTGAATAATGAGAGAGATTGAGAGGATCGTAATAAAACGTAAAACGTATTCAACATGTTGGATATTTTTTGACAGAGGGGTGCGCTGTGAGAGAGATTTCTCCCAGATTGAGTTTTCTTTCAAATTGAGAGTATTTTGTGTCAATAAAACAGCTGATTAAAAATAATTTAACCAAAAATGTCATTTCAAATGAGTATATGCAGAAAGGCGGCAATATTTTTCATTTAGTAGATGAGAGAGAGAACACCTGATAAATCAAGCATTTATTTCAACGCAGTGCGTCAAAGCACTCTCTCCGTAACATGAAGTCGGCTGGCGCAGCGCACTATTTTGTTTCAGGCATAAATCATACTCGACATTTTATTTGCAATTGACAGTGTGACATTTGATACGACTGTAAAGTTTGTAAAAACTCACATTGAATCAGAGGCTACCAAAATAGGTTTAACGGTGAGTTAGGGTCTTCAAGGAACAACACACACGATCGACGACTTGGTCACAACGTCATCATAGAAAGATATACCTTTGAGGTAGTCAGTAACGTTGCTATATAAATATACTTACGATCATCAAACAATGCCAGTATTAACTTTACATCAACTTAAGTAAATCAGTCATCTCCAAACCAACTGAGTCATCAATCAAAGTCATGTTCCCTGAATTGTTTACGTTACGTTTTTTTATTATCTTACAAAAAAGGATGAAAAGAAAGAAAGTTATAAAGAAACAAAAATTATAGTTTCACTAATACTAAAAAGTTTTTTTTTTCAATTTGCAAGCATATGTGACATAACACGTGGAATTTCCTTCGTTACGCAGAATTGAATATTTCCATGCAAGTTTTATTTAATTTTTAATTTGATTTGATAATTTTGTTCGTATTTCGCAAAGCATGTGGTCTATTGTTTGTATTAATTAAGAATTTACTAAATAAAATATACACGCTCAAAAGAAATATATGTATATATACTTCACTCATTTTCATTAAATAGATAATCTCATCTCATTTTTTAAAATACATTCGAGACTATGTTTAGTATAACAATCCATTCCCTAAAAAACTTTTTACACTCTTCGTTTGGCAATATTTTTTCTACTTCTTGCTCTTCCATACAATATACAATATTAAGGAAGAAATAAAGAAATCCTCTGGAAGAGAAAAGTTAAGCGAATAGAATAGTTTCGCTTCATCAGAAAACAAAAATTGAAAAAATACCGTCTCAACTGAATTTGTGTTTTTATTTCCTTTTTAATATATATATATTTTTTTAATTCTAACGATTTTGTTTTTACTTTATTGTTAAGTTTCTCTTTTGTTTTTCTTTTCAATTGCCACTATTAACAGTACATATTACAATATCTTGTTTCGGTTTCCGTCTGAAGGTGAGAACTAAAAAAATTGACAAACAAAATGTCTTCCGTTTCATCTTGTCAATGGTTTTTGTTTTTGTGAATGTGGTTTAGAATACGTTTTGTTTAAGGTTGACAGGATTTTATTTTTTGTTTATGATTTTATGGTTTAAACTAGACTAATATATGTTGTTATTGTTGCTCTTGTTGTTATTGTTCTTTGAACTTAATAAAATAAAGTATGCTACAAATCCTACGAATAAAGTGCATTTAAAAAAAATAAAACAATATATAAGAAAAGAACGCGCAACTTAACGTCTGACGTGATTATGATATTATTTGTCAATGTTTTCTTTTTATTTTATTTTCTCTATTGATATTTTGTGGTGTTGTTTATTACTTTATTTGTTTGATTTGTCTATATAAAAATACACTATTTCCTTTTTTCATTATATTTTACATTGCATTTTGTTTTATATTACGTTATATTTGTTTTTCCTTCTAAAACTTGTGTAAATTTGTAAAAATGTTATTCTTATACCCGGAGAGAAGTTGTTATATTTTAGCTTTTGATGTTATTTCTGTTGTTGCTTGGTTGCTTTTAATGTAAATCCTATTAATCTACTATATTATAATAATTACACAGTTTTTTGAAGAACGAAAAATTAGAGAGAGAGATAGAGAGAGAAGGATAATAGAACTAAAAATTTCCTTGTCTAGTGTATGAAATGAACGACGATAAATATGAAAGAGTTGAATTTAAGAGAATAGGATGATGTAACAGGATTAACATGAAAATTGTGTGTCGAACTAATGAAATAGGAGGGGGCAGGCAGGTCAGGGCAGGTCAGTTTACCCTCTGCTTAACACATATTTCTATATATGATAAGATGTGAATATGTTTTTTTGTTTTAAAGGGGGCGTATCGAAAGACTGTCGACGTGTGTTATTTATTCAGTTCACAACAACTTTGAATGCGGCCAAAAGGCAGATGAGTTTCTATTGCTACCGCCGATTGATGAGGCCATTGGGGGGCTGTTGTTGGCTGGCTGTGTGCATTAATTCCAGTTCGACAAGAAGCGGGAAATGATCGGATGGGATGTGTGGATGTGGACAGCCGACAACTTTATTCTCTCGCAACCATTCATTAGAGATTGGCCCTAAAAGGCCAAGAGGCACCATACCGGTCTTTGTATAGAAAATATAATCGATGATACCCTTAAAATCAAATGTATAGTTCGTGTGGTGCATTATGTCTTCGCTGTATGCTGATGCCAACTTAAAGGAATGAGTAAATTCAGTTGTGTCGCTTGACAATAATCTCTGGAGACATGATTTGTAGCCAAGCTCTTTGAAATCTTGATGATCCATCGGGACACGTCCTTTACCGAGGAATTCAATTACACCAGAATCAGGAAGAGAATTAAAATCACCGCATAAAAGTAACTGAACACTATTCGAATCGTACTTGTGACCAGGTCTAAAGCTGTGACTTGCCTCATCGATGATGGTCTTCAGTTCGTTGCTTAGCATAAGTGTTTGAATCAGTTTAACATCACAAAATTCCGGGTCCCAATGGATATGTGCCGTACAAACTAGCAATGGTTGTGATATTTGTGTCACCTCAGTCATTGGTTCCCATGCGGTTTCCTTAACCTTAAGTAGTGCCGCCAGCCCTATGTTATCCTTTGGCATAACCCGATTCAGCATGTTGTCAGAACCCTCCGCGTTAGCCATGGCCAATTGATTAAATTCAACTAAGTGCTCCTTAATGAGCGAAAATCTGAAAAGAAAGGCATTTTTTAATATTCCGTCATTTGTTCTGATGAGTTAGGATAATTACTTGGATGAGCGGAAAAAGATCGCACAACCGTCTACGTATTTGCGTTCCATTTCAGACATCGTCTTTGCTCGAGATTTCGGCGAAAATATACCCTCGAAACCGTCGTTCTTAAGCTCTGGCAGGAAAAAATTGTAAAATTGATCTGTTTCGATCTCCTGCAGACTGATAATGTCGGCAGAGTAATGTCGAATCTCGTCAAGAATTGCCTGAAAATTGCATATGCAATTGTATTTTTCCCATCAGTTAATTGCACATGTAGTGAGAGACAAACCTTTTTCCTATATTCCCAGCTAAGAGCCCAACTTGGACAATAACCATACATCTGTCTAGTTGCATATTTGTCACATAAAACATTGTAACACATCACGGTAAAGATACCTGTAAAACGAAAACAACATGAGTTCATGTGCATTGTTATGAAATTGAAGAGACGGAATCACTTACAGGACGGTCTAGTTTTGTTGGGCTTTGCTAATGGTATCCATGGTCTTTGCGGTGGAGCTGTTCCGGTAACTGGAAAAAAGAAAACAAAACAAAAACAAAAAAGTGCGTTACTCAACTGTTCTAATGACCTTAGAGTTTTAGAACGCTCGGACAAGGTTAATTGAGGCGATTGCATTGCGTTAATGTATGTATGTGGTTGTAGTTTCAACATTATTACCAGAGATTACCAAACATCATTCGCTTAATGTCGAACCGGATTTTTTTTTTCATTTTTTTTTGTTGGTCTCTTCCTCACACATCTCATCTCTTTGTTATGCCGATTTAATGACTTAAAGAACGAGGAGATTTGAACCTGATTAGGAAATTTAAATAGAATACTCCGAGATGAGTGTCAAGATGTGATGATGTTCAAAGAAATTCCGTTATGAATAAAAAAAAAACTGTAACATATTGGTGTGCTCATAAAAAGGTTAATGCTTAAGGCGGCTTTCTTTGGGTTCACTCTATCCCGGTATATTCTTCGGAAAACCATGTGATTATTACCATAATCGTACACTGAATTCGTAACTGGGGGTTCGGCACAAAATTGAGAGTCTAATGCCTAAATTGTGTCTTGTGTGGGAGGTTGAATTGATTTCAGAGGAGAAGAAGAAATAATTTTCTATTTCAAGTGGTAACCAGATTTCTTCTTGAGATCAATTTCATTTAAACGTTCAACTTTTACATTTTGACTTTATTTGGAATTCCTGAGAATAATATTTTTAGCATTTCATTTTTTTGCGATTTTTAGAAACGATGATTGTGTAGGAATGTTAGCCAGTCTTACGACGAGACTGAAAATGACGATATATATTATATAGCATATTCGCTTATTGGCAATCACTTGATAGAGGTCGTCAAATTGCAAAATGTAGGTGGCTGAGCTTTCCTGTAGGATTGGCCAAGATGGGTACATTTTGAGACAGCTTGGGCGATAGGTTGTCAGGAAAGCCGAGCTTGATGTCAAAGTCGGTTTTTTCATCACAGTTTTGTAATTCCTTGTAATTCATGAAAAAGTAAGATCCCGAATACAAGCTGCCGATGAGTTTAGTTTCTTCGCGCCTTTTTGGGATTTACTCGCTCTGATAGGCTGTGAAACACGAACGATGAACTTTCACTGTTTCTTCGATGGTTTCTGGCACGATTGTCCAAATCATACCCCGACGCATGCTTTTATTGCAATTGAAGGATAGAGAACTCTTGGAAAGCGAATGGCGAGGTGTTTGGATCAAGTTAAAAAACTCCCCTAGTTGCACTTGAGTAGTTAGATTCGATGGCGGAGGATCGAGTGGCCTGGAGATCTATCGTGTGTCCTTTGCGCAACCACTTTAGTGGAACACGCCGGTCACTAAAGACGATGATGTCGATAGCTAGCATAACATAGTAGTTCTTCTATATTCTAGACACACCAACTTTCAGCGACACCACCTCTCTCGAATCACTGGCATTACTTGGAGAGTATAACTAGGAGCAAAAGTTTCTCACATGTCGGATACCTTTGGAATAGTACATAACTTGACAATAGGATGTGGAACTAAGGCCAAAGTGATTCTAAAAAATGTATATTGACCGAAAGTTATGACGTCCCTCTAATGGTGTTCATTGTGGTTTATTTGTCGTACCCTATTTGTGTAGGACACCGAAACTAGCAAACAAATGACAACAACAATTTGTATTTGTGACAAATTCTTTAATTGCTTATTCGTTTCATTCTTCAACACTCCCGTTGAAGGTCACTGTATTTAAACAAAATTTACTTCCGCCGCCTTCAGGTCGTTCACTCGATCAGACGGTGTCTCTTTCAAAATATTAGATCACAGTTGGCAAACTGTACTCTGTTTTAATTACTCTACACTATGTTATGCAAGTGGTGGCCTTGGCGTTGTGGGTACGTGCGTTGACCCCTACGAAATTTAACCTCGCCCCTTACGGAAAGACAAAAAATAATTTTAACGGTCCCAACTTTTCCCAGTCACTGACAACGCTCAAAGAGTTTCTAGAAAAGGCTTCTAAAACTTTTCCGTTCGGCGGCATAAAACTGTTAGTCCCTTCCACTCGTGAGAGAACAATAGCACGCACAGCACTAGTGGTTGCTGAGAAGCTGGCCCTTACCCTAGCCCTCTACACCCCGTAGAGCGACCCATATTATTATTATGTCGTCCAAGTACGACCCCATTGAGTTTCTTGTTTCATTTATTTTCATCATCACAGAAAAGGACATTCATGATCAATAAAAATATCGAACAATTTTGACAAGTTCTTGGATCGCTTTTGGTCAGAATAAACAGCACTTTGTCACTCATTACGCTCGTTGTGCTTAGTGAGATATATTCTTCTTGAGCGGACTTCAGGGGACCATAACCTTTTTTGCATTAACAGTGCATCCTGGCGGTCAAAGAGATTACTTTGCACCCCACCTTCTTTATAAGGTCAGCTTAGTCCTTCAGGAGAGGGCTCTATTATAGCCTCTTGAGCCCACAGCAATAGTGGTTGGCAAAACTTACTCTACGTTTGAACTTGTTGTTGTTCGTACTGTTAACTGCGGCGCCAAGGTATAAGAAGTCTTTGACTTTTAGACGCAGAGCTATATAACAATACGGTCATTGGTATAATGTATGTCTCTCAGCTAAACAATATTCTTCATAACCAAAATTTTTGCTTTGTGGTTAATCAAAATTCATTCTATGAATATACGACACAGTTAATTTGATTCGAGGTTCAAATTTGCAATTGGAAAACTTTGTGGTGATACCATAAACTTTATTTGACTTCAAGGTTCCATTTATCGTTCGTGAGAGAGATTTAATATACTTAAAACTTCTTTGTATGATGTTAGTATATTATTATGTTTTTGTTTTAACTACATTACTAATTACCATAAAAACGATTGAATGAAAATTTAGTTGGGGAACGCCGACATTTTTGGGACTGATTGTAGACCAACAATCTTTTGGTAGTTACCCAGATGACTGAGGTAGTCTTGAGATATTTTGTTCGGTATCTCCACGAAGAATGC
Source organism: Eristalis intricaria (assembly GCA_964034865.1). Taxonomy (NCBI): domain Eukaryota; kingdom Metazoa; phylum Arthropoda; class Insecta; order Diptera; family Syrphidae; genus Eristalis; species Eristalis intricaria. The sequence continues at coordinate 162,326,738 of OZ035873.1, forward strand.
AATCCTTTAATGAATATTTCTTTCTATAGCTTTCCTTTTCTACTGGGATAACAAGTCAAATTTGAAAATTTTCGTAATTCTTCTACACTGCAGTTCCAAGTGGAAGTAATGGCGATTAGCGAAGCCCTGTGCTGGCTAAGGTGGAATGTAATATCCGCCCACGATATCTGTATCTTTACAGATAGCCAGGCAGCAATCAAATCCCTGGCAACGTTCTCAATAAACTTTAATATAGACCCGTATCTCTTAACGCGGTACCTGGAACAGTTCAACATTCGCCTGTACTGGGTGCCAGGCCATAAGGACATCTCGGGTAACTGAAAAGCTGATGAACTGCAAATTGATTGAGTCTCTCGTAATTCCTATAGCAAGTTACAGCTCAATTTTCAATGGCAGATCTTGTCGAATCTCAAGACAAATCTTGCCTGTTCTCGATCCAAAAAGATCACGTAGCCTGATCTCCCTCAAGAGATTCCAAATTAGCACTGCAATCGGAATAATTAGTGGACACTGCCTACTAGGCCTTTACGCAAACAGACTAGGCCTATTCCCCAACGACTCCTGTAGAAGTTGCCTAGAAGAACAGGGGAGGGAAAGCATCCAACATCTCTTCTGCAACTGTCCTGCTCGTGCCTCAGCTAGGGAAGCCACTAGAGGCTCCAAGTGGATCAACACACTAGTAAAATCTGTTGAGAAGACTGGCTGGCTGTCATAAATCACGAATAATTTGAACACCAACGTGAAAAAGAGCCGTGCTTTGTCCTAGGTGCATCATTAATGTCATTTCCAAACTAACCTAACTCTATAAAACTCTGTTTCGATAGAAATGTTTTTTTTTTGTTCGTACTTCTTATTGCATTTTGTACTCTCTCCACTTTTTCACATGATTTAACAAGAAGAATGAGAAACAAATTTGTGAAACAGTTGCGCTCCAATAATTAAGCTCTAACAAGGCAACGAAGAAATAAAAGAACCCAGCAAACAGATATCACATCGTGTTTAATAAATCGTAACGAATTTGAATAATTATTCACTCAAATACAGGGACGAGAGGCATTGAATTGCTGTGGATTATGAAGGTAAGATGGAATTTTATTTTAAGACCTAACGTTTGCCAGACACGAGGTCTTGGCCAATTCGCAAAAATCTGCATTTGCCGGTTATCCCGCTACCGATTTCACCAAAAAAAAGCTTCTGTTTCAATGATCAATATCAGCATTTCTCTTCCATATATTTGCAACCAAGGTACATAGACGGAAAAGCCGACCTCTAAAAAATATGATTAATTCAATCTCTTCGCCACTTCCTTTCTACCCGTATGCATATCGCTGTGCGCTGCTCGGACTCAGAGAGCACTTCTACAAAGCTCGGATTCAGAAAGAAAGTGAAATTGAATTTGTAAAATAAATCGAAAGAGGCATAAACAAGGAATACGACAAAAAATTAAATAACACATACCCACCAAGACTGTGTAATTAAACGTTTTCACGTCTTCTGTGTGTTCAGTGTGCGCGTCGTAAAAGTCTCTCAGCTCTCAAGCTGGCTACCTCTTGGCCAACAACCATCACTATCTTTATCGTCGCACCACACTACAGCCGCTCCAAGTCGAAGAAAAAAAAACAGGTTTTCTTCAGCACACTAACCGCAGTTTCGTGTAAGAAACCTGAGCAAACCATGGAAGTGCCTTTTGTTTTCTTTTCAGAAATTGCTTTTTGGTAAGCTGGTCTCCACACACCGGTCCCATGCCTGATTTAAATCCGATGAATTCCCATTCAATCCGTGCACTTTTTCTCAACTCAAACAAACTTCCGTAGGGGTAATTTAAACATGTCTTCGCCAAGTTAGACTGTGTATGCAAGCCACTGATCCAGCCATATGATTTGAGTCGTCGTCGGCGGCGGCGTAGTCGTTGTCGTCGTCATCGTCACAGTTGTTGTCGTCGGCGGCAGCCGTTGCGACGCACGACTTTAGAGAGGGAACTTGGAGAAAGTGACCTACAAATTACTTCCGTGTGACTGGGTTTCTGAAACTTTGACTCCGGTGAATGTAATATAACCACATCGAGTGGCAAGCGCACATCGATGGGTGGTGGTGGCAGCAATTGAAAGAGAAGACGACGAATCACTCAACTCGTGATTCGAAATTATATTTGGCCATAATAACTCTATCGGGACGCAGCTGTTTCGCTGATCGGTTTTCCATTGTATTAGCAAGTACAACTGAAATGGAAACGCTTCTCCCTGACCTACCATACCGCAAGTTCTCCCGCTATCCCTCTCACTCTCCATCACTAGATTGGGATTTGTATCTCCTAATTAAATATTCTATTTTTTTTTCCTTTTCGTGTCTACCAGTCATTTGTCTTCGAAGAAGGGGTGGGGAGAGACAGAGAGACAACATGAACTCTCACAAGAAAGCAAGCAGATTATGAAGCGAAGCTACTAACCAAAAGAAGGCAAAAAATTTGGTATCCAAAATTATACAAGAAGATAATTATTAAACAATTAAGTTCTGAGGTTTTTTCCGTTGTTGGCCATGTTCCGGTCTCTGGCTGCCGGAAGCTTTCACTTTCCATGAGCAATCTGTTGGCTGTTACGTGATCTTTTTTGGGACCTTCTAATGGAAGATGACGCCCTGATGCTGGAAAGTTAATAGCACCCAAAGTGGTTGTTGTTTTTGTTCTTGGCCTGCCTTAAATAAGTGCGGCAGCAGAAAGTGATGAATTTATAACGTCAAGGGAGCATTAAATTTGATTTAAGATAAAGTAGTTTCCAGCAAAATTAACTTTTACTACTTGGAAAATAAACAAGAGCACAATTCGGAGGCGTGTTGCCATGAAATGGATAATGAAACGTTTAAAGTGGAAGGAATGTTCAGTGTTCCAGAAGATTAATTTCACGACAGTGAAATCATCGGTGTCATGTTCTTTAGACATCATCTTAGTGATTTTCGTAAATATTGAGATCGATGCTTTTCATTTTATTTATTGACAAAGTACACACATTGCATTTATAGAACTGTCTCTTCTCGATTCCGGTACTTAGATTTCTTCTAAGGACAAATTATGCAAGCCCGCCGCGCACACTATCAAGACGGCTGATCAAAGACTGAATTCCAGTTCCTTTAAAAAACAAAGTGTGGAAGTACAGTATAACGGTCGTTTAGTTAGTTACTCAGTGAATTTTATAATACAAACATTGTTTGCAACTCAATCAGGTGGCCGACCCAGGAGGATATTGTTGCACCAAGACCTAAACCCCGCCTAGTTGCGCTTGATCATAAATCCTGGTGAATTAGGATCGATGGTGGAGGATCGAGTGGTGTCTCGCGCGTCCTTTGTCCCCGCGACCTCTTTAGTGGAACATGCGGGTCTCTGACGATGATTAATATAGAGAATTACCCAAGTTATTGATTTTTGCAACCCCTTTGAAAAAGCCATACGATTGCGCATATTTGGGAGTGTAAGCAATCGCGGATAGCGTTTTCATGATGGGGAGCCTAGGCGTTCGTTGTTCCATGTGCTGGTACGGCCACAATAGAACGCATTGAACCCCTTTGTAATCACTGAAACTGATGGTTCAGAGTCCTCATAGTATAAATCACGCTTTTCCGTGGATACGGTGGTAGTTTTTTTTTTTGCGGAGAAAAAAGGAGTCCATGGTGTAAGGATAATGTGTGCAGGGCACTTGTATTGAAGACCTGCGTGAATCCAGGGAATTTGTGTGTCAACAGAAACTTAAAGGTGGAAACAAATCAATATTGTTAAACTTAATAACAAAAACCGCTTCAAATTGCTTTTCAACAATTTCCTACTCACTACAGCTGCTGCAACAAGTCACTACATACAACAGGATTTTTCAATATAACACTATTAATAAACAAATTAATTCTCTTTCATTTTACGTCAATTTGAAATTCAATTCGTTTTAAAAAGCCATAATTTTGTTATGTACGAAATCGAATTGTGGTGTAAGCACAAGCAAAACATCTGTCCAATGTTAAAAACGGACTCTGTGTGACGTGACACACTGACAAGCTGTCCAGCACACATTGTTGTACACGTTGGTTGGACAGGACATGAGTAGTGTTTGAGAGACAAAAAGACAGTGGTTTATCAAATAATTGTAGTAAAAAGTTCTTAAAATGCAAAATAATCCTTGATTGTAAATACATTGCCACTCACTATATAAAGCAGCATTCAGCGTAAGATTAAAAGTGGTACCAAGAGTGCAAAATTCCGATGATCCAAAGAATCCTTTCACTTCAACGGATAAATGACGCGGGATTTGGAAGTTCAGAACTCAATCATTTGGACTACAAAATCTGCTCAGTCATAGAGACAATGTCCAAGAGATTAATAAATAATACCTGTACGAGACAAATATTATAAATCTGAAGAGCTTGTTTTGTTGAGACCTACTGGTGACCTACTGGTTTGAGTTGAAAAAATATTTTTGTGCCGGAAAGTTCATTTATCGAGAAAGACTTAATGCATCATTACGCTGCGAACAATAGGAGCGAAGCAATAATGAAAAATGTTGCATAGACCAGCAAAATTATTCCTTTTCAGAGGTTCCGTTGCGTGTGCTGCGTAAACGGTTTACGTTACGGAGAAATCATGTATGAGGGAATTGTTCCTCCTTAAAAGTTCAAATTTTTTCGAATAATATTATTTATCCAAACGCGATAACTGGTATTCACGCGGGCGATAAATACAGCTGATAAATAATACAAGTTTATCGTATTTACTTCGACTATCCCTTTCCAGAAGAGTGTGCAGCCAGAACAACATTTTATAATTAAAGGGTGTTTTTATTACATGTGGAAAGTTTAGAATAAAAAGTCAATCATATCAATGTACCGCCCATTCATAGTTTTTGACCAATGCACTAAACTGCAACGTAACCTCCAAAATGGCTTTAGTTTATAGTTCTGGAATTGAACCATGATTTTCAACATACAATGCACATCATTACGGCATGGTTGTGTTCATGACGCTTTGCTAACCAAGGTAACCACAAAATCAGAGAGAACTGTCAAATCAGCTGACACAGAAATCTATGTTGGCAAATTAAAGTTCTCTGACTCTTTAAAAGGATTTCCTTATATCCTATTTTATTGGATTACAATTGAAATGTATTTAACACAAAAATATTCGAGACAAAATGTAAGTAAAATTACAGATATCAGATGTACAGCCCCAACTCAGCCAGTTTCAAAGGAATACCGGAAGACATGAATGGACCGATTTCAAATTATATATTAAGAATTCATTCAGAAACAAAAACGTGCAAAATGAGCTGGAAAAAAGTGGTATCATTCATCTCTTCCCTACTAAGTCCCAAGACGCACATAAAGCACTAGTAGGTCTTTTAACAATTGATCGTTATCAACGAATCGGACACAGACTCACTTTGAACAGTAGATTCTAAGAGGGATGAAGAACTTTACGAAACACCTAGACAACGCTAACGATAAAAGTTCAAAGGTCCAGAAATTCGTATTTCCATAATAAATTGATATGCTCTAGGAGCACATCTTTTTTCTTTCTTTTTTTTTCTTTGTACTCCAACAACCAAGCAGACGACATATTTTTTTTAATATATAATACTTGAAAATGTACATCCCACACACAGCATCCGTGATCATTTTTGAAATTTCAACTCATTCCTCACACGCAAAAATAAACGCGCAAAAATTCTCTTGCATAAGCGACAACCATCATCATTTCGAAGATGAAATGATTTATATTTATGCAGACAAAGTGCGCCTAATTGCTTTTTTCTCTTAAACTTCAAGACGAACCAAATCCAATTAATAGGAAATGAAACCATTATGCAACCGATCTTCGGTAACGTTAGTCCGCTTCTTTTTCCTCTTCAACATTTTTTTGATTTATATACTTCTTGTTTTTTTTTTCTTTGTGCCTTTTTCAGCCACAAGCTTGTTATTATTATGACGACTTCTTTTGTCATGGTTTCTCTAACAAGGTTAATACATTGCTTTTAATGACAAACAGTTATTGATCTAAATAGGTGTATTCGTAGGTTAAATAATAGTTATCGTTGGGGATTTTGTTGTTCCCGGCTTTGTAGGATGTAACGTATGCTGACGAAGAAGGATTTCTGACATTTCTCGCGATCAAGCAACTAGTACATTTTTTTGTGTCAGTGGAAATATAGGTTTCGCATTAAGGAACTGCTCACATTTTTATTGAATGTTCAATATTTTTGAATGCGCATTTTATCAATGATTCGAAACACACATATTGGCTCGCTGTTAGACCATAAACAACTCCTTGTCACCGTAAAACACTTACATCCTAGTCACATTAAATTAACACATGTACGTACATTGAAAGCATTTCAAAATAGTACATCAATCAATTCATAAAACTTGTTGTGGAATGCCTATTTGATGCCACATCCGAAACAGCAAAGCAAGTGAGTATAAATCAATCAAGACCGTCTTATGAAACGAAGCGAAGAAGCACGCACAACGACGAAGAAGCGGCCACGGAAGACTTATCAGAAATTCAACCAATTGTCTTTCTTTATCGGTTTCTTATGTATGTCACAATGTCACATTTATTGGTTACAGCATCAAAACTGGAACTAATTTTTGTTTTGTAAATCACCCCGACATGTTGTGAATACTGTAAGTGCGATTGACCTGGTGAATTAAGAGATTTAAAAATTATTCACGCTTTAGGGAATTTGATTAAAACAAAAATCAAGCGATGTTTATATTCCAAATTTCCTCATTTAAGACCTTTCTAGGGTCTAACATGAATGTTGGATGTGTGCGGACACGTCTTTGCACAGCTTCAGACATTCGAGGCTTAAAATTCTGCAAAGAGCAAAGAAATTCGACAAACGAAGAAGGGAAGCGTGTATTTTGGTCAATCAAAAATACTGGCGTCGTCGATGAAAGCGCCGTGGATATGGTTTAATGGTCAGGGAGTGCATAACGTCGTGGAATATCGGTCCTTTAATTAAAATTGGCGAAATAGTTTCTCTAGACGTTTTCTTCTTATTTCTTTCTCTAACAACTTTGATAGAAGCGCATCTGTCGGATTTAAATCTGATCGAAAATTTGTACGCAATGATTAAGAGAAGGCTGACAAAATACGATACTCCTCCAAGTAATTTAAATGACCTATGGCTAAGAGTACAGAGAGTAAGCAAAAATCCTTCATGATGCAATATCTACAACACTCATTTTGCTCGCCACTGTAGATCATCTCACAACACCCTACCTCCAAAGAGAAATTAGTTTATTATTTTAAAGAAATAAGGAAAACCAGAAATGTAGGAATGTCCCAAAAAATGTACGAGAAAGTGCACTTTAACGATCCGATATTCTGGGAAAGATTAATATTTACTGATGAGAATAAATTTAATGTTTGGAGACGTATAAAAATGGGGCGAAAGTCAAATACGACGCATCGCATAAAAAAATATATTCCTCTCATTAAATCAGAACGAGAATTATTAAGATATCGCGAGGCGTGGTTGCGAAAGGAGTTCGAGATTTGTATTCCATGACGGGATAATACATCAGCAGACATCTCAATGTAACCCTAACTTTGAATAGATTTTAATATTTAGGCCAGACAGCGGTTCAGGATCGCCAAAGAGTTCTTGATTTACCAAGTTCGGTCAAGATTTGAACATCCTTAAAAATCGCCAAGCATAAAAGTGATTGGGCTACAATGAAACCACCGATAAATGACCATTAACTGCAATGATTCCGAGTAAAACTTCCTTGACTGAAGAATAACTGACCGATTTGAAGAAATAATTAAGGCAGAACCGTATTCCAACATGTCACTGACAGCTAGAATTTATAAACATCGTATGTGTGTATGTTTAAGACTACACTATAAAGGTTGGTAAAGAAGACGCGCGGTCTTCCAGAAGCTCAACAAAATCCGCGATTGGCACTTATAAGATTGAGCAGCAATCCGCAATCCGTCCGCATTTACAAACGTTTGGACGGAAGGATCTAAAATGAGTCAGTCTGTTAACGAGGGCAAAACTGTCTACAAAATGAGCCACACAACATTTCCGTCTTGGAAAAGAGGACTTAAGCTACTCTGACTTGAAGAAGTCATATTTCTTTTCGTGAGAAGAGTTTTAAGCACATGCTTACGTTGTTGGTTTTTGAATAAGAGGATTTAAGCCTCAAATTTAACGGGCTATGTTTTTTTCGTCTTGTACAACCATCGCGGCCATGGCAAACGACACCGCGATCTGAACAGATGTATTATTTCTATTATTGGTTTGGAGGGAATCCCGAAGGCTGCGTTCCTTATGAAGAATAGTACGTATTTACCAGTGGATCTCTTTTGTTCCACTGAAGTGAGTATCTCTCTATGGAAAATACGTTTCCTTGACCAGAGTAGTGGTGGACATTCATATAAAATGTGCTCGGATGTCTCATCCTCTCTTCCAGGCATAGCCGACATTACTTTTCCTGCCACTGCTACAGGTTCAATTTGTTGAGGTGGTAGGTGTGGTAGGTCAGGCCACAGTGGACAGTAAGAAACCTCGTTAGCATTCTTATACTTTCCTTGTCAATGCTGATGAGTTCGTCATAGGAATAAGACCTGATTAATTGTTTGGATAGCTCATCCCCATTGGTCCAGTGGTCTAGTCAAAGTTATTTTTCTCCCTTCGTCATTCAGCGTTGTAGCTGCTGTTCAACGATTCAGGACCTACGAACGCAGTATCCGAGTCAGCCCTATTGAACTCATCTGTAGATTCATTGAATACAGTCCTCAATTATATTTAATTTGTTGTGTCTGGCAAGGGAACTTCATGGGCCTTGCAGCGACATAAATCTAGCCAGCCATTTGCGAATACAATAGTTGGATGCACAACTAAGCTTCGTATCTCATTAGTAGACACCCTCTCTGTTATCGCCGCCACTCTGACCTAATCTAACACCTAGTGACTTCTTGCCCTCGAACATCAAAACTAAATTGGGTGTACAACAATGTTAATGCTATCAAAAATCATGCCTCAGATCGATCTCACGCATGCCAAATTGTGTTGATCATCGCGAATCATGTAACCAAATTTGGCAGCACCGACCACTATATGTTCCAATTTCAACGTACCGAATCAGAACGAATTAATGGGTTCATTCTGCCAAGTGTACAAAATGAATAAAGAAATATATTCCAAATTAAAAATAAAGTTATTCAATTATCATAATAAGGGTGGAATTACACGCCAAGGCAGGGTTAGGTCTAGATCCTACAACCAACACTCAGTTATTTTGAGGACGGAGTTGCAAAGTTTGACAGGTACACGATGTGTACATTGGCAGTGTCTCGTGTGTTCCGTTGGTGACTTTACTCGGAGAAATTTTCGACACACCACACACACTTGTGACCAGCACAGGCAACAGCGGGTTGAAGAATCGAAATCACAGGTAGCACCTCAACTACCACCACTAAATCATAGCTGGCAACCATTATTGAAGATACAGCAATTTTGCTGACACCATTGAATTTTCTAAATCTTGACATAGGATAACGTATCTCAATTCTTAATTAATTCTTAATTCACCCTTTGTTTAATATACAAACGCTTCTAGTGAATAAAACCATATTTGTACAAACATTTGTAGCCAACTCCCAAAACTATTTGAATTTTGAAGTCTAGTGCAATGAAAGTAAAGTCCCGAACCAACTTTTGACACAAAAAAGTAAAGCGAATACAAAGTGAGTAAAGAGCGTTTTATTGAGAATCATTCAGTCAAATCAGAAAATCATAAGTACAGATTTTCAACAAAACACGCCTTTAGTAATACTAAAATAGTATTCGTCGTAGTGAAGTTGGCTTCAAGCTTTATCAGAATTATCAAGACGTGCTCAAATATTAACAGTTTGCTTATTATTACCCACGATAATTTCAGTTTAAACGCATACGACTAGATTTTTCAAAATTAAAAACCGATTCTAATTGTACTTTCAATTTTTAAGTCTAAAACGTAATTTGAAGTATGTGTTGTTATGAATTCCTCATTAAGCACCATTTTTAAATTTCAATTTTAACAGACGCTAGGTGTTCTAATTTCACACAAAACACACATGTCTTCTCGCCGAACCCAACTTTGATGCTTTGTCTGATATGCTCTCTATATCACTGTACACAATTTAAATTGTTAGGATCTTCGACAACTAAAGCAGTGCACTTTGGCAGACACTAAGATGATTTGCAAGATTTATCTGGAATGGTTAACTAGATCTTCGCAGGTAGATAGCCTTTAAACGCTTGATTAGAATTCACCAGTCGTGTGATTATAGACCACATCAATTTGCAATCGCCCGCGAATGGAGGTTAATCAACTTGTTCTGATCAATTCACACCACATTAGAAAACGTTATCCTTGCCAAAATCCGAGGACCATAAAAAACCGCAGCAGTTACGTGTAATTGCAATTTCATTCAAATTTCAAGATTAACCACAACGACAACGAGCTGGAACTTTCTTCTTTGCAACTCAAGCCAGAGTTTGTCAGAAGACAATGCGAAAAACGTTATTAGGTAACAAAAGCCACTCAGAGCAAACGCGAAGAAAAGTTTGCAATTAAGCCGAGTGGCTGATTGTTTCGAATAACGATCTACAATAATTACCTGGCTTTGAATTTACGTAATCGCCCCTTTTGGAGCTTTCCCCACCAAATGGGGTTTTGTAATATAGTAAAATGAAAAAAAAAGAAAGGCAAGAAATTCAGTTTTCGGTCAGCTTCGCCCAAATTAGACCCATAAAACCAAAGTAAGGTTGCAGCAAGCTAAACCAGTTTGTCACCACTACGAGCTGAACATATTTAATTAGCTAGCGCCAGAGTGCTTCGAATGATTGCATTCATGAAAACAAAAGCCTCAAAAGACAGTTCAATGTGATGGCCAAATTTTTAACTATGTCGCACAATTGAGTTCTCCTCTCGTTCCGAATTCTATTAACGCACGGAAGACCAGTGAGCAGTTACTAGTGATCGGCGTCCAGTACTCACTTGCCCACGCTTAAGTATATCCGGAGAGCATGCCGCGCCGCCGACTGGTCGCTTTGACATATGTATGCACAAGCTGTTCGAATAAATTACTTGTTCCACATGGGCCGGGTGGAAGAAGTGGTTGGAGAGGGTCACATATCGAAAAGAAAGTCGTAGACATCGACCAAAGCCGAATGTAACAGCCTAAAAAAGTCAACCAACACGATTAGTTGCACACACAAGGAGGGGTGCTGACTGCTGTGCAGATTTTACCTAGGCCTGAAGTGAAAACTTGCGCAAAGCAAATTGATAAAAGCAGAAGAAAAAAACGAAATGATTGCCATGCGGCTGCTTGATCCGCAGTCGAATTCAGCAAATCCAACATGGGGATACACGCACGTGCGGCTGCTGGGCGCATGCTCTCTGATCAAGAGGACAAACTGCTCAGATTTGGAATTTTAGTCATGGCCCTGTAAATGGTGCGAATAATTGCAATTGCGTCTGGTTTGTTATTATTGTTAAGAAGCTTGCTACGTCCGTCCGCGCATGCCAGTTTTGTGATTATTATTTATAATCGTTAACGATGGCGTGAGCTCTCTGCCCGCGCTACAAATCGTATGTGAGGGAGACGTGCGTTTAAATGAGTTTCACTTTTGTGCCGGTTTCTTTTTCTTCTTTTTCATTTATTCCTTTATTACTCGTCATTTGCTTTTCTTGCAGCACTCCCTGGCGCATCACATCACCGCGGACGTCTTCAGACTTTGGGGTGGCGGCCTGACTTGCCACAATAGCTGCACTGATTATCCGGAATGGTGTATGGGATAGTTTTATTTTTACCGCTCGTCGCATGAAAGAAAGTTATTTATTTTATTGATCTACCGCAGGCGTGTGCTTTGAAGCGACACGCAAAAAAAATTCGTCGCATAGCGGATCATGTCTGCTTCGGAGTATTGAATATTTGATGATCGAGCTGCTCTCGAAATCAAATATTTACGCCGGACGACCTTAACATTCGTCATTATCGGAAGACGCTTGAATGTCTACATGTCTGCATTTGTGTGTATTTAAGTGTTGGGGTTTTGTGTCTTTTTGTGTCAAATTGTTTCTTTTTGAAGGTTGGCCAAGTGTAACATTGACATAGAAGTGGTATGCAAATATTTATATTCCCCAGTTTTCCAGTATCCGGTTCAGATTCCAGATATTGTCTTCCATTATTTTAATTTATTCATGCTCGATGAATGCGTTTAAAGGAAATTATAGTAAACGACAATTTATTTAAAGCTTTGTCACAAATCTTGCCACTCCTTGTGTAGAACTGGAACTCAACTAAAAATTTGCTACAGCTAGCGAGATCTCTGGCTACACACTCAGTCGTACACGTAGCTCAGCTATGGAAGGACAACAACAGCAATCGGATTAGGGACAACAATATTTGGTTCTGCATGTAAGGTTCCTGTGGTCGCAGAGCATGAGTGGTTGCTGTAGCAGTTAGGCCCTGAGCCTATGCGCGTTATAGCGCCACTATTATTATTACAGGGAAACTCCTCTTTATGGACACCCCTCTTTACTGAAAATTCCTCATGTTTCCGGCATTAAAATATCCATGTATTTCAACCCCTTGAAAACGGAAACCCCGAGATAACGGTCAATCATGACAGTCCCGCTGCTGAATCCTTTATATGGAAACCGAAAATGACCAGAGACGAAATCAAATTATAAACAAAAGAATGGCTTATGTACATATGTTGGCACCAACAAATGAACTTCTCCAACTAGCACGATCTTCTGTTAGTCAGTTACTAGTTACTCACACTAGTTTGGTTGCGTCCCTATCCAGTGCCTCCTTCGGACGGTCCACTGGCTATTCATATCAAGATTCAGATCCATACTGCAGTTTTGAGTCGCGATTTGGTGGACTGGGATCGAAAACAACATCAACTGTAAACCGCGTCTGCAGCGGTTGGCATGCTTATGTATTAACGGATGTCAAGGACAACCCTTCCGCAGCTCTGAACATTCTCCGCAATCTCCAGCCGATGGACTTTATCGGGAGACATACAGCCTGAACTCGTAGCGTATGTGGAAAAAACTCATTTCTGGATACTCCGCTATCCCTGGCCAATAACTGTCAATCCATACACAAACACACCGAGATCATCATTCATATCACTGGGAGTCTGAACACCAAGCGATGGATGATCCTCTGCGAATCTTTAGAGAGGGATGAAGAGGCCTCGGCGCGGATGTCTTCTCAAAGGATCTAAGCCTCCTAATTCCAACTATGATTTCTTTACCGAATCACTGTATCATCATTCAAACGGAAGGTCAGGGAAGGTCTGTCCTGTGTGTAGAAAGTGTGTAATATTACAAAGTACAAACATCGTCATCTGTTCTAACAGCCAGGTCATGTGAATTTTATGTGAATGCGACCGCAAATCTTTGAGTGCGGTCACATTCAACTCAAAACCTTCCCATATTCCCACTTATCTCAAAACGAGATGGTAAAGTATTTTAGCATCAAACTAATGTGACGCTTAGATATTCCAAAGAATTGTGAAGTGGAAGAACTCGCTAGAAAGGGCGCAGACTCTGCACTCTTTTCGGATGGAGATCCAACGTCAATGCCAATAGCTAGCCCAAAACGTTCAACTGAAGCTTGAAACGATTGCTTATGATGATCTACCGGTACAGTATGCCTCATCACTGAACAGCTATGGCCTACGATCGATCCAAAACGCTCACACAATCATGATCAGAATGAACAGGCCGAATGTCAGAAATGTCATTGGAGTTATAAACGGGTACTGTGCCATTGGAACTTATGTATGTCTCCTGATTAGGCCTTCCTTACAATGTCTTTTGCAGAAACTGTAGAAACGAGGAGAAGGAACCAAATATTGCACATCAACTACAATGCTCTCCTTCAGAAGATGAAGAATTCACTCACTTTAACAACCTGGCTGAAGTTAAGTAGCAACAGAGTCAGTCATTTCCTATGGAATAGGATCAACCCGATCCACGTGTTCACAAGGGCTTTTGCTGGCTTCAGTGTGCCTGTTGTCTATCAGCAGAGGACTAGGTTCTCGGCCTAGCTACTACAACAAACCCTCATGTTGTGCGTGCTACTCCAGAGTCGGGAAACTGACACGAAACGGTGAAGTTTGTAGAGCCAGACAAGACCAGACAAGAATACTCTCTAAGCATTGTCAGTGAGTCCGGAGAGGTGGAGCGATGAATTATGAAAACTCATCGTGTCGGGAATTGGGCCGAGACGCGCATGAGACGATACACCCACTACGCCCCTGCTGGCACAACTAATTTAAAGACGGTCTGTGAATACTTTAAACATTTGGATACCTACTATAAATTCAGAAAACTCTTAAATGTCTCTCGAACGTGTGTTCTTCACACTCAAACTGCAGCTTGCGAAACCTCACAAACAATACCAAATGAATTAGCTCTCAAAGTACCAGTTCACCTCCGAAAACCACATAAAAATCAACAATGTGTAAGACGAATACAAATTTCATTTAATTTGCAAACTAAGACATACTTCTTCTCAGCCTAACAGAAAAAAAGCTTAATAAGGCTAATAGCTTAAATAAAACTCCTCATCACCTTTGATACACACATTTATCCATTGTCTAGGGGCCCTACTGACCTGGGGTTCGTCGAGTCGTTGGCTTAGAAACGAGAAACAGAAAAAAATAAATAAATTCTGTAAACTAACCTTTTACCTTTATTCTAAAGTTTAATTCTACACATACAACTCGAATTCACTTATTAACCCTCAGCGTTCTGTGAAAGTTTTGGACCAACACACAATGAAAGTGGCTATCGTTTGCAAATTTCACTAGAATTATGTAGACTTCGTGATCATTCACCGAGCGTGTATATTTTCCCTGTTTACACTTAATTTACTTCAAATTTGTTTAAATAGATGCGATCTCTATTTACGCTGTTGTATTGGGCGGGAAGGTTGTGTGAGAATTTTTGCCGAAAATAAGAGCATAAGAAACGATTTTTTTTTTACATCTGGAACTGTTCGTTATGACTATTTTTATGTAAACAAGGTAATAGTTATGAAGTTTGTTTACGCAGCACATTAAAACATGAAAACGAATTTTAATTGTTTATTCGACAGTTATTATTATTTTGCATAATTTTCATAAATGTGTATACTTGAAAGGGCACTCATTTCGTGGCTCAAACGACTCGTATTTAATGATCGCCTGCAAACGTGGAGTCAGCTAAAAATAGCTGCATGCACAACAAAACGTACTGACTGCAGGCAAATTAACGTCAATGTTCGCTAGTATCATTGACCGGTTGGCAGAAAAATAACTGCAGAAAATTAAACTGTTTTCATTTACAAAGAAATGCTATACCCCTCGCTTCGAACCAGATTACTTTGTGGTAAGGGTTTAGCACTTAAGGACCATGCAAAAATTGGACAAGTATACTTATTGCATTTTAAGATTTGTCATCTCTTCGAATGGGTGGTGGGTAAGTGGCCTGTACACTGGCCAGAAGGAGTGAAATCACTCAACATATAAACTGATCTTTAATCTGATTGTCGCTATTCTTAAATCAATAAACCTTATGCCGCGACGACTTCACTTGAGCTTAATATTTGATCCACCCAGAAAAGACTCTCTTATTTTGTGAATTTGTATGGAATTTTAGTTTGGGAATTCCAATCGACGTAAACTGTTTAACCTTGTGTGTGTTAAGCGCCGAACAGACAGATGAACTAGCGAGCGAGGAGAGGTTTTTCTGTTTAGCTGAACCTATACATCATGTGTATTAAGCTGTTATAAATACTGGAGGTAAGTTAAATTTTGTTGATTTGTTCGAGGTAGACAGAGTTTCGATTTGGGGATAGTCCACTTTATTATATTTAAGACAACTGGAGATGACCTGATTTGGCACAGGCATCAGATGATATGTAAGATATGGCCGGATGGAAGCACATCCGACCCAATCCACAAGAAAGGAAACTCCCTAAATTGTTTCTTAAACAACGTACATGTACATTTTTTGTGAGCCCATGAAACAATTCGTGATGAATGCGACAGATCCAAATCAGTGCGACTTCAGGCCACGTTATCTATTAGTGTCTGACGATGTAGGCCAAAGTAAACCCATTGTGATACCACGCGGTTTGACTGCTCCTAAACTTGGAGCCCGTTGGTACTTATGACAAAGCGGTTTAGCTGCCAAATGTTGGCGCTATTTAGTTCGCTAAGAAATAGTAGACCCCCAGTAATGACTTCCTACGGCTGGATAGAGTCCTGAGTGAAGGTCTGCTTAGTCTAGGCAGACAGATTTATCGTTTATGACTTAGTCCTGGTCATTTAGTGGAGGTATTGCCATCTAGCCACTTGTGGTTGATTGTTGTAATTGTTCTAATTATGTTTATCTTAAGAGACTACATGCCAGGGAAGTCCATAACAGACCAGATTTCCAAACTACGGCAGATCCTTGAAGAGACCAAAGAATTGCAAATCAACACCCATTACCTATTAGTCGATTTCAAACCAGCATATGATATTGCACGTCACCGCCTGGTTTTGGCATTCTTGCTAAACTCTTCAGGTTGTGTGGGGCGATGATGTAAAATCAATCAATGTCGGTAAGGAACTCACCAAGAACTTGAATGTCAAAAAAGACTTTATTTTATTTATACAAGGCGTGGAGCTCTCATGTGACGTTTTCAACAACGTTTTATTTGGGATCATAAAGCAATTGAGTAATAGAGCCGTCTCGCGAAGGAGTAAGTTGTCTTTATACTATGCATTGATCAGCCCAGGTGATAAACAAGGACAATCTCAAAAGCGGATGAAGTCCTTGTTCTGTGTGCAATTTTCGTATCTTGGCCACGATAGGCCTCTCTAGAATTCCATTTGTCGTTAGTTTCTGCACACCTTATTCCCTTGCATCTAGAGGAGAAGATTCACCACGAACTGTACAGCGGCATGACTTTAGCTAAGCGTATACGGACCCAGGTCTGTGGACAACTTAAATTCGGGACTATGAGTTGTCGACTCCGAACTTGTGGGATAAAAAAAACAGAGCACGCCTGCGTCTAAAGTTGCACACCCCAGTGGAGAGGGCCTCATCCAACTTGGTGCCCGCAATTAGAGGTAGCTACTTAGAGATCATGCTGACTTTAGAGGCTTGTCGGTTGAGGCCCACAAAGGAGAAACAAAGAAAGTAACAATCCATCCGTGTCAGAAGATTCTTATAAAGAACATTAAAAGAGAGCTCCTGCCAAACCATATTGACAAAATTTAAGACATCACGAACGTTCAGATATTCGAAATCAAGCAAAGATGAATATGCCGTCACAGGTCTATTAGAAAATACCTTAATAAACTCAATGAAAGTCACAATAGTCATCTGAATTCAAGTAGTCTGGCGATAAAAACTACAAGAACTGATTTATAGTCAAAACCACATACAATCCCACCTTTTTCTACACCCAAATCAATCTCAAATAGTTGCATCATAAAGAACCTATATCGACAGCACGTCACATTAAAACACAATAAAAATCTCACACCCTATAAGACAACTAGTTTCTCTTGTGTCCATAACCGTATGCATCCGGACGTCTTCATCTTTTTATCTTTCCATTTATTTCTCTTCGCAGCGATCGTTGTCTGGAGTCAACAAAAACTTTCAATTTCCTCAACAAATTAGAAAATAATATTTCAATGGTTTCTGCTTCCTTTTTATACATTACCATCACATTGCGCTTCTTTGCCTCTTCATCTTCCTTCCACTCACTGGCAGACATGTGCTGTCGGCAAATGGAATACAGATTCATTGGCGTACAGGAACAAAAAAAAATATACAGAAAACACCTCCTGTGGAGTCGCAGTAGCGATATCGACAGCGCTACGAACAACAGCATCGTCATTATCGTCTTCTCCAGCCATCGTAGCGTTAACTGAAGACATAATACAGAGATATATTGACCCAATTGTCTAGTGACCCACTCTCCGGAGCTGCAATGAAGTTTTCATTTTCCGCTTTGGGAAGATTTACCTTACGAATAAGTATGAAGCCAACGAGAATCGTCAAACCAAGTAACCAGCAACCAGTGGTGCACTCGGTTTGCCTGCTTGGTATGGAAAAGAAAATCTAAGTGCTACCAGCTACTTCTAAAAAGTCTGCATTGTGCTGGTGATGACAGACGGACACGGTGAGGATGACTACGAGTCGCAACGACACCAACTACTACTATTCTTCTCCTCACTCAACAAAATAGTCCACTGCTCCGTAGCTTGTTAATTGAAATCTGGAAGTTTACGCTTTTGAATCGTGTATGTATCACAATGTTTCTGCATTCACAGGGTCTACTACACCGGGGCTAGAGCTTCTGTTACTTGTTGCACTGCATTGCGTTAAGATTGCAACAGTTTTTTTTTTATTTTTTTTTTTCCTGTCTTTCTCATTTTCAGTTTCGCTGTTAGACTTCTAGAGTGCATTTAAGTTGGCTGTGTCTCGGTGACTGGATATACCGGTTATGCCCCTAACATGTCTCGCCGTAGATAGATACTACTTGCTCTTGATAGACTAAATTAAACATCCATACCCGTCGAGGCTGTGCTTGTTGCACACACCCGTAAATTTGTAAGCAGGTGCAATTTCTCTAACGACGATCTTTCATTTTTCAGTTTCAAGAATGTATGCATGTAAGAGTGCTTTGTCGTACCCGTCGAGCAATCATAGGGTCGCGGTCAAGAGGTGGTAAAATTCCATTCGGCCCAAGTAATGTGATCAGTTAGCGGCAATCACCCCATGACTACTAACTGTACTCTACTGCTCATAAAGCGCTAAATTCGACATTACGACACTTTTTTTTTCGGGGACTGTAAACTGAATCTGACCCAGTTAGGTTTCGTTCTGTTCTTTTTTCTTGTCTTCTTATTTCGTTATATGTACATATATATATTTTTTTTTACGGAAAGATGATACCTCCGCAAGAGTTCATTGTGAATCATACACAGTGGATGACAGATGGTCGAAAGAACAGTAAAGCTCGTTATCCCTTAGATTGCTGTTTTGCTTCGAAGCCGAATGACGATGCACAAATAAGAAGACTCTCCATTGTTGAGTTCTTTCACAATAAATCAGATTGGGTGATCGACTTATGGTTGTGTGAATCGATGACCTTTTTGGATCGTTTTTTTTTTTTCCCTCTCTTTCACAGTTGAGACGAGCCGAGGAAACTTCCAGATTGAGTACTGAAATTTGCTCAACGATGAACATGTATATTATAGCACTTTATTTATTTGTTTTTTTTTTTAATTTCACCAATTCCGCAATTTGGATAACAGCGTTGATGAGTTGTACTGCTATTGGAAATTTATGGCGATTTTTGTTTTTGTTATTTTTATGAAATTGGATAGGGGCGCAGTTTCGTCGAATTTTGAAATACATGTATATGTACATAGCATGCCAATAGAAGAATTAGTTCCGAAGAACTTAATTCACAGAACCTCACGGACGATGATATCAGGCATTCAGAATACACCTTTATTTTTATTTAGTGGAGGTGTGTATCACTGAACCCATCCCTTGGATCATTGACACAAGGATCGACAACAAGACATTAAATTAATTAAAAGAGCCAAAAAAAGCATCACGCATCATCATAAGGCCCGGAGTAGACCCGAACTTGCTCGATATAAGTTAATTAATACTCCAACATTTCATCATACAAGGTTGCACAACCATCCCTGAAACATGTTTTCGTATACAAAAAAACGTCATAATCAGCAAAAAGAGAAGAATACGTATTATCGTGTAACTTCCTCAAGTTTTCTTAACCCAGACAAGTATTCCAATGTGTGTACGCAGGGCAAGAGTCAAGCCAAACAGAATTTATCCAGCTTCTGAGCATCTCTTACCTGGCGGTGAAAGCGAAGAAGAAAATGTAAACGGATGTTGTTTACAAAGAGAAAATCATGAGTTCACCGGTTACGTTAAAATATTAACTGCGTCAACCTTGACTTCACGTATGCAGAACATAATCTGAATTGCTCTTTGTTTCCGTAACAAGGACTGGATGTGGATATTATGCAGTAATACTCCAAAATGAATTACATTTGACATTTCGAAAAAAAAAAAAAACAACACGAGCACTGGACTGTTCGTGTTGGCAACTGTTGAAGCAGAAGGACAATGTTCGTCAATCGGATTCTGTAAATTTCTAGGAGGCAGTAAATAAATAGTAAATAAACAACCAATGCATTTAATTTTAAACTTCCAACAAATAATTTATTGGTTCAATGTAATCAAATAGAAAGTATTCATTTAAACAAAAATAAAAAAACATTGTAGATATTTGTAATTTTCAAACGTTTCAAATTGCAAAACTTTTTCAAGTATACCGCGGCTTTATTCTTTTGTTTGTTAAATAAATAAATAGGAAAATGCGTCTCACGAAACAGCTTAGGTTATTCAACTTTGCAATAAGAACAGTTTGAAGATATACATGCTGTGCTTATATATATAAATAGACTTGTATACAATAGAGTATTTAAAATAAAATCAAACAAAAAAAACTTAAAAACTATCATACAATCTTCCACCTCGATTTTTCGCATCGCCAAGAGAAAACTAAACAACAATAGACCGATTTCGTAAGATAAACATATAAATCTCATAAATAAATAACCCTTTATGTGGTAAATTTAATCCGGCAAAAATATTCCACGCAGTTTGTTGCGCTAGTTCAGTGTGTAGTATACAACTAGTAGGCATACTTGGTAAGCTTATAAATTCATTTGTATTATGAACAACAAAAAAAAAAAGAAAAAAACACAAAACCTAACCTTGAATCAATCAAATTCAAAATGCTTAGGCAACACAAGAGTCTCTCAAGGTAGAGATACTCCTATACTCGCAAAACATCAAAAATGCCTTACTATACATTTTGTTTTTCTTTACGCCCATCAAATGACAGCAAAACTGAAATTGCATGCAGCATAGCAGTATAGTAACTCAGATTTGCATATTGTAAGCTTTTCTAAAATGTCATAGGAGAGTTCATTGGGAATCATGATAGAAAACCGGATTTGTATTTCTTTTTCAGAAAGAGACAGAGCGTGGTGGTGTTCTTTGTGGTTATTGAGCAATGACCACACACAAAAACACGACCAAATGACTTCCTCCTTCTTGATTTTTTTTTGTTTTAGTTTTATTGTTTCCCTTTCACTTGTTGTGGCCCTCTAGTGTAAGCTCACGCACGAATAACTAACAAAAGCACACACAAATTAAAACAAAAAGAAAAAAATGTATAAAGGCTTGAAGAACCTGAACACTAATGCCGGAGAAAAATTACCGACCACAAGATAAAACGAATAAAAAACAAAATAGAGAATCTGAATAAGCACAAACCGAACAAAAAACAAAAAAAAGTACGAACGTTGAATAAATGAAATCGATTTGAAAAAGATACTGCTCGTACAAATATCATAAACGTATTCATCCACATACATTCGCACTCGCGCATAAATGTATGCAAAAACCGTCGAAAGTGAAAGTTTTCACTTTTCGCTTTTTACCGAGAAGGCGAACGGGCGGGCGTTAATAGTACCTCTAAGGTGCTATCGCTATTTTTTTGCTTTCGATGTATTTTTTTCTTTCTTTCCTTTTTCTTACAATAGTGGTGGTGGTGGTGAAATAAATACTAAAGTTATGATTATTTACTTAGTAACCCTACATGGATGCTACAGTATGTCGATAAAACGAAGACGATGATGCTGACGGTGCTGACGACGAGGATGACTCCGATGATTTCGTGCTTTGCTTGGAATTGTCTTGATGCGAAGAGGATTGAGTGCCCCAGAGCATATCCAGGCAATTGAAAAGTTGCGGCTCTATGCGGAGCGATCCTCCTCCGATATCGCCAGCCGCGGCTATATTGTTATTGTTGACGTCTGCAGAGAAGCAATCGAATATGGAATCATTATTGGGGAACAGGAGATTGGAGTGGTCAGTAGAATTAATAGACAGGTTTTCAAAGTTGAATATTAGCTCATCGGCACTTGGATGATTACTGCTGGTTGCACTACTGAGACCACTGTCGGAGAAGACACTGCAGCTATCCGAAGATGATGACGAGGAGCTGCTGCTGGTACCGCCGCCAATTCCTTTGATGTCGCAAGTCTCCATGAGCTTGCGTGATATCTCGTTAATGCTTTCCGTTAAGAGCGACTCTGCTGTGGGACTCAATAGGAGATCTGTGGGAAGTTTCTGCAATTGCAGGTAGGTATTATTGAAGCTGTCATCGCCGATGTGGATTCCACTAAGGATATCACCATATCCCGAGTCGCTGGAATCACTCAGACTTCCTGTGTGAGTGTTTTTAGTCAAGCTCAAATGACTGGACCGATTTGAACCGATAACTCCGACATTCTTGTTGGTCCTTTCGAATTTTGTTGTGTCTGATGAATTATCAGAATGTGATCGGCGCAGCGGAAACGCCCATATACGGCTCAATGGGTCACACTGACGACAAAAGCAAACGGACCCTGTTGCTTGGTCCTGCTGTACGTCGATTGTTGATTCATCATTTTTCAGATTGCATTGCGTTTCGTGCTCGAAACCAGGCATCTGCAGATGGTGATGTTGCTGTTCGAAAAAATTCGTGGATACGTTCTTGGGCATCGCAACTGTTTCCGGTTCATTATCCAATTTTATAAAATTGTTCGACGGTGCCAGTGGTTTTCGATCCTTTTTTCTTCTCTTCCGTGGCTTAATGATCCTCGGCAAGCAGGCAGCTGCTGCTTCGCTATGAGCACTTGTTGCTCCGCCTGGACCGGCGTTATTGTTTTCTTTTGCTTTTAAATGTAGAGAAAGTTGCCCACCAGGCTTACAGGTAAATCCTTCATGTTGATTGGAGTTTTGTGCCTTCATTTGACGAAAACTGCCACCATTCATGCGATTTCTATTGTACGATCCAGTGAGGAGTAGTGGAGCTCCTTGCGCATGCATGGCCAATCTAGTCATCGGATTGACGTTATACTCATTGGAGTGTTGATCCCTCGTCGAATTGTAAATGTGCAATGAATTACAGGACAACGCTGGCGGAGACCTGTGCGTCGAAGTGTTGGGTTTCCTTTGTCGCCGATTTGAAGAGGCTGCAGTTGAAATTAATGGGATACCTGCCCAACCGTTGCTCGTGTGTTGACTGAAGCATTGAAGCATTGCATAGTTCTGCTGTTGTACTTGTTGATGATGCTGATGATAAGCTAAATTTTGTTGTTGGTGTTGATGATGGAGTTGTTGGTTATGATGATGAGCTCCAAGATGGTTGTAAAAAAAATTTTGTGGCCTACATCCTGATGATCCCGGTTGCGGTACAACTCGCCCCGATACATTGGATTTCATAATCTCGTTTGCGAAGATTTAAAGAGCATTCCATTCGTTTATCACCGAAGAAGCTGATGATGACAATCTTTTGCCACATACACACGAATCAGCGCAAATGGCAATTTAAACACAATTTCGAAATAAAAGTCTTCGTTCTTTACTACCGCTACTATTGAATTCCATTCACCGTTCAACCGACATCGACAAAGACGACGAACAACTACCAAAGTTTCGCAACATTACCGCAATGATGACGGCCACACACAACTATCGGCACAAAAGATACAAATATTCAACATTAACTTCTTTAAGCCGTCCTCTTCAACAAGAGCTCTTTCGCGCAATGTAGCACTTAATATCTCTTCTTGTCCCCAAGAGCGACACAAGAAAAACCAACAAATCAAAACGACTGTGTTACGAAATGCTGTGACACACTAAGAAATTAAAAAAATCTCACGACCAAGCGATTGCGATGATGACAGCGACGCAGCGACGTCGATGAGGAGCGTATTTCAATTCTGAAGCCGACCGACCGCTGTCAACGTAAGTGGCCAACTAAAAAAAAAACTCAACAGCAACTCCTAACCAAGCCGCGATTGGGAAGACACAACACTGTCGGTGTAGAGCACGATGTGGTGTTGGCTAAAGTGGCTAAAGAAGAGCGCGATCGAGAGCATAGCCGAATGGGAAAAAAAATGAAAAGAAGGGGAAATAAATAAGTTCCACAAACATTTACTATCAACGGCGGCGATCCACTGCAGCATGTGGTGGATAGAAACGCACGCTGAGGCGGAACAACATCTATCACATGCTGATGTGTTTACCTGTTGAAATCCAAACCGCTGGAAACTTTAACATGTTACATGAAACGAATGAGAATTAATTTATTAACAAAATTATTTCACCGGAATTATGTAAATATTTAACAGCCCTGTCAAACGTCGTATCGTTTTATAGTCATATGAAAGGCTTTTGCCACCAGGAAAGTACACCTACACATTGAATATATGGACATAATTAGTTCTCTCTGTTCATCTCTGATTGAGAAAAGTAGCTCCTTTAAAAAGTACATCCTGCTGATCCTTCCATCGTGCAAAATTGTCCTCCACATCGTTAGGGTATTCGGTAAATCAAAGTATGGGAATGATGTCAATCATTCCACTCTTAAGCATACATTGCAAATTGTAATTGACAGCATTTATACTAAATATTTTATTTAAAACAAATTTATCTTCTACATTCACATTCAAAACACGACTTCAACACCGCACGGCTGTGCATATGAAGATCTCACTCAACTATATCTTTCAGTCGTCTATAGATATGAGATATAGTTAATTTTCCACTTGATGAATATTGGTTACAAGGTGTTCTTTGTATAATGATCTAGCTTTGGTTCTTAATCAGGGCTTGACTATATACAGCCACTCAGTCAGTGTATTCTACTAACGGCTCAAAAAATACCCTACCGCTACGGGGTTCTTCCAAACAAAATACATGTACATTCACTGCAATTAATAACAGAAAGCAGAAAATCATTGCAAAGATGCACAGCACTTACAAATGCCGCCGTACCACACCGCTGTTCGCAAATTGCCATATGTCAGTGCACCTTTCTTTTCACATTTTGCATTTTCACGGTGGTGTAGGGAAAATCGGTCAACGGGAACCATGCACCATAGCAGTATGTGTTCAACGGGTATCATACTTCTGTTGGTGATGGTGTTGCAAGAAGAAAAACTTTCTCTTTTCTTTTTCCTTAATATCCCCCGACGAGTCTGTCCACAACCACCACCGTCGTCATCACCGTCGTCGTCGTCGTCTTCGTCATCATCATAGCATTCGTTGTTGTAGTTTTCGTTTTCATTTTCATTTGCAAATCTCTTGAATACGATAGATATCTCTATGGTTCACTCTGTGGTTAATGGGGGGAAGCTCGACGGATCAGCGCAGCAAAGCTTAACATATTCACGGTTAAATGCATCCAACGAACCCAGCGATCATCCAATCTAATGAAAGTGCTTCGAATTTCAGTTTTTTTTTGAGAAGTTGCTTTGCGCTCTCTCTCTCTTTTTCTTGATATCCATATCCACCGCAATCACTAGCTAGCTACCACCAAGCAGTGCTTGCTGGAGAGATTCTGAATTTGCTGCTGTAGGTGAATAAAGGGAGGACGTCGTTGAGTGCTATCCAGTCACAATAACTTTCGATTTTCATTGTATAAATTTCAGAGAGTTTGTTTTATCTTTCAGAGCTAATAACAATTAGGAATGGTTTTATGACGATAATCGTGACGAAATCTTTTCTCAGACGTTCGAAAGCCGCACGCCTTTGTTGGTATAAATAAAACGATGGTATTATGATACAAAATAGAATCTAAATCTCCTCTTCCACTTTTACTATGGAAATTATTATTACGAAACCGATTTTTGACGGCATGAGTTATAGAGAATCGACAGGTTTTTTTAAAAAATTAGTCTGCATACCTTTCCCCTGAGGAAAAGAATTTTATGAAAATATATTCATTTTTCAATTCACAATATGGGTATCAAACCATAATTCATCTGAGTCAACGTTGTAGAGAACTGTCATTACATAAGTTCATAATGTATGTATTTTGAGCTCGATTTCTGGGCAGTCATCATTCGACTAGGATTTGTTTAAGGATCAGGGACTAAGGGGAAATAGTGGCGCTTACAATTAATGCTACAAAACGAACATTTTGTACCTGCTTGCCAAGCCCTTTCTCCCAACCAAATAACATCGCAGAGAAAGTATAGAACCTTCCTTATTTGAGAGAAAATAAGTGTCGGAAAGGTTAAAACAGTTTTCGTATTGGTGTTTGCACATAGAGTTGAATCAGAGAAGTTATGTATATGTGTTGCAGCCAATGCAGGGAGAAACACTCAACAGCAGCATTTCGTCGGAAACAGGTGTCAGAAATTATTTCGTAGGCTTGACTAAGCCTCAGACTCACGAGCTGGCGCGATAGTTCGAGGGAGAAATGAGAGAGCAAGGAGATTTCCAACTTCTACACCCCTTGCCCCTTGATTTCATCTGTCTGTGAATACGTTTGAGCTGATGTGAACTGCCGGGGAAGGAGGACCCATGGATTTCGTAAATATATACATATCACTTTTCGCGGTCGTAGGGAAGGGATAATTCTGGATATCGCCTTACGCTCTTATTTCTGGTTCGATGGCAGCTTAGCTTCTATAGCACCCATTCACGCTAAGCCTGCTTGTGTTCTCCCAAAAATGCATGAGATCTACACAGTTGTATGCCGACGAAGTTCGAGAAGCATTGCCAGTGTCTCGAATAAAGTGGAGCCATGTGCTATGAAAGTTGGAAAATCCGGGCTTGAACCTGGCTTCCGCGGTAGAAGTAATACAATAATAGGAGATTAAGGAATCACAAACGTTTGCTCGATCCTCAAAAAAGGAGACCGCTGCGTCAATTACAACATCTTGTCTGCCGTTTTGTACGACCGCCATTCGTAAATAATTGTGACATGTCCTTATCGGCGTGGTTTCAAACCGGGGAAGTTCACCAGCTAACAAATCTTTTGACTACGACAGACCTTGGAAAAAACCCAAGAAATGGAGATCAACACCCACCACCTATTCGTCGATTTCAAGGCCGCGTATGACAACATAAATGCAGCCTATATATAATTATACTAAGTCATGTCTAGTTTTGACATTCCTGCCAAATTTGTCAGATTGTACAGGATGACGATGGAGAATACTCGCTGCTCCACCGAAGTCGGAAACAAACTCAACGAGCCCTTCAATGTCAAAAAAGGATTTAGACATGGCGACGTGCTTTTTTTGATTTTATCAACATCATTCTTGAGAAGGACAAGAGGCACGATTTTCAAAAAGTACGTAAAATTGCTAGCACATGCGGACGATATTGACATGATTATTCAAACGCAGAGAGCCTTCATTGAAGAGTTTGCTGGTTTGAATCGGAAAATAAATGGATTTAGCGAAAACACACCATCGACCGCTTGGCCAATGTAAACAGTACGAATACCGAGATTAAACGCAGGACAATTCTTGCCAATCGTTGAGTAGTAGAGCTCTCTCCGAAAGGACGAGATATATTGTCTTTCGTGATTCGAGATGAAAGTTCTGCGTCTTGCCATGATTCAAGGCATTATTAAATTCATTTTAATTTTGGCACAATCTCCCTCGAATCACTGACCATGGTTAGAACAGAGGCCGCTATGAAAAGTTGTCTAAGTTTGTCTAAGTTAGCAATAAGTATTGCAGATACCACCTCCAGTCGAGAGAGTGGTTGCTGTCTGCATTGTCAACACAGGAGTACATCCGCCCTTGTCGATGACCCGATCATCATTCCCCTGAGATAAGATTTTACACAAGACAACTAAAGTAATAGATAAGAGTTAAAAAAAAAACTCGTATAAAAATACGAGTTTTATAGCATATCGAAAATAGCTTTGCCGGAAAAAATACTTTTCAAAGTGCCACCACTGATATCAAAAAGTGCCATTTTAAGGTACAGGGTGCCACAAACGGAGATATACTCAAAATATATATTTTTGTGGCGTCGCACGACTTTTTTCAACAATCATTTCGAGACCATCGTGCGTAACTCAGATGTCAATACTAGTAGCACGACCGACTGCAAGTCTATGTAAGTGATCGCATATTTCGAGGACATTCACATCACTTACTCACAAATACCAAAGCCAGCGAACCAACGCCTTGAGTTTTACATCAGGCATCAATTAAGTTCATGAATTATTGGACAGTCCCTCTCATTCGGTAAAGTGTGTACCGATAGTCGTCTCAAACTAGATGACGCGTTAGCACTAATCTCAAATCATTGAATGAGATTTGATTTTGGTTTAATGAGCAACCTCCACGACGCCTCGACAAGGGGTACGCCGCTTTGTCAGGCTGATACCGGCCGTTCGACTCAGTAGTTCTTGACCTACTGTATGCAGCATGCTTTTCTTAAGAAACTATGACAGAAATGCCAAAAGCCTGGGCTTTACTCAGTGAACGTATTTTTTTCTACGACCTACTTGTAACTCCAAATTCAGCCGTATATTAACCAGCGGCTCAAGCTCGAAATACTCTACTCTACAGAACATAATTTCGTGGATTCCATGAAGTTGAGAAAAATTAAAGGAAGCACATAAATATATTCATCAAAACGTTACCAGGGCTCAACTCAACTCTTCCGGAAAGTAGTTGCCACCGTTTGTAGCGATTGTTTAATAGATGTTGATGCAAAAGTGTTAAATTTCCAAATTTTGATCAGATTCCAAATTCCAAGTCAAAGTGCCGCAGAAAATGTTCCATAATGGCACGATCGTGCAACCCGAAGAGCAACTCCTTCCCTCCCCCGCTCTGCCATTTTGGTGGCAATAAACTACACTGCCCACAAAACGACACTACGCAGGATAAACCACAGAAGACGACTTCGCACTCCCTAACCATAACCTGATCCTTATTAAAGAACTTACAAACTCGATACCATAGACACTGATTTAAAATTTATTCAATTAAAAACTAAAATGCAATGGGTCAGTTTATATGTATGTTGATATTGATAAACAGAAAGAGGTAAACTTACATGATAGATTATCCAGCATATACGTAAGCAGCTTCTGTGTACCATTTGGCTCGTTATATATAGATAGAAACTCCTTCTGCAAGGGATTTCCGAGAAGGCCTAGCACATGTAAATGAAACAATTTTCCAATTTCATACGGGAGAACGCGCAGACAGTTGTGGTTCAGAAGAAGTTCTCTGAAAAGTTATAATGCAATATATGAATATTCGTGCTTTTAATTTAGCATCATTTTTGTTTTGTAACAAACCTCAATTGAATTAATTCTCCCAGCTCAGCTGGTAGACTTCTCAATTTATTGCTTGACACATCCAGTGTTCGAAGATTAACTAACAGTCCGATGTCGGAAGGCAACCGCATTAATTGATTTTCATTTAGGTATAGTGCAGTCAAGTGTTCAAACTGCCAGAGTGTAGGACTGATATTCCGCACATACCCTGGAAAATTAAAACACACTGTTGTAGTCATAAACAACTCCAACCCAATCGGTGACTTGTAATTTACCTGTTATCTCGATACCAGACCAGGACGATTTTTTACCTGAAGCAGCTTCTTCTGGCGACATGATAATCTGTTGCCGCCTGTTACTGCCTTCATATTTGTCCTTGCTACGAGACATTTTGTAACAGTTGCCTAAACGATACAAATGCTAGTGAGTATGATTTTGACCATTATTTCAAGTTAAATTTATTTGCTACTGCGAGAACTAAAAGAAAACATTTTGCATGAACTATTTAGCACGCAAGATTTCTTCTTTTTTATCATTTTTTTTTTTTTAAATTCAAAGGTATAGTCTTATTTTAATTTATGGTAAAGAACAACAAACAAAAATTATGTAAAAAATATAACCTTTCATAATAACCGGTTGTTGGTAAGCGTGTCTGCAAAATATTAATATATAGATTAGTGAAAGAAAATAAAAAAAAAACAACGTAAACGAAACTAAACAAACAAGCATTTCATATTATTCAATTGAAATAATAGAAACAACAACAAAACAAAACTGACAGCATAGTCACTATACACATAAAGAACTCTATGTGAAAGCCAAACTTAAATTCAAAGACATAATTTGTGTGATCTTAAAATGTATGTGTTCCTAGTTCTTTGTTTGTGTACTTCCTGGCAAAGATATTAATTGTATTTTAAAAAGCATATATTAGGTGTAACAAAACAATTTAGTAATCACTGAAATATTGTTAACTGCTTCTACCTCCGGTTTGTACATGGGAGTGCATGCCAAAGAAATAAAAAACGACAAAGCAAGTACTTTGAATGTTTCAGTGTACATTTAGAGATAAATCAAAATGTACAGGTTATTTTAATATTTACACAATTGGTGGTCCATTTTTAACACAGCTATGGGAGGTATGCATATCTCAACTTTATTGAATAAACCAAAGCATATGATTTGAGTTGAATGTAAATAATGTATCATACATATGTTATGCCTCAAGCAAAAATGTATTTAACAGCATTTAAAGTAAGTAAACACAGTAATTTTTAACACCACGCGGCTTTCAATGAGTGAATATCGAGGAGTGCATAATCCTGATGTGATAGACAACCAACTCAAGTGGGATAACTTTTAAAACATAAGCTTTGGTTGGAGGAAAGCAGCTTCAATCGTTTCATATTTTATAATACGTTATGACAACAAATATATTAATACATTTATTTTTTGTTCTGTGTTTTATTGATAATCCTGTAGTTGGTTCATTTTGCTGCGATTTACACGACCCTGTCAGATACAGGGTCATTGGAAAATATAACCTATACGTCACAACAGCACACTGTTCGGTATCTACTATAAAGTGTATAAGCTAGTCTGTTGAAACGGCTCCTAAAGCGATTACTCAGCTCAGCCTATCCTCGATTTCTGCCAAAATTTTCAGATACTATTGCCTCACTCGAACTGAATGGAAGTAGTAATAAATATGGGTGGTGGGAGATGGCCACGGCCTAGCTTCTACAGCTGTATCGTTGTGTATATGTGCGTCGGCTTCTACGCGCTTGAACCTTCCTGATCCTAGGTTCGATATGTTACGATAAAAATAACGCCTCTTTCGAGTCACTGACAAAACTCAATGAGCATAAAACTCTAGGTCCCTTCCATTCGGCAGAGGACAGTACCACGCAAAACACGAGTGGTTACATGTACGTACATGTTCCTGACATTAAATAAACATTATAGAAGTCTTTCACTTCAGAGGACCCTGCTCGTTGAGGTCAATGACTTTCTTTCTAAAAGCCATTTCCAATCGCTTGGTCTGAATAAACATAAACAAATTTGGATTATTTCCGTGCAGACATGAAAACAAAAATTCAGTGTTTGTTCATATACCTCGCCGTACAAATAGAGTACTTTTAATCGAACCTAATTTCTTGTGAATACATTCTATATACTGTCACAATTTTATCTCATAGCCATGTACATGGGGGCATACAGACTAGAGTTATGCTAGTTTAGGTACCTATACTGTGATGTATTATTAAGACAACGAGATGCGCAATTTTGCCTTATTATCTAAATTTCAATTTCAATTGTTTTTGTGGATCGCAAAAATTTCTTCAAATGTGGTAATGACTGAACAATGCACTTCATCCTGTACCATCGTAGTTCTTCAAGAAATAAACAATCTCTAAAACCTCCTTGTAATCGTGTTCTTAATAAATCATTCTCACATTAAGAAATTAACTGACAAATATGTAAGTACATATTTTCTGTGTCCGTCATATAGTTCATTTAGCACTGAAGCAGAGAACACAAACTGGTAGCATGGATATAAGAGGCTGTGATAGCATAAATAGGCAAATTTACGTGTAGATGATGAACCAGTAGATAAATTTATTACCGCGCATTTAGAACGACTGATATCGCACATAGCACTTAACCAGTTTGTGCAGGATGACACGTAGTGCAGTTAAAATGTTTCGCAAAAGATATGTGCCTTCATTTATACGTGCGTTAAGTTCAAACCTGGTACAGAACTTATTAACAAATCTCTTAAGTTTATCAGATGGAATCACTTATTACAATTGAGTACATGGGTTCGTTAAACAATTGCTTCATTCTTCGTAGAATGCTTCTGTCATCAATTAAGGGTCGTGAATCTTGATAAAGCAAAAAGAAGATACTATCCGCTCAAGATGTCCAAAGAATGGCTGTAATTACAAGGCGGAAACACCGACAACATAACCAAGACGGTATAGTCATGCATTAACTATTAAAACTAAGATTTCAATAGAATTCAGAATTGTCGCAAAGTTAATTTTTTCCCAATGAGCTTGAAAGTTTTTGCTTACTGAAATTTAATTTCCAAAAATGGAATCAAAATAATTAATCCAATTATCAACTACCACCAATCTAATTGCCTTATACTTCAGAGCTCTCATGAATCAATTCCTCCTACACTCTTCACTTATTTATCAAATGATTTTGTCTTAGTTGTCATAATCCATCCTACAAGAAGTTTATGTTCTCATTCAAAATTACTGTCAGAAGAGCTCCATGGTTTTTCACAGACTAACTATCGTATGCCAACTGCTCCAAAACATGAATTATGGCAAAAATGGCGCAGAATATCAACAGCCAAACTTTAAACCACAGCGACACAATATGGATGGAACGCAATCCCAAAATGCTTTGGAGAAATTCTTTCTTTTATTCCTCCCATGAAACCGTGTAAAACTGATGCAAAATGAACCAAAACACGCGGCTATTTTATTTATCTGTTATGTACTTAATGCGAATACATATGTATGTAGATATATGTATACTAAGGAGAGAAAAAAAATGAAAACGGAAACAAAAGTTGGCAAAAGGAAAACAAAGAAAAATGTTTTGCAAACCTTCATCTACTTTTACCGAAATACTTTTATTCTTTTGTTTAGATTTTTTAAGATATTTTTGAGAAAAAAAAAGTTATGCTCGTTTTGGAAGAGGGGGCAAATAATGCGAGATGTTTTCAACGAATTACTACACTCTTGTGTACTTGCGTCGTTCGCACTTATTTATTGTTTAACTTAAAAGTTTGATTTATGCTTTTTGACCTGTCTCAGAGATTTGTTTTGGCGTTAACATTTGCAGAGGAAGATATACAGCATACAGTACCTAGACATTTATTTTATTTTTGTTTTACCACTCCGTTAAAAAAAAATATATTAATTTTCTTTCTTGTTTTCGCGAAGAAAGTTTTGGGTTTTCTTTTTTCTTTTTTTTGCACACAGAAGAAATATTTTTTTCTTTCGCTCTCGTATTTCTTTTTCGTTCTTCCTTAACCACAATTTTTTTAAGCTACTTCTGCTTTTGTCACTGAATCTTCTTTTTCTTGAATTTTCTCACCGCGTTCGGGGACGTGAGGAGATGGCGTTCGAGAACTGAATTTTTTACACCTTAGAATTATTCATGGATTGTTATTTTTTCAACTTTCTGGGATTAACTACAAATTAGAAAATATATAGATGATGTTTGGCAAAACTGCAATAGGATTTTTGGTCGTCTATTTTGGTGGAATTTTGATTAGAAATATGACACAACACAGTCACAGAGTGAAATTCACCACGGGAAATATACTTTCGGAAACGAAACTAGGCTTTCAAGACTTTGCAAATCGTTTTGCAATGCTTTCTCCCAATCAAGTAATGAAATTTTTTTGCAATGTATAGCTTTTCACTGCAATTAATATTTTTTTGTATATTATTTACTTTTGGGAATTAGTTCATTACACGAATTGCGAAGTTAACGCCGTGGATACATGTCGCGTCGCGTATATTATGGCCTGTTACTTTTTTTTGCTGTAGACGGATAGGTGGTGAAATTACTCACCACTCATTTGTCAAGTTATGCTTGAAACAAAACCATTATGTTTTATTTTAGACTCAAACCTTCTTTAACATGTTTGCAGAGTTCAGGCAAGCAACATATGATCAAATAAATAAAAAAAAACAATGAAATCAGTTCTAATATTTCTTTCTACATGAAACCTAAAAAAAATTGTATTACATTTATAATTCATTTTATCATAGAAACTTGTACTCGTGCCTAATGGAATAAAGTTGATTATGCTTCTTATAGAAAGGATCTATGATGTTTCAATGTTTGTAAGACGGGGATATAGGATAGGGGCAATTCCATAACATGGTAGGTGTTAACTAGAAAGCTAGACCAATATCCGTAATTTTGTATGTAGATGATTTGGTCTTACCATCAAAATGTACCCGCCTTGCTGGTAACATACAGTGAGCGTCAGAAATGTATGAACAGTCATAATATACCATATAGTGCAACTAGAAACTCCTTTTTTTATTATTCAATATAAAATAGTTGAAAACTTAAAAATGTCTCTACATCTCTATATTGTTTGCTTCCCCAAACGTGGGCTGGGTCTCACATAGAGCTTCGAAAACGGTGACTTTACCATTATATACCGACAGACCTAGACTTGATTTTTTATGTAAGTTACTTTTAAAGTGTGCTCAATCTTTCATTCATTCCCTTACGACTTCAATTTTTAACGTCCTTGGATATTTTGTTCTTCTAATTTCTAAATTAAAACAGCATACTCAGGTGCGGTTAGGTGAGTGGGTAGACATGGTGGGGCCACACCTCCCTTATGTCCGTCTGGACCCATTGTGATGCCCATGGGGGAACAATTTGAATCCTCCTATTTCCTACTCGTGTCCTCCTTCGGGTGTTGATGGGTGGATTTAGTCCAGCTTGAACCTGCAAATAGATGTTAGTGAAATTTCTGCAGGTTCCTGGAGATTTTAGAAGAATTTCTCCCAGTGCTCTATGTCTCAGTAGGCAGAGACTGGGGCATTAACAAAGGAGTATCCTCTATGTCCGCTTCGTGCTCACAGTCTCTGCACTCTATGGTATTCTGGTCCCATTTTGTTTTCTTGGTATCTCAAATGATTATGACTGGTTAGCTTACTTGCATAAAATTCAATTCCACTATTTCTTTTAAACTGAGACATTTTATTTATTTAGACGTTTTCTTAGTTCTCATTAAAATAATATAAACAAACTGAACCCAGTAACACTAGTTTGTTTGTAATGAAGAAACATAAGTGAATGCGTTCTTTTACTACAGCGATTTTTTCACATGAGTACATACTACTATAATTGTAGCTCAAGGAAATACATACATACAACAATTTTCTGTTTCTTCCATGATCGTTTTTGGTGTATAGTATGTCCGTTATGAGGTGGTTAACTGGGGTGCCAAGACCTAACATGAAACAATTGTCTATTGTCATTCAAATCCAAACAAACATTTTTTGCTCGATAGACCTTTAAATTCATGTCTGTCTCAAGTACATAGGGCTCCGTTATAAAGTTCACGAATATCCCTATCTTCATGACGGGAGCATGAGCAATTTTTCCGTAAGGAGGTGTATCCCTTAAGAGGGGTGTTCGTAACGAGAGGTCTCACTGTACTTGGTTTGAGTATATTTGATTGATTTTTGAGTTAAAAAAATACTTCAATTTATTACTTTAGCATTTTTATTTCCATGCAAGTCTTGTAAAGAAATAAATATATAATACACACATATATATATATTATAAAAAGGATTTCCTCTTAAAACTACCGTCTTAAAATAATTGTTTTGCTTAAAAGCAAATGCATAAAATATTACAGCAATGTTCATTGAAACGAAAAACATATAATTAAGGTAATAAAACAAAAAATAGTTGATGTTGGTCATTGTGCTTCATGTTTACATGATCTTTTTTTTACTTAAATCTATTTGATAGGTTATTTTTTTTTTCAAATCAAAACAAGAAACAAAATAATAAACGTTCAACGGAATTAACTTGTTTGTGAATAATACTTTGTACAAAACTCAATGAAGTACAACAAAATAAACTTATTTCGAAATATTAAAAAAAAAAAAGAAAAAACGAAACAAAAATTAAATGCACAGAAATGCAATTGCCTACAGAATAAGAAAGCTTGGAATCACATATATTACCTAATTAACTGCTAGACGGGGAACTATGTATGCATGAATGTGAATATATAATATATTATAGAGCGCTAGACAAGAGTCCTCGCTACCGACTTGAATTACTTAGAATGTATCCTTGTATGCATAAAAAATATAAAATCAAACATATTTATAAAGAATGTAGTTAAGTTTATGTATGTAGTTGCCTCTGATGACGTTAGTATAAATATTTTGACGTTGTGATGCACTCAAAATGCAAAAGAAAAAAAAAAAACACAGATTACACCTGGAAGTAATCATCCACATCTCCATTTTCGCTTGGTGTAGCACTCTCGCTTGTACTGATTAATTTTGAATCAGTATTCGATGGTTTACCATCCATACTTGAAGGTGTACTCACTGGTATGTCTGAGCTGACGGTGGTAGTTGTATTAGTATTTGATTCGGTTTTTAGTCTCTCATATGGATTCTCCAAATCGAGGTATCGAACAGATTCATAGTTTGGATCTGAATCGCTGCCCGTTAAAGATTCATAGTTGCCGGACAGTAAGTGATTACTGCTGCTGCTTAGTGTGGCCGAGGTATCGCTACTGGTTTTAATTATAAGCACTTGGTCTGTGCTGCTTTGGCTTGTTGTAGGAGAGTTTAGGGATCGTTCAAACGCGTTCGGGGGAGGCGGTGGTGGCTGTGATATTTTTGAATATATTTCCGATTCAATCTCATAGCTGTTCTTATAATTACAATTAATAGTGATGCTTTCTTTACACTTTTGTGCCTCAGCAATGCTGGCATAGTCGTGAAGCTTAGTATTAATTTCTATTTTTGGTTCTCCAATACGACTGTAACCGGGAATGTCTTCATCAATTTGATTTCTTTCTTTCACCTTACTATACCCATCGATCATATCATCAAAATCGGCTCGAGGTTTCTCCAGAACTTTTGCATATCCATCATCTGAACCAGTTGTACAGTATTTAGCAGGTTGTAGTACTTCATAGTTTGGATCGTAGTCGGATGTTGTTTTTCTTTGGGTTTGGTTTGCGCTTGATTTAACAAGTGTTTCATAGCCCGGATCGCTGTTGTTCGCGGATGATTGATCTGGTAGACTCTCGTAACCGGCTTCATTACTCAATTTCAAAACTGGATTCAACGATGATGTATTGACAAAGCTTTTCATCTCAGCTAAGGGTGGACGTGATGGTGAAAGCCCTGAAAATGTATCAAGAGATTAAATAATCTATACATCTGTACATTTTTATCGTTTTAGGGATGGGCAAAATAAAAAAGTAAAGCACATTAAATGATCCCTCATGTGAATGGAATTATTTCCAAAACGTTTAACAAAATAAAACATAAAACAAAACAAGGTAATTTACAACAACGTCTAGACACAAACTAAATCTTTACTAATCTATCAATTCTTCATTCCTCAGAAATCATACTAGGACTCCTAGATTTTTAGGATGTCCTTGAAAACATTTTGCCTAACGTAACCATAACAGAAACGATGTCATTTATGTTGTCAATGGATCTACTCTCGCATGATTAGAGTAATCATGCCAACACACTAAAGTCGCTCTGTTTCCTTTGCTTTGCTATTAAATAAATCCCCTCGATTGTCAATTTGTAAACAAAACTGCAAATATACACAGATCCGATTCAAAGGTGTTCTTTACAATTGTACTGACTTAAAATACGACTGGGGTGGACCGTGTTAACAAACTCTAAGTAAGTTTCGAACTATTCAACAAGTAAAGCTAACAAGAATGTATAGTGTTTCATTTTAATGAAACCAATGTAAATAAAATACTTGGGTTGAATTGAATTCCTTGAACGAACAATTAAAACACTACTTCGTCAACAACTGTAAGAGTCACGTCTAAAAAAAGCATTTAACCGAACGAGCACATTCACAAAGTAATACAGTTAACATTTAAGCGAAATCACAAACAAATTAAAGAGATAACCCTTAACATCTCAAACTACTTGCTATTGAATAAAAGTAAACATAAAGAAAACAATTAGTTACGTTTAACAACTAACAAAGTTGAACAACAAAAATAAAATGTGAATGACTTTTGTTGAATAAAACAAGAAAACGATTAAATCATTTGGCTTACTTGGCGATAAATCATTTGGAATTAGGTATGGGCTAGCATTTAGATTTGAAATTACATGTTCGCATATTCTCTCAGTTTCAGTACATTTGGTTAGAGTTAGAATTTTATTGGCTAATAGTTACCCCGTTCAGTAAGACGTTCACTTTGCAACATTTGCGCATAGCAATCCGATTTACGATTCTCAATTGTGCTCGATTTTTCTTTGATTTTATCAGCTGGAATGGTTTCGTAGCCATCATCCTTTGTGCAATAGCTGTTGCTTCGTTGTCGTCTTATGTCTAACACAAACAAAAGTATAACAGATTATCAACATTTATACGCAGTTAGTAGTACTTACTGGATAAAGGTGCGTCGTGCATAACATTTATCACATAATCCTTATAGTTAACATTCTCATTGGCGATCTTATTCATTTCTTGAGAGGAGACATTATTCTCTAAGAGTCTCCGGCCGAGTACAGGCGAGTTGTTCTGAGAGGATGAACCCTGGGAGAACTTGTTTTTCTTCATAACCTATTATGAAATTCAACTTATTTATCGAACTTTTAAAAGAATACAAAAATAAACTACCTTTGCGTACATCCCTTCAATGTCCTTGGACGGACTTAGATTCTTCTTTTTAACTGGGGAATCTTCATTGCTACTTCCATCTTGAAGAGTACATTCGATCACAGATGCGACTGAGTTCCTGCCGGAGGCAATGGAACACGTTGATGTGAGATTTGAATTGCTGCTCAAAAATTGTTGGTTTTTGGGCGTCGGTGGCAATGGGGAGTTTGCTTGTCGTTTCTCCGGCTTTGGAGAGCCTAGATTACCCATTGAACTGTTATTAGACGATGAAGATGCTTGTCTTGAGTGCATTTGCGCCCGTAAACTATCAACCGGCGGGGGAATTGGTGTACAATCCGATTTATTACTCGTACCTGTTGTCCGGGCACTGCTGCTTGCACTCTCAGCACTGTCTTGCATCCTTAGAGTGGATGAGCTACTGGAATTAATTTCAACGGCTACAACAATTGGATTCGACGGTTGAATTTGAGCATATGTCTCTGAACCACTGGTGTAAATTTCTGTAGCCACTGCACGATTATTTGGGTCTTCGATTGCTGCGTAGGTCTCATCTGTAAATAAGTGTTATATCATCTAAGGGTTGCACAATGGTATCCTATCCCCGAACCTGAATCGTCAGAAACTGTTGCGTAATGAGAATCATTTCCTTCCTTAATCAGACGGTTATGGCGAGCTTTGGACTGGGCCAATATATTTGCCAACGGCTCACGTACACTTATGCTTGTGTAGCCTTCTGAAAAATAGTCTACTTTTGTCTCAAATTTCTCTAAATTGATTCTTTTGTACTTACTTGAGGAATCCTGTGAATCGCCACTGAAGTAAGGTTGTTGAACTATCGGCGGCGTCATGTAAGGGAGATCTTGGCTTGCTGATACCATTCCTGCTATTGCAGATGCCGCTGGAATCATGTCCTGTTGTGCATCGGATGTGTTTCCCAAGAGGCTCTGATTTGATCCGCGCTGAGATTCTGAATGGTCGTTAGAAATAACTCCAACTGTTTCAAATGTTAATTGACTACTGCTTCCAGCAACAGCTGTACTGGTACTGGGTGCATTGAGCTGAGCATAAGGATGTTCCATAGTACGCACCTAAAAGGAATAAAAGTACTTAGCTTGTCTACTCTGTTTATGAGAATGTTGCATTATTTGTTTAGTCTTATTGGTTATATTTCCAATATTACAATTATCGATGTTCTTATTAGAAAATACCTTAGCGTAGTCATGTGGTGAATTCTTAACCCTGGAATAAGGGGAGCTGACATCATCGGCCTGGCTTATTGAACTATGCTGGGAAACACTGGTTTGCTTTTTTAAACTTGGATTTGCTACGAGGAAAACAACACTGAATCTTAGTCCTAATTTTTCAAAACAAAATTATGACATACGACTTTTGTCCTGGGATTTTCCACCGAGCTTCTCGGCCACAGTTTCGTACAATTCTGATCCATTGTCAACGACATCGTTAACAGGAATGTCTGGCAGACTTCGATGTGGTGCACTGCTGGCTCTATAAGTACAAAGGACGTAAGCAAAATATTTTAAGAGCATAATTTGTAAAATCAAACCGTTTCTCAGAATCACCATTCGATATTGTTGAAAGATTTAAGTCGTTTTGTGATGTTGTATTATCGACATTGTTTATTATAATTTGATCATCGGGATTTTTTAGTTTGACCATTCCCTCCAAACCCATAAATTCATTTCTTAAATTCAAACAAATAAGAACTCATAAAATGTATTTTAATCAATAGAAACTCATAGCAAGCAAAGTTTACGCATTGCACTGCATGAATTATGGGTCATCGACGTTAGAATGTGTATAAGATCAGACTTTCTCTCCGCCGTTTGGGGTATAGGTAGAAAGGCTTTCGTAATCTGCACCATATCATTTTATCTAAAAAAAAAATATGTTTCAACTTACTTGGGCACTCTTTTCTTGCAACAAAGACAAGCTGCCAACATCATTATTAATGTTAATGTTACATTTATTGTCATAAAAGCAATGTAAAACGTTGAGTATTCCATTGCCATATAATTAGTTGGTAATTAAATTGGCTGCCATTTCACACATATTTCTATACACAATTTTCTCGCACTATACGTGACGCGTTGACAGTGAATCCATTTTGCAAACTTTGTTATTGAAAAAAAGTAATAATGGCTGCTGATATTTGTTTAGCAAATAATTTTGGATATTAGTAATATAAATATTGCTTTGGATTCAGCTTTGTAATTCTAGGCACACCTACCCCACGAATTTGACGTAGCATGTCAGAGCGACATGTCTCAACAATCTCGTAGTTTATTAGGTAAGTTCGTGATGGAATTTACGATTCTGATGAGTAAGGGTACGATCACAGTAATTTTTGTATCGAAACATACATTGATGCGCCCACAAGTGTTGTGATATAAAGTAATTTGCATCCGTCTGAAATAATTGGATTTATGGGCAATGTGGTATTTGAAAAATCTGCAATTAGTTACTCTAAGGGAATATTGCACTTTTGTGTTTAATCGTAAGGTACGTAATCAATCTTCTGTTTGCGAACTGTCAAACTGAGTTTGCAACACAGAAAGAGGTGAAGGCGATCCACAAATTCACGACGAAACAATTCCCGAATCGCGATGAAGTGTCTGTTTGCTCAAATTGTACCCATTGCTCTCTGCGATTGAGAAACTCCATATGAATGAAGTGTCAGATTTAGCGAAGTTCGAGGTTCGTAATGGGATCATATGTATGTATGGCCCTCACGGGCAGAATTTGGAAATATCTTTGTCATGAATTTGTGGACCACGTCTCTCTCGAGGAATACTTCAACATTGTTAATTTGTATATTAGAGCTAGCTATTGCTTTTTTCTCGTTAAAAAAGAACTATAACTTTTTTTATATTTGCTGTAAAATACTTGCTTCTGAAAGTTCCAGTTTGCAGTTTACGCTTATATGTTCGTCTTAACTTTAAAATCATATTACAACCCTAGAGTTCTATACACAATCTCCATACAAGATGAATGAATTTGAATTTAAAAATTTCACGATGTGTTGTAGTACTGAACGCGTTCAAAAATACCTGAAGTATCATGTTTATTTTTAGATTTCTAAAAATAGTAATACTGCAGAGATATTATGCTGAAACTGTTTTCTGAGAGCATGAATGATCTTAGTTGTGTATTAAGCGTCTAGGAATTAACTCCTGTATCATTCCGACTAAATCGATATGCCGCCGAAACTAGAAACTTCTTCGGTAGAAAAGCACGAAGGGGATGCTGTTTGTGTCGTATTCTATAACAATCATGTTTTCAGTGGCGGTGCTGACGGAAAAGTTAACGTAAATTAACCAAAATAATATCTCAAAATTAAATAATAATACTTTAATCTCATTTTAAGGTATGGGACAGCAACTTAAAATTGAAAAAAACAATCGATATGCACGATGCGTACATATACTGCATGGCAATAAGTGATAGCGGTAAACTATACTCAAGTTGTTGCGACGGATCTGTAAAGTTCCTAAAAGAGCCTGCAGATGGTGAAAATATAGAAGAGCTCGTTCGGTGCGATGATGCCATACAATCTATGTACTGTGATGGTGACCTTCTATACACTGGCGATGAAAAAGGAGTCGTAACAAAATGGGAAAATGATAAAATGCTTTTCAAATACAACATTGTCGAAGAAGTTAAGTCTATGGTGGTTGAAAACACATTCATATACACAGTCAGAGACCTGGATGTTGTTGTTTCAGACGCATTACCTGGTAAATCTGGAAAGTACGCGAATAAAGCAGTTTTTCCAGGCAGAGCTCCGATTGCACTAATTGGACCAATGATTGATAATAAGAGAGCGTTTCTATGCCATGCTGATCGATCAGGAAAGGGATTAATCTTAACAAAAAATCTTCCCGGTGAAAAGTTTGCAACTCTTTGGGAGGCACTTGTAAGCATACGCATTTGATGAAATCACACACATGTTTTTTGTAAATTTCTTTGAAGGACTGCCATGAAATGATCATAAACTCCATTTGTGGCAATGAAACTTGTATTTATTCCGCTGGATATGACGGTAAGATAAAGGCGTGGACCAACGTTGATAAAACCAAACCGAAACTAATTGGCGAGGTCGATGTTGGAAACTGCGTAAATTCAATATGCTGTGGTGATGGTGCCATATATGCGGCATGTGCTGATGGAACTGTTAAAAAAGTTGTATTTTCGTAATAATTGTTATAATCAAACTTATCAATGTAACTGAACTTGTTAAATTGAATACACATTGATTTGTACCATCACTAATACCCTTTGATTGTTTAAACCTTAGGAAAAAGGAAAACAATCAAATAAAATGCTTTGGACTCTTTCTCTGGCCTTTTGTCTATCTATATGACGTATTACTTCTAGTTGCATGCTTTTCCTTATTTTTAGATGTGTTAAATCTCATATGGTAATTTGAAATGAAATCCTTAGAAGATAAATATCTTTTACTTTATACACAAAAGTGTTATTGAACATTTTTAACAAGCCCACTAACGCAAAAGTTGACGAAATAAAGACTGCTCATATTACATTATATTCTTTTCATTTACTACTCTTAAACTTTTTGTCAAATGCTTAGAACGACAGAACAACATAACGCTTGAAGCTGTCAAATTTGAACATACGTTATTCACCGCTTTTTCACCGACGTCATGGCGTAACTGAACTCAACCTTTTGAATCGGTTTTGCATTAAGATTGATTACGTCACTACACAAATACTTCTTGAACATAACCAGAATAAATTCGATGACTTTCTTTATGACAGTTCATTTCGTTGCTGCTTTCAGAAGGTAAATTTGTGTGCTGTCGTGTCTCATTCTTTTCGAATTATAATTTCTTTTTTTCTTTGAATCGGTGAAAAAATTAAATAGTTGTGCAGTTAGTTGGACTTTCAAACTTTTATTTTTTTGTAATAGACTAAAACAAGTGCTGAAACAATAAGAAATATGGGGCTGATATATAATATCGGTATTCGTTTAATGAATTTTATGGTATTTTTCTTGATTATCATTTTAATACCCGGTATTCCGCCACGGACAACATTTCCATTTAAAGCCTTCTCGTAAGTGCATCGACCTTTTTTTTGTAGAGTTTTTGATATACTTATTGGATTATATTTGATAGAGTCCCACCTGCGAGGGAACTAAAAGGCGCTCTTGAGCTCAATTATCTCCTCGATGGTGCTGAGAAACTTCTTGAAGGTCGGGTATACGGCCCCGAACATTTGATAGCAAGGAAAAATGAGGTATATACTGGCATTCATGGCGGTGAGATTATTAAATTAACAGCAGACCATGTTACACATGTAGCCAAATTTGGACAGCCATGTGGTACGTATAAAAATCAAATAGAAACATTTTAAACTGGTCATAATGCATTGTGTTTTGTAGAGGATATATTTGAAGAATCCCGATGTGGACGTCCTCTCGGTTTGGCGTTCGATACAATAGGCAATAATTTAATTGTGGCCGACACGTATTATGGATTGTGGGAGGTTG
Organism: Eristalis intricaria; assembly: GCA_964034865.1. Lineage (NCBI taxonomy): Eukaryota > Metazoa > Arthropoda > Insecta > Diptera > Syrphidae > Eristalis > Eristalis intricaria. The sequence goes on from OZ035873.1 coordinate 162,370,915, forward strand.
ATTTGTCTAACGGAAAGAAAAAACTCCTAGTTTCGCCACAACAGGAGTTAGAAGGCAAAATAAAACGCAAGGCAAAGACATTTAATAGCATTGCTGTTGATAAGAAAGGCGATATTTTCTGGACTGATTCATCATCCGATTACACTCTAGAGGATTTGATATTCACTGTCTTCGCAAACCCGTCGGGCAGGTAAGAGATACAACGAATGTTTGTTTAAGTATAAAGTCAACATGCATTTAAGCATTAACACAACATTGTATTAAGCTATTTTAATTAATATGCGCATACTTCTGAAAATAATCCAATAGGAAGTCGACTAATTTCTTTTATTCCTGCTAACTTAGGTTATTCCATTACGATAGAGTGAAGAACGAGAGTAAATGTCTTATGGATGAGCTTTTCTTTGCCAACGGTGTTGTGATCAGCCCAAATGAGGAATTCCTTGTTGTTGCTGAAACCGGATCATCACGTTTACTGAAATACTATTTGACTGGACCAAAGCAAGGACAACATGAAGTATTCGTTGATGGCTTACCTGGAAATCCAGACAATTTAACACCAGACAGTGAAGGTATTTGGATACCACTTATCACAGCCAAGGACTCGGAACACCCTTCAATGTTCGCTATATTTTCGGAGTTCCCAATGCTTCGTTTGTTCGCATCTCGCTTACTGGCTCTATTTGAACTACCATTCCGTCTAATTAACAATGCATTCCCAAATGCCTTGTCACAAAAATTCATTCACACCATTGGTCACGTTGAAGTAACTATGCCGTTGATGCCTAAAAGAGCTACTATTGTACGAGTCGATTGGAATGGCAACATTTTGGGATCACTACATGGTTTCGATAAGTCAGTTGGATATATTTCTCACGTTTTAGAGCTCGAGGACAATTTGCTTCTGGGATCACCTTACAATCGCTTCATTGCAAAGGTGAAACTGCCAAAATCCCCACAAGTCAAAATTCGTAATGTTCGATATGAAACTGCTAGCGAGTCTGCGGGGTCACCAAAACCAGTACCAACTACTACTCCCGCTCCAACAACAACCACGCCGAAGCCAACGACAACGCCAAAGCCAACAACAACACCAAAGCCAGTAACAACGCCAAAGCCAGTAACAACGCCAAAGCCAGTAACAACACCCAAGCCGGTGACAACACCAAAGCCAGTAACAACACCTAAACCGGTAACAACACCTAAACCGGTAACAACACCTAAACCGGTAACAACACCAAAACCGGTAACAACACCAAAACCAGTAACAACACCAAAGCCAGTAACTACCACAACTTCAAAGCCAACTACTACAACAGCGAAACCTACAACTACCCCTAAGCCCACAACGACTGCAACCCCAAAGCCGGCCACAAAAATTCCAACTCCCGCTCAACCTTCAGCAACAACTAAACCACCGCCAAAGGCACCAACTCCATCTCCAAAACCGCGCACTCCACCCAAAGACCCGGCGCCAATAGTCGAAAAAATTCCCGAAGATACGGCAGCACCTCCACAAGAAAAACTTAAAGTCATTAAAAAAGGTGGAGAGCACGGTGAGCTCTAAAGCAATTCAAAATTAATGCCGGTCAAGAGGTGATAAGCAACAAAAAAAGAAAAAGAAAAAAACGAAATTTATTCAAGTAAATTCATATTTTATGAATAAGAAACTAGAAACACGCATGAAAACTTTGTATTTGTATTATTTAGGCTTTTCCTACATACTCATGCAACGAATAATATTTATTTAACAAACTTGTTTTTGTTTTAACTTCTCATTATAAAACGTAACGATAAGAAGCACTTTCCTTTTCTATTGGTTTTGGTAAATATTGAATGTGATCTGAGTTTTTTATATATATATTCTTTTTTTATACACAGCGTATGATATTATATCATACGGTTAAATCTGAGCCTGATCTTTTGTTTACAATAAATTTAAATTAAAGTTAAGTTTTTTCGTGTAGCAAATATCGAAGCAATTCAAGAAGGCCTTGAAAAGATAGAATAGGTGTATGAATTCTATAACTGTAGTTTGCAAAAGGTGAAATACATTCCTTTTTTGAATAAACAAAGTCAACTAAAGTTAATATTTGTGTTTCATTTTTGTGTGCGTGAATATGCATACTTATGTATGGCTTTTGCCAGAATCACCGATTATTCATAGCCCAGCAATTTGATAAGCAATTCGTCGTCTTTTGTTGTATCATATTTCTGTCTGAAATGTGAACCCACCTAATGGAGGCATTTATTTTTATTCATGATAATGGCAAAGACATTGATTGCACGATGTTTTTAATTCTTCAATTACTGATAATAATTAAAAAAAACAAGTGTTCGACAAAAAGATAACAGAAAATTTGGGAAATGATGGATGGTGTTCCCATCATTGATAATCGAATTATTAATATTTTTTTTGTGTTTGTGGCGATAAAGGCCGTTGTGGACCTGGGTCTCAACCAACAAACTAAAGACAGCTATGGCTATCTGCTTTCAGTTCCGCACATCAAGTTGGTTGATGCCCTCCTCTACTGGTGTGCGCCACCTTAAGCCTATCGACCCGAAATGCAACTCTATTTTGTATGTATATCAAACTTTTTGATTTGTGCAAAAAAAAATTTCTAGCAAAAATCTGTTGACAGTAAATTTAAAAATAATCCGCAACACCCATTTTAGCCGATTCCGTGTCAAAACTAGCAAATGCTACGTCACTCTTAAGATTTTCCATGAAATCCGAAAACCACGAGCAACTGAAACAATATGATGACGAGTAACAATAATCAAATAATGATTAAAAATTGCTTATTCGTGGCATAATCATTCAATTCGTCATGTGTTTTGGTTGCGTGAATTCGCAACTTCACTAAGATTGGAAACGCATGTGTTTACTTTCGCTGCGCTAACTACGAATGGAAGCGATGATAGGGATAATCGCACTATTCAATGTTTTGCAATATCTATAATATTTGGTATGGCCAAATCACTCACCTGTTTTGAAATTTTACGTGGAAATATGTTTGCATACATATGTACTAATGTGTGTTCAAGTGTTGAAGAATTTGAGCTTTGAAACCTTTGAAATTGTGGCTAACCAATTTGTCGCATCATTCCTACATTAATTATACATTTTCAGTTTTAAAGTAGTTTAGTCATGTTTGATTTAAATCAACCAGTGTAGGCATATGCTAAGAAGATAATTTGAAATAAACTAGACACGTCTTACTGTGTAATGTTTTAATAATTATCATACATAAGCCTAACGAGCTTAAATTATTGAAGTCGATTATCAGGAAAAGGATTGTATTCAAAAACCACTTAGTGTATACAATACTGTCTCAATATACAAAATGAATGTATGGTAATGTTGGATATTTGCTGACTAGATTGATATATGATATAGATGATATTGAACCCAATCATCCATTATAAATTAATATCGTGCCTTTTGTGGACGTTTTTTTTATCTAATGTTAACAATTTTAGCTAAAGTATACAAATGTTTTTTGTTTACATTCACGAGGAGCTGTCTGTTCTATCGCCAAATCTATACTGGGGTTCCTAGTATCAATCCCCTATACTAGCATCTTTCATAAGTCGACCTCTTTCGAGTCACCGACAATTCTCGAAGAGTATTCCCTTCTAGGAAAATACAAAACTGTTGATGGCACCACTCGTTATAGAAACACGAGACAGACGCACAAAAACAATGGTTATTGTAGAAGCTACGCCCAGGTTCACCCAGGACTGACGCGTCATATTAATATGTACATATGTAGTATCATAAGCATCTATGTTTAGAGTCACTTCGACATCAGTGTCCTTTACGCTAGACATAACAAATCTGATTTTTACTTGTATCACATTTATTTAAAAATTACTTCAATTTTGTATGTTTATATATAATATATATGTGTATGCAAAAATGGTGAGCGATTGCAAATACCCCAATCCCATAATACCGTGCGTATATATAATCCCAACTAGATTAAAAATGATCCTCTTTGAATGTTGGAGGCTTACTGTATGTTTCAGTTCTATGGCTGCGCCACTCTTCATCGTCTTGATGGCATTCTTTGAAGCACGTTCTGCAAAATAGGTCCCCACCACAAGTCTGACATCTTAAAACGGCATCTTCATTACATATAGTGCACCAAGGAAGCTCTTCAGTTGCTTCATTAGAAGGATTTATAGGAATAGACGACTCTAACTCATTTGATAGGTCGGTTCCCTCATTGACTGGCAATCGAACTTCATCGACATACTTTAAGCAAAAATATTGTTTTCATACAAAATATAATAATTATTTCCATACACAAAAAACTCACCTTTTGTATTATATTCTTAAGCAGAGTTTCATCATCTTCTTCATTATCGCTAGGAGTATTTGGATTTGACGTTTGTTTTCTCGTCTTTGGTTCGGAAGGATCTGCATCTCTTAATGCAGCTAGCCGTCTTTCAATCTCTGAAATTGGATTTTCGTCTCGGTTTACATGTGTGTCTATGTCAGTCTCTTCAACAAATTGTTTCAAAAGATCGTTAATTTTCTCTTGCTCAGTGCGCTCGTCAGTTGATAGCAAAATATCTTTTTTGGAGTATTCTTTCTGTTGGAATCCTTGAAGATTACATAATCGGGCACGAATTTCATCATCGCCTGGCATGGTTTCGACCGTTTTTAAATTATGCAGTCTTTTCAGAATTTCGGAATCCAAATTACTGGAAATATCATTTGAGTTCGTGCTTAGATCCGAACCATCTGCTGCAGCACTGACTGGTACTGGCTGGAGAACTGGGTCCAAAGAAGTTGGCTGATCAGTTCTACAATTGAATGATTATAAGAAGTTTTTCCTCCGTCAATGTTATAAAAGTTACATTTGAAATATTGCATTTGGTTCAAGAGGGTTTATTAAGGTTGCTTCTGGAGCCAATTCAACTTTTTTAGCTTCTCTAGCTTCGTAGGCGAGCTTTTCGTAACATCGTAAACAAACTCTGAGTTTCTGATTGTTGTGCCTCGGGACCTCGATCTCCTTTTTCAGACATTTTAGACAAAAGGAATATCCACAGTTGCTGCAGCCAGACTGGAGACAACAAAATTAGTATATGAATGCGTGATAATATGACAATTTTTTCTAAATTTCTAACCTCCTTGCAAAACATTCCATACTTCCTAGTGCAGGCATAACAAGACATGGTATATATTCTAATATAATATATATTTATCTAAACACTTTTCAAATAGTTTTTATGGGCAGGATAACAATTGATTATTTGTCATCTGCTTCTGATCTTTTATTTGATTAAGAAACGTCAGATTAAATTTTGTAAATATGGTCAGGGTTGTTAAGCTATAAGGACTTATGGTGTTATTCCTCGACCATTATACAAATATCTTTTAGTTAAGAGCTCTTTTTGTGACACCCACACAGCTGAAGCTGAAAACAAGAACAAGTCTGCCGTTTTGTTGTAACGTGCGTTCACATTAGCGGCGTTCACACTGAACTATATGTCGGGATGAATCGTTAATGTGACAAACGGCAAACTTGTTTAGCGGTAGACTACGCATTTTGACTTTGGGCTTCAACAAATCGTGACAACAAATTGTTGTGCCTGAACGCCGCTCATGTCTTATGTCTCCTTAAATGTCTATTATCTAAAAATCTCGAACATAAAATTATGGCATGATATAGAACGATACTACAAGACATATCTTCTCATGATAAACATTATGAGAGAAATTATCTCCTTCGGAACATTTTAATGGCTAAAACTACCAATATTAAATACAAGCTTTTAATTTTTGAATAGATTAAATTCCGAACCATTGTATGATAGATTTATTTTATCACTCATTACCATTTCAGGTTGCTATGGTATCTCTGAACACGATTGCTTATGTCAAATAGGAAAACAAACAAACAAACCCCTGCATCGGAATTAAACGTCGTCGTCCAACAAACAAATTGAAAGTTTTACAACGTCAGCGACAGATTTTTCTGTCGCAAAAATAACGATAATTATCTAACAATTTTTAAAATATATCATCTTTTCTCAACATTATCAGAAAGTTCCAACAAAAAGCAAAATATCAAGAATAAAAGATAATGTCTTACTTTTCGCACGGAGGCGATATTGTAAATTTAAATGTCGGCGGTCAAAGGTGTATACATAATTTTCAACTTTCTTTTTTGTTAACGTGTACATATTCCGAAACATACAGAGCATTGAACAAATGCAATTTATACCTTTTCATTATGAAATAAACAATCGTAAATGTAATTTGCAGATTCTCCACCTCACGGCAAACCTTGACCTGGATTCCTGACACGTTCTTCACTGCACTTTTAAGTGGACGCATTTCGAGCCTGCGCGATGAGCACGGAGCAATATTCATAGACCGGGATCCGGTTTTGTTTTCCATAATTCTGAATTATTTACGAACCAAGGACATTGATATAAGCAAATGTGATGTTAGAGCCTTGCGACATGAATCTGAATACTATGGTATTACTCCATTGGTAAAGCGGCTAATGCTATGCGAGGACCTAACACACTCATCATGTGGCGATATTTTGTTTTATGGACTTCTTCCCCCACCTACACTACCACTAAACGATATTCCATTACATTCTGCGTCGTCCAGTTCATCAAACGCTTCAAACTCATCGACGTCTGGACAAATTACCGTGGAACAAGCAGCACCATCTACAAGTACGCAAGCAACAGGATTGTCTACAAATGCTCGGCCTGGTTCTATGGTGCGAGTACCTGAATTGTCAAGTTCATCCAGTGTTAGTAGCAGCAACAGACATTCGACGCACTCAAGAAATTCTTCATGGGACTTGCGTATGGCTGGCAGACAAGAAGGTCGTCCATGGGTAAATAACACAGGGCACTCCCGAACAGCTTCATTGGATTTGATGCGTCACTCCCGCAACTCGTCTGCCGACTTGAATAAGCTCATCAAGAATGATGTGAGCCTCGTCTTCAGTCCAAATTTATCTTCTAACTGGGTCGATCCATTGCGGGTGCAAATAATAAAGGCACATCATAATTGGATTTCCGTTGCATATGCTCACTTTGTTACATGCTATAGGCTTAAGGACTCAACCGGTTGGCAATTGGTGTTCACCTCGCCGCACATAGATTCAACCATAGAGCGTATAGCAATGGATTCAAAAGTAAATTTCTCAAGCGCGGATCAGGTTCCTAGCAAAATGATAGCTATATCATATGGCAGTCAAATAAGATTATGGAATGTACAGGAAGATGGCAATAAGACAGACATTGGGACTTTCAATTTAAATGTACGTGTTGAATACTTTTTCTTCATTGGAAGTCAACTAGTGGCGTTGTCGTCGTCTGGAAAAATTGGAGTGTGGCACGCAATGACACAGCACTGGCAGATCCAAGATCTTGTTCCAATTTTGTCATTTGATAGTGCCGGTTCATTTCTTTTGTTGGGATGCAACAATGGATCTATATACTACATAGGTTTGACGAGTCATGTGTGGAGAAAATTGTTGTACATGTGAGTTATTCAATTTCAGATATGCAAAAGTTCCCTTTGCGAATGAAAGACAATGATCTGCTTGTGACTGAACTGTATAAGGATCCTGCTTCGGATCCCATTACGGCGATATCGGTGTACTTGACATTGAAAACGGCAAGTAAGTAGAATTTTTGTTAGACTTTCTTGTGTTTGTGTTATTATCTTAAAGAAGTTGTGAGACTTGTGGCCTTCCACCATTTGTTAATTAATATTTTTTTAATCAACAGCAACGTTTTCTTTTTTCTAAGTTTTGGGGATGAATTTGTGCATTTGTCTTATTTTCCGCATCACAATTGAAGTATTCTATAAGAAAGCTTCCCATTTTTATCTAAACGTTGAAAGAAGATAACTGCCGAATTTATTTGATAACCTAATGGTTGTCACATGAACAGTTGTCGGAGTTCTCTATTCCACCGTATACAATCAGTGGTTGGTTTTTTCCAGAAAAAAAAACCCACAAATTTCCAACGTGTATCATGGCTGATTCATAGTGATGATGCCAGTATATGAGGCAATGACACGCTTAAACATTAAAGACCAGAATTTCAGTTAATTGAGACTTAAAAATATTGTAAAATAATTTTTACAAAGCATAAATCACACCGAAAACAATATTTTATTAACTTCATGCCTTATTAAATTTTTATATGTGCCCTTTTTCAGACCTTTTATCGTATTCTTAAGCATATTTTTCTTTCTCGCACAAATATGTACGTATCTTGAAATCTGCCTTATTTTCATTGGTTTTTTTTTTTAACTTCGTCCAAAAATTGAAAATGGAAAATGTCAGCAACGGAAAGAGAACTTGAAGGTAATATAAATCATAATACTATTTTTTCTTTTTCTTGCTTTTTGTAATTTCCTTTTTTCATTTGAATCGTTTTGTTCGATCTCCGAGTGTAATTTTACAATTATTCATGTCCAGTCAATGCAGTGTCTATTTTAAAGTTGTCCATAGTTCTTTGCTACTATCACGTCGTATTTTTCAAATCCGATCCTAATATTTATTTATAACTGTCATGTCCGTTTACTAATTGTGATTTATTCGTTTTATGTTGATGTTTTTTAAACGTTAAAAATGCTTAAGGAATTTTGGGATCATTCTTAACTGTTTTATTAAGGAATATAACTGCTTTTTCATGCAGTTTGAAAAAACTTTAAAATGCAAATACAATTGCAATCACTATCGAGCAATCCTACTTTTAAACCTGTTATTGACTAACTGCTCAGGGGAGAGCCAAAATGATGACTGTGCTTATGTGTCTGTTCGAAATACCTAATTCATAAAGAATCCTAAGCATTACCCGTTCCTTGTCCTTACATTCAACTTTTACGTTTCAATTAATAGAGTCATGCGTATCGATACATGTATTCTATTGAAAGCCTAAATGTGTTTGGTTAAACCTAAGTTAACTAAAGTCAAGGAAAAGAAAAATATATATTTACTACAGTGCCTCTCAAATTTACTCGGTGCTGGCATATTTCATTGAGTAATTGTTTTACGAACTCTGTTGTTTGTCGATCAGTGTTTATAAGTTTTGATTTCTGTTGTTATCTACTCAGTTTCTGTGCATTAGTTTTATTTAGCAGGATCAACGACTTGTCGCTTAAATGATAATTAACTTACAGGTCTAAGTGGAAACTGGATAGAAATTGCTTACGGTACAAAGTCGGGTTCAGTTCGGGTTATCGTGCAACATCCCGAAACGGTGGGACATGGACCTCAACTGTTTCAAACCTTCAGCGTACATCAGAGTCCAGTAACAAAGGTGAGATTGATAAATAAAACCCAGAGCAAATGTTTTATGTTGTTTTCGTATTTTTGAAGGTCACTCTCTCCGAAAGATATCTCATATCCGTGTGCAGTGAATATAATCATGTCCGAACATGGGGAGTGCCTCGCTTCAGAGGCATGCTGTCGACGCAACCCGGCTCCACGCCCGAAGCCTCATTTAAAATAGTATCACTTGAAGCAACTGATACAAACTACGCCTATTCTGCCGGCAATGATTTTGGCCCGTTTGGTGGAAAATACGACGAACCAATTTTTGTGCAGAAAGTAGTACCGGAAACTGATCAATTGTATGTCCGGTACGCCTCCGACGGAGAACGAGTCTGTGTGATAAAATCGGTCGATGGTTCAACGATAACATCATTTTGTGTGCACGAGTTTGAAGGGCCTTCTCGGATGGGTTCACGTTTCATTCTCACCGGTCATTGCAATGGAGCAATCCAGATGTGGGATCTTACGACGGGCTTATCACTGGCATCGAAAGAAGATACGCATAAGCTTAAAAGTTCCGGTGGTCCAGATATGGTTGAGCTATTACGCCTCCTGGATCAATGTGATATAAGTACCAGTCATTGCTCTACACCGTGTATGTCGCCGTGCTTGCCAACTGTATCGAATGCCACAATTGCCAGATTAAAATCCAGTAATGTTGCCCTGCTCAATCAATCTCAACACCAAAACAACAGTGACTGATTGTCACTACTCAAACACTGCGTAAAACTGTGCAAGTAAGAAATGAAACGTTTCGATTGACAAAAGAACGCATGTGTGCGAATGTGTGCTGTGGGTTCTATAGCCAGCCCATACACAAATATTTGTTATTAAGCCTTTTAGAAATCAATTTTGTATTTTATTAAATGAAAATGTACTTTAGGAAACTTGAATCTGTGAGAGATATACTATTTAATAAATATTTTAAGTGATCTTATCGTTTTAAATAAGCATTACATCGGTTTTTCTCTTTTCGTCGCATACTTTGAGATATCATGTTCGAAACATCTAAAGGTTTCAAATAATTTGTTCGATGACTACCAGGTATTGTACGGGATTGTTGGTACTGAATTGTACTGAATGTTGGTATTGTAGAAAAAATACTGCTGTCGCATTGACTTCGTGACCTTAAAACTTCGGTACGGGATTGGCTTTGCGTCTGGAATGTAGACTCTTCCAACCAACAAATAAATACGCGTTCATGAAATTGAAATGCACAGTTTATTACTACATAACAACATCTGTAAATTACTTTATTCATATTGAAATTCAAATTCATAACAACAGCAATAAAAAATGGTTCACTAAAACAACTAATTACTGGCACTAATATAACACCGAATAAACACCGAAATAAAAATCATTTTAAAACCCCTATGAACACTTATCGACACTAAGGTTATGAGTATGCATAGATTCTTTATAATTTATAGAACCTCCATCGTAATGGAAGACAAATCTAATAAATCTTAATTGAATAGACCACGTCAGAATGTACATATGCACGTACATTTTCTCTCGATTGTAAATCTAGTGTGTGTTGGTACATATAGCCTGCGCACCTACTGCATTGAATTATGTTCTAAGTTTTTCTAAAAACTTTGGTACTAAATGCTCTGCTGAATACTTATCATATGTAAAGTATTCAAAAAATTTGTCACGCTGTTTACGAAACAAAACCGGATTCCGAAACCAATTGTATAGCATTTTGATGAGTTGATTCGAGGTATTGTAGAGATTTTCCTTTGGATATATTTCTGGATATACCAATTTATTAGGAGCTATTGGCATACATCCACAATAAGTAGCTTCAAGCCTGGAATAGTGAAATATTATATTCACAATTTATTGAGAGTAATAAAAGCACCTACATAGCGACCCCATAAAACTCATGACCAGCTGTTGATATCACAATATCACCGGACATGAGCGCTTTCATATATTTATCACGTGTCAGGAAACCGAAATTAATCAATTTATGGCCAAGTTTTTCCTGTATACCTTCAAATGCTTCCGGAACTAGTTGATAGTTCTCTCCGCATATTGTTACTCTAAAATCAACTTGTCGCTTATTGAGTTCCAATAGAACTTCAACTAGTAAGTTTGGATTTTTATCATGTTCCCATCTATGCGGCCAAATCAGGTGCAGGCACTCATTCTCGTTAATATTATGGTCATCACTGTCAATCAGTCTCTTAGGCATTGTGTGGAATTTTATTGGATAATAAAGCACTTCACATTTTGGTTCGATTTTTTGGCGGATATGTTTTAGTTTTAGATCTGGTTGAATATTGAGAAAGGGAGTGATGCTTTCTAGGAACGATGTACGGTTGAAATTGGAATTGAAAATTACATGGTCGGCAGATAAGCTGAAATAGGAGTTTATTAAATATTTCAGATTTCTAATTGGAGTTAGATGAATGTAATGCACTTTTGAAACTCAAAAATGATTGCACATCAAAGCAACAAGTGATTAGATTCATAAACAGAAGATAGGTACGAACTATACGCAATTACCATGTAAGAATTTGATTCAAGCCATATTGACAGTCTCTCTCCTTGACCTCCCGCACAGGATAGACCAACTGATTTTCGTGGAAATATACAATTTTTCGACATCCAATCAAATCCGTCCGAGTGCCCATTAGTTCGGCCAAGTTTAGAACAGAACTGGTAAAGAGCACTTTGTAGTCATTATCCAATGGAATAACTTGTGAGAAATATAACGCACTAGTACGTGCTCTCCAGTGCCACTTCTTCGCTGGAAGGCTATAGACTTCGTATTCTCCGGGTGGTATACCTTATCAGATAAACAAAATGTAAATACATATAAAGGTTATGAATTGATAACACTTAAGGCAAAATTTACATTCTATGATGGTATCGATTAATTGCTTGTGGCTCCCTCCAAAAAATGGTTCCAATATCAATATTGACGGTTTAGGCATCTTCGGAATATATCAAAACATTACATGCTGTATTCTTTTAGTGTAGAATATTAAAAGAATTACTTTGCAACTTCGTTCATCACGAACAGAAATATCACGAAAAAATTGACATATGAACCAGCTAACAGCAGTGAGTTCAATGACCAATTGACAGTACTTTAAACGTGTTTCATGCAATCTTTATCAAATTTGTTCACTGTATTATGACATTTTTAAGGAAGCACATTTCCACCATTTACCTACATATATTTTAAATTATTTTTTATTGAATGATAAAGCTTATGACAACATTTTTAATAAATACAATCTAGTATGTAACATAGCAAAGTGATAAGGATATATTCGGTACAATTCATTTTACGACTGATGTGTAAGCAAAGTATAAAGAAGTAATAATCCAAATAATTATTTAAACAAAACACTATTAAACAAATTATACATTATTTTCCCTAGGATTATATGTGTACCGAAATATTGGTTTAAAGATCCCAAACATTAGGACAGCACACTTCGTATGTGGAGCCGCTGTAAAGAACGGAATCCGACCGCTGTAAAAGTTGAAGAAAAAAAAACTGGCATAATCCAACCAAAGCAAGGCCGTGAAGGAGAATAACAAGGTGGTGTTTTCTTCTTAAATTCTTACGTGAAATAAATAGAAACTAAAGAAGCCGTCAGAATGTCAGTTGTAGAAATAAAAACTGAAGATGAATACAACAAATTAATTAAGTAAGTTCAGAAAACCATTTACCAATTTTTGGCCAAATCTGTATACATCCTGACCAATAACTATCTCGTAGTTCCGACCAAACAACTGTCGCCCTGTTCTCAGCACAGTGGGCAGAACAGTGTACGCAAGTTCTTGATGTTTTGAATGAAATTTCAAAACTCGGGTATACAAACTTGAAGTTTATCAATTTCCCGGCAGAAACGTTTCCCGAAGTTTCAATGAAGCACCAGGTATCTGGTTAAGTGATACGAATGAAATGGACAATAACTCTAATTTTGTTTCAGATTGATGCAGTGCCGACTGTTATCTTCTTCAAGAAAGGACAAGCTGTCGATAGAGTTGATGGCGTAAATGTTGCAGCTATCACTGACATTTGTAAGAAGCTAGGATCTCTATCTGGCGCCGGTACCGAAGTTTCACTTGAGGATAGATTGCGAGCTCTGGTAAATAAAGCCCCCATTATGCTCTTTATGAAAGGGACTCGTGATGTTCCACGTTGTGGTTTCTCAAAGCAAATTGTTGCAATACTTAATGACCTTGGGTAAGTACAATTTTTTTTACTTAAGGATACATATGAATATATTTATAAATATGGTTGACTCAATTTCATGACTCATGACATTATACCACCTAAGTAATGGTTTTTCAACGATGAAAAACTTATTATTCTGTTTACCAACTTCTTAATTTTAGCTTGGACTATGAAACCTTCGATATTCTAGCAGATGAGGAAGTTAGACAGGGATTGAAAACCTTCTCGGACTGGCCAACATATCCACAGCTGTACTCTCGAGGAGAGCTTATCGGGGGTTTAGATATTGTGAAGGAGCTAGTGTCTTCTGGGGAAATAATCAGTACTCTCACTGGTTAAACTTTGTTTCTTGTGATACACAGAATTTACAAAATAAAACATTTGCACTTTTGAACAAAAAGGACAACACATTTATTTTTTTAGTAAAAAAAATTGATCTTAGCTACAAAATAATTAGTACGTTTATATATGCGTATAAAATATATTGACTTGGTTGCTTATTGGCTATGGAAGACAGTCAGTTGTGCCCCGAAAGTTAATTCAACCTCCAATATAACGTATTGTCGTACCAAAGTGGATTCGTCACCAATGGTAGCATAACAATCCATCCCAATAGACCCAATACGTAAAGGCCCATGAATATGATTTTGCCTACTTTGCTTTTCTGAAAGATTTCTTGAAAATCAGGAAATCCCATGTGGTTGCAGATAGCATGTGCAATCACAGGTGCTATGCAGTGACCAGTTTTCGCAAACAAGTACGCTGAATAAAATCCGAATAGAGTTGTGTAGGTCAATTGGAAGCCTTTAGAAGAAGAAAAACATAAATTATAAACATATGCCAAATATCATTTTTATTGAACTCACAAGACACTATTACTGCAGTCTTTATATCCAGACCCCCCTTCAGTCTTTCCGAAATATGATGAAAATGTGCAACGCCGAAAAATAGTGGCGTTATGAACACTGATTGCATTGGGCTAAACGATTGTAATATCAGAGGCATCATGCAAGCTCGAAACGTGAATTCCTCAGACAATGGTGCAACCACGTGATTACGGAGCCATAATAAATTTTTAAAACATGCAATCCAGTATTTGTAGTCTATAAAAATAAATAGTATTGGAGCTCATATTTAAACAGAGAAATCTTCTTGATTTACCTGCATATATGTGCGCATACCCATTACACAACATAACACTAAGTGGTCCCAAGAAAAGTAGGGATGTGAGTAGTGAAGGGACAATTATGGCAGCCACTAATCCTTGCCATCGTAGGCCCAATATTTCGAAGATTGAATAGCGCTCCAATAGCTCACTAGATGAATACTTATAAACAAAAATTGGTGCTAATAACATCACTGCAAAAACGCTGCAAAATCTTCTCTTCACAGTGGATGGGTGGTCTCTGTAATATGCATATTTCTATATCCAGTGTTCTATTTTCATTTCACGTGTCCGCAAGGACATAAGGTAAGCAGTAAGTGTAGTTTTACCTTTTATGTTTATTACTCCAAACATATAGACTAGCAACATATATTATGGATAAAATAAAACAGCACGTCACAGACGTTGTTCGTGGTATTTTTGGTAGGTCGCCCAAGTAATAACTTATTCTCGTCATTTTAGGAAACACTAAAATTTGTGTTTGTTAACTGCGGCAACTACATTTAATAAATGCAAATGCACCTGTCACTGTCATTCAGTTAAGTTCTGTTTGCAAGAAAAAACATTTGGGTGAAAATAATGGAGTGTCTTTATCATGTGCTGTAATATCTGTTCGTTTTGCGTTCCGCTTATTTTTATACTCCATTTATTGATTTTATATAGGACTATCAATATATGTATGCATACTAAACAAAATTGTGAGCTCTCAAAACCCCAAAATTGTGTGCTGAAATTTAGAAGATTTGGACAGATTCGAAGAAAATTCGCTATTTCGTTTCGACATGGCATAAGTCTCCAATTTGGATTTGAAAAGCCGACTGTAGATAACTGTGATCTGCATTCCCGTTAATTATGATTAAAGTAATAACTTGCGCATATAAATCTTAAGTTTTCTGATTCAAAATTAAAATTGGAAGAGTAGTTAAAAACGGTTGGTAAATCTTTGGCCAATTTATCATTATTGCCAAATTTTTATACACACATCATTTATCTTTGAGATTATTAATTCCACAAAAGATGTAATTGCTTTAATAACTTACGAAATAAAGTAATATTAATATTCAGTAGAAATAGTTACGAATATTAACATCTTGCCAAATTTGCCAAACATCCACACAACGTGACGTATCTGACATGCAGTTACGCCTTAAGATTATATGTCAAAAACCTAAAAATCCTTGCATACACTTTGGTCTGCGTTTAACTTAACTTTCTAGAGTATCTCGCAGAAGTGTATTTTTTATTGAAAAATTATGCAATTTATAATTCATAAATTGCGTCAATTTAAAGTTAATTCAACTTCCATTTTTAGTACATAATAATTTCTACATTAAAGTAATAAGTTAAGCTTAAAATGATTGATGAAAAATTTGGAAAGTAAACTCCCGAGTGGTAACCAATTTTTTTCCCATACAACTTGTCTCGGTATACAACTACAAGTTTTTCTTTTCGCCTTCGCCGTGAGGTCTTTGTGTTTGTGAATGTGATCAGTGTGTTGGTTCGATGTCGTATACAAACGTGGAAAATTGATTCAGAATTTTATTGTAACAAATGCCGTCCAGAGTGTGTGTATCGGGAAAATTAAAGATGGCGTCGCGGGTTGGAACCAGTTTTCTGCTCTTTGTTTAGGGGTTTGAAAAATTCATTAAAATCGTCCCCGACAAAACACGTAGTCCTGTAAAATCCTTAAATTTAGCCTAATTAATGTGTCCTGGGCACAAGGGCTCAATTGGATACAAAATTTGTGATTCAAAAGCTTTAATACTGGGGCAAATTAAAAAACGAAAAGTGTGGCCAGTGAAAAAAAAATATTTCTTTTTTTCTGGGCAGTAGTCACTTTGTGTACTTAGAGCTGAAGTGAGGAATACAAAAAAAATTACATACATATACACAACCGCTGAAGAGATTTGAAGATGCCGATGGCTTCGTTTACATCATCCAGATCGTACGTGAGACGGTCTCGTCGGAAAGGTGCAAACCGAATTGCCTTGCCCTCGAGAGCATCTGGTAAGTTGGTCCATAAAGGTAAAAAGATTTACATTCTTTGCCGGAGCTAAATTATTGAAAGTTTCTCACAAGTGCTATGCCCTTGCAGATTTTTATGTCTTGTGAATGAAACGTGATAAAAAAATGAATGAGTTTGGGAACAATTATAAATCTAAGAAAGTGCTGCTTCATATTGAAGCGATCGAATGACCATATTGGCAATAAATTGTGTGCATTAGTGTGTCAAATGAAAAATTGAAAACGCAGCTGATTTACTGGTTTATTTGCAAGAATTCGCTATGGAAAAGCCAATTTAAATAGTGTAGTGTGTCCGCGCATGCAATTTGCTCTTATATGCTCATTAGTGTTTAAATTCAGATTTTGTTCGATAATTTTCTGGTGAATTCTGGTGATCGTATTTGCAGAATATTTTTTCCATTTGCTGAATATTGTTCTTTACATATATGGAAATTATCTAGAAGGGAAATACTAATTTCAGCATATTTAAGTTTCGACTGCATAAAGCACGTTATTAGTGAACGCTTTTGTTTACGTTATTTATTCTTGTTTAAAAAGTTTATTGTATTCTTCTTGTGTGCGTGAGTAAGCTATTATATCAACAATATTCAGATTGCATATACAGACAATGTTTATTTTTGTTATTTTTCTATAGCTGGCAATGCATACATACATACATGTGTCTTGTTCACATGTTTCCTGTGGTTATGTTGTATTGTAGCTAGAGAGACCTCAAAACAGTGATCCAAATAGAAAGCATATGCTTCAAACTGCTTATTGTCGGTAAATTACTTTTGCTTTTTTTATATAATTGACAAAAAAGTGTAAGCACATGGATGAGCATGTGTTTTTTCAGTAACAAAGAGAAAATGATGGGGATGGAATAACCTCTTAACAACGACCGGTTTTGTGGAAAATGTTAATTTAAACGAAACAAAATGATAAGATTTTGCTTTTTCTGTGGTCATGGGTTCGCATGTTCATAATACGACATAGTAACTACCCCATAATAGAAATCGTATAGTTTGCAAATGACAAATATACTGCCTTTTAAATGAACCGCTAATACCACTTGATTATGTACAAAACATGCGCATGCTTCTTTTTAGCACAGGATATGGGGCATTGTTCATACTCTTATTATTCATAAGACGTCAAACTTATAGTCCATCAAAATATTAAACAAATCCACAGAACAAACTGTATCGTTCACTTATAGTCTCTCCACTCGCCAATCTCGCTTCTTTTATCTGCCAGTACTTTCCGCTGTGACAGTTGATTAATAAATAACTTTAAAATAATAAGACAAGCAACCAATTACATGAAATAATTTCATTTGAATACAATATTTTCGTAACCCAAGTTACAGCGAAATTTCACACCTTTGCAATTACTGTGATCATCTCGCAGATTTAGTCACTTAGACGCCCCATATTTCTACGACTGAACACAACTAATTAATATTAGCATTAGTCATCTTCACCGCTCCAAATGGTTCGCGGATTAGGATCTACTAGATCGTTGTGGCAACGCCTATGTGTGGCTGCGTTTAAGGTAGTCAGCCACTCCAACCTGGCCTGCGAATTTATATGTGCAGTTCATATTCTTCATATTATCCGAAAAATATTATACTCGATTAAATAAGAATTTGTGTACAAGTAGGTACATATATCCAGCTGGTAATGAACAGAAACTTAAATGATCACTTCAGGCATCTAATTCGTATTTAATGATTCATCTAGGCGGTAAGCCTTCATTTGCATGGCTGCAATTCTTTTAAAAACGAAAGCTAATATTAGCCAGGCTCTGCTCAGTGTAACCACTCTTCAAGCTTCATCCAAAACATTTCTACACATGACCACTATTAAATGGACGCATAATTAAAACATTAACAATTTATATATTCCACAGATAACATTCTTGAGCCAATTCTACAGAACTTGCCCACAATCGGAGCAGCGCCATCAGGTGCTGGTGGACCAAGCGCAACTGCCGCAACTGGAGGAGCAAGCACATCCTCCAGTTCCAGTAACTCAACCAATGCATTCAATTCAAATGTTGATAATACAAATGGGCCATCAACGTCGTCTTTATCGTCGTCTTCTTCCTCAACTTCATCGTCATCATCCTCATCATCATCCGCCGCTTCCACATCTTCCGCATTAGCTGCAGCAACCACCAATGGAGGTGGTAGTAGCAGTGGAACAGGTGGCGGAAGCGGCTTACTCGCCACCAGCACTAGTTCTTCAGCACTCAATTGCATAAGTAATTTATAAGATTTCATACATAATTGATATTCAATCGGTATTAATGATGGCTCTCTTCTCTCAATCTCTCCCTTATAACTTATAGATAGCACAAATTCCATAAATAGCACAAGTAGTAGTAGCACAGCGATTAATTCAGGTACGTCCAAAGAAAATAATTTCAATACAACAACCTATATCTTCGTATTGCTTTCGTAGCATCACCATCAGGCTTTGTCTTGCCATCAACGTCAGCAAATGCAACTGCTGTTGCGGCTGCAGCAGCCACTGTCAGTAGCTGTTCATCCCTTGGATGTTGTCATCAATCGCCGTACGACCTGCGACGTAAAATACCCCCTTCTAACCATGAACAATGGTGTGCTGCTGGCACAAGTAGTGCAGCCGGTGGAGCAACTGCATCATGCTCTGCTGCCACTGTACCAAATGTAGGACCCCCTTCAAATGTTGTGTCTTGCGCCGGTGGGAACTTCACTGCTCATTATCACACAATTACTCCATCGACATCAACGTCAGCCTCTTTACACTGTGAAGATAGTTGCTATATGCTTCCTGCGCGAAAAAGGTCCAAACGAATGTACACGGCAACTAGTACAGACACTAGTGGACCATCTGCAGCTCACTACTTGCAATATGAGATGCCCGATGAAGTGCTTCTCACAATATTTTCCTACTTATTAGAACAAGACCTCTGTCGATTGTCTTTGGTTTGCAAACGTTTCAATACGATCGCCAATGACACTGAGTTATGGAAACGCCTTTATCAGTCGGTGTATGAATACGATATGCCACTATTTAATCCTGAGATATGCAAATATGTGTTTGTCAAGCCGGAAGATTCTGACTACGCGAATCCGTGGAAAGAGAGCTTCCGACAGCTGTACCGGGGTATTCATGTGCGACCCGGCTATCAGGAGAAGAAATTCAAAGGCCGTAATATAGTGCATTTTAATACAATTCAAGCAGCTTTGGATTACCCCGAAGATAAAATAGCTGGCAGTTCCTCAAATAGTCCCGCCTTAAATGCTGCTGCCAATATTGGCATGCCAAATAGTATTTCTGGTCTCAGTTCACAGCAAAATGTCGGCAGCCTGTATGGAGCCGAAGATAACAACAGTCCTGAAAACGTCGGCAGTT
The DNA here is from genome assembly GCA_964034865.1 of Eristalis intricaria. NCBI lineage: Eukaryota > Metazoa > Arthropoda > Insecta > Diptera > Syrphidae > Eristalis > Eristalis intricaria. Next base: position 162,391,021 of record OZ035873.1, read on the forward strand.
TAATATTTCTGCATGCTGGCCATTATAAGGGAGAATATTTGTTCATCGACACAGATATCGCACTTATCGGAGCTGCCCCAGGGAATGTAGCGGAATCGGTTATTCTAGAAAGGGATGGGGGTTCAACAGTGATGTTCGTCGAAGGTGCAAAATATGCATATGTAGGATATATAACCTTAAAATTCTCACCTGACGTTACGTCAACGGTTTCGCACCATAAGCATTATTGCTTAGATATTGGCGAGAATTGTAGTCCAACTGTAGATAATTGCATAATTCGCAGTTCCTCAGTGGTGGGTGCAGCTGTTTGCGTTGGAGGGTTAAATGCCAATCCGGCGATAAGAAATTGCGATATAAGTGACTGTGAGAACGTAGGACTATACGTTACGGATTATGCACAGGGAACCTATGAACACAATGAGATAAGCCGTAATGCACTTGCTGGAATTTGGGTTAAAAATTTTGCCAGTCCCATTATGAGAGAGAATCATATTCATCACGGGCGAGATGTTGGAATTTTCACATTTGAAAATGGAATGGTAAATATGCTTCTATTTGTACATGAATATATAAAATTGACATCAATATTTATAGGGATACTTTGAGAAGAATGATATTCATAACAACAGAATAGCTGGCTTTGAGGTTAAGGCTGGTGCTAATCCGACCGTGGTTAAGTGTGAAATTCATCACGGGCAAACTGGTGGCATTTATGTACATGAAAATGGCCTCGGTCAGTTTATTGAAAACCGCATACATTCCAACAATTTTGCTGGTGAGTTTCGATCAAATTGGGTATAGTTTCGGTCATTACTGTCTGAAGGTCTCCGGATACAACTCGTATCTCTTAATGACTCATAAACACATTAATGCCTAAAGAGAGAATAAGATTTGAATATTAATATGAAAAAAAACTGTATTTCCTTTAAGGCGTATGGATAACCTCAAACAGTAATCCAACTATTCGAAAAAATGAGATTTACAATGGACATCAAGGTGGCGTCTACATTTTCGGCGAGGGTCGAGGACTAATCGAGCACAATAACATCTACGGTAATGCCCTCGCCGGCATTCAGATACGAACCAACAGTGATCCAATTGTACGCCACAATAAGATCCATCACGGTCAACATGGTGGAATTTATGTTCATGAAAAAGGCCAAGGTCTCATCGAAGAGAATGAAGTATACTCAAATACACTGGCCGGAGTTTGGATCACAACTGGGAGTACTCCCGTCCTTAGACGGAATCGTATTCACTCTGGGAAACAGGTATTTTCATTTAAATTGAATTTTCAAATGAGAGCATTTCAAATGTGACATATTTTTCTCAATTAGGTTGGCGTGTATTTTTACGATAACGGCCACGGCAAGCTAGAAGATAATGATATTTTTAATCACCTATATTCGGGTGTGCAAATAAGAACTGGAAGCAATCCAGTTATAAGAGGAAATAAAATCTGGGGCGGCCAGAATGGAGGAGTACTCGTATACAACGGTGGCCTGGGCTTGTTGGAGCAAAATGAAATTTTCGACAATGCAATGGCCGGTGTCTGGATAAAGACAGATTCAAATCCCACATTAAAACGAAATAAAATCTATGACGGTCGAGATGGTGGAATTTGCATATTTAACGGTGGCAAGGGCATTTTGGAGGAGAATGATATTTTTCGAAACACTCAAGCTGGTGTATTGATCTCAACACAAAGTCATCCGATTCTGCGAAGAAACCGAATTTATGACGGCCAAGCAGCTGGAGTTGAAATCACAAACAATGCAACGGCGACACTTGAACACAATCAAATATTTAAAAATAAATTTGGCGGCTTGTGCCTGGCTAGTGGAGTGCAGCCCATAGTCCGAGGAAATACTATTTTCAACAATGAGGATGAAGTGGAGAAGGCAGTGTCTGGTGGACAATGCCTGTATAAAATCAGTAGCTACACTTCGTTTCCAATGCATGACTTTTATAGATGTCAAACATGCAATACCACTGATCGCAATGCAATTTGCGTGAACTGCATTAAAAATTGTCATGCTGGTCATGATGTTGAATTTATAAGACATGACAGGTGAGTGAAATCTTTTCTTTTGTTCTTGCTTTAATAACCATAACATAATAATCTTGAAATTATACTGAGAATTAATCAAGCAATCTATGACGACTGTCTCTATAATCTAACAGTTGATAGTATAGTATTAACAAAATAACTGTATGTTCAAAGTCGCAATTTCACAACAAGGGCTGTCAAATTTTAGATGGCGTGTCGTGGAGGGCGGATGCGTCAACTCACACGCTGAGTGTTTAGATTCAATTCCCTCTAGTCCCTGAGAATACTCAGACAGTGCAATTGTCAAGAAAAGTCTTCTTGACCCTCACCTCATCCTCAATTGTGATTAGATTTCTACGCAAGCAAGATTGTAGTGTGGTTTCCATGACTTTTTTTTTCAAACCTTTTGCAGAATTCTACGGAAGAGGGTAGACGAAAATAAGGATTGTAATAGACAAAATTTCGGATGTTTTCAAAATGTGGATTTTGAAAAAGAAAATTAGACAAAAAGTAGTTTTCGCGTAATTTTTAACGCAAGGATGAGATGAGGGTTATACCAATATTATGGGCGTGCAACGATATGGGATCGTTTAGACATGGCAATCTATAAATTTTTTAAATACACCTTGCAGTTGTAATAGATCCCCTAATTGACTGCTGGTTAGAGTTCAGTTAGGACATAGCATTACAGTGAAACTTCTCCTTACGGAAACCTTTTATAAGGGACACCTCTCTTTACGGATAATTCCTGCAGCATAAAGATACGGCTATTCGTATATTTCGGCCCCTTTCGAACGAACCGCTCTCTACCGGACTGGAATTTGAAGCCCGGTTTAGCTAATGTTCCCCTAATATCGAACACAGGAATCAAAAACGAATAGGGAATATGCAGAGAAATATTCCGTGTATGCATCCCCTTGGTCTACATGTATACTTATACAGTCAAATCTCTCTTAAGTGAACACCCAAAGAACCTGAGATTTTTGTCCACGTAAAAGTGTCCGTTCAAGAGTACTGAAAAACGCAAAAATAACACACATTTGATTAATTCACACCTTTGTATACGCATTCATATTTCCTAATGTTAATTTTAAAAAATTTCAACACGGCATTCTTGGATATTACTTGCTGTATGTCACTGACCCATATTGAGATCGAAGAACAGATGTCAGCTGCAATACATTTTCGTCTGCATCTTTCAAATGATATTGCTATAACATTTGACATGCGTGTTTTTTCAATATTCTTGTTAGAGTATGTATTCATTGCAGTATCTGCTTCCTCGTCGTCGCCACATTTGTCGTTCACTGGTTTTGATGACGAACGAGGATACATTTTGAAAATACATTGCACGCTCCCAAAGTCGACACTCTCTAATTGGAATTTTTTCGCTATGTTTTACATACATTTCCTTCAATTTCCCATACAAAAACCTCTCTCTAACTCGAACTCGAAACTCCCATGACAGATCACCCTCGAACCTCCTACGCGGTTCCTTTGTCAGTAGCTGGCGGTATCCAATCTTGCTTATTAAAAAACCATTTGATGGACACGCTAGCTGTCACATAAATATACACAAATGTAGACATGTATAGAAAATAGCGAAAATGCCGCATGCAGATAATATATAGATCCCACTCGCATGTGAATAACTCATATGGAAGGTATGGGAACGTTTTTTATTTTAATAAATATGAAAATACTGTCCATCTCCACTTAATGGAATCGTCCACATAAGACAAAGAAAAATCAGATACTGGGCAAAATCATCACCATCACCAACCAAAAATTGCAGCACATCCTGTTCGTTTAAGGGAATTGTCCACTTAAGAATGGTGTTCACTAAGAGTGTTCACTGTAATTTCAAATATGTACATTTACTGAACACTCAGGCTTTGTAGTAAGGGACACTTCTGTTTGTACAGACGTATAGAGTTTCTACATTAAATAATGCCTATACCATTAGAATTTTGCTAGTGTGAGTAATTGACCTGTATGTGTTTTTGAACTGAATTGGCACTAATTGAGTGTTAGCTATTCAGTTTATTCGTGAAATTGAGAAGTATTGCGAATAAAAAACGTAAAAATTGCTTAGTTGTAAATAAAAACTTCTGTTTCCGTACCAGCGAATGTGAGCGAATATCACTCGAGCGAAATTGCAGAGTTCGCTAAACGCATTCATAGGTACGCATTTCCTATGTTGTGGGTCGGGTGCAGAACAATTTACTCGCGCGAACTGAGCGAATCTAATGACTAGTTTCACAGTGCAGGCTTAAACTTAAGTTCAGCTGAACTTCAAAATGAGTTCAAATTGTTGGTTTAACTCGTCCGGAATTACACTGTTCAGTTCAGTTGGAATTCGTTTGTGTAAAGCGATCGAAAAAATGACAACACTTCTATTTGGTGCGTGGATTGGCTACAATTCTGATTGGATATTTAATGCTTTTGATTCAATCCTTTGAAAATTTTATCCTTGCTCGTCCTTGATGTTATCGGAAAAAAGGAGACTTTGATAACAAACATACAAAACCGCTTCAGACAATCCGACCTGTCCGACCAGTGACAGGCGAATAATAAAAATTAGTTTTAAAAAACAACCTAATCGCTGTGCAAAAAGGAACAAATAATTTCTCATTAAATGTCGAAAATTAACAAATACCATGATCTAGCATCAGTTGCCTTGAGAACAAAATGCTCTCGCTCTGAAAAGAGCGAAACAAAATGCATCAGAACTGGTGCGGTACTGAGGTTTAAAAGGCCTTAGACTCTCGCTTAACGAAAACCACAAATAGAACTTAGTTCAAGGTTTAAACGAAACTGTGAAAATAAACGTTGAAGTTAAAACTTGCTCTGTGAAACTGTGGATAGCCGAGTAAAATGTTCGCTGATTTTATTTCTATTTTACTCGGATTTGTGCCTAGTGATTAGTTGTGTTCTGAAAGACTTTTTCAAAAATGCGAAACAGAAGTAGAAAAATAAAGAACATTTTAACATTAAATTTAACAAGGAATTAAAGTTATACATACGTCGACTTCAACCCTTGATAAGATTCTTATATATTCTTCCCATCTCATCACGAAAACACGACCCGCACCTAAAAGCTAAAATTTCGGTCGAAAGTAAGCAACATTTGTGTAGAGCTATCCATCGCTATCCATAGTGAAGTGAAGCAGATATAAGGGATAATATAATATTATAGGTTATCTTTGAAGTCAAGTAAGATGCGAAAAAATGATTCGCAGTGGCTTCGATTTTTATCTGTCAAAATATATGAAGAAAGCAATTTATATGTTCGAATCGCTGTATAACTTTATTAAAAAAAATTCTAATTCGAATTTTTATCGGCAGCCACTTTTCTCCGCCGATATTATAGGCAGTTATAGACAGTAGGTTGTTGTATGTGCTTTACGTGCAAAATCCTACTTCACTATTTATAGAATTTTGAAAAAAAAACGGCTTACACCCTCAACGAGTTCATTCGTGAAGTACAACGTGTATGGATACGGTTCAACTTTCAATGATTTGTTTCATACACATAAATGTTTACAAAAATATAATATGGGTGGTGCGACATGCCGAGGCGGACTTGAACTTAGCTTCTACAGCAACCACTCGTGTGGTGCTGTATAAGTTCGCGTTCTGATAAGTTAGATACTTGTTTAGTTATCACTAAATACGAATGTCTACATAAATAAATTCGCTAACTTCACTTGAGTAAACTCGCTTGCACCGGAACGACTATGTCATCGAAGTTGCGCGAGTTTACTGTCTTTCATTAGCTAAGTTGTGTGAGTCAAATTCGCTTGCACCGGAACAGTAGCCAAAAAGGTGAATTGAATTTTACCTTGTGAATTTTCATAAATAACTCAAGGTTAGAACACCTCTATATAACGGACAATCGTGAAGGTCTCTTGGGTGTCCGCTATAGAGAAGTTTCAACGTATAGACAAGATTTTAAATGCTGCAATATTTAATATCAGGAGAGATTTATGCTTGTACCTCTATTTCACTTGATACTCTTTTGTCTACCTTTACTATGGATCTGTTTAACCAATAAAAACAAAGCCTTTCCAGGAAGCAGTAATTTTAAACTTTTTTAATTAATTTTTTAGATTCTTTTGTGATTGTGGTGCTGGCACTCTTACTAATCAATGTCAGTTGCAAGGAGAACCAACTCAAGATACTGACACCTTATATGATTCAGCTGCTCCAATGGAATCTCATACCTTAATGGTGAATTAGGATATTAACTTAGTATAAATGAAAACTAAACTACAATACAAGGAAACGAAAAAACAAAAAAATCGCGTAAATCAAAGTATAAACAAATTGAATAGAACACACATACTTGAGCCCGAAAATCCAGAGATGATGAAATGTTATTTCAACTAAAGTAAACTACACATTTAACAAATAGTATAACTCACTTACACACTTAGAAATACGGCTTATACAAAACATAGCTATAATATAAACAATAATTGTTGTAAAACTTTCAGTGAAGTATCGCAACCCAGAAATGCAACCTAAAAGCACATAAAACGTAAGAAACATAATTTTCGACATAATCAAAGATTAAAAATTTACAAAAAAACAAAAAAAAATAAATGAGGAAACATGAGGATATTACTAAATTTGTAAAGCAAAAAAAAACACATAACTTTCGGAATGAATGAATGCAAGTCAAATTCAGATTGCAAAAGTAAATTTAACAACTAAACAAGAAAAAACTATTTAACGTTGTCTTTATGGAACTCTATCTAAATATGTACGAAATGGGGGGAAAATATATACATTTTAAGCTAGATTACATCACAATTGCAATAATTTTCTCGATAAAAGTTTTGTTTACATTTTTTTTACAAACATATAAAATATACAATTATGAATATAGCTATAAAGTGAAAAGATGAAGCAAACAAAAATGGATAAAAGAAAACGACTAATAGAACGTAGTAGGTGTAAGTAAGTGCTCGTGTGTCATCTTTAGTATTATAACTATGAATTATGATTAAAGGATTTTCATTTATCTACTAATTTTAAATATTTATGTACCTTATAAAGAGATTTTTATATTATTCTTTGTGCTTTATAAACATCGTATTACTTTCAAATGATTATTATTATTATTATTTTTTTTATACACACTTCAGAATGAATGTATTACTTTTTGTAATGTTTCAATGTTGAGTATTTTTTAAGATTTCGTTTAGATTTTTTTTTCTTATTTGTATGTCGTTGTGTAATAACAAGCAAAGCAAAAAAAAAATGTGCAGTTAAGGTTTGTGTATAGCGTGCTTTTTTTCGAAATAATAATTATAACTGTAACTCAAATTAAATGATAAAAAAGGAAAACAAAAATAATTAAATTATAAATTAGAATCAAAAGCTAAAAGAATATATACACAAATTACACAATAATAAAAACAAAAACAAATAAACACAATTAAAGAAAAACATTACTCCTAGTGTAAAAAGCATACACACAGACACACAAAAAACACTCAGAGTGTGCGCAAGCCCAGTGATTAAAAAGAAGTAAATAAAACAAACAAAAGGTGTGAAAGTCGTGAAAACTACTTATCACACGTATCTAGTTTTTAATTGAAAATATGCTGCTTTTTAAGTGAATAATGCAAAAAAAAAGAAACAAAACAAATAAACAGAATTAGAATTTAATATTATTTTCTAGTTATGTACTATACAATAAATAGGATTACAACTTACTGTGTAAATGTACATACATATTAGCACTGATAAATTATTTAGAATAAAGAAAGGAAAAATAAAAACAAAAATAAAATCCGACATGTAAATTAAACTATATATGAGAGACATGGAAGATAATTAATTAAGATAAGAAATCACGAAATTATGGATAACCAACAACTTTTAATTTATACATACTATTTAGTGAATGTAGGATGTTAACTATATAAAAATAAAAAACAAAACAAAGAGAACTCATAAAAAAACAAAAGCTAAACAAAATTCAAGATTAAATTCAAATTCAAATGTTCATAGAAATGGAAATGAATGGAATTTACCTGAATAATCAATATAAATAACAACTTTATGTGTACAGTTTGTTCTTTTTTTATTGACTGTTGTGTTGTTCAGACACCTTTATACGGGGCCGAGCTTTTTTGCCAGCTGAAGCCGAATAGTTTAAGAGGTTTGAAAATAGTTTATAAAAACCTGTCCTTAAGCCTCTCTGGATTTGGACCTGTTTCGGGCGATATGCTTCTCAAAGTAAGACTATCTTCAATTCATCAAGTTTACTTTTCGCCGACCACATCTTCAAGATCAGCGAGAGCTGCGTGATTCCCATTTGATTTTAGACCAGACAGTCGGAAAGTCCGATCCGTTTACTTTTTCTTAGGGCCCTACATTTCTCGTTACAGACCGAAGGAGACCTGGGGCTCACCCAAAATGCCTCACCAGCCGGCCCTTTCTGTCACCATCTGTCTGGATGAGGTTCCCTTCGACATGCGTGCGTCAACTTATACGTGTACGTCCTCTGTTTCGTTGTACCATACGCATTGAAACCGTATGCCTTGCTAAGCTGAGGATTGAACCTTGTTCATCAAATCCATCAACGCAAACAGGATCAAAAATCGCGTCCAGTATAGCAGGGATGATCAAGATCTTGTACGGAGTCAATTTAGTCTTCCGAAAGAGGGCTCTGTTATTAATTGCCTTTTGAGTCAGAAAAAACAGCGGTTGGCAACATCGTTTGATTTCGGTACGAGGTACTCGAAGTTACTTTACTCGAGTCCGCGTTGACTTGGACTTCGAAGCAAAATCTCGGATTTGAAGACTCTTTGTTGTGTAGTGCCGACGGATTTTTGCCTACAGGACTACATCCTGGTACAGCTCTAAGAGTTTAGCGGTTGGGCATACGTCCATGTTCCTTTCAGACAGGTATATATATGCGAGGTAGAATTTTTCATTCGGAGTCAAAAAGAACCAGCTCTACGCTTTTGCAACGCCCAACGTTCGGCTGATAACAGCAATGGCAAAATAAAGGTTTTATAGAATGATGAATTTAGATGATCTTAGTCCATAGAGTCAGGAGTTTTGAGTCCAGTTGTTTCGACAGACCGAATTTGCATCGGTTGCCAAGGTCGATTCTCCACTAAGATGGATCGGATCTCCACTAAGATGTTATTCTTGGGGTTCACATTTGCCTCGAGTTGGACAAACTCTAACTACCTCAAAATGCTACTTGTCGGCAGAACGTGTCTCGCTCGACAGCATATATTTCGTGCATCTTCAGGATCATAGTCACCTCGTTTGGCTTGTTCTTCAATCGCAGTAAAAGTTTCCACTACGGCATGGGAACGCGCGACGATGTCGATGGTATCTGCGTATCTCACAAGGTGGAATGATATGTAGAAGATCCCTATTTACAGCAGTTCACCGCACCAAATCTTTACCAGCACCATATTGAAGGAGCTACACGGCAGCGCATTTCCTTGTAGAAAACCAGTGCAGAATTGTTCGTTCAGAGACTTCAGTTTATCCCCTTTGAAATTGGTACAACGGCATATAATGTAGACATCATTTTCATTTTGAATATCCACTACTAGTTCATCCTCGTCTGTATATACAAACTTAATTGGTTCTCGAGTAAATATACACCTATCAACATTCTTTTGCACACTTTTCCACATCATACAATATCAAGACTTGGCAGCACTAAGTGCATTTTTTCTGAACACCACCTAAACATCAATGCAGCCAATCATAGAAGAAAGAAATATTCTGTCACGGGAACACCAACATAAAAAAGCGAATCCTTCTAGAATTTTGACGGAAAGTATTAGTCAGGCGGTACTCGTGCGTTTATTGAATTTTTTAAATAGTCATTATTTCATTCAATTCAAATAGTGATAAATTAACATGTCCACAATTGCAAGTCCTTTGTCCATTGCCGGAGTTCGGCAATCAGGCGCTTCTGTCCGAACCCAGAATGGTAAGAACGAAAATGAAGATTTTCAAAAATGAAAAAAAAAATGCGAATCTGTTAATGGTCCAGCCTAAAATGTTTTAACATTAACTGCACCCTTAAACAACATTTTATCTAATCAGAGCGATATTTCAAAGACTTGTGGATGTAAAGTCATGCCTTTTCAATGAAATAGGCTTAACGCGAGCATTTGTTGTGCCAAGTGTGTATTTTTAGGTTATCTGCACGCCGTGAGGCACTACACCCTTTGTGGTCTCGCGCATCTGTTTTATAAAATGCGTGTTTTAATTTGTAATTTGCAATTTTTAACTAGTAATGGCTGCCAGTTCTATCGCCAACATCGTAAAAAGCTCATTAGGTCCAGTTGGCTTGGATAAAATGCTCGTTGATGATATTGGTGATGTCACGGTGACTAACGATGGAGCGACTATTCTAAAACTCTTGGAAGTTGAACACCCGGCAGCAAAGTATGGGTTATTCATCTGTAGTTGAGAATATTGCTAATTGTAAACACAAATTTTAGAGTTCTAGTTGAGCTGGCTCAATTACAAGATGAAGAAGTTGGTGATGGTACCACTTCTGTGGTAATATTGGCCGCTGAACTTCTTAAGGTAGTACAACATTAAATGATGGATAATATTCAACTTTAACTTTATGATTTTATCTTGTAGAGCGCCGACGAATTGGTGAAGCAGAAAATTCACCCAACTTCCATTATCTCTGGATATAGGTTGGCTTGCAAGGAAGCATGCAAATACATATCGGAGCACCTAACCGCCCCAGTCGATGAGCTCGGCAGGGACTGTTTGATCAACATTGCCAAAACATCAATGAGTTCAAAAATCATCGGTGCCGATGCTGATACTTTCTCGACTATGGTCGTGGATGCTGCACAAGCCGTTAAGGTAAAAAGGGCAAACCAAAAGTGTTCTTCGACATTATGAAACTGATAAATACTTGTTTGTAGATCACCGATCCAAAGGGCAATGCAGCATACTCGATCAAAGCCATCAATGTTCTAAAAGCTCATGGCAAGTCGGCAAGGGAAAGTATTCTGATACCAGGGTATGCTCTTAATTGCACGATCGCGTCCCAACAGATGCCCAAGAAGATAGTGAATGCAAAGATTGCCTGTCTCGATTTCTCCCTGCAGAAGACAAAAATGAAAATGGGTGTTCAAGTACTTATCAATGACCCGGATAAGTTGGAAGGTATCCGTGCTCGTGAATTGGACATCACTAAGGAAAGAATCCAGAAGATTCTTGCGACTGGTGTCAATGTCATTCTCTGCTCCGGTGGAATTGATGATCTCTGCATGAAGTATTTTGTTGAAGCTGGTGCCATGGCTGTGCGTCGTGTGAAGAAAACTGATTTGAAAATCATTGCCAAGGCAACTGGTGCAGCTTTCTGTACATCACTCACGAATATGGAAGGCGAAGAGAGTTTCGACTCGTCAATGGTAGGTGAGGCGGCCGAAGTGAGCCAAGACAGAATCTGTGATGATGAACTGATTTTGATCAAGGGAACAAAAGCGAGGTAAACTTGAAAACATTGTGTACATCTAAGGTAGTCTATTAATCGAATGGTTACAGGGCTGCTGCTTCTATCATCTTACGAGGACCCAATGACTTCTACTGTGACGAGATGGAAAGGTCCATCCACGATGCACTTTGCGTAGTCAAGCGTGTGTTGGAGAGTAAGAAAGTAGTCGCTGGTGGTGGATGCGTCGAGGCCGCTCTCTCAATCTACTTGGAGAATTTTGCTACTTCATTGGTAACACACTTAAATCAATTATATTGAAAATCAATTCACAATATTTTCTTTGCAGAGCTCAAGGGAACAATTGGCTATTGCTGAGTTCGCAAAATCACTTTTGGTTATTCCAAAAACTCTTGCTGTGAATGCAGCTAAAGACGCTACAGACCTTGTGGCTAAACTCCGTGCCTACCACAACTCTAGCCAGACTAAAGTAACACGAATTTAATTTTGAATTTGATTGGTTTCTAATTTCACATCTTTCTGAAGGCCGAACACGCTCATCTGAAGTGGACAGGTTTGGATCTGATTGAAGGAATCGTTAAAGACAACAAGAAGGCTGGTGTGTTGGAGCCTGCAATGTCAAAAATCAAGTCATTGAAATTCGCAACAGAAGCCGCTATTACCATCCTGCGAATTGATGACATGATAAAGTTGAATCCAGAAGAGAAGGGAGGAAAGTCATACGGTGATGCTTGTGCTGCCGGTGAACTCGATGGATAAATTAGTTCGGAACTGTATTCCATAGCCTTACTTTTTATTTTACCTCTTATTAATTGTTTCGCTTTCACTTCCCATACGTGTATTGATGCATTTTCTTTATTCACAAAACAAACAAAACATTAACACATTAAAATATCTACAATTTCTAAAAAGAATTTGTTTCTTGTGAGTTGATTTTATTTAAGCTGAAGTTAACTAAGATGAAATAATAATTGGAACGTTTAGATTTTGTATAAATTGTTTGAGATTCCTGTTTTGGGAAACACCCACCTCCTTTTGCTTTTAGTTGAAAAGTGCGAGACTCGTCAATTTTTGAAAAGGTGTATGAACTTCTGTCGATTATCTTCTTTGATTGATACTTTGAACTTGGAACTTAACCAAGATGTTTCTTCAGAGTCCGTACCTTCATGGTTGAATAGTCTCCAATCACAATCACTAACGTTTTTATAGTTCTGCGTGATAAAGACGGACGGAGTGAGATAGACGGACTCTGCTTACTGCTGGTACTCTCAATTCTGTGTGTTCATTGTTGAAGCTTCTTTCACTTACTTACTTAACCTATTGCAGAAGCTTTTTTGCCAGTAAACCCTTTATTGGCTCGGTTCAACTAGTTCGACAAATGATGGCTATGTATATTCTTTTGTAATGCCTTTTATATTGCGCATGCACCATCAGTCAAGCAGGTTACTTTGCAGTCTTAATATTTTAACTGTATAAAGATAAAAATGGTGTGAGCAAATTCCAAATGGGAGAATGTACTCTACGTATTAGTGGAGTCCCATAGAAGCAGGTGGAGAAGTTAAAATATCTCGGTATCTTTCAGTGCGATAGTGATCATTCATGTAGGGTGTTATGGGTCAAGATGGGTCAATATTGAAACAGCTTGGAAAAGACAAGTTATAAATTGAAACAAGCTCGGCCAAAGACCCAAGTTATAAAATTATAAATCAGTATTTGTTCCAAGTTTAAGCTATATGCATGAAATTTGGAAAATAACCGGAAGAGTAAGATCGCAAACACAAGCTGCCGAGATGCGATTTTTTCAAGAAGGTCAAAACGCGAGGCACACAACGAGTGGCACGCTAGGAACTCAATGTTATGCATGAAATTTGGAAAATAACCGGAAGAGTAAGATCGCGAACACAAGCTGCCGAGATGCGATTTTTTCAAGAAGGTCAAAACGCGAGGCACACAACGAGTGGCACGCTAGGAACTCAATGTTGAGTAGCTGCTTCGTTGAACGGAAAGGTTTATACTTTCATTAGGATTTATCGCGTGGCCGTGTCGAACGTCCAAATAATGTATCGGACGTGACTCCATAATAGTTCCTGATGAATTAGGGGCGATAGCGGAGGATCGGGTGGCCTGGAGGTCTCTCGTGCGTGCATAGCCCACTTTATGAGGTCACGAAAGATGATATGAATATACAAAATTCCTCAAGTATAGGGTGCAAAATACTGGTGTTAAAATATAGGCTCAAATCTTCTTTAATAAATATAAATTCGGGTATTTCTTTACAATTCAATGGATCATAAGTTACAGCCACAGGAAGCTAAAAATAGAAGAAATTTATTTAATTTTCTTTCGCCCTCTCCAACGCATTTGAAAGCACAACAATCTTCTGTTCATAAGCTTCCTTCAGTCCCTGCAATAATAAAAATACATCCATTTACAACCGTATTACTTGGCGTGTATTTTAGACACTAAATTACCTTAAAAATGTTTGATTGTATATCATATTCGGATCTCAGTTTTTCATAAACACCCTGTGATATTGCGAGTTTCTTTTCAAATATAATGCACTTATCCCGCTCAGCCTTTATCCTCAAAGCAGCCGTTTCTAATCTAGCTTGGGTATGTTCAGCTTCGGCAGTCTTTAAATTAAGCATATCTTTGGTGACCGCAACCACATCCTTCATCGATTCCACATGATTTTTAAGGTTTTCAATTTGCTGTTCCTGTTGCTTGCACACTTTAGTCTTTTCAAAGAGGAGGGTTTTTGCTCTTAGCAAAAGTTCCTCCTGATCTTGTCGCGACTTGGGACCTTCAACGCCGCCCAATGCAGCGGACTGAACCAGTGTTTGCTCCAACTGATTGATTTTCTTCTTTTGTTTTTCATTTTCGAACAGTGCTTCCTAGAATAAAGATATGTATCTATACTCGTTCTTGTAATATTTTGAAACGCACAAAAAGACCAACCTCTAAGTCTTTTCTCAGCTGTGTTATTCTGCGGCGGGATTCTTCTATTATAGACTGCTTTTCGCTTTCCAATGAAAATACCATATCAAGAAGTTCTTGCTGCTTGTCATTTTCATTAGTTGGTGCACCTCCAACTGCTCCACTTTCTTCAAAGGCAATTTGATCGATCGCAACTGGGTTTTCATTGATGTCCTTTTGAATGGACGTTGCTAGATCATCTAGATTATTGTTATTCTCACAATCAGCCATGGTTTTGATTGATATATTTTACTAAATATTTGTGAATTACAGTATTTTTTTTTCAGAACAATTTCTTTAAACAGCACTCGGCATGTATTGGGTGTGCTGCCTCCGTATTTTTAGATTTATTTTGAAAACGCTATTTTTAGAAAACTATGCGTGTTGTATGAATATTGTAGCAGAGGAAGATAAGCGTTTTGGACTTGTAGGACATACAGATCCTAAACTGAAGATTTAGTTAAGGAAATCGTTTAAATCGATTGAAATTAATATTTGGTCCAACGTTTTTAACCTTAACTTAAAAAAGTAGATAAAACCATTTCCTAGTTATTTTAACCGTCATTTATTCTCATGTATTCGTCCGAAGAGGGTGGATAAAATCAAATGTTTAGTTTTCAAATGCCTTTCGAATTAACATCCCTTAACAGCATTTACTGTAACTGTAGAGGGTGAAAATATTACAACCGCTAGAAATAAATAAACTCAAAAATGTCGAATCAAACAGAACTGATTGATGTATTTCTTGTTGACAGTCATTTTCACTCATTCCCCAAACGTTGACATATTAAAAATGAGTGAAAAACTTGCACCAAGTAAAAGCACGGTTTACGCTTCAAACTTACCATTTTCTTTAACAAACAACGATATCCATAAAATATTTGAAAAATATGGTCAAATTGTTAAGTATGTTTTCTAATCATAAATATATTTGTACCTGTTAAATTTCCCACATTATAGAGTTACAACTATGTGCGACAAGAATAACAGAAAATCGAAAGGCGTTTCGTTCATAAACTTCTTAAATGTTCAGGATGCATTGAATTGTGTTCAGGAATTGAACGAGACTCAGGTTGGGCTGTTATTCATTGCTTTTTGCTTATCAAATAATCACCTCTTTTCGTTTAGCTTTTTGGGAGAACCATCAAAGCAAGTATAGCCAAAGATAATGGGCGGTCAGTTGAGTTCATTAAGAGGTACCCACACACATAGAAAACCGGCACTTTAGCCTCTTCAAACTATTTTCACCTTTCATTGATTTAGACGAGAATATCACGATAAAAGTCGGTGCTTTCAGTGTGGCGAAAGCGGACATTTAAGTTACAACTGCACGCAAAATGTATTAGGCGATAGAGAGCCTCGAAAAAAAAGTGGAAAACTACGAGTGCCTACCCGAAGAAGCCATAGTGCATCAAGAATTTCCGAAAGGAGTGAAGAGGTACCTGCGAACAAGGTATCCATAATCATGTCTCTAATTTCAAGTAATCTCATTCTAGGATGAACCACCACCGGAGCCTTATGAACAATCAGAAATTATTGTGCCTAGGAAGAGGTTTAAAGTAGATTCTTATTTCAGCGACGAAGAGGAACTTAATGAAGTGTAAAATATTTTTCGCAACTCATCTGCAAGATTTATTTGTAAATGCTTATCCGGTATTGTTCGTGCTGTGAGTGACAAGAAAGTTTCGTTTAATAAATGATGGTGTTTTGATTATTGCTTTTATGCTGCTTGCTTAGCCAGATGTTGCTTCTGTTCCATAACGCCAACAATGACACTCAAAAATCTACTCTTTTGATATTGGATTTTTTCTATCTTCTCCATTTGCTCTTGAACGTACTCCACCCTCCTCTTAAAGTAGTCTTTTGAGCTCTCAAGGTCCTAAAAATAATACAAATAATGAATAGAAACATAAATGGGGCAAATTGAAGTTACCTTTTCGACATAATAGCCTGTTCCAACGTCAATTACAAATTTGTTCTTGTCTTTGATTGTACCAGGCACATACATACTACTTGTGAGTGGAACAAGTATCCCCTTGTCTTGCCAATCAGGTTGAATCTGTTCAAGGGCTTCTTTTGATGTTGCATACTTAGTTTTGCAATTGTAAAGGGTTTGTATTGATTCTTGAATTGCTTCAACTTCCTGCAAGGAGACGATGACGAATTCGACAAGGTTACCATGTGTCAGAGCATATGCTGTGCATTACCATATAAAGATATCGGGGCTAAACTTACAGATTGAAATTCCATCTTTAATTGCTGAAGCTGTTCGAAGCTTAGCTTTTCTAAGTCAATTTGTTCACCTGATGTACTCGCTGCCATGATAATATATTGATAAAGGTGTTGAGTTAATTATTTATTGAGAAAATATGAAACAAATGTCTTCAAAATCACTGGAAAAGGAATGAAAGACACAAGAATTTGTGTAAGGAAAATTAATGACAGATTGAAGTTGATGAACAACAATAAAGTAGATCTGTTTGTTTTGGCATAAGCTTGTACTGGGTTAAATGCACAATATACTAGAAATTTAGATATTTTATACAGACAAGAATTGTCTCTGGCTCAGCTCATCTGTAAGAATTAGGATTGAAAGGGAAGGCGGACATGCGTAGCAAATTTAAGCTGTGGACAAAATGTTATCTGGCTTAAGAATACTTTCCTGATGATTATGAATTGATTAACCAAGAGAGGAACATAAATCATATCTACACAGGAAGTAAGATAATCTACTGTCTTTGTTTAAGTAATAAGTAAAACGGACTGGTAGTACAAAGAACGAACATATCTTTCGTCGTGCAATTCAGTGTTCTCGGTAACAGAAAAACTAATACCACATTGTTTTGACAGCTCTTCTTCTGCTGACAGTTCTCTGAGTTCGATTTATTTTCTGTTGTGCAATAGGAGGTGGAGTGCGAAAGAAATCTTTAGATTTGTTATGGCATGTGCTCATAAGTTTCTACCTTCCCTAGTAAACTGTGTTACAAGACGAACCTTTACAATGTCGTCTAGACTTCGGGCCCAGGAAGTACTTGAGGAAATCAAAACGAAAAATCCTTATTTCGAAAAGTATGCCGGCAAAATTGCTGCACTTCAAAAGACATCTCCTGATGAGTTTGTCCAGCGAATGGAAAAGGTCGTAGACAAGCAGAGTGGGAAACAAAAGCAGTCACGGTAGGTAGTTTATTTGAGGAGAATGCTTGTAGGAGTTAAGTTATGATAATCTGTTTCAGTGATTACTCCGAGCTACTAAATCCCAAGAAACCTTTACAAGAAAAACCCGCAGAAATACCACATAAAAAGCTTGAGGATATTATGAAGCTTGAATTGATTGCTGACAAGGACGCAGATGAATTACAACAGATTTGGCTGGAATATCATAAGACGAAGGATGTGATAGTCGCCAACCTCACACCTGAACAGTTTGATATACTTATGACTCGTGGAAAGGAGCATCCGGTATTCATTCTTCCATTACCACGAAGTGAGGGTTTTGAATTCATTATGCTTCAGTTTGCTGCTAACACAGTTCACTTTACACCGCTTCTAGCCTATCAAGTCAGTATATAATAGAAATTTAGAATTATAATTTACATTTATAGCTATTTTTTCAGGTTCATGCTGAAAATGCTCCGGAATGTCTAAACATCGTGCACTACACAGAAACAAGGGATAAGGGTGTAATTCTCATGCGCGGTGAATATGATAGCAAAGTGCTTACCGGGCAGGAAGCACAGTGTCTAGCTAATCAACTGCAAATGTTCTACTGCAAGGATGACCCGGAGAAATTAAAAGTCTTGGAGACTTTTACCAAACAGCCAGATAACTTCAAACATATGGATTTGATTAAACAAGTTCAAGAAATTGAATTAAAATGAGTTACTAGTATAAATGTCTGTGAACCGTGTTTCGTTTTTTGAAATATATGCACATGAATTAATCCAGATCTGCAGAGAAAATGTATTTATTCATATACGACATTCATTGTGATGAACGGGTCAAGCTGTTGCTTTTTACCAAATCTATCAGGAATTGTAATATTTACATTAACCCGGACTCGGAAGGTAATTTGAATACACACCTGATGAACGAAACAGTGAAAAATACAACACAATTCGGTACGTCGAACATCGTCCCGTATCACTAGTTGTAGTAAGAGCCGTGCTGATATTCGAATGCTTTGCAGACGAGTTTTCGTAACTCATATAGAACTAACTGATGTTTATGGCTTTAGTTGATTTTAAGTTACCCATAGATCATAAAATGACGATGAATGAATAGAATGAATTATGTTAACGGCGTGAACAATTGTCCGTTGACCGTTGACGATTGAATGTGTCGTTGTCGACGGACATATTTAACTGTGTTTCAAGCAGAAATCAAGTACAGCGGGTAATCTATCAAATGAATCAATCTATTCGCTTTTTACTTACTGAGTTCAAGTTGGCATATACATACAAGACTGTCATCTTATATTCTATATTAAACTAAAGGGCCTTGGTTGAGAATCGCATCTACGGAGTACTCTTCAGCTACTCCTGCCAATCCGACCTCCTTGTAGTCTCATCGCACGTTCCTCAGGGAGTCATATCGGCCCTCTGAACTTTTTCTTAACCAAACGATGTTGACTATGTCATTAAAAACTGTATTCCATCTATTTACGCAGATGACATTAAAATAAGCAAAACAGTGTGTAATTCAACCGATCTTATACAAACGATCTTGATTCCTTCTACACTTGGTGTGACAATTCTATTGAACATAACGTAGGCAAGTCCCTGTACGATACTTTCAAACGTTCTCCCCCTCACATAACTTACTTCCTCCGTAAGCTAGTACTCTTTTATTCGCGAGGTAGGAATAATAAGTATGTGATAGGGGGCCAAAGTTCCAAACCTAAATTAACAATATGACCCTACGAGCTGTCCAACGTAGATCCATACGTTTTGTATTACGTGGTCTCCCGTGGTCTGATAGCCTTGCTTTATACCGTATACAGATAGCCTACAGTTGATCGGCTTGCGTAATATAATAACATAGTATGGCGGCGCTACAGCCCGAAGAAGGTAAGGGCCTAGTTTCTACAGCAACAACATTAATGTAAGTTCTTTTCTTTTTATTGAAGCATTCAACTTTATGTATTATATTTATTCTTTTTATTATTAATGGGATGGGGCCTATGGGATATTGTTTGGTAGTAAACAAAAAGATCAGCGTTGTTTTAATGATTTGAAGGAATGGAATTATACCAATCCCTTTGTTAGGCTATGCGTAATACATAACTCGAGCTGCGGCGCTGCGGCTTAATTTATAAGCTCAACCTTCTGAACCTCCTGGTAATTTTTATCTAAATAATTGAAATAAAGTTTTATGGAGTTATTCGACTTCACAACTGATTGGCTGACCGTTTGTTTAATACATGCATATTATAATATTATAATTCTGTGATAGCAAGTCAAAACAGCCTAAGTCGACTAATACTACGTTTACACCGAACCGAAACCGCTAGGTTGTAATGAACTTTTACTGAAACCTCAATAGGCCATTTCCACCGAACTCGAAGTGTTTCGCTCCCAATTTCCAAGTCAATTCACAATTTATAACAAATATCACATAAATGGCCGCCGGCACAGCTGTCTGTTGGGAGGAAACAATAGTGTGAGAACACCAAAAAATAGAAAGAGATAAAACGAGAAAATGAACTGAGGTTTACACTGTAGGCTTGCAAGGTTTGACGACCTCTCACGGACAGAGAAACTCAAGGGAGCTGCAACTCGGTTTCACAAACCCTGAGGTTTCCATACCACACAAAATGTATGGCGAAACCTAGTAGGTTTCGTTTCGTTCGGTGGTAACGTTGTCTTAGATCGAAATTATTCACTCAATTTTATATGTCGGTAGGGTTAAGATTCTAGAAGTTAGAAGAACTTAAATTATACCGATTTAAACCTCTAAAAACGTGGTGTGTCACCACGGAATTATTTCGATACGTGTATATGTACATATCAGTATAAAAATAAAATATGAGAGCCAAACAATTAATCGTTTTATAATGCACACCTCATTCAAATATGATTTCAATTTGTTCTTTACTTTTGGCTGACACTATATGCACTCTCTGGGCAAGGTTTGTAAGTAAGAATAATAAAATAGAAACAATAGAAGTTGTTAAAAAATAAGCTTTTAAAAGTGCCTTTTCTTATAGAGCAGTATAGAGATAATAGAGATAATTATACATTGCGCGCATATGTAAATTTGGTGGCGTAAGTAATGCCATATATTACAAATTCTAACTGACTTAACTGTGAATTTTGCTTTGATGCAGTCCCCTTACGCGTTCATACTCGATCGTTAACCAAGAGTTGCGGTAATTCCGTCATTTCAATATGCATTTAAAAATTGAGAAATGAAATGTAAATTAATTGCAACTTGAAATATCTGATAAAACGGTCTAATTAGCTAAATATCGAATCTAAGTGAAGTGATGGTGCATGTTTTCTAACATGATCGATAATATTGCTTGCATGTGCAATTTCGCAGCTTGCACCAGACTTAAAGCGTCATTTTTCTGAAATAGGCCGTGTTACCAATCGCAATTAAACACCATTCTAAAAGGTGTACAGTTTATAATTTTTACTGGGCTAATAACATATGCAGTTGGTCGAAGATAAATCTGTCTTTTTTGGATAGCTGGCATGTGTAAAACGAAGACATTTCGACCACCGCAAGTACGACGAGTACTCAATCGTTGCAGGTGTTCCTCAAGAATGTACAGCACTACTGTTGTCAATTGCCTTTCGATCCCCGCACGTACGTGCATGGCGTGACTTCCTCCCCACCCCTCATTTTCGGGCTAATCCCGACCAGATGCCAAGGGACAGACCGGCAACTAGGCCCTCGTATACTGCCACCATTCAGGCCTCCAATCCAAATGGGGCCCTGGCTCACCAGGGTAGGCGGTATCCAAGGCCAATCGTTTTATTTTCATCATGGGTGTTGCGCTCCATTAGCCAGGTTTGGTGTGTGCAAATAAATTTGTGCACCCCAAACCTGTTGCCCGCCAATCACCACGAGAAGTTCAGCTGCCGGTGTGGCGTTGAGATTCCATTAGGTAGGTAGGCGACCGCTTGGCAGACTCATGATAAGGTAATTGGACCAAGTGCAAGAACTCGTTTGGTTAAGCTTTGGCATAAGTCCTGATGTATTAGGGTCGATGGTAGTGGTTCTAGTTGCCTGGAAGTCGGAGTTCTCTCGGCGAGACTTTCCAATAGCGGACACTAGCGGGATCAGCATGATTGTCCGCTATGTAGAGCTGTCCGTTCTAGGGAGGTAACGTAGAATATTTATGGAAATTCATATCAATGGTAAAATGTAATAAATAAAATTCAAATTCAATCTTCCAATTTTCGGCGAAGTTTGGGAATATTATTATAGACAGGAATTCTCTTTGGGTATTGTAAGTGACGCGAAATACATGTATAAGTAATGCTGTGAATTATAAAAGTTGGTGAATTCGTGGATTGAACCTGGCTCCTCGGTGTAGGAGTCGATGCACCAACCTGCTACTCCACGGCCCCCTAACATCAGAAAAATCGTTTGGTGTTCTTTATGGTTCGGTGATTTTACAGAGTTTGGTAAAGAGACATGAGTTCCAATACTTGGACTTGGCAGCGAAGGTTCTACGCGTTGTTGCCTAAATACAGCGATTAGTATGTGAAATGCCAGAAATCATATTTGAACATAAATGCCATAAAAATATCTCAAATCTCAAAAAAATTCGATTTCACGGATATTAGAATCATTTTTCTGTGTCTTATTTCAATTTGAAGTTCTCTGGCGCCAGAAAAATACTCTTTACAATCAATATTTAAAAAATGGTTTTGCCTCATGATGCGAATGTTCAAGAAGAAAACTTCCATGGAACCCCTCTATTCAATGCAGGTTTTCCTCTGAATATTTGCATATCATAGTAAATGTTTAAAAACTGACTCAGAGCGCATATGAAAAACACATAAGATAGCGTGTAGAAAAGATACCACGTGGAATAGATACACAAATAGACAACGCTGTTGATTCTGCTTGAATGATAGTAAGATCGTCATGCATCAGTATCTAATGGAGAAATTGTGCATTTAACAACTAAATGAATCTTTCCACAATTGTGTCAACCTTGTGGTAGGTTCCGGTTGGCTCATCCCTATCAATAGATGTACTTCCCAAGAAAATCATCAGACTTTTGATGGATGATTTCATCATCAATCACACCACAGTCCTTGATAAAAAGAAGGTTTGTTAAATGAACACGTTTTTTCGATCAAGGTTTTTTAAGAAAAATCCATTGTGGATTACTCTTAGAGAGAACAATGAACAATGAAAGTGTGTCATCATGTCAGCTGTTATTCTAAATCATTATTCAAATCTCTAGATAAGCACGCTGATGGTGATTGTGATAATAACACATTTAGGAGTGAGTACCATACGCAAATTGGGTCCAGTTAGGAAGATGTCTTCAAACCAGGTTGACGTATACACAAGCCAAATTAATGGTAAAGCCAACCGCAACAATGATGTCGAAGCTTCTTTGGAGTACTCGTTCGAAGACGCCCTCAATATGATTGGTTCGTAAGTGCGCGAAATTAACGTTCGGTTGTTCAAAATTTTCTTCAATGTACATGGATAGGTTTTGGAAAAATTCAGTTCGTGGTACTGTTTGTTTGCGGCATTCTCCTGATGGCGGTTATTAACGAAACCATGGGCATAAGCATAATAACCATAGCGTCTCAGTGCGATTTTGATACAAACTCCTACGAGAAGGGTATCATGAGTGCGTCCTGTTTCACTGGTGCAGCAAAGATTGGGATGAATTGAGTGAATGAATAATCAAATTGTGATTTATACTTTTTGCAGGCATTTTTGTGTCGTCTTACTGGTGGGGATATTTGTCAGACACTGTTGGGCGCCGTACAGTTGTGCTGCGAACGACGATGGCTGCAATAATCTTTTCGCTGTTATCAATGTTTATCTCGAATCTATGGGCTTTTGTGGTATTTCGTTTTCTAACTGGAATTGGGTATTAACTACTGATGACTGCCGATGCTGTTAGTCAAATGAATTTATTGTCTTGCAGGATTGCTGGAGCATCTGCTACTATATACGCATATTTGGGTGAATTCAACACTATTAAATATCGACCGATTGTGATCAACTATGCGAGCATGTTTGTGGGAATATCATCAGTTTACACGCCAGGTAATAGAATCGTTGTGAATGCACACATGTACTTGTTGTTTTAAGTTATATTGTGCTTTTATTTATAATGCAGCTATCTCTAGGAGAATTGTTTGCTTGCTTGATAAGAATGTAGGTATTCAAATTTGCGATGACAACAAATATTACGTTGGATATTATTTCAAACAATGAATAGATAATATAATAATAATATGGGTGGCGCGACAGTCCTAGGCGGACCTGGGCCTATCATCTACAACAGCCACCATGGTTTGAGTGTTATTGTTCTTTCACGAGTGGATGGGGCCTACAGTTGTGTTCTGATTCCGACCGGCTTTAAGGGAATGCATACATTATTGACGTTATCTTATGATGCTGTAAGGACGGAATGAAACAATCGGGTCTTGCCGTTGGGATCAAATTAAAGGCACAGTCACTGGATAGGTCAATAAGTGATAGTGGTCTGACTTGTGTTGGTATCACAATTTACTAAGTGTGCTGGTGAATTCACTAGCAGCCGCTCTACCTAACCTAAGCACTTATCACAGTTTTGTTCATCCTTTCATCTTTAAGAAGATTTATTGTTGAGAATCTGAAAAAAAATCTTCGTTGAAAGACAAAGTTTATGTTTATGGCCAAGCAAGCTCCACAGCGCGTTGAATAGTGCTACCAAATACTGTATTAGGTCGCTTTTCTGGTTTTCCACGTGGTTTGTTTTCAAGGTTAAGATATCCGTTTCGGAACATAAAAAAACTAACGTCGAGTGGTGATTGACCGAGTTGCATGAAATGAAAGCTGCCTGCTTGACGTTATTATCTTGAACACAACACGCACGAAATTCAGTGCCAATCCCCAAAATGCTGCGTTGGTCTGCTTTTGTTAAAAAAATTTAAAAAAATATTAGGATCGTAATAGAATGTCAAACGTAAGACGAACGCACATTATCGAACATGTCGGATATTTTTGAGAGATCAGTAATTCTGATGCTTCTACAAATTGAGAGATTTTCTTCCGAATTTCAGAGATTTTCGTGGAAACAGCTCAAAATGAACTTAACGACAAAAATCATTTGAATAAGTGTATGCAGGAAGAAAAACCTGATAAATTTATTTCAAAGCACACTTCAGAAACTCTAAGTCGGCTGTAACATCGCACTATTATGGAAATAGTGGAATAAGTGTGTACCTATTGGAATTCTAATCTTTTGAGTGTATATGACAATTGTTTCCGTCTAGTTTGAAAGTAAAGTGAATAGCACCAGGGAACAGCATTCACGTATATAATCATTTGAGTCCCACAGCGAAAGATGAATAAGTAATAGTTGGCGAATGACGAATAATGATTTTCGTATTTTACGTAGTGCGAATATATGTATATGTATATATGTAGGTCCTTCACATTCTGAAAACTACAACCTTCTGCTGTCAAAAAGATAATTAATATCTTTGAACTTCTAAAAACGCATATCAATTATTATTACAATGAATTCCCATTTTTAGATTTAAATCATGTTTTTTCCTATTATACCGAGCAATATCCTTGCAGGATATGATGGGTATTTGAAGATTGTTCATAGCTGGATGGTTGTTCATAGTCCATAACTGGGA
This sequence comes from Eristalis intricaria, assembly GCA_964034865.1. Classification (NCBI taxonomy): domain Eukaryota; kingdom Metazoa; phylum Arthropoda; class Insecta; order Diptera; family Syrphidae; genus Eristalis; species Eristalis intricaria. Next base: position 162,416,354 of record OZ035873.1, read on the forward strand.
ACGTTGCTATGTTCAAGCCTTCCCTTCCGTCAGTATTTCCAAGATCTTGTGTGGCTGGGTGGGGGATATCCCAAATGAACATGTATTCCGTATACTTATCGGTGGGCCTTACAAATTTGATTCCTCTACCAGCTAAGTCTAAAGCAAGTTGCATTTCTGGCTTGCATCTACATAAGGAAGAATTGTGAACTTTTTTGCACATAAATCCAACTTCAACTAGAGATGGTCTGATATTAGACTTACTATTATTAGTTGATTTCTGCTTCTGTTCTGTTCAGCCTTGGTAAGCCCTGTCTTTTTTGCTTGACATTGAAATGAATATTTGAATAAATACACATAAAATAGATACTCACGTATTTCATCAACCCTGAGCTGCACAAATGTATTATTAATTTCTCAATTTCTTTTCTCTTTTCGGTAAACAAATTAATAACTTCCATCAAAATAATTTTTGCACAACCAATCCGATAACAAAAAAAATTTCGAATGAAAATCCGACCCAAAACGACGATGACATCTACTTTCGGAATACAAAATTCCAAATTTCAGTAAGCGAGTTGGCATTACTTTTAATTTTCGAATGTGGATTGTGTGCTATTGCGATAGAGATATAAAATACCTTCTCCGATTTTCGGATTCATTTTCGATACTATAGCAATACAAAATAAGGGCTGAGCTCCTTCGAGAGAGGGCTCGATTACTTAATTACCTCTTGAACCCGTAGAAACAGCGGTTGGCATGATTTACTCTGCGTTTGATCTCTGTACTGGTTTTGTTTGTACTATTTACTGCGGAACCGAGGTAAACGAAGTCCTTGTACCTACCTCGAAGCTATAACTGCCCATTGTGACGCTCTGTCCAAGGTCTCGATTTTGTGTGTCCGTTTTGCCATAATTCACCGCTAAACCATAAGCGTTAGTAGCTTGAAAACCTTGTTCCGAATTCGAAGCAATCACACAGCCTGATTATAAATGCGAGTAGAAGGAGAAACTAAAGAAAAATGAAAAAACGTGGTAAATTTGAATAAGTGCGAAATAGCAGTAGATATCCCTCTTTTGTAACAGTTGTTGTCTGCATATGGAATGCATGTATTTCGAGTAACGTGATTTCTCTTATTTGTTTTTTAGTGTCAAGTTTCGGGGCCAACAAATTTGACATTTATTTAATTTTCTTCTTGAATTAGCTATGGCTTGGTTGATACTTCCACAAAATTGGTCATTTTCGTTTCTTGGACTTTTCGTCTTCCGACCATGGCGGTTGCTGATTCTTCTCAATCTCCTTCCTGCTTTTATTGGAGTCCTTTGGCTGATGAAACTCCCCGAGACTCCAAAGTTGTACCTGTCTCACGGTAAGAACGACGAAGCCCTTAAAGTCTTGTATTGGGTCTATGAAAATAACACCGGGAAGCCTTCAAAGGAATTCAAAGTGAAACGACTCAAGTCGGAAATGGACAACGACTTCATGAGCACGCGAAACATGAAGAAGACTGTGTAAGTGGTGAAGTTCTAGTAAAGATCTCTAATATGTTTATCTTTTGTACTCTAGATGTGAAATAGTTCTCACGATGTGCAAACAAACTTGGCCTCTTTTCAAGCCTCCTCACATGATCAACTTTACAGTGTGCTGCTTTGTCATGTTCGGTTTGTTTTTCGTGTAAGTATGCATAAGCGAGTGAAGTCCTGACTTTTTTTGAAAGGTGCATTTAAAGATCTTCCGGCATGGGGTTATGGTTTCCAGAAATCCAAAACCGTCTAGGAATCGGAGCCAGTCAGAAACAAATGACTGTGTGCGATGCAATAAATCTCGTTCCAAATGAGACAGTAATTGAGGACACAGACTTGGAAATGGTAAATTGAAATAGACACCCAGTTACTAATGAGTTAGTCAGAAAGATGTTTTTCTCAGATCTGTTCCGATGACATAAGTGCCAAGACGTACATGGACGGAATAACATTGGGAGCTTCGTACATTTTGGCTTACTTACTACTGGGTGTGATCATCAATCCTTTGGGCCGAAAGGTCTTATTAGTCGGATCACTAACGCTCTCGGGGATTTGCGGATTAGCCTTGCAATGGGTGGACGAGCCCGCTGCTGTTGTGGTACTATTTTGTGGATTTCTGATGTTGCCAGGACTGTGCGTGTCGGTCCTGGCAGGAGCTCTAGTTGAACTTATACCGACGCATTTACGGTAAGACGAGTGGCATTTGTTGTGCTGTATCCTCCTCCTTAATTGTGTTTTTTTTTCCGATAAAGAGGAAAGGCTGTGTGTATATGTCTCATGTTTGGTCGATCCGGAAGTGTGTTTGGAAGTTACTTGATTGGTGCCATATTAGAGACGGATTGTGCGGTTACGTTTTATTTATTTTCTGGATTTATTATCTGTGAGTGTTAAATACTGTTACCTTAGAGATATCCTGCATTTAATTAAGAAACTAATACAGTGACCAACAAAGCAACTGCGTCATTAGTAACTCTATGCTATAAAAAAAATTAAATAATAATGTCGTTTCGCTTACTCGGTTTGCGTTCTTCTATTCATCGATCCGACTATGTTTTAGGCACAGATTGGTTACCAATCTCCGTATAGAGCAATATTAAAAACTCGTCCGTCGAATGGGAGGCCAATTGCTTTCACCGTGCTAGTTAAATATAGTTCTAGTTTAGTCCTTCTAAATCGGCGTAATACGCATTTCTTTCGTCAATGATATGAATTTACATGACCTAATGTGTGACCTAATGTGTAGTGGCTGAGAATACTGAGAAAGGAACACACTCTCTTCATGACACTAAAGCGAGCTTGGTATATGTTTGTTGTCATGTTTGCAAGTATTATTGCAATTAATCTTCGTCATTCATGTCTTTAGCGCCGCTATACTAGCTAACTGAGAGGAATCGCCACTGATATACATTATACATAAACCTAGTCCCAAAAGTAGTCCCAAAAGTCTACACACGATTTCAAATTTTAATGTTTTTTTATGGTGTTTCTTTGGAGTCAAACTTCCTTATTTAGGTGACGTTTTTTTGTTTTATATTGTTCATAAATATCACAATAAAAAAAACAAACATTTTCAAAAAGATTCCCAGAATAATCAAGAAATTCCCCATCGTATGTAGACTTTTGTGACTAGGTGTATGCTCTCCAAGCGTCGTTTATACTTAACTTTGTTTTACTTATGTCCTGTATCCCCTTGTGGGTCCTAAGGCCCACGCGCCATCTAGTGTGGTTTCGGGATATGTGCCTCAGCTCTCCCCAACTTTTTCCCAGTTGCCGGGATTCCTTCTCAACTGGTCTGCTCCACGTACTCCTAGGGCCGCCACGTATCCTGCCATCCTGAGTAAGCCGGTTCCATTGCATCGCTTGGCTAGCTATGGACATATGGTTGTGCCTGTAGGATCATAGCCCGTACTCTGATAAAGCTGTTCGTTAGATACGGCTTGGCCAGAATCGCCTTAAGATGTAGCGTAGGCACTTATTGACAAAATTCTGCAGCTTCCTCGTGATAGTGGTGGTCACTCTCCAAATACCACACGCATATAGTAGCACGGATTCAACTTTGGAACCGAACTGTCGTAGCTCGGTGTTTATGCTAATTGCATTACTTCACCAAACTGTGGATAGCATCACAAATGTAGATTTTGCTTTGCATATGTGGTTGGCTTTATCCAGGAAACTCTATATTCTATCAACCGTAATATATATATGACTTGATGTTTGGTATTATACTGATAATTTTTGTCTTTGCCGTGTTAATTTTCAACTCAAGGACGTCTGCTTCCCTCTCCACATTTGCTGTCATTTGGTGAAGGTCCATTATTCTGTGAGACAGAAGGCATACGTCCTCGGGGTGTTCAGATATAATATTCCATCGAATTTCTCCATGTCCTGTTGACGAGGCCCCATTCAGCACATCCATACACATCAGAAGCGTCGTTCATACTAAATATTAAATTCATCTTGGAATTTCATAAATCGCGTATAATATATGTGAGCCCAGTTTTGGAATGATGTACACAGCATGGTTAAAAAAACCAACGGGATAGCTTATAAGAAGTTAGGACCTTACCCCGGTAAGAAATTCTACACAATCAACAAAATTTACGAAAATCCACAAATCACAAAAAAAAAACATTTTTTTATAATTAAAACCAGCTTTTATCTGGTTTTCAAATCTGGTCCAGTCACCATTTGCGTTAGGATCATATTAGCGGCACTGTTACTGGAGTAGTCAGTCATTGGTAGTAGTCTGACTATGGGTATCACAATGGACCAATATGGTCTAAGTGTAACCTAAAGTTGCAAGTGCATGGGAGTCGACGCACTTCGCCACGGCGACCACTATACCTCTCTTAGATCTCATGGAGCAACTGAAAAAACCGACGGACGGCCTAATTGAAGTTAGTTACTTAACAATTACCCAAATCGTTGCAACACCTAGCTAACTCTTGTTTTTGATGAATCAATAGTACAAATCGAGGCAACTCAAATCGTGGTGTCGATATGTAGATTATTTTTAAATCTACTACTTTAATTACGTAGCTATGCTCACACTATGCATATCTGATTTGCTGACGCATTAAATGCTACGATGTCAACAATGCAAACAGAAATGCAGTGACCTGGAAGTTGAGGAGATAAGTTATTTGTTCCAATTCTTCATATCATATGTACACCTCCTTAATTATACACATATTTATCTCGTTAGCTTGTCAATTAAAATGAACACGCGCAAAAAATATGACGCCAATGTTAAATATTTCATTGCACCGTAGACTACGTTGTTATTCGTTCTAGTCTGGCCAATGACATCAATAGAACTTCTTAGAAAATGTTTTTTGTAAGTTGTGTGTTTTGACAGATACCGCTGGCATGAAAACTCATTTTTTATAAAGACTACTCTATGGCGTCAACAAAAGAAACATCGATTACGTGAACCATGGATGGTTTGCCAATAAAGGCTGTTCTACTTCTAGATAATGCACCATATCATACGTCCGAGCTTTTATTATTATGTAATATCCTAGTATACATGCCATTAAACGAGATTTACGGTAGGATAAAATAGCAATAGCAATTGGAAAAAGAAATCTTTTGGATTACTTAAAATCTTTAACAATAAAAGACGCAGTTTTCTAGTTCAAAGCAGACATCATAGAAAAATGTCTGCGAAATATTTTGAGGAAAATTTGAGGAAAATATCCCTTTTAACTGGATACGGGATAAATTGAGGCAGGAGCAATACGAACTTTTGCTGCAAATTATTATCCCAGAAGTTGTGATTATGCAAGCCATAGCTACCACTTGATTTTGCTTAGGTAATACACTCTGCAGCAGATATTCACATATGGAATGCAATAGAAAACACAGTACTAAATGTACCACACGCAGTTGAATGCAAAGAGATTATTTCTGATGAAGATGAATTGTTGGAAAAAATCGGCCGATTAACCTCGATAAAAGATAATAATGGCTGAAGCTATTTTTTTGATAAAGTAAGATAATGGGCTGAATGAAGCTAATGTCATGGAGAATTCCGACGTACTAGTTTTGAAAAAAAATGGCGAAAAAAATGTGCAGAGAGAATAGAAAAAACCAGACTTGAATTAAGGGGTTTTTACAAATAAGAGAAAGAAATTAAATCTTAATAAACTTCCTCTCCTCGAACCAGCAGTCTGGGTTCGACTCGAGCATTGGTTTTTGCCTTCCGGACTACTTATGGTAGGAGAAGATATAACCCCTCTACTGGCTTCATTTGTACACGGGACCAAATATGTGCAGAGAGAATAAAAAAAACCAGACTTGAATTAAGGGGTTTTTACAAATAAGAGAAAGAAATTAAATCTTAATAAACTTCCTCTCCTCGAACCAGCAGTCTGGGTTCGAAAATCGAAGTAGATTATTTTTTTCGAAAGCAGCAATAATCAGTTCGGATGTTTTGTTTGTCATACAGCTTTCGGCTGCGTATTGCAGGACTGGCGAAATAATAGCACGATCGTAATGTCCCAGGTCGTGTGTGACGAAACAATTAATGCACGACGCAATATTTTGGTTTGTCGTCACTGTCTAAGCACCTCGTCTCTTTTTAAATAGCCGTGAAAGCTTCCAGCTTCCGTTGGGAACGCGCGACGTCCAATATGCGACGTCAATATTGATCCTTTTAAGAAGTTGGTTTTATGGAGACAGATTGGACATCAGTTCCAAGATATAAGTGATGTGTGTAGACTTGTTAGCACCAATTGATACGTTTTTGGAGGTTCACTTTCAAACTCCGGGGTGTGGTAAAGGCTCAACCACAACTAACTGTATAAATACAAGGATGGGTGGCACTACAGGATGTATAGGGCCTGGGCCCAACTTCTGCAGCAACCACTCGTATTGTGCGTGTTATTGTTTTCTCACGAGTGGTGGGGACAAAAATTGTATGCCGACTTCGAACAGCCAAGCTTGAGAAGATTTTTATAGACAGACAGTAACTCGAAAGAGGTGATTTTTTTGTCATATTTGGAATCGATCCTAGACATCATGGTTGCAAGAGTATAGTTAACACCACTTTAAGTTTAACTCAGATCAAGTTATATGTATCTTTAAACTATAAAGCATGGTTAGACTTTTTATCAAAAATAGTGACTAACTGGTTTCTACCTTACAACGGACCTATAAGAATTTTCAATCAAACACACCTAAATATTACTGACACTTAAATTGTGTTACTTTTTTAAAATAATGTGTGTTTTCCTTGTCAAAATGGCATGTGTTCCCATGTATATTAAAAATAATGTTCGTTGAAAATATTGGTTTATGAAACTTCTTCGGAATGCTATTCCAGTTACTTCTGCAGTTTGACGATGAATCATTTTCTTCCTCCACAAGTTCCTTGGCTTTGTTGTACAGCCTGGCAACAGCTGCGTTCTTCGCCACATCTATGTCGGTCCACTCGCAGTCGGTGTAATCTATCGGAATCTATATCGATATCAGTCAAATTCTTCATCTTCAAGCTTCTCAAAAGGAATGATACGATTTTTATAAACTTTAGGTTTTCGCATTAAGCCAAATCTTTAAAAATATAAATATCAACTTCCGAAGACATTTTTATAATTTATATTATTTTATATAATATTTATTTTATATAAAATTAATAAAAATTTTAACCTAACTCCACGTTAAATATTTAAAATTACGTTTAGGGTTACTTCAACTTTATCACAAGGTGATAACGATGAAGTGGGCCTTAACTCGACTATAATTAGAAAAACAGTTGTCTATGTATTTACCTACATAACATAAAGTAGACTTATTGTTATGCATAGTCATCTTAAAGTGGACTCTAAGGTTAAATCTACAATTGCTTATAGATTTGAATTTTTTCCGTGGAAGAAATGCCCATTAATGTGACGTTGGTAAGACTTACAAACAAGTGACTTATACCTTTTTATTGACGAGTACCACTGCACGTGTGTACTTGTAGGAACAGTGGGCAGAATCATAAGGAAAAAAATATCAAAACGGATCGGATTAATATCTCCTCTGTTCATTAAATTTCCGCGGTAGAGTTGGATGAAACAAAGTAGCTGGTTTTCCATCTGACTCTTGGCTTCGACACTGGGAATACGCGACAATAACACGATTTCCAATAGCCGTTATTAAGAATTTTTTAAGCCCTCATATCTGTATAGTTACGATCAGCATGATTTGAAGTAGGCTGCGTTACGCCATTCTTGCTTTGAAAGTCTCAATTAAACGTAATATCTTCAATTCATTTTTTCCAATATTACCTTTTTCTTTGAAATTCAGTCACAAATACTTAAAAGCAGAAATGAAGCATTACAGAGATGGCCCACTTCACAGCAGATTGACCTCTAGTCCATCGACGAATTTGACTGCCTTTTTGACAGATATTCATGAATTTGTGACGGTTATTCACGAAATAACGTGAAGGCCGTCCTTTGATTGGTCAATTTGGTTTGAGTAACCGATATAAAAAACAGTTGTAAACAATTTTAAGGGGCAAGAGAGGTAAAATTCGTGCCTCTCGGTCATATTTCATTTCTGCTTAAAAGTAAAACAATTCTCCGGAATACTAAAACGCCACGTCCGCCACAACTACCTTTCTGTAGCAATATTAAACGCAGCAGTAAATGCTTTTATTTTGAAGCAGTGGACAAGTACAAATACCTGATAACTGTTGCTAGCCATATAGATTCTTAAAAATTATTTAAAAGTATAATCTCCATGCAAATCCTTGTAATATCCAATATTTACTTTTCAGTGTGTGCATCGCTTACGCTACTGTTGCCAATATGAGAAAGAAATCAAGGAACTAGACACAAAAGACATCAAATAAAGACGCACATATGAATGAATTAATTTTTGAATTATTTTGTTTTATTTAATGAGAAATTCCAAGCCGCTCTTTATTAACAGCAAAACATCATTGAACAATGTCCACAGTTAAGTACAGTATAAGTTATTAACATTTAATTAAAATTAGTGGTTATTGGCCATCAGCGTGGATATCATGTTTTAGGTTGTTTAACTTAGAACGGTTCATCTTCGGAAGCTGTATTGCCTATGTGAGTCTTTCTATTGCAAATGGATTAACATTTAAACGAAAGTCATTTAAAGAACCTACTGATAATTTACCAAATCTGGTTCTTCCATCAATCTATCTCTCAGCAGGAGTGATGTGCGCTTTCCAAATCTGCGAAATATGATTGTGTTCAAAGCTCGTCTTGAAGTAGTGAATGGTGTAAGAGGTGCTTACCTTACTCTGGCTTTGTCGCCATAGTAATTGTCCAAGTCCTGGAGGTATTTCAAAGCATCAGCCATGTTGTTGATGTCGTTGTTTCTTGGTGGGCGGGACATAGATGCTGATATGCAGCCGACCAACATGACGATGCAGAGGAATATGCCAAACCTGGAGACAGTATGAGAAGCCATTTCTTTTTTTTTTTGATGAGTTCCTGTAAAAGTGAAAGCAGTCACCGTTAACCTTGGTCTTAATTGAAACAAAAAACAACTGCGGAGTGAGAGCTGAAGGGAGTAAGAACTCATTTCCATGGAAATGAAACCTCGTATGGGATGGTGATTTAAGGGGAAAAAAATCACATATGGAGACGTGGGGGAGTTTAATTAATTGTTGAAAGGGAAGAAACCCTTAAAGTTTAGCGATATTAAATTATTTTCAAAGTTTACGAAGAGTATGCCAATGTCGTCTGAGTTTTGGGCGACTATGACGTAGTCATTCAAAAAGTCGTCTCTACTAGTAACAGACTTTCGACAGTCGTGTTCAATTTATTTTATAATAGTCTCGAAAGTGTATATACTTTGGATGCGAAGATGAACACATTTAGAGTCACTTTAAGACTGTACTTATATTTAAGAGATGGTTGTATTCGTTTTGACAACAGCTTTGTGGTGTATTCCTTCGGCTAATGCAATAAGGTTTGTAAATACAAGGATTTACCAAGGAATGGTGTATTCGTTGCACAATAGATTGCAACTAGCAGACTGTAGAATTTGAGCTGGGTATTTGAGTCAATACGTGCTACTCTGTGTGTGTTTCGTCGTTAGAGTGCTGCTGTTGGATTGCTGTAAAACTGAACTGATTACTGTACAAAGTAAATGCAAGGTGATGAAGTTTTATAAAAGTTAAAGGAATGGAAGTTAGTACGTACATATGTACACATTTCCATTTCGAGAATCAATTAAATGCCCGATCAACGAAAGGGTTGTGGTATATTCCTGTACAATGGCATTAAGAAGCTTGAAGCCAGTTTATTGTACGAAGCAGCAAGTAACAGTTTCGTGGATTTGGCCACTACATTGCAACTGTAAACCAAATATTAAGGGGGTTCATACGGTCAAACTTGCCGGACAGGCGTGGTAAGGTGGATGTATCAAACATGTTGTCAGATTTTACTTTCAAATGAATTTCGGTGAATTCGTAGCCTTTGTAATAGACTACATTATAAAATGAGAAAAAATCAAAGAAAGGAAAGAAAGGATTCAAAAGCGACCAATGGTTTCTTCCTCCAGCGGTTCTGTAAGCGATTTGAAGAAAAACAAAATACAGTGGATTACGCTTTTTTGGGCACTTCAGTATCTTAATGCTGTCGTCACGCAATTATGTCATCTTCGCATCTACTGTTGTTCCAACATTTTTACATAAGCGTAATGTGGTTTGTTCAAATCAATTGGTACGTAATTTGCTAAAGAGTATAAGAATTATTCACTATGCTCTTTTTTCAAATTTCTATTTTTGTAATCCTCATATTTATTTTCAAGTCTCCGGTCCACTGCAATTGTAACTTTACGCAAGCAATCTTCTTTTACGTTACTTTAATTTCCTACGACAATACACAAAAATCTTTAGGAAATGAATTTTACGGCCCGGACAGACACTCGTTCACACTCTCGAATATGTCCATCCAGCAAAATATGAAACATTTTTAAAAAACCTGAGACATATCCGACGTGCTGTCGTTTCTTGAGAGTTGTCCATGACTGTCGAATTTCTGATCGATATACAAACGACAGTCCTTTTCTAAAAGAGATATCAAAGTAGCATTGAAGAACATATTTGATGCCGCTGACTTCGTCAATCTAGAATTATATTTTGATAAAGCTATCGTCTTGTGCTTCTGTTGTCGTCATAAAGAAGTTCAAGGCGATTAAAGAGCAGCGTGTACGTGAGGTTACAATAAACTATTTCCCACAACCGACAGCTGATAGAAATAATATTGAAGTTCTCAAATGAATTCTAGAGGAAATGTGTATTTGAACTGCAATCATAGCTCTTTTCGTTTGTTTAAAAAATTGTGTTCAAAACTCCAGACTCGAAGAAAAGCAGTTTTCCTTAATGAATCCCAAGACGGGCATGAAGACTGATTATTTGACTTTAAATAGCAAAGCAATGAATCCTGAAGAAGACATAAATTTGAATTTGAAGGGAATAATTTAATTTAAAAAAATATTAAATTCGAAGATAATACAGGACAGGTCTGTGGTGTAAAGTCTAAGTAATGAATAAAGCAAGACAAGTTTTTCTTGATTATTGATGGAAGCAGTGTGTCTGGGATATTCAAGAATGGATAGCAGCATCAGGTTAGCCTTGACCCATTTTTGGTTTGGGACTTTAGTGTCGCAGAATAATGGCATAGAATGCAACAGAATATGAACAAAATTGTCTTGTATACATTTTTGCATAAACGCAGACGTGTAGCAAGGAGATCTTGGAAAAAGCAAAGGCTCAGTCAATGAAAAGATTCTAGAAGTCAACTTTTAACATTGGTTTAAAAAATGTCCAGAATTCACATGTCCGTCAATGAACATGAGAATGAACGTCTGTAGATGCATGTAAATCCTCAGATCGACAATGTCTTCAATGTATGAAAAAGTTACCGGAATAGAGAAAGTAAGAAAGTTACGAACGAGTTATCTTAAAGTTATGAATCGTCATATGTAAAGTAGAATATTTAAGTAACTTGTAGATCTAGTTTAAATTCAAGTTAGACTACCACACTTCTGTCTGCGAAAACGTTTGTTTTTCTCCCAAGCATGAATCAGAAACCCCAACAGAAACTTAAATTCAACTTGAGTTATTGCATCTTTCTAAAATGCTTCACGGTCTATCGCGATGAAATTATGCTTCAACAGATGAAAACACATGTTCAGTCCTGCTCATGGCAAGATTTTTACTGTTAGTTATAAACCTTTGCACCGCAAAACAATAGTAACTCGATTTAAAATATCAACCGAAATATAGTTAACCACAAGGAATTGTATGCAAAATAAATTTAAAAATTCACTCACTGTAACTATTCGATGAACAATCACAAATGAAGATTAGAACGTGTTGCTTTCGAATCTGTTCGCACAGCGGTGTGTAGACAAAGCGCGTTCAAGGTACAACTCACTTAAAGATCCTGTTGACTAATGATACCAGATACCAGAGGAATCCAGTATTTATATTTGAGTGGAGTTCCACCTACACCATCGCAGATTTAGGGGTTCATCATATCGCGCTTCAGCTCCCACCCTCACAACGACAGTACTCATGTCAACGTAGACAAATGAAGAATTCCAATTTTAAATTAGTCCTCCATCCCCGTACATGCGGTACGCATATCTGTGAATATTAATTTGTGGCCACCGCGGTGAATCCGGACTAAGTTTCCTGATTACTGTCAATGCTAATTAATGGGTTGGCTATCCAACAAGTCCGCGGTGCATCCAACAGGCATGGCTGGCATTTTCTTTTTTTAGAAATGTCACAAAACGTTAATCACAGCGGACAGCGCACGCAGGACCCCCTCTGATGCCAGGTGCAAACTTCTAATGGCGTCAATCATAAATTGTCTAATGGGTTTGTAATCCTGTTTCCGCAAGATAAATCCACGGGACTGATAACAATAATTAGGTGATTCTGACATTTAATGCGGCTGTATGTGGAATTGCATTCTTTGGAACTGAACCGGCAGTGTCCTCTCAAAGCGCATGCAGTTTTAAAAACCGCATGTGTCTTGTGTGAGTATGCAAGGAGAAGCTTCCGCGAAGCGCTTTGTGGGCGGTGTTGTATGTATTCACACATATCTAATCTAATCAGACGGGGGATTTGGATCGCAAAGTGTTAAATTGGTTTTTAGTGTTTTCTAATTAAATATGACTATTGGCCTGTTTCTGGTTCAGCGAATTAGGTGAGTGTCTAGAATCGGTTCCGATGCGGAGGTGAGCTTTAGAGTGATTTGTGGTATTTAATGGTTAATTGGAAGATTTATTGTAGCGCTTTCATGACGAGAGATAATTGATTTTCATTTTGAAATGTACTTATGCTAATGACAACTATAACTATCACCAGTTGGAAGCAGTAGTAGATATCTAGAGCAAATAGTTAAGCGATAAGGGTAATTATTCCCCATCAAAATGCTGTAGCTTCTGATGGAGTTACTCATCGTTCCTTGATATAGTAAGTTTTCTGCTTGCAATCAATTATCAAATTGTATTTAAGAAAAATCTTAGAAAGTACTGATCGATATATCAAAATGTGTGAACTTAGGCGACTGCAAAGTGGATTTATGGCGTGGCTTGTGCAAAGACAAATTAAACATTATGTGATTTAACTCGAGTTCATATACAGTGGACTCTTCCTAAGTCGAAATGTCAAGTGCGATCAATTGTGAGTTCGACTTAGGCAGAGTCCACTGTATATATAAATATTTTAATTTTGTTTTGGATAATGAGTAGGAAATTGTAGAAGTTTGTGCATGCAAATTCATTGTTCAATGCAGGCCATGATTTTGATGCGTGGTTTGCTTAGGAAGGCCTCAAGTCGTTTACAAAGCTTTTTTCTTCAGTTTGCAGCGTGAAGTCTTTGATGATCTCGGAGGTCTGTTCAAGTTAATACGAGAGAAAATAATGAAACAAAAATATGTGTTTAAGATTTAAATTATCCTTAGTATAACATAGAAAAAAGTGATCTGTAAGGGATTTGAATACAGTGGATTCGGCTTTAATGGGACACCTCAATATCTTAATGCTGTCTTCACGCAGATGTGTCATCTTCGCATCTACTGTAGTTCCAAATTGTTTACATGGGTGTATAATGGTATGTTCAAATCAATTGGTACGCACTTTGCTAAAATTGAACCAAAACCTACATATAATTTACAAAGTAAAACGTAGGACTTCTACTTTTGAGCTATTCAGAAATTTTAAAATGCTTTCCTTACGACATCTATACTTTTACAAGGTTCTTAAGATATTCATTCAGAAATACGGTTACACTGCTGCCAGTGGCCTATTATAACAACATCCATATTTGCATTTTCAAGTGTTTTGTAATAAAATTTATGATTTTTTCGATTTTTGTCGTTTCACGAAATTGTGGGTATTACAAATTTGTACTTTTAATATACAAAGAGGGTATTTGGAGAAAAATTTCTTTTTCGTTTCACCAAAGGTGATTTGTAGTTTCAAATTTATAATATGGATGGTACTTACTAAATATGGAATGCATTCCGACTAGAATATCGATAGGCATGGACAACACTCTATAAATGGTATGGTGGTATGTGAACTCAAAAATTTACCTGGAAGTGCACAGGATTAAAGACAGTTCTGTTCAAATCCCTATCGGATTACTAATAATAATAATATAACGTTGGTGGCGCGACAGTCTGAGGCGGATCTGGGCCTAGCTTCTCAGCAACCACTCGTGTTGTGCGTGCTATTGCTCTTTCACGAGTGGAAGGGACCTGCCGTTTTATGCCGACTCCGAACGGCAAAGTTGAGCAGCTATTTCTAGACAGGAGCAGCCGTGAATTATGAAAGTTGGTAGATTGGGGATTCGAACCTGGCAACCTCTGCGTAGGAGTCGACGTACATTTTTTTTTTTTTAATGCAATTTTATTTAATTAATTCTATATTTCTTACTTGCTAGACAAAATTACTTAAAACTAGCTTAACTATCTTAAGAATTACAATTGTTCTTAATACTAACCTACTGACCCTATGCGGGTACTCTAAGCTAATCTAATATATGTTATGAATGTGCCTTTCGGCTTAATCTACGTTTTTTTTAGTCTTTAGTAACAATCTTTTATTTATTTATTCCTTTGCCAAGAAAACTTATAAAAAAAAACTTGGCTAAACCTAACTACTTAACCTACCTTATACTAACTTACCCTAAAATAAAACTTAATACTATCTTAACTATGTCCGTAACAGTACGGACACGTGCACCAGGGCGTATATGTCGTGTATATGCATAACATATATAATTTATACGCCGTGATGCACCTTTTTTTTGTTTTTGTTTCCTATATATATATATATATTTTTTTTTTGCTTTATATATCTTTTTTTTTGGATTTTTTGTTTTATGTATATTTTTTTTGATTTGTTGTTTTATTTTTTTTTTGGATCTTTCGTTTTATATATTTTTTTTTCTTACATCTACCTTAAAAACTACTGATCCTCTTGAAAAGCTAGCGGTGGCGGAGGCTGGTTTTGGTGTCACCACCAGTAAAATTGCCGTTCTTTGGCAGACTCTTTCTCGAGCGGGGATCGCTCTACTGAACCGGAGGAGATCCTCGGGGTGCGAACGACATCCGGTTCGTATTGAAGTCGCCTATCCACTGTTCGGCGTACGACATGGAAGATGATAGGACATTCTTGTGGATCCTGTACAAGGCCAATTGTGTCTAGATACAGGAATGCTTCGGGAGGAATAAAGCCGTTAAGGCGCACCCTTTCAGGGTACATACTATTGGGGTAGTAAGCCCCAAAGATCAGACTGTTGGACGAGGTCATAGCTCGTGCAGTGTGCCTTCTGATTAGTTTAATAATAAAATTATCTACCCTATTCACGTTTGCCTCGTTGTACAAGACCTCGTTAGGGTAGTACTTCTTGTACTCAGACTCGGGTGTGCGATACAGACGGAGACAGCTCCTAAGACACTGCCTCTCGAATACCCTCATATTTTCCATCTGGGAAGTACTCACGTTGAACCACAATGGACAACCGTACACCATAATGGGCCATACTAGGGCCATGTAGCAGATTACCTTCACTCTGGTATCAAGTTGGCTGCTAAAAAAGAACCTTCTTGCCGCAGCAAAGGCTTTTCTGGCTTTCGTCAGAGCAATATCTATATGTTTGTCAAAATACAGATATTGATCCAGCCAAATGCCTAGATACCTAACTACACTTTTTACAGCTAACGGCCGACCATGCGGGTCAACTATGCCGAACTTACGCCAGTTTTGGCGCGTATCCCGCGTTGCCCTGTCCAACGGGGTCTGGAAAAGACTAGTTTCGCACTTCTGGAAGTTGATAAGCAACTTCCAGTCGTCGCAAAATCGCTGGATTTTCTCGAAGTCACGCTGCAACAAGATGTTTATTACCTCGACCTTCGGACCTGATCTTTACGCAACTAGGTCGTGGGTCGACGCACATATCCACAATGCCACGGCCACCCATTTTAATTTGATAAATCATAATATTTGAATGTCCCAAACTATTTCAATTGTAAATTGTTTTCCTTTGCTTTTTTAAATAGTATTATACTTACTTTTACATTTTCTGTGAAATGAAGTTTAACAAATAAAACAAAAATAAAATAAAATAAAACTTCGGGATATATTTTTTGTCGCAATATGAAGCTGTCTCATCTTTGTAATACAAAGTGAGGAAATAACAAGGAGAAAGGCGAACTAAGTTTCTGTCCCGAAAAACCTAATCCAGAGAAAAAAAAATTGCTGTTTTCTTTAGAACAAGTTTTTACATTAAGGCAAACCCTGGAGAAGAGCAGCGAGTTTCAATCGATACACGCCACCGTTTCATCGATTGTAATTGCTTCATGCCAGTGCCAAGGCAACATTCATTGTAAAGACTTATTCGATGCGATGCCGATGCATTCGGGATCCCGGGAAAATTGAACCGGTTGTATGCGATGCACCCTGTAGTTTGGTTTAAGGACCTCCGAATCGCTTGGAACCAACACCGGATCTCGGCAAAGAGATGTGCTATCGTGTGATTTCTTCAATCTGTTACTGGAGACGATAGAGCAGCTGCAAATACGGAAGGCACTAAATCAGTCCAACTGTTGGGACACGCAGGTGACATTGACATCCGCGTGTTCCCAATGTGCCTTGGTGGAACCTTTCACGGCGCGGCAGTTGAAGAACATCCGAAACGAGCTTTAAAATTATTTAAAAATGCACTTTTAAGCATGGCTGAGCGAACAAGCGAGCAGTTAAGGGTATGGGTAAGCATTATATAGCAAATGAGAGAAAGTAAATTAAGTTAAGTAAAAACATTTAAAGATCTTCATCAATAATTCTTTTTCTATAATAATAATATAATATAATATGTTTGGCACGACAGTCCGAGGTGGACCTGGGCCTAGCTTCTCAGCAACCACTTGTGTTGTGCGTGCTATTGTTCTCTCACGAGTGGAGGGGACCTACAGTTTAATGCCGACTCCGAACGGCCAAGTTTGAGAAGCTTTTTCTAGACAGGAAATACTCTTTGAGCATTGTCAGTGACTCGAAAGAGGTGGAGCCGTGAATAATGATAGGCGGTAAATTCGGGTATCGAACCTGGCACCCTCTGCGTAGGAGTCGACGCACTTACCCACTACGCTACGGCGACCCACAATTCTTTTTCTATACATAAGGGTAATTTGGCAATAGGATGCTAGTGAACTTTCGAACTTTCGTCGACTCCCCAGTCATTTCGTCTAATTGTCTTCAGGATAGGGCAGGTACCAAGAAAATAGATCACGTCTTTGTTTTCACTAGTATTACACAACCTGTATCGTACCGGAACGTCTTCGCGATGGGGCAAATAATATAAGTTTAAAAATTCTCCTCTCACTCGAATTACCTTTGAAATTTGGGCAGTACTAAGGTCAGTATTCAAGTAGTCTAACGCTTGTTGGGTGGTGATTTTAAAAAAAAATCTACGTCGGATATTAGATCCTGTCTGCGGGGAAGGTGGAGAAGACATTACTGCGAACTCTGTCAGCTGTATGATGTTGTGAATGTGTTTCGGAAGGCAAAAATTCGTCGACTGCGCTGGCTAGACCACATCGAGCGTATGGACACCAATGCTCTAGGTATATACAATTCGACCCTCCTGGTTGAAAAAGAGAAATCGCGGGTGTAAGGCAGCTTCCTCGACGCTTGCCGGCTGGAAGGCAGGCTCAGAGACTCCATGAGAGGCAAGAAAAAGAAATTTAGTCGAGCTGCTCCAGCGTTTCGACTCACATACAGATTTATATAAATATTTTAAATGTCTGAGAGAACTTTTTCTTATGGGATGTGGAAATACAAGTTTTTTTTCCATTTTCCCCACTTCCATGAGCGTCAAAAGTTCTTGCACATTTTACTGAGCTACAAACCTAATATATAGGAGGGTATCAGGAAAGCCGCCACGGCCTTAGATAGCTGCAACAAGGCAATATACACCCAATGGTGACCACAGCTTCGCATGGTCTACTCGCATCTTGGGGATTGTAGTTCATAAAGAAACCAACTGCACGTCGAGTTTTCGTATCTAACAGAAGGTCGTTACCGACAATCCCCTCCGCAGCTTTGAACTTACTCCTTACTCTTCCGCGATGGATTAAATGCGAAGAGCGCTAATTAAATTGAAATCATTGCATAAGTGTAAATATCTTATGGACACAGTATCAACGGTGAATATTATCCTTGGATCCGAACATGGACACACCGATATCATGACGCTCAAGCTTCTCTTCGAGAATAAATCAATCAGAATTTCTCCATATCATTCTGGAACTCTGACCTCTGCGAAGGCGTGGTAACGGGCTCTACTCTAGGCGTCTAACTATTACCGAATAAGTGTAGAGTCTGTAAGGCAGAAACTATAGTTATGAAGCAAGCTTTTCTTTGGCTAAAAAATTATATAAATTAAAGATGCCGTCGTTCGTTCCGTGGTGCTTACATCTCTGGATGCAGACAAATTTAAATCATTTATTAACGAGATGGCCTGAAATATTCGCATCCAACTTATGTGATTGCCACGACAATTTGACGTTCTACAAAATTTCGAAACGGACGAACTCGCTAGAAGTGACGCAATTTTAGTACGTTTTCTAGATGGACATCTACCATCGTCGCTACGAAACAATTATGGACACGATCCGAGACAATCAATCAACCTGATCAGAATGAGCAGGTCTGGGCGTCAATAGGCATTCCCTGCACCAATCTCTGCAAAGCTGCTGCAACTTTTCTACAATCGCAACGCCCTTTCATTGCGAAGGAGATGCCACTTATGAGTTACTTCCTACAAAATTGTCCGTACTAAGCAGCATCAGTGTCACGGATCTTCAGCGCTTTATCAAAAGCACCAAATGGTTTGCGGAGCAGAATCGACTATATCCACGTGGTAACACAATGATCATATATTAGCCTAATTGTGACTGCTGCTTGCGGACTGACTTTTGATTTCTAACAAGCTCCATTTTTGAAACTAGCCCGGCGCTTCTTAAGGACTTCATTTTAACTGTAGGTAGGTATACGGGTGAACAATACTCGTGCTCTTGATTCTTAACTTGTTAAATAATGTCTCAGAATGATTGAAACAGGAAATACGTCTGTAGTTTGTCATTTCTCCATTTTCTTGTTTATTGTCAGTTTGAAGACATTCACTCTCAATACCATCATAGTAAACGCACCTCTTCAACCATCAAAAATTCAAATTTCCAAACGTGTTGTACGTTGTAAAGCTTTGTGCTTTCGGTTTCGTGATTCGAATGTATGCTTTCACAAGTCGCGGATAGATGTCGCGTTTACATTCAAAATGCTTGAATAGAACTGTTTTTTTTTTCATTTGATGAGGCATAACCTCTTCAAGTTCTACCAAATCCTTGACATACGTATTGTTCAAAAATTGTGAAAAATTAATTCAAAAGCCTGTGGCCGATATCGTTTAATGCAATTCAAGAAGAAAACCAAATAGAATTCACGTCAAGTCGTACGTGTGAAGTGAGCATTTACAAGAGCAACAACTTACATATTTAAATGTGTAGTTACTGTTGACTTCTATTTAGATATTTCAACTAAATGTGTCAAGCATTTCATTGCGATCAGAAGTCAAATTGAAACTGATTAGTAGTGTCAGTTTGTGTTGAGTATTGCGTACATGAGTGGCGAACAGCAGTTGCGAATATTCAGAAATATGTAACCAATTTTATACAAATAGAAAGAAAAATGTATTCCAAATGTTGGCATTTAATTACCGAATGGTTTAATGGAGAAACTGTTATGGGTACCCTAACCAATAAAACTAATTTGCATTTATCGCGAACTGCGTACTAAGCTGTATAGACACCATTCGGCAATTTACTTCGAATGAAGATGATGGGCAATCGCGTCTAATTTTCTGTTCTTTTTTAAAGAATTTCCAATGAATGGAACTTCAGATTGATTACACAATTTATAAAAAGGCGGAATAAATAACAACCCGGTGAGTGAGAGTTTTTGGAAAATGTAAGATAGGTATGTAGTTGGTAGATAAGTTAGATAAGTAAAAAGTTGGTGAGTCTCATTGTCGAGACAAACAGACTATTTAAGGAAATATCTGCCTAATCTGTGCTTTTAGGAAATGGCACTGAGGGGAGACTGTACTGCGTCTTTTAACCGGAAGTGGTGGCAATACGCGGGGCATTCGCTTTGAGAGACCCCGAGGACCCCGGAAAATCAATTACAATTTTTTCCGATATTATTTTTTATTCCAAGTGACAATAAAGGCCATAGTATCGGGCATTCTGATATCGAATCTGGTCGGTTTATTCATACAGAACATCAGAGATATACTTAGTGAGAGTATACTGGAATCCAATGTCCATGTCCGCCGCTGAACAAATAGGGATTATAATCATTCACCGGTTTTAGTCGCAAGGATATGCATACATCCTAATAGGAGTCCTTACCGACCCCCGTATAAAGACTTTTGCAGAATCTGCAGAGATGAGGAAAAAACAGAACCAATGACACATCTGATTTGCGATTGCGATTGAGGCCAAGCAAAGAATGGGAAAGAATGGGAATGCAGGGAAAGCATATCTTCGTAGAGCTGGACGACTTTGAACTGAAAAACCTCTTAAGGTTCATATGCGGATCTGGCTAAAATTCTATCTGACTAAAGTAGTCCTCACGGTAGTAAACCATTCCCTAGAAAGGTCACAATGGACCCAACTCCATGGTTTAAGTGAGCCAAGGAAGTCAGAGTACCCAATTACCTACATCATTTTCGAAGCAGTTCCTACAGTGATGGCGATTTAATAGTAAGAAGTCAGAATTAAAGCTAAATATAAAGCAGAAGTACAACCGACCAGCTTTTCACTCTAACAATTGTACTTGAGAATGCTTGGGAGTATGCCAAACTCATCTACAGCTGAACTCTGGAGTGTTCTGCAGGAGTATGGGATTGAGGTTCCTCTGTTGAGGGCCATTAGATCCAAACAAACTTTAACAACTGTGTTCGGGTTAACGGTGCTAAATCAACACCTTTCACCGTGGGCATTGGACTTCACCAAGGGAGCATCTAATTCAAATTTACCATTTAGCAAATGAAATAATAACACGACAAAATGTCGCTTTGAACCCTATTAAAGTTAAAAGGGTGTTGACAGCCTTCTACTGCACGTATTCAGATCTCAAGCAGACGCGCATTGGCTAGTAAGAATGCATTTATTGCTTTAGCGGAACCAACGTCGCGACGGTAATTATCTGAAAATACCTCGCCTTCCAGGAAGTCCTTTGTGATGAGGATTCTTGCAAGAATCTGTCATCAATTTCAAGTACAAGCCGATTCACACCCTTTACGCAGTGACTCGGATTTGCCGGTCATGACTTAAGCCCCACCACGCGTTGATTATCGTCCATGGATAAGGCTCGGCATGATGCCGGTCAATAACCGACCACGAGTAGCTGGTTGATGCTTGGTTGTTTGTCTCCTTCAACCGAACCGATTAATGGATGCACAAGGTGACATTAACAACGTCTATAACTCCACTGGTTGGTGAACTGTGTTCCTAGGGAGGTCGGGTGACTCGTCGAGAACGTTTAAATTGCCTGTGCCGTCATAAATCGCGCCTCGTTCATCATCTAGTGACGACGATTCGGGGTTAAGTGCCAACTAACCATTCAATCGTTAAAATTAAAACTGCAAGCACACACGTGCCTGTTTTACCTAGCCTGCGATCTCGGACGATACATATCTTGTCATCTTACATTAAGAGGACACTAGAGAGGACGTTGGTTTGTGTCGAAAAATCCTTTTCAATTCGCCACGATTTATTCGAAAGAGCGTTCGAAAAATGTACTCAACTGCAATGGACACAGTCAACAAAAGCCCACAACTATCCGCACTTACTCACGCATACAGACGCAGGTAACAAGTTTATTTGCAGCAACAACCGGTCAGATACAAGCATGTATCTCCGCTTGACACTTAATGCGTTAATATCGTGCGCAGCACCGCTCAGAGATCAAGCCTGGCTTTATGTTATGGTCATTGTTGTTGCTCTGCCCGTTCGCAAATGTGCGATGGTGTTAGTCGCTCGCTTATTTCTGAATGAAGTTCGCTCTCATCTCAATCGATGCTCCGTCGAAAGATGATAATCATATAAAGGTCTAGCCAAGATGCTTAAACCGCTCATTTCGTTGTGAATTTAAAAAGCGCGATTAGCTCATTTAGCTCGTGCTCGGCGTGTTCGCATTTTTTGTTTGTTTGATTTCTGCATCGTCTTGTATTTATTTGATTTTGTTTTCCATTATTTTTCTCTTGTAATCTGTGTTAAGGGATTGTGAAGAGCCATTTCAATTATTTTTTTTCTCTACGAATTTATTCAGTTCTTGAGAGTGTCAAGAGTTTTGAATTCGGGTTTGGCGCTATAGTGTCAACAAACATTTTCTTTAAATTGTGGTAGATTATTCCGTGAGTGGTTAAATACGTTAGATATTTAACATTTGTGTGCATTTTACTGTCTGCACTCCGGCAAAGGAGCAGCAAGTGTCAGTTACAGTGTCAGTGTCAGTTTCAGATTATTGTGCCTCGACTGCATATAAAAATGTAAGTGTACGAATATTGCTTGTTTGGTGATTTTTTTGTTTATTTGTTTGCCCAAAAGACAGTCTCGCCTTCCTCCCTGAACTGCATTCGTTTATGACAATCACTTTGTGTCCCTTCTGTTACTGTCACGATTTGATTGAGAAAACAAAACCCTTCACATTTTGATCTGAAGCCAAGTCCAAAGCCAACAATAGCGTACATTCTTCACAAAGGCTATAAAATTAATAAAATCAATTAACACATCATATAATTAAATTTGTGAACACTATTCGATGTTTACGGTCCGATGTGTGTATCTTTGTTCAAACAAATCAACTTTGTATTTTCAAAACATCGAGCTTTTCTTTAGCACGTTTGAAAGGGAAATCCATCAGTGATGTCACTTCTTCTTACACAATTTGAATGCACACCTATTGACGGTCGTCCGACGCTCGTTCGATATTAACGGTATATGGCAAAATTTACCGTAATTTATATGCCAATGTGATGACATGACGATCAGATGCGTTTTGTGGTGAATGTATGTCACTTCTTGTGTGTGGTTCATTCATATTTCAACAAAATCCCTTCCGTAAGAAATCGGTTCCGTGGTGACTTTGATGTCTCTGTTAAAAGCAAGCCGATTAAGTGAGTAAGCACGAAATAGATGCACGCTGATTTTTGAATATTTGTCGGAAAAAAAATGTTTAGTTTGTGCAAGTGCTGTGAGCGACTGGGTGAACTATGTTCGGGTGATTTGCGAAGTGCGAATATTTTGATCGCCACTCCATGGACTGTGACGCAGATTCATTTGCATACCATTTAAATTTGGAGCATTTTACGAATCTTACATTTTAAAGAGCTTCCGAAACTTACATATACATATTCACTTATTAATCAGTTAAAATCGCTTGTTGCTGTTACAATTGTCTCTTTCACCTGGGCTACAAATTGAGTTTTTGATAGGGTAGACCTTCCTTTAAGAATCCACAAAGTAAAGCAGTGACTTCCCAGAAAGTTAAGTTGCACATAATTCCTTAAATCGCTAGAGCAGCAAAGTTCGCTTTGTACATAAATGTAGCTGGTATTTGAGTGACAAGTATCTCCTCAATCTTAATTTCATATCATTTAGGGAATCAGAGTCATTAATAGTTGAAATTCTGTGTCATAGCTAACGTATACTTGATCTTGAGTGCTACTTTAGTTATTTTGTGTTGTTCGTTAATATTAAAGTGGGATTTAACAGCGACACGGGTTCTTTTAAATGTAACTAGGCTCACTGTTGTTTCTACACGGTTGACGCAGACCGAATGGAACGAATGTGCTTTATGGACCAAAATGTTCTAGACAGCAAGTCGTTCGTATTTTAGTTCAATTTTCACTTGGTCAGATGATTGTCTATGTTTCGACGAGCTAGCATCAGCGAGGAAGGAACAAAATCATGTAGATATATGAAATAAATGGCTTCATTAGAACCCTTAACTATGCCAGACAACCAACAACAGTTCTTTGGCGAATTGTTTCGCCGCTTGCCTAATATCTGCATTTAATTCGATCTTTAACTCCATGGATGAAATAAGATACTAATATATACCTAAGGACTATATATTCCTTAATATAATATGCGTGGCGCCATAGTCCGTAGAGGTAGCTTAGCTACTTAGCCTAGCTTCTACAGCAACCACTCGTGTTGTGCGTGCTTCATTATTATTATCTTTTGAGGTAGAGAGCCTGCTCCTGGTTAGGGGGGTCCCCGGTTCGAATCCCTGTGAGAGCAAAGCTAATATGCTATTATTTGGTTTTAAAATCTGGTCCAGTCACCATTTGCCGTTGGGATCAAATTAACGGACTGGAGTAATCAATCAGTGGTATTAGTCTGAAGTCTGAGTGGGTATCACAATGGACCAATATGTTCTAATTGTGCTGGTGATGATGCACTAGCAGCCCACCCACCTAACCTAATCTAATATTGAATCGAACCCGGGCATTATAGGTGCGTGATCTTGGCGAGTTTTTCGTCCTGGTATTGCTACTCAGAGTAGAGTAAAGTTGTAACGTTTTCGCCGAATAAAATTGGAACCGCTGTGTTACCACAGGTCGATCTAGTCGATCCCATTCCGCAAAATTTTATGAAGATGGCTGACACTTCATAGTTCGGCTAGGTAATTGAAGAAGTAAGACCTTCTATTTCGAGAGGAAAGGGCGCCGCATTTGATGATAGAGTACTACAGTTCCCTCCTCCTCAACATTTTTAAAGCTTGTGCAGTTCTCTGGTAGAAACAATGTAAAGAGCTGAATTCCTATGGCGCACTGTATAGTCTTGCAAGTTGGTTTATCCGCCGCAGGACGATAGTAGGGCATGATTGATTCATAGTGAAGCTGAACCCTTCGCCATTAGATGATTTATGATTGGTGTGAGCAACCGGAATATACATTCATACGTTTCTTTTCATAATAAGGCTCCTAAACGTTTGTTCTTCCCTTGAAGAAATACCTAAGAATGACTAGATTTGCAAAACGTTCTAACGTGTGCCCTACATCCATGTGGGTATGTATTAAGTTTCATGCAAGTTGCAAACGCAGAAGTTACAGTGGAAATCAGTTATAATTACCTTCAGGAGACCAGACGAATTTCTGTATATAACCGATAAGTACTCTATACTATTCCCTAAAACTTCATGCCCAGATACTCTAAATTCATAAAAGAACACAAATAACAATATATACAATGGCGAGGAAAACTAACATGGTTCTGCGTTCAGCCTGCGTTCTCAACAAAAAATAATGTCTAACGGGACTCCAACGTTAATGTACATAAAGCAAAAAAAAAAAATATAAAGATACCTGTGTGGATATTAGTAACACCACGGTGCACATAACTTCAGGTTCTCTGGTTTTTCATCAGCAATTTTCTTTCCTTACGACGGATTTGATTGAAATGTTCAGGTTCCGTCGGACTGGAACCTATTTATTTTGACCCGTTTATAAGCTTTTATGTTCTTGCCGAAATTTATTCGGGACTATATTTTTTTCCTGTATTTTTTTCGGAAAGTGCTAATTTTTCTAATTCTCTAAAAAAAATAAAATTGTACCAAGTGTCCTTTTAAAAGTCCTCTCGCGTAATGCACACAAATGCTTTTGGTGTCTTGGCATTACTTTTTGCTATGCCGATCTCGATAAGGTGAGTATCAAGCGTTTTGGACACTCACCATTATTATGCACGCTATCATTTTGCTATCCCTTTCTGTACCTTTATCTGTACCGTTCTATTGTATAGAACCAAAATCGAAATTTAAAAACGATACACTCCTACCCTAATTCGAACCACTGAGGTTTTCGAATTTTACTTTCGAAGTAAATATTTCAGATGGAAAAGCAGTTTTTAGTAGTAAGATACATTAATTTGTCGAAATAATCGAATTATCGAAGTAATTCTGCCTGGCAAAAAGCTTGGAGTGTAACCTAAGAACTTTATTTAACTTGATTTATTGAAATGATGAACCATTCACAAGGTCAGTTGACACAAAAATGGTATGTATGTAATAAATTCAGCACCTACTGAACTGGAATCGACACACCTTCTTCGTAAAAATGCTTTCTCCTAATATTTCTAAGAAAATATTTTTAGCTTTGTAACTGTTAAGACACTCAGCAAAGATCAGCGACGGAAACAATTGAATTACAGAGTACAAATTTTGGCAAAAGTTCGAATTACAAGATACAAAATGAACACCAATGTAAAAATTAGAGAAGTAGTAGTGTATTTAGGTCTAGCTGTCGTTGTTACAACCGACACCATTTCAACGTTCCAATTGCGAACCAATGAAATACTTGAATTTTCGTTACTATAACCGACGTCGTGGTAAGAGACACAAGCCACTCCAATATTTTGATTTTCTTCATAACTTTTGGTATATTTGCACTTTTTTTGTGAAGAACAGAAGTTGATTACTCGAAAGGAAGAGTAGATTGCTTTCCAGCTTCTATTTACATATCAGCCAATTGGGCTTTACTAAGATACTCATTTATTCAACAATATATTGGACATCAACAAGGGAGATCCTCACATTATCATGAAATTAAGTATATTGCAGCTTGGACTAAGTAATTTCAGCCCACACCGAGTTAAGCAACATGTACATTCAATGTACATAGTGTAACATACTCGTGTCTTACCGGTATTCCTTTAAGAATCTGATTGAGTCATACGATCTCCTAGTGTTTAGTTCAAGGACTCAATTATAGTCCAGACTGTTTCTATGGGAAGAAGAAAGTAATAAATTACAAGTCCCTGAAGTTGTTCCCATTTCATCAAATTTATGACGTGGAAGTCGTTATGGACAGATTAACGAAGAATTTCGTAAAAACCAAAAAATTGCTTTGGCATAGTAGCTTTCCAAATGGCCAATTTTTCAATTCGACCCACTCCAGCTGAATTGTGGCTTATACATGAAACCTTGCCCATTCCTCCAGGAAGTCGGGGTTGTGTATACAGTCTGACAAGGAGTCAGCACATGTTTTATGTTTTATTCAGCATTCGGGTACACCCAGTTATTGGCTGTGATATGATGAATTAATTGAACCACTGCATTGCCGAGAGTCAGTTATACACTTGGGTGAGTTAGTTTTGTTAGTTATACACATTTACACACACAGTTGCCATCTTCTGTATACCTATTGAATGCTCCTGTTTGTTTGTTTTTCCAAAGGCGATGGTTCTACGACTTGCCTGGGCTTTTATGCCAATGAACGAGATTTAATGTTGAATTTAATGGTTCAACATGATTAATATGAGTGAATGCATTCAGGCGGTAACTTCTCAATTGTTCCATGGGATATATGCGCCAATTTAAAGAATAGCAGCTGTTTCAGTTTCAATGTTATTCGGCGTGAATTTGCAAAGCATTCCTACATCCAACTAGAATTGTAATTTCAAATCAGCAGAAAAATTCAAGTTTTGTGAAAGAGGTGTGATAACTTCTTATGAAAATTAGGACAGGCTACCCTTGTATCCGCATAAGATATCAGTTAATATCGTTCGATAAGGCAAAACCTAAAACGAAACTGTCGAACCAGCCAAAAAGTATAACACAATTCTATCTAACTCTCATTCATATCACTCCATATGTAGTTCTACCATCTTACTTAGATTTTCGGCAAGTTTAACGTTCAAATTTCGTAGCATGAAATGCCGCCATTATTCGGAAGTAATCGTACCATGCTTTCACAAGATCATATTGTCGAATTTTGATAGCGTACCTATGATTTCCAAGCCCTCCGAGGTTTCGCCATACACTTTCGTAGTTTCGAACCATGGCGCCTTAGGCGAAATCTAGATGAAACCTCTTTGAGTTTATCCTTCAAATAAAACAAGCCTACAGAATGAACTTCAGATTATTTTGGTCATTTTCGTGCTCATTTTCAAATGTTTTTCTCTTTTCTGTGTTTCTTAACAATAGTATGACATTTGAAAACATTTCGAACTCTGTGAGAGCGGCCTATCCATAATAGGCCATTGCGATTGAACTTGTTTCCAGCTCCCTTGCATTATATTTTATGCTATTTATGCTGTTCCCAGCGAATCGAAATCACGAGATTTGGATGAACTTCTACTGAAACCTCATTGAGACGGCTTGCAAAATTACAGCTATCCGTACGATACACTAGTTGATAGGGGATCAGGCAGCTAGACTACGGATTTTTGATAACATACATTGTCAGTAGTCGTAGTAACACCCAAGAAACAGAATTCTTGGCTTCCTTCCATCAACAAATTGATGTCGTACCTGAGCGCCGCAAGATGGTTCTAAGTGCACGTTAATAGCCAATTTTCAGAGATGTGGTTTCAAAACGGCAGTTCTAATTCTCTTCTTAAAGAACCACCACCTCAGACACACACCGTGTTCCTCTAAAAGGACAACAAATTCGTCACTACGACGAATTATAAATCCTGAAATCTCATTCACTAGAAGTTCATCCAAACCTCGCGATTACGATTCGGTGGGAAGATACCATAAAATACAGTGAAAGATAATTGAAAATAAGTTCAATCGCAATGACTGTGGCAATATGGAAATAGTTATCACACGCTCAATTACGGCGGTAAGTTTCCGATTGGCCCTCAACGACAAGCAAGAAGTTACAATAACAAGCCTTTAGTCATCCAACACAATAACAATTGACGGTGCAAAGATTACGCGAGATTTCAAATCACGTCTCTTGTTGATTGACCCTAAGTGGAAGGAGATCAACAAAACAAACAACAAACACAAAGTATCCTTTAGAGACAAGACTTAATGGTTGTTTTGTTTAACGGGGATTACGAGATCGCTGACGCAAGAGACTGTCAATTAGTTCTAGTGACTGGATGTGTAAATAATTTGCTTGGCTTTGCTGGATTCTTGAGGTCGGTTTATTTGTTTTTACATTCATTACGTTGATTTCAAAGGACAAAAGAGGGAATTCGAAAGAAGAATTGAGGGATACCTAAATTGTTCATTGCCAAGAGAAGTTTGGAATTAAATAGTACATCTTTTAAAATGAAGGCTTATTTGAAAAAAACTATAATATAAAAAATAAATCGCTGTGCACTCCTAGATTGGCAATTTTAACACTTAACTAAGTTGGCAAGATGAAAATGAACTGCGTGGTGATTCTGCTTTAAGGGTAAATATCCAATCGTAGTTCCTCCACCAAAACCAGTGCAATACATTTTTTTTTGTTTTTAAAGTTATTGAGTATTTATTATTGATTTTAAAGGTGCAAGAATCGAACATTCGAAATACAAACTACCTAGAATAACAAAACAAAAGAATAAATATTTCCTTGCAAAACCTTTCCTCTCCTGGCTTCGGCAAAATATCGGTCTCATTTGGCCGTGCTGAGGTGATATTGCCGAAGGTGATATTTTTAGCCGAAGGTGGCCGAATGAATCGGTCAGACTCTAGGAATATGACATCAAACAAATGCTTATCACTTTGATCAAGGCACAAGTTCATTCATTACGTCACGTTATTTTTCTGGGTCCCTATTTAGTCTCG
Source organism: Eristalis intricaria (assembly GCA_964034865.1). Classification (NCBI taxonomy): domain Eukaryota; kingdom Metazoa; phylum Arthropoda; class Insecta; order Diptera; family Syrphidae; genus Eristalis; species Eristalis intricaria. The sequence goes on from OZ035873.1 coordinate 162,445,981, forward strand.
GATATTCTGCTTTAGATGGATAATAGTCTTTGGTTTACTAACATACACTTTGTCTTTTAAGTTCTTACTTACTTGTCAGGCCACTGACCTAAGGCTGAGCAATAGCTGCTGCCCTCCATTGCTGATGGCCCTTGGATCGCTGCTTGCAGTCATCAAGACCATTCTTTCACGATAGGTTAGGTTAGGTTAAAATGGCTGACTACCATAAACACCAATGCCAAAGTATGCCCGCTGTGTTACCATAAAGATCTAGTAGATGGCTTTTAATAAAGCAATGAAGTTGAATAATTCTAATATTACTAAGTTCTGTCAAGCCGTAGACACATGGGGCATCCAAGTATATAGGGTCTTCCTCTTCTTCTCCAACCAAGAGGCTAAGATCTTAGTTAGAGTATTGGTGTCCATTAGCTTCCGGTGCGTCTAAACGAAACCTGGCACCTTCTGCGTAGGAGTCGATCCACCAATCCACTACTTCACGGCGACCCGGCGTGATCTTTTTTGGCCCACCCGGTATTTAGATAAATACGTACTGTGATTTTCTGTTTTAAATTTTGCTCATGTTTGTTGTCAATTTTTTTTTTGCAATGCTTCGTCTCGGCTACACTTCACCATGACGCTTGCCAGAGCACAAGTTCGAAAATCTGTTTCCGGACAGAAACCTGTTGTACGGCGGCACGATACCCCGTCCGTCCGCTTTCCCAATCGACGCAGCGTTTTCTGAAAGGAAGTAATGGCGATAACCGAACCCTGTCCTGGCTAAGGTGGAACGTGGTATCCACCCGCTGCAATGCGGGTGTTTTCTATCTATAAACACTGATATAACAATCGACTGGCACGCATCTCCTAAAGAGATATCCGAACAGTTCAACATTTGCCTGTGCTGCATGCCAGGCTATAGGGACATCTCGGGCAATTGAAAAACTTAAGAACATGCTAAACCATAAACTGCTAGTTGATGGAATCTCTTGTAACATGGGTACCCTAATAGCTACCTTCAAGATACAGATAAATAACTTCAAAATGCCATGTGGTTGACAGACCATACTTGTGGAACCCCGAAACAAATCTGCCCTCATCTTGATCTAAAAAGATCAAATAGTCTGATCACCTTAAAGAGATCTAAAATTAGTACTTACCGCAGTGGGAATAATTGACGGACACTGTCTACTGGTTTATTCTTCAATGACTTCTGTAAAAGCTGCTTAGACGAGGATGACAAGGAAAGCACCTAACACCTTCTCTGCAGCTATCCCGCTCTTGCCTCAGCTAGGAAAGTCACTATAGGCTCTTACTTCTCTGAAAGTCTACACGAACTCAGTAAAGATGTCTGGCTGTAATAAACACGGCAACCCTCTCCAATTTGAAACACCCACGTGGCGGTACAATGGGCCAATTTTGGCCTAAGTGCATTAATTGTGAGTTGCCGTGGCGTAGTGGGTTAGTGCGTCGACTCCTACGCAGAGGGTGCCAGGTACGATACCCGAATTTACCTTTACCCTCTTTCGAGTCACTGACAATGCTCAAAGAGTATTTCATGTCCAGAAAAAAGCTTCTCGCGGATCTTGAATTCACAACAACTCCCTTAGAAGGACAAAACTACAGTCGCTGTCCGCTTAAATTGTTATTCTGTGCATTCTGTACAAGTGCTGTGCATTCTGTACAAGTGTTAAAACCGTTTCCAAGTAATCCGAACACATACTACATTTTAGCGATACCCTAGGATTGCTTTCAATTGTAACGACCGTCTTCAATGCTTGAAGAAAGTCGCATATTTACACAAAGTCATTTCGTGTGATATTCCTGAAACCCTTAGCAAGTGAATGAAGGCATCAAATAAAAAAAACTGTAAGCAACACTTTAGGTTAGGAGGAAACCCTCTACACACGCTCTAAAGGGCAATCCATTTACGATTTCATACGACGAACATTAACCAAGTCATTAACATTAACAGAATTTGGAAACGTGTTGACGTGAGTCTATTTTATTGGAAGTTCCTTGACATTTGACCATTATCTTTGAAGATATGTACATAAGTGTACGTAAAGCGTAAATAAAAATGTCAAGTCATGAGCACATCCGTCGTTACTGGGCGATTCAGTCTCATTTATTTTTCATTGTGATTTTCATCTTTGAGCACATACATTTAACTTTATGTCAGTTCAGACAGAAGAGACCGTTAAGGAGCTTTAGCAAGCAATAAAGTGATAGAATGCTGACACGGAGGGCACTTTCTATCAATGAAACAAAATTTGGTGTTCAGTTGGGATGGAGTAATGAGTTTTTCTACAAATTATGTGGCGCATAACTCATAGAGAATTTTGCACATCATATGTGGCGATCGGCTCCCAAACACGTTTCAGTATCGGAAATGAAAAGAAAATAGCATGAAATTGTGATATTGGCAACCAAATATGCCGCCCATAAACATAAGCATGCTAACCAGTTACCCAAACCGAAGAGATAGCTTTCCCTGATGGCCGAAAGCTCTGTGAGTAAGCTCGGGCAACGTGAACTGTCACACTTTTGTGTGATTCAAATAAAAAAAATGTCTTCAACCTATCCCAAGAGATTCATATGCCGTCACGATTTGCAAAGTCCAACTTGCACCGTCCAACAGGCAACCGTCCCTAGTACCACTGGAAATAGAGGCAGATCTTTGGGAAGAGATTTGCGAGGAATTTCGCCTTAGGCAACGGTAATGCACAATCGATGAATACGGTGGCTGGAATTTTGTGTCACAATATCAAGCTGTCGTTAGAAAGGACCAGCTTGCATAAATGCCGGCAAAATCATTCTCTACGTAACATATATCACATGAAATGCTCAAAACCTGAGCAACTTGTATAAGCACTTGCTCTGCAAGAAATGCAAGTCATCGCTGTAACCGTCGCCGAGGGAGATTTTCCAGCAAAAAGATATAAATAGGCGGTCGATCGTTTTCGCATAGACTGAAATTGCTTTGCAATTACGAGTTCCACTGTGGCTCCACTAAGTCACTAGCCAACATTCGGATCTATTCGGCTATTATACAATAAGCCGCTGTGCAGTTGGACTTCATCAATGGAAAAAAAAAGATGACTGCTGCATGTTTGTTGGGTGTTGCCAGCTGATTTATCAGCCAGGTGTGGGGTTTGTTAATTTTCTTTACCATTTCCTTTAATTCTGTTAATTGTTTAGTCTAGTTTTAATTCTTCTTTCAAGATAAACGGTCAGTGTGGCAATAGAGGCGATTGAGTGTCTATGACAACCCGTTAATTATCGCCACCATCTGTGTTATTGTTCCTCTCTTCATGCTTAGGCGGCTTTTACACGCGCTAAATTAGTCACAAGGTTTTTTAACGCGTGGGTTTTTGCGCGCACAATTTGAAAAACCTGGTGGCGCTTGTAAAAGCCGCCTTGGTATTTATGAGTAGCAGATGAATTGTCTGACAACTGGCATTTGAAATTCGCTAAAAGAACTGTCATGAGGACGTAGATAACAAGTCAAGTAATTTTCGAACAAGATCTGAATTAATGACAACCATCTACATTTGAACATAGATTGTCGTTTTGAGTTAAGAAATCAGTCATTTAGACTTTTCCAACAGTCCGAACACAGCATTTCCATTGCACATGTTGGCGTCATACGCATCGGTCCGACAGACCATAACAACCACTAAAAGCACAAGTTTTTCTTCATTTTCCTCTCTACAAAATTGTCATCTGCATATAATTTAATTCACACAGTAAATATCTTCAACGGTTGACCTTCATCTTCACGCATCTTCATTTTTGTGACTTAATAAACATCGTCTAGTTACAAAGTTAAATATTTACAAGACCCAAGAGTAAATAACAAGTTGAATAGATCACGGACACTAGCATTCATTCAGCAACGTTTATGTGTCTGTGTTCAAATGATTTTCAACAAAGCACTCTGAACACTCTACGAACTCACACACCGGTTGAGTGTGAACAAATAACCTCACTTTTAGAGTGGACTCCCATTTGATCTTTGCTCTTTTGTTGCAGGTTAAGGTATGACTATGAAATTACAGCAATGGCTTATAAGTGATCTTTCGGCCTGATTGCATTCAACAATTTCCGTCGTTACTATGTGAATTGGTTTATTGTTTTGTTTTTTGTTTAGATGTTCTCTTTGTGAACTTTTGGTGCTTTTTTTTTATCTACCTGTTCATAGAAGAATAACCTTCTGAGAAAGTAAGTTCATTTTGATAAGAATCAGCAATAAAGTATGTTCTGTCAATGTTTTGAAAAAAAAAAATACGGCAATTTGCGGTAGTTATAGTGACCATAAACGAAATAATAAACCGACATTTGCTCAGTTACTTCCCGTTCGTTCGTCGGGATCAAGATCAAGTTGTGGCCAAGAGAAAAAGTTCTTATTTCTTCGTCCTTTCTAATAGTTTTTTCGCTCTTTTTATTAGGTCGCTGATCTACTATTCAGGTCAATGCCATTTTTGAATATTTCAAAGAGGTGTGATTTATGTTTTTAGCTCCATTCAAATGTTAATTTGAAGGAGGACTTAATGACTCAGATTCTGTGAAGACTACTACTGTTCTGAAACGAAACTACGTGTTCTACTACAATTGAATGCCACAATTTAATTGGTGTGGCGCGAGGACTGGGCTATTAAAGCATTGCAGAGTCAAAAGAACCGCTCAGTTCACCCCCAGTCCAACCTTACGGGATCAAAATCCAGACATTTTTTACGGTTTGCTGGGGACCTCTGAGTTGGAAGTGATCAATTGAGTTTCAGAATGTCTGATCCAATAGTATTCGTCGAAACAGTTTTATGTCTGACTCTAGATTTTGTCACCGTCGTATCGAACGTCGGCAGAGTAGCTCGACCTCAGAGTTTGTGCACCATAAGTGAGCTCAGCACTATGCTTGAGTCTCGGTTCTAAATTTCTGCCAAAACTTGCTTATGGTTCAGGTGGGACATGCAGTCACCTCAAGACAAGGCCGAGTTTTCGAAATGGAATTGGTATGGAAAATTTTCTTAGCGCTCCTATGGATTGGATAAGTTTGACATACCTTCAAAATAGAGTATGGATTTGGCAACGGTCATCTTCCGAACTGAGAACTTCGCATATGCTGCCTTTTCGTTCACGTCTTTATCGCAGATAAATACGGTAGGCAAATTTGTAAACTGCTCTGGACTGTACATCTTTTATCATCATCGCATCAGTTTGACACGTCGCAAAGGAAATTATTTATTCGCTGAAAAAATCGTTAATTATGATACTAACACGAAAATTCAATGCGCTATTCTTGGCATACCAAGAAGTAAATGGATCATGTGTTTCACTCTTTAAGTGTCATTCATATGAGCCATGAACTGGTAACACGAACTTTAAAACAAAAAACAACAATTTTCTACCAAATATAAACAAAAACTTATACTTCCTTGAATGCAAAAGATGCAGATTGAATTATCGCCAAAAATCTCAAAAAAGGCTGTTTGTTATTAGCAATTTAAATTGTTTCTCCGTAAATAAATTATTTTATTTGCAAACTGTCAACCTGAGAACACAACACACAAGTCGGCAGACTCGATCCACAAGTTCACGACCGAAAAATTCTATAGTCCTGATCACATATCTTCCAAGCTTCTTGTCAATAATAATAGTAATAATATAATACGGGTGGGGCGACAGTCCGAGGCGGACCTGGGCCTAGCTTCTCAGCAACCACCACGTGTTGTGCGTGCTATTGTTCTTTCACTAGTGGAAGGGACCTACAGTTTAAAGCCGACTCCGAACGGCGAAGTTGAGAAGCTTTTTCTAGACATGAATACTCTTTGAGCATTGTCAGTGACTCGAAAGAGGTGGAGCCGTGAATTATCAAAGGTGGTAAATTCGGGCATCGAACCTGGGACCCTCTGCGTAGGAGTCGACGCACTTACCCACTACGCCACGGCGGCTCTGCTCAATGGGACTCCATTAACATGTAGAGTGCATTTATCATGCGTTTTGGAAATTACCATAACTCCACGTTAATCTTCATACCAGCATCAGCATATACGGCCGATAAACCTATCAATTGTGCGGTGGAGTGAGTGAGTGTGAGTATAACTAAGTCATCTTCAAAATAAGGTGATTTAAACTCAACTCTTCTAATGTCAAAAATGCTTCGCCTCGGCTGCGCTGTAACAGAGGTGACAAGACGTAGGTGTCGAAGTCCAACGCCCACGGTGAAGGGTGTTCATTTAGCACCGAACACAGTTGTTACACTTTATGCGTAGAGACTGAATGGCCATCAAAAGAGGAACATCAATCCCATACTCCTGCAGAGCACTCCACGGTTTACGACGAAGGTCTCAGTAATATGACGTTTTTTCAAATATACAATACAGCTGTAGATGAGTTTGGCATGCTCGATTACCATTTTTAGAGTGAAAAGTTGGTCGATTTTCCTTTGTCGGGACGAAAGCCGTACTCGCCTATCCTGGACTCGATCATAGCTCTAAAACCAGCTTTCAAAACCTTTTCGTATACTTTCCCGGGAAGTCTTAAAAGAGATATGCCCCTTTAGTTGGAACAGTCTCTTTTGTCTCCCTTCTTAAATAGAGGGACAATGACCCCAGTTTACCAGTCGCAAGGTGTCTCACCGGGTTCCCAGGCCAACTTAAAGACACAAGAGACCCATACAGCCCATTGCATTTAGCATTTCTGGGCGGATCTGTCAACTTCCTCCAAATGACTGCCTCCACCGTTGGACTATTCTCAGCCCCACTCAAGACTACGGGTCTGCTATCCTGTTTGGGATTGAGCTCCTCCGAAAATTGCCCACTCTATCTGCGCAAAATGTCAACCTAACTAGAAAGCAACACACCATTAATGGATTTGACCCCTAATGGTTAAATTGCCTTCCTTTGAGTCAGCGAATGGTTAGGCAGAACAACTATTTCGCGGAATTAAGGTCGCCTCCCCACTTCTCGTCGAACTCGTTCAAGGACTACTCTTTTGCTGCTTTCACAGCCAATTTGCAGGTTCTTTAAGCCTCAGAGCACCGGTCATAACAAGTAGAGTCTCCCAAGAGAATTCAGTCTCTTTAGGTCTTCTTCATCTCTCTGTTGGCTTCTTGACTTTCTAGTGTTTTAAACCACGCAGTTTGCCAACTGTCATTTATAGTCATGAAATATGTGTATTTACCGAAGGGTAAAGAATGTACAATAATGGTTATAACTTCATTCATCTAAATATAATAAATTCCAAAAAAAACACCTGTATGATTGAGTGGCAAAGAACAGTTCGTCAAAAAAACTGGGTCGTGAAACAACAAATAACGTCAATATGATGGTACAGTTTTGCCCATTTTTAATGGTATACTGAGAATTTGAAATTACAATCCAAATTCAGGCGTTGTATTAATTTGTTAAACGTCATTTGACACATAAACGATTCTCAATTTGTAACAGAAGTGTCAACAGGACCAAAAATATAGTACTAAACATATATCCGACTTGGCACACGAATTTGACGGAAACTCAAGAAGTTACCGTGAAAATGTTTTAAAAAATACTGTTAAAAATGGTAAGGGGCGATAGAGCTTATTATTTTTGACAGATAATGTCGTCTACCTCTATAACACTTGATCTCTGAAAAGAACACATTCTTTAAACTTTGTGCTCTCATTTTTTAAACCAACGAAATGAACGTAGCTCAACGCGCTATATCGGACCTTGTCTTCGTCTTCCTTCTAAGTGAAACGTCACTCTTCGGTAGCACCTACGAAGCATTGTGATTCAGCTATTAACACATAATTGTTTATCGAATAGAAAACCCACCTACTGCCCATGAGGTCATGACTAATCGCACCTGATCCTTTTTCCAATCGCTGCGGTTTTAAATATGTACTCTGATAGAATAGATTATAAGTTTAATAGGAAATTTGCCTCACAAAAAATCACCCTTTGAATACTTAGTTGGAGTATTTCTCATAGTCGGAAGCTCTAAGTTATTGGAAAAAAGTCTGTAAACAGTTGGGAATATCCGATTTGTGTTACATACATACATTAAATCATACTTCAGATTCTCAGCGGGCGCAAGTGAAAAGAACAACACCATTCTGACGTTAAAATATTCCGAGAGATCTCCTCTCTATCTCTCTATCATTACGGCGACTATCAAACACTCGCTTACTAATATGATACTCGTAATTTATTCTTGGAGCACTACTTAAGTGTCAGACCTACATAAATAGTAATTACATTTTGTCGCTCAAGTTTCCCGCCGGTGTACGTCAATTGATGAGTAAATTACCTTAAGGTCTCGACTGAGGCCAAATGACTTCCTTATATCTTAAGCCGAACCCACACTTAAAGACCAATGACATCAAAATAAAACGATTTGACACGACTAAATGCGTGTGCTTGGCAAAATATACGAGTGTAAAAAGAAAACAAAAAATTAAGTGATGACTCGCTGATCTGTGACTCGGAGTCGCCACCTATCGGCGGTGACGAAGGCAATGCACACTGCAATTAAATACTAAATATGAACCAAAATATTATAACTAGCGAACATCAATAAACATAATGGTTGAAGAACTGGTTTATAATCAATGCCGTGCAGAGGTAGCCAAGCGCACGTTACATGTAGCAACTAACAACTGACCCCTGTCAGCTGTCAGTCGGACATGATCACGTCCACCGACTGATGCTGAGCGATATAAGCGAATACGAATCTCAATTGCATAATTTTATAGGTGTGTGTCGCAAAGTCACAATGACAGCTTCTTGTTTGTTTTTCTCTCTTTTTCTTGTGTGTTTCTTTTCGGTGTTTTATCGAATTGGTTCGGTGGAAATCTGCTACAATTATGAACCAATGTCTCAATCAATATCGCTTTTTGACAAGTGGTTTGTAAATACATACTAGTATATGAACAGTTGCAGGCGGTGACGTGAAGACACCGGGCACAAGGGCAGAGGGCTTAATTGTTTGACAGCGAGAGAGTGAGAGTGTTCATGTTGGGATGTTGGGCTGTTGAGGGATTTCCTTTTACTGCTTGCGGCGAGGCAGAAATGTCATAAGGGAATTGTATGTGGAGTGGATTACGAATTTGACTGCACGGTAGAAATGTTTAACATCGGAAGTTGTTGTGCTTCGTGGCGTGCGGGCTTCGGGGACCCTTTCTCTTTTGCGCTTGGATGGAAATACGTTTGTATCATTTTCAACTATTTAACTGTTTAAAGACTGTTTGATTATTGGTGCTATGGCACATTTAACATGATGGCAAATCGGGGGAATAACGCCGCATTATTCGAGTGTTTAGATTTAAAATGGCAGTTTAAATGATTGATTCGGGGGATCAATGACAAGTTCGAGAGAAAACAAGCACAATAATATGACGTACAAATGTGTAGGGAAGTTATACGAATATGTAGGGTCTCAGTTAGCAGTCGCTGTGTGTGGACCGAGTTGATCAATGTGGCTGTCGACCACAACATAAAAATACCATTAGACGCTTTTACTACAGAGCGGTAATTTAGTTCGTTTAATAGGATAATGCAAATTCATACAGTCTTGGACTTTCAGTTATATTGGTCATACGCAGCAAACATCAGTGTGTTGTCGTGTTATAGTGCGTTTATGCATCGGCTTAGTCCCCGAAATTTACGCTACACTTCTATGGAGTCACTGACAATGCTCAAAGAATACTCCCGCATAGAAAAACTTTCTCAAACATCTCCGTTCGGAGACAGCATAAAACTGCAGTTCCTATCCAGTCTTGATAAAACGGTAGCATGTGGAACATGAGTGGTTAGGCCCAGGTCCACCTCGGACTCTCGCGCCACCTATATTATTACTCTTATGCAGCAAACATGATGTAGCATACGAAATTCATTTTGATGTTCATATCCACATCTTGTATAACTTGACTGTCAGTTTCCTTTCATTTCACTGACGACATCATTGCAATCAGTTTATAAGTGTTTTGTCGTGAATCAAAAATTATTATGTGATACTTGATTTGAACATATTAACTTACATTATTTCTTAATATTTGCTTACAATTTCAATGCATTGCTCGGCGGTAAATTGGTAAGACTCACTAGTATGGTTTCTTAATCATGCTCCACTTAAACTCCGACTGGGTGCATTGAAGTACTGTCTTCTCGTGTTCATCCACATCCACATCCCTGCAGCTTCTTCAGAAGACATTGTAGGGCACTTCAAGTCTTCAAGTTTGATTACCTATAAGCCAGTATTTAGTTATTACGTCTAGCAGTAATATGCTTCTCTAGAAAAGCTTTAGTTCTTTTCTGATTAAGTAGAAGCCACATCGTTTCTGATTACCCTCAGGGTAGGTACTCTGTGACTCTGTGGACTTAAGTGTTGGATGAAGTCTCTGATCTGATCCTTAAAATTCAGTGATTAGCCACCCCCTTCTCGATAGGCACCTTAAAATTCATTCAGATTCTCTTTCAAGACGACGGGATGGCGCAGTTGGTTAAGTGCCTGCCCTTAGTTAGTGAGGTCCCCGGTTAGAATCCAAGTGAAAGCAGACTTAGTATGCTATTATCTGGTCTTCAAACCTGGTTCAGTCAACATTTACTTGGGATGAACTTAATGGCATTATCACTGGAGTTGTACGTTCATTCCAAATTATCTTTAAATAATTCGTGCTCCATACTATAATATTCAAATTCAGTATTCCTTCTTAATTCACAAATTTCACCACGATTTCGTGACACTGCCAGTATAAGTGCAACTTAAGTCTTATGATCCATTATTTCTTTCACTTATCTTAAGTTATACTTAGCCGACTTTATGATCTACTTTTCGATTCGTGCAAACCGATGAGTCCTTCTTAACTGAAACTGAAATCGTTGAGTATCAGCAAACGGCTCTTAGACATCAAGCTATTTCCAAGGAAATATATAGCATGACTGGCCGTCAAGAAACAACAAGGGGAAATCACACGATTGTTGGTGGGTATGAGATGATTCATAGTGTTGCCTAAGCAACAAGTCGTTCAGTGTTTTTGGTTCTCTCCGCAGAAATGCGAAAGATTTTAATATCCTAAAATAAATAAGTACTTGACTGTTTTAGATACATTTCAAAGGTTTTCCCAATGTAATGTATCTGCGAGTGACTTCCACACAAGTGATCCAAGGTTAAATATGAACTTTCATGTCCAATGCAAAATTTAGATTAAGCGACTCCTGCCATTGTGTTCTTCTTATAATAACAACGCAATTTGGATTCCAACTATATCTCATCTCAATCTCATTTGGATGGTATTCTTTTCACTACGTGTTTATCACTGTAGTTTCTGTTATTCTCTAGGTTTTTCATAACTGTCTTTGAGACTAACAAGCCAAACATTGCAAAAATTCGGAATTAAGCGGCCATCGAACTTTTTAGGTAGCAAAACTTATGACCCCGTCCTGTTGAAACCGCATGAATTCAAAATTAAAAAAAAAAAACTAAAAGTATTTGAATTCTTGTCACGGAGAGTGTGGGTGGCCAAGTTGCTGTAAATCTTCACAAGTTTTTTTTTAAAGAAAGAAATATAGGGGAATAATATATCTGTAAGTACCGTGGATTCAATGCGTTTGAGTACAAAATCGACACCAAGTAAATAAAAAGAAGTAGCCTATGCTGATCCGTAACATAGATTTATCTTTAAATAAGTTGGAGCGATAACTAATTGCGTAAGAGTAATTTTAACAGAGCTAATACAATTGTACTTCTTAAATATTTTTTAAAGTCATATATTTAAAACAATAGGTACGGAATGAATGAATGCGATTCCGCCAGATAGGCCACCACTTGGCAGACCTAGAATGAATTGGTTGGACCAGTCCATAAGCTCGTCTAGTTACGCTTGGGCATATCTTCTGATGAGTTAGAGTCGATGGAGGGGGATCGAGTTGCCTGGAAGACTCCTTTAGTGAATCATGCGGGTCAGAAGATGGTGATAATGATAAGGTACGGAATTGCTTGTTGGGGTGGTGTTCTTCGGAATAGAATGTAACCAGTGCTAATCTTGCAAAAATATGTATTGAGAGTCAACGATTTGTAAACAATCAGAAGCAAAGCATATAACCATACAGCATACAGCTTCGCAAACTCAATCAGAAGGATTTATGGGGTCGATACCACGGTTAAACTACTTCCACTGATTGACTGCTCCATTGATAACAATAATATAATCTACTAATATGAGCGGCGCTACACCTTGTAGCACAAGACCTAACTTCTCATTAACCAATTGAGTTGTGCGTGATATTGTTCTTTCAATAGTGAAAGAAACCTACAGTTTAATGCCGACTAGAACGGCAAGAGTCCTCCAAGAGAAGCTTCATCTAGACAGTTTTTACTTTTTGACCATTATCAGTGACTCGAAAGAGGTCCATTGATTTTCACTGTTGTTTGTTAACTGGGATTGAACATGGGACCCCACTAACCTAAAAAGCAAGCATTTAATCTTCTAAGTCAACTTTGATTTTTTACAAATCCTGAAAAATCCGTGTGGTTGTATTGGTCTGCATATTTCCTTACTGGAAATAAAACACATGTACATTTTGTGAAGTTGGCTATCTTTGTAATACATCATTTCTGGTTAAAAGTTGCCCAATTTCATGCGTCATTGTGTTGGCGGCATTAACTGTCTCTCTCCCTCTCGTAAGGCTTTAGGAGTTGTAAATTTTTTGACAGGACGCAACTAACTACTTTGCAGGCAACTCAGTAACCAATTTCAATAAAATGATTTAATATTATATCTATGGCTAAAACTTTAAATGAAATTGGATGTCAGAATTATTTTCTTATCTTCAACCGAGAAAAAAAAATATATATGATATATAATAAATTGATATAATTATTCTGTAAGCGTATTGATGAACGAAATTTGATAAAAAAAAAAACTGTTTGTCCAGTATCCAATTAACATTCTGCCCAGCTTATACAATCCCATCGACAAAATACTAGCAGAACAGATCATGATAATGACCTGTGTCTTAGGACTAATTTTCTGAGTACTAAACCAGATTCACCTTTTAAATTAATGAACGACACGAAATAAAAAAAGAGGTGAACATAAAACAATAATTGTGAATTGAAATTTGTAAAGTTTTTGAGTTTTACAAAACGACATTGTTGTAAAGGTCGTAAATCATTGTTGTCGCAATCGACACAAGTTGAACCAACAATTTTACAAAAGTAATATGATGAGTTTGTTCTTTTGCTGGAAATAGTGCCTCCAGTTTTATTCTATCGAATGCTAGAAATATTTTATTACTTTAAAAATTAAAGATTACGAAGCTGCCTATACACTTTTACAGAATACGACCCCATTTCGTTAATTTCGCTTGAATTAAAATGTAAATTTAGGTGCACGACTAATTATGAACTTAAAAAAAAAATAACCAAAACTCATCATCAATTTCGCATGAATGTTGGCAACCCCATTAATCTTGTTATTGATGATTGCATTCAACTATTCGAAGCTTCAAATGGAAAAAAAAGCTACGGACCGCCTATTGGTGTTGGTCTAACAAAGGCCTTGATAGTGTACCCGACAATACGTTTTTTTTCTTCTCTTGAGATAGAGAAGAGCTTAAAAAATATCTACATACATATCACATATATGTACATATCTGTATTAGAGACATAAAACCTTGCGCCGATTTGTGTAGCTCGTTTAAGTTAGTTCAGTTTTGAAATTTACGTCCACTGACAGTTTTGTATTAAATAGACATCGGGATATACATACAGTGTTACGCGGTTGCTTGAAAGTTCATCAATTGATTTGAATTCAATTCCCAACGGCTGCGGTGCTTATTGTGAGACGAACTGTGCATACTAAAGATGGATGCATCAAAAGTGCGCTGATTAAAGGTTGGGCTTAAAAGAAAAGTAAACAAAAACTAAAACTTTTATTTTGTGCGAATGCTGTGTAGACGCTAAAGAGTTTTTTAAAAGTGTGTTAAATTTTGAAATGGTCAGTGGACGATGGTATTTGGGAAAAAAATTAACTCTTTCAGTGTGTAATAGTAAATAATGCGGTAAATGGAGCAATACACTTTTCACGTTGTTGCAATCGATAGCTATGTCCTTTGGTGGATATTTGATTATATTGAAACCGTCTATAATAGTTAACGCAATGACAATTTTACCACAGACGCGTCAGTGTAAGGTACCCTTACTCACGTCCAGCAAGACAATACTGAAGATCTTCGGACCCGAAACGATTTCCTCATATCATTTGCTCCCTCAGTTGTCAAATATGGTTAACAAAAGAATGGTCAGCTGTTCAAAAGCTCTGATCTAGAAGACGAAGATAGTTAGACATCTCCGCCCAAATCAGTGTTACGTGACGACGTTGATGTGACGATGGAAGTTTTGATTCCAAGGCGTCCTCAGTGTTGAACGTGCTTATTTGTTGTGTTTCTGTTTTGTGAAAGATATGCTGTTTACCTTTATTTGTCTGTCCATTCCACTCAAGTGTCCCTCACTTAAATCTAACATAATGCCATTCAATCATTCAGCACATCACAAAACTGCGAGCAAACTCAAAATAAAAATTAAAACAAAAAATAATTCGTTAAACTGTCGTTTTTAAACTCAAGTGTGAGTGTTAATGGCATGTAATAACGTAGCACGCGAACCACTCATCATAATGATGGCGATAATGACCCGTATTTATGTTCTGAAAATGATACGTCAGATCAGCCATCAGGTCTGTTGTGTGCACCGCGACTTCACGTCATCGAGTTTTGACGCCTTTGACAGACAGTGCTAAGTCGTCAATACATTTCAATTAGCCGCCAAGCAATGTCAATGACATGTTATTAGCAAATTCACTACACATGGACGCGTGTTTGATTTGACTTTTTTTTAGAGTGCGAAACTGATTTGCTATGATAGCATTCCGTTAAAGATTTGAAGTGAATCTAAGGATTAAAAGATTAGGGTCAATGAAAGTTTGGACTTTTGGCTGCTCAATGCGTTTTCTGTGGTAGTGTGTCGGGTGTTAACTTTACCCGTATCCGCATAAGATGAGGCGGCGAATTTTGAGAGGGACCTGGTGTTACAATCATTCATTGCTGCATGAATCTCATTTGCGCTCATAACATTCTCACTTGTCCTCTGAAGGACTGCCAAGGCCGAGACGGGATGACTGGAATGTAAACATCCGATATGACGTACATGCAGGAATTTTACTTGATCTCTGTTGACATTTATCACCCAGAAGATAAGTTGACGCACTTAAATAACGACACTTGAGTACTTTTCAGGCATTAAGAGGCGCCGAGGAGTCACGTCACACGAATTCGTGTACTTCGCAAAACAATTGTGAATTGATACACATTTCAGATTACCGTCTATCTTCAATTGATTCTAAGGAAATGCCGTCAATAACTTTCACTTGCGTCGGAGAGTTGATCGACATTGTTTCCCGAAAGAAGCTTTGAACCAAATTGTTTCAATTACGTCGAAACAACGGTTATTCACGGTGATTTTTCTTGAATAACCCCCACTAGTATGCCATTCACGAAGCGTCGTGGTCTTAAAACTGTATCCATCGACACATAAATTCTGATCATTTACGTCATTTGGTAAATTGAAGCTGACGTTCTCTGCGTAACATGAATTGACTTTGAGAAGAGACCTTGGTTGGATTTCGGTTCAACGAAAGACTTGCACATTTTTTGGATTAATGGTATGGACTAAAAGAAAAGATATATGTAGCTCCTATGCGTCAGAAAAGTGCAGTACAGCGCACAGTGTATTGTTAATGTTGTGTGTACTGTTCTTAGTAAAAATTTGAAACAAATTTACAGCCAACGAATGACTTTTAAATAGTCAGTACGTCATTTTGCTAAAGCCTTGGGCGTGGAATTCCTGCGTTCAGGAATTCGGTTAGGTGCATAATCTTTAAAATCGCTTCGTAAAGCTACAAATTAGAGCCGAGCGTATACCTAATTACAGGTGATCACGCATCTAGAACTTTCGTCTCACACTAAATTGAAATGAATGAAATTAATTCACGTGATCACGTGAATGTACTAACTGCGTACACACGTCCCTGTGTATGATACTCTAAATAAACGCTTACAAAGAAATGTTTGCTACTTACTCAGAAGTGGCATTTAAGTATAATAAACTTTGAAGGCTTTTAAATTGACGTGTAATTGGATTCACCTGAAATTGTATCTATCACGGAATACGTGCTGGCTTAAATAATGCATGTTCAAATATAATATTTAGACAAATGCCGCAGCGCTGCTCATTTACCGGCTTTTTTGGATCAAGCGACGCCTACTGTTTAAGTATTGACGTGTCCCCCAGTTCGTTCTGGCTGGAAACGAAAATTAATGTTTCTTAAGTTCCATTCATATGACTGCGAAAGCTAACTTTCAGAAACAACCATTTTCCAGAAAAGAAAACAAAAAGCGCATTAAATTATCGAGATTTTTATTTACAAAGATCTCAAGAAAAGTTACGGTTTATATATTTGCCAACTGTCAAAGCAGACAACGCAAGCAATACACAAGGAGGCAGACGCGATCCACAAATTCAGGATCGGAACATGCAAAATGGAATGTGAGTTTTCTCAGATTATATACATGTAGCTCTTTAGTAGCGTATAGAAAAGTGCATGTTAACGAAGTGTCAGAGTTTGCGGAGTTCGCAATTCGGACAGTATCTGAGATTGACTGCCATGTTAAAAGTACTGAATCAAAAGTAACTGCAAAAAAAAAAAACAATTACAGTCAAACTTCGATAACACGAATATTTGATAACTCGAATGAAATTGGCTTGCAATAGGCGCCAAGACTGAAATTTATATGAAATGTAACTTCGATTACTTCAACTTTGATTACTCGAATGTCTTGATAATTCGAACAGTTTATTTGGCGATAAGTCGAATTCTAAAGAGAAATTCCCAAATTCTGCGTATTCTATAAGTTCGTTTAAAAAGGAACCGTTTTCGGGGAACTACATTTATATTTTCCTTTGACTTGTCATAGAAAAAATCGTGGTTTGGGTGAATTGATTCCGATCGGGGGAAGAGGATGAAATTCCTTTGAATTTCAGAACTGAAATGAGGAAGAAATTCAACTGAATATGGAAATTGAAGCTTGAAAACATACCAGAAATATGCAAGGTTGTGGTATGATGATTTTCTGCAGGTGGAAGACGATATTGTTACTTAGGAGTTTCCCACAAATGAAGAAACATTTGAGATATTTATATGTGAATCCGAATCTTCTCAGCTTGACAATAACGATGACAGCAGCAGTGATGTAATAGGGAAAGACTTGAAGATTATTGAGGATGATTTGATTTAACATACTTCAAATGAGTTGGTTGCTAAATCATTACTCCTTTTGCGTTTATATTATAAGACTCATGAAACAATAAATGATTCTATGCACCTAAAATGGTTTATATTTGATTGAAGATTTGTTGTCAAAAAAAATCTGCTCTTCAGTCATGTGTAATGTAAATTCTACGTCTTATGTGTTATGTCGGAAATATATAAATATTTATATCAATTTTGTATTTTACTTGATAACTCGAAGTCTTGATAAATCGAAATTTTTTGTAGCAAGTGGTGCTTTGAATTATCTAAGTTCGACTGTAGTTGCAAATTATACTCTAGTCAATGCAGTTTTCCGTTGTTTTCGGCAATCTAAGTCAACTTAGCGATTTCTATGAAAACTTAATTGTTAGTGTTCATTGTTCTTTGGTTATAGGAATCGCATCTATCTGTGGTCACCGAAAATTGCATGTGCTTTATATGTCAACATTTGCGACTTCGCAGGTCGCCGATCGCGGACCATCTCGCACGTTGAAAACAAAAGTGGCACGATACAGAATTGTACACTTTTGCGTTAGAGCGACTTCTAGCTTCCTATATTATACCACGCATCCCTTATGCAGATCCGACCCGTCCTAATACTTCGTCTAATTTTCACTCATGACTATGATTTCCTCCTTTTCTGACACTATACCAAACTAGCTATTGACCATTGAATTAAGTACAACATCTTAATCGACCATATTCGAAAATTAGGTTAGTGCCACTTTTGTTTTGAGTGTGCGATTGTGTAAGACTCGTTCGATGTTACAAAACGGATGCCAAGTAACATTTTCTTTCATCCTCTTTGTGTATTCCTACAGTTATGGGCTTTAATTGATTTTTTTGGTTCTGTCACCCAAAGAAAAAGTACTATGGCGATATCCGACTCATACCGCTCTTGCCTCCTTAACAAAAGTGACAGCAGCTGTAGAAACCAAGAAAAGGCTCTAATGTTATAGTTGCCGCAATTAAAAAAATAATGGTTAACAAGATATATTCTGCGTTTGATGTCCATGATAATATTTTTAGTGCTCCTGAGCCGTGATAGATAAGCTCGTTTACATCACCAAGCTGCAGTTGCATATTGCGACATCCTGGACTTGTCGTCGTCTTTCTTCTTGCCCGTATTTACCGTTACACCTTTACAGGGTAATTTTTCATTGATAGCTCACTGTGCTATGTTCTTAAGCGCTTAACCTTGTCTGAAGATTTTTGTTATACTAAAGATGTCGATAAATTCCCTTCCAATGAAACCGATCATTTTCAATCTCCATCCTGCGCAGACTTCTGAGTTTTACAGGAATGTGAAATCTGTTTGCGCAGCAGTTGCTCTCACGCTTTGAAACGCGATACATCGCATGTTCATGTTTGCGTTTGTACTGTGATTTGGAACTTAGCCATAATTTTTCATTTAATTGTATGTATAATCAATAAATTGTCGGTGAGTATGGACTTAAAATTCATAAATCAAATGAATACGCAAAGGACTTCTTTATGAACTTATGATATAGCAATTCAAAACGGACCCATATATTGTTGACTCTATTTTTAAATCTAACAAACGGCCAATTGCGATCTTCTTGCCAAAATTTTTATTTATAAATAGTCACTCCATCATTTTTATCACAATTTGTTGTCAGCAATGACAAGCGGGGTGCACCTTCAATGAATTCTATTTCCAGATCGACACCCTTTAACTAGAGTTGCCTCTCTCTTCTTTTTTCTGTACACAATTGGTTTAAGCGGCAAGCTATTTTTACTCACACTCCACTTTGAACAGTTTAAAATTTCAGAAGCCCATGACCACATCGTTGCTACCTTCAAATAATGCGTTGAAGCTTTTGACATATTACGTGTGATTTCGAGGTCACTGTCATTGCGGCATCTTGATTAGGTTTGTAGATGTTTGTTACTTGATTCACAGATACTTGGTACTTGTTTTCTCACCCGTTTCTTCGAAAAAAAAGACAAAAGCGTTGATATGAATTTGTTTTGAATTATACGATCCATTACGCGGCTTCGGTTCTTTAAAGAAAACTAATTGTTCGGTGGGATACAAGCTAACGGGTCCCACAAATTAAATGTTTCGCAATGAGTAGTGGGACTTTGAATGGTATCGCATATTGTGTGTTCGACGATTGAGAGCTGTTCGATTTGAAATTTACATGTGTGTCGGTTCGAGAATTTTAAAAATAATTAATTCGAATATTATTCTGTGTGGCCACTCGAGTGTGAATTTGGTCCTAGCTTATTAATAGTCGTTTGCTGATACTACTCTCAAATCTAATTCATAGATAAGTTACATTTAAACTTAATGTTCAACTTAACCTATTTTTCGTTGCTTGTAACTATATAAGTCGGACTTAAGTGGAACCGAAGCTATGGGAAATAATTGTTTCTTGGCGTTTGCAATTTCGATAGCCGACTTCGGTAATTTTATATGTTGCTTTATAAGAGAAACCATTGCTTACGACACTCAATTCTAGATACAGTCGAAACGAGCATTCCTTCGAAATCAGGAAACGAAATCGAATCACGATGTGCAAATAAGTTTCAGACATTCACGTCGAAACAAACGAACTATTCACAAACATTCGCAAGCACAAATTAACGAATTATCAAAAAAAGTATTTTTTTAATGCCTCGCGAAAGTACATTTTGAATGGGCATATCAACTTAGTTCTCATGGCGTCAAAAAAACATGGATTTCATAGGAAAGTAATTCACTGTAAACTGTAAATAAATAATGAATGAAAGACTGCTCTTAACGTCGGATGATTTGCATTTCAACGTTTTGTTGACACAATTTATGCCATTCGTCTTGAATTACATTTGTCCGTAGCTATAAATTTTGCATTTTCTTGAATGAAAAAGTAAAAAAAAAGCCTTTGTCCTTCTCATTTTTTTCTGAATAGTTTAAGAGAAAAACCAAGTAAATTGGTTTAAAAATACGTGAGTTATATATAAACACACAAAATATCAACTTAGCGTTAGACGTAAAAATTAATTTCTGTTTTAGAATTGATGCGGAACTCCAAACTCTAAAATGCCTATCGCAATCGCATCATCTTTTCATAAATCAAGAAATTCGAACTCCATGCTATAATTAAGAAATTCAGCATTCCTTTTTATTCACAAATTTCACCGTGGTTTTATGTCACTGTCAGTATTGAACTACAACTTAAAGTCGTATGATCCACTAAATCTACATCTTGGTTGAAGTCATATTTAGCTGTCTTTACAATATTGTTCTCTCACGATTAGTAGGGATCTACAGCCTTATGCCGACTCCGAACGGCCAAGTTTGGCTTTTTTAGACATACAGCTTAAGAATTACCAGTCGCTCGGAAGAGGTCTGCCAAACCTAGACACCCCATGTTTATCCACCACGCCACGGCCACTTTTTGTGACAACTAGTTTATTAACACGCATGTAACTAGATTTTTCTGGCAGGGTCCTTAGGTCCGAGGCATAATAGCATATGAACTGAATGTGATTCAATTCTGATCACTCACGACATAATTGAGAAATCTGTCATGTTACCTTACTCAGCGTCTCATGGAGAAGCAGTTGTAACTTCACAATCACAATCTGAACCGCAATCCGTGCTATTTTTTCGGTGAGCAAATTATAGCATGTCGTTTCACTTCAACGGTGTCTGCCAAAGAGTCAACATCAAGAGACGTCGAACAAACCCCCAATCTCCGAAAAGAGATCACATAAAAAACGTAGGTCCAAACTCATTCACACTTCATTTTGTTGTCATCATCTACCAAGATATTTCAAAAAATCTTACATCTCCGAGATATTAACAGAACTCATGTCATGCCGGCCAGGGATTTTTCTGCCTCCACTGGATTTTTTGGCCATGTTTTGGGCATGGTTCAGGTCCATTGGAGACGACGTGTTAAAATAATTTATTAATAGGTATGTGACTACCTCTTTTTGGCGAGATCTTTAGGACCCAATTCTAATCAAAAAAGCTCCTCACTTTTGTCTACTCACGAGAAAACTAAGAAATCGGCCGTGTTACCTTTGGCCTTGCCTTTGGATTTATGACGGTTGTTTAGAACATGAACAATTCCTGACAGGTGTCTTATAAAGGGGGAGTAGGTCATTGACGGGCTCTACAGACGGCAGATCACTTTTTGCGGTTCATAGCTAGTTGGAGTAAAAAAAAAAACGTGTTGACACTTAGATATCCAATATATGTACATAGTTCTTAAATGAGCTCATTTAAGGTTTCGTAGTTTGCATATCTCGTTGAAAATAATGTAATGATGGAGATATTAAAATGTGTGCAGCTCATAGTTCAAATGAATGCATTTATCCTCTAATTGGACGGGGCTTTTATTTGCAAACTTATTTGTTTGTTTTTTTCCAGAGATTTTCATCAGATGTGTTAACAGCTGCATGTTCTTTTTTTCGTTTCAGAATCTTCAACGGAACTTGTTTAATCCAATGTGGTATAACATTTCCACTTAATGTTCAGAAACCGTTGAGGTGTTGTTGTTTTCATCAACTTATCTACTGCAATCTTCCAAAGAATTCTTCGTACAGGAATAACAATTCATTCACATCAACAACGCCATGAAGCTTTTCACATCAAATAAACGGAATAATCTAAGTAAGTACAATTACCTGCAATTGACAATTTAAATTTTATGCATTCATGTTAGTAAAGCGTTTGAGCACATCTGCACAGAATTGTCTCGGTGACTTAACTCCTTCGTGACGCAAAGTCTGAGAAGAATTCCATAACTTGATCTTTCAGTTATCGTCGGCTAATCGAGCATTGTTCGTCAGGGTTGTTGTAGATACACGTGACTTGGCAATCTAAATTCAGACAATCGACTAAGCAAATGTCGATGCTGCTCCTCCTGTTGGTGTTGTCTTCTCTGATAGAGTAGTCTTTGCATTCTTAGCTTCGAACGATTTGTGGTTTTTCGTAGAGACACTGGTATGCCTTTCACTCTGCGTAAATGAGTACGTGATCAAGGATGTTTTTTTTTCTTATTTTTTTTTGTAATTTAGAACATTTGTATTTCGATCGGTGTGGCCTATGAGGCGTGAGTTAGTTTCATGAAGAGGTGGATTGACATAAAACGACACTTCTCGTCCGCATTCTTCCGAGTTAGCGCTGGGAAGAGAGGTTCTTGTTGCTTTGACTGTTATAATTGGGTTACGAGCAAGTAAGTAGTGATTAGTCAATTTATTTAAGAATGGTACAACTTTACTGCTTTAAGAGAAGGTCTTGAATTCAGCAACAACTGCACGGAACGGGTTCCAACAGCATAAAATCGTCAGATCAGTTACATAGGTCCACTTATTCTCTTATGGCTTCAGCGGCGAAGTGGGGACGTTTGACAACGCATCACCGGACCTCACGACGTCCGATCTGAAGGTCTAGTTTCAATGTCCGACAACAACTTCGGTATTTCACGACACCAAATGTCTCGAGATAATGACACTGTTTGCTGTCACGGAAAAGCTTTTCGCTTGAACATTTCATTCGAGAAAGAGTACACAGCACGTGATTGCAATGTTATAAAGTATACAGTGGATGTTCTCGTCTTGCCTGATATATAATTTAGTTCCCTGAAAGATTTTAAGAACCTTGCGTTCATCTCCTTGGATTCTGGTTTGAGAGAGATTTTAATAATATAAATATCGATGGCGCGGATAGTCCGAGGTGCAGCTGGGCCTAGCTTCTGCAGCAACCACTCGTGTTGTGCAGTTTTATGTCGACTCCAAACGCTGAAGTTTTGACAAGGCTTTTTCTACACAGGAGTTCTCCACGAGCATTGTCAGTGATGGAACCGGGAATTATGTAATTCGGCCATCGATCCTGACACCCTTTACGAAGGAGATGACGTACCAACCCACTCCGCCGTTACCTCGATTATTAGACTGATACTTTTATACGGGGTCTCTGTTTGATGGACATCACTAAACAAAGCTGTCAACTGCACGTTACTTAATCGGGTGCAGAGACTGGCCTGAATGAATCACCGGGCACTAAGGAGACCTCCTCCGGATGCATAAGGGGCGTTTTGTTGACTATTGCTCATCACACCGGAAACTGGGGAGTTGACCAACTGCGGAGTTGGTCTCAACTCGAGGATTAACCGGCGAGTTGAAAATGGATTTTGACCACTATTTCAACCCACAGTCTGAAATTTAAATCCAGGAGTTGTCCAACTTTCAGTTTTTGACAATTCACACATACTATGCCATTTTCAACTTGGAATTTGATGTGTGCTGTTCATGTGTGCTAGGTAGCAGCCAGCTGATCCCTGAGACTGAAAACACTTAGATTGAGGTCTGAACACACCTCAGGCCACTCAATCATTCTAAACGAATATGACTTTCTCTCCACCGGCACCGACCGCCTATTACCTCAAGTTATCTTCGAGAAGAACTTCTCCACCAGCATTCAGACTGTTCCCCTGCGCATCTTTACAGACCGATCGAAGACAGACGAGGGAGTAGGTTAAGGTGGCTACTCCAAAGACCTATGTGGCGTTTTCCAGGCAGAAACCAATGCGATAAAAGACGCACTGTCCTGGCTAAAAAAAAAATATCCTGTTCGAACAGTCAGGCCGGCATTAAGTTTCGGGAGAATATCATGTTTAACTCAAAAACAACCCTACATTGCATTTTAACATACACCTCATGTGGGTACGTGGACATTGTGACATACTGGGCAATTGCAAGGCCGATGACTTCGCTAGATATGATACCTCATCGTCTGGAACACTAGGGAGAGTTCCACCTTTCATGCCAACGCTACAGCCTACCATCTACTCAAGGTACACACAATCAGCACTACCTACCGTAAATGGCTAGAAGGCAGCACATGCCTTAACACAGGGGATATATGGCACAGTTAGGCGTCTATTCTGGAGAGCTGGGCAATGGCAAATCAGATGTTTTACTCTCTTTCTCATCACCGCAACTCCGGCAGAGATCGTTGGATTTCGCATTCGCTCTGATGGGGCAGTGTGCTTCACTCCAACGAATACACGGATAGAGAGGTTTCGTGGGCGTCTCTATTACGTTGTCCCAGTTGTGCGGAGTCGAAGACTTTTCTGGCCGGAATGTTAGAGCCATAGCCACCTTATTGGTTAAATCCGTAGCCTGGCCAGACTCGTGTGTCTGTGCAGGTCGTACTGTTCGTGATAGAATCTTCTTGGACCAAAGATTGAACGCAGAACTTTTTTCTAGAAAATACCAAGGTTTCCTTCATCTGCACTTGAGATTGTCCTGCACTATAGAGCAGGACTGGGATGATCAAGGTAATATATAATGTCATACAATCTGTGTATGGTCCTTCGAGAGAGGGCTCTCCTACTCAATTGCCTCTTGAGCTCAATGGAACACCTATTGGCAGGAGTTATACTGCGTTTAATCTCGGTACTGATGTTGTTCGTACTTTTCACTTAGAAGCCGAGGAGATGATGTCCTTGACTACTTTGACTACTTGATTATCGAGAGTAAAGTTACCTGTGGTGACCCTGTGACCAAGTTGCCGGTAGTTTGTGTCCTTTCTTAAAGACAGCATATACATCCATCTGGCTTAAACCATTTTGCCCGCTTCCGATTCAATGTCGGCTTCATTGACGGCTCACAGTGTTCGACCAATCAGGTCAATGTCGTCCGCAGTTGTACGGAACTTTTGGATGAACGTGGCTCTTGGGTTTGGACGAGAGATCTCCATGACCTTCTCAAGAAGGAAAAGGATTTCCTGGAAACTTTCTTCCACTTTAATAAAAATGTTGTGTGTACGTCCGTTGTTTCTGTGTGCAATGATGTCGTCTGGAGGCGACTCAACATGAATCTAACGCATCCAACGGCCAAGCAACATCATTTACCGGCAATGCTCACTCATTAGTCAAATCATAACAACCTAAAATCTGATAGTTACTCAGAAAACGCCGAGCTCTGAAAGCCGAAGGTCATCTAAAACTTGCTTCACTGCAAGATAGTGGTCAATACGAGTTCATTAATATTTAAATAAATTCTTGCAATAAACTCATGCATCTTAATAGGATTCTTGACCCAAATCTATCACTTAAAGTCTGTTTATCTTTTGCGAGGTTAGGCAAATGTGATTTTTATTTTCGACCCCAGAAATCATTGAGATACAATTACAATTACAATTACCTCTTGACTAGGAAGTTCTTCTGTTACGTGACAATGTTTCTGTTGATTAGATGTTTTCGTTTTAATTCGTCCTTGTAAAAGTTGATTGAACCATTTGTTCAACCGGATATATGCGTTGAAGTGTGCAGTTCAACTTCATCAGGTCTATTCAAGATCCATGATCAATCTGTCAACCATTTCTGAGACCGCAAAGGTTACCACAAGTATGAGTGAAGAGCATTAATGAGGAGCCATTTAAATTTTGAATTTATCTCCCCGACGCCTACACAGTTTACGGCGGGTTATGGCGGGTTGAGTTGGCTGTACACTTCGAATTCTTCTCTCTATTCGACAATTTATTGGAACCAGTTCTACTTCTGGGATGGCAAACACGAGACTTTGAAGATGCATTTATTAACGGAAATGTCCAAAACGTCCAGTGGTCTGCTCTGTCACTTCAAGGCATCGATTCATTTGTCATATCGTTTTTAGGCTTCTTCCGCTGAATGACATTATTCCTTCTCAGATAAGTCAACTGTTACCAGGTCATGGAAAAAATACGATATTTCCTCATAAAAACGTACTTGACCATCGCAACAGTGACACCCTTTGTCTGTCATCAAGCATTCAACAAAACATTTTTAACCGCAACGCCAACTCGGTGTGGTGAATAGAAGAAGTAAGGTTAACGCTGTTCGAATACACCTGACACGAGAGTCAGATGACCGTTATGTACGACACTGTCAATACCTTTTTTCTGTTTCGTATTGATAAGACTTTAATTACCGAAAAAACCAGCACCCACCAGCAAGCACTCCCCCCAATTAGGCACAAAACTGGTTCCTGTTGAGTCACTGTGACACAGCCAGAGAGAGGGCGAGAGAGACAAGAGTTCATTACTTGCCCAACATTGCCGCTGCGGCGTCGTCGTAATGATGCATGAATGGGGAATCTCAGCTGTGTCGTCCGTGTCGTCCGAGCTCGTGGTGATTGTGGCGATGATGTACTTTGGCGTATACGTAACCAGTCGAGAGTGCTATACGTGTTAAAAGTTTCGCAAAGAGATGTGTTGCCGCAGCCATCAAGTTCAGTGTCAAAGCCGGACGTTGTGCGAGGGTTAACAGTGAAGCTAGCTATGCTTGAGATTTTACGAGGTGTGGTATTTGTGATGAATGTTCATTTTGGTCACATCGTTGTGAAAGATACTTATCGGCTTGTTCTTGTGTGTTTGGGTTTTCTTTTTGCTTTTGTTTTGCTTTGTTGTTGTCTTACTAATGGCATGAACAACATTACGTTTGATTTGCAAATTCGGTGTGGGGAATATCGCACGCTGAGTGGAGAATATTGAATTTTAGAAGCAGAATTCAGCGGAAATTGTTGACAAATATTACGTGTGACAATGGCTTACTTCCGGACAACCGGCTAGGTATACGTCCGGGACGTCCATTATTCATCGAGCATTGTTGTACTTAGGTGGAGTTAACTGCAGTCGAGACTTAGACTTAGATTGATGTCTCTTTTTGTAAAAGCGGTAATGGGGTCTAACATTTCGCAAACAAATGATGTAGTGTTGGGTTTGTTCTCAATGTCACTTCGGCAGGCATGTGTATTATGTCGATGATTGCTAAGGGATTTTCAATGATTTATGCGGTTTTCTTGACATCTGTCCTTGTTGAGATCCTAAGTCATTCTCAGTAATTATGTGACTCGGGCAGTGTATAGTTTCATTAACGTGAATGTACTTACGGGGGTATTTGAATGTTACAATCAGGAAAGAAACATTGAATTAGCTTGGATAAACATTTGCTGTACTACCTTAAATCGTTTCCTTAGAATCGTTACACTGAAAGTGACTAAGGCTCGGAATTGACTTCAGTCAGTTAGCCGTAATTTGTTTGAATTTCTGCCATGCAATGACCAGATGATGGGCACTCGACTAGAAATATGCAGTACACAAGATTCGTTCATGATTGTTCATTGATGTTCATCGTTGCAGCTTTTGAGGGTTTTGATGGGTAGTGGCAAAATACGCTTAAGTACAAGGCTGTAGTGGGTCTCTAGTAAGTTGGGCGAGGTTTGTTTGCTTTGAAATGCACCCGGATCCTATTATTTGCTTGTTGGTTCAAGCAAGTAAATTAGTTTTAAAATATCATCGCATTCCAAGCATACACGCATTCATTTGCTGATTAGTCGTGAGACATTCGTGATCGTCACCCTAGAAGAGCTAAAATAATGACTTAATCCCGCAGGGGGCGTAGATTCTTAAGCGTGACTGTAAATCTTGTTCAGTGTTTAGAATTGGATGTATGTAAAAAAGTACATATATGTGTGTACGAGTGTCCTTTGTGAAGACTCGATTCAGAGAAAAGGAAGTTAGTCAATAGAGAGCAGTCGATCAATAAAAATCTTTGGATTTTTTGCTAATGCTTTATCAACGGAAAATAAGTCCTATCTTTTATTTGTGTTTCGTGATGTGTTTTCTCTTCATCTATGTTCCTCATCGAAAGGAAGGAATCCGTACACAAAATGATAACAAAATTATTAGGTTCGATGTAACTTTTGAGTCGTATTTAGATTGTTCAAGAAGTCAAAGACACGCGGCTAATTTATGCGAAACTATTCATTCATATTGTATTGGATATATTTGTACATATTTGTGTTACTCAAAATTAATATTTGGCTTCTTAAACTACATCATCATCTTAAGTGATGATGTTCCACTAAAGGCTTCGCGGGGGCAAGGCATGCACGAGAGATCTTCAGGCTACCCGATCCTCAACCATCGACGACGACACTCACCAGGAGTTTTTGGACTTGTTCCAGTCACATCGTCTCGGGTCTGTCAAGGGGTCGCCGACCTGATGGAATCATATGCTCGTGCCGCGTGATCAAACCAAAGAAGCATAGCCCTTTCCGTTCGAAGAAGCTGCTGCACAGCATTATTTTCCTCGCGAACTGTCGTGAGTTGTCGAGAGTAATTCCCACAACAGCATGAAGAAATCCCATCCCAGCAGTTTATATTCGCGATCTTTTTCTTTCAGCTAATCCTACAGGAAAACTCAGCAATAATCCTCCCAAGATAATTAAGCTTCTCCATCTGCTTCAATGGGATTCCACTAAAATGTAGAGTGTATTGAACAGGCGTTTTAAAAATTACCATATCCTCTTATTTGTCCACATTAACCTATCGAGTGCACGCTGGAGTTCAGGGAAAGATGTGAGAATAACTAAGTCGTCTGCAAAAATAACATGACTTAGCCTTAACTCCCCCAAAGCCTCGTCTGCGCTGCAACATCCAGTTTATATAAACAATTCAAAGAAGGTGTGGCAAGACGCACCCCTGGCGAAGCCCAACGCCCACGGTGAAATGTGTTTACTTAGAAAAGTTAAATCGAACAAAGCTACTACAGTTAGTGTATATACACTGAATGGGCTTTAAAAGATAACCATCAAACAAAACACAGTTTACCTCGAGGAACTAGGTCTTATGCCTTTTTTCCAAATCTACAAAACAGATGTACATTGGATTGGCATTGGATTTCCAAATACCATTATTAAAATGCAAAGCTGGCCGGTTGTACAGTTGCCGCAAGGAAAGCCATCCTTTACTCGACCATAGCCTAGAACGCGCCTCCAATATTTTAGTATACACTTTCCCGGGGAGACTTAAAAGATATATGCCTCGGTAGCTGGAATATTCTCCTTCTCCTATGTTCGCCCTTTGAATAGAGGAACAATCACCACAGTTTGCCGATCGCCAGGTGTCTCACCGGCTTCCCTGGCCACCCTAATAACACGAGAGTGCCATAAGACTTCCTCTTTACCCACTACCTTAAGAGTTTCTGGTTGGATTTCCTCCACGCCGCGCCAGCGGATTTGTCAACTTCTTCAAAATGACTTCGTCCGCCGCGCCGCCAACCCAATTATCATTTTTTCCCCATTGCATGATGTGGACCCTAGATAAAATTTATTACAGCACAATAAGCAACAGATGAAAACATGCCCATTCTTAGTCTTAAATATTTTAAAGCAATACAAGCTCTCTGGAGCCCTAATACAAAATGTGCACAATATGTGGTTTGCAGATTTGGTCAACAAATCTCTCGCGGTCATAGTTGGTCATAGTTTACATCATCAGTAGAGCATGTTTTCAGCTTTCAGATAGACAAGGTCTTCTGTTGCAGTCTTTTGGAGCGTCGCCTGGAAGAGCACATAAACTCTGCTGTCCTTCCAATTCTCGACGAAAGAAACTCCTTTCGCCGTCTTCAAAGGACTAAGCCCCTTTAACCTAGTACGGTGAATTCAACCCGCGGTTAGCTGCAGTTTTAGCAAGAACTCTCTATGGAGAATCTCTTGCCAAATGCGTCTAAGCCAAGAAAGTAAAACTGTGTAAAACTTAGTTTTAGTGGAAATATATTTTATCTGAAGGGAGGTGTTTGGGTAAAAATCCCTTTCGCTATGTGGGAACGGACCCCATAGTACCTTTTGAAGACTTTCACGCAAAACAAAAATCATTCCAACCATTAAAAGACAAGAAATTGTGACTTTTATAGGATGACCAAAGTCAAAACCGTGTTATTTAAATCGGATACAGCGAAACAAATTTGAACATAACTCGGAAGGTTGGAAGAAGTTACAGTTAATTTTTTTTCCCGTGCTAACTGAAAGTATGAAGCACACGTTGATAAAAGTCGCTACGTAGCTTGGCATGGATTTTCTTGAAACTCAAAGAGTATTCTTCAAACGTTTTTTTAACGCCTAAGTTTGAAACTATATATCGAAGGTATATTTCAAGTTTTTTTTATATTTTAAATAGCCAAGAACAGATCAATAGAATGATGTATAAGGGTACAGAATATATTTTATGAAGCTTGGGGTAAAGACATGTAAACTTTTATTGAAATTATGGCTCACAACTTGAATAAATATTTTGTTGACTTTGAGGGCTTGTAAAGAAGTCTATAGTATATATATATGTATTTTGAAAAAGCTTTTGAAATCATAAGCCCGGGTTATCTAAGAGTATTTAGACATAAAACTAGGAAGGATATAGAGTACGTTTTTTCCGCTGTTAACCCACTGTGCACCGCGCCGTTGGACTATTCTCCGCGCACTCAAGACTGCGCATAATGTCCACCTTATTGGAAAGCAACATACCATCTCTGAATTTGAGTCTGTGGTTGATGTTGAACTTTCTTCCTCTATGCGACGACTGGTTTGACATTCGGGTAGCTGTTGGAATTCGGCTTAAGACATCCCATCACTCCTGATAAGTATATCACACATAACACAAACTAATCCACTGTCTCGTGCAGTATAAGCCCTGTTTCCCTTTCCAAAATTGGTTACACGTTAACATCAACGAATAAACGATTCTCTTTCCATAAATTATCACAATTATGTACGTTCAGTCTAAATTATTTTTCCTGCACCGAGATCACGCAGCCGCGGGAAATTATGAAAAAAGTTAAAATGACTTTAGTTGCTTCTTTGATTTTGAACCGTTTGAAGTTTGCTTCTTCATGTCAATAAGTGGTTTTCTACTTCTACTTCCACTGTTAAGATCGCCTCTCATCGCGTACTGCTTAATCCACAGACCTACGGGTGGAAAGTGAACAAAGTGCTCAATCGATGCCTCTGAAGCACTTTACACGAACACCGCGGGATTCAAAGCTTGAGGCTGTTTAGGTTTGAATGAAACGCTTATAGCACACGTTTTGTATTTCATTTTATGAATGTATTCATTTCGGTTAATTGTGGTCTTGGCAAACCAATCAAAGGTGTACATGTGCATTGACGCAGACGTTTTACTTGTTGGCATAGTCGATGTACATTGTTTGTTGCAACTGCTTATGTTTGTGGGTCTTCAAATGTTATGTGTGTTTGGTTTTTTGGACGCTAACGGGAAATGCTTCTTATGGTCGCATAAGACGCCTTCTTACTGATGACAAAATATTCACCATTGAAACTTCGTTCAACAAACAGAATATCGTTCTAATAATGCAGTCAATACGACATGCGTCTGAGCTCATTCTGAGAGTTTAGCATGGACACCACCCAACTCAACCTCAGTGATTATTTGGTCGGGAGTTGCTTTTAATGGAGTCACCAAGCTCCTTTTCGACAACAAAGTGTTAAAACATTTTTAAAGAATCCGTTTGTTAAATGATCTTGATAAAGCAACGTGTCGTCATGTGACATCGGTGTTACAAGCAAACATTGTCTAGCGGTGAATGGAGGCAAAACGATGTATATGCTGTCCAAAAGAAAGGACATACGACATCCACGCCTTGGACACAGCGTCACAATGTGGACTCTGGCTACTACGGGTCGAAAGAAAACAATACAAACAACATCAGTACCGAGATCAAACACAGAGTAACTCTTGCCAACCGCCGTTTCTATGGGCTCAAGAGGCAATAGAGCCTGACTTTATAAAGGGTGATCCACCCATAATGCACGATGTTAATTGTGAGTCACAGCTTAACGTCAAGTTTTTTGCCGAACTTGACATTTCTTTGTTTTAGTTACAAAAACACTGTTTTCTCTTTGTGAGAAAAGATCTGCTTATGATCTTCGGTCCTGTTTGTGTTGACGGAATTATGAGAAGTATATCGACATGAGCCTAGCCAGGATCCAAGGCTTATGGTGACCATGTAGATCGTATAGACAACTCAGCTATGGCACTAAGAATCTAACCTGTGAGACAACGCGCGAAGGACCTCAATCAAATTGGCATTCGAGACGCGCTGGTTGGAGAGGCTTGTTGCTTGGCATCAAATGAAAATGAAGAATCATCATTTCATTGGGTAAAAATCGTGTAACAAATAACAAATTCATTGGTAATTATAATATAATCGAAACCTAGACTCATCATAATTAACTACGAAAACCACATTTCTAATTGAAGCCCATTATTGAACAGGAAACAACGTTTATCTTGCACCCACATCCTGTTGTAATTATAAATCCACTACTCGCGTGTCCCATCGATTATTATGCGTTCCTGTAAATGCTGCAACAAATCTAAAACAAACATTTTTTTTAAATAAACGAATGCATCCAGTAGGCAACAACTCCGAATGCGCCCAAGTCTTCAACATTAAATCCAGTGAAACAATTATTCTTCAATTAAACTCAATCAAAGTGAAAAGGATTTAATTTTGTGTTCGTGGTCAGCAATAGCAATGAATGGAACTGATGTGCATTCATTACACGCGAAAGTCGGTCGCATATTCAAATGAAAAATGCAAGTCGACGCATTGGTTAATTTAATTCCTAAATTACAGAATATTCCGGTTTGGAGGACACATTTAATTAATATAAAATTCGAATATTGTTAATATTCTTTTCACGTTGTAATTGAATAATCGAAAATTTGTCAAATCGAATTAACGTGTAATAAATGTGAGAGTGGGAATGTGCGGCTGATGTCAAATAATGTCAAATAATTTAGTTTTTGCTTTGTGTTCTTCATTATTCATTGTCATTGATGTAAGGTTGACTGAAATCGATTTGAAGAACAAAATTAGTTGTGGCATACCCTTTGGCTGACAGCCTTTCAAATCGGCAATAGACCACTTTGATCGAAAAGTATAAATTTTCCATAAATTTTGAAGATTTATACGGTGACATTATTTCGACCTTAAATTGATTGTAAAATAAAAATACGGACAAGAGAGCACTAGTAAGAAACCATAGATGTCACATTTGGAATATTCAATGCATTACCAGACCGCAAAAGCTCTTATACACTGCAAGAGAGAAGCAGCACCTTTCAAGTGGAGCTGGTGGTCATACCGAAAACAGCGGAAAGACTGAAAAGCAGGACAAACCGTAATCACATAAATGTACATATGTATGCAAAACGGTACTCAATTGCTTTGATGCGCTACGGGAACTCTGTACTAACAACCCCGTTCCCTTCTGTGAGTTCCTGGACACATGGGAATCGAAGAAAATTAAACAGCCGACAAATTAGGTAAGCGTGGCGTCACAATGTAATTTGAAGAATTAAGCTCCGTTAAAATTGTTTTTCAGTGATTAACAGTAAGCAATCCCCGAATATACCATTGCCTAAACTAAAGTACTAATCTCGCCACCAAGAGTTAACTGCAGTTTGGCAGGTAGGTAGAAGGGTTTGGTAGTGAAGTCACCAGCACTTGTGTTCCATTGTAATACCCCACTGATTGACTACTTGAGCGGTAGTACCGCTAGTACGCTAGAACGCTAGTACTTGATCAATCGGAAAATGTGGATCAGATTTGTAAACCAGGTGAGAACGTATTAACTTTGCTCTCACTGGGTTTCGAACTGGGGATCCTGCTAAGCATGGGCAGGCACTTAACCAGCTGTGCCATCCAGGCGTATTAACTGAAGTATACGATCATTACAGGCCACTGTTTGGTGGACACCATGCTCCTAGACAAGGCCTCATAGATCCAGAAACTCCAAATAATTTACTCCATTTATTGGTAGCCCTATTGTATTAGGTCTATGGCGGCTCAGACGCCTACCCGGCGGCATTCACTTTAAAGGAGAATTTGATGAAATTGTCGAATTCGCATTATGTGGAGCAGAATTGTTTGCTCCCAATCTGTAGGTCTAATTTTCACAGGCGAAGTAGACGAAGGATTCATTTCGGCATTACTGCGTCAAATGTTTTGTTAAATTTAAGTCCAAGTGTTGTTCAAGTGTTGTTAAGTTGTTCAAAAATTAGTAATCATTTCCCTGTGCCACACTGGATTAAAACGTTTTGACGCTCTTCTTTTTTTGAAGACGTATGGCACAACAAATTTTTCCAAAGAGCACTGCATGTAAATGAATTGAACTGTTTTTCAAAGTAAATTTCAAAAATGTTTTACGATGTTTCTACCGAACGAAATGGCGGGATGTCAAATTTCTCCAAATCTCGTTGGTTTTGCAATATATTACGGGGTTCCGAAACCTTGCGATTTAGTTGAAAACTAGTTGATACTCCCTCGAGTTCATCCCTTTTTTCATTCGTTTTTATTTATTCATATTTAACTCTAACGTGGTTGACAGAAATTACTAAGACTTAACTAATTTATTGTATCTAACTGCAAGCACTCTAAGCTAAACTTAAACTAATTCAGTTACAATTTTACTTTTACGCATTTATGGGCGAAAAGCTTGGAAGCAAACAAGAAACTTTGTGTATGAGCTATTTTTTTAGTAACCTTATGTTATTAATTTCGGCGTGAGTATATTCATGACGAGTTTCTAAACAAAAATTACCTCAAAAGAACCGAGAACTGTCAAATCAGTTTTCACAGTAAACAATATTGCCAAATTTAATTCTTAGTCTATAAAAAACACCTTTTCTTCGAAAAGGTGAAGAAGATAATAATTTCACGACCCGTAGCAATGATTTTGTGATTGTTAGGAAACTTGTCTAAGGGGTGATCAGACAGCAATAACAGTTTTAGCAGCTGTCAAAGTTAACAATGACATCCAGCTGTCAAAACATTCAGTTAGGCTTGTCATTTTATCGCGCAACAATTTTGGAGCGTTTATATTTAGAAGAGAAAGCAATTGACAAGTGCTCGACCACGAATCACTGCATCCACAACAATTTACTTTTTGGTGTGGTTCGTGTCATGACGGCATTTTCGGACGTTATTGAGGAACGGGGCACTGGTACCGTCAATGGTCTCAGTTATACAGAGATGTTCATCGACTAGAATTGGCCTGAACTTGACAACATCGATATATCTGTAACACTAAAAATGTGAATGAGAAATTTGGGGAACTGGGTCATCTTACAGCAAACCTTCACTATTGTACTTTAACAGCCTATAAGTCAACCACTTTGCACAAGATCAAGTTCAACAATCGAGGTGCTATTGACTGAATCCGAAGCGGCTAGTCTCTTGTTAGATGGTCTGGTCTAGTCATCCCACAAGTCTTCAAATGTAAGTATTTAAATAGTCTTCTCGGCATCAACTGAAGTGTCTACGCAGCCAACTGAATTTTTACAAGCACGAAGATAATGCCTTTATAACGAACTTAAAGCGGAGTTCACATTGTTCTGCAAATTGTACGACCAATAGAATACACACGGTCTGTAGTACAATGTGAACGTCTCTTAACGCTATCGATACCATTTCGACCTATACGATGTGTGTTCATAGTTTCTATTGGCACTGTCAAATCCCGAACCCGCGGTTGTAATAAGGGTCTTTCTGTCTAATTAATAATTAAATTGAATCAAATGTCCAATCTCCATTGCCATCGAAGCATTTAGGGACTAGATGATACGGAGGTTGTTCTCGGTGCAAATGGATAGGACACCAAACGTATTAGTGGATTAACAATACGAGTGGTTGCTGCTATAACCAGGGCAAGTTAAACAAGGGCTATAGCAAAAAAGAGACTCTTTACCTTACCACACTTTGGGACCACACGATTTTTATCCATTAGCAGGCATAACACCGACAGATATATCGTATTTCTCTTCGCTTTACGGCATAATGCCAAAATATTGAACACCATTACACTCCCTTGAACCATTTCATCGATCAGTTAAGTTGTATGTACGTCTGACTGGTTATTCCATGTAAATTCACAAAATTAGTCATGTATACCATCGAATTAATTTGTTGAAGCATTCATTCCGCTGAATCAATAATCCATCCATTCATCCGTTCAGCCAAGAAGCAACTGCTAAGTGCGATACCAAAGCACCGATAGAATATAAAACTGCCCAAACGTAACGAGTGCTGTTGACCGCATCGTCTATCATCGGTCTGGAGTGGAGTCCATGGACACACTGGGGGTTAATAAAACGATTAAATCATTCCCTTGAATAGCTGCATTTCACAGCGCGACCATTTGTCGGGGGGGAAACATTTTCAGCAAATGTGCGCAAAAATTGTTATAACTTTGCATTGTAGTACTCTTGCCAGACCGAGACGAGACGCAATACCGAAGCACTTGCCAATGAACAAAGATCCTCACTTAGGGGCGGGCTAGATATCCGCCCTTTAGCTTATTCACATTATCTTTGAATATTTAATCACCGAGCATGTGATGAGTAATCGCCAAGTCTACACTCTACCCAGGTTAATTACACTTGAACTTTCGTAAAATTATCGCTTTACTTGTGGACTTGTATATCTGTTGCATTGAAGTAGTCGCGTCATTCACGTGGCGTTATTTATGTGCTCTCGGTTAATTGTAATCCCATTGACTGCTGTGTGTCATGCGAGTTTGTCTATCAACGCACTTTCGGGTTCGTTTCTTCGAAGACTACCTTGAGCATGAGCTGGATGGGATTTGATTGACAGATAGGCCGACGGGCAAGTGATAAAATGTAGATTAGGTGAGGTAATTGATTCACTAGGGTAAGCTGATAGCTATGTGAAAATGCACGTTGTTCACACTTTAAGTACGCCGGCTTGTACTAACATGTGCAAATATTTGGATTTTCTCGACTTCAGTTTGTTTACATGAATATTGTGTTGGCAGTTACTAGGTGGGCTGGGATTTCCGAAGTGCTTTATTTTGAAATGCGAATGCATTTTCTTGACCCTGGAGATCGGTCTAACTGATATGTTAAACAGTTAATGGCATTCAAGTTATAATTAGCAGAAGGGGTTCGGTTCGGTGTGAACAAGCAACTTGAGACTGAAGTGATTCTAGTGGAAAATGGTGTTGATCTTTGGGGAAGTGACTTTTGAGTGTCTGGCTGTCACATTGCCGCCAGATGCACTGTCACGTTTGACGATAACCCCATTTATGACATTTGCTAGAAAACGTGTTTTGATAACGTGATATCTCGTTGGAAGTAACGGATTTATTGCATTTGCTGGTGGTGTAGACAGTATCGACCGATATTCGAATTAGAAATTGCTTTGCTGGTAAGGTTTTGAAGGAGGTCAACAGTTATCTACGGAAGTTTATTTTTTCATGTTCTCAGATCTATTAGAAACAAGAATTGGAAAAGGAATATTTGCTAAGAGATTTATTTTGTGATTGTGTTGTGGCTCAAGGCGTTATACAGATGTGAATGGAACTCTTCATCAGTATCGTAGTCAGGACAATGAAGGCTATATGTGAGAATGCTTTCTGCCATTATGTAAGAAATAGGGAGAGTACTATTTACTATTTACTACTACTTTGGCTCCAAAAATTGATAACGGTATTTTGTAGATGGATTAAAAACAATAATTTCTTTCTGTGGAGAGGGTCTATCTTCCAAAGTTTAGGAGTGTGGCAATTCTAGGAACAATGTACAAAATATCGCTTGTAGTAATTCTAAGAACAATGTACAAAATATCGCTTGTAGTAATTCTAAGAACAATGTACAGAAATCAAAAGAGAGAAGAAATGCTGCCAGTAAAAGAGTAGATAGATTCATTGTAAAGTAGGAAGTCAAACGGAGTGCACCTAATTTGGAAGGAAATAAATTATAATTTAAAATGAAGGGAGTTGTTTTGTTTTAATAACGTAGCTTACAGGAGGTAGGAACAATTTTGGAAAAAAAAATATTTTAAGTGAAAAAAAGCAAAAGCATAAACAACGACAACACTTACAACGAAGTTTCGCAAAATTTAAAATTCCCATGTAATCTCAGATTTTTGATAAAAAAATGGAAAAAAAAGTTCAGACCATTTTGTTAAAAAAATTTTAAATAAAGTAATATTGACTATTTGAGATCAATGCTTATATCAATTCTGAATCGAACATAGAAAACCGATGGGTTTTATTTCTTCTAATTTTTGAGAAAAATTAGAATTACTATTGTTTTTAATCTACGTCGTCTTCTTTTGAGGCAGCTCTCGTTCACGCAACTTCGTGGCTTCGTCCGTTCAAATTAAGTTAGTTTTGGATTAATTAACGGGTTTCTTGCTGTCAAAAACTTATATGGTACTTCATTGTTAGTGTTGCCGATGTTTTTTTTTTGCTTTTTTTCACTTTTTCTAAAATTGCCTTACCTCCTTAACGGGGAAAAGATAAACTCCCCATCCCCAACAGCTGCTTGTTTTTGACCACCCTTAAGATGCTGTTGTCAATTTTCAGCGCCAAAGTTGTCCTTCTCGTGCCGTAATAGCAAAAAAATTCTCCAATTGAGACTGGACAACTTTTCAAATGTTGTTTCCCTGGTGGATGGATCCGTGACAGTGGTTGAAGTGCCGCCTTACGTTCTGGGATTGGGCTCTAGAAATTTTAGCAGAACATGACCAAAAAATCTTTCATGCGCATCAAGAAATGCAATTCATCCATAAAAATTCATGCCTTTTGTCTCATTCCCAGTGATCCCGTGGTTACTTGGAACCCAGGCAATTCTGAGTCAATTTTGACTAGCGATTAAGATCAGGGTGGACTTGGATTCCTGAACTATTGTGGATGTGGTAAAAGGGTTTGGCAAGGTCTCACTATAGTTCGTGGTCATTATAGCGGAAACCTTTCCGCTTGGAAAACCGACGCAAATTCAACTAATGAGGTGTGCAGACAAGTTTATAACTAAAATATCGTATAAGGAGTCTTTGCGTAACTGTAAATCATGGTTAATATCATAGGAGAAAAAATAAAGTACTCTCGGGAGGTATCCGACTTCCACTTGTAAATCGTCGAATTTGAAGAACGTTTCGACTGATTCACTAATTTTTGAAAGTTATTGACAAATTGGTGCTTTTGATTTGAGAAAATGGTATACATATTATGTAATTTTCTCATATAATTGTCACATTGAAACGTGTAAAATTAAAGGTCTTATCTTCGTTCCCACCAAACGAAAACGCGAGGTTTCGTCAAATTTCTCCAAACCTTCCATTTGAGAAAATGGTATACATATTATGTAATTTTCTCATATAATTGTCACATTGAAACGTGTAAAATTAAAGGTCTTATCTTCGTTCCCACCAAACGAAAACGCGAGGTTTCGTCAAATTTCTCCAAACCATACATTTTCGGGGTTTCGCAACCTCCCGCTTTCAGTTAAATCTAGTTGAAAAGGTTCCTTTTTGGTTATATTTTTTCATTTCCCTCTCTCTCTCTTCTGGTGTTCTCGACATTATTTTTTCCGGGCACTTCAAAATTAAAAGCTCATGACTTCGAAAACACTTCAAGCTTGGTGGGAACGTCCTAATTGTGGTTTCACTAAAAGGTTTTGTTGGTGTTGGAGACATCACAAGATAAGAATCATGAGGATGGCAGGATGTCGCTGCGGGAATCCACGTGAGTCGTCTCCAGGACTGAAAAGTCAAATGGTCAAGTATACACATTACATTCAAAAGTAACTTTGACAAAAGCTAGAAGATTACAGAATTATTGAGAGCTCATTACGCGAACAAATTTCGATACAAGCCCGGTTCCTAGGGCGCACCACCAAATCCTTCGTTCAAACACACCGACAACGCACTTTACCATCCAAGTGAGGATGACGTAGGCGCCAAGATAATTGCAACAGCTTTTGTTTTTTCCATTTCAATTTATATCATTTTTCTTACGCACAAAAGCCAACATCATAAAGTCCCCCCACTTCACTTTATTTGAAGAATCTGTCAATGGTTTCTTGTAAACAAACATCTGCCAGTCGTGAGAACTCATAAACTTGAACATGATAAGTTTTGCAATCATTTGCTAGCTGAGCTGAACAAAAAAACAGGCACCCCGGCTAGTTTGTGGTCGAACATGATTAAACATTGATGACGAGGTTTGAAATAAAATAAATAACTGACTTAAAACTGCTACCAAGAGCTATCAAAACTAAAAAAAAAAACAAAAATATTTGAATCGCAGATTGCGATTACACGCGCTCACCTCAGGCCCATTATATTTTTCTCCATCAAATTGCATTCGCTCTCGAATCTTGTTTACACACATAAATTCGAAATGCATGAGACTCGGTTCCGTGCCCAAACCAGAAACCATAAAATGATTAATCGCTATCCAGCCGAAACTAGTCGCCGTCCCTTCGGATGGCCCCGAAAACGCCATCAACTGCATAATTAAGTAAATCATCTCAGCCCACATTTGCTGCTCATCCCAAAACAGAGATAAGCCAGCGGTGGAAGAGCCAACAAATATTCCACTAACCTTGGCCTTAAAAGGGCACATAATCCAAGAAGAGATGCGTTGCCCTTTTGCTTCTCCACCAGACCTGTGGTGGTATCATTTTGTGGGCTACAAGGTGAAACGTCTAGTCGATTTTCAAGCCCATTCAGAGGTAGTTAACAACAAATCCCAATTCGTTCGGCTGGAACTTGTGTAAACATTTGGATAAACCCCCCGCCAGGGCCAGAGCAGACCGCACTTGACCTTAAGATGCAACCAAACTCCATGGGTATCTTGGCGGTGATTTGATGTTCGAGTCACGTCTGGTCTCTGCTCAGCGGCAAGATCTTGCGTGCCAACGAAACTGAATGTAATAAAGATAAATAAAATTCCAGCTGCAGCTGAGTGATTACACCGCCACCGACGATGCTGCTTGCTGTGCAACGAGTTTGTGGACTGCGAGTCATTTCCGTTTACAGCATTCGCCTTGCGCAAGAACTGAAGATCCCATAGGTGCGCCGCGCCGCCGCGATCGGTTCAAGTTCAACGGATCGCTGACAGTGCAAGGAGACAGCACGACACGCCACCTCTTATCGGATCCGCAAAGGATATCCCCGGAGAGCGATGATGACTGGAGGCGCTGCTGGCGCATCAAATTGATGGGGAACTGAACTTGACATATATTTGATGTTGAAGTGCTTTTTTAAGTACGTTGTGTTATTGATTCGGATTTATTGCGATTGTCTGCTTACTCTCCGGCAAAATTTATGGTTGATGTGATTGGACGCGCTTGGGCATGGTCAGGTTTTAATTGGAATTCGTGGAAGCAGCGGACACCCGGCCGTATGATGCAACACGCCTCGCTCACTCAATTGTGCATCGTGTTTTCTTTTTTCGCATAAGGGTTTGACGAGTATGACGAAAGGCAGACTATGCAAGCCGGTGAGGTTTTCTTAAAGTGCTGAATGTTATCTTGATTAAATTGTCTGTGGAATGTAATTCGAACCTCTGAGATGTTGCGGCTGACTCAAGTGGAGTTTTAATGAAGGTATTGTGTCGGCCTGTGAGATTCATTTTAATCAAAATCTGAATAAATTCAGAGGTCATGAGATGGTGAAGTAGGCGAGTCAATGCCTTAGCCGAGAATTCGGCTTTACACGAACTGCAGAGGTGAGTACATATGGCATTCGCAACTTTTTTGAGTCGTCTACGCAGAGATTGGTAAAGAAGCACACAAACGGTTCACATTTCACAATGAATGGATTTGAATTTCGACTACGGGCAACAACCAGTATTTCATTCTAACCTGAGCAGCTAACCGAGTTGTTCTCGGGCGTTTAGATATTCAAAGTCGCTAGACAACATTGTCCGGTTAATGGCTTTAAGTCCCAAAGAGTGTATTCTCGCTCAAGGATTTCCATCTTGCAACAAATTGCTTGTCACATTGAACGGCTTTGCTATTAGAAAACTATCAATACACCCGCGTCACCCCTTAAGTTACATTCCTTTTCCCCCTAAGTCGACCAAACAGATGTATTATTGTTGCTCCATCGACCATGAACGACTGTATTTGAAGAGGTGATCTTGTCCTAGTATTTTTCTTTGAATAATTTAAGCGCAGATAAGTGGACTATAGTAATCATATTTTACTGTCAATAAAAGCGCGAGCAAAATCTTTTAAAATCCCTTACTAAGGGCTTGGGAAATGTTGAACCTATAAGTCAATAGCAATGTCATTTACGACTTGGGGAAATTATCACCGCCCAAATCTACATGCCATAAATTTGTAAGTGGGCCAGAGAATGTGACCTCAACTTTATGCTTCCAAAGGACACATATGCCATCGTTTGAGCATAAAGAGGGTATTGCATTCAATGAGTCATTATGTTGAATGTTTACTTTTACTGTCAATATTTTGTAGTTTATCTTTGATTGTAAGGAAAAGTTTTTCCTCTTTAGTAAACAGTGTGCTATTTTGCGAATCTAGCGGAACTTTATTCCTGGCGTTTGGTATCGAAATTGAAATACTGTAGTATTTTTTGTTCGGTGGTAGTATAAATTGGATTCTATGAAGTTTTTAGGACCTATAACTTATAGTCGCTTTCATTATAGTCTCTTCTGCTGCTACGATGGAAATTCTTCGGAAGTTTTTAAGAGAGCAATACTTTCTTGAGGTAAGAAGTTCCTTATTCCATGAATACAATGCTACGACTCGAACTACACGACTTTTTAATGCATACCTACGTATTTGAATTTACATTTCCAAACTGCTGGTGCATGCCTTTGTACTGAAAAGTAATTAATCCCTCAGCAAGATAGTTTCCTCCGTAGTTAATTATGCTTTTCTTTACTTAATCGAGATTTTTTTAGATTGATAGCCCCATTATGTGGACTAAATACAAGCTCTGTTACCAGATTTGCTACGTCTTTCTTGCCTCTCAATCTTAGACACTTCTGCGGCAATAACAACTGCACTTATAGTTTTAGAGCATATCAGATATTTTATTTTTTGTTTTGCACTTTGGGTATACACTCTTTAAATGCCTTCGAAGATCGTCCAGAATTCGATGTCATGGTTGATGATGGGACTAAATCATAGAACTCTAACGGCAGACCAATTTCCCGATCCAACCACTCCGCATTATCCTTTTTTTAACCTTAGCGTATCTCACTTACTTCGTACCTTGCTTGCATGAATCTTGCAACTTATACAGCTTACATATCTTTGTAGCACTGTAGGAATTCCCAAAATGGCAAAACTTTGAATTATATTGACCGAAATTCGCATATTTCGGTCTACAACCCCAGCAGCGGTATTGCTCGTAGATAGATGGATAATCGTTATTTATTTA
The DNA here is from genome assembly GCA_964034865.1 of Eristalis intricaria. Taxonomy (NCBI): domain Eukaryota; kingdom Metazoa; phylum Arthropoda; class Insecta; order Diptera; family Syrphidae; genus Eristalis; species Eristalis intricaria. Next base: position 162,489,325 of record OZ035873.1, read on the forward strand.
AGCAATGTTTACTCACAAAAAAAAAATATATTGGGTGGCAGCTGAGGGCAAAAAGTGAAAACGGATTCTGAAAAGCAACACCCAGGAGAACATTTTAAGCCTTATTTCCCGGTGGTTACATTTGGGTACATTCTTAAAAGTGTATGCAAGCTCACAATGAACAAAAAAAGGAAAAGCATATGGCCTTCAAGCTGAATGATAATTACTACCACTTGCTTAAGCCGCACAAAGTTCAAACTTATCTAAAAGATTTTTCAAATAAAAGGCTAAAAAAGTGAGTAGAGTGTGTTGCTACTTACTTCATACGAACACGATGCATTGATTTTGTGCTGTTTGAGATGTCACACAACGGTAAATACCGTTTCGTAAAGACTTCAGGTTTTACCTTTCATTGGATACTGAAAATGTGATATTGAAACTTTTTTTTTTAATTTTTAAATTAAGTTCAGCTAGATTCGCAAATTAACACACTGTGCATAGTTGCGAACGAACGCGTGGATAGACCATTGCAATCCATTATTTTCGTGTGTAGATTTCATAATCATCATCAGAATTAGTAAAGTAACATATTTAAATACATAGCTTTATATCCTTAATATATAAAAGCTTTATCTCCTTACGATATAAAGTCTTCGTCGACTAAACCTCTTCTCCACCAGTATACGAAATTATAGTTAAATATTTAAGTCCTCACGGAAGAAAAATTCAAAGACAAAAGGCATCTCCCTATCATACTGTAAGTCTGACCAAAATGGGCGAAACTGTGGGAGCACTAGACGCTTCAGTCTTTCTTTTGTGCCAGGGATTCACAGTCACAGTCTGCTTGTTCCCGTTATTGGCTTCTATCCGAAAAGAGATGATGGAAGCTAGGGTTGTAATCTGTGGTAAGTAATCTGTTTTTCGTAAATTCTCTGCTGCTGTTTAGCTACTAAAAAGCGTTACCGTATTGTGATTCGTTTCGAAAACCCGCCTTCGGTCGATGAAGATGTACTGGTTGTGGTTCTAAGACAAGGCGTGTGAGATTATATTTCTTCTCGGTTTTCACCATACCATACATATTAGGGTGTATAGTCAGTATACCACACGTGGTTTGAGACCCGATGTTTTTCCGAAGGCATGTTTGCAGTTGTAGAGCGGCGCATAAACCTTTAAATAAAGTAGTCCTCCGTGTCTTCCCTCCACAAAAGAATGTTTCTCCTCCTGCTAAAGACCAGCAGTTATGTCTAATTCAGGGTTGAGGGTAAGTCACTCTTACCTAACCTAAGTAGCATATTTACAACTTGGCATTAAGGCAGCCGCAAGTCATGGTAGCACAAGGATTTTAAGAATTCCATGCAATTATTCTCTTGTTCTCCAAGTTTAATATTTGTTTCTTCAATATCGCAAATTGTCACTCGTAAATCTAATTGTTAAACCATTTTTTTCCTAGAAGAAATAGCATAAGCTCAGTAAATTATGGATCATAAACGAAATATTTAGCAAATGACTGCTAATAAAGCAAAAACATAAAAATGACCCGACTTCATATGAAGGCAATCACGCATTAAGTTCAAAATCAAATTGCATTGTCATTAAAATAAAAAATTTGACGCAGACATCAAAGTCATCAACGTCCGTCTAGTGACGTCAAATTTTTTTTGTTATAAAATGCTATAAATTCACATCGTTTTTATGTGCTCGGAACAAAGGTTTACCAAATCATTCTCATATGCATATGCGATGAAAAAACGCTTAAAATCTAATGAGATCATGAAGTGAGCAGGTTGAAGGGTGAAATAGTTGAGCATTCATTGCTCGAGAGTTGACGATTAGTTGTAATTGACTGCAACATTAACATAGCTAATAAATTACTCGAGCCATATAAGCAATTTCAAATATTCTGAAAGTCGTGAATAATGTGTGCATATCTTTATAATGTCCAGACTTTGTTTGCAGCGTTACAATCAAGATTGAAATCCAGCAATTTATGCAATGCTTCGGAGACAATGAGTGAGCTTAAAAGTGCACAAGGTCTCAAAGAACATATTTGCAGCTAACTAGAATTTAAATCGACTGTAAGCTACACGCGTTGATACAAAAAAAAACATATTGACGTGTGGTCACGGTCAATTAAAAAAAATCACGACGGAAAAATGCCAATGGCTGACGTTGGGATGTAGGATATACCTTCTATATACATTTTCGCCTTATTTTTAGAGCGAATCACAAGAGATATTTAGGCCACACTCGAGCGGTCGGTTTGTGCCTCAACTAATACGCAAGGTTCCAGGTCCTCGATATTTCCTCTCACTAAAAACAAACTTTTCAAACTTCGCAGTCCGCTTCCAATAAGCGGACACTCTCTTAGGCAGACAATTTCTCACGACCGACTTGTACTGAAGTTACAAATATTCCCCTGGACGGACAACTCCCTTGCGACCGTTGCTGTCCGCCTATGGGAGTTTTCACTGTATGAGTTTTGGAGATATGTATACTGCAAAGAGTCAAAAAACTCAAGATTTGCCAAATTGGTTTAATTTAACATGAAAACCAGAAGCATCAAAGTGAAAAAGCTCTTTGCCCCTCTCCGTTCGCTGTTTTTTCGTTGAAGTTAAGAATGTTGTACAATCCATTTGCCCAATTAACGCAATTAAAGGCCTGCGCAATGAACAGTGTGATTCTTGTTTTTTCTTCGGCATCACTAACTGGCGCCGTCTTGTTCTAGGTGCCTCGACTTTAGTTAGTTTAGCCGACTGATGTAGCCAGGCCACCATAGCTGATGTCCGTTTTTACCACGTTTACCACGATGACCTTCCGGCTCAGAACATTAGTGTCCATACGCTCTACACGACCTAGCTATCCGAGATTAGACAATCGAATTCGTTCGACGTGGTCCATGTAGTCCTTAAAGTTTCCCCTCCTTTAGCCATCCTCCTAAACCAAAATAATCCGAAGGACTTTTCTCTACAACCAAGAATCTGTGCGAATGGTTCCAATAATGAACTTACATGGACAGAGGACGCAGACGGCAAAGATGTCGGACGATCACAGTCTCACTGTTGTATGTAGAGATATGTAGCTTCTTCCTTTACGGTCCAAGCCTTTATAATTTATAAATATAATAAAAGATAAATAATTCTTCGCGTTTCGGGGGACAAAGCCAACTCTACAGAAGAAAACCGAAATAAGTTAACATGAACGCAATAATCGGCGTGTGAAATTCTCTTTAGTGCAATAATTCCGTTAACAAATTTAAGGACAGGCAATCCTTTTGGCATTTGTCATAAATAACGGGATGTTAACTTAGACTTCACTTTAATTTTTTTAATACGTTTTTTAACAGATCACACGCAACTGGCTCCCTGGTGACCTGTTGTTATTATTTATTATTGTTCGAGAAGCCGTTATAGCAAGACTCGGACCTCAATGAAGTTTCTAAATTAATTAGATCTATTAAGAAAATCAGTATAATGTCAGGTTTGTTAACGTTTGGTGTGCATCATCGCTCTGCCAAGTCCGTCATTGTCCTTACCATCTGCAAATTCGGGTCCGAGAGTATGTTGGTTTATGAAACGGAAAATATCGAACCAGCAGGCTCTTATTCTAAACCATTTAGCATTAGTGTCTATGTTCTCGATGTGCCCAAGCAAGTGCAGTCGACGGATTTTTGAATTCAGGACTACATCCAGATTTTGGTATAGCTCCTAGATTTCGTACTTATGTAGGTCTCCCCCTGTATTTACTCTCCTCGCAGACGGGACCCGCTCGTTTAGCCCGTTTTTCAATAGCCATGAAAGCTTAGATTGCTAAGGGATTTGCTTCGCTTCGAAGAGCTTCGAAGAGCTTCGATTGTTACGCTTTTTCTTCCATCCTGTTATTCAGATCATCTACTGAGTGGTGAAGAACAGAATCTGTCCGCCTCCCTAAAACGAGTGAATATTTGACACTCTTTTGTCTCCTAGTACGTACCTATAGCTCTTACACTCTTAGGATGTACTGGCTGACTACAGAAGGCAGTTACATTTATGTATATCATAGTAGGACGGTTGTGATGATCTCCTGCCTGCTACTTTCCTGATAACAGCACTCTATGCTTTTCACATTCTTGCCAAGACTCACGACTCTGTTGTCAGTAGAATTCGAGCACATCGAGAGCATTGAACTGGAATAAGAACAATAGAGTGGAATTTTATGCTTCAAAAACTCAATGCTGTCCTGTGTCACCTAACCGAACTGTTAATAATCAGCCATTATCCATTCATGGATTCATGGATTCAGGGATCCATCCATTTTCATCCTTGGTATGTGTACCGCTAAAGTCGACTTTAGACGAAATTGAAAAATTCAGGTCGCTAGGGCGAAAGTTGCTGAAGTTAGCTGCACTTGAAATTAGCTTAAGAGGGAACTGTTCATACATATTATACCGGTGGAAAACTTTAAGCACGTCTCTGAAAAGTAAGAAACAACTACTTTGGCGGATTTTCCTTGGGCCAACATATATTCGAGGTCGCCGAAAATCCTCCATCAAGCGTCTAGGTATTCTCGATCTATGCGAGAAAAATTTCAAACCCTCAACCTTGACTTCAATGTGTAAGGCCCTTAAGATTGAGAAAATAACTTCTAGCTGGTTTGGTGCCCAAAGACCACGCTACACCTACTAGATTTGACTCTTCCTTGTTGTAAAACCCTACTTCTTGCATATTTGTTGCCTATCTGAGGTGAGATTCTCCTGCTATTCAACCCTCCGATGAGAGGTCGCATATTATGCGCTAAATAGAGAGTTTGGGTCTGCCCAGATCCATGTATACTAAACACGTATTTTCCAGGATAGGGAACAGGAGATGGTGTGAGATGTACAAAAAGTGTTTTTAAGTTTAGTTTGAAGAAGTCATGGACTGCTGATACTGAGAACTACCAAGAACAAAACATAAGCATATTTCAAAACCATTTTGGTCTGGGCAGACCACAGACCACATCTGGGCAGATACAGGTTGCAACGTTCAGATTTCGTATGACGTTTTTTATATGTTCGATTTTGAGGTTGTTGAAAGTTCCCTCGTTTCGCATGTCTAGGTAGACTCCTTCTTGAATTCCTTGTTTCCAAGGCATTTCGCGATGATGCCGACCAGAGAGTGAGTGCTGTTTCCGTTGAGAATCCTCTGCGCTATCCTTATATTCGGATCCACCAGTCTCTTCAAAGTTTAAGGAATAAACGACCAATCTGTTCTGTTCAGATTTCAAGAGTGTAGCTGAGTCTCAGGCAGCTATCAGCCACGCCTTTATTTTCCTAAAACCGTGCTGCAGTTCCACTGCACTTGCACCGTCGCGTCTGAAAGCAATCAAAGCCAATTGTCACCCAGAGCAGCACTCTAGTCTGTGGCACCAACTAGATGAAATCCAGGCGCGAGTGATTAAATACCGATGATACACCAATATCGCAGAGTCAATTGACTCGCTTGAGCTCCGACGTATTGTGCCTTCTTTGTCTGTGACATTTTAAGAAAACCATGTACAAATGAGCTAGTTCGTTAGTTTCAAGTTAGCAAGTTAGTTGCACATCAGATCCGGCTGAGGCGTCATAAAATGCATCTACCACGTCAAGCATCGATTGGAAAAAACATGATTAATTGGAACCGCTGTCTATTAATATTGACAGACAATTAAATTCATTTCCCGGGCTTGACCTCTGTCATATTGAACACCTAATGAGCGTGAACTCGTATAATATTACGACACGTCTGCCTCGGGCGCAATTGCACACAAGAATTTACATACTACGAGAATTAAATGGGATCCCTGATCATTGTGGCCAGCTATGAATGTTAGATTAAGTCAAATTAAATCAATTAGTAAATGACAACAAACTATGCAACATGAACTCTAACGAATTCAACTCTTTTTTTCAGGAATACTCAAATGCGCTGGAAGCGGAATGTGTCTACTCGGAATCGCCATCCTCATCGTGGTGCTGAATCCAACTCAAATGGTTGCGGATTACGTATGAAAATGTCTCCCTCGAATATCAAAGTCGACGGCTTTCAAAAATATTTCCACTTTCAGAAACTTTCAATGTTCCCAGGCTCGTTTCTGTATAACCTGTGGCAGAAACCACCGCTGGACGTCTTCATAAAGGTGTTCATGTTCAATGTGACCAACTACGACAGATTCGTGAGGGGACTCGACCCGAAGCTGGTAGTCAAAGAGGTCGGGCCGTATGTGTACCAGGAGATGTTGGAGCATCACAATGCAACATTCAACGAAAACAACACGCTCTCCTACAATCCAGAACGAAAGGTTAAGTTCATGCGGGAGATGTCCATCGGCGACCCACACACGGACATGATTGTGTCACCGAACATTCCCTATATGGGGATAACGGCGGCAGCATCAAGTGTCTCGGTGTTTATGGCGTTCGCCGTGAGGGCACTGGTACGACGATTCAATGCTCAAGTTATGCTCCAAGTCAGCGTCCACGAGTATCTGTGGGGCTACGAGGATCCCCTGGTGAACATGGCTTCGAAGTTGCTGCCAAGTGTGATAAATTTTCGAAAGTTTGGACTTCTCGACCGGGTAAGTGGGGGCCTAATGGCAATTTGCGGTTGCCGGCAAACGAAAAAGGGTTCTAATTGTGTACATTAAATATTCCTGGCAGATGTTTGATGAGGGTTCCAATTTGGTGACAATTAATCTGCCAAGAAATCCAGGTGGCAAGAACCAGACGACCAGCGATGACGAGGGTGTGAGCACAGAAGATTTACCGAATATAGATTATGAGTTCGATAACTATGTGCCGTGGGTGAGGGACTTTACCATAGACCGATGGAATGGATTGAAGGGACTGAAGCACTGGGGCTACCAGGAGAACTCTATGTGAGTGAAAATTGATTTATCTTCTAGTTCCGGATGGGGATGAAGGAATTGAATTATTTTGCAGAAATACCGAGTGTAACACGCTACAGGGTGCGTTTGATGGTACTCTCTTTCCGAAACATATGACACCAGGAGATACGTTCAGGGTTTATCGAAAGGCATTCTGTCGGACGTTGCCGGTCATTTATTCTCATCCTGGTAAGTGGTGGAATTGTTCCTGGTCAATGAAATATGAGTTGACTGCATTGAGGTTGCTGGTTGGTTGGTTTGTAGGGGGAATCGGCTCATTTTGAGGGCCATAGATTCATCTTTGACAGACCAAAACGACTGGGGTCATGAAGTGGTGGTGGTTTGCGGAGGATTGTGATTCTTATAATATAAGTGGAGACTCAATTTATTGCAGGATACTTTAGATGATTTCTGATGTTTTTGATTATTATACGATGGAAATGCTTGACTGTTAGATTCCTGTGACACTTGTTGTCCGCAATGCAAATGATGGCACAGCATTCTTTAGAGTGCCTTTTTAATCTGAAGAGATGCTTAGGAAGTGATTATTGAGATTGATTTGAAAGGGTGCTTAAGTTTGTATATTTCTTTTTGGTAGCAAGTGGGTCCTTGTTTGAATGAGTGACAATTTTCTTTGACTATGTCCTCTTGTTACGGGTAGCATCGGTTGCAGTTGACACATTTGCCTTTCAGATTTCTAAGAACTCTGAAACATTCTAAATCATTGTATCGCAATATCTTATTTGTAGGCAAACTGGACGGCGTTGATGCGTACTTCTTCAAGCTGGCTGAATATGCATTCGACACAAATTCATCGGATCCCCAGACTGCCTGCTTTTGCAAGGAGAAGAAATGTCTCAAGAGAGGCCTGGGAAAGATTACCCCTTGTTACTACAGTAAATTGATACGCCTCCCGAGTTTTTGACCATACAATAAAATGCCTATCTTTGCAGACATTCCCAGCGCGATTTCGTTTCCGCACTTCTATAACGGCGATCCAAGCCTGTTCGACAAAATAGAGGGCCTTAAAGCAGATCCCAAGAAACACGGCACAGAAATTGTTATCCAACCGGTAAGTACAGCAAAAAATAATCCAACCTTTGGTTGACTCTGATCAATTGATCAGATCAATCACGTTTTGATCACCCTTTGATATGTAATTACCATTGAAGGATTGATGTTCTTATAACAAGATGCAATTAGGGTAGAAGTTAATAAATCGGAATCTATGTAATTACAGCAACTCGGCGTGCCAATGAGAGTATTTACACGATTCCAAGTCAATCTGTTGATGGATGACATCAAGTTCAACTCGGAAATGAGCGTATTTAAGAACATGGTGCTACCAATATTTTGGTTTGATATTGTAAGTGAATATTATTTTTAAGTTAGTAATTAGTAATTAGTTAGTAGTCATTCGTCACATTAACTAGTCAAAATGATTCATTCGAAACGTTGTAGTAATCAACTATCACTCTAATAATCATTCGAATGCGCCCATCTTGAGTAATCATTAGATTATTAAAATATTCGATTTCTAAAGTCTATATTCTTAAATTCATTTGATTATGCGACCACTCTCCTCGATGTCATTGACACACATGCGAGTAGGGGTTGGGATTTTTCAGAACACACGAAAAACCAAAGCACACGGGTAAACACCGCGTCAGTAGGTTAGGTTAGCACACTTAGACCATATTGGTCCATTGTGCTACCCACAGTCGGACTACTACCACTGATTGACCACTCTAGTGATAATGCCGTTAATTTGATTGAATGGTGATTGGACTAGATTTGCAAACCAGATAAAAGCGTATTTACTTTGCTTTTACTGGGATTCGAATCCGCTAACCATGGGCAGCCAACTGTCGGCGCTCGAACACCAGTAAGTGCGCCTCATAATATACTTAAGTTAGGGTTTTTCAGTTATAAGGCGGTATGGACTATCCCATCATTCGAATGTCTGCCTAGCGGTTTTATTTCGGTAATAGTGCCTCCAATATAGCGCGAGCATGTGTGTTTGTATGGTATAGCCATCTAGTTGGAATCATAATTCGGATATATCGATGTTGTCGAGCTCTGGTCACAGAAAGTCGCTTAACGTCGTACTATACATGCGACTATTGACGGTATCAGTGTGTCCTTTTTCATTTTCAATGAAGTAAGGTCTATTATGCCGCAAACCACACCAAAAAGTTAATCTTTGATTAAAAATTTTTGATTTGTGTTGGCTCAAGTAATTGCAATTTTTTCTCGTTGATATATCCGCTCGGCCTCCACGTCCGGGGGGATTTCTTTGGCGAACATCTGGCCAACATTTCCCCGGGTCGCAAGCCCACGGCGATGCACGCATATGATCTTTCGGCTTCAATTGTTGTGTCTGCCCAATCTTATATGAATTGAGGCCCAAATCTAACCGCAAAATAAGCCGGGTTGAGTACATATCTGGCGATTCTCAATTCAGCTTAGTTTCGTTTAAATTCCTTGAGCACATCACTAGGAGACAAAATCATTTGCAGTTCACGTTGTCCTCTCAATACGGGAGAAGAAAGGTAAGCATCAGAATTTTCGTTATGTTACCATTGTGTGGTGAATTGGTTTTCATGTCAAAAATTTGTACTTCTTGCAATATTCACTCCCTCTTTTGATTTGTCTTTTCCCGTATTGAGCGTTGTGACCACACCACAACTGGAACAGGGGTATAGCCCACACAAATGTCTCTGTGTCGAAAATTGTGATACCACGTTTGTGGGGTTTGAGCAAATTGGCAATCTGTCAGAAAGCTCACAAGAAAACACACACCATGGTGTGGTGGATTTGTTTTCGTGTTTTCGCTCTCTTTTCACATTGTCTTCTCAATGTGGAGAAGAAACATATGAAACAAAATATTACATTTTTCTATATTTCCTCCTTTTTTCATCTTATGTATCTTGTATGAAACCTCACAATTTGTGATTCACCACCCTCTTGTGAGGCAGTTGTGACCTGTGATACATCGCAGAAGTGTGCTAGAATACGGCCATTAGTTTCATTTTAGGCGGCTATTTCATTGAGATGTATTTCCTGCAAGTCGTTAATTGCCTGTCGCGGTACAATAGATCACGAATTGTATTCTTGTCCAATCACCATCCAGGCAATGTAGATCAAAGATCGCACGCTGAACTTTCTGTAAAAAGTTTTTTCAGCTGTGCTCTTACAGCTCGAGCCTTTGCGATATAGAGAAGAATCAGATCTTATATAGATCTTATAATATAATAATAAATAAAGCTAACTTGACCGCTTTTTAGCCCCAAAAAATAGCCAATTAAAATCGGGTTCTGCAATCCCGATTAATTGGGATCGATTTAGGCAGAGATAGGTCCTTGTAATGCTCTGGCCAGGTTGACGGAGTTTATGTTTTTTTAAGGGAACATTTACAGTGAAAGCTCATATTGCGCACACTCTCCTAGATGGATCCCCTTGAGCGGACAATTTCTCCCAACCGCCGATCTCGCTTTGAAGTTCCATACATTTCCATGGACGGACAAAAGTGCTGGGACGTATCGTATTGGTTTTACTCGCGTTTACCGCCAGATAAGTTATTACTTTTAAACCATAATAATTTCAGTTATTGAGGGACTTGAGCCGACTTCGACCTTGACAAGCATGAGGCTGAAGAGATGGATTTGATTGAATTTAGACCCCCCGCGTAAAAGTCGATGCAACTGCCATATTTTTAATATTTAGCATGATTATAAATCCCAAGCTATGTCTCTTTTTCAAAAGAATGCTGAATAGTCCATATGTCCACTTTACATAGATCCTTCCAATAGGACATACTTTTCACTGTGTTAATTCTTTCACTGCAAGAAGTCTGTTCTTCAATTATTGTCCTTTTCGTTCTTGCATCTGTGAGCTAGTCAAATGAACCTATCAATCCTTCAGCAGAACTTGGAACCCTTGATCCTGACGTGCTTCGTGTGCCAGTTCCCAGCAGCAATGTTGAATTAAATGACACCCACCCCTGAAATTTATGCAGCAGCACAGCCCGTAGGAGAGCTCAGAGCTTTTAATTTTCTCCATGGACCTATTCAGCCTTTTCCAATTTTCCTTTTGTTACCTAAGCACCCCTTTATGTGCCATGAAAACGATGGTCACGTCCTTCCGTCCCTGTGCATGAGCATAACAAACTTCGGAGTCTGAATTCTTTCACTTTTAATCCACTTTCGCGAAGAAAAACTACTTATTAAGTTTCATTCTTCCGTTTCTACTTCGTCTCCTTTCTCAAAGTTTTCACTTCGTTTTCCTGTTAACCCCTTCGAAGGTCTTTTGTGGGAATGTTTTTCAGCGATATGAATAACAATCGAATTGTGGTGAAAATGAAAATAAATCTCCTATTGTTTGGTTCGTAAAACTGAAATGCAGTACCTACGCTTAACATCAATACAGTGTGAATTCCATGATTGTTTCGCCGCCCAAATCGCGGCACACTTTACCTAATTAAAACTTCTCGCCGAACATTAACACAACCACCGCATAACGAATAGAATTTTCTAACCTCCGCTACTGCCTCTGTCTCTCAGACGCCAGCGAAATCAAAATGAATTGCTCCAGCCAGAAATTTCCTCCTTTAATCACCACGAAATTGAGGCCATTCTTTCGCAGTTAAGGCGGGAAACTTTTTCGAATAAAGACATCAGCGTGGAGGATCCCTTCGATTCTTCATCTCAAAGTGTACCTAAACGTCGCAATAAAAGTAAATTAACCACCAATTTCGAAAAGTCTCACTTCCTCGCTCTCTCTCTGCCTCACTCCCTCGAAGCGTTCACCTTAATGTCCTTGAATGGCCTGTGAATAGCCGCCGAAATTTATGAAAGTGAACAGTAACACCACGGGAATCCCTCGTTTGGTAGTCTACGGTGTTTAGCGCGTTCGGCGGTCGGCGTTCAACAACTTTCAATTCAAAACGTCGACGTCTCAACTCAATTATCTACAATTTCGTGCCATTGTATATCTAACTAGTAGCTTCCTTCGACCACGTCTTATGCTCGCTTGTATAATTTTTCTTTTCCTTTTTTCCATTGTCCTTGCAGGGTGTGGAGAAATTAACCCCTGACCTGATACTTATGCTGCAGCTACTCTTCAACGTTTGCCCCTACGTGCAAATGGGATTCGCCATACTGATGGGCGCTGCAGGGGTTGCCGCCTTGGGATTCGCCTCCCTTTTGCTCCTCTGTGTGCAGAAACCAATCAAGCCACTGCGAGATATCGACCAGAAATTGGAAATCCGCCGATACTCGGGGGTGTATCTATATCCACTAATTAAGAAGGAAATCAGCAAAATCGCTGACGAAGAGGATGCCGAGCAGCTACAAAGTCTAACTGAAGTGCAGACAGAGGAGAATTGAATTGAATTTAGGGGTGGCACGCAAGTGGCATTGGATTGAAGCCAGAGATACAAGAAGACTGCACGAGTTTCCTACCCACAACGACGAGACATCCGAAGGCGATTAGCAAGCACATGGCTCAACAGGACATTGATGACAAAGCAATGCTGTGATATTTTATACACTTTAAGTGAACTCAACATTTGGGATCGGAATATGACTTTCGGTGGATGAAAGGGGTTTCAGATAACTGTTTTTTTATGTGTTATTTTTTATTTTATAATTCCTTTGTGTGTATTTGTACTTTTTTCATATAAAAAAAAATAAAAAATAAAACTGTGTAGTGATAGATATGTAATAACAAACAAGAAAATAAATTAAATAAATACTCGTAAGGTTAAGACGACTAAACTCTCATTCCGATCGAATTGTATCACTTATCCACTTCATGTAGTATGAGGCTCTGGTGTAGACGTCGGGGAATCCCTCCAGGGCGCAGCCCGAACCGAAGGATGTGATGCCGGCCAATATCCAAGGGCCGTTTTTTGTCACGCGACACTGAAGTGGTCCGCCGGAGTCACCCTAATTAATGCGAGATTTAATGAAATTCATGAGGGGCAACACGTTCGAATTAGAACTCACCACACATGTTCCGCCCTTGCCGTTCAGCTTGCCAGCGCACAAGTGACCTCTGTGGATTTTCACGAAGCTGCCGTACGCCTCTTTACATCTGCGAGGATAGATTTGTTCCAATTAAGGCATTAGGGCTTAATAACACACATTATGGGGTTGGCACTTACCTGCCGTTATTGTGCAGGGGCACATTTGTCTTCAGGAGTATATCCGTTAAGTCGCCGGTGATATTCGATTTGCCCCACCCCGTCGCGACGCAATCAATGAAGGGCAGATCCTTGTATTCACTTTGGACGGGCGGATGCTTGGCCAACGATTCATCATTGTCACGGGATGGCATGGGCCCCGACTCATAATCACCGTAATCGTCGATGTGTCCCCTCATGAATTTGTCATTTCTACGCCTGGCAGGGGGGTTGAGCATCCTGCTGGTGCGGCCCTTGCTAATCCGTAGGCGGCTCATAATTTTTGTTGTCAGCAGCTCCTTCATGCTGGGCAGCGTGATATTGCGTTGCCGAGTCTGTACGCTCCGCAAAAAGTTATCCATTTTGTCCAATGAATTCCAGGTGTCGACATCGTAGTCCTCCAGCGATGACGACGATGACGACGATGGCTCCAGACTCGACTGGGCCTTTTCATCGAAAATGAATGGCAGGCAGATACGTCGGATATTTGACTTTCTGGTCAAATCAGCAGGTACAGAGAGCTTCATGAGGACAAGGTCGTGCAGGAAATTGTGGTAGCTCTTATGCAGGACAATTTTTTCCACTGGAATTCGCTGCTCGTAGCCAGACTCGACGACGCGGTTGTATTCACCGAGAACGACAGTCCACAGCGGTGGCAATGGCAAATTGAAGAGATCGCTATTGAATTGAAAAAAAGAAAAAAAAAAAGCAAAAGAGTGTGGAGTGTTAGGTTCGCACGCATTGACTGGCAGATTGATGAAGTATGGACTTACTTGTGTACACAATGTGCTGCCGATAGAATCCAGTATTGATGAATTAACACACCGCCGCACCAATGTCCAAGGAAGCCCATCGACGGGTGGAGCAGTTCGAGGGAGGCCTGCCATGGAAACTGGCCCTCTCTTGTGGGCGAACCGGCAATGATTTTCGGAATGCGATCGTTGTAGGAGTGCTGACTGCCTCTGGGGCTGCTCTGACTGGAGCGTGGCTGTCGACGGGCTGGTCGAGAACCGCAATCTGAAACGATGTCGTCTTTGGAAAAATTAATTTGTAAAGGTTGCATTGTGTGAAAAGTAAGTGAGGTGTAAATTGAAGCACATATACATGAAATGCATTGGAGAGAATGAATGTGAACTCAACTGAGTGAGTGAATGATGGGAGACATTGTGAGAAGAAGGAGAAGACTTAAGATCTACTTCCAGTTTGATTGGGAAGATGCGCAGTGCCTTGAGGAGACTTTTTGGAATTTAACAGTGTTCACAAGGAGACTAATTAACACTTGTGAAATAACTGCTGATGATCCACTCCTTTGCTGGGCTACAGACAATTTGTATTCTTGCTGGCTATGTCCAAATTTATGTCTGACAATTCTTCTATGCTCCTGAATGAATAGTTGCCTAGCGTGGTTTTCTTTGTTCTCCCAAGTGCTGGGCAAGTGCCGAGAGTAGTGGAGATGATGTTTTTTTTTTTTTCTTTCTTTTTACTACAGCTCCTCCTCCAGGGGCTCCCATTCTACTAGCGTGTCGAATAGTCGGTAATGATGCCTACTGATTTTTTTTTTCTGTTTAGTTTTAGGGATCTACTTGATTATGTTCCTATGTGATTGTGGTGGACGTTACCGGGAGTAAATGGGAAGCAGCATGCCCAGGACCGTGAACAATGGAAAGCAGCTATCGCTCAGGCTCGGATCCTGCATGGGTTGCCAGCCTGATAAGTAAGTAAGTATATAATAAATAGGCATTTAATTTTAAAGTCATTAAGGACATGTCAAATCTGTCAGAATCGTTGATTACAACCACAGCGTCTACAGATGAACCCATTACCCACAGTACGTCTGCCATACTTTCGTCGGTATGATCTATTTCGGTAGCATTTCTGCATACGTTCGCCATATAACCGAGAAAAGGTATGGTGTACTCCTAACATGAATAACACCTCGTGCAACACAGCTGGAAATGGCATACTCACTATGCATGGACTCCTTCATCATGACTGTCCACAATTTTACTGCGCGCCGGGGTCCCCGATCGAGCTTTGGAACTACAATGGCACCGATTACATAGACACAGGGCGCGGGTTGGTTTTGTCAACCAGAATGAGATGTTGCGGGCCTGCACGGGTTCATCTATAAAGTGGCGATTCATACATCCAGCTTCAACTCGCATGGGAGGTGCGTGGGAACTTTTTGTGAGGACCGTAGAAGGAACCCCCTATAAAATATATCCATCACGAAACCATTCGGATAAACTTCTGCGAGCAACTTCAATGGAGGTGGATGTGATTGTAAATCCCATGCCATTAAAATATATACATATATGTCATGAGAACGAAGAAGCTTTAAAAATTATTTTTTGCTGGGTAACTCTAATGGATCGAAGCTTCTAACTCTAATGGATCGAAGCCTCTAGCAGAATCTTCGGATGAGCTAGACGAAATTGACAATCAGTTCTCTAACGCATTTTGGAAAGGTGGGTGCGGATATACCTGTCTGTAATCACTCGACGCTCTCCTACGCAGAGGGTGCCAGGTTCGATACCCTAATTTACCACCTTTCATATTTCACTACTCCACCTCTTTCGAGTCACTGACAATGCTCAAAGAGTATTTCCAGTCTAGAAAAAGCTTCTCAACTACGCCGTTCGGAGTCGGCATTAAACTGTAGGTCCCTTCCACGCGTGAGAGAACAATAGCATGCACAACACGAGTGGTTGCTGAGAAGCTAGGCCCTGGCCCTCTACGGGCTGTAGCGCCACCCATATTATTATTATTATTATTAATCACTCGACGCAGCAAATGTCGATCGTAGGTAAGAAGTGGCCTTCTCACTCTCGACATCTACATATATACCGAAGGACGAGGTCCCTAAAATGATATAAGGGGGGAATGTTGGAGAATCGGAACCCTTTATATGCCCTAAACCATTCTATGCTGTATGAGACCTTGTCCTCAGAGAATAATTCAGAGAACTAGAAATAATGAAGTGGACAGAAGCCTGGAACAACGCTCTCGGCATGAAGCAAGCCAAGAAACTCTTTAGTTAGGCTGGAGTCATGCATCATGATGAGCAAGAACTACATCCGCATCCTAACGGGCTTTCCAACAGGGCACTCAGAGGATGCCTAGGAGCATCAGAAGAAGGTATTTGCAGATTCTGTGGAGAATCTTAGGACATTGCAGAACATGTATTACGCTCAATACAAATCTGGAAGTGTGTAGGAAACTCATAAGATTACAAGGGGCACAATATATCTGAAGGTCGGGGTGCAATACAGTAATAATAATAATTAAAATAATAATGAGGCAAATATGTTAGCAATGGTTTGAGGGACATTGGATGAAACATTATTCAACATCGATTATATGGGGTGGAAGGGATCCCGTCAAACTTTTTTTTGATAGAAAAGTCTGAGATCAGTTATTAAAGAGGATTTCATTTTTACGATATATGTAGATGTTGTAGAGGGATTCACTGAGGGTCGAGAAGAGTAGAAAAACACCTTGAGGGCAGAACTAGATATCAAGAATTTTATTTCAGGCTAGAAACTTAACTGAAACAGAGTAAGGAATGAAGTTCAAAAGGAAAAGAATTATTGACGTTTACTTACCAGGATTTAAGTATTTCTCGTGATTGGTAAACTTTCGCTTCTCTGCCATTGATGAATACTCAAAGGACTGGACGCCGGTGGTTGAGTGTATACAAGCGAATATAGTTAGAGGCAGGAAGTACGAGCAAATCATTTTCGTACATAGCCGTAAGATATAATGAGCATTGTCTTAATTTTTGATATTCTTAATCTTCTTTTCTATTTACTATTGTTCGCTATTAGCGGGCTCTGCCCAACTGGAATAGCCTATTAAGCGCCGTAAAGAAAAATATAAATAAGTATGCACGCCTTTGAAGGGCTATCTTAAAGCTGTCGTCTGCTTGTCTTTTTTTTTTTTTTCTTTCCTCTTGAGCTTATTACACGGATCTTCGCTGGTAATTGCAAGCACTTTATCTGTTGTTTTAACGCTCGTATTTCTGTTTTGCTTTTGGTTTCGTTTGTCGTTTTATTTTGCTTGGCAGTGTCTGTCGTTCTATTTAATGTGTGTACCTGTATAGATTCATTTTACTTTCTTTCGTATTGTCCAACGGTAGGAAAGTGAATTGTTTTTTTTATTATTTTTTGACTCTTTTGCTGGGGATTTTTACATTACGCATTGTTCTATGAGAGAGAGAGAAAAAAAGGGAGATATGACAGGGTTAGTGGGTGACTGTATCTGTTTAGCGTTGGGATTAAATAGTTAATGCACTTCTTTTTTTGTAATTTTTTTAATTGCCACTTTTGTCTTGAAGACTTTTAATTGAGCTTTGTATAATGGATATTTTGTGAGTTAAGAGATAAATTGTAATCCACCGGAGTTTCACTTTCGAAAGGAATTTAAAGATTAGAAATACAAAAAGTAGGTCTTTGAGTTGTCTCTGAAAAAATGTATATTTTATGACCCGGATCCTATTTAATAGATGGGACAAGAATTTTCTCTCAAAGGTGATGGAATTAACAGCCCATTAGAAAGATAACAATAAAATTTATAGATTTTCACTCAGACCTTGAGGAATAAGTTTCCACCCATTTACATAGAGTACTTGTAACATTTTTGAATAACAATGATTATGTTTTGATAAAAAGCGAAAATGTAGAGGGAAACAGAAGGCATTGTGCCATGCCCAGAACGGCATGCTTGTTATTCAATAATTTGGAACCATTGTCAAATGTTCTATTTAAGAAGTTGTAGCAATTAAAGAACGAAAATATCTTAATTGGGATATAATTATTCCGTGGAAAGAAAAACAATATTAATGGTTGAGGAAGTAAAAGTGATTTCATTGGGGATTATACACATGCAAGTAACACTTATATTCGAAGTCTTCCGCCTATTACTATGCAACGGAAATTAAGTCACTAAGGGATGAGTATACAGATCTACTTATGGGATGATCTGTTAGTCATTTGGATCTTACAGTATCTTTGGATCAACGAAGTGTAAGAGATTATGAAATTTAAATATGCTGATCACATGAAGCACATTTGCTAAGAATCTCGTCTCACCCTGTCTTATATTAGAAATAAATACACACACACTCTGCTAATGTAATGTTCAGAAATACGATGTGAATGTACATAGCTGTACACTCGAATGATCAAGAGCGGATAATATTATTGTCAGCCGATCTGCTTGCAGCGCTCTGTAGAAGCCAGTCTCGAAAAAAGTTTTCATTGAAACAAGACGTGTTTCATTTATGTCATGTGCTTTATGTTCTGAAGTAATACGTTACTATTACAGAAGTTAGGCTGTAAATAACACAATATAACTATACTTATGGAAATTTACCATTTAATCCCGTAAGACACTACCTTACACTTGTATTGATATAATACATTAAATTTATTTAAGTTAGTTAAGTTAATTAAACTGATGGTGTGCACCAATTTAGGCATATGGAATGAAGCTGGGTAACTGGAAATTTATACAATGGTTCATAAAAACATTGGCAAGAATGAATAAACAACACCCTATGGGGGTACTTTAGTCAGAAAACTATCATCTGATAGCCAGTGATGTTTGACAGAGCGCCATGGCTTTCAAATATGATATGCACCTATAATTTTAATCGAGGCTCAAAATGTAAAGCCCTTAAGCACAAATCCGGTAAAGGGCGCTTTTGCCTGACACGATAGTTTCAATGAATGTTTATCATTATTTGTTGAATGAAAACAAGGACTTAATTCGTCCCGAACACCCAGGATGCGTTGCAAATATATGTAATGTCGATCTTTTAAAATGTTTTGTGATCAAAGGTATAATCAACGAAATTTTTTGTTTTGCACCCCATGAAATTCTTAGGTAGGTATATGGGTGGCCTTATGGCTATGGCTCACTCAGCCCAACGTGTGGCGTCCCTTGTGGCTAAGAAGCTTTCGTAGCCAAAATAACTCGACAGGCTTGTGTGGACAAATATTTTACAGCTCAAATTCGGTGGTTTCCTTTTTCGGTGTTTTCCCTATTTCGCTGTGGTATAATATTCACCAATTAACTTTAAATTAGAATATTTGATGGCCGGTAGTCGCCACCCGCCAGCTTGGGTAATGCCCGCAGTATTTTGATAAATATTGTCTAACCATTTTTTTTTTCATTTATTATTAACAATTTGAGTTTAAATGCGAATTATTCAAAAACGCATGAATAATTTATTGTAAATGTTTTTTAGTTATTTATTTATTCATTTTATTAAAAAAACTCAACAATAATTTGATGTAAATGTTATATTAAAGAACATATTTCTGGCTTTCGAATTCGATATAGTGCTTAAGTTTAAGTGTTGTTGCTTTTTTTAATAATTTTTTTGCCATTTTAAGTTTTTTTTTTCTAAAAATGCCCCTAACGAGGCGAGATGGACCCCCCTTCTATAAATGCTAGTGTCAATAACTCTAGAAAATACCGTTATCAATTCTTGGCGCCAAAGTTATTGTTATCGTGCCCAATAATGATACTGTAAGCACGATTTCAGAAGAAAAAAATAAATTCATCACACAGTTAAAACATACATGGAAAATTTGCGAACAATGCGTCAAAAAATAGACAGACACGCAATTACAGGTAAGCATGTTAGACTTGTGATATGCAAAAAATATTTAAAACTCAGATTTACAGTATTGTTCGATTATGTGGTCAAATAAAGTTCATCCGAGAAGTCGATGACGTATATAGATTCGGGGATATTTTCTAGAAAACACTCTCATGGCGTAGGTGTTATTGTTCTTTCGCAATTGGGAAGGTTGAAGTTTTATTCAGAAATTTGAGAAGCATTATTTGGCAGTGATTAAAAAGAGTTGTGTCTCGATTTTCAATTGGAATTGAAAGCATTTTATTTGCTTGCACAATGCAGTCAGAGCAATCGAAAAATAAATCTGTAAATGAGTGGAGCTGCAGTCTCAGCCTCAATATTTTAACCAGAAATCAAATAGTAAATAATAATCCATATAGATCAAAATTAGTCCTTGTCCGAAGGCGAAGTTATAAGTGCACATTGAAAAACATTGCCCGTGTCTTTTTCATCGCTATAGATAGTATAGTGAAGTGAGATTAAAAAAAACAATTCGCAGTTGCTTTGATTTTTATGTCAAAATATATGAAAAAAAAAATTTATGTATTCGAAATTGTTGACAATATACAGTACTCGCTTATCGCAACTAATAGAAACTGGGGTAATTGCAATTATCGAGGTTCTGTCTACTTGAAAAGTTGCGATTTACATAGCTGTTGTACTGTGTATGGAGAACGTACAGTGTATGAAGAAAATTGGAAATTGAACTCCCAGTTTCTGACTCACTATTAATAGATTTTTCAAAAAACATGGCGACTGAGGGAGTGCGAGGTTTCCCTTGTATTTAATCCTGTATGCGAATTTGGTAGTGGGTGGTAGAAGTAGGAGTAGTAGGTTGATGATGACTTAAAAAAGCTCTACAACTCAACAAAGCTGACTTAAGGATGTTGTGTGGAGAATTTACAGGTCACGAAGCACGTAATTATCACCTCCATAAAATGGGTATATCCAGTACAGAAATTTGTAGGCACTGTGGCCAAGCGAAACAATCTATGGAACACCTATTAATAGACTGCGTAAGCCTTGCCCGTGAAAGATTCAAAATTATAAACAAAACACTTATAAGAGGGAGAGACTTTCAAGAAATCCCATGTACGAAAGTTGTCAAATTTCTAAAGACAGCACTTAGTAACTCCTAGACCAATAGATCTTTATGGTCGCAGTACACGTGTTTGTATGACACTCCTCAAATCTTCAATTCAAGATTGATGTGTCAACTCCTACGTTGCGCCGGGGTACCAAGTTCAATATATAATTCATGGCTCCACCTCAATCAATCCTGCCTAGAAAAAGCTGCTCAGACTTCACGGATGAGATTCGGCATAAAATTGTAGATCTCCTCCACTCGTGAAAGGACAATACTCAGTAGTAAGTACAACACGAGTGGTTGTTGTTAGACACAGGTCTACATCTGACTGTCGCGCCACACATATTGTTATAATTATTATTATTTTAACTATAATTATCATTTACTTAGAAAATTCAAAGTTTATTCATATTTCGTATTTATTCTTTATTATTCAAAAACCACATCAAAAGTTCGAGAAAGAATGACGTCTTCTCTTCTTTATCTGCAACACTTTGAGAAGCTCTTCTTGCTGCAAAGTCGCGCCAGATGTAGTGGCAACATTATTATTATGCAGGAATGCATTCTAAATTAGCCTCCACTCTTTTGGACCTTACCCCACGAACAAGACAAATGGATGGGAAATGAAGAAAACATAACGAGTACTGAAGAAGACATGTCAACTAGTCGGCGATCAACTGAATCGGGTATCGACAGAGAGTCAACTCGGTTTGACGGACAATCTTCGACAACGCCGCGTCGTGAGCTCGCTAAGGGGCGCTGGAAAACGACTGGATGGCGCAGTTGGTTAACTGCCTGCTCCTGTTTAGCGGGGTCCCAGGTTCGAATCCCAGTAAAAGCAAAGTTAATACGCTTTTATCTGGTTTTCAAATCTGGTCCAGTCACCATTTGCCGTTGTCATCAAATTAACGGCACTATCACTAGAATAGTTAATCCGTGGTAGTAGTCTGACTGCGGGTATCACAATTGACCAACATGGTCTAAGTGTGCTGGTGAATTCACTAGGTGCTGAAAATGTTGAGCGGAGATACGGAATCTCGCCAACAAGTCATCTCATCATCACTCTCGGCTATGCCCTTATTGGATCTAAAACAATTCACAAGTGTTCGAACAAGCATAAATGCATCTACAAGATAGACCGAATGCATCCAGAAGACTGTTTGATCCGGTTTATGGCATGATGATGCCACATCGAACCTTATTTCCTATAAAAAGAGGAAGAAGACACTGTCACCGTAAAAGATCCAGTTCGAAACACATCCTCTGTCGTTCGATAATTGTTTTTGTTACTGTGATTGCAACCAAATATTTTGTATGTGAAGAATACAATTCATAGCATTTACTTTGATTTCATACATTTTTGGCACAAGCCTTCAGCTTTTCTTTGCGAGAGCAAGGTTCCACATTTATCAAGATGCCATATGTAGAAGTTTAAGTACAAAACCTTGAGTAGACCATTAACCCTTATTCTCTTAGTCGTGCCACTTGTCACTTGGACAAAATTGTATTCAATTAGGCACTTAAGTGTCACATAAGGTGACAACCACAGTACTAATTTGTCACAGTGATATGTGACACAACTAAGAGAGTAAACCTGATCCTGTGTAAGATAAAATTCCTCAGGGTTTAACTGATCTGTTGAATTTTTTCCTAAGTTGCAACCATTCGGACTTCAAATATTTACCAATACTGCGAAAGTGAGAACTTCAACTTTCTTCGAAGCTCTCAAGCACCTTTGAACGCCACAGCATTCAAGTAAGCCCACTTGATAGGCACAAGTTGCAAGAACTCTTCAATTTGCTAAATTGCACTTAAGCTCGAGGTCACACAAGTTTCGGCTTAAAAACTGCCGCAAGGTGCTTGTAGACTTATCTTCCTCTTGTTGTCGCAAAAATTCCCCACTTTAAACTTTGTGGCTGGCAATTAACACAAATTCTTTGACTTTTCCTAAGTTCAGTAGTACGTTCCCTATTTTTTTCTTCTTCTTAAATCTGCATAAGTAGAAGAAGTGCAAGATGAGAAAATGGGAGTATGTATGTACACGCTTGAACAAATTATATTCCATGTCATGGTGTCTGGGACCGCGTCAAAGACGTTGGCTTAAAGAAAGTCTTTAACCGTTTACATGTGCATTTTCACAGCATCCCAAATAGGTGCTGTAAATGGCCCTTTAATTATTTAGTGCGGTTTTTGGTTCGTATGTTAAGCGAACCATTTTGACGACGCATAACGTCGTGGCCAGAATCGGAGGAATTTTTTTTGTGGTTGTTTTCTGAATGGCGCACCAAAGTCTTGAATTACTTTAAAGGAACGATGGCTTCAAATATTTGCGGCTTATGTTCGTCACAAATGTCATGGTGATTTGTCGTCGGAATGCGGGGAGTTATTATGTTCATTTTAAACAGACACCACTTTCATCGCCAGCAGAACTGGTTCAGTAAACCAAAACGAGATGACTCTCTCGTTAGTTAGGTGCGTCAAGGCTACTTAAATAAAAATACAAAAGTACTCCCAATCTGTGCACAGTAAAGCTCACGCCAAAAACGAATTCTACTAGAAGCTTATGCACCTGGCTTTAAGTCATCAGCAAACAATCAGATTCGAGTTTAATTGAATTAAATTGTGTAACAAACCCAAAAATTAAGACATCAACGCAGTACTTTACGTCCCATCGACCCACCGATAAACACTTCCGAATCGATTGGATGAGGTTTCGTTACAACACAACATCTTAATGGGTTTACATAACGCGCAGGCAAAGGCTGATGCTTAACTTCTTCAGTAACAGCTGAGATCAATCAGACCCTCAAGGGAATTACCACACAAGTGCATGCACTCCGGTTCAAATGTCAGTCGTCTGCGGCGCGGCGGGGAAAATGTGGGCTTGACTGCATATCGAGTAGACCGTAATGTGTACTTTGTTCACTTTCGAATATCTCAGTGCACCTGTATTGATTAACATACTCGAGTCTTGATGATTTTTGACAACTTTGCTTTGAGGCAGGTGAACTTCTCGAGAGAAAGAGAGCCAACCAGCTGGTACAGGATGTAGTGAACCTCACTGCACTGCGGCCTTATGCAAAATTTCAAAACCACTCGCTGTGAAAGCTCCGCACATTCGCTCCCGCTGAATGAAAGAAATGCCAACGATTAATCATTCGTTTGGATTCTTCTATTCGAGTGAGGCGAAATAAAATGTGTGATGCGATATATTTCTGAAGTGGATTGACTGGCCTCTTTAGAGGCTGTCTATTGGAGTGGAACCTCTTTTCGGTGCACACTTGGCTGGCGTTGAAAGAGGAATAGGTGTGAAACCGTGACTGGAGGGTACTCAATGTGGCTGCTAAAAGTAATCATTTGAATTCCTTTCGTTGATTTCGCAAGTGCAGATGTGATGTGATGTATGGTGGTGTGAGCTATGTTAGATATTGAAATAAAAAGTATGACGCTGAAGGGTATGCGAAGCTCTTTGTGGCTCTTTAAAAGGAGATTGTGACTTTTGATTTTCATTTTTTTGATAATTTAAGATTTTAAGAGGTTGAGTTTGGGTAACTTTGATATGTGTGGGGCGGCTTGAAGGCTGTGAGAAGACTGCACGCTTTAGCTCCTCGTACGTAATCATAAACCCGAGTATTCGGAGAAAGTGTGTTTGTGTCGAACACATTTTTCAGTCTTCGAAAGCCTCATCTAGTCTTTTAATTTCAATCAACTTGTTATACGTGTGATACGAAAACATGTTGAAACGAAAATTAATCATGGTTATCGATGGGAACAACTCGGACAGCGAAATCTCCCGAAACTTTCCGGAAATCGGCCGATGCAATATGTATATTTTTGTGGGCAGTGCTTATCTATAGATTTTGAAAGTTATTGAGATAATCTTTGACGAAAAAGCAATTAATTGTAAGATATGTCAATCAACAATTTAACGAATGCTTGCATAAGTGTTCATTTATACACAAAATGGAAAATTTTTTATACATCTCGTACATATTGAATGACCTCTTTCAACATTTCGAATTCGATTTAAAGATGAAATGTCATTCAAAACCTTATCGATCACAATGGTTGATTAAATGGATATCCTTGGCTAATGCTATTCGTCTATTTTTATTGCTGCAGATAGCAAGTGAAGTCGAACTAAAAACGGACAAAACATTACCGGTAGCCGTTCGCTCGGTCTTTCTTTGATAGGCATAGCTAAGCGTTTTATGAATCTACTGATATTGTGTCAGAAAGCGGCAGTCTCAGTTTTCCATATCGATCGTTTGCCCTACTCAAATGGTTTGAAATACAATTTGCAAGGAAAAATATGAAATTACTGCAAATGAAGCTCTTAGAAAAAAATGTATAATTTGCACAAATACTCGCCTGAGTTTGCCAAAAATTCAAATTGAGAAATAAATTTTAAAAAAATTGCTTCACAAATGTCAAGAAGTCCGAAATTTGTGCTCGCGCTTACGTTATCACGGTCTGTAAAATTTTAAGCTACGATTAACATATATCTTACTGAAAATCTCAAGTCCCGAATGCATGAAGGTGCCGCCGTTGAGATGTGGGTATATGTCACAATTAAATTTCGTATATAAAAATGTGATAAATGAGAAAAAGGAATTGAATTGCAAATCGATGTAACTTGAAACATTTATTCTTTTTCATTCATTTATTGATGATATTGTATAGGAAAATGTGAAAATATTGAAAAGTTATCCGTTTTTGTTTTAAGTTAAAGTTTCTGTTGACATATGTATTTATAGACGTCACTCAGGGCCAAATGAACTGCCGATTACTTACATCCTTATACCATGGGAAACAATTTTCTTTTATTTAATAATGAGTTTAAATCTTTGGTCTAAGCAATTTATTTTTGTAGTGATTTCGTTGACGCATTTCATTCCAATATTCAGAAAATAAACACGGATCTGATCGTTTTAATGTAAAGAAACGATATTCAGGTAAAGATTTTTTTGATTTGTTGATATGTATATGCAAAATTTGAGCGGAGGCGTAGAAAAAAAATCTGAATAGCACAACATCGCCAAAATGGTCAAAAAGAGCTAAAAAAACAGCCTAACCTGTGCAGTTTATAAGACGCTGCAGATAGAAGTCAAACTTTAGTACAGTCCAACTGCAGTCCAGGAGCTTGTTTGGTTTATCTGATGTCATTCCCTAGGTGTGAGTTCCAAAGACAAGTCAGAGCACTGCATGAACAGAGAAGGTTATGTAGAGTCTTTTCCTTCTATTCAACCAATCAGCTTCTGCGGAAATCGGGACGAATACGGTCTTGTCAAGCCATTTTTTCGAAGGAGCTTATGATGATTACATTTTCCCATTTAAGGGAGCGATGGAAAAACTTTTGTAAAATCAAGACCAGAGTACCGATTTTAATTATATTTGGAACAAATCACAATTGGGATGAGTTAGTTTTTTAGTGCATGAACCTGAAGATCTTTGTTACACGTTGACCGGACATTTATGACACCACAATAAGCAACAGATGAAAGCATTCGTATTCATAATCATAAATATTTTTAAACTGATTCAATTCCATTTGGCATCAATACAACCCCTCTGGAGCGCAAATACAAACTTTGCACAATATGAATTTCGCTGCAAAGGTCTGTTTTTAAGGTGCAGCTTAGTTCAACCACTACATTCAAACGACTCTTGGCGGCAAAGTGATCTTTCGAAAATCTCGCTTCCATCCTTAAGAAAAACTAAGTCTTCAGTTGGATCTTCTTTTTGTTTAAAATCCAACAAACATTGAAGTGCCATTCTGCAAAGTTGTACTTAATTAAGAGCCTTACTTAAGAAATTGGTAACCAGCAAAAACACAAGAGTTTTTAAGATCAAATATAAAATAGCTTTCTAACTAAATATTAAATTAGTGGTTGCCGTGCCGTAGTGGGTTAGTGCGTCGACTCCTACGCAGAGGGTGCCAGGTTCGATACCCGAATTTACCACATTTCATATTTCACGGCTCCACCTCTTTCGAGTCACTAACAATGCTCAAAGAGTATTCCTGCTAGAAAAAGCTTCTCAACTTCGCCGTTCGGAGTCGGCATTAAAACTGTAGGTCCCTTCCACTCGTGAAAGAACAATAGCACGCACAACACGAGTAGTTGCTGAGAAGCTAGGCCCAGGTCCACCTCGGACTGTCGCGCCACCCATATTATATTATTAACTAAATATTAGTCTTTACCGAATGTTTACCGAAATATTTACCACCAAAATTAACAAAAACTTATTTTTTTTATACATTTCGGTTTATCTTTCTCCTGGCAGAACGTAGCAAGAAAACCAAACAAATATTGCATTTCTCAGATTCATATTTTTAGAATCGAAAAGTAAGAAGCGCATGTCTCTAGAAAGTATTTCATTTTTGTGTATATTTTGCTTTAGGGAACCACTGTATGCAGATACGTCGACTCCCAATTTTATTACCATCACTAGTCTCCACTAGACGAAATCAAATTAATAAGGCGTAACTTGACTGGAGTAGGGATGTCACGGCTGTCTAAGCTAGTCTAGGACAAACAGTTTGAAAATTCCGGACTTCATCATCATCGACTTTTAAAAAAGAGAACAAAATGGAAACGGAAACTAGATCCATGAAATCAGTGGAAAAAGCAGTTTGACATTGTTTCATTTGATGTTTTCTATCAGATTTCTATTGACTCTGTTTTTCTTTTAAATACACAATTCGCTTATTATTGGAAAAAAGAGCACAATTTCTTGACACGTTTGTGGACGTTCTGCGACGGGGTTACAACGAGGATATGTCATCCAAAAATAGGGTACATGGCAACCCTGGACTTAAGCCGAATTTTAAAGTCATCTTTGGTGAGTTATGAAATCGCTTGTAGGATTTGTCTTAAGCAAGTGTTGTAATCTCTTTAAGCCGTTAACATGCACTGGACACTGAAGTGTCGAAATTAATCGATACTCACACAATAATTACGTGCATCATATTTTGTATAGTCTAAAGAGCTCACAGTTTGTCGATTATGTAAAATTTTATTATTTTCGGCTCAATTGAAGCAGGGATTGAAAGAGTAAGCAGTCAGGTAGGTGGTATAATCGAGCTTAAGTAGTTGTCTTCACTTGTATGAACAAGAGAAAAACAATTTCCAACTTGTAAGGTTTGAGGGTTGTCTGCTGATCTTTTTATAAGAGAGGTTTTTTAATAATATTAACAATATGGGTGGCTCGTAGAGAGCCAGGGAGAAGCTTGTACAGTAACCAATTGTGTTGTCCTTTTACGAGTGGAAGGGACCTATCATTTTTTGGCGTCCTTGCCAAGTTTGAGAAGTTTTTTCCTAGGCAGTTATACTCTTTGAGTATATGAAAATTGTTTGCTGTACCGGGAATCCAACTATAGATTCAAGTACGTTGGAGTAGACACACACACGCCACTACGGCGAGGCGACTTCGAGCGAGATATTCTAACGATCGGTAAGAAGCCATTTGTCAAGTCAACTTGCTTCCCAGCAATGTAAGGACCAAACTTCAGATTGTGCTTACAAAAATGCATCCCAGGGCGTTCACAACTGCCTATAATTGATGAGCGTACCCAGAACATGTCTTACGAACTCATATCACAAGAATATCTAATACAGACATGATGTTCAACCCTTTCGCACATGATGGATACATTCAACGGCGAGCAAATCTGGTTACATAATTTTGGCTTTTGTGGTTTTTCATAATCAAAATTGTGTCCTTAAGACTAATTTAATTGAAATTTTCAGAGCTGTTCTCTTATTTAATTACTAAAATGAAAAAATCGTGCAATTGTAACGCAATGTAATGCAATTGTCAAAATAAGTACCAAGCGGTGTTTGTGTATTTATCGTTAGGTCTAAATTTGACATATCGTACTTCATGATATATTTGGTCACTCAGATTTTGGCATCATATTGATCGGTAGTAGTGACAGTCTAGTCGAAAAATCAACTTTTTATTTCTAAATCTTTAAAATATAAATTTAAAAAAAAAAAAATATCATACATACAGAGTATTGAGAATAACACCGTTTTTCTGTCTCAAAAACTTCTTTAATCGTGGAACGTACATAGCAAGGAAATTCGGTCTCGCACCGTACATATGGTACGACAAGAGAAATCAAATTGAAACCGTATATAAAAAAGGTGGTTGCCCGAAACTGTTGATCCTCACCGTACTGAGATTGGTATATCAAAAACTGATGCCAAAACACCAAAAGCAGCTATGTACATTGCGCAAACAATTTTTTAAATGACTCGGCAGAATTTGGCTTGTGCACTATAAAAAATCCACACAGTCGGAAAAAAAAGGAAAATATAAAAATATAGGAAACAGAGAGACTGCAGAAGACTATAAACAAGTCTATGCCAGCCGGTCTTAATCCGATGGAAACTGAACTGTCAATCAATCCATCGTTAAGGAAACAATGTTGTTGTCGAAAAATCAGAAAAACTGAAATAATGTAAATATTCAATTTTGATCGCCACCGTACGCATGTCCCTCTCAATGTTCCCAAACTGATAACATTTTTAATTCTAGAAATGCGCTAAAGGAAAGGCATTTGAGAGAAGATTACCACAATATTTTTTATGTAAGTTCACTGACTGCATTCCGGGTCGAAAGCGTTAAGCAAAATGTCAAATTTTCTTTGAGTACTCGTGTGCTGCAGTTGAATAAGGCTGCGGGCTAGCATGTGAACATGCGGAAATGGATGTGTTCAACGATATGTATATTTGCTTAATCGCGCACATTTTTATATTCGGTATTTTAACAACTTTGTTCATTTCCCCTGTCTCAACTGAAATTTGACTTAACTTTTGACTTCGCGTCTGTGTTAATAAAGCCGAAATAGCCATTCTCTACTGGATTTAACTACAATCTGAATAATTTTAAGAAAGATGCAGTTAAATTCACTTCACAACATCATTGCACATATGAGTGTGTCCCATTGGACTTGAATGTATTCTCAGAGCTCAGTCTTGCCAGATGGATACCAGAACTAAAGCGTTGTTTCAAACGGAAACTAATTTCCCAAGTCTACCTGACTGTCCATCTTGGGTGATTCGAAAGTGAGTCCACAGACAAATGGCTAAATTCAGTGGTGACTGAAGCGTGGGATAATTTTCCACTAAATGCCGAAATGATTACAAACACTTGTACATGGTCCACAACCTTAAATCTTTCACTGGTTTTCAATTTAGAAAAAGAAACAGATACAAATTTCATGGTTAGCTGCATAATCTGTTCACCGTCTGTTGGGTTTGCGTTTTTTTTTTCAATTTTCAAAACAAAAAAACAGTTTCGCAGCGACAGTGCATAGTCCTTGGAGCATAACACCAAAACTACGTGCTCACTACGAGAAGCCGGCACACGTATTTCCTCCTAATTACTTTGCAAAAATCAAGTCACTTTTCACAATCGTAAAAACTCTTCCACCCCTCCGTCCCTCCATTTCTAAAGCTCTACACAGATACAATGCGAATGTCGATGAAAATGAAAATTGAAATAGAATACTCTATCAGATCGGAAAAAAAAGCAAAAGTTTTATTAACCTTTAACGCGAGTGACGATGATGATGTCGACCCGTTCATTGATCGCAACACCCTTACGATGTGTGACGGCGATGACAGCGAAGACGACACGATAATGAAAACGAAGACGATGACGATGACTCCGACAGCGATGTATCTATCTTTCGTTTATCTAACCGATGGATACGATGAGTATTTTGCAATAAAAATCAAACATACACACACAAAACAAAGCACACACACGCGAGTTACGAGAGACGGGGCTTATGCTGGATGCCGTGCACGAGATCGTCGTCGTCGTCGCCTGTTTCGACTCTAACTGCAACTAACAGCTGGAAGTGAGTATTCGAATTGGAGTTCCGTCCAGCTTCGCGCGGTTTACTTGCCAGACTGACAGCTGGGGCTGGCTGAGAGCAGCGAATTTTCCACCGTTGCCATCGCGTGTACCCATTGTTATGGCCCGACCGTGGGGATCCGTCCGGTGGTGGTGGTAACGGGAAAAAGAAATGGAAAATGCTTTCGATTTCTATGGCATCTTGTCGTAGTCATGTAGTATAACTCCATCTCCAGCCAACCATTCGCTTTTAAAGGTTGTTTGTTGAAGAAGTCGATGGCGATGATGATGCCAACAGAGATACCACCAACGTCATCATCACCAGTGCGCCAATGATGCTAATGATGGTGATGATGATGACGATTGCGACGATCATGATGGAGATGGTGAAGTGTTATGCATCAAACGAGAAATGCATGGGTTACCGTGGGATGTGAGCATCCGAGTCGGGAGAGTGCTTTCAATTGCTATTTTGTAATTGCTTATAATCGCGTGATTTCATGGATTCGAATTAAACAGAATAAACACCGTGGGGTGGGGTCTGATTTTTCATTTTGGGCTCGCTTCTTGGAGATTTCGGTGTGGCACACGCTACTCTCGAGTGCATTGTTTTCTAGGGTTATGTGCTGATGGTGGCGTTATATAAGGCGGCTGTAAACATTCGTACGATAATTTATGCTGTTGCTTTAGAGAGGGCTGTTAAATCGGTTTTTGTTAGTTTTTTCCTTTTCATTCCGGCTAGCGCCGCTAAAAAACCATGGAAAACTGACGCTTGTGCATGCCAGCGCAGCGCCGCCGCTGGGAAGTGCACCTAATGTGTTTGTTTAGCAGATAAGCAGGCATTAATATAGATTAATGGTTATTGGAGTTAGTTTTGTGTATGGCAATTAAATAAAACCAGGCAGCGCCATTGGGCGTGTGGAAGTCCGGCTTTGGCTTTGGCTTTGGCAATGGCTTTATCATGAACGTCAGAAGGAAAGTGAAAGATGTTTGAAGAGTAGTCATAAGTGCTAGGTTGTCTCGCTCAGATTGATAGACCGAATGGATGTGTGCTTGTGTGCGTGTAGGAAAATCTATACGGCGGGTCGGAGTTTGCGAGATAAAGTTAAATGGGTAACTAATGAACTCTTGAAGAGACAAATGCCTGGCGGCGACAGTTTAGTTGAAAAATCAACTCTTTACTTCTAAATTTTTAAAATATAAATGTTAAAAAATAATTTTAAGGAATACAATACGTGGAACGTAGCACGCAAATTCGGTTTATGCCATTGCACAGTACATGTGGTACGAAATGTGAAACCAAATTGAGACCGTGAATAACAAAGGTGGGTGCCCGAAACTGTTGATCCTCACCGAGATTCTGGCGGCCTTGGCAGTAAGAAAGTATAAGTAACTCAATTAGAGAAAGATAAATTTCAAACTTTTAATGTTGACAAGATTGAGAATTAACATTAGGATTGCGTGAAATGTATTCGCTATGGAATGCGATTAAGGCGGATTTGTATGGAATAGTAAAATAACATTTATATGCAAGACTTATTGTATGTTCAGTCAAGTAGGGAAATAATGCACTGACATATCCATAGTTTGGTTACCCTGAAAGCTTAACAAAATAACATATGAGGCTTAATGTCGCCATGCGGGACTTTGGGATTCTGTTCCCAATCTTTATTATTTCATGTTGGTTTGAGTACGGTTTTAATCCAACATATGGCTTTAGCGATTTCTGGGTTTTCCTTTATATAATCCACTTAAATTTACATTTGATTTTTAGACCTATTATATAATAAAAAGCACGATGTGTAATTCTGCACAGACTTCAATTTAATGATGAATAGAAACAAATATAAATGACAAATACAATGTATCAAAGAAATTTAGTAGTAGGCGTTGCAAATCATAAGTTACTTAGATACAAAAAGGTTTCTTCAAAGGCTACTTAGATATACAACCGATATGACATAAAAGTAAATACAGTACATATTTTGATATATATAGCAAAATATTACAAACCAAATATATGCAGACATATTCTGTGCACTCTGATGCCATATAACGGATGTTATTTTCGTCATCAATTTTCTTCTTAAAAACCTATTTGTTCTGCACTATGGTTGCATTCTCTGGATGATCCACGATCTCCCATGCCTCATTGTCATCAAAAGATTTTAGTTCTTCTTTTATCGCTCGCATCCAATTGACTGATCTGATCTGATCCATTCAATGCTTCACTTACTTAGATTAAACCCGCAGTTACAGTGTTGTCGGCAACAGATAGACTGGTTACGCCATATCTCTCAGGTTTTCGTCTCAGCCTCACTGGTCTCGCCGTCTTTCTTGTGGTTTCAGAAAGATTTGGTGAATCATCTGCATCAGCATCAGTACCTTCAGGTGATTCATAATCACTTGAACTTCCTACATAAATAGCTGCCTTTTCCCCCACAGAAACAGAACTTCGTACATAAATAGTGTCCTCTTCCCCCACTGAAACAGTATTTTCCGTTTTCTTGTTTTTACATTTTGAAGATGCACGCATTTCTACACTGTCCTCCAGTGCCCTTTTAAAATGTTCGATAATGATGACATCTCTACTTGTTACAGTACCGTTGTTTGGGCTATAAATTCTGTACCCTTTCACGTTTGCCGAATAACCAACTAGTAAGTGCTTTGCAAATTTTTTATAAAATTTTAATCTTTTCTCTTTGGGCACGTGTACCATTACTAAACTACCAAATATCCGAAAATTACTTACTTATCTTACTATCTGGTTTACAGCTTGTCCACAGTTCATAAGATGTTTTGTTTTCCAGGCCCGATGCAACACATCTATTTCTTAAATAAACCGACGTGTTAACAGCTTCGGCCCAAAATCGTTTTTCCAAATTAGCATCGAATAACAAACACCTTGCTTTTTCAACTATGGTACGATTAAGTCTTTCGCATAGACCATTTGTTGTTTGCGTGTACGGATTAGTTTTTTGATGTACTATCCCAGCATTCCTCAGCAATTCTTCAAACTCTTTTCCACAAAATTCACCACCATTGTCTGTTCTCAAAATCTTAATTCTCTTGCCTCGTTGATTCTCAGTCATGGTTAAAAATTGCTTGAAGTAATTAAATACATCGCTCTTTGATTTTAAGAATGACTTGCGACTAAAATCATCCACCAAAAGAAGAAAAAACCTGGATCCACCGATAGATTTAGCCTCCATTGGGTCACAAATATCTGCATGCACAATCTCTAAGATATCTGTTCTCCTCTTACTAACGTGGGAAAACGGCAGTCAGGATTGTTTCCCTTCACAGCATACTGTACAATTAGACTTTTTTATGTTGACATTATCGGCATATGACAAACCCTCTACCGCACCATTTCTCATTTTCTCCATATCATTGGTATTGATGTGTCCCAACCTCCTGTGCCATACGTTCCCAGAAACAGCAGACCCAGCCAGAAAGCAGTCATTTTTGCTCATGTTCAATCGGTAAACTCCACCAATCAAGAAGCCACTAATTCATTTTGCGGATTGTATATACAACATCCTGTTTTGTTAAAAGTTATCTTGTTCCCTTTGGTAATCAGCTGGCTAACTGATAATAAATTGGTAGTTAAATCTGGAACACATAATACATTGTTGACATCGATTTCATAAGAAAACTTATCGATAACAGTTGTAATTTTTACATCACCCGAACATGAAACTGGTATCGTGCACTTATTTGCAACTATAATCTCTTTAGTAGGATGCTGATAAGAAACATTTCTGATCCAATCTATATTAGCAGGCATATGTACACTCGCCCCAGAATCGATGTACCAGTCTTCTTTATCAAAATTCCCATTTAAGAAAACTGCACTGAAAGCATTTGATTGTTTTCTTTTCTCCTGGTTTACAACGCTGGGACGTTGGCTTTTGTAGTGACCTAGTTGATATTTTTTCGGTTCGATTTAAACGGCTTATAATTATTTTTAGTATTACCTGTATTTCGTTGCCAATGCTTTGTGGCAAATGCGCTATTGTTATCAATCCCACTGGCATCTGGTTCCATATCCAATAATTTTGTTTTAATGGTATCTGTGGTTATATTTATTCCAGAGTGTTCAATTGCCATAATCATTGGTGCAAATTTCTCGGGTAAACCGGCGAGCAATAATGATCCAGTCCATTCGTCGTTGATGTTAAAACCAGTGCCGCTCAATTTCTGCGCGGTTTCCACTATTTGCGTTACATAGCTTGTCATCGAATCACAGTTTTCAAGACGAATTGAAATCAAGTTACGCAACAGGGATATTTTTCTCGAACATCCAGAATCGTCGAATAATGTACCTAGTTTCTTCCACAGTTCCTGGCACAGACACAGACTTTGACAGATTGTCAAAATCAATTTAGCAGGTGCAGGTTCAACGTTTGTTCCTGCCGCTGGTTTAATGCAATTTACCATCCCTTCTAAAATGAGAAAATTCTCTGCAGCAAAAGCCCATTCGCTGTAGTTTTCTCGTCCTTTTAATTTTGGAACGTTCACAACGTAACCCGAAGCCATCCTCGTGTTAAACAATTAATTACCTCTTTTTAAATTTACAAACGTGGGACTGGGCCCATAACCTACTAAAAAGCACGATGTGTAGTTCTGCACAGACTTCAATTTAATGATGAATAGAAACAAATATAAATGACAAATACAATGTATCAAAGAAATTTACAGTAGTAGGGGTTGCAAATCATAAGTTTCTTAGATACACAAAGGTTACTTCAAAGGATACTTAGATATATAACCGATATGACATAAAAGTAAATACAGTACATATTTTGAAATATTTTCAACATTATAGACCTATTTCAGCCGATTCGGTGTCCATGCCAACTAATGGCTTGACCAATAGCATAATTGTCTTTCACGTTTTCTTCCATTTTTAGAAGATCGTGACACTTGTGCTTACCAGATTTGCACGATCTTCTCATGCATTACGTTTCACGTGTTTCATATGTATCCTTATGACTGACAGCCATCGATTTAAGCAACAAGATATTTCAGTCATTTGATTAAGAGCGTTCTCAAATATAGATCATATGACAGAGAGTGGCATTGCCTGAAACCATTGGTAACAATAAAAATCCATGGACCTCGTTACTGATTTAAATGACACAACGAGAGGATTGGATGCTTTGGCTATGACCAAGATCATGTTGATGTAAGCAATAAATTTTAATAAAATATCGACCTCGTTACTGATTTAAATGAAACAACAAGAGGATTGGATGCTTTGGTTATGACCAAGATCATGTTGATGTAAGCAATAAATTTTAATAAAATATCGACCCATTCTTTTATTTTTATACACTTCTCTTCTTTAAACCACGTCATGGTCTTGTTGTTTGAATTCAGTACAAATGTCGGATTTCTTTATATTACAAATTAAAACACATTAATTGGCTTACCAAAACTGAGTCAGAATTGTCTACTCAATTCTGTTATATAGAATTGTACTATATACGATTCATAAGCACCTATTCCTTTCGTTTTGCATTTGGGGAATTCAGTGTACTCGGTTCACTCGGCAAGTTAGTTATGACTAGAGATGTAACGAGTATTGATTTTACCAAATATAATTTTATATATATTATTAAAATATTCGGTATATTCTTTGACCGGATATCCGGCCCAATATTCTGTCATTGTACAGCGTGATATACTGCAACTACTGCAATTTCGGTGACAAGACATGTGGACCTGTGTGCACAGCAATACATTTTTTTTGTAGTTTCTCAGCTCATTGGTTGTTTCCAAGACATTGCAAAATAGCTTAATGCAATCGTAACTTTATGAAACAGTACATTTGAAATTAAGTTTCCGAAAAAATTATACCCCGACTGAGCTGGAACATTTTTTTAAAACAGTTCGGAATGAAAGCAATAGCGGTCCTAACGCTTGGTGGTCTGTTTATCATCAACAGTACCCAACTTTAACAAAATTTGCTATATGCAAAGACGATGAAAGATATCTTGCATCATCTCGTAACATCACGAAATCTTTTAGCGGTTAATGCCGAAAAACTTTTATTTATTCATAATAATCTTCCACTAGTTAATTATAATAATTGTTAGCTTAGTTGAAAATTGTTAATAAAGAAAAATTACCTTTTAAATTTACTTTTATTTTACCTATCCGGATTTTGTTAAATACTGGCTCTCTATAATCTATCATCTGGCCGTATTGAAAAAAAAATTACTTATCGCCGAACAACGTAAGACAGGCGTAACTTGTCTCATTCAACTAACTCACGAAGTAGACAGAAATCAATTCATTTTCTTGAATTGTGTTTCCCATTTTCTGTTTCACTATTATTAATAGTTGCAATGAATAAGAGACATAGAAGTACTATACACTGTAAAAGAAGACTAATAAATTCATTCATCCAGTAGTTCAAAGCATAAAACATAAATCCTCCCAATTCCTCGAATCGCACATGCCCAATACTTCTTAGCTCGAGAGTGTCGTGCTCAAATTTTTGTTTCCAACGCCTGTAAATATGCAGTTATTATTCTAACTTTTGTTAATATTTTCCATAAATGTGCACTATCCACCGCCAAATGTAAATTATATTGTTTTTTATGCTCATAACATTTATCAGATAAAATTCTCTCTTTCTCGATTCAGTCATAATTTCCTATTCTCCTTAACTTCCATCGAGTGCCATAGCCCACTCTGATGGAGGAAACGTCGTTCGTAATACTTTTCATGCAATTTTATTCACTTTTAATTTACCAATGAAAGTGATTCAGAACTTCTCGAAGCATCATAATTCAATATTGACGTGACATATTACAATTTTGTTAAACATTTTCATTAACAACAGCAGAAGGTGCTGCTGGTCACAGCGATGTCAACTTAATGGCTGCGGAAAGAGTCATTAATAAATTAACACCATTAATTTAAATCAACAAATAAACGATGAATAAATCGGTTTCTCTGTTTCAGTTGAGGGTTTTCGCGATGGTATTTTATTTGCACATCATTGCGGATGTTTGCTGGGTAATGCTCATTTCCGTTTAATATTTAAAATTTATTTAAATAATTGAACGCGATGGGAATCATTTTCTTTTTTTTTTTCATTTTCAGTTAAAATAACAAATGTAAATTCCAATGGTTACCGAATGCAAATATTTGCTGGTTAGTGGTACGCTGCGAATAAAGGACGTCAGACACTTTTAATTATCAGCAGGATGTTGGGATCTATGTTTTGCTGCTTACATTATTTTTTCACAATGCAATGACATTGTTCAGTATAACTGGGTACGGTAAGGTTTGGTTATTGGTTGTGTCTACGAAGATTCGTGAACTTCGAGAAGTCTGTGAAAGCTGTGGTTTTGATAGGGGCTTCATTGGTCCTCTTGAAATCTATTGAAGGACATAATAGCCTTTGTATGTAATTGACAAATCGTTGGTAATTCTATTTGGAGTTCGTGTCGACAACTGCTTCCGTTACTTGAAGTGTAATTTTCCATTACTTTTATTTGAGGTGGCTGATAATTAAGATAGCATTCTTTCCTTTAATTCTCTCAGCTCTAGTGCTGGCCGTGATTGATTTACGGTGTAGTAGTCGTGTTAGTCGTCGGTCGCATACATGTGTTGTAAGTTATTGACCGCCGCATACTTCTTTTACCCCTCTTTCGCTTACGGGATATGGCGAGAATGCTAGATAACATGCTAGGAACACTGCAAAATACATTCGAGATTTTCCAAGATGTCAAAACTTCTATAATTGTTCTGCATTTAATATAATCCATGTGTATCGGTGTTGCAGGTCTGCGGAGAATCTCCCTGTGATATTTAAGGTACTTTTTATACTAAAGCCTACGATTTTTCGTGTGTGCGTTATACAAATAAGAGTGTTGGCCAAAACTATCCTCAGATTGAAAAAAACTTGTGATGATGAGTTTAAAAGCTCTCATCTTTTCCTATTCAGAAAACAATATTCTTTACTTCAACATCATTAATTTTTCGATAAATCATGTTATTTTTAATCAAACAAAATAATTAAAAATTCATTGAAAAGTAAGTGGACAAAACTAAACGAAATTTTCCAATTCATTAGTAAATAACCTATAAGGTAGTTTTAAAACTAATAGTACATTTACACCGCGCCTAAATTCAACACTTCGCCTAGTTTCATCATTTCAGGCCAAATGCTCAGCATTTCGCCATATATTCTCGAACATATTGAGTTTGTCAAATAGAACAAACCACTTTACAAATTTAGCACGTCATTTGATGAATGAACAAAAGCAAAAAGCAGCTGTCAACAAAACGATCAATTAGTTTAAGGCGAAAAAATAAACACGAAAAATTATTGATTTATTTGAATTTTAATCTTTAAATTAATATAGCTAGCTAAAAAGGTGCAGCCAGAATTTTTTTTCCAGAAATGTTGAATTTAAGTGCTGTGTAAATGTACCACAATATTTAGACTCATATTTATATCCATCAGTTACTGCAGCGATCAAACATCTGGTTAAGGGATTAAGATAAAGTGTGCTAGCCACTTTAAAACAGTCATATCGTATTCGTTAAGCAGTTAAGTTCTTTCTCTTTTTCTTTATTTGGCGCTACAGTCCGAGGTGGACCTGGGCCTCAACCAACAAGCCTCTCCAACTAGCACGGTCTCTGGCTAGCTGTCTCCAATGTCGCACGGCAATTTGGTTGAGGTCGTTCTCAACCTGGGTGCGCCACCTTAAACGCGGGCGTTCTCTGTTACGTTGCTTCGGAGTCAAAGACTCTTCGGGCCGGAGCTGAGTAGTTCATACGCTCTCCATGGCCTAGCCATCTTAGGCGTTGCATCCGGAGCCCGTACAGTTCGTAATTGAAACTTCTTCTCCAAAAACCGTCAACGCAAAAAGGACTAAGGATCGCACGCAGAGCTTTTCTCTCGAAGAGACCAAGGACTCCTCATTCGCTTTTGAGATTGTACATTTCTCAGCGCTATGCAGCAGGACTAAAATGATCGAGGTCTTGTATAAAGTCAGCTTGGTCCTTCGAGAGATGGCTCTACTACTCAATTGCTTACTGGTTGGCAAGAGTTACTCTGCGTTTGCTCTCGATACTGATGTTGTTCGATCAATTTACTGCGAAGCCGAGGTAGATGAAGTTCTCAATGTTATAGCTGCCCATCGTGACGCTCTGTCCAAGACGTAGATGTTGTGTGTGGTGACAGCATATACTTCGTTTTGCCCCCATTCACCTCTTTTACCCAGTTTAGCCGCTTATGTCTCAATGCCAGCAAACGCAGTTTGGTTCCATTAATTCTTTGATTGACATGGAAACACCAACTAACGCTGTGATAAAAAAATGGTAAAAAGAATGACAAGGGGCTATGAAAATTACCCCTTTACGACTTCAAATAGTGTACAAGAAGATCTCGGCCTTGACGTCTCAAACGAGGGAATGAATTGTTGATGGTGGCATCAAACTATATCAAAAAGCTATTTTTTCGTCTAAAAAATGCAAAAATGCAGAATGCAAGGCACATCGAACTGGCCTGCGGTAAAATTGAAGATTTTCCTATTTTCTGATGGGATCTTACAGATTGCATCCGG
Source organism: Eristalis intricaria (assembly GCA_964034865.1). NCBI lineage: Eukaryota > Metazoa > Arthropoda > Insecta > Diptera > Syrphidae > Eristalis > Eristalis intricaria. The sequence continues at coordinate 162,529,563 of OZ035873.1, forward strand.
TATGCATGCCGTTAATGTCTTGCAGTTTCTTCCATTGTGAGGATTTTACGTGATTTGGCTTTATCCGACACTGCATATTTACCCACTGTACTTGTCGACGGGCTCGACGGGTTAAAACCAACTTTAATATATTTTATTTTTAAATTATTTTTGGCCCTGATGGCGCCGGAATTTATACTCTTTACATGGACGTTTGTTTGATTTATCTCTCAAGTAAATGTTTACAATCTATGATCTTAGCCTGCTCCGCGAATATCGCTGACCTTGTATTTAGCATGCGGATTGACAACAATCCAGTCGAAATTGTAGTCCATACTGGTTCCAAGGCCTTATGAAAAAGCCAAGGCATAAAAGTAAACCCTAGTCTAATACGGGGATAGTCCAATAAAGATTGATACGATTTGCATGAATTCGGCATTCCGCTGGTAGAATCAGATCTACGTGTAACTATGAATTGCTTTCATCCATCATTTTCATTTTATTGAGTGTAAAAAAATACTAAAGGATTTAATGTCTTACAAAAAATACTACAGGATCTTATATCTTAGTTAAGTATTAAGAATAAGTTAAATTTCTTAGTAAAAATATAATTGGAGTGATTGTGCTTCAGAATTCAAAGGGAGATTCTTCTGGAATGTTGCTGATGAAGTTTCGCTTTGCAATACGACTGGTAAGCTTTAGCAATTTCCTGTTTAATGCCGACTTTAAGATGATGGTCAAGGTACTGTGTGAACTAAAATGAACGCATTCGCTTCTCAAAATACTGGGGTGATTAAGATTACGTCTGTCGCTACAGCGAAGGTTACTAACTGCTTCCAGTTACGGGCTCTATTTCACTCAATGTTAGCCCCTACAGTCCACATACTTTTTGCGTTGCCCTTTTTTAAGTGGATGACTTTTGAAACCGGAATTGATTTGTGTACATGACCCAGCTGACTTATATCCTATATTAAAATAATGCATTAATTTTTACTGATTATTCAATCCATATGATGAAATGAGAAAATAGACAAATTGTATCTAATAGATACATTTCTTCGCTCAATGTTTTGTGTTGATCCTATTGCCTCAAATTGTTGCAATGCACGAAGTCGTTCGCGCTTGAGCGAGTTTTCATTTCACGCTTCGCATCAAGACGTCTTGGGTGGTACGCAGCAGTACATGTGTCTTCAGACATACTCTAGATTCGAACGACTAGCAACTACAAATCAACATTGAGTATGGTGAACTGGTGCCCCCACCCTGACATCGCTGTTCGAAATTGGCTTTAAGACGACTTAATGTATTTACTGACTCGTCTATGAAATGGATGAAAATTTAACCAAGGGGCATAAGGAATTTGAAAGGAGCCAAATCGTGAGATTTAATTATCAGCCGGAAATACCACAGGAATGTCATTCACTTTCAATGACGCTCAAGGCAAACGTACCCAATTAATGTTCGTGGAATCACCCAATCTGCAACACCGATGGGCTACAAGGCCCCTCGTGGCATTTGCATCCGATGGCAGTTAGATTTCCTTTTCCCCAACACAACTTGTGTGGGTTGGCATACGAATCCGCTTGCCCGCATCGATTAGCCAACACATAATGCACACCGCAAGTCGAAGTCGTCGCAGTCAGCGCGGCGGCGGCGCACAAACTAGTATCGCTTAACCACAATCTACATAAATGTCTGAAAATCATTTAGTTTTATTTTATTCCAGCGATAAATAAGAATACCAACAACCGCCATTGTTTCACAGAGGAGATAATGCACTTCATCAACCGTGAAAAGCTACCCATTGAAAATTACGGCTTACGGGTTATGGCTCGGTTACATTCGTTTGAAAGTGAAATTACATTTACTCTTGGATTTTTCCCTTTTTTTCTCCCAGTGCGGGCCGCCCCGGCAGTGACTGCCGCTGCTGCTGTATCTGGCTGGAAGTAGTGTGATTATCTCAAGATGTGGCCAAGGTAGTTTACCTTCGGTATCGATATCAACTTACGGCGGCTCGGCGTGCAGTGTCCCCGGTGGAAGTTCACTAACTTCTTCTCGGAACGGGCCTCTGAGGAAAACTTTAATGAAAAATGGAAATGAAATGGAAAACGAACAACAACAAAAAAATGCATTTTTCCTGCACGTACATTTGGACTTAGTTGCACACTCTGCGAGGTGGAGATGGTGGCGGTTGTGGTGGCGGTGGAGGTGCTGTTCAACTTCAACTCCTTCAGGTAATTGTTATGGAATCCAATGCCGAGTTCATAGCACCCGTACCCCATGGTTGGAGATTGTATCTTCTTCGTAATTGGTGTTTTGATATTCCGCATACAAAGCATCTACCGGTTCCGAGCTGTTGCGGGGGATGCCACCGAAAGGGTTCCTGCAGCTTTCACTGAACACCGAGGATATGCATAAACACATCTTGTGCGGATGCCTTTGGCATGGACACATCTTCACTCGGAAGACCTTCCGTTTAACCTTCCCCAGTGAACCCATTTGTGCGGTGAGTTGGACTCAAACGCCAGAGCGTGGTGGCGTCAGAGTTGAACGCAACATTAGTTGTGGACAGCAGCTGTCGGATTAAGGAATTTTCTTTTCTTTCATCGACTTTCCATTTCATCGAAACGTTCGAAGTTGTGTTTGGCGTTGCTAGCAGCCATCGAAGGGGAAAGTGAGTTTTTTATTCAATTCCTCTTGGTTGGAAATTAATTTCGTATCAAGCGGACAATGACAATTGCAGCTATCGGATGTTGCAACAAGGCAGTTGGGTCAGGAGGGGTTACCGAAGTGAACTTCGTTGATAGGTGCCCGACCTTTGTGGCGAATGAGCTCTGAGATGTTAATTGACAGTTCACGTTGCAGCAATTGGTGTCTATTTCTGGGAAGTAGAACTGGGCATGATCGAAATGTTCAGAAGCGGACTTCAAATTACCTCTTCGTGATGACATCTGACGGACTAGAGAGTCATTATCCAAGACATCGAGGTGTGAGTGTTCCCATAGATTACATCTTGATACGGGGTATCTGGTGCAGACAATTTCAATTACAGAACTGGATACGTTCCAGTTGACGGCGGTTAAAGACGACTTTTATCGATGCTACTTATTCTCGGCTGGGGGAACTCGTCTTCAAATTAGAGTCAAATTAAAAGGCAATAATTACTTGTCGCTTGAGAGAAGAGTTTATGTTAATCTGATGGATATGCAAATTCCTTGCTGGACGTACCCCGAGCAGCGGACACTTTCTTTCTTAGCAGAACCATGGGCTTATCTGAAAATGTTTTGAAGTTGATCAGATGGACACGGGCCTTGATGGTAATTTTGGCAAAGACAAAGAGAACGCCGACTTAATGGGTATATAAAAATATGTGATTATAGTGTCTGCTAGACCACACCTCCGTCTGTTAACTGATTTTGTGTCGTGCTGGAGAAACCAGAAGATGCTAAATTTATTTGTGGGGCGTGCATGTTTTGCTCTACTTCTAACTGACACTGAAATGAAAATTTGAATTTAATTGACATTCAGTCCGTGAAGAATCGCGTTCGTAGACAACAACGGTTGCAAATTAGTTAGTTCAGAGTGTGTTACTAGTAGTCGCTTGGAATACATTAGGTGAAGACCAGAACATAGTCTACGTGGGAGTTTTTGGACACGGACATGATTGGTGGCTGGTTGACTGATGGTTGCGTTTTCCTCAAATGGAATACTCGTCCCGATTGTGTGTCCCTTAAGGAGTTGAAGTTGAACTATATTTGAGTAGCGTCAACTTGACGAAATTGTTAGCCAGCTAATGAGTGAGTGTGTTCAGCTTTGGCGTGTAATAGATTTTGGCTCCAGAGCGGTTTGAGGATGTTATAAAATTCACAGAGGAAGTTGATAAATTCTCTATGTCTGTATTGTATTCCTAAATACATTTCATTGATAAAGCACACAAAGACGTAGATGAGTGTCGATATATTTGGATTCGTTACAAAGTAGGTACGGGTAAGCCTGTCGATTTATAAGGCTTTAATTCCAAAAAAGTATGTTAATATATTATTAAACACAAATCTCCATTATTATATTTTATTTTACATATTATATATTGTGTAGCTATAAGGCATAAATTAATCATAACGCTTGTCTCTACGCGTTCGTTCGTTCATCGTCATCAGGGTTGTGTCGTTTGTTGTGAGTGTAATGTAAATAATAATCCTAATAAGAAATTATCACATTCAATCGTAAGTAGTTTTTCTAAGATTACACTTATGTTTATAAATTTGAGCTTTAGTTTTCCGTTATTTATTGTTCTGTTTACATTTTGTTTGAAAAATGTTCTATAGTTTCAGTAGTGATTTATTAAATTTTTTCTTACTTTTCCAAATTTGATAGCAGCCCTTATTATCTTATTTTTTTCAATAAACATTTGTCTATATTAAAGTTTATTTCATGTGTTAAAAATATAACACATGTTTGTAACCAACTACAACTTTTTGATAATTTATTTAATGTTTTTTTAGCGACTCAAAGTAGGGTTGGAGTACAAAAGAGGCGATTTGCACTTATAAAGGTGTTAAGTTTAAAGTTCCCAGAATAATAATTATAAATCATCATTCTGACTGCTATATTGGAGAGCTTGAAGCAATATTAATTGATTTATATCCTTCTGCTCTCAATTGCCTAATTTATGAAGTATGAGACAGACAATGTTTTTTCTTAAATGTCGAATTTTGTTTTTGTTTAACGTAGGAGTTTCCATGTTTTGTTATTTTTTGCTATACTGTTTGAATTAACTTACAACAAAATTGTTTCATTCTGATAAATAGCTTTTGTTTTATTTTAAATCTCCCTTAGCTAGGCCTTATTACCCCTACCTACCTTAGACTTAAAAAACCCAAAATAAAAATGTTACATACTACAAATTTCGTGGTGTAGAAATTTATCATGAAATAATAAAATTTTTTTGGGTATTGACACTATTTGATAAAATCTGTACGTTTACATATCTTAAACAAAACGTGGATGCTGTGATCAGCCCAATTAGAATATTTTCTAATTTTTCTAATTGCAACTACTTCGAAGATGCGTTTCAAAATTATATTATTGCTTCGGTTTTTTTTTCAATTTCAATTTTGCTTTTATTCAATAAAAATGTTTCTTAGTTACATTATCTGCAAAGCCAAAGGGACTTGTCTGCAGAAGACTGAATACAATATTTGTTTCTCTTATTTTTGTTGTTGAATTCAAGGCTTAAACTACTTTAATTATATAAAAATTAAGAAAAAATAAAATTTCAAGTTGAAAATTATACAGATTGAATTATTAAATTAAAATTAAGACATGCATGTAATTTATTGGTTGACTGTGCTTATATGACTAGTATTTCCAAAGAAGCTTGCAAGCTTAAAGTTTTTCATGATCTATCTCAACACGCCGTCGTCCGACCATTTCGGTATATTTCATACATAGTGCATAAAATGTTCAAGAAACGAACAAATGATCCTCCCAATCTCGGGTGTGCTCAGGCGTCCAATGTCTCTTTATTGGCTGGTGCAGCTTTCTGACATTGGACAGCCAAGCTTTGAATCTTTCTTCTACGAGGAAATGGTCAGAGTCGACGTTTGCCCCCCTGAATGTTCGCACATCAAGGATATTTGACGCATGCCTTGCGCCAATGAGCACATGGTCGATTTGGTTGCTGTGTTGATTCTTTAGCGAGGAACATCGTGCTGTTTATGACTATATTAAGTGCTGCCGCAAAGTCTGTAAGTCGAAAGCCGTTTGTTGTCGTATCCTGGATGCTGTGCTTTTCGATCGCTACGCCAATTTTGGCATTGAAGTCTCCGAGCACGATCTTTACATCGTACACCGGAAAGGGCAGGCACCGTCCAAGAGGTCATAATAGGGGCGCGTGCACATGCTGATGTTGTAAAATCCGCCTTGAATGCGATCACTTATCGGCTTAAAGTCGATGACCAGCGACCCTAAAAAAATATGTGCAACCTGTTATGACAGCTGTAAAATATGTCGCACGCTTTTTTCCCTTGCCTTCCCTGTCCAATCCAGCGTATTTCCAGGATCGCATTAATATTCACTTTCTACTGCGTGAGGATATTTTCAAGTTTTTGAGAAAATCCTGTAGTGTAGTGTTATTACATTCCAGGAGTACACACGAAATCGTTGTCCTTTTTGGCGCCGTGTCGTCGTTGTAGGTCCGACCGTTCAACCGATCCGTGAAACGATGATGATCGTTGCCCTCCGCCACCCCCTTCACTAAATTCACTACAGCAAATGATTTGTTCCATTGACTGTATGTTGTAAAAAATCAATTCGACAAAACTGTGGGAATCAGAGAATGGGTGTTGTAACCACAACACATTCTCATTTCCCAATATGTTCGTGTTGCACTAAATACATTTCAATAACGTGTACATTTTACTTATAAATTGCAGCGCATAATTTTTATAAAATTCATTTATAAATAAAATAAGCAATCCTTTTTACATCAATTAGTACACAACGCCGCATTTGTCTCCAGCTCTAATCAAATGTACATATATCCCTCACCCCACCTCTTTCACTTGTCAACAACTAAATCTCCGCACATCATTAAGATTCGACTGCAAATCCCAGGTAACACAAAATGCATGTGTCCAAATTTCATACACCGACTGAGAACAAAAACTATGTCGACTCATAACAACAACAAACAAATAAATTAAACTATCTAATAATTGCGTATCTGCGAAAAACTATCACTTTTTTCCGCTTAAACATATCACAAAAGCTTACAGTCTGACATAATGCGCATCGAACCGCAAACGCATTCATAAGCACGACTTTGCAGCCACAGAGATCGTCTATTGTCAGACCGTATCATGGAAGTCAACAAAAATGTCTACGCATCTCTGAGCCAAAATTGGCCAGCATTTAAAGCTCCATTACGTAACACTTCTCCCATCTAACGGATACAAGGTGGAGTGTGTGTCGAACAAATGAATGGTCGACTAACAACCGCAACAGAGCTCTATTGAACCGAATTTCTTTTGAGATGATCTACTTCTTAGAGTAATTGACTTCGCTTCATAATGACTTAAGTTACCTTCGTTCGGTTCCGGGACTTACATTCGCAAAAACTGCTTGAATGTGTTCGCGTTTCCTCTGGACTCCTTCCTTGCGATGCGTAGCCTCGTAAAAGTAAAAGTCTTCGTTGGCGCCTATTTGTGTATTCTGCAAGAAGGAGGCGCGTTTGTGTTCCTGGCCGATTGGCGCGACCATCCCAATGGCTTTATGTTTCAAGCGCCAATGGAAAATTGATATTGCGTGACCGCGGTGACCGTTCAATGCTTATGTGTGTGAGGCCGTCAGCCGCGGGGGATTCGTTTCGGTGTGACAGACCACATTAACTAACCCTAATTACGGTGGCAAGTTTAAAAACATGTGCCAGCGCTCGGTGGCTTGGATTCGCCTAGTCGATAACCGGCGGGCTGCATGCGGCGCAAAGTTCGGCCGTTGAGGTGTGAATTAATGAGGACGTGAAGAGGCCAATTATTCGCACAAGGCCACCGTCGTCGGATATGTTCGCTGGGATAATGGTGTATCCTTGAGTGTGGTGCCATGCGGTGTGGTTTTCTGACATGGTTTGGTTTTGGCAAACGCCGCTTGAAGTACTAGTACTGCAATTTCAGGGATAACATGATGGTTGGTTATTTTTGTCGGAAATTCCATGCAGGACCGGTAAGCTGGTGATGGAATTAAATTCAATTGTGTTCCAAAAGGAATGCATTTTCGAGGTGGGTGAAACTTATTGCAACGAGGTCACGTTTTTGTGGAACGGGTCAGCAGGGAGCCGGTAACGTTTTTGAAATGCTTCCTTTGTCGCTTTCTCTTCCCAGGACCGTCTAAAAATGGTATCGACAAATTCATGATTCGATATGGTATCTCGAATTGAAAATGATATCGCGGAGATGTATGTATTGATTTGTAAAAAAAATTGAAATTATCCGTGTGCGCACTGACCACACGTGAACTCCTTCTATTGTGAGGAAAAGAAGAAAAGCGAAGAATGGAATGCGATTCATCAAATTCCGGTAAAGTATGGACGTGTACAATTTCCTATGTGAGTGGGAGAGTAAAGAAATAAGGAGTCTGAGAGTAAGGGAAATAAGAATACGAATACAAGTGGCTTGTAAAAAATATAAATGAAGAACTTCTTTGAAACTGATGCCTCGGAAGACATTAACGAAAAAATAAAATACATACCTAAGTGGCAATTATTGAAAAGGTGGACATTCGGTCACCATTCATTGAACTTTTAGAAAGTCATTAGTAAACGGTTGTCTACGACATGGCATTCGTGTCTGAATTAAACAAAATACCTGGGTTAGTTGAATGTGAGTTCGTCACATCATTACAATTCGATTCCGATATATTTCATCGATATAGTTTTATTATATTACTAGCTGACTCGGCGAACTGAGTACCATATTTACAAAAAAAAAAATAGCAGTATTCTATTCTATCTAATAGCGAGTCTTGTTCTGTTGCTCAATTTTGTCTGCTTCGGACAGCGTAACCTTAGCTGTAAATTATCTGGCGATAATCCTGACAAATCCAATGACTCCTTCATTTGGATCGATAACGATATCAAATCAAAATGTTCATCAATTGAACTCTGAATTTTTAAATTTAAATCATTAACATCCTTTTTTTTGGCTCCTAAAATGGGTCGTTCGCTGGAAAGGGCGAAATACTTTTCTTAGATGCTACTATTAGAACTGCAAGAACGCATATTTAATATCATTGATATTGGCAAAGATTCGATAGCAAAATGGAACTCCACTTGGACTTGCTTCATCGGGTATTGGAACTACATGTCGGAAGCTCATATAAGACTCAAGTTGCCGTTAAACATAGACACCAGAAATTAAGTATTACAGAGATGGCCGACTTCACAGTTGATTGAGTGGCTTTTTAATAGATATTCATAAATTGTTGACAGTTATTCACGAAATAACATTTGGAAATAATGGTCAACGAAATAATTTTTTAGATTCAAAATTAGGTACAATTGTTTCATACAAACCAGTTGATTTTATTACTAACCAAAATGATGTACTATCCAAAAAAATTTTTAATTTACGGGAATTGTCCGGATTACCAACTCATAATCTGCAACTAAAAAGATAGGATCGGTAATCATTATGATTGCTGTGAAAGAAATAATGAAAAACGTTATCGAATGCAAAATTTTGAAAACGAAGACGTTTGATTTCGAACATCCCAAGGATTCTGAACTACATGACATACAGTCAATCACAAAAGTAAGTACACAACAAAAAGTTGTCTGTGTTGTCAACATAAAATAATCTCAAATGGGACTCCAAGAAAATATCTTAAATGCAGTTTTCTAATGTAATTAGTTACGTACACAAAGCAAAAAAAATATCAAGATATCTCCAAAACTAAAGGCACAGCCAATCATAAAACCAAAAATGAAGCAAAATTCAAAATAAGTAAACACACAAGTAAATCACATATGGAAATCTGCCCTTATACGGGTTTTTCAAGTAGGAGCTGACGTGGTCAATTAAGTGTCCACTAGTAAAAAAATGTTTGTGTTTGATTATTTGAACTGTCTAAAGAGTAACTTGTGCCAAAAGCGATTGAAAGCAAAAATTAGAAGGGCCATTTATTGGTGATCTAAATTTCGTTAGAATTTTTTGTCCATATTTTTGAGATATCCTCGTACTTTTTTTTATTCTAAGTGCTTTAAAAATTGCTTTCGAAAACTTCATTTAAGATTTTTTTCTTTGAGTTCCGTTTTAGATTATTTTTTGCTTAAAACACAGACAACTTTATGCTGTGTACTTACTTTTGTGATTGACTGTACGACTTTGCATGGTCACAACTTTCAGTGTGGGTTACATAAATAGGACGGCAACAAACCTCTAAACATACATTGAATCACATACATGTATGTATATATGTACATAATAATAAAAATAATAATATGGGTGGCGCTACAGTCCGAGGCAGACCTGGGCCTAGCTTCTCAGCAACCACTCGTGTTGTGCGTGCTATTGTTCTTTCACGAGGGGAAGGGACTTAGAGTTTAATGCCGACTCCGAACGGCGAAGTTGAGAAGCTTTTTCTAGACAGGAATACTCTTTGAGCATTGTCAGTGACTCGAAAGAGGTTGAGCCGTGAATTATCAAAGGTGGTAAATTCGGGTATCGAACCTGGCACCATCTGCGTAGGAGTCGACGCAATAACCCACAACGCCACGGCGACCCAGCTATGTACATAAAATCATTGTATATAAAACCTGATACATATATAGTTCCATATGCAGTGATAGTATGTACATATGTATGTACTTTTAATAATTAATACTTACTTCTAAATAAAGATGACAGTATGACATTCTGTTTGAAATACATATCAGCGGCGATGTGATGAAATAATCGGCGGCATTTGAAAAAGTTATGAAACTATATGCGATTTTTTTAATTTCCTTTTATACAAACTTTGACCTGACAATAACGAACACAAAACAAACATAATTATTCAATTTGTTGCAGTCGTTCGGAAGTTGTGGAGCTACATACATTTATTGACATATTAGCTTAATTAAATTCTTCACGAGTCTTGTATACAAATCGAACAGATCTTGTGCATGTAAGCAAAAGTACTGACTATTTACCGAAAAAGAAACATTCCTACATGCCAAGAAAGCTCAAATTATAAATTCAAAGTTCTGAGCAAGGCGCTGTGTAAAAATTGTTCAATTTACTTAATGCTTACTATTGTTTTGCATGTTCCAATAAACCGGAATATTATTTTGGTAAACAGCAGAAGTCATCTGATCATTAATTTATGTCAACAAGTTTTTGGTCGTTAACCAGATTCGCACAGTGATTTGGCGAACCTTGAACTCTGGTAGGTGTATCAGATTGGCATTTGCCATTACTCGTGGTCAAAAAGGGATTGTGAAGTGTCCGCAGTTAAGTCACGGCACGAGACCATGGTGTAGTTGGAGAAAGTCTGTCTTAAAGACAAATGTGGCGGTTATATTCTTCACCATAGTGTAGCATCTCACATATGTCTTAATCTTCTACATCCTCCGTATTCCACATATACGATTTGATTGATAAGATTTAAATTGAAATGTGCTCGCCGTAAAAGGCACATACCTTGTAGCTAGTTCGCCGTGGCTGGCGTAATCCGTAGATCAAAAAATCTTCGCAGAACATCAGACTGTATTTCGGCAATAACACGTCGAATGTTGGCTTTGGAGTTCAAGTTGTTACAGCAAGCCAAGCAGCCAGCTTCATTGTCGAGGAAGAGGACGGCGACACTCTAGCAATAGCATGGTTCATTTCATCCGATTGGGTGGTTCTTGTTGGTAACGTACTACAGTGTCTTTGTAAAGCGTAAAGAGATAAGAGAGAAAACCCAAAAGATAGTGAGAAATAGAAGGCGCAATACTCAAATCCATACCACGGATGGATAACTAAATATAAGACAGAGATGGAGAGTATAGACAAGAAAGATGGATAGTTTGTTAAAACGTGGTTTATAATATATATAAAATAGGCCGGAAGAGGTATCGCGGTCCTAACCCACCTATCAATTTCCTTCCATCTTTGTTTGGCAGCCAAGTTTCTTAAAGAAGCACCCTCGGGACTTGGTGTTATTGGGATATCCCTGATATCAACCGATCTTTGATAACTTTGGCAAAAGTTTCAGAGAGATAGCTGCTTTGAGGAGACGTTAGCCAAAGCCTAACGATCCATTAAACGAAACATACATATTTAGATTAATTTTTTTGTTTTCAATTCAAGAAGGAATCACGTGTTTAAGTCCCCGAATGCGTTGAGCAATTCAGTCCCTTGAATCGTAGTTTCATCTCGCCCATCAGAAATATGTGTTTCAACATCAAGTGGCAACCATGTCATTTATTTTTATTTGAATAATGTTACAATTGAAAATGAAGTGGTTCAAGGTGGTACATGTTTGAACTTCGTGTGCTGTGTGAAGTAAGTCATTGTTTTTCTTACAAATCTTTTTAAGTTTTTTCTCTAAGTCGACAAAACCCTTCCAAATGCTTGGAAAAATTGCAAGGGCATCTTATCTCCCTTGAGAGACTTCTTTTCGCTTTTCTATCGATTGTACAATATTTACTCTATGGCGTGCTAGAAGAATCGGTGATGAGTTCATACTTTTTCGATATTTGCTAGATATCCGTTCGTTAGCACGTCAATTAACCTAGTTTACATAGTTTTTTGAAAGTCTTGACTTGAAGTCTTTAGTGTTCGATTGTCACTTTCTAGAGTAATAGCTATTCCTGTACTGCCATATAACTGTGAAATATGCGTGAAAATTTGTTGCGTTCAATAGCATTGTTCGGTGTGTATAGACGGTATGAACACGTATCAAAATTGGCAAGAAATATCCTAAGCAAAAAATTCAGAGCACTATAACTTCTGTTTAAGACTCTGCGACTTCTGTTCAATTCGTTTTCTATTATAAGACATTTCGGGTTGTTTATTTCTACCTCGTTATATTTGTTTGACATGCGAAAGACAACTTGTTATCTCTGCGGTGCGCCTTTGGAAATTTGTTCCCCTTTATTGTAAGATACCGAAGCAGCATTAAAAACATTAAAATCCTACTTAGATTGCTTTTAAGCTAAACCTCTTAATGTTAGACAAAGGTCTACTTTAAATCTATAACAAAATTAGACAAAACTAAATTCAGAATACTTGAATTGTAATTTACGTGTCAGTTCGATGCATCTTGTTTCTGTTCCCAACTTCTGCACAACAGCTTTTCTTGATTCGTTCATGTCAGTTATTTAACTAGCTTCCTCTTAGACTTCTTGCTGCGTTTACAAAAAATCTTCAAAAATTGCTCTTTAGCTTAGACATAATTAATTTTAATAAAATACTTCGAGTCCAGTATAACATTGGTTAAATATATATATAAGAATATATATATATGGTTAGTTCTGGTTTAGTTTATGTATTTTACTTCTATTTTATATCTTTTGTATTGTGAACTTGCTCTCGTAATATTGTTTTGTGTTCAATTCTATTAATAATTTCTATATAATGTGGTTTTTAAGGGCCACCCCACCCATCACAAAATAATAACGTCCAACAGTTGGCCATAGTACTCTCTATCTTTGTATAACAATAATTTATATCATTAATTTTTCGCACATTCTCATTCTTGGTTAATTATTAAATCATATTTAAAGCATAAGTTAAATCATGTTATTATATCGATTGAGATAAAATAAAATCTATATCTATTTATTTTTTTTAAAGACTTTACCTTATTGTATTAGTACTAATATAAAATAATAATAATATATAAATAAATAAAGAAAAAATAAAATAAAACGTTTGTTTTAACATTCCGATCAAATCGCCGTAGTTCTATTTTCCAGAGTAAGGTAAGTTTAGGTAATGTGGAATAGGTGTGTAATCAGCAACCACTCGTGTTGTACGTGCTATTGTTCTTTCACCAGGGGAAGGGACCTACAGTTTAACTACAGTTTACTCCGAACGGCGAAGTTGAGAAGCTTTTTCTAGACAGGAATACTCCTTGAGCATTGTCAGTGACTCGAAAGAGGTGGAGCCGTGAATTATCAAAGGTGGTAAATTCGGGTATCGAACCTGGCACCCTCTGCGTGTGAGTCGACGCACTTATCCACTACGCCACGGCGACACACATAAAGACTTAGTTACTCCAATTATTTAGCTTGAGTTCAATATAAATAAAGCAGCATTTCTAAAGATATTCACCTGTCGGGTAATGTGGAGTATAGATATAGGGTAGTACTCCACATTTTAAGTGAGAAATGTGACCCAGCTTCCAAAGCAAAGGCAATGGTTGGCATCAAGAATAACGAAATAAGTATAAAGCGAACAACTTTAAAATATTTATATGAAATGGAAAACCGTTTCTGAGGTTGAACAGGAACCGATGTTTTGAATTTCTTATACTATACAAATTCGTACATTAATTAATCTGGGTCGGGTAATGTTTAGAGCTGCTCTACATTAACCGCACTATGGACCCGCATTACTTACCACTTTTGTAAAAGGTCCGTTTTGCACTTTTCTGAAACTCGTGCAAATATTTAATTCATGTGAGTAAAATTAAGCACAATGGTAAGTAAATTCTGTTCCCAACACCTCAACTAACTACTTATTCAAAAAAGTATTCAATATTCAATAATATTGATAAGATAATAAGGGTTATCCACATTAACTCCCGGTTCAACTCTTTCTAGTCACAGACAAGGCTCCAAGAGAATAACTATCGGAAAAAGTTTCTCAAAAGCTGGGCCCTGTCTCTCTACGGGCTGTAGTGCCATCCATACGATTTTTTCTCGAAGTTTGAAGAAAATTTAGTTTTTAACAGCAGATTTTGGCTTTATGGTCAAGAAATCGTGTATCACTGGGTTGGTTTGAATAATCTCTCATGTGTCACTAAAAGCGAAATTCGTCACACGTCTTGATCGGATCCATCTTGTAGGTAGGTAGGTAGGTAGGCGGGGCTGCTAGTGAATGCACCAGCACACTTAGATCATGTTGGTCCATTGTGATACCCACAATCAGACTACTACCACCGATTGACCACTCCAGTTATAGTGCCGTTAATTTGATCCCAACGGCTAAAGGTGACTGGACCAGATTTGAAATCGAGATAAAAGCGTATTAACTTTACTTTCACTGGGATTCGCACAGTTGATCACGCTGACCAGGGGCGGGCACTTAACAAACTGCGCCATCAAGTCATTTGTATAAATTAACGAATTTCGATTCAGGATAGTTAACATATCCTTATGCACATATCGTTGACCTTCAAATCAGGTGACCGTTTGCCAATTGAGTTTGCTGAGTGTGTTTCGCAATGTCCCGTAGTGCGAATATATCAAATGCATCTGTGCATGCACACCAGACCTGACAAAAACCAGCAATCGCTAAATCTGTACATTTTAAGAGGAGAGTCACCGACAAATCCAGGAAATATTCATTGCCATACATCCCGCGAAAAAGCTCCTCCACCATTCTGATCCACTTCATAAACCATCCCCCAAATACTGTATCACATGAGTAAACATCCCCAAGCATATTTCTTTATAATCCCCACAATGCAGAGCACCAAAGTCATATCTCACTGTCAAGAGCATTAGATACTGCAACAGTATCTTCCACTCCGTACACACCCACTGCTGCAAAAATAAAGATATCCAAGGCGAAGCTCACCAACTCCATGGTGGTCATAAAACCCCTCACCATGCCCAGCAACACAGGCACTAGCGTCTGCAGAGCAAATAACCATCTAATTACTTTATTTCTTATTTATCCATGTTATCCCACTTATCGCATTGAGAGTACCGCGATTACACGACACTACGCGTCGCCTGCAAACAAGATACTGATGCGGCAAACTGAGGGCCGATAACGTCGCATGCAGCACCGTATCGGGCAAATTCAAAAATCTTTTATCGCTCCGCAAATACAAATTTGCTGCAACTGATAAGGCAGACGGCAGGAAAAATTGTGAGGCTGCCAAAAAGAAATTAAATGCCAACGTGGGGCTTATACAGTCACAGCCAAGCCAACATGACCTCGGTCGTTGGGGAGGGGTTGTGGGTGGTGGCTGGTGGGGGTCACGGTGTCAGGTGGATTCTCCTCAGAATCCTTGTCGGATACTTACAGCTATCGAAGGTGCCAAGAATAGTTTTTGATGCAACTCTCATTTATTGCCGAATAATTACATATGGAATTGGGTGACAGGTCCAACTTGAGATGCTTTCATTCGCCCAGAACTGAAATCCAAAAGTGCGGCAATGCAGCTCTGGCGACACAGTTCCGCCCTGCAGGACGACGACCGGCGAACGACGACGGAAAGAAATGTCTGATTTATTCGATGTCTGTCGTGTGGCCGGCAGGATATGTATGGATCCAATTTTTCTCCTCACTCCACTCTCCATCTTCCTTCAACCTAATAATGCAAATTTCTTAAAATTTATTGAACTGTGTCCAGGATTGCTGTGGTGATTTAGAATCAGTCCTTGAACGGAAAGTAGATTTGTTTCCGTCGCTTTGTTGAGCATATGCTTCTATGCGAGAGAAGCAAAGGCAAATATTTGGGTACATGTTCTGTTTGGCATGGTAATTCAGGATTTAAAATGCAAGCTTTGTTGCCATGTTTGCCATCACCAGGTGCGAGTTGATTTATGTGCGAATTATAAAGAATTTTCCAAATTGTGATCTTATCAGTGCCAGACTGAGACTTTTAAGGCGAATAAACATATTCTTTTTTTTTTTTTTCTTCTGCCCTGGGGTATCAGATCTTTGATTAGGGGAGTGAATGTATTTCAGTTTCACTCGGTATACTCTGGTTTTGGGTGAGATAAGCACGAGAAGTGGATATGTGTTTAAGCAAAATTAATGTCTTACATGCGGGTGCTTTAAAATAGTTGAATTGAGGCTTTAATAATTTTAAGGTGAAATTAAATAAAGGAGCTTGCACCAGAAGACTTTACACTTTACATTGTTTCGGTTCTGGAAAGCTGCATGATTGAAAAGGAAGTTAGGGTGGAATTTTTGCTTCTCCGAAAGGAGATTGCATTCTTTTAGAATCCAATGGCTCTGACATGAGTTTAAGAAAGATAGGCCCTGATCCGTTCAGAAGAATGTTGAAGGAACTATCCGAATTTATCGATTTAGCGTCAATCACAATAGTTGCTTAATTGTAGGCAAATATCTTTTACAAGAAGATATTTCGAAGTTCTACGAGTCGAAACTTCTGTGAATGGGTCGAATATCAATTACAATTGAATACGTTGTTTTACCTTATAGTTGTGGTTAGCTTCACTCATTTGTTGATTGGAAGATAATAGACATGATATTGTTGCAACGCCCCTAATTAGTGGTCCAAGGTCCTGCGAATGTGATGTCATGATGTGATGTCAGCATTAGTTCCGAGTGCATGGGTCCTAGGGTCGCTGGCTTGAGAACTAAATCATATGATTCAATACGCCAGCTTTCTTCTAATTAGCATAGAAACCTAGATACACATAAAACGAGATTTTAGAAGATGTCAATTTGAGTTACAAAGGGTGTTTTTTTTGTACACGAGTAGAACTTTATGTAGAAATAAGTACATAAAACTGAGTATACACTTAATAATGACACTTGACTGCTAAACCACCAAGTGTGACCTTTTCGGGATGTTCTCGTGATATGACAATGTCGTCAGTTTGAGTTCCTCGAAGCTGACAAGCTATGAAAATTAGGCAAATATAGTTTCCTACTGGCTTTAGAAGACTAAATTGTTTGTGATGCGAATGTAGTTACATATTTAAATCATGATCCACTCTAGGCTATGCTCATATTACATACAATGTAAATTATCAATTAGTATAAAAACTATATTCAAGATCTTTTTCTTATATACAATAAGTGGATTTGTACCATTTTCAGTCAATTTGAATTGTAAAATAAATTTTTGAAAAACTATGCTCTCATATTGCTCGTGCAGAATAGTGGCATCAGCCTAAGCCACTATGTTATTGGATTTTTTGTTGTAGAATCTAGTATGCAAATACAAGGGAATAGTCATAGATTCGTACATGACATATCTACATGGAACATAGGCAAATGTACAAGTGTGTCTAAAATTAAGAAATCAGAACAATGTTGTGCTCATTGATGACAGCGGATGTGGGATAGAACCATTCCTGAGCTGGCACTACAACAATATTAAAAGAGAGTCTCCTTTTGCTTGTGTTTGAAGGATATCCCAGCAAGTATAAGGTAATCATTAAAATCATAAAGCATAACCTTATCCTTCGTTTCAAGGAATTCGATCCATTATTTAGGTATTAGTCGATTGTTAGTTTTTAAGTTTAGTCCAAAATCGACAGCTGTGGAATAAAAACCAAATTTAAAGACTATTCAATGTATGCTAAGAATGAACACAACTAGTTTACTTGCAACATTCGCCGGTATATGTCGCAGGAACCGGGTCGCTGGCCATACGGCTATTTAATTATGCAGCCATAAATAAAGATGTGTACAAAAAACAGTTTTTCTAGCCAGACGTGCTGCAGGGTTTCTGATTTTTTGAAGATTTAATTTTGACACTAAGCGCAGTTTACTGCTGGCTACTGCAGGTATGCAGCCGGTAAAAGTACTAGGTATATAGCTGCCACAAGCAGCGAACTTGAAATTTTTGACATACCACTGCAGCGCTATTGAACTTTCCAGTAGAAAATCCCTGTGTAATAGAGACTTATATTTGTGTGACATTAATATTACATTTGTATAGAAAGGGTTTTTCAATAGGTACTTGACAACTTTGAATTTAATTTCTGAACGTACTCTTCCACTAATCAGAAATGAAGTATTACAGAGATACCCGACTCGCTGACTCGCGAATTTGAGTGCCTTTTCGACGGATATTCATAAATTGTTGACAGTTATTCACGAAATAACGTAAAAGACGTTCATTGATTGGTAAATTTGTTTTAAGAACACGTTATAAAAAACAGTTGTCAAAAATCTTAAGGGGCAAGAGAGTTAGAAGTCGGGCATCTCTGTAATATTTCATTCAATCATCGCACTGTCACTGTCAATGTATTTAGTAAAGTGAACTTTTTCATCATGGCAAAGTACATGAACGATCAAAGTCTGCAAATTATACAAATTTTCTACCGAAATTTGAAGTCGGTGACCGCAACTTTAAGAGCGTTAACTCCAATTTTCGACGAAGCTCATTCTGGGCTCAATGGATTCGTCAATAAGCAAAGTAGGCATTATTGGTCGGGTGAAGATACGAATGTGCTTCATGAATCACCACTTAATGGACACAAAATAACTGTTTGGTATGGTTTGCATCCCGGCGGTGTTATTATGTCCATATTTTTTGGTCGACGATAACGATCGTCACGTTACTGTGAATGCTTAGTGTTATCGCGCTATAGTTATTTTTGGCCCGAATTGGAAGATATGGACTTGGGAAGCAAGTGGTTTCAACAGGATGGTGCCACAAGCCATACATCACACGTTACCATTGATTTATTGAAAAGTAAGTATGGTGAGCGTGTTATATCAAGAATGGGCCAGTCGATTGGCCGCCTCGTTCGTGCGATTTAACACCGCTTGACTATTTTCTGTGGGGCTACGTTAAGTCATTGGTTTATGCCAACAAGCCGAAGACGCTGGAAGAATAAAGAGCCAACATTGAACCCGAAATAGCGGCCGTTCCGGCCGAAATGTCTAGCCGAGTCCTTGAGAATTGGGTCCAACGAATCGACGTGCCCGCGGTGGCCATGTTAATGAAGTCGAGTTCCATTCATAAATCTTTTGATCGTACTTAAAATCGATAATAAAGTTTTTGAAATATCTCAAAAGGTTTGCGTTTTATTTAAAGAAACAAAATTGTTAAGTCCTCTTGGGAAGACCCTTTACATATGCTCTGAAAGAGAATATTCGACATTTAATTTTAAGATTAAGCTCGAAAACCTTAACAAAAAATAAAATTTGACCTAATCAAGCAACTGAACCGAAGCAGCTTGCAGTCTTAATGAACACAGAAGAAGAACCTAACGTATCATGTCGACGAGATCCTTTTAAAATAATTCACAAAACCCATTGGAAATGTTTGGACTCTCCTTTTTGCAATCCTCGTACGTTTTGAACCATTCTCAAAGAAATGAATGCAGTTTGACTAAAGCAAACAGAAAGAATGTTAAGTGCGTTATTTTTTGCGATCAACATTTTCGTAGAAGAACAAACATAACCGCTCAGAAACATCAACTTCAAAGCGAAATTCATTTCGCTAAATTCAACACAGCACACACTCATCTCGTTTTTGGTTTCTGCAAATATACAAAAAAAATCACATTTCAACACGCATCCACAGAGACAGAGATAGCTACTCTCATTCGGAGATTCTAGTGGAAGGACATTGGTAGAAAAATAACGTATTCCTCATTTGCAATGTTCAGATGCAGTTGCACATCGTAAATGATAAAGCATTTGGTGTCCTTTTTGTGGTAACACGATTCTCATTATATCATGCTGATGCCAGGAGGAAGTCCATCGTAAAATGCCGAATTAACCCGATGGCCTTTGTGGAATAAGTATGAGCTTGCACGACAGCACGGTTGCGTGTTCGTGTGGAATCTTGTAAAATCAACATGACCATGAATTTAATGACAAAGCCTGAATGGGATGTGCTCCTTGCATGCGGCGAATGGAGGTTAAAGTAATCATCTAGAACTTCTTCTTTTTCCAGCAAATCTATTTCGTTGTCGTTCCAATTCAAGCCAAGAGACCAGGGATTTGTAAACTTCAAAAACAAGAGTACACACCAGTCTTGACACTTCAACGACAATTTGGAATGGAATTTGTTTTTTTTTTTTTCGTTCTCCACAAAGCAACGAGTGTGCGATTTGTGGAGATGGCACCCTCGCACAGGGATCAGCGGGAGATTAGGGAAAAAAATGAAATCAGGGGAGTATGCAAATGAAGCTCGTACCTTCGGTCTGATGGTTTGGATGTTAAAACTATTTTTTCCAGAAAAATCTGCTTGTAGCTTGGACCATCTGGGACGGGAAGAGGTCTGGTGGCGGGCATGTTATTATGTGTGTGAAAGCAGTGAGGGTCACGGTTTTGTGTCTGTTTTTTGGGGGACTTACAACCAGTTCAGTGGGATTAGGTCGGGTCTGGCGGGGCTGAGTTCACTGATTTGTTCAAAAGTGTGTTTTTCTATTTAAATTTTCGACGACACTCTGTTGATAACTCTGAATAGGAGACAAGTTAGTTTTGTGAATGGCAACACAAGTGCGATTGTTGTCATGGGTAAATCTTTAAAATCAGTGAAAGCCTTTGACAGCACTTATATATTAAAAGTAGGAGATAATAATGGATTGAATGACTTTTTACTGCATAGCTTACTGGTTATATTTATGTATATTTAAGTAGTGACCAGGATCGGCTTCGCACGAGTGCAATGTAAATACTAATGTACAAGGCCATGCCATTCGATTATTTCTAAAACGAATTTGTACAAAATAATAATAAACTATCAGTACAAACCTTCCTTTTGAATCACTCTATCTTATGATAAGAACTGCATTCAAATCCGTTACGTAGCTTAAAAGTTATAAGCGTACAGTGGAGGTGATGGTGAAAAGTAACTAAGTCTCCAAAAGTTTCCACGCGACGTCTCGAATGATTTTAATAGACAGCATCAACAATTTAACAGGATATGGAGAGGTGCGAGCTTCTGTGCTATGCATTTTACTTTAAGGCAACATTTTGCACAATGTTAAAAACTAGTTTGGCCCTATGACGCTTTTGAAAGCGACAGTATGCCACAGTAAGCCAAAAATACAATTAATACTTCTTTTTTTATTGTTATTGTACCAATTTGGCATAATGTCCTGTGGCACAATGATACGGCACCTTTTCTTACACTCGAAATCAAAACGGTTTGCGTTTGGTGTCGTCGATGTGACCATCATTATCGGCATACCCTGTCTTTTCGATTGTAGGTTCAAGTTGGAGTATTGTCTTTGAGGTATAATTTAATTTAGTTGAATTGCATTGGAAATAGAAAATATGATTGATGTACGATCACGTTAAAAAAAAAAAAAACAGTCCAAGGCCACTCACCAAATAAGGTCAAAGAAGTTCGTCAAAACATATGACTTAAGCAAACGGCTTTATCGTGTGCATTTATCTTTCAGCTGATTCAGTTTCCGCTGTGTACTGTGTCATGATAAAAATCTTTTTTAGAGGACGACACTTAGAGACTGTGTCTACATTTGGGAACTCCAACAGGGTAAACATTAGAGTAACGTGAGAACACATTAAATATGAACTAAAAATGATGTTGCTTGCTTAGTCTACCACGAACTTATTTTTTATTCTTGATTTTTTATTATATTTCTGCCATGTAAAATAAATATACTAAACTTCTTTATACAAAAATTTCAAATAAAAGGAATAATTTGTTGTGCACGAAAATAAATATAATATTCATAGTCTGACAAGTTGAAATGCGAATTTTCTATACAATACCCGTGGGCATCTATGGAGGCTAAGGAGCAATAAAAGAATAGTCAAGTCAATCGAATTCTTGGATTCAGTCGTAATTAACTCAAAGACATCCATTACATGCATATACCTTAATTGAATCGTTTATTTTCATTCTTTGAAATGAAGAATTGCTGAGTAGACGTATTTGATTCTGGTGACATTATTTTTAAGAATTCTGATCGAAAACGTATCACATTGTGAACATAAAACAATTGTGCTCTCAGACCTGTGTGTATGGTTGCTTATTCATTTATTTGTATGGTGTTCGGAAAAATTAAAAGTTACAAATTAAAACAAAGTTTTCTTTTTTTCCCTCTTTCAACGTAATTTTCTTTGTTTTATTTGTATATACATTGAGTTCCGATCATCTCAAAATTCAACCAAAGTTTATGTACGCACTCATGTCTCCACCAAAACGCACCCCCTCTCGCACCAAAAGTTCTGTCGTTGAAAGATCACCTGGTTGCAGTTCATCTCCTCTCAACACAGCATCTTCAAAACGGCAAGAAACAATGTTTCTCGATTATAAGACTTGCTTGGACCAACAGCTTCCTCAGAAAGTGAGTCCATCGTAATGTTACTCTCCAACAAGGTAGACTAGGCCGAAAAAAGAATAGCCGATGAGCTTGACAGTATGAGCAAAGCAGTATAAATGATTTAAAGCTAACCGCGTTAACAGCTATTATTATCTAGCAATTCCAATAGAAAATCAGAAATAATTTCACTAGACACGAGGTTAGACAATCCTAACATTTCACTACCTAATGTCACTCCTGACTGCAATCAAACAAGAGCTTTGTTGCAAAAAAAAAACACAGACGAGCTTACCAATGTAAGCAATCAATGTTTAAAATTAATTTTAATTTACCCTACTACAAAAACTATGTTTGGACGTCTGTCGCGTATTTCCGAAAAATGAACAATAACAAACAACTTCGTCGCGATGACATTAAATTTGGAGGGAGGGATCCGCTCTTTTTTCCAAGAATCGTTATTTTTTTCCTGCAAGGCGTAGATAACTGCGTCGCCACATGAACCGTTATAAGTCCAACTACATGATTTTTCAAAAAGTGGTGACATGTCAAAAGCAGTAAATGTGACCTAGTACACTTACTCCAACCGTACGCTATCACATTTTTGCTACGCGGAAAGGTTATTCTTATAATATCAAGAAACTGACTTCATTTGAAAAAACATTTTATAGCATTAATATCTGAATATGTTTCGGGCATGGCTGCGGTCACATCTCAATTTTTTCTATTTCGCACTACATAAAGTATATTTCAGCAATAACACGTCTAATGTTAGCTTCCAAGTAAAACGAAGAAGCTAGTAATCAAAATATTTCTAACTTTCCGTTCTCACACTGAGGCATGAGATACTCCAGAAACGTTTTAAAGTCGTGCAGCAAACGGCAAATACAATGTAAATTCAAATTCATATTTTATTTAATTGAAACATGCCCTTTTCAGCTATGTGAATATGTATTTGGGAAGTAAGAGAAATTTGTATTGGGTGGAGTCCATGTTAGTGCAATTTAAATTTAGCGACTAAATGTAAGTACAAATGTTGTGCTTTATTAATTTTTTCCAGCATTGCAGCACAAATTAATTATCTTTTTATATACATCAATCCACCTAGCTAGTATGACGTTAGATATTTAAAAAATACTATTACTAACTTATAAAACTTTAATACAAATGCTATGTAAGATTGGTTTCACTTTCTTTGCGATTTTTAATTTATTAAATTTTTTCTGTAATAATAAAATATTTATACACCTCAGTATGAGGAAGGCTAATCTTACTAACTCTGTACCACCGTTGACTGTAACAATTTAACCACTGTCCTTTTAAAATGCATCTGGACCAGTGACTCCTCCGGCTTATAAGGCACACAAAACGTTGATAGTTTCTTGTGTTTGAAAATAAATTTAAAAAATTTGCAAACAATGTCTGGCGTAATGAACTAGAATTTTTCAAGTAGCTGTCACAGAAATTAATGATGTAAATTTAAAGTCCGCCGTCTCTAAAAAAAACATCCTTTAGTTAACACGATAATTTCTTTTTGAGAAGTCTAAATCCTTTTCCTTATACTATTACCTTAAACTTACAGTCTTGGATTCAACAAGCCTAATCGAGGACCCATAAGGGTGTCCTTTTTTCATTCATGTCGTAGCTATACTTGAGTTGTCAGACAAATGAGGTGGCGATCGCAGCCTAGAGGATCTGCTCCACTTCATCAGAGCAAAATCGGTTATCTTAGAACACATTCAGTGTCAAGAAATGTGAAACATTTCAACATAAAGAAACATTTACTTCAAAATCAGACCTTAGCGCAGCTATCTCTTGCAGAGCTTCCTAAAGCAATAATACAGAACGCAACGAAAATCCATGACGAACATTATTATTTCAACGAGTCCTACATTCAAATAATGAGGCTTATAATGATCAAGGCACTAAACGCGTCTTCGATTACTGAGTGATGCGTCGACACCGAGTGCTTATGTTCAATTCCTGATTCGAAAAGCTCAAGCCGAAGGGCTTGAAAAAAATATCTTCTTCTTCTAGTTCTTAAAGCAAGATGTTACTCTCAGCATTCAGTGTCTTGAGAGGTGGTGTTGATGTGGATCAAATGTATCGCTAAGTCCTTGAAAATTATCAGAGCTTGCAAAGACTAGGTGAGAATAATAAGCGGTTGTTAATTAATTACACAACAATAAAAATGAAACAACAAAATATTTATGGTCTCATTTGAATGACATTTAATACGTACATGAGCCATAAATAATGCCAGTCATTTCGTTTGTCTGTTGAAGTATTATTTAATTTATTAATTCCACTCAAACACAAACTATTAGTGGCGTCAAAATCTGTTAACCTGCGAATGATAAATAAATCCACCTTTTTATATCAATTTAATAAATTTAGCCTTCATTGAAAACATTCCACAGAGAGCCGGTCCATCAAATCAGTTTGAATTGCGTACAGTTGACAAAAAAGAATATGCATTGCATCATGACAAATTGTTTAATGGGTCGAAACAATTTATTCCACTCAAAGTACCCCGGAGTGGTGACAAGTAGCGGATAGAGTTGCAGCTGCAACAAAAAAGTGCTGAAAATTTATTGAAAAATATTTTGATTTTGCAAAGGAGTTATGTTTTCTCATTTCCCGCCAGCGGAATTTCAATTTCCCACCGCGCTGCCGTGCCACAGAGCACGATGAATTCGATACGCACAACAGAAGACATCCGTGTGCGGCTTTGCACTGGAGTGCATCGCTTAAGCTTTGCAACAATTTGGTTTGAAATCGCTGCAATAAAAAGAGGAATCCAAGAGGTTGTTGTAAAATCACAGTTTAGTGTCCACGTTCAGCTGTGCCCTCACGTGCTCTGCATTGATGGTCTTCTTTTGCAACTGTGCCGAGCTGTGGTGGTTGATGCATGTCAACGTATCCCTTACCACAATTGGTTGCCCTTTCGGGAGGGTTCCGCGGGTATGGTCCCACTTGCAGGACACCCACTTGACAGGCGTGCGTTTTTTAAATGCGCTCCGCTACTTACGTGCATAAACATTACCTTGGCGCACTGTTCTCGTTTTGGTTTGTGTGATGGTGCCTGCTTTTCAAGGGATCTGGGGCAAACGAAAAAACGTCGCTCGGGTGGATAGCGGCGGAAAATCGTTGCACACTTCCTTTGTTGACGCCTGCACCAAGAGGGGATGAAGAAAGCAGAGAAGGTTTTATTTCCGTGAAGCGGAAAACAATTGCTAAGCCCCCCATCCTCCGCGTTGCTCGAATTCTGATAGGATCCCACGGCAGGCTGAGTCGTGCAATGAGTGAGAGAGTGAGAGTTAAACGGCTGAATCTGGGTTAGGCAGTGTCGTCCGATTGTGGTATGAATGAGATGTGTGCCAATGCCATAAAGCAGTTGTACGTCAGTGAACCATGCATCAGTGTGTTTGGGTGGTGAACTCGGCTAAACGGTGTGCATTTCATTCATCTCCAGGCGGTGAGGGTGAGGATGAACTTGATGATTAAGGTTGCAAAGGGTAATGTCAAGACAGATTTTTTTTGACGTGAACATCATCGTTTGTGCAGAAGCACTGACCCTGAGAAGGCTTGCATTGAGTGCTGCTGTGAAGTTCTAGGTTTTTAAGTGTAATTGAGCTGCACTCATGCCGATGAAGGGCGTTCGTTTGAAATATTTGGCAGGAGGCAGACACAATAGGCTTCGCATTTGGTAAGTGAAACGATGTTTTCTAGGATGTGTCAGTAGAGGAAGAGGGATTGAGTAAACAAAGTAATAGGAAGTCTTTTGTTGTTGCTAATTAGCTAGTTTATTGCTTTTCAACTTATGAACGTAGAACTTTGAATAGGCAGCGTTTGCGAGTAAGTTTGCACGTTGGAGTTGATATTCTACTCCAAAAAATGTAAACAGAATATTTTCTTCAAATATATAAGACCTACCTTTTGTCGATTTCTTGTTACGAGTAGTCTCATGCCCGAAAATGGGAGTAAATAAACAAGTTCTGAAAATGGAGAGAAAATCAAAATATTATACATAGTATAAAGATGCATGGCTTCGAGTCAGACTATTCAACAGAAATCGTTGATATATCTCCTTGTGTTGCCATTGGGTGTTAAACGAATAGTTTTTGACGTTAGTTAGGGCTACACTGTCAACAACAAGTACATCTTCTGCAACTGAGGAAACCAAGAATGGTTACACGCATATGCTGAGAGAAACTTCAAAACAGTGACCTGCGGCATGATCTTGCACGAAACATATCATTGAACGCGGCTTGGAGTGGCTGGTGGTGGTGAGAAAAGAACAGTGTGTTTTAAACCCGGAGTTCATGTTTCTCTTAAAGGACTTTGCACATGCTGGTATGCCGGCGGGTATGCCGGTAAGAGCCTGGAAGTCGATTATAGATCTGTGAAAACGATGTTTGTTTGCAAAGAATTCGCCGATTCGTAGGAAGCAAAATCAACATAATCGAAGGAGTGAAAGTCAAAGAAAAATTGAGTTTTAAGGCTCTCTCGTGTCATTAAGGTTGCCTGGTAAAGTGGTAAGACACCTGGCAATTGGTTAGTTAGGTTAATAGTTCCTATTTTCAAAAAGGAAATATGCATAGGAGTGCGCTTCAACTACAGGGGAATACATCCTTTAAGTTTCCCCGGAAAAGTCCACGCTCAGGTGTCGGATATGCGACTGGTTGGCAGACGCAGGACGGGGTGGTTAGACTAAGTCCATAAGGAAAACTCTTGATGAGCTAGAGTTGATAACGGATGATCGAGAAGAAGATATATAGGTATATATAGTTTATTAGTTTTTGTAAAATCTTAACAATTTAATTTGAATAAATTTATAATAACTCATAGCATGTCGAAGGATTAGTTTTTTAAAACTAACAACATCTGTTTCATTCTTATTATTTGTACTTTAATTGTTGAACAATTGTGTTCATTTATATGTAATATCATTTTGAGATCTTTTCCGCCTATACAAAGATAAACGAAAATCTCCTACAATCCTTAAATTGTAATAATTTCCTACATCTTGCAGATTTTTTCTTTGTAAGTTAATACATACGATAAAGTCAATTTTTTAATTTATAACTAAAAATGAGTAAGTTAGTTTTCAATCTCTTTTCAATATTCAACTATTTTAGTGCTTTAAGCATATTAATACTACACGTTGTTAACCCACATTTTGGAATACATCTCATCGATCTTTTTTGGAGAATTAGACAATTATTCATTTTAGTGCAATTACATAAATATAAAATTGACGAACAATATTCAAAATTTCCGGCAATACAATTGAATTGATGATAATGTGATGTGTATTACCAATGAGACTTGTCGTTCTCTTATGAGCCGATGTTTATTTAATTACAAGTGGATATATAAATTTAACTTTTAATTAATGTTGACTTATGCGTAATCTGTGTAAATATTATATTTGCTATATCCTATGTCAAAAAAGGTTTTAGACAAGGCGACGCGCTGTCATGTGATTTACTTAACATCATCCTGGAAAATATCGTGCAAGACTCACACGCCAACACTAGAGGCACGATCTTCCAGAAGGCCGTACAACTGTTAGAATATGCGGATGACATTGACGTGATTGGCAGAACACAGCGAGCCGTTAATGAAGCGTTTGTTGGTATTGAAGCGGAGGCGGCCGAAATGAGTTTAGCGGTGAACGAGGGCAAAACGAAATATATGCTGTCATCGAGAAAGGACGTACAACATCGACGACTTGGCCAAAACAACACCAGTATCGAGATTAAACGCAGAATTACTCTTGCCAATCGCTATTTCTTTGGGCTCAAGAGGAAATTGAGTAGTAGAGTCCTCTCGCGAAGGACCAAGCTAACGTTATATAACACCTTGATCATCCCTGTCCTGCTCTATGGTGCGGAGGCATGGACAATCACAAAAGCGGATGAAGAAGCACTTGGTCTTTTCGAGAGAAAAGTTCTGCGTTCACTCTTTGGTCCTGTCTGCGTTGATGGTTATTGGAGAAGAATATTCAACCACGAACTGTACGTGCTGTACAGCGGCATGAGCCTAGTTAGGCGTCTACGGATTCAACATCGAAGATGGCTAGACCATGTAGAGCGCATGGACAACACTGCTCCAGCCCGAAGAGTCTTCGACTTCGAACCAGTGGGACAACGCAATAGAGGACGCCCACGGAACCGATGGCGCACCCAGGTGGAGAAGGACCTCAATCAACTTGGTGTGCGCAGTTAGAGACAGCTGGCTAAAGATCGTGCCGGCTGGAGAGGCTTACTGGTTGAGGCCCAGGTCCACCCCGGACTGTAGCGCCACCAGAAGAAGAAGAAGAAGAATGTCCTTTGTGTCACTGTGATTGTTATTTTGTGAATGTTATTTTGGGTCGCAGTCTTTTTATATACAGTGGACTCGCCCTAAGGCGAACTATCACGGGAAAATAATAATAATATGGGTAGTCCGAGACGGGCTTGCACTTAGCTTCTACAGTTCAAGTATAACTGTAAAAAAAAAACTCAACTATAACCAACAAATTACGATGTTCGTACTTTCATTTACCATCCACATAAATCGGCGAAATAATATAAATAAATACAGTGATATTTTACTTACAGATACTTCTATATTATCGACACCTCTCTTTACGAACAATTCGTTATGGCCCAGCATGATGATAGCTTTTCGTGTATTGCAACGCCATTACAACGGACGCCGTCTATACTGGTTATTGACAAAAATTTTAGTGTCTATTGAAATGCTTACTTCTAAGCAAAAACTCTCGACAAAAGTCAAAGTGAATCTTGCCAATTTGGTTGATGCCAATTTTCATAAAGAACTTGCATTTTCAATCGTTGGTCATCTTTGCTTTGATGGTATTTGGAGAAGAAAACAGCCACCAACTTTGTGACAGCTGAATAAGTCGAGTCAGAGGTCTACGGATTCAACTTAAGAAGGCGATGTAGAGCGTATGGCAATATTTCTCCAGCCCGAAGGGTGTTGGAATCCACACAAGTGGAACGACAACGGAAAAGAAGCACCTCAACAAACTAGGAGCGGGTTCACTGTATTATGAATATTTTCATTCCTTGTAAATTCTAAGCCTTAATCTTTTCTTTAAACGTTGTTTTAAATACAAATTGGACAATTCTCCTTGTAATCAGGCACAAGTAGTTAAATTATAACCGTATAGACTGAGAGTGAAAAAACGTATGGACTGCATGGAAGAGATTCAAGATTCAGATTCTTGATTTCCCTTAACCTATAAATGCTTCGAATTCTCCGATTCTCATCGGAGACACTTCTTCTATTCCTAAAGAAAAGCAATCAATTTGAATATTAAATAAGAATAATCTCTCCAATCTTTTTAGGACACAGTTGGTGGTTCATTAGACCATTATGCAGCAGTAAAATAACCATTTTCATTATGATAATAAAATTATCTCGTGGTGTTTTTATGATACCACACGGATTGCTTTCCGAAATTATTTCTTCACATAGCAGCTGACCCATGACCATTGGCATGGTGTTGAGTTAATGTTGATGTAATTCACATTGAGACGAACTGGGTCATTAAACAAATCATATTTTTAGTGGATCATGTTTTCGAATAATGACTTCATAAGCACATTTGTTGGGCTTTAAGAGATAGATATCATACCGTCTGCTCATTCAAATTTATACAAAGGATTTGATTTTGTCATGTTGCAATTCTTAAAGTTACGTTTATGTTGTGAATCCCGAAAATAATATTTGCAAGACCAAATGGAACAGATATCTAATTGATTAGAGAATGTTCATTGAATTCCAATTAATTACAACAGCAGCTTCTCAAAATTCGGAAAACTTTAGTTTTTTATGTCGTACTCGTTAAGGCCGTTGCCAGACAAATATTTTGTAGGCGGATATGATCTTTGAAAAATACAATTTTATTTTTTGTCTTGGAATCGATTGAGTAAAATAAAATACATACATATACATGCATATGTATTTTGACATCGTTTTCGTACGTATAAATTCATTTTTCAAATATTTTGACACATGAAAATCAAAGCAAGTGCGAGTAGTTTTCTTGAAACATATTTCAATTAACTATCTATACCGATAAAAAACACGGCTTATTTCCCAATCCGTGGTGACCGTGCGTTGTGGGTATGTGCTTCGACTCCTACGTCACTTAACTTGACTGCCTGGATTCGATTCCAGGCTGGCACGACCAAAAATAATTTGCATGGCCCCACCTCTTTCGAGTCCACTGACAATGCTCAAAGAGTAATAAAAGCACGCACAGCACGAGTGGTTGCTGAGAAGCTAGGCCCTGGCCCTCTACGGGCTCTTACGTCATCCAAATTATTATTATTATAATGTCCCATTCCAAAAATCTATATATGTATATAAAAATCATTGTTTTTTGTTCTTTATATACTCTTAAATGGTAAGACATAGAGCACTGATGTTTTTGGCAACTTTGTCAGAATTCTGTGAAATAGGTTTTGGTAAGACATTTTTATTACCATTTTTTTTTCGTGCAAAACTATAAAAATACAGTGGACTCTCCCTCAGTCGAAACTCTCTCTAACTCGAACTTTTTCGCCATATTTTACATACATTTCCCTCAACTTTCTATACTAAAACCTATCTCTAAGTCATACTCTCTCCAACTCGAACAAATTTTGGTATCGTGACAATTCGACTTAGGGGGAGTCCACTGTAGTCACAATTATATTGGACACATGATTGATGGGTTGTATCAAAAATACGTAGCAACACACTCCGGGTTCAGCTAGTATTTTATGAAATTTAAAATTGTATTCATTAAATTTTGTTTTGCTTTTTCCAAGTATTGACAGGATCAAAATATACAATGATGATAGAAGTTAAAGTTATGAAGCCGTTCAAAAGGGAATCATAAGAACTATCGTATTGAGGTTTTCAGGATCAGACGCGTTTACATTGGTCCTATGCTGCTGCTTTCAGAGTTTCAGTTTCCTGCCCAATACTTAAAAGGCCTAGCACAGTCTCAAAAATATCTTTAAATTCTAAACTTACATTTCTCTAATTTTTCGAAACGTATTTAAAACGAGAAAAAGAAGCGGATTGTAAAATTGTACACAATGGTTATGGGTACAAAAGCAAAATGCTTAAGCAGAAAAAGCTTATCAAAAAAAATAAAGACGTTTGAGATGAATTCTTAGTATCCCGTATGCGTTTGAAAATTTGTTTGAATATTAATAAGCCGTGGTGATTTTTTACATATCGAGTTCCACAAGTAAGTGGAAGGGTAGGTTCATGGACTCATACGCTGGGTGTCTAGTATTTCAATTCATGACACGAACAACTTGCATAATTCATGGTTCAACCTCTTTCGAGTAACTGACAATGCTCACTTAATGCACCTCTCTGTGCCTCTCAATCTTTATACTCGGTCATCTTGTGTCATCAACAACTCATTTACTATCTCAGTGGCCTGCAATAGATTTATACATTTATCGGAAATGATGAACTTGCGGCTCCTCTGTTTCTTCAGATGATTGAAGAGGCAGAAGACTTATTTATTTGACGCTACAGTCCGGGGGTGGACATACGCTTCAACAAACACAGCTTCAACCCTCTGCTGGTGGCAAGGTCTTGGTCTGGTCTGCCTCCAATTGCACACGTCTAGTTAGTAGAAGTCATTCTCCCTCGATGCGCCACTTTAGACGTGGGCGTTATTTGTTGCGTTGTCCCACAGGTTCGGAGTCTAAGACTATTCAAGCCAGGGTTGACTTGTCCATACGCGTTCGATATGTAGACTCCTGTCTAGGCGTTTATGGCTGTACAGCCTTTACAGTTCGTGGTTGAATCTTATCCTCAAAATGTCGTAACGCAAAAAGGACCAAAGATCGGTAGCAGATCGTTTCTCTCAAAGACACCAGAGAATTCTTTATCTAGCTTTGAGACCGTCCATGCCCCCGCGCCATAGAGCAAAACTGGGATCACCAGTGTCTTATTTAAAGTCAGCTGGGTCCTTTGAGAGACACATGCAGTACTCAACTGCCCCTTGAGCTCTTATAAAAAGCTTTTGACAAGGGTTGTTCTGTTTTTGATCTCGGCACTGATGTTGTTCGCAGAGGTAGACAAAGTCATTAACTACCTCGAATTATAATTCGCCATTTGGTCACTCTGCCCTAGTCATCGATGTTCTATGTCTTTTCTTGAGGACAGGATATAGTCCATTTTGTCCTTAATCCATGCTCGACCTAACGCTGAAGCCTTTCACTCCGGAATCTCTCTCTCTTGTTTAAAAAGTAAAGGATTGAACAAGTGATACAATTTTGAATAAAGAATATTTTTCTTTTAACTGTGTGACTGTGTGAATTTGTTTCCATTTTTAATACTTACTTTAACACCTTTAATCTTCATAATCTTCATCATCTTTTGACCCGAATGATCCACAAAAAGTGTCGAGGAGGTTATGAATGGAAAGAGATTTCCAGGCAAATCAATCGTCCGCTAAACTCTTAAGGATATGTGCTAAAGCGCAACCTGGAGAGTTTTTCCACTTGATCTCCCGTACGAAGTAGCGGTTGCTCAATGTTGAGTGGCTCGCGGGCTGCCGTATTTCTCACCATATCCCCGCGAGTAATTTCGACAACAACACGAAGAAATCTTATCTCAGCAACTTGCATTCGCTATCCTATTCTTTCGCTCAGGTCAGAGTTGGAATAAATACCTGTCATCTTCTAATAAATCTGTATTTCAAATATGCATTTTTAATTTTAAGAAGGTTTTGGGTTTGAATTAGCTATCGATTTGTGTAAAAAGTGTTACATTTTTCCCCACCCTGCGTAGTTGGGTGATGTAATACATCGCTCCGGTACGGCTGCATAACTTATACAGTGAATCCATTTCACGCCATGAAAATCAAGTGCTAGTGCCATAAACTAATTTAAAGCCATGTGCGGTATTATGTTCTGACTAGACAAGTGCATTTAAAACCCCTTATGGCGTCTGTATTCACTTACATTTGACGTAAGCTTGTCAAATGTTTTCACCCACATTTTCCTTGGGGACTTTGATATGGCAGTCATCCCTGACAAAGAAGAATGAGCGAATACCGTGTCATTCAAACTAGCGGCCTTGGAAATGATAATCAATAGAAGGTGAATATGAATTTTATCGAAATCACAAGAGATTTTCACTTCACACCGTACTTCGCGGTATTTCATGAGGCACCTTTCATGTCGCCAATCTGGTCGATGGATGTTGATTTTATTGTTCTCTGTTTGTAGAGTTGGTGACACAGCATCAATCAATTAAACAGAGTGGAAATACACTACATTGGGACACGTAGATCCAAGGCCATATATACATACAATATTATTATTCTTTTCCATTTTCGTTTTTGATCCGTTATTAGGGGTAGTATTGCTCAATATGTGTTTGGTTTGGTTGCAAAACTGTGTGAAATTCATGACCGCGTCCAATATAGAGAGAATTTCCGTTGTAAAGAGGTTGAAATGCATACTTTCAACCCGGGATTACGACGAGTTGTAAATAAAGACAGGTGTCCCCTATAGAGGGATGCCCGAAAAGAGAAGTTTCAATGTGCAATGGATTTCGTACAAGAAATTAATCCATTGATTCTCAAATATCTCATTGAACGTACTCAACTAAAGTATATTGCTTGACAAGTGGAGAGATTTATGGAGAGATTCTGCGTTAGAAGTGTTAATTTCATTTGTCTGGAATCACGGATTGGGGCAAGCGAGTACGGGCAAAGCTCATTCCGAGACTTTAACCTGAAAGCCGCCTAACCTCTGAGATGGTTTGGTGGAAGTCGCTAATTATGGAGTAACCACAGCGAAAAATGTGCTACAAGCGATAGTAACCGATTTCTTAGAGGACATGTTCATGTCTCTAACACCCCTATTGCGAGTTTCAAATATTAATCAATTGACGATTGGAAAGTTTGTCAGTCAAAAAGTTTCGGTATTATGTTGACAATTGTGAATAATTTCTGTTGTGAATGAGACATTTAATTGACAGCAGACAATTTCATTTGTTTTCCTTTTCTGTTGTTTCGAAAATTGTTCAAATAACCATGTGTTCAGTTGAATTAGCTTTGATATTCAATGATGAAGGTTTTGATGAATGAGATTATAAGGAGACGAAGGAAGTTAATGCTTCTAATCCTCTAGAACTAGAGGAAAGTATGTAGGTATGTATACGCATATAAAGCTCGGGAATCGAAATACAATCTTACGGCAATCCTTTTCAGTTTCGTGAAGAATTCTCGTTAAACGAAGGCAGCATTTTGCTATTTATTGCAAAAACTAAATGGAATGATAAGCTTTAACTACTCTAATGCTGAGAAACTACGGGCAAAACCATATTTTTCGAAGGAAGGATTTTGTAGTATAATATATCAAAATAAATCATAAATATACACAAATTTTGTTGTAATCAAAACGTTACAAGATTTAGAATTTTTTCGAAGCCTCCGCCTTCGTCTTCCTCAAAAATTGATATTTATCAAAAAAATTGATCTGAGTTGACACTCACAATACCACTTTGGCTCTATTCACAATCGAAAAATTAATAGCTATCAATCGTGCATTGATAATTTACAGTCGCAATACCAACGAGTCAAATTTATTGATAAGTATGGTTTATCGTTTATTTTTCGGCACTCGCAATAGTGGGCTAACATAAGAAGAAGATCCTTCCAAAAATACCCCAATTCCATTCACAAGGCAAAGACGGCACAAAAATTGTTAAAAGAAAAATAATTCAAACTTCCATTGTTAAATGTTCATCTTCAAGCCTATACCTCAATTCAGACTACAAATTATGCAAATTTTTAGTTTATTTATATATATAGTTATTTCGGTCATTTCCCACCAATACTTACTTATCAGGCATATGAACCATAACGGGTCTTAGCCTGAGTAATTGCTGCCTTCCATCGTAGACGGTTCTGGCCACTCTGTTTCCATTCATCAAGACCAAGCTGTCTTGCATCCGCGATGGCTTGGTTTTTATGCCGGAGACTCGGCCCTTCTCTCTTTCGCGAACTAGGATGCTCGGATTCGAAGACTCTTTTAGCTGGAGCGTTGGTGTTCATGCGCTCAATTTGGCCGAGTCAGTGCAGTCGACGGATTTTTGTTTTCTGAACTACATCCACATCCTGGTACAGGTAGAGTTCGCGGTTGTGTCTTCTCCTCCATTCGCCATCCTCGCAGACGGGACCATATATCCGGCATAGAATTTTTCTTTCCAAGGGACCAAGAATCAGCTTCGCTGTTTTGCTTAGCGTCCACATAATATGACTGGCAAAATTTTGTAGAGCATGATTTTGGTTCTACTAGTCAGGAGTTCTGAGCCCAGTTGTTTTAAAAGACCCGAGTAGCATCGGCTGCCAAGGGCGATTCTACGACAGATCTCCACTGTGATGTCGTTCGTGGAGTTCACGCTTAGCACGAAGTAGACAAACTCGGTAGTAGGTAGTAAACCTCGAAATTGTAGCTGTCGGTAGTGATGTTTTATCGTCGTATCTTTGCCGAAATCCTGTGCCGGTTTCCAACTGTTCGAAAGTCTTTAAGCCGAACTGCACAACCACGCTAACGAATATGGGATGCACCACAATCGGATCAGTTTTCCTGGGATCCTTAATTCGGCCGTCGCATCAAATAGCTCCTTGCGATGAATGCTGTCGTATGCGTATACTCTGGAGAAGGTCTTATAGGCGATGTTGATCAGGGATATACCTCTATAATTGTTGCAAGAGGTAAGATCGCCCTTTTTTGAATGGGAAACGTGGAGCTAATATTCCAGTCGTCGGACATGCTTTCATCCTACTGATGATCTGGTGCATTTCCTCTACCAGAAGATCGCCACGGGTCTTGAGCGCCATCACAGACTGCGGCCTTGTTGTTCTTCAGACTTTGGCTCTGCCGACGTTTGGTGGGAGGACTATTTCTTCGACTGGAGTTGGGATTTCTTGATTGCTTAACACTCTCTCCTGGTCAGGCCCGTTAAGCAGTGCTTCTTAAACACAACCACTATTACCTGCGGGTCAGTAACAAGGTTACCCTCACAGTTTCGAAGAGCCTGTGTGCCTTTTCTAAAGCAAGCGGCAAGGCTTGTGGCTTTTTTAAAAAAGGCCGGTATTGTCCTCGTATCTACGATATCCTTGAGCTGGAAGACTGGGAGATACCTTTTGGCAGTCGTTGAAGTTTCGAGAGAACGGAAAAAAGGTATAAGAGCGATGATATGATACTAAGAGAGTTTTTGGTCAGCAATATAGAAACTCTAGATAAGAAACTTTAATCCGAAGAATTGGGGAATTTCTGGAGGAAATAAGCTAGGCTTAGACCTCAGTTAATTTCTTCAGAGTCTTCAAGGTCGTTTTTCATTCAGCTCTAGATACAGCCACTTCGGAATGGTTTTGGAATTCACGAGCCAGACCTTGAGATTCCACAAAATTCAGAGATATTCGCCGGCCAGTGGTTAAAGTGGAATGTGGAAGTCTCCGTTAAATCACACTAACCTTATCTAACTGGGACCCAGTCTTTTGACAAGCATTATAATTTGTTTATCATTTAAAATTATTTAATTTTTCAAACACAATGTGTCATAATCTGTGACGAATTCTGTTTAATAATTCTAAGCCACCTACAAAGACTCGTTATCGCGAATGAGACTTGTTGAGCAAAGTCAATGAATATTTTTATCTACAAAATGTCATCCACGGATAAATTGTTTATTCAGCAAGATCGTCAGAAAACGTGCAAAAAATGCACGGAACGGATAATAAAAATTTGACAGCGTTGAGAGATGCTTTAAAATGTTATCATAAGACTTAGTCATTGCAATAAGTTGTTATCACTTGCGTTGTATTTTTAGACGGAATCTATTTGAGAGCGTGATGCATATTTTTTGTTATATGAGATTGGAGCTTAGTAAGGTTTGCGAGTTTATTTGGTCGTTATGGCAGTCATCGAGATGAAGTCACTAATGCTATGGAATTTGTAATATTGTGTACTCCTCCTGTATCCGGTATCCTCCTCCGGTATCCTCAACACTTTGATATGGTCACTGGCGACGGGGAATAGTTCCTTGTATAATGTTTTAATTTTATATAATGGCTCCCCTTCTATCGATTATCTTTTTGAGCTCTAGTGCGAATTCGATACCTCTTTTCAAAGAATATCTTCACTTGCTTTTAAAGCATAACCACTCCAAATCAAGATATCCTAATGTCGTTGCTTGTAGCCAATGCAGATGGATTAAAGGTTGACGATAAGTATGATATTCATGCGGAGTTTTGAATGTGTACTTAGTCTCAGTAGGCAACGGATAATTTTGTTCTTAGTTTAGTTTTTCTGCCATATTCCATAGTGATTATTTAATGAAGATACTGATCGTGATAAAAAATGTGATTATCGTTTATATGCCTGCATTTATAATAATATAGTATGTACTTAAACTCGACTAATGTTTAACTAAAGCAGAGATAAAGCTGTTAGAGAAGACATAGGATCAGGACCGGCAAACAAGTTCAAGTGAGTTCAAATTTCAAATGAATTTCGCTAAGCTTATTTAGTGGAACACATGACATTTGACTCGTGACAAAGTAGTCTACATCGTGACAACCACATTCACCTCTACATGAGACAGGACCGTTCTTGTAAATAAGAATAAACGTTACCAAAACTTTGTTAGAATGACAAAACAATTATGAACAGTGGATAATTGTCATGTATGCGTGTTAACTGTAGCAAGTAGATGCAGCACGCCCTTACTAAAAGCAACCAATGGGAATTCAAACAGTTGCGTTAAGTCTGGTTGTTGTAATAACCAAGTTTTTTTTGTTTAAAATTTGAAGTGACACCATATTATAAAAAATAGAAAAATATTGTTCATCGTGAAAGAAAAGAAAAGTAATATACAGTCGAACCACCACTTGCCACAATAAAAATTCGAGTTATCAAGACTTCGAGATATCAAGTAAAATAAGAAATTGTTATAAATATCTATTCATCTGCGATATAACACATAAAACCTAGAGGAGCATAATTATAATTGAAAATGGTCTCTGACACATGACTGAAGAGCGGATTTTTTTAGAAAAATTTTCAATGGAATTTAAACCATTGCTGGTACACAGAATCATTTGTTGTTCGTATTTTTATATAAACGAAAAATTAGTAATGAATTTATAACCATCTCGTTTGAAGGTGGTCATCCTCAATTATCGCCAAGTCTTTCCCTATTGCATCACTCCCGCTGTCAGCGTTGTTGTCGTGCTGAGAAGATTTGGATTAACATCTAACCACCTCGGCAATATCTTCATCTGTGGGAAACACATAAGTAACAATATCACCATCCACCTGCAGAAAATCATCGTATATTTCTGAAAATGATCGTATATTTTCAATCTTCAAGTTCCATCTGCAGTTGAATTTCTCCCTAATTTTTTATTTTTTTTCTTTTGGGCTTCAGTCTGAAAGAAAGTTCAGTTCTGAAAATCAAAGGAATTTCATCCTCTCCCCCGAACTCAGAATATTCACGATACTATATTCCGGAATTTCTCTTCAAAATTCGACTTATCGAAAGTGACGCCAAATAATCTGTTCGAATTTTCAGACATTTGAGTTATTAGACATTCGAGTAATCGAAGTCAAATTACATCTAAATTTCAGTCTTGGCGCTATTACCAACAAATATCATTCGAGTTATAAAAGTTTGACTGTAATTTAATTCATTAAAAAATATGTTAATGTTTATACAGTTTTGGTTAAATTGATTTAAACAATAGGGAAATGTTCGTTTGCTTTTTTGTGGAGAGTCGATGTACAGTGGACTCTCTCTAAGTCGAATTGTCGCGGGATACCATAATTTGTTCGAGTAAGAGGGAGTTTGACTTCGAGAGAGGTTTGTGTATCGAAAATTGAGGGAAATGTATGTAAAATATGGCGAAAAAGTTATAGAGAGTTTCGACTTAGTGCGAGTCCACTGTATTTTTCCAGACCGTTGAACATAAGCTGACAAATGTTAAATGCTTGGAATCGCTTTCATATTAACTTTCGATTTCATCTGCTTCTAGATTGCTGTAACAGTGAACAACACCTTTTCGATATCGCCTTCTCTAATCCAATATCTCGGTGGCAAAAGGTCCTGTGAAAATTAAATCATGAAATGTGCCAAATATGGCTTTTGAGGCAAATTTAGCTAACTTGAAATCCACCAACTGTAAGCCTTTAACATGAATTAGCAATAATGTTTAAATATGTTAGAACATGTTAGAGAATATCTGGACGTCACAAGAGAAATTTCTACTAATCTAACGGCGGCCTACCTCCACTTGGCCTATTCTTGCAGACGACTGCCGCAAAGGGCGCCATTAGGATCATGGAAGTAGCCTGGATGGACTACAAACTAAACGAGTAGAAAGCGACTGATCGCTCCCTCTCCTTGATTTGGAAATACCCTTCCGGAGTTATTTCTCAAGATGGGAGGAGTGGAACATAAGTCGTCCTATCATATGGATGAGTGGAAGATGCTAAAGAGACTGGCGTTGACATTTGTTCTGAATTGTTAAACTACTTCATCACAATCTCTGACTATAGCAGTGTTTTTTAAGCGGATGTTCTGATACTTTCGTACCAGTCTCATTAACAGACAAGCGACCATTAAGGTAATTTCGACAACGGAAATCAAGTCCAAGCTGTTAGCATCTAACATCTATTTTCATATGAATAATGAGGAAGGAGGCAAGTCTTAAGAGGAGCACTTCCCACTACAGGCATCACAGGCTTTAGGTTAGGTAGGGGGGCTTCACCAGCAGACTTAGACAATGTAACACGTCTTACGGGTCTTCTCATACCAACTTCACACAAATGGTAAACCTTTGGGTGTTGCACAAACCGATGTATTTCCTTTATCGAGGTTAGCTTAGTTGCAACGATAGACATATATCCGCCCTAGACTTGAGAACAGCGCTCCTATCTGGTCTAGTCCAAATAAGATCATCCTGCACCTACTAAATATAATCTTAAAGCAAACGTACTTCTTGTTGAGTTAACCA
Source organism: Eristalis intricaria (assembly GCA_964034865.1). Taxonomy (NCBI): domain Eukaryota; kingdom Metazoa; phylum Arthropoda; class Insecta; order Diptera; family Syrphidae; genus Eristalis; species Eristalis intricaria. The sequence goes on from OZ035873.1 coordinate 162,570,254, forward strand.
ATTGCATTGCTCCACTCCTTGAATTCACACGCAATACCCTTCTTGACAGGAGTGCTCATCAATTCACCTGCTTGTCCTGCTTTCTGACGTCGAGTTAAATTTTGAGACTCGTTTTACAGCACGCACTACACGAATATAGAATGCTCTTCTCAGCACTATATTTCTAGCTAAAATCCACAGATCCCCAGGCCGTTCACTTGTATTCATAATCCCTTGTGGGCTTAATATCAATCCGCAAGCGTACTACACTAAGGGTCTTCAAATTAATACGAACTAAAAAAATGAGAAAAGAAAAAAAATAAAACATCCGGAAATACAGTCGAAAGAATCTTTAATATAATAGTCCTTAAAAGAGCTCAGTACATTGTTTGATAATACAGTAGAATCTCGATGAACGGTTCTGTATGATGAACAATTTGTAAGCCAACTTTGTTCCGGGCGACGACTTTTATTTTCTGTTGTTTTTTAAATAAAATTAAATGTTTTTTTGGTGCACATACATACGTTCTAATATGATTCTCGAAAAGAGCATCAATTTGAAAAGTCGAACGAAGCCTGTTAAATATCAGTTCATCTTTCTGAGATTCTACTGTACTACTGTGTTCAATGTTTCACTTTCTATTGCTGCAGGCCCAAATTGGATTGTCGTTTTTAATAAATTATTTCATGTGGCTTATGTCAATTGTTGTGTTTTTCGAAGTGAATCTGGGCTTGTTTAATAGATTTACACTTGGGGAATTAGACGAGGTCATCCCATACGTTTTTGAATTCTTCGCCATTTACTGCCATGTCACCTTGGCACCCACATGAGGTGAATGTTAAAATTCCTACCCATTTCATTAAGTGAGAGAAAGCAATTAAAACATTTCTCTGAATATTAAGTGACCTGAAAGACTTTCAATCGCAATATTTAAGAAACTTCGAAAACAAGACACAAAAGTGCAGAAAAAAAACTTAAAGATGAATAAATTAAAGTTCGAACAAAAACTTGCTGAAATTAAATAACCCCATAAATACATCGGGTCAAGAGGCAATAACCAATTAAAGCCTGTTGGAAATGTATATCATTCAATTGAGTGTATGTTTGGTCAATTAGCAACCGTCGACGGAGAAACCTGAACCCGGTCCTGTCATTCTTTGATAAATCTCTGAACAGATCTCATGAACGTTTCGATGCCAATCCGGTTATCGAAATCAGAAGATCATGTCGTTGGCTCGAAAAAAGGGCGAGAATTTTAAATAGCACTCAGTTTAGCGACCAATTTGATGAATCGCTATTTATTTCATTGGTCCTGAATATGATGACCCTTTTCTATGTTAAATGTTGGGAGGACATGAGGGCATCATGTGTTCGAATCCATTTTAGTGCAACTCCCTCTTGCACAGATTTATGGAGCACGTAAAAAACTATCGCAAATTATTCTTACAATGGCTTTTAAAATCATCGTACATAAATTATCCCTCTTTTAGGGGCGAATTTTAACCGAGTTTATAGCAAAAAAAAAGGTAGTTGCACTCACAACACATACTCGTCAAATGTTTCTTTTCGTGCAAGCAGGCAAAAACGAGTGTTGAAGTGGAATTCCTGCTAACTATAAACGGAAGCTAGCAGTTCGAACAAAAATACTTCAACGTGAAGTTTACGACTAAAAGGCAAACAGACTCAAAGGATGTACGTGTATGATCAAGGTAATGGCAAAAATCAGATGATTTTGCTAAAGTAATAATAAAATTGGAGGAAAAAATCCCCCAGCATGCAACTGTTTTCCTTTTTTAAATTCAATTCCCTAGCTGAACAATTCCAAACTATATCGTTGAACTAAATGAAGACAGAAGAGAGAAATGTGTGTTTCCTGAATTTATTGTCACGATTGTGGTCGTGAGTATCACCCGCAGTGGAGCGTTTTCAATTCAAAATGACACAGCGAAGCACGACTGAGCACGACACCATAGCACACCACACATCCTGTCATCCATCTGTCGGTTTTCCTGAATGCTGAATCCTTTGGAAAATCAGTTTTCGGCAGCACATACAAATGTATCTCTTCTCAATGGAGCGATAACTCGAAAATCATTGGCATTCTATTCATTCTCCAAATGACAAACGATGCTAACCAAAAATATTTACATTTAAATAAATAGCTCAAACAGCGCCAAATGAAATGAAGAACTTGAACGCTTGGCGGCGTGTAGAAGCCAGAGACATTCCTTGCGTGGCCGTTCGAATGCCGTTTCATCCTCAAACTACACACTACAATCCACTGCAGCAGGCAGTAAAACACGTACCCTCTCCCACCCTCGATAGCAAACAATGTCGGTGGTTTTGCACCAGATAGTTCTTCTGATAACGAACGCCTTACTACAGATACAATGCAACCCCACCACCTGGCGACATCGCCTGCCGGAGAGCGCAAGAGAGCAACTCTTTCTCTCACTCTCTCGAATTCTGGGTACATCGCCCATCAGGTCCAGCAGCATGTGTTTTCCGCAGCGCAAGCCAAAAAAGCTTTCGTCGAGACAAAAGCTCTCGGGGCTTTGCAGAATTCCAACTGATAGCGCTGCATCCTTGGCTGTGCACTCGAACAGCCGTCGCTGGCGTATAAAAGCAGTTACAACCGTTAAGGTGGGCATACTACCAATTTGAAAGGTCTCGCGTTCTGTTCTCAACTCAGCACCGTGCTTGGCAAATTTCCGTTACGGTTTCGTGCGTTTTAATTTATTTCTTGGTGAGTTGTGACTAAATCTCTGTGTTTTTCGTGTTTGTGCTTAGTTCTAATAAATTAAGGAATATCCTTTCTTGTCAAACAGTGTAAATTGGAAATGGTTTAGTGCAAGAATGTTCAACCAGAGACGACAAAACGTAGCTCTTTGTGTGCTCTCCCTTGTAGTGTAGGCACTATTTCACGAATTTCCTTTCTATTCCTTGTCCGTACGAAATCTGGGGGCACATTCCTTTCAAAGACGGGAATTCCCATCCTTAAGCGATACGCTACGGAAATAAGGGACGGCGTACACCCTCCCTCGCGTTTGGATGCCGATTTGTGTGTCGGTGCAACAAAGTCTCAAAGAGTCTTTCGGTTTAAATACGCTTGATTGAAGGTAACGAGCCGCGGAGCATTTGTTCTCCTTCTTCAAATTCTACTGCGAACTTGATTGAATTAACTTTAACTGGTCTCTGTCTCGCTGCATCTTTCAATCACAAGTACCCGCACACACTCGTGGGTTGATGCGTCAATTCAGATAGAAAAAGAAAAGAAACAAATCTAATTGCCAATTGCATGATGCGCATCTTTATCGTTCAATGAGTAATTCAATGAAGATGAGAGATCACCAATGAAACGTTGATTGCGTTTGTCGGCTTTTCAGTTCAGAGGTGCTCGTCTCGAATATCAATGAGAAGGTCTTCAATTTTACACTGCCATAGCTGACCATTTCAAGGATTAGAACGAGCCAATCGGAAGGGCTGTTAAAATTTTTCATTCTTGTTTGATTTAATAAGCCAGCTTTGTGGCTCGTAAAAACACACACAGAACGAGAGGAAAAGTTTTACGATGCTGGAATTAGGATATAACTTTTGTGGTTTCAAAGAACGCGCATCAGCCTACTCCTCGCCGTGTCAGATCAAAAAATTCAATTTTAATTCCACTACTTCTCGGCGGCGGCAAGCAGCTGTCTTGGTTTGACCTGAGAAAGTGAAATTCTCGAAGGTAATTGCGAAGGAGGGCTGAAATTCTTTTTGGGGTGACGCTGCCGTACTCGTTTAATCCGAAATTTGAAGGCTCAACTCAAAGCAATCAGTCCCTTTGTGGGCATCCATTAAAGATAAATTATTTTTAATATGTTACGTGTTCTATATTCGGCTGCACAGGGTTTCGCAACAATTAGTGCTATGCGTGTTGGAAGGTATTAAACTAGAAGCGTATGCAATTTTTTTAGTTAACGATTGGGTGGCTATGTTGTAAATTCTAAAAAATGTAATCTGATTCCAGGTTAGTTCCAGGTTAGACCAGTGGCTATGCAATTTTGGTCACATGCTCTGGCTTGTACTCATAACACCTTTCGGAGCTAAGTTTTAATGAGTAGGGGCTAGGTGGAAAAAAGAAATTGTTTAAGTCTAATTAGATTGGTTCAGACCACACCCTTTGGACGTATATAGTTGGATTTGATGATTTGTAAGGTCTTGGGGATGCATTTTACTTGTCCATAAATGCTTGCAACTGGAACATGCGATTCCTCTTACTGCTCGTATCTAGAGAAGAAAATTGTGAGTGCGTGACAAGAAACATTGTATTGTTGGATTTGTACATTGTACAGTTGCAGCTTGGATCAGATTGCGTAGTTTTATATCATTCCGCCTGACACTGCCCAGTTTCAGATCGAAATAAGGTAATTTTCCTTCACTGACCATTGGCAGAAGTTTAAGAATCCTTCAATGGTTTCCCAATAGAATGTGTGAATTTGTAATGAAATATGTATATGTAAATATGTATGGTATGATCACGAGGAAAGGTCGTTGGAAGCCAGATCTGGAGAAAACTTTCGAAGCCGAATGCATGCAATTATGCCATCGTTTTCATTGACTTGTGACATGGTACATTATCTTGATTGTGAGTTCTCGCGGCACCCACTTTGCACAACGTTTTCGCATACCCAAATATTCACGAACGATATGTCCAACACGTTTCCTTGATATCTTTAGCTATCTCGATCAACTTCACTTTACGATTTTACGATCATCCAAAATCATTTTGTGGATGTTTTTCATGTTTGCGTCCGTGACAGCCTATTTGGGAGGTCCATTGCTTTTATTTGGTGCTGACATGGCCTGTACGGAATATATCAAACCTCTTATAAGTTGGTGCTTTGCCTCTATAAGAGTCATCAAGTCAATATTTGATATCGGCAGCATTTTTTTTTTTTCATAAAAGAAACAGTGTCTCATTAAGACACGAAGTTCCTTGTTATATTTTTTTAAAAAATTACAAAACCTGCATCACTCAAACTGATAAATCTTCAAAATAACAAAACGTGCTTCACTCAAACTGATATATCTTACAAGTAAATAGTAAAATTATTTTGTAGGTTGATATTAAGAAAAAATAATATGAATTTAATTCTAGGTGCGCACTTTTTTGGAGTGTCTGTACTGACTCTTCTAGAATTTGATGTTGTTTAAGTTCTGATGTATTTCCGCGAGTCAAATCCATGATGAGGAAAAGAGCGAATCCAAGCAGTTCAGAGGGCACGCATATTTGGACTGACTCTTTTTGTTTCCCAGCTTTACTTTCTGAAATTATTCTTGTAAGGACTCTTATTGCACTTGAATTCCTGAAGCATTGCATTATTTCGTTGAACAGTTTTGATCCTCTTCGCAACATCTGCTACAAATAATTTTATGTTGTTCATATGGACATCACTAATTTATTTTCTGATGGCGCTACAGTCCGTGGTGGGCCTGGGCCTTAACCGACATTTTATTTATCAGATTTTTTCGCCCTTTTATTAAATAATTTATTAATTACCATAATCTGCATAAAGAAAATGTGAAATCGTGATTCGTCTGAATATGAATGGTTCAAGATATTTTGCAGGTTTCTTTTGGCATCACTCTGTATTTTTGTTGGTAAAAATACACAATTGATTGGTTATATTTCTTCCAATCGACAAGCCCAATTTGTATTGTCTGCTGTTTCTCTGAAATGACTTATGGCTGATTTTTCGTGCATAGTAGGAATAGTGGGAATAAACTTAGTTGACTGGTTTAGAGATATGTCTAAGACATTAACTTAAAAGCCGTAGGCTCATGGCCAACATAGTTTAAAAGAGGATGAGTTCCGATATGGTCTTCGTCGATTCGATAACATTGTGCTTCGTGGTTAGTGTGTGTAAAATATGCATACACATCGAGGATTAAAAGAGTGAGTTTAACTTCCTTCATAATGTATTAATATGTTGTGTGGTGTCCTGTACCCTAAAACACACTTTTCAGTCTTCTTGAAATGCAGACTTGTGTTAATAATATGTGCTCAACTTCAAGAGCATAACCACTCTTCACGAGTTTCAAAAAATAAAAATTCCTTTCTCACCATTAAGGGACCGACCTACTTCCGAACGTTTCCTACAAAAACCTTGAAGAACATTCCTCAATTCCTTTTAACATTAATTTATAAGTAAAATGTTTAAATTTGTAGATCTCAAATGATCTGTTAACAGAAGTTGCAATAGAATGACTGAAAGCTTCCCCTTTGAAGTTGAACAAAACCTGATGGCCATGATGAGTGTGTAACGTTCACAAGATGAACTAACTAAAATTAAAGCCAACCAATAAACATACACCAGTTAATTGTTCAGCACACATTTTTTTTGTTCGTCCAAAGTTGATAGAACATTTTTAGAATTCAATCGATTTTCCATTTCACGGCGATCTAATTTTAACTCGTTTGCAATGCGAATTGACCGATTTTTAGGGGTGAATACTTCCTTGTTTCAGGCCATTTTTAACTGTCTCCGTTGAAGTGATGAAAAATTGATGAATAAAGTCATGAAGGTATAGACTTCCTGTTAAATTGAGACAAGAATAAAGCAAGTTGATGATAAACACATTTGTTCTTGTTATCTATCTCTAACATATTTTTGATCAGAATTTATGGCATATTTGATGCTGCTCACGTTCACGTTCGTTCCTCTGTCGCAACATTGTCATCACATCCGATTGAAGAGTGTACTCTCCTGAAGACAGATGCTTCAGTGTATTCAATATTAACAACTCAAGCACATGTTTCTCTGTATACTACATTCGCTTTTCCAATATTATTTTTAATTTACATTTTTAAGATAGAGCACCTATTTTACTGCAGGACTGATTTGAATAACGAAGTCGTTGAGTATTTCATTTCGAGTATTTTGTCACGTCTATACAATTTACGAGTTTCCGAAATCGTCTCTTGGTGAAGGGAAAAGATATATCTCAGTTTGACAGCTGTCATTGGCGATAATAACAATTCCAAATTAAATCATAAAAAGAAAACTTTTCCAAACTTGTCTGAAAGTCGTCCCATTAAATGGGTACTTTGAGTGTCCCACCTCATTGCCATTCGTACCTCTTTCAGTTTAACTCTTGACACAAATCAAACAGGGCAGCGTTAAATTAAGGGTGATTCCGCACCCATTCGACGTTTAATTACTTTCGTTTTATTTCGAAACCCTAAACACCACAAAACTTTAAAACTGTCATTGCGACTGTTTTATGCGAAAATACTGATATACCGCTTTGCGGTCTGCAGTTGAATACCAGATTGACACTTAGAACTGACAATCAACTACACATGTAAACCCCCTTGCTGTCTGCCAGTAGTTTGGTCAATTAACGAGCATCACGCAGGAAATAAACATTCAGACAAACATAAATAGTTAATGAACCAGAAGGATAAATTTGGAAATAATTTAAATAATCCAGAAGATAAACGGATATCACACCTATCCTATGTCCATCAAATGAAAAAAAAGAATATTTATTGACAGCTTGTTTGCCCTTGGAGCTAATGGATACCCTGCATGGGCTTACCTTTTTCGGGAGCTGTTTTTCGGGATTATGTCCGAATATAAACGGGGATTTTCTGATTTGCTTTGATTCACATGAGTAGGCAATTGTTTTGGAGAAGAAGAACATTTGACAGTCTTCACGACTTGACAGCCGGAAATGGGTCTATATTAATAGACTGAACAGATGGGCGTACATATGTCAGGCATCATTCTACTTGTAACGTTGTGAACTGCTGATCGAGTTTGGCTTGCGTTTCACAAAGACGACCATCTTTTTGGCTGGGAATATGTAATTCGGGTACACTGACAGCTTTGATTTGATTAGGATTAATTAAGGGCTGTGTTCGGCAAAACTTTATTTCGTGACCGATGAGTTTTTGGACATGGGCGGATGGATTTGCATGCGTAAGAGCTATCATTGCGGTTGGAGATAAATCTGAGATTTGAGGGTGGGGCGAATTAGAAGAGATTCTTTGAAAGTCCGGGACACCGGTCATGTGGACATTTCGTTTCATGCATGTCGAAATGGATTGCATTTCTACAACTGTTGGAATTCATAAATTATTCATGGACCTTATGTTAAGCAGTCCACTGAGGAGAACTATTACAGAGTGCCAATTTTTTCCGTCTTTACTCTTGAGTCAGTTTCTTCCGAATGTGTCCTCGTAAGTCTTTCCTTTCAAGGCGAGGACATATTACCTTTTACATCGATGTCGGCATTAGTTAATTCATATGATTTGTAGTTTAGTGATCGAGTAAATGGTCTTTTGAATGGATGCAGACTCCGACGTCACTTATGGACATTTTTTCTTAAAATTTCCCTGGCCTCAGTACATGTTTGACTAATCTCGCTTCGAATGTTGTCCTTAATCAAGGTTGTGACCAGAAATAAATTACCAAGGCGATATCCAACTTCGGCCATAATTAGCCCTTGTCCATAATGACGAGAAATAGGAGTGTGGTGGATTTCTCTTGTCCCCTTTCACAATGCCCATCTTCCCCGGTTTGAAAAGGGTCTTAGCTGTATCAGTTTACACACATTTTACAGACACATCGTATAGAAAATGCTGTTATAAGAAATAAAGGAACGAGAAAGATAGAAGTTGTAAACTTTTCTCAATTATTTCTGGTTGTCCCTATTCACTTCCAAGTACCTCAATATTAACAGGAAGCGAGGGGAGTCACGGAGAAAAGTCAACTTCGCCACATTCCAAAAATATTCTGGAGTCATCTACTGGTAAATATTCTGGAGCTAAAAATTCCTTGCATATTGTGCATCGTACCAAGAGTTGGGTGCGCTGAGGAGCCGTCTTGTAGGAAGCATATGTCCTTTTGGACACTGATTCCTGTCAGTGCACTACTTGCCTTTGTCAACAGCACCCTTCCTGCGATGGATGGTAAATGAACAGTCAACACTTCAGGCAGCAACAGAATTCAAAGCACAACTAACCTTTCCGAAATGTTGGTACAACGTCGACATCCAAGAGAACCATCCCACCTTGCACAGATTGCACTGCACTGCCATTAAATCTTTAGACACTAAAATACTCGTCTGTCCCATTTTGTACGTATCTCAAGGCATTCACTTCGCGTAAAACTTTATTCTCGGGCTTATCTTCCGCTTTTATTGTCACTCACTCGCCACCTACCTTCTTTCCCATCGTAAATCGACTCATATCCGAACGGAAATGCTGTCACATGCACATTCGCAATTGCGATGAACTGATCGAAATTCTCTGAAAAAAGAAGTCAGCTTACCTATTCGACCATAGCCATTAACCCAGCTCTCGAAAGTTTGCAATAAAATAAACCAATTCACAATTTAATTACATATCTGCAAAGTGAAACTGGAAACATTAATCAAACGCCACCTGAGATGTTATAAAATTGAATTGAAATTCTCCCGACTCGCCATTCCTCAATTAACAAATACACTCTAATTGATGACTCCTTCGATTGCGGCGCGGAACCCACCAGGACCGTACCGCACCGCCCATAAATAAGGTCAGAAAAAAAAAACTGTTCGATTTAGCATAATATTTCTCGGCCTGTTCGGGTGGATATTTATTAGATAATTTCCAAAGGTACACCCGCAACCGAGAGAAACGAAATTTCTTTTCTCATCAATTAATCACAAGTTAAGGTTGGCAAGTCAAAAGAAAAAAATAAACTTTTCAGGGCTTCTACTTCCCCCCCATATTGTGAGTCGCACCTTGAATGCAAAGGGGAAACTTAATCTTAATCTTCGGCACACTAGATTACATGATTGCCGCCTCTGTGGCCTTGGGGGTATTTCTCTGCTAGACCCATTAAAGATTTACGTGGTAGATGTAGTGTTTTCCTTGCCACAAATAGAGATCGTCTCCCTCCATGCTCGGTCTCATGAAGGTTAAATACCCTCAACAAGTATCCTTGGAGGGTCTTTTGTACAGAGTGCAGAGTGGGTGGTTTTTCAATTTATTCGATTTGTGGCTAAAAGATTGATTATCCTTTGTGTGACGAGAATGTGGAGCGAGAGACATCAGCATGAGCATGCAGTCTTGAATAATGAGCGGTTGTATGTGTGAAATGTGCGGTTGCACTGGTAATAAATGCATTTAAACAATGGACTTAAGCAACAATCAACCATTAAGTGCATTCGACTGTGTTCGAATGAATATTTCGAAGAAATTCTGCATCCGCTTCCGTAGTCTGTTTCTTTTGTAATAAATTTCTGCTGGCGAAATAGTTCTCTGGGAAATATTATTTCTTTTTCGTTTTGTTTTCACACTAAATTGCTTTCGTTTTGTGTCCCGGAATGGCATTAAGCTGGGGCGTTGATGACCAACCATGGATGGAATCCTTCAATTGTTTGAAGGGTGTTGTGTTTTTGTAGTTTGATGCCGATGCTCAACGGATTGCGACAGATGGATGGACGGGATTTGAAACTCAACGGAGAAGAAACGAGAATGTAATCGTCCTTATCGCTTGTGTTGTAATGGGTTTCAGGCAGGTTGAAGAGAATTTGCATTATTTTTGCTTCAATCTCAAGTAATTTGAGAAATAATAACAACATTTCGTGGTGGTAGTTGGATCTCTACCTCTCTTCAGCCCGAAACTTGTGCAGTAGGAGGATTCACTAATTAAACGGGCAAATTTCACATTTCTTTAGAGTAAAGTATTCCCTTTCGTGAGTAGTCCTTACGCGGCCAAGTACGTCGTTTTAAATTGAAGGTACGTTTCGACTTTCAGCCAAAAATTGTGTGCTCCGTAAAGTTGTTGGTGTCGTGGTTATAATTGCATATTCATTCAGCGATCATTGACAGATTACAGTCACAGACACAGTAGAACGTTTACGAATTCAATCCTTTTCTTATAAGTACCCTCAGACTTATGTTTTCGTTCAAACGGGTTTCATTTAGACTTTAGACTCAACTCGACTGCAATCCATATTGAAAGGTCTTTCATTTACGGCGTGCTTTTAAAGGTCCAGGTCAATTTCATTTGGTCGTCACTTCGATTGAGGTTAATTGTGACGGTTGGTATTTCGCAGTTCTAGATGTTGGTTGATAAAAGCTTATTACGGAGAAACACCGTGTTGAAGTTGTTGTAATTTGTAAAACTGAGTTATTTTTCGATTCTGAGTGAATTTTTTGTGATGTAAATCATATACAGAGATGGAGGAAGTCAATAAATCTTGATTAATTGTGGAGATTTGAACTGACTGGATTTACATACTAAAATTTCATCCCGTTAAGATTAACCCAGAATATGACTGTATGTCCGAGTATCTCTTATCGACGACTTGCACATGAATACAAAGCAAGTTTGTATATATTCTTGAAAATAAATTAACAAAAAACACTGAATGAATGGAGGTGAATTAGATCGGGCGAGTTGGACAGTTTGTACACGATGCGATTTTTGGCAAGATATCGTCTTGATTGACAAATCATATTTCAACTTGGATGTTATTAAACCCTCCAATAGATTGAGTAGAAGCTTAGAATTTCTAAGCTGGAAACTCAATATTCAGAAAAGGGTTACGAAGGCATCTCTGCCCTATTTTCTTCTTCTTCTGGTGGCGCTACAGTCCGGGGTGGACCTGGGCCTCAACCAGTAAGCCTCTCCAGCCGGCACGCTCTTTAGCCAGCTCTCTACAACTGCGCACACCAAGTCGACTGACGTCCTTCTTCACCTGGGTGCGCCATCGGTTTCGTGGGCGTCCTCAATTGCGTTGTCCCCCTGGTTCGGAGTCGAAGACTCTTCGGGCTGGAGCAGTGTTGTCCATGCGCTCTACATTGCCCAGCCAACATCTCAGCCCAGCTGTAAAAAAGTTGTTGGATACGAAATTGGGAATATAGCGACGCTTGGGTTATTTGATCTTCATCTTAAAATTTAATAAAAAAAAAATAATATAATAAAATTAATATTAAAAATATATATTAATTATCAGACCGACTTAGTCTTAGTTTGATAGACAGCATTAAAAAAAATGTTTAAAATTAATGCATTTAATCGGGTGCAAGGCATCTGATTTACTTATCATTCTCCTCCACTTTCCACCGCTGGAACAATTGGGCAAATAAATAGCAGTCAGCCCAGCCCTAGGTAAGGTTAGGTAGGGAGCACACTTAGTCCATGTTTGTGCATTGTTATACCCACAGCAGCACAGCCCTAAAACTAAAGACAATCCAATTGTGTCCCGAACTAACCACCGATCACTCAAACATTCTTAAAGAAATTAACATGTTCAATTTAAAAGCATCAACTAGTAGCGGTTAGTCTTTTAAGAAGATGTCCACGCGATTTCGTTGTGTTGAGCAGTCTCCAGCCACCCAAAACTTCAAACAAACCTAATAAAACAGACTAATTATTGACTTTGTCTTGAGAGTTATGACGATATTCTGTCACTGTTCTATTTCTCAACTGTGAAACTGTTGGCTGTCGAACAAGTGATTTAAGAGCACCACCTACTTTCGCTGACTCAATGATCATGTCGTCCAGTTTGGATAAGATCTTCAAATCGTGACTTGAATCATTGGATTGGCTGAGAAGTCTTAGGTCCCAACATTTTTTAAGTGAATACACGTCTTATACAACAGAAGAGATCGATATTTGAGAACAGTGAATGTTGCCAGCTTCAAAGATGCCTGCACAGCCGTCAGATGGAATTTGTCCGATGTGCGCCAATGTTTTAATCCACGGCTACCTATGCATGGCGAGTCGAGTTACTGTGTGTTTGCTAAGCTGTCGATACTTAATTGAAATATTATTGATGCAGGGATCTAAGTGCCAAAAAGCCTGGTTGACTTTGAGCGACTTTGAACTGTTTTTTACATCATTACATGCTTAATATCCGCCACAGTATATTTTCATTAATTTATTTCTGCATAACTCTCTTTGTCTAAGCGTAATCCAGAGTGTAGCCACCCTATCTACCGAGTTTCAGCCGCATCTGAACAGTCGATAAGAAGCTGGAGCTCCACGAATACTCAACATCCAAACTTTGTAATGTCAAATACTTGTAGGATAATGAAGTTAAGCAGCGGCAGTCTAATAATATAAGACGTGTAGTTTATTATGATATCGGGATCAAACGCAGTACAATTCTTGCCAACCACTGTTTCTTTGGGCTCAAGACGCAATTAAGGAGTATGGCCGTCTCTCGGAGGACCATGCCGCGGGAACATAGACAATCTTGAAAGCGGATAAAGAAGTTCTTTGAATTCTTCGAGAAAAAAAGATCTGCTATTTTCCTGCTCCTGCTTGCATTGATGGCATTTACAGGAGAGAGAGAGAGAGAGAGACTTACACTTTTGTTCGCTATTGCTTCAAGGCTGTTGAAGAAATAGCTGCCCATATGTTTTCTTCTGTTGTTTCGCAACGTTCCGAGGTAGTGTAGCACAGCCTCATCCTCCTCTGCAGCATCTACAGAAGTCATTGTATGGCGCTCCAAGTCTTCTAGCCTGCTTGCCATTCAGGCCACACCCAGTAATAGCGCCTACCACATTACTAATTTGCCACCTATCTAGTTATGGGAGAGCTTTAGTTTTTCATGGATCTATTGTAGGCTACATCGTTTTCGATGTACTACAGGTCCCCAATTCTGCACGTCTCAGGTGACTAAGCAGGTAACACAACTTAACCCCTCCCCAGACATCGCTCTAGCTGGAGAGACTTGGCATTGGAGGTTCAGGTCTAAGCCAGACTCATGAAGAAGGAGAAATTCATGGTCCTTTCCTTGTCCTCCTTCCTTTGAAAAATTTCGTTGATTTGGTTGGACTTGGTCTGCTATCTTGTGAATAGTCGAACAAAATGATTTTTCAATTCTCCCACGATCAACATCAAAACTGTACCATATTTCAAACTTGAGTGTAATTTTCTCACCTTTTCCAAAAGTTAATTTAATCCCTTTAAACTAACCGTGTCACCAGACACACCATCGCTTCTGGACACCTCGCCACGAGATAAACATAGCAAAACTTTTCTATTGACTTAAGCATTTCTCACAACTTCTCGGCGTGTGTTTTCTTCTCCCACTTTCTACTCTTCTTTCAAAATGTGTCCCTAATTGTAAAGTAAACGTGTTAAATGCGAACTACAATCACGGTTACAGACCAAAACAGCGACGTGCTGGTAAACTTTTTCCCCACAAAACAAAAAGCGGAAATGTTCATTGCACAACACTGCACGAACTCCACTGACCAAGTAGATGAATTTCCAATGATGACAAGACCGATTGGATAACACACGTCTAACATTAAGTTAAGCAAATTCTGCCAGAAACTTTTGTGTAATGTTACATTTATCTTCATTTTAATGCTGCTTCTTGTAGGCGTCAGTGCCTGCGGCGGCATGTTGCACATAAAGTTATTCATTGAAGTGTGTGGGTATGTTGGGAAAACTTTAAAAGTGTCAAACTTGAGTGACAAATTCATGTCTGAAATTTTGCATGCCACTCCTACGATAAGCGTAGCAATGGAAATGTTTACTTTGTCAGGCGATGATTTTTTTTCTGTCTGGGGTTAGTGTGTTACTCGTTTCGAGGGTTGAAACTATTTGAATGCAAAGTTTTTACTCAGGTGTTGGCTGGGTGCACGGAGACAGTTTGGAAATAAATTGTTTTTGACCTCTTTGGTGGTTGCCGTCGTTGCTAGCGAAATCATTTTTGATCCACGAATATTACTGTGTCGTGTTTTGGGATTCCCCAGCCATTCGTGTGTGCTTTCTGTGAATGGATTTGGAAGTGTTTATCTTTTATTCAGAAGGGCTTAACTTTTGCCTTAAAAATCAAGGGTGGTGTAGTCTAGCTCTCTCGTAAAGGGTGACCAGATAAGAACGATATGAAATGAAATTCAAATAAAACAATAACGCTGTGAGATATACAATTTATTCTTACTTTATTTTGAAGCTACATTCTTTCCATTCAGATATATCTCATCATTTAACGGACCGCCTCGACTTCTCTGGCAGTGCTTCATTCAGTCCAGTCTTTCTAAGTTTTGATCATTCGGGCAATAAGCGCGTCTTTATTCCAGCGTCTCGAATGTTCGGCTCGGGCTCGACTGGTTGACTTATTAGCCTGGACTTACGACTAGCCCCAGAGAAAATAACTCCAAGTCGTACTATCTCCGCAGCCAGTTGATAAAGGCTCGCCGTAAATGAGCCACTCACCGAATTCCCCGTTCACAACTTCAAACGTTGTGTCGCTTGCACTGTCTGCAGAGCCATCTTGTTGGAACTACTACTCTCACAGAAAGTCACAGAAAGTAGATTTTTTCGTTCTCTTGCCACAGAAAGTCAGTTACCATCTCTCTATTCCCGGGACCTTTCAAGGGAACGATGTCTCCTTCCTCATTTCGACGGAAATATGGTCCAATGATACCGTTTCGTCATAAACTACACCAAACGTCTTTGTTGCTTGATCGAACATGCGTGGATTGTGTTTTCTCTAATCTCCAATCTAATTTTGCTTGCCGCTGAGCTAAAGGTGGGACTCATCGGAGAACATGACTTTTTGGCATTTCCGACACTCAATTGGCGAATTGACGGGGTTGTCTGTGGTTGCCTAGCTTCGATTCAGGCGTCACCACAATCTTATATGTCCAAAATTATCGAATCGACATTCATCTTCTCCGATGCTAGACGCTATGGCGGCTGTGTGTTCTTCATTTCGCACCAATCCCTGTCTGTTGTTGGCTTATGGTCCGGAAGGTTATGTCACATGGTCACATTCACTCACTCATCTCGAATCGATGGTTTTTTATGGAAATTTAGTAAATTACAGTACCTGACATTTAATATTCAACTTGGGAGAACGACAACGGAAGACACCGGACTTAAGATGTGGTGTTGAAGTAATGCGAATGTGGAGACATACAGGAAACTATCATGCCAGCTGGGGAGGCATGTTTGTTGAGAGCTAGGTCCTTCATGGACTACAACAACTCATAAAGTCAAGGAAGAATGTTCTTCATCATTTTTTATATCCCCTTGGGAGGCATAGGTATGGTAACTACGCTATCGCTTTCTATTTCTAGCAATGTGCTTCT
This sequence comes from Eristalis intricaria, assembly GCA_964034865.1. Classification (NCBI taxonomy): domain Eukaryota; kingdom Metazoa; phylum Arthropoda; class Insecta; order Diptera; family Syrphidae; genus Eristalis; species Eristalis intricaria. The sequence goes on from OZ035873.1 coordinate 162,586,330, forward strand.
ACTCTCCCCAACTGCTGCGCTTAGCTCTCCACCGTTCTTCGCCAAGTTTTCTTCTGACCGCTAGGTCTTGTGTTAAGGGCTTCCAGTGCATAGTTTGGTTAGCTGCACGGTTGTCAGCCTTGTGAAGTGTCTGACGAGCCAGCCCCTTCCAGCGTTGTGTGCCTATTGGTTCCTGATCCGTTCTCTCGAATAGACGTACGGGCCTGAAAATTCTCAAATGTTACGTAGCCATCATGATCATCATCATTGAATGGGTTGCGGGAGCAAAGCACGCACGAGAGATCTGAAGGCAACTTGATCCTCTGTCATGGACCCGATCGTGATGGAAGCTCATAAGGAGTTATGCCCAAACGAATGCTGGCGATTAAAGGTTCGGTTCGGAAGTCAAGATGATGTGGAAATTCGAGTCACATGAACAAACCATCGAAGCAAGACCCTTTCTGGTTCGAAGAAACTCACTGAGTTCCTCGCGCACTGCCACTATTACGTAGACATTCATTGACGAATGTTTGTAGGAGAATGCTCATCATCTCGATCGATGTATGAAGTTCCCCTGAACTCTGGATAATGGCATCAGTTTGAAGTTCCTCGCTTCCGCCTTTCAACTGAGTACATCGTTCCACGGTGTCTGGGACCGACTAATGGCGACCATTGTCCCAACTCATGCTCGATTTCCTTTCTTCATCAAAATGTCCTTGCACATATCAATAAAATATGGCTGGACGTCGGTCAGCGCTGCTGGAGACAGCCCCCATAAGCAATCATGTCATACGTGATTGCAGAACTTTATTAGTGCACATTCTCAATTTGCGAACCATTAAGCCCACGCGTCATTGTCAATAATATTCTAACGATTTTCGAAAAAAAAAACATCGCTTTCAGTTTTATTTTCGGTTGTATCTCATGTGACTTGGTCCTGCAGAAATTAGATTTATGGTACATGGCGGTGAACCAACAACGTTTTACAGTCTTACGGCATATTGCTCATCATTAACAGCTGCATCGTTACCATCAGCAATTTCGTGTTCAGTTGGTACTTCCGCCGATATTCCTGAACATACAGACGACCTATTAAAACCAAGATATTGCTCCCCGGATGCTTTGCGAAATCGCTCTCTCACCTCGCTCACACTCAACTTCCTACACACCGTACCGAGGGTGTACACACTTCGAGAAAATTGGCATTCTTGCCTCGATGACACTTCTTATTTTATACGAGCTTGTCGAGCTTCGGTCTATGTCGGACTATAAATTGTATTCTGCACGTTTTTGCTTTAGTGCAGAGGAGAACATTAAGATTGAATTTACAGGAAAGAAGTCGTTTCAAGTTTTAAATTGTCGCCCTAAATGCACCCCGTGTTCTGCACAAGCCACGTTTAATTAAAGTTTCCATCTTAATATCCGCCTCCCATAAATGAGTGCGGAATATAGATCTGGCCGACATCAGAGCTCCTATCAAGTCCCTTAATGAATATCATGCTCAACTCCTCCCATTTCCTGTGAATACAATTACTCTTTCCCCGCATTAGAAGTTGATGAAACTGCAGGCCAGCTGACTTACCAATATCAGCGGCAGGACATTTTAGCGGAAAAATGAAATCCACTTTTCCGGAATAACAATGAATTCCGCCATGTCCTGGGCATAAGAGGGTTAATTTCCTGCTCCAACATTGTGGTTGGCATGCTCGGTTACTCCGACACACATACGTGCACACCCAGGCTGACTTATTCAGGCAGTTAAAGTGATTTTATTGACTGGCAGTAGAGATAGTGGCAGGACACACAGGCAGGACAAGTCTTAAACGGAACAATCATTCGGACACATTGCAAGCATGTTTCTTTTTATCAATTCCGTCAGGCAGTGGAGCGGCGCGGTGCGGCAGCGGCTAACTTCGCTCGGTTCTTCCTCCAATTACTTGTAAAGAATGAGGAAATTGCGTCCTCATTACGGTTGTGTGATTCTATTTTCCCCCCTCGGTCACTCTCCGAAAGAGCATAAAATACATTTCTGTTCAGATTATCTTCTGCGAACATGATGAAATCCATTACGGGGCCAGTCGCGATAAATTCTCGTGCAGAAGAGGATTAAAACATCCCTTTTATTGTGAACGAACAAAATACCTACAATCAAGGGGGACATAGCGGAAAAGTCCTCGAAAAAGTTTACCTGGATGAGTGACAAGTTTTTTGCCGCGACACAACGCCGACAAGGACATGACAAGAAAGTTTCACTCCAAAAGATAATTACCTTTGACTTACTCCTTTCCGGTTTAACAGTAGCGCGGTTCTGGTGGGGCGGGGTGGAGGGGGACGACTACTGAATGAATTGCCTTTGCTGACAGTGTCCATAAACATTTTCTTTGTTTCGCTTCCAGGTGTGTTCAGTCAATCTAAACAAAAAACAAACTCAAAATGTCAATCTCTGATTTCCGCAAGAAGAAGCTTTTGTTCCTGTTCAACGTGTTCTTTGGTAGGTAGTCCCTTTCCCTTTCAATTAGGCCAGCTACTGTAATTGGAGTATCTTTCCAGATGTCAACCAGAGTGGCGAGATCGATCTCAAGGACTTCGAGCTCGCAATTGAGGTAAGGACAGAGGGTGGAGGGGATACACATTTAATTGAAACAAATTTAAACAATTAAATTTCTCAACAGAAAGTTTGCCAGCTTCGAGGCTGGGGCGCTGGCAGCCCCAAGAACAAGGAGACTCACGATGTGATGATTAAAATTTGGGAAGGCCTCCGGTCAAAGGCTGACAAGGATAACGACGGTCAGGTGAGACATTTTATGAACATTTTTTAATTGCAGCCAAATTATTATTGGCCTGAATTCATTTGTTGGCACTTGCCCATTGAATGGTTGTTTCTGGGACAAGATAAATTGCCTAGGACTCTGCGACATGTAAAATCCAACAAATTGAATTGTCGGAATGAATTTGCTTCAGTGTAAGTCACCTCCATTCGGGTCGGGCCCTGCACCACGGTACAGCAGTACACTTCAGCACCTGGCATTTGGCCAACGTCAACGCCAACTGCTGGGTTGGGGGTTGGGGGTTATCAAGTCCTTGTAACTGACGACCGTAACTGCCAAGCGAATGGGAGGAATTAAAAACCAGAAAGGATGCAGGGAACAAAAGATGATGTTGGGATGTTTTGTCTTGTCATAAGTCTGTCCTAATTTTCACCCACATTCCGCTGGATACAGAATGGCAGAGAAGCGTGCAACCTTGTCGTGAACTCCTTTCCCTCCGCGCAGACAAAGCGTTCACAATTCTTGAGGTGCTGCTGCGGCATCTATCGACTAATCAGTTTCACAACCAGGTTACGTCGACTGAACATTATTCATGCTCAAGTGCTGTGCGGCTGGGCGGGTGTACTGCAGCAGGAAAGCGAAAAATAAAGTCTGCCTAAGTGGAGTGATTTCCATTTCTTCCGTTTGACATGATTTTCTTTTCCTTTTCGCCTTAATCTTCTGCCTCGAACCACTTGATTCGGACTTCCATTACGGAAGCGGTCCCAGGGGAGCGGGGAAATATGTGAACAGACTCTCTCAGGAACTTGTCTAAATCAAATTCTTTTATTTTCTTTTCATGAAGGTATCCGTCGAGGAGTGGTGTAACATGTGGGACGCCTACGCCAAGGATCCCAGCACTGCAATGGAATGGCAAAATAGGTGAGTAAAATTAATGACACTTTTAATGTATATTTTTGAGGGAAGCGAATTTTAGATTTTTGAGCGCAGTGATGATAAGTGTCTATCGGGGTACATGAGTTGGCAATTTCTTATTTTATGACAATGGAATTTGAGTGGGGGACTTCTTTAGCGAATTGGATTGCTCGCTGAGTTATGGTGCTGCAGGTGAAAGTGTGCGCTGGCGAGGGATATGTTTTTTGTGACTTATCGCTGTGAGCAGTGAACATGAGAATCTTAAAATGAATCAAGTTACGGTCTATAAACCAAGCGGCGGCGGACATTTACAACTTATCGGGTGCGCGAACATTTTTAAGTGCTTAATGCTTGAAATGGTTTTGCGAACATCGTTGTGGGTGGCTTCTTCTATTCATGTGGGTGGTGACGGTGGATTTATTGTGCGTCAAGGTTCTTCAGAATTCCTTTGTACGATTGAGTGTGTGTTTTACACCAATATTTCCTTCAGTTCGATACATACTTCGTCCGGCAGTGAAATGTTGCTAGAGAGGTGTGCATCTCCTTCCTTCATCAAAGGTTTTTTGTACTCCCCTTAGTGCATCTACAGACGTTTCAAATGCAAGTGACATAAATTCAGATGAAGTTTTCAAGAATAATTGCTCGAAGGGATCTGAGTGTGGTGAAGCACGAAAATGCTGGACATGTTTCTTTGGAGAATTTATCGTCCTTTTTCAAACCAGAGTGGCATTGAGCGTCCTGGAAATAAAATAACTCAGATAATTCGGACGTGTTTATTTGTAAGACTCCGTCAGCAGAGTGGTTATAACTTGTCAAGTAAAGCGAAAGAATGCAATCTCTGTCAGTCAGGAAACTTCACTGCGTTTGTCGTTTTCAGAAGCACAAAAATTGGCAGATTGCATGAATAACTTGAGGGAAGTAGTATTTATTTTGCGAAATAAATTTGCAATTGCAAGTTGACTTCCTTCTGCCGTTGGAATTTCAGACAGTAGGGATGTGGTAAAGTTTTGAGAACTGCATTACTGGCGCTACTAAACATGACATAAATTGAATTTAATTTATTTCATATTTGCTATTGAGTTGGGAGGTACCTGCTATTTTTCTTTTTGTGGAATCTAGTCATTTTCTACCATCTTTGTCTGGTCTTTGGTTCCAGTCTGCTGACTTTAAGTTGGATACTATTTGCGAGGACAACATTATGACGGATTTCACCCATTACTACGTTGCCTTCCACTCGTAAGAGAGCTATTGCGAAGATACACCTCGGATTTCATTCTACGGAATGACTTTGTGCGACTTGTTGCAACCGCCAGAACAAGAGTAACAGTGCAGGGTGAAAAGTTTGATTAAAACTACTAAGACGCGTGATTTAAGTGTTTTGTAAGGACTCGTACTGAAATACCATAGATTATGACCCTCTGTCAAACGACTGGATGGCGCATATGGCATAACTGCCCTTGGTTAGTGGGATTCTCGTTTTGGATCCCAGACAAGAGCAAAATTAATAAGCTTTTATCTGGTTTTCAAGTCTAGTGCAGTAATTTATCACTCAAGTTGTCAATCAGTGGTAGTTGTCTGACCTTGGATATCAAAATGTACCAATATGCTCTAAGTGTGCTGGTAACTTCACTAACAACTCCTCTTACCTACCTGCCTGCCTCTTAGAACTCCGTTATGCAGGGACTTATACTAACCCTATAGTCTGTATATTGTATATAATTCAATAGATTACAATACATAACAGAAATAAAGTTTTATAGAGGTAGCCAACTTTTACTTCTCTTGCCTCTAACAATTTTTGACAACAACCCTTTATATCGTTTTGTCAAACCAAATTGACCAAGCACAGAACGGCATTCACATTGTTTCGTCAATAAACTTCAACAAGTCATGAATAACTGCCGGAAAGTCACTCAATTTCTTCGATGGACAAGGCAACAATCAGCTGTGAAGATGGCCATCTCCATAGTACTTAATCTCCGAGACATACTATAATCATAACAAAATGTGATCGTCATCAAATCACAAGACCTGATTACAATCGACTCACAGATTTGTCTTAAACATATTTTGTCATTATCCTTGACAATTAATCGTTCATCAGCGTTAATCTGCTCTCAAAAACGTTTTATTGCACCCAACCAGAGCTCTTGAAAAATTAGGGATCAGATTACGGATGCAATTTATATTCTCGCCTTTTCTCAAATCAAGTGGAATTTAATTAAGAGCATTCTAATTAATTTGATGGCAAAGGGTGCAGACTGTTTGGACTGAATTCAGAAGAAAACACTTACCCTTAAGGAATAAGGGTAGGTAATAATTAACTGGCGGCAACTTTACAATTGCATTAAATAAGATCGTAGTGATTTGAGGGAATTTTCAGTGTTTTAACGAGTCTCCTAAACAATTACCAGATGGTAAGTTTGTTTCTTTTTATGATTGACACAATTTGATTTTCTTCGGTTTTGGCAAATTTCGTATAAAAAATCATAAGAGGCTTTAATGCAGTTAGGGCAAGGTAGGCCATTGTACCGCCAAGTGGGTGATACCGTAAATTATGAAAGCCAGCCAGTTTTCTCAACAATTTTTATTCGTTGACCAATATTTGCGAGTTCTGACCACAAGCTGTAGTCTGGTGGCACGAATAATCAGGAAGTCCCCGAGAGCTGCATTGGTTTCAACCTGATAGGTTGGTTTTGGCCACGTCGTGGCGGCGGTAGTATTAAACCTAAAGTCGCGGGGGAAGATGAAGATTATACGAGGATGTCTAGGAATGTATCAGGTTTAATGGAAGGTGCCGTGTTAAACTCCGAAGCGGGAATGGTATATGAATATAAAATTCAACTGCTGGATGTTCTTATTTCACGCACCTGTCGAACTGTCGAGAATAATTCTGCTGCCGTTGAAGCCTCGGTCACAATAGAACCAAAATAGTCGATTCCACGGCGGTCCGAAGAATTGGGCATCGTGGTGGCAAACTCATGAACCAACGTCACTTGATCCATATGAAGCGAAGTATGCTATCGGATTGGGCTATAAGAATGTTGGAAGAGTGGTGTAGATCATAGAAAGAAAAGTAGTCTAACCTGAACAAGATCGGATCATGTTCCCGATCAACTTGAAGACACGTACAGTTTCTTCGCACAAAAATTACGATGTACCTACTCTGCTTAACTTTTTTATCCTTTTCTTTTTAATGCTGTAAATTGAGCGTTTTTGTGCAATCTCCAAGAGAGGGAGAGACGCAACAACCAAACCTTCAGTCGGACTAAAACTCTCTCCGTAATCAACTCAAAGTCCATCACAATGGCACTTCTCAAGCCAAACAAATTTAAAGTTTCACCCAAACTACAACTCGCCTCTTCGTCCGAGTTTAAATCGCATTCGAAATTCCATATGAAAATACATGAAAGAAAACCCCTCGAGAATCCACTTATTTGCTTCAAATGGAAACGCAATTCCAAGATGACTTCAAACATTCCCACCCTCAAGTCAACAACAACAAATCTTTAGCAGACACTGCATTATGTTCAAGCACACACAATCGTCCTCACTTTAAGAGGCAACGAGAACTCATAAAATTGAACAAGTTCTCGTGAGCTTAGCCCCCGAACTGCACGTCGATCATTTTCACTTCGGAAGCTAATTCCCATCTTATTCGATGTAGACAAATGAAACTGCAATAAAATTGTTATAGTCCTCGCAGAGAGACTACACCCATTACACAGCCCCGACTGTTCAAATATATATACCATTCGATGTTGTAAAACAAAAGTAATTACTGCTATGCCTTTCCGATACACTCGTGCCAGTTCAAGTGAAATCCCTGTTAATGGCTCCACTTTGGAAGGCATTCCCGGATTCACCTCATAACCTCGTAACTTTTATTCCACTCTTTGGGGGCGTATCGCCAAGCCGCAGCCGCCGCAACCACCGCAGGCCCCCAAAACTCATAAATTATCCCCGATTGTTGTTCTAAGAATGTGCGCTGCTCAACCGAGCAGTCCTCTCAAAGGAACAATATTTCCACGACGCGTATTTTCTGTTTATCGTTCACAATTAGCAAACTTCATCATTCACCCTCTTCTTGTCTGATGGTTTATTTTATATATTTTTTTGCTTTGTTTTTCTCCACAGGTACATGAACTTTATGTTTGACTTGGAGGATGCTTCCAATGATGGTGGCATCGATGCTACAGAATTTTCACTCGTCTGCTCTAGCTATGGCCTGGATAAGAAGGAGTGCGAGGAGGCCTTCAAAAAAATGTCCCAGGTGAGTTTTGTGTCTGTATGCCTGGTTGCAGGATAACCAGTACGGGACTCAACATTTGAATGTGTTTTTAAATTGTGTATCTTTTTTTGTTGTTTTCTTTCTTTCACATTTTACATTCGGAACGGAATGCTGCACACAGGGAAAGGATGAAGTAACTCGCGAGCAATTCTCTCAGTTGTGGCAGGAGTACTTCTCGTCTGAGGATCCCTCTGCCCCGGGCAACTACATCTTTGGAAAGACTTCATTTTAACAAAATTAAACGAGCATTTCGTTGAATAATTTATTGAATTGTTATTGTGCGATGATTGATATTTAATTTGTTTGTTTGAGTTACACAACAGAAATAAACAGAAGCAAAAACAACAAGTCACTGCAAAAATAAAAAAAAAATAAACACTCGGATATCATTAGTTAACGATTTTATTCCTCCTTTTAGTCACTTGAAATTTAGATATGAATAAACTTTTGGAAAATAGACGTTCTCTCTAAGCAGGTTTCTCTGTTATCCTTCTCGTGGGTATGTTCTTCCCAACAGATGCAAACCTCTATCAATTTCAACTTTTATACATTACGAGTATCTGAGCAATTTAAACTAGTGTTCTGCCGCATCGGATGGTGTGGCGTATCTTAATTTGAATTTATTAATTAAAGTAATGTCAATTAAAACTTATATAATGTTGTGGATAAACGTATATAAACTAAAATGAATAAATAAAAACAAAAGCGATTTGTTGGCGATGTGATTTAATTAAATGGGCATGAAAAAGTAAAACTCTATGTTTAGATGTGAAGTAAATCAATTTGAAAATATATATGTATAGATGTTATTAATGGAACCGAGCAGAATACGATGTGATTAATGATTTGAATAACACAATGAAATAAAATGAATTCTTAAATAGTAACCTCTAATAAAGCGATGAATAAAGGATTAAACAATAAAAAAAACCCTGTGTTTTGTTTTACAACTTCTTGCAACCAGTCGGGGTGTGTTGTTGCGTCTGTGGTTTCATGATTTATGTTCGTTTTTGGGTCAAGGAGCAATTCGTAATTCAGGCATGGCTGAAGGAAATTTCCGCCCATTTTCGCAAACAATTGAAATTTTCCTCTCAGGTTGGTGCGTTTATAAATCGGCTACCTCTAAGAAATATTGCCGGAAAATGAAATTTGAATATGGATGAGAGAAAAAAAGGCCCTCTTATCTGAATGTAGGGTAGACAATTTAGGATGGGTGCAGTTAAGTACAATGTTGCTGCACCGATCCCAGTATTTCTGTCAGTCCCAAGATACAGAATTTAAAAAGGAAGGAAATTAAAACCTTTTTGCAAGCCGCAGATGAAGCTGATAAATAAGTATCAAGTTAGAATTGCTACCACGGGTAAACCCACGACCGTACCCTTTCGAGATCCAAAGCAATGCATGTGGCCAATGATTGGGTGTATCAGAGAAGCAATCATTGTCCACCCTCTTTTGAAAATGCATATCCTCTCTGATTCACCGGATCATTGGCCACCCTCTCTTTCACACAAGAGGGTAGTTTATGTTGATGGTTGAGTCGATTGAGGAAAGGCATCACTTTTATTCCTCGTGCAATATCGCTCAACATGAGTATGAGGGCTTACGTGTCTTCTCGAAGGGTCTCAATGTAAGTATAACTTCACCGGTAGCTTGGATTGACATAGGTAACTTCATGAGTCTCTCGCATGAGAATTAAATCAGGAATTGACAGCAATCTGTGCTCGACTCTGAGGAAGGGACGCAGGAAATTCAACATTATTTATTTATTTATTCTTACATTTTGCGAAGATGGTGCACTTTTCGGAGCTGTTCAATTCCAAAGAGAAGACCGAGAATGGGAGAATAGTTCAACGCTGGAGGATGTCATGTTGACGATCGAATCAGTAAAAGTTGGCAAGTAAAGAGAGAGTTTTATGGCGCTTTGGTGTCATGAAGGTGGCTTAGAAACGCAGTGAGACACTTGGCGATTGTTAAACTGAGGTGATTGTCCTTCTTTTCAAAAAAAATGGGAACACAAGAGATTGTTCTTTTTACCGGGGCTAGGTTTCCCCGGAAAAGTGTACGCCAAGTTGTTGAAAAGGAAGAAAAGACGCGTTCTAGAGCTGCTCGAATATAGCTCTAGAACGCGCTCCAACAGGATGGTGGATGAATAATGAAAAGATAAAAGTCCAAAAAAGAAGTGAAACCGACCAGATGTTCACTCTAAGAATGGTGAGAAGGCTTGGGAGTGTGCCAAACTCATCCACTGGTACCTTGAAGATTTAGCAAAGGCATGTGACCGAGTTCCTCGAGGTAAACTCTGAAGTGTGGTCCTCTTTTGAGGGCCATTCAGTAGCAGCTTTGTTCGGGTTAATGATGCTGTGGACTTTGACAAGGATGCGTCTTGTCATCCCGCTTTTTAATCATGCAGTGAAACTTCTGTTTACGGACACCCCTCTATAATGGACACCTCTCTTGGCTTACAATTCTTCATGGTCCCGGTATGAAGATTTTCGTGATTTCAGCCCTTTCAGGAAAATCATGATGGTCCCGCTGCTGTCAGCTATAGAGAAGTTTGATTGTATACATAAATCATACAATCTGCCGATATGAGATATCTTTATCCTTTTTTGGGAGTAACTCGTTGGTATAGAACGAGAATCACGGCAGTACGCTAGAAACTCAATGTTGCGTAGCTGCATTGCGGAAAGGTCTATGCTTCGATGTCTTGGTCGCGTGGCACGAATGTGCCAGGCCGAGCGTTGAGTGCGGTTTTATCAGGTAGGCGACCGTGGTAGGACCTACTCACTAAACTCTGCTGTTTACGCTTGGCAATAACACTCAATAAATTGGATTGGATGGCATCGAGTGGCGTGGAGATCTGTCGTGCATTCTTTTCCCCGCGTAGAAGATTATGGGTCACTGAATGATGATGAAAGAAACCGTACTAGGAAGCTCTGAAGATCGGATATCTACATAAATTGGGTCGCAGCACATCTTCCACTGGACTGGTGCCCGTGCAGTCAAATGCCTTAGATGGTTGTGGGCGCTTATTTTTAACGTTACATTGATTATGACAACTAATAATAACAATAATAATACGGGTGGGCGTACAGTGCATAAAGGGCCAGGGCCTAGCTTCTCAGCAACCACTCATGGTGTGCGTGCTATACAGGTTGATGACGACTCCGAACGGCGGAACGGCGACTTCAACTCGAAAGAGTTTTTGTTTAAGTTGCGTAGGTCGACTCTCATACCCACAACGCCACGGCTACACTTATGGCAAATAATGTTGCTTTCACACTTCGCTGAGTTGCTCACATTTAAGTTTATTTATGCGTATCGAAAGCCTTACTAAAGTCAAACATCAACTGCCCGATTCGAGAAATATACAGCGAAGGCTACGGACAGCTCTTTTAGGCGGACAATTCCTCACGACCGTGGATCTTGAATTGAAGTTGCATACTTTTTATGTTCCCTTTAGCGGTCACTCCACTAACCCGAACTCGGACATGATAAAATGTTTTGTTTTTTTTTTCGGAGAACTATAAGCTGCTTTTTTGCATGGTATGTGAAAGATAAATGCAAATGAACTGACTTTACAATGAAAACAATAAAATAGCTGCAGCATAGGCATGTCATTTTCTATACTCAAACGGATAAGTGGTCTTAATTCTGGAGCTGTGTTCTGTTGTATTTTGATTTTTCTGTCTTTATTTTCATTTTAGTTTGCTTGCAAATTTCATGGAATGAATATGAAATACATTTTTGGAAACTAAATTTGTTCAGGCATTTTTTCTCATGGACGGACAACTTAGCCGGACAAAAGTGCTGCGACCGTCGTTGTCAACCTGCTTCCAATGTAATATTAATTCCCAACATGAACTAATTTTTCGTTGAACTTGCCATCGATGATACTTACTTGTCAGGCCTATGACACATGAGGGGTCCACGATCTTGACCCTTTGTGTCACTACCCCAAAATTGTAGCCAACGATAGTGATGTTTTGTCTTTTCTTCATTAAAATTGAGACCAACTTATTTCGCCTGATCTTCAATTGTCGAAGATCTCGATGTCATCTGCGTAACCCCATACTAGGACCGACTTGTAGAAGATACTGCCTTCCGGGCAGCTGCTCGCCATAGTATCTTCTCCAGTAAAAGTTTGATGAAACACAAATCAGCGCATCTGCTTGTCCAAATCAGATGCAGACTTTGAACGTCTAAGAAATCTTTAAACCGCACTGCATGGTGGTGCTGATGTAATCTCGAATTCGGCCACCACTTCGAATAGTTTCTTGTGAAGAGTCTTTTCGGATTGGAAAGAGCTTTGAAATCGATGAAGTTTAATGTGAAACTTGGGTCTTTATTTCATTGGGCCGACAAATGAACTAAAGATTAACGTTTCTAAGCCGCACAAGTACAAGCCATCGACGTTGCACTTTAATATGTTCAACATCATTGTTCAACTCATTTTTTGTTCGACTGTGACAATCCTTGCAATTGGTCTCTTGCATCGACCATGTGATTTAATAGCAGCTTTAGCTTTAGTTATCCTTGTTCACAACGTGGTATGCCTTTATTTTTGTATTCTTCCTTTTGTAGAAAAAATATTTAATCGCTATTGTCGCGAACGCTTTCCGGTAAGGGAGGTAAATTCAAACAAGCAATTTGGCTCGATGGATCTATTCTAAGTCTTCTACAAATGAAACTGTTTTAGCGTGGTTCTCGCTTTGTCTTTATTGTCCAGCACCTTATATCTTCAGTGTTGCACTACAAAAGTTATTTCAGACTTAACAAATATACTCGCATTGTGGGTGGACAATACATCTGTTGTCCTTTTCATTTCATGTGGGATTCAGTAACGTACTCTCGATGAATTTCATTTCAAACTCAATGTATCCCTTCAAACATGCATGTATCCTGCAGATTTATTCTCTTTATTAACATGTTTCTAGTAAATTCGAGTTTGTAATTGAAATCAAGTTACTTTCCATTTTATTCAATTTGAATAACAATAATTTGCCAAATTTCCATTGCGAACCACTGTGCGGACAGGCCTTACAACCAATTCCAACTGACACGGCCAGAGGTTATTTAGTCCCACATGTGGACTGTTAAAAAATAACGAAACCCAAAAGAATAATAACAAAACCTGCCCACCACATCGCCGACTAGCCAGCCGTCGGCAACACAACGCAACACTCCGTCACGCCGCAATGAAATCCACTATTTTGCGATAAAACGCCATCAGCTCTTTCAGCAAACTACACAGCCATGCATCCGAATAATGTACCCGAACCAACATTACAGGCGACGTCGGCAACGGCAGCAGTGAATTAAGCACATGGACGCTCCACCTATGTGTATTATTTTTGTTTTTGTTTTACGCGTGAGTTAGTGCAATTTACAAAATATACAAGTACACTCGTGTGTGTGTGGCGAAACGTTAAGGGTTGGTTTTTGCTTTTTTGCACGGTGATTACGAGGACGTCTTTAATAGTTTTGCAGGTCGTGTGCGGGGGTGTGGGTTACGGCCGACTTTGTGCGGAAAATTCACATTTAAACTTTTGTTTCTCTCTCGCGGATACTAAATTGATTTATGGTTATTAGCTGTGTTCCTTTTTTTATGGTAATCAAGGCTCGATTACAAATATCTCGTGCGGTGAAACCCTGAAGATCGATTAGGGAGTATGTGCCTATGTGCGAGGTTATGAAAAATGCGAGGCCTTTATGACTTGAAGGAGAAAAATTGATTTCGTTTAAGTCGTTGGACAAAAGCGTTAGGACAAAAAATCACGACAATTTCTATGAAACTTGATTCAATGTGGTATATCTTTACACAAACTGTGAATAACACCCATCGGCACATTTGAACTATTGATGAATCATATATCTTTAAACTTAAAAAATGTCTACAACCTGAAAAAAATAGAAACAATTACACATACGCCCTAGTGTGCTTGTTTATGTTGCTTTACGTGTATTTAATTAAACTTGTGTTTCGTATTAGGTTCGAAAAGAATAATTCAGACCAAGTTTGAAACAATAACGGTAAAATTTTTTTGAGATTCAAATTATAAAATACAGAACTTTCTGTATTATTTAATTAATTCCTTTTATCAATATTGACGCAGTAATCGCAACTATTCAATTAGATAGAACATCGATAATTACAACTAGCTCAGCTTCTATTAGTTGCGATAATTGAGACTGCACTGTAAGTTCTTGAATAGATTTTTATAAAGGGTCTTCGAGTCTTCGAGTAATGGTAAATCATTAATGCAAGGAAATAGCTCAGGTTTGCTTAAGGGGATGGAATTTGATAATGTAATTTGAACGGATTTGAATTCAAAAGCATTGTGAGAGACAAGTTTTTACTTGGTGGTTAATGAAATTATTTCCAGTAACCAGGATGGGTTTGTTGGCGGTATATCATGTACTACTGATATAACTTTATTAAGAAACTTATATGTAGCACTTTTGGAAAAAAAATCTTTTACAAGTTGATATACTTTATACCGATTTAATTTTTGGCTAACATTTGAATAATTAATACCAAATGTTTTTCAGCTTAAAGAATATGTATTTAAGAAAAATATTGCATTAATTTTTTTTTGTAATAAAATATGCGTAACTGGGTTATCAGAAATCAATGGTTTCGTGTTTAAATGAACGTGTTTACAGCTTCAACACGATAAGAGATGGCTCCACTCAAAGTTCTCCATAAATAATCATCTTCATTTCCATAAATAATGTACGACCTGGATAAGATATTCAGTGAATGCTTTTGAAATACATATTACACTTTCAAAAAATGCGATTTTTTTTTTCAAAACCCTAACTGGGTCTACTCCCTTAAATCATGGTGTTTCCAATCTTCCACGCTGATGTGGTTTTTTAATTATTTAAGTTAATGACACGCATTTGGTAAAGGTCGATAGTTTTACATCCCGCGCAATCGAAGTAACTAGTAAAAAAGTGGTCATCTCGGCTCCCTGTTGTGTATTTAGCTTATGGCTCATGTTGACGCGGACGACTGAAAAATGTTTGCAAGCATACAAAATGTTAATGACTGTATTCGTTCTCAAGTGGATATATAATTGGAAAAAAAATTGTCAGCATTATTTTTGGGATATAACACGAGAGCTTAAGATTTCTAAATATATGATATTTACAGCGATTATTTTACTAACGATTCTATATATAATATTAAAACATCTTTTCTGGTTATAAACATACTTTTTGATAGGAGGCAGAGAACGAATCATGGTTGCAATGCCCATATTACTTGGTGCATAAAACCATTTAATGAACTTTGCAACGAAATTGATTTTAGCTTATCTTGATTGGAATTTAAAAACTGTGTTATTTTCGTTTCGTTTCAATAAGTTCAGTAATTTCAAGGGACCAGAAAATAATTCCGGTTTATGTTCGGCAAAAAGTACGTGAATATAATTATTAATTTATCTTCAAGAATTCTGTAATCTTTTTTTTAACGTCAGTCGAGTTGTATTGTCAAGTCCGTACATGACTTAACTGGCAGTAGCACTGAGGCAACAGCTAAAGAGAAAAAAAAAACAAAATGCAAATTTATTTATTTATATATTTATTTATTAATTAACTAATTTATTTATTTATGTATTAATCTATTTATTTATCAACTTATTTATATTATTCATTGATTCAGCAGGTATTTGCCATTTATGTCAGTTATACAACACCAGTTCTGTCCTTCCTTGTGTTAAACAGTGATGAAAATAGGAGGTCAGAGGATGTATCTTTTTTTTATTTACCATTACAGGGCAACCACAAAACACTACGTTCTCTTAGTGTATGCCCTCAGTACCGCTTTACACAACAGATGTTTGCTGCGCTACTTAGGATCATCTACATCGTTTTTTTAAACTGTAATCGAAACAAGTTAAAATCAATGTCGTTGCAAAGTTCATTAAAATTTCTTATACACCTTGTAATAGGTTCATTACAACCATACTTAGAGTTCTATGCCTCTTATCGTAGAGTAAATTTCTCACCTGAAGAGATCTTTGGGGAGCATATATATTCAGGAGAAAAAGTAATTCTGGTGGATTAACACGGTAATTAATAATGTCACAGATAAACATGGCTGACGCTGCCTTACACCTGAAACCTAAGGTTTGCAAGCCTATTATTTTACATCTGTCGTCATATTTAGGGAGTTCTTCGATAGTATATAACTTACGGATAGCATATCTCGTGATATTCGTTTGCACTCTTTCCCAAATTATTGAAGAGTATTATAAATATGATCAAGAGTAATGTCTTTAGACTTAACGTGTTTTTCTCTGTAACTGTTACCCTTCTGCTATCTACAAGTTAAAAAAATATCAACAGTCAAAGAGGTATTTTTCGTATAGTATCCCCTCCAATGAAATTTCACTTGTATTTTTTCTACATTTTTAACTTTTTTTTCAGTTGGAAGATATTATAATATAAGTGGGTCGCCGTGGCGTAGTGGGTAAGTGCGTCGACTCGTACGCAAAGGGTGCCATGAACATACGGTTTCTCTATCTTGATATTTATTTTTTTCTTCGACGCAGGCATTCAAATATCTTAATTCTTGTTTTATCTTTTTTGGATTCATTTCTATATCTTTCATTTAATTTGTAAGTCTTGGGACGCAGTATGCTTTTTTTTTAACCTAACATAGTCCGTAATGCAATATAAACAGAAACACCAGGGCGTATGAGTAATGTTTTCTAGAATAATAGTCAGAATGTATTAGATAGTGCTAACATATCGACTCAGTCATCATGCTGCAATATAAAGAAGTAGAAATAATATAAGTAAATAAATTTGTGTAAAATAACATAAATGCAATAAAAGGGGCGTTGACTCCTTCGTCGAAATTCCTCAAATTACAGAAAATGCTTAGAGAAATATCAAGAGAGGCTTGCTGTTGGAGTCAGGAAATGGTTCATAAGATCACCTGACTCCAAATTATTTCCAAAAGCTCAAATCTATAGACTCACTGCTGCTCCATACATATTGTGACGTATAACACACACACACATCATGGACACCAACAATCAGTCTGACTAGCGATGACATCGCCATCTATAGGAATCGTTCAAGACGATCCCGAAGTTGTTATACGAACTACTAGAATACCTAGTATGTATACTACTAGTCACCACCAAAACACATGGAAAATATTACCGATATTCAGTTGTTATATTAAAGTCACCGCCACATCTGTCCTTTAGTGCCAGCGGGGAAATTCCATAGCCGACTGGCAGCAGCATGTTCGAGAAAGAATGTTGGCCGTAGCAGAACAGTTCAGTTTGGGAATTTTACTAGAGTGTCCAAAGTGTTAATCGAGTCAGCCTGAAAGGCAGCAAAGAATTTTGTAAAGCTTGTATATAGAATAGTGGCAGAATAGCGTTTGAAAATAAATTCGTGTAGGGTAACAGCACTAGTAGTCGGCCACCCTTTTCGTCCTGTAATATAAGAACCGTTAGACATTTTTCGAATGTGACCTCGCGCCTATACAAACAGCAACATGTTCTACACATGTACCCACAAATTCAATAATACTGCGTGATTAATTCAGCTGGCACGATGTGTATCTATCAGTCAGGGCGCATTTGCGAAAGTGAAAAGTGACGATAGCTTATTATTTGTTAGTGATGCGTGTTTATAAAAATGGAAGTTTTTGCTGTAACTTGTTTGAAAAATAATAATTTAATGATTGGGCAAAGTTATTCAAAACATACGCTATATGTATTAAGTGGTCCTAAGTTGAAAAATGTTCATATCAGTGAAAGTAGGGGCCGACTACTAGCACTCAATTTAATGCGATTTTCAGTCGTCGGCCGTTAATGGCCGAGTACTAAAGAAATACCCTTTAGCTTCAATTTATCTATTGATGTAAAATATTGAAAGTTTATTTATGTACTACTTTAATTTCACCGGTAACCAAACAAATTTTTGAGAAATTCTAGTGTTCGGCCAGGTGCTAAAGTTGCATGCGCACTTGCTGCCGAATACTGAAATTACGAATCTAGTGCTCGAGCGCTGAATACTATTTGTATTCGCGCTATTTGTCTAATCTAATGTACTGCAATTTAAATTACCTTTAGAAATACAAAAATGGAAAGTGATCAAACGGAGGAAAGAATCCTAGATCGAAAATCCCAGGAATCATAAGCGACGAGCAGATCAAATAAGAATCCTGATAAAGACAAAATGGACCTGGCTCTTCTTGACATAAGAAGTAACACTTTGAACATTAGAAAAGCCGCAGCAATAGAAGCCCACCTATATATCCTAACCCACCTATATCCTAAGCCAGTTGGCTTTGAAAGCAAACGGAAAGCCAAAAACTCCACAAGAGCGGAAAAAGAAAAAAATAAAATGGAACAAGAAGCCAAATTACAGCGGAAGGAGGAACGTTTGGTCAAGAAGCTTTTTAGACAGAAACTACCTAGAGGGACTCATACCCAGACAAACTTCAACAACAGGCTCGAAACATAAACAAATTTGCAAGAATTGTTTTGATGAACTCATAAGTGATTCTGAGGATGATGATTTAAAAATATAGGGTGAGATTCGTGTCCTTCGTTGTTCCACCTCAAATGTACTTACTTGAAAAAAGCTGAGTTATGCAGATGCATCAAACTCGGACTTTGTGTGTCAGTTTTGTGCAATTTAGTATATGCACTTTGTATTTTAAATACAGGTATCAATACTTTACTTAAGTTTTGTTTGTTTAAGTATGAATTTGTTCTTGTTCATTTTTAATCTTTGTTAATCTCGCAAACTACCTATGTTTTGATTTCACCTTGGTATTTGCACTAACTGTTGTCAACTTAGTGTGTTTTTCATAATTTTATTTTTAGTTTATTTTCAAAAATAAATAAGTATTGATTATTTCATATTTTACTTCTAAATAAATCCTTAAATTCTATCATTGAATGTATTTTATTTATTGATTGATTCCACCTAGCCTTCTAGTACTAGAACATTTGATGCCGACCACTAAGATTGTGTGGCCGACCACCAGCGCAATATGACATTTTCCATTATTTTGGTAGTTTATACAAACGAGTAAGTGTTAAATTGAAAATTCAATAGCTAATCTATTTAGATTTTGTCCCTGCATTCAATGACAAATTTTAAATTGTTTTTAATAAAATACTTCAATAACTGAACAAGAGCAAAGTGAAAAGATGGCCCACCACTAGTGCATTTACCCTACATATTGAATAAGTTAATTTTTGTGTTCCATTCGTCACAATACAGTAATCGGATCCTGTTTGTGGACAGTTTGATTATTTTTACGTAGACTCATTTCTGTAAAGCGTAACAATATGTTAATTTATTCTTAATTTTGTTTCCGTCCTCCACTGCTAGTCGAAGGATTTCCGCATTTCACTTCTGATTGTAATTGAAAGCACTTTAATACCTTACACCATTTGCATTTAAGAAATCATAACGAAGTAAATTACAACATCACAACAGAGACAGTCATGGTTTACTACAATTTTCAGTCAACAAATTGCCAGTATTCCCACAAACCCATCCAACAACAAGTAATTCTGAAATAAATTCGATGTCAGCGTGTCGCAATTCACAGCCATCATCTTGTGCTTATTAAGTACACTTGTACATCTTAAACGTCAGAATTTATTCCAACTACTGACTCATCACACTCTGATCGAGATTCTCGATATCAATCCATGACGTCCTCAGATTCGAGACGTTTATTTTGCGAAACAAAAGAGAACACGAAAGACAAAGGGGGAGATAGAGCTGTGACGGAATACCACGTCACATTCATCATTGAATGCCTGCAATGTGCAAATGCCACCACTCTCCGAGTTGGACTTTGAGGCAAGGATCAAAAGTATTTCGCCCCCGGAGGCGTTTGATGTGATTGATGGAATGTCTTCCTCTCCTTTTTTTTTCTTTTCGTAGAGGCTCATGAACAGTTATCAAATTCCCATCGCAAAATGAAATTCCTTTCTCGTTGGATAAAGAAAAAGTCGCGCGCGAAAGGAGACAAGGTCGTCCTATCATATCTCGACATCCCAGCATCCGTGTTTGAAACGCACTAAACTAATTAAATGAATATTTATTTTCTTTTTCTTTTCCTCAAACGGACGACAAAGCAACCGAGGAAGGCGGTCTTAATTCCCAGACATCCACGGAAGTCTATACACACATCACTCAGCTACTGCCATCATGCCATCCGGCGATTAAAATCAATTTAAGAGTAATTTTGTAACGAAAAGTAAATAAAAGCAGACGACGCGACGCGACGCGACGGCGACGGGATGAAGGAGAAGAATGAAAAGAAAATCAGGTCGAGTCAAGGGTTAATCTTGTGTGAAATTCAGAGCTCACTTAGGGCTTAAAGGACTTCGTCTACATTCCGGCCTTCAGTTGAATTACGATACAAGACCTCGGCATGGCAGACTCGAGACCACGAGACATGAAAAATAGATATGTACACTACACTTGTGCAAAGATTTTTTTCTTGTGCTAATTTTTTTCCTTTTGTTCTCTAAATCACGAGAGATATTCACGCGAGCAAGCAACGACCAGGGAAGCAAAGCAAAGGGACGGGTGGCGAGAAGAAGCACGTCCTGCATGCGGCGTTCAATTAAAATAATCAAGCACGAGGGAGCAGCTCCACCCTCGTCCAAGTATAATGGCGGGCAAGTTTTGATATTGTTCGCCAGCTTTGGGTCCTTTGTATGTGTTACGTTGGTGTTACCTTAAATCCATGGATGCCGTTTAATTTGGAATGGATGCTGGTCTTCGTTCGGGGATGTATTAGGATCGTAGCGTGTCCTCATGCACTGTTCCACGTTGCGTTTTGTTTACGAATTAATTTTTGTTTCCTGTTTTGTTCTCTTTTTTCTCCTGTTTACTTTGGTTACCTACTGATACCGCTGTGCTGTTGAATCCATTTATATTGTGCCACAACTCTGTAGGCAAATGAAATTAATTCATTCCAGCGAGTGTCCATAATTCATAGTCATGTCCGTATGGGGAACAATAATGTACAAGCTATGCGGGATACTGCACGAACGAGATTTTTTTCACCAGATTCCTCCTAGACGCATTTCTTGCGAGGAATTTTCGGTGTTTTATTATTTTTTTCTTTTTCTCTCTCTTCGTCCCACCACTTTGCCAACCACTTCGTAAAACCGATGCGAACAGGAAAAATGAAGTGAGTGTCGGCTTTAAGTAATTTTCAAGTTGATTTAATTAGCACGAACGATTTCGGTCAATAATTATTAATTTATGGCTTAATTAATGCGAAGTGTTCGCACTCTCTCTCTCTCTGTGTAGCTCTCTCTCCCCCGCCTGGTGGATAAGTAATTTTTGAATATTAATGAACGGGTTGGACTGAGATTTGCATGCGAACCGTGGTACTGCGAAGGACACAGCGTGCACTATCAGAATGTGTAGACGGGGTCTTTAAATTTGATGCTCTTTTTTCCGGAATCTAATGTTCTTCATAAAGTCGTAAATGGGTGTTTCTGTTTTGTGCAAGCGATGCAGTGCTGGGGTCTTGCAAGTCCCGGAGAGAGTCATTTAAGTTTTGAGTTGATTAAATGAATAAGTTTATTTCTGTATCTCTGTTTAGCTGGGTGGGGATGTTATTGCCTGTTGTGGATGACGCGAGATGGAGAAGACTTTAATCCTGTTAATTAGAACATCAAGAAGAGCAATAGTAGTTCTGCATGTAGTGTGTTTCTAAATTTGACTTTAAGAAGAGAAAGTATTAAACTGAAGTGACAGCATGTTGGGGATATAATCACTACGTTTTGAAAAAAAGTAGCAAGTATTTGTGTTTTTTTTTTCAAACTGAGAAACTAATCGGAGTCGACGATCGCCGATCCAGAATCAATATTTGAGATGCGATTCTTCTCGAAAGCATTCAACAGTTGTGAACCCACTTTGTCAAGAACTGTGTATGTATTCACACTAATAAGCGAACCTTCCCGAACTAAGACTTCAGTTGCTGTATATAGTTCAAAAATTGTTGATAACAGTCACTTTGCAACAACTCATACCTATTCATAGAACAAAAGAAGGCATCTGGCACTTGAACATATTTGCAACTATAGGACTTTCAAGGTTTCGATGTAAATGTTTTCGATGAACCTGTCTCAGTTTATGTTTCTGAAGAAGTCATACTTAAAAGAAATAGAGTCGCTGTTGTTCTTTTCGTAAGAATTAATTATTTTCGGTTCCTAGCTACTAAATTATATTCTAAATTAAATAACAATTTAACATCTTTCTTAATGTATATACTTATTCATGTATTTTACTTACAAAAAAATTAGTGTATACTGGTAGTTCATTAAACATCAAAACAAGACTCTCTGAGAAAAATTCCCTGCAGCCACATAGTGTCCTGAAGTTGGGCCTGTTCACCTCTTGTGATTTTTTTGGATTGTGCTCGTTTTTGCACGGGTAAAATTGTTCAAGTCATTTGTTTTTTTTTAATTTCCAAAAATTGTGTTCTTTGATTATTGATTTTTTTAATTTTTGAATAAGAAAAAAAATAAGAAAAAAATATAGACAAGGTGTTTTGGCTTTAATAATCGGATGTGCTGATTATTTTGCACAACAGTGTATGTATGTACATAAATAATCACCCCTATTCTGCTTGCCGTTTATTGTTTTTTTTAAATACTTTAGAAAAATAAACTTTGAAAAATTGTTCATATTTACGTTAGTTTCATTTATTTTATTCGGCAATACACCAAAGATTGTGGTCCCAGAACATGAGTAGGAGAAAAATTACGTTCCACAGAACTAAAATAACAACTGTCGCTTAGCATGTTTTTGTAGGTAACGACACCGCGACCAGGGTGGATCTATTGTATCGAAGGGTCGGAGTTAAATCAAAAGACATAACACTTCCCTCATGAAATATAGTAAATTTTTTTATTCCACTGAAGTGAGTATTTCCCTCCGGAAAATACGGTGGCGGACATTCACAAAAGGTATGCTGGTAAGTCTCATCCTCATTCGAGGCAGCCGACAAATCGTGTATTGACACAGGTTTAGTTTGTTAAGGTGATATCCCAGGCCACAGTGGCCGGTTAGAAAGCTTGTTAGCAATCCTGAGCTATCCTTACTAAGATAGAGTATTTCCTTATACGAATAAGGCCTGATTCATCTCGTAATTCCCCATTCGTTAGTAACGTCGTTTAGTAACGTAAGACGACTACAAACATAAACGACAACCGAAATACCGATCTTACACAGTGGTTTAGTAACATGTTAAATGACAAGGGAAATAAGGGTGATTTAATAATAAGGGTGTAACTACGTAGGTTTGATTATGTATCGGATCAATGTCGCATTCACTTGAAAGTGATTGGAAGTATTTTTGTACAGATAATTTACACAATGTTCGATTAGTAATAATACTTAGAAACCTTCTTTTCAATCATGCTTAACGCTAAGAAGACATTTCTTCATTCATGTTGTATATCTCAGAAATCAAGTAGATGTCACCATAGTTAAAATCAATTGGTTCTTTTAAACTGGAATTCAAGATACCTATGCAATCGGATAATAATAATAATATGGGTGGCGCGACAGTCCGAGGTGGACCTGGGCCTAGCTTCTCAACAACCACTTGTGTTGTGCGTGCTATTGTTCTTTCACAAGTGGGAGGACCTACAGTTTAATGCCGACTCCGAACAGCGAATTTGAGAAGCTTTTTCTAGACAGGAGTACTCTTTGAGCATTGTCAGTGACTCGAAAGAGGTGGAGCCGTGAATGATGATAGGTGGTAAATTCAGGTATCGAACCTGTCACCCTGTGCGTAGGAGTCCACGCACGACTACGTCACGGCGACCCACAATCGGATGCACCTTGTAAAAACTGGTGATAGCCTATCAAGAATCAGCTATTGTCTGGTGTACCTCAGTGAAGTCATTTAGGTCCACTTCTTTTTAGTATATTCATAAATGAGATCCCTACATAGTCCTCATTAAGGTAAATTGTTAAAATAAGTGTACTATGTACTAATTAATGACCCTCGTCCGTTTACATGTTAATTGTACGTCTGATTCTTGAATGCTGTTCTGTTGTATGATCTCCGTCCTTTATGAACTTTACCATACATATAGAAAGGGTTCAGAAATCATAAAGATATGAAATGGAATCTTGATAGAATGCCTCCTTATGAAACAAGATGTGCCTTGATTGGATTGGAGGCATTAGTCAAAACAATATTATATTTTTTCGTATCGATATTTTGTTTTGTTCCACAAAGAAGTCTTCAAACAAGAAAATTTGTATCCCAACCAAGCCACTGTCAGAACTATGGTTTGAATGATCCACTAACTAGACTGCTGAATGGAAGAACAGCAGCCACACTTGGGTCAGCATAGGCCCATTGTGTTAACTAAATGTATACGTTTTTTTTTAATAATATGTAAATGACATTTAAGTTATCAGTTATTCATACATACTGTCATCATTTTTTGTTTTCTTATTTCCTTATAAATTTATTTTATTATATATTTATTTTTAATTTACTTACTTATTTAATATTGTTAATTTATTTGTATATGTAATTTGTTCATTTACTGTATCCAGCAAAAATATTTCTGAGAGCTGTTAGTCTTAAGCTCAGTAGATGACATAAATAAATACTAAAGAATTGTCTTCCTTCACAGGTATGGGCTAAGATCGACCACTGATGTGTATTTATATGTATTTCACTTTAATTTTATTTATCCAAAGCAATATTTGAAGCCTTGTTCTTTTAAAATAGTAGAACATGCTCATTGTTTAAGTAAACCATAAATCAAAATGAAATTAAAAGCAGTTATCTCTGAAGTTAGCAGAGCGAAATCACCATACGCAGTCATTGTTCTGGAATGACATGTACCTCGTTGAACACGAAAAACTTCATACCTTAGAGCCTTGTTCTGCTTGATGAAGAGTTCAGACGCAGTCATATTTTATTATAAAAGTGGTCAAAGGAGTTTAGTTAATTCCAGATACTGATATTTCTTGTTAGAAGTAACATACTATATCATAAGACAATTAAATCGCAATCAAACCGCTCGGAGCCAGTTTCAATTCAGGCAGCACATAGGTCACGAGTTTGGAACTCTTAACGTGCCTCCCAGGAGCGCTGAGTACCATTTGCAGTCATTTACGAATGAAGCAGACTGTTTCTTTGCATGTGCATTTATATTTCTTTAGATTTCTGCTAATTTATGTGCATTCATAATTTCACAAACTCAAGTAACTCAGTTGTCTAACCTATGCAGCAAAATTCTGCTGTTCCTGCTTTTGTTCATTTTTCGAATAGAAGATGGATTCCAGTACAGAGAGACCATTACTTTCAAGAAGTTACCCTGGACCGGTATGCATTATGAAAGACACGGAAGAAATATTTTTGCGCATTTGCACCCGACCATACTCGGAAAAGAGTACCAACGAATTCACATAACATCACCAACCATGACCAAATAAAGACACATCTTCCATCGCATTTAAGAACTGAGACAACAAAGAGGATGTACATCCGCACATCGAAGTTGAACGCTCTTATTTGAACAAGGACATTCTCAAATAACCCACTGGCACTGACCTGAAAAGCAAAACAATGGAACAAACAAAAAAGAAGACAATTCAATTTCACCTGGTTGTCGACATTAAACTTGAAAAATAAATTATTGTTATTTCATTCGATTTGACGCATGAGTTGGTTTTCTCTGTGTTTTTTTTATTCAAGGACTGTCTTTAGATTGCATTGATATTGGTTGTTTTTTCAGTTGAGCGGATTTTCATTTGTTCGCTGTCCAATGCCAACTTAATTCCGGACATCATTTGAATCACAACTGATGTACAAATTCGTGCAGAGAATTGAATAAGCCAAGTGGTTCTGTGTGGCGAGACTTTAAGGTTTTTTAGAATTTGGGAAATTTTATTGTTGTAGTTAGCTGTGGGATAATTCAAATCAGAAATGAAGTATTAGAGATATAGCCGACTATTTGACAGATATTCATGAATTTTTGACGGTTATTCACGAAATAACGTGAATGCCTTCATCTGATCATTCAATTTGGTTTGAGAAAACGTTATAAAAACAGTTGTCAAAAATATATACTTCTTTTCTGGTTAAACTCATGTTGTGAGGAAAATAAGATGTTTTGTGACGTCACTCAGGGTCCGTTTTTTACATTGGACAGATGTGTTGCTTAAGCTTAAATTACAATTCAATTTCCTACATACAAAAGTGATGTATGAAAAACACGAATTGAAATGCATATTGATGTAAGATAAAATAATCTGATTAATTTATTAATGGTATTATATAGGAGAATACTAGAGTGTGTAATAAAATGGTATAGAAGCTATAACGAGAAAGACAATGGTCAAAGGGAAACTGTTTTTGTTTTTAAGTGTATGTAAAATGTTCATTTGTTTCCGCGGTTAAGTTTTGTTGACATACAAATACCCGCTATGATGTCACACAGGGGCTCTTCAGAACTGTCCAGCACACTTAAATTACCTTACACCTTGAGGCTAATGTGGCACGATCGTGCCATTATGACAATTTTTTTTACAGAAATGGCACTTTAAGATTGAATATGGCACTCTGGTGAAAATTATGGCTCATTGAGGGGAAGTCGAAGTTTTTCTTAAAACTTTAAGCACTTTAAGATTGCATATGGCACTCTGGTGAAAATTATGGCTCATTGAGGGGAAGTCGAAGTTTTTCTTAAAAAATGTAGCTTTGTCAGATACTGTATTCTAGCACCGTTTTTTACATTGGCTAATCCCGGAGACAAACAGCTGGTTTCAGCTGGAAAAAGTGGTGCTCCCTTGTGGGAGTGTCGTGGAGGTTGTCCATTAAACTCAAGTCAAGGGGATGGGTTGAGATTAATGCTAACACTTCATCTAGCTTGAGATAAATATAGTGCCTGACTTTGAGCAACATCAAGAGGAGTAAGTCGTCAAGGGCAGATCCACTTCGCACTTTAACGAGTGAGAGGGATTGTCTAATAATTCACGAACTTAATTCGTAACTGAAGCTTTGTTCGTCGTCTCTGCTCCTAATGGGTAAGTAGATTTTGTAGTATAAGCCTTAGCTTGGTCCTTCCGGGGCTCGTTATCGCCTTCCTATGATGCCAATGTCTTGCGGAGGTCGTGCTTCCAGTGTTGAAGAGTTATGAATGATAGTGTCGAAATTAATGATTTGCGTGCGTCGCCACAAAGCCGTATTTCTTGGTATATCTCCGTTTGTTACACCCTGGGGCTTAAAATGGCACTTTGCATTGGTGGCACTTTCAAAGAAGTTTGATCAGGGAATATACATACGAACAGGGTTATCACTGGACTTGAATACCACAATCAAATCAATTTGTCAGGGCTCCCAGCGGTTACAAGGACTCTTCTGCTTCGAAAGCGAAATACGACAGTCGTTTGGTAAGTCGGTGACTTTTTGAATAAAAAATATTTTTTCGACAAATATGTGCTTGTTACTTTCGTGGCTGATGGTTCTACATTTACTAATTGAATTTATAGGAAGACGCGCTTTCATGCGACTTCTTCACCGGCTAAAATGGGTCCAACGTCGACGTCTTGAACAGAGCTCCAGAATGAGCCGCTATAACTTCGAGGCACCTAAGAACTTCATATACATCAGCTTTACAGTTAACATAACAAACAACAACGCCGTCTATCTTTTGCTAACCGCTAACCGCGCAGTGTTATCTTCATACAACATAAACCTTCTACAGCGCAGCCTTTCCTTAGGTTGGAAACGGAAAAAATTCTATTTTAAGCATTTGGTTAATTTTTTCTTATTTCAAATATGTATATGTTCAAATTCTGTTCACGCATTGCTTTTCAATTGAAGTTGTGTTTATTGTATTCATCAATTACACTGTTGATGCAGTCGCTTGCATTAATAATGTTCACTTGTATAAGGAGCTTTTGTCCGCTCTAGTCGTTGTCTCGTCTAAAGCTAATGTATGCAGCCTCTTGTTCTTAAGGGCATTAAGCAAACATATTGTTTCTCTATTTATAAGCAAAGGAATCATGTGCTTATTTGCATTTAGATTTGGGTGTTTGAGTTTCCATTCAATAAATTTCTATTAGATTCTCTCGAAATGATATGAATTGAAATAATTTGGGTTACTTCCTGGGGAGTTGTGGAATTCAATAGTTGTGCAAAATCAAACCGAAATGGTGTGGAATTATTTTGCTAGTGATTGTTTGGTCAATATGGTCTGCCATGGTTATATAAAGAGTGACCAGATTTCATTCCATCGTTCTTCGCACGCTTTTCGAACGTGAGGATATTATTAAAATTAAGCTATCGTATTTATAGATCGATTCCAAATATGGTTGCAAAAGAATTTCGTCGTGTGGTTGGTCGCCATCATGGTTTCAGTGTACAAACAGTTCGTCTAATGGGAAGCATGGGTACTGACTTTTAGAACTTTTCTTTCCACAAACCATATCTATGTATATATATATATATAAATTGAGCCTCAAAAGCTTGTCGCCAATTGACGCCTTAACGCATTTACTAATTTCAACGAAACTTTAAGATATCCTTGGTATCGGTCTATACATGGTTTAAGTGAAGTCTGGTTAAAATCGGTAAACGTATGTGTGTGTTCTGCGTGCGAGAAAAAACATATGAACTTCAATACATTTTGGGTTTATTTCCTCACATTTGCCTTTTTTTGGTTCGGTATATGCAGAATTGAAGTATTACAGAGTTAGCCAACTTCACGGCTGATTGCCTCCTAGTCCATTGACGAATTTAGGTGCCTTTTGGACAGATATTCATGAATTTTTGAGGGTTATTCACGAAATAACGTAAATGCCATCCTCTGATTGGTCAATTTGTCTTAAGAACATGTTATAAAAAACAGTTGTCAAAAATGTTAAGGGGAAAGAGTGGTAGAAGTCTGATTTAAACAACTTCTTGATTAAAAACAATTTCTAAATATTACAGGTGTTCTTCTTAAAATTATCCGATAGAATTCTTCTTCGGAATGTAAATCAGCTTCGATTGTGCAACGGAACAAGATTAGAAGTCAATAAGGTCATGAATAATCTTATTGAAGCAACAATTTTAAAAGAAAATTTAAAGGGTAGGTGATTTTGATTGATTAATTACGGGTATTCCGATGATCCCACCAGATTTGTCTTTTGGTTTTAAACGTCTTCAATTTCGTCAAAACTTCGCCATGATTTTGTCATTATTATAAATAAAGCGCAAGGTCAGTCCTTGAAGATTTGTGGTACACTATTAGAATAATTAGCATATCCGGTATTTTCTCATGGTCAAATGTATGTTTGGTGTTTCAGATTAGGAAAACCAGCCGAACTTTATTATTTATGTAAAAGTTGGAAAAACCGAAAACGTTTCATCACGTTTCATTGTGATTGAGACATTAAGTAATATATTAAATATATATATATATATATTTATATTTTAAAGAAAGATTTTTTGCAACCATATATGTACATACATACATAGATTGGTTTTTGTGCGTCATTGATGTAACTGTAAATAAAATCGCAAAAAAAATCGCTTTTGCCTTTCTGAATCTTGTTAGTTTCATCATTTTGTTCCCAAAAGAGGTGGTGAAGTTTAATTTAGTGTTGTTATGGCATCCTCATCGGGTTCAGTAAAAAGCCAAAGAAAAGTGTTGTCTATTAGAGAAAAAGTAGACATAATTAACGATCATATAAAAAAAATACTTCAGTGAACAATTTGGAAGAAGTTCGTTTATCCCGGTTTTTCGATTTTCCGTGATGAGCTCGGTCCCGAGCATCCCGGTTAATCGGCTATCCACTGCTTTTATTATTACTTATTTTGACTTTAGATTTGCTCATAAATCCGTATAAAATTGGGGCATTGGCATTAGGAGAAGAATATTCAACCACGAACTGTATGGGCTGTACAGCGACTTGCGTTGATACCGGGCAACGCAACAGAGAACGCCCAAGTACAAGGTGGCGTACACAGTCGAAAGGGACCTCAGAGGCAAGTTCGTTGAGGCCCAGGTCCCCTCCAAACTGTAGTATGGTATAAAGAAAACAATGAAAATACATTGAAAAGGTAAAGGAGGAAAGAATGGATTCCTTTTTCGCAGGTGTTCAGAGCATCATCTCATTGAACTGTTTCGTAAAGTGCTTGCCAAAATAAATGAAACCATCAAGAATATCAAGAATCATCAAGATGCATTATTTTGAGTCAATGTAGTGCTTTTGCAACCTCCTCCATATATGCGCGTTTAGTTTCAGCCAATATTTCTTCTGTGTGAATGAGGAATGTAATGATGATGCCGTTCACAATCTCGAAAAACTTCTGGCATATTTCCTTAAAATACACATCCTTCACAGCTTCTGTTTTGCCGATGACGAACGGAATAAAGAGTGACGCATCCAGGATGCAGGAAACGTACATACATACATCACACCCATCAGTTCTGTAAACACGTCAGAAATCGACTCTTCATCGCAAACAGATATCGCTGAATTTACACACTGAAATGACTCTTAAAATATTCATGCTCGATGCGAAACAGAACATACCATGTTGCTGGTGTTGAAATTCACATGGACTTTTACAATAAATGCGTATGCTTCTGGTTGCAGTTTTCTGTAAATAGAGCAAACACAGTCGAGTGCCTGGTACGATTGTAAATTGACAAATGCAACGAAACTGTATTCAAAAGCAAGGAGGTCTCTCCCTATTCAAAAAGTGTATAACTAGGAGCATGACAGTCGCAAAACGAACTGCCTTGCATTAAAATTATCGACAACATCCACGATAGACCCAATAAATCAGTAAACCACCTAGTATTCCTTGAGCTTTTTAAGATGCAATTTGCGCCAAATGTAATGGTCGAGTGATTTGAATTGCTATATCATTCAAATTCTCTCGCGGCGTTAAGGGATTTAGGGACATTAAACTTCCGAAACGTATCAAAAACACGTGAAATTACGGTATAACTTACTGCCAAAAATTGAAGAAGTGCTTTGAGTTTGCGAATAAATTGAAATTGAAAACGTTAACCACAATGTTCAGTCAATCGCTTAAAAGAAACATAACTTCTTGTCTTTCCTTTTTTGACACTCCCCCCTCTCTTCCTTGAATGTTCACGAGTGTATGACTCACCTTAATAACCAGTTGAAATGTCTAATTAAATTTCAATCGCATGCACCTAAGGCATCTGCTCAACAAGCACATGCCTCTGTTCTAAATTAAATTTCACAAAAACATTTTCAAATCGAACTTTGCCTGGAATGCCAAAAACTATCTTTTGTGGGAACGAAGACTTGCGGCCTCCTGCCCGAGTCCAGATTACGTCAAATCACTTTCAGTTGTTAAAGCATTAGATATCGTCAAACAGGACCGCACCCACACCCTGTGAGTAACCTTCAAGACGACAAGCGAGATATGCATTTAATCGCATTTAGTGCAGAGTGTTGCAGAAAGTTTTCCAGTGACGTA
This sequence comes from Eristalis intricaria, assembly GCA_964034865.1. Taxonomy (NCBI): domain Eukaryota; kingdom Metazoa; phylum Arthropoda; class Insecta; order Diptera; family Syrphidae; genus Eristalis; species Eristalis intricaria. Next base: position 162,617,783 of record OZ035873.1, read on the forward strand.
CCCAGTCGCAAAGACCTAATGCCAGCTGCAGTCTGGACATACCTACACAGTGAAATGTGGTATTATTATTGCCACTCCATTTGCAGGTCGAGCGAGAATGACCATTGCCCCCCTCTCGGCAGTGCTGAGGCCAGATACCGCACGATGTCGACTATTATTTGACCAGGGCTTTGGGATCCATATGAAGGCGCAACCACTTTCGATATAAATTCAATATTTAACTTCGCAAAGTACCGCGTCGATGAGTTATGGCTCATGAGCTTCTCGAGGCCTTCAGGGACGGACGGTGGTGTTAAATGGCAACAAATGAGGCATAATTTCGAATCAAGCATCAGTGCGTTCACTGCCACTGCTTTCGAAGTAAGCGCACATTGAATTTCAGCTGCATAACTGCGAAATAAATCAACTCGCGCCACACCACATACCGTACACACGCGGAAGAGCGAAGGTAGGGGAAGACTTCAGCCACTTCTGTTACTGATTTAGAACTTTAGCAGACAAGAACCCAAAAACCCAACTGCAGTTTCCATCAGTGCCTTCTAGGACAAACAAAGTTTTTTTTCCCACCAATGAAGCCATTATTTCAACAGTCGCTGGCTCTCGAACAGCACACATGACCCACCGCCACCAGACCATGGAGCACATTTTTTCCTCCGTCCGTCATGCAGTTCTTGCCTGTGCGTGTAGTTTCTTAGTGAGTGGCAGCGTTTGTCTACCGTCCCCGGGCCAATTGGACAACTGGACAAAAGTATATTATTTCATGATTTGTATTCCCAAAATATTGACCGGGTCACAGCCGCCTCACTGCCCATGTGCCTGCCTGATGCAATTTGTAAAGGAGAGAACTTGGAATTTAAAATTATTTCGATTGGAATTCATTTGAAATTCATATTTTTTTTCTGTGTCCCCTGTTATCCTCGAATCACTTTTGACAATGAATAGAGAATGGAGAGCAGTGGGTGGTGCCGGTGCTGTTCGGAGCTTTGAAGGATTTGCTGGCACTTGTCCAGCATGGTCTGAAAAAATGTCCACTTCCGGGCCTGTGTAGAACATCAAAGGCAGGCGCATATTCACACCATGTTTAATGTGTCATCCATTAAAATGTTGGGTGTGTGCCTTAAACTGCTTTCTGTCGACTTTTTATGGTATTACGTCGGATTTTCGCTCGGTTTTTTTTTGTTTGTTTCATGTGCCTCCTTGTCGGCCTTTTGCCGGTTCGTTTTGTGTTGTTGCCTTTTGTGTTCGATAAAACCCTTTGATGGTCGTGTAAAACTGTGAATGAAGGATTACAAACGTAATTAATGTAATGTATCTTCTTTGGTTTGATCTGATTGTGTAGGTAATTATATTGTTGAGGCAAAGAATAATTTGCTGATAGAGGATGAGTCTGAGGACTGTGTTGAACTTGTTGACAAGTATTAAGTATTTGTTATTTAATTCTAGAAAAACGCTTCAAAGGGTTTTCTTAGAGATTCGTTCATCGAACACTTTCCTTTGAGACAGCTAATTCATGATACCATTCAAAAGTGTCAATAATGTGCACCCTACTACAGTCGAAATGATCCAGTTCAGTAAATACAATTGTCTGATAGGGAGTAAGGAAGAATCACACACACACTTCTTCCAAAATACGTCATTTCATCTACAAACACGCCATAATTTAACGTAAACGGTTAAAAATTGCTTCTTTAATACTTTCAACGGTACTTACTCGCTGAACTGCTCGGAAAGTACTTCCTCTATAAAACAACAATTCCCTTAATTGTAAAAACACAACTTGAATTTCGTAATTAAATTTCAGACACTGTTAGTCCATAAGTCACCAATCAGACAAAGATTGGAGGATTGGAAATTAAAAAAAAACAGCCACGTTGGCAAAAACTGAGACTGGATGACGCAGTTGATTGAGTGCCTGTCCCTGGTTAGCGGGGTCCCGGTTCGAATCCCAGTGAAATCAAAGTTAATACGTTTTAATCTGGTTTTCAATTCTGGTCCAGTCACCATTTGCCGTTGGGATCAAATTAACGGCACTATCACTGAAGTGGTCAATCAGTGGTAGTAGTCTGACTACGGGTATCACAATGGACCAACATAGTCTAAGTGTGATGGTGAATGTAACTAGCAGCTCGGCTACCTAACCTAACCTAGTTACGTTGGCGGACAGAGAAGTGTCTATTCAACACCAATCAGAATTTCGCATCGGTCTACATTCGTATGAGAGTGTGTGCTATCACAAGAATTGCAGCCGCATAGGACCATATAACAGACGACATGACGGTATTACTGGACCTATTTACTTTGAAATGGCAATGGAGTCACTGTTACTGTTATTGGTCTCAGTCTTAGATTGATGTTAAACGACTTTCTGTGCCTACATGCCAGACTAATAGTCGGTCATTTGAATGATCTGAAAATCAAAAAATGAATATACGATCCGCAGAAGAACAGAGCAAGAAGATGCTTCGTGTATACCCCAGTGGCCTGTTGCCGAAAATCGTTTTTTTCCATTGCGGCTCCGTCACCAATTCAACAAGATATGCCTCTAATGCTTTTCGAAGATGTAAACAAGTTGTGGACGTTGCTGTCAGTACCACGGCGCGTTGTATCTGTTGACACCCGTAATTCCCTTGCATTTTTGGACTGTGGAGCTGAAATAAACGCGGAAATCTATCGCCTGAATACGTAATGAAGTCGTAGGCACGTAAACAGCATGTATTTCATGCTGTGCGCCGCAAAGTTGTACTGAGGCGGAAAAAATATCAAAAATAAAATTGTAATATGGATTTGTTGGATTGACTTTTTCTTATCTTAACTATAAAGCAGAAAGTTTGTGTGTCTGACCGACAAAGCCTCCGAAACTACACGTCGCAGAGCTCTGAAATTTTCAACAAAAATCGTTCTAAAATATATACATAGATGCTGAATGTGACAATTTTTAAGTCGGTACCACATACGGTTCGGAAGTTACGAGCACTTTTTAAAACGGGAATAAAATTCTCAAAATAAGGGTGGTTGCATCAATCCGGTATGAAACCATTTCAAGTTACGTACTCGTGGATATCAACCATCCCCCAGTGTGTTGTAACTTCCATATATACACACACATTTGTCATATTTTGCTTTGGTGCAACCATTTATTTTTTTTCTACGTCTCAATCGAACATATACAAACGACTGCCTGAGTCACCAAACGAAAAGGAAACAATAAACATTTTCGCACTTTTCTTATTTTGTCATACCCAAACTATCTATGCATGTACATATACACAGCTACACACAAATCATTAAATTTTGCTGAAATTGTGAATATTGAACTTCTGAACGAATTAGCCGATTTAGATAAAATTTCAGAGCTAGACTAATTACATATTGTGTTACAAGATTGGCAAATTTTGTTCATGGTTCATGAAGTTTGACTTCAATTTGCACAACAAATGAACATCGCGCGTGGTACATAGATGGGATGCCCATGAACTAATTTTTTATGAATCGCTTGATATACCTCCGAGTTGTGTGTAAATGGTTGACTGTAATTTCCGTCCGTTTTGCTGCAGCACACATTGATAATTCAAACTTCAATGTGTATGCACACAGTCAACGGATTGTACTCTACACTACTATTTTCTACTACTATTTTCACTACAGGTAAAGTACCGGTTGAAGAAACAAACCCGGTCAAAGCCGGGTACGAAATCTAGTAGATGTTTATATATATATATATATATATATATATAACTGTTCTATAGTTTTCCAAGATTTGGGATATTTATGTCAGGGAATATGTGGGTCGCGTAGTGGCGTAGTGGGTTAGTGCGTCGACTCCTACGCAGAGGGTGCCAGGTTCGATACCCGAATTTACCACCTTTCATATTTCACGGCTTCCACCTCTTTCGTGTCACTGACAATGCTCAAAGAGTATTCCTGTCTAGAAAAAGCTTCTCAAATTCGCCGTTCGGAGTCGGCATAAAACTGTAGGTCCCTTCCACTCGTGAAAGAACAATAGCACGCACAATACAAGTGGTTGCTGAGAAGCTAGGCCCTGGCCCTCTACGGACTGTAGCGCCACCCATATTATTATTATTATTATGTCAGGGAATATGGGAGATACACTTTAAAGTTACTTAATCATTAATGTTCAATGACGTTCGAAAAGTAGCTTTTTTCTAACTGTTTCTGAAAACGTTATTTTCAATATTAAGTTTATTTAATATTTTTTATAAAGTTTCCAAAATACATAAAGAAAATGTAGTGCTTTAGCAAGATTTTTAATACTCATTCCAACAGTTTTTTCAACAGTTTTGCGTCAATTAACTTAAAAATGATTTTATTGAGGCAGCTCTGAGACAATCAAGCTCTTAAAGTCGGCTGTTCCTCTTAATTAAGTAACTATTGTTGGGGTTCTTTAATGTTTGTTGGACTGTAGAAAAAAAGCTCCAAATATTCGAAAGAGAGGCCTAAAGCTTTATTCAAGGTGTGAATATATATATGCTTATTTGATACCATCCCAGACAACTTTGGCCGCAAAAGAATTTGAAGTGTAGTAATAAATCTATAAAATAAATAATCTATAAAAATATCTATAATTCGAACAAATTCTTCAGAACTTAAGCGCAAGACATAAATTTTCCTACATCTTACACTCCACAAGACTATATTTTTTCGGATGCTTTTTTATTTGTTCTCGTGACTATTCGACTTATGGAGGCTCGACTGTATAGTATTTATCAATTGCCTAAAAGGCGAGATTTAAGAGAGATTTTCCGCATTAACTTGTACATTGCTTCAAATTTCAGTAAAATCTGTATATGAAATGGGTCATACGTTTTTATAGATTTTTGTCCATTCTTCCATACAAAAAGCACCACAGTGCGCCGTCTCATACAGAGCGCATCAATCAGGATTGGTTTCAAAACAACGTTCTTGACTCTATTTCTTCGGCGCAATGATAAGCAAATGTGAAACTCGAGTTTTGATCGATTCAGGCTCATAGTCAGGTCAAAAAGAGACCGTATCGAGCAAAAGTGGATTTATGTTATTTAACCATCGTTTTAAACTTGTTCGTTGAAATGAAAAAAGGAAATAATTATAAATATTGCCTTTGGCTTTGTTCCAACTTGCAAGCCTGTAGATGCATTAGTTTGAGAATACAGTCAAAGTTAAATATGTATAAAAGAATATTCAAACAATCCCCATGCCTTACTCCAGTCTCTTGAAAGTCTGTTGCCTTAAGTTTTATATGCAACAAAATCATTCTCACTTTTATGTGCTATTGGTCACATCGTGGCCGATTATCGCACACATCCGCTCTATATCCTTTTTTTGAACTATAAACCTTTAAGAGCGTCATAAAATTCGCAGAACATCAATCATGTGTCATTCTATCGCCACACTATCGTCATAATAGTAATAAAATGCCAACAGACACGCATGAAATATAACCCATTCATATCTTTTTTGTTTGAAACCCATCTGCGGTGCCGGGCAGCAGCCCTAAGCTCTTCGAATTCTTCAAATATAATAAAGCTCCAAAATAAATGCCACCCGCAAGTGATGATGCTCTCAGATAAACAACGCTGAACCCAATTGTGCATGCTAATCACACTTCAATCCATTGGGTGTCCGCATCAGTATCCTTCGTGTTTGTTTGTCCACATCAATGCTCCAGCATTTATCTCTCTGTGGATCTATCGATTTCACCGCATTCTCCGCCAGACCCCGACCCATAATCAGAATAAAAATAATAATCATAATAGGATTTCCCAAGTGAGTCGGCACAGAAGATAGAAAATAACACCCAAAGGATGCGACTCTAATCTCGAATAATCTTAATAATCCTTGGATATGAATGTGAAGCATCAATCCTCAGTCGCATCGGTCGCTCAGTGGGACACGTCTCCCTGTGGCGGTGGACTTTCCACCCCTCCTTCACTCCGGTCGACTGCTGAACTATTCTCTCACTTCGGTCTCTTGCCTCATCGACGTGCATTAATTATTGTCTCTTCCTCGGTATCTCAACGATGAAAGTACGATGATGCCCGGATGTCTGTACAGGTGCCGCCAAACCTAATTCAAATCGAATATATCAGACAATTTATTTGTATCTAATGCGGGCATGAATTCATCTGTCTTTTGACATCAGAAATTCGTTATTGTGCACACGCTCTCGGCTGCATCCTGTGCTCCATTTTCTATGCATTTCTTGCCCCAACAATCCAGTGGAAATGTCTGCAAATATTTGCTTTTGTCCATGGTGACAACAATGGTGTGTTGTTCTGACTCCATTTATATGCATTGTTTGCGTTCAGCAATCGTGCGCAATTTGTTTTTGTTTTTTCGTTTTTTGAATCCTTGAGGATCCTTCTCAAAATTTTAAGCTAAGTTTCACTCATTATGCAGAGTTCAATCAATTCATTGATGGATTGGCATGCAGCATTTATTGTGGTCGATAAGGCTAAAAGTGAATTTGAACACGTATATTTTCTGGTTCAGATGAGTTGTGTGCATCTGCGATATCTGGAGCAAATATTATCTTCTGAGGAAATTTGTGACATGTACGATAGCAGTCAAAGCAGTTCTCTACACTTCAGACACAACGGTGTGGTGGGGGTCTTAAGGATAGGACGGTACTAGACACTACCGGCTGCACTTACATCAGACAACGAATTCCTACGCCCACAGGGAGAAATCTGTGGGTTATCCTTTCGACTATACACGAATGAGTGTTCGAATCGCGGGGCAAGGCACGCAGGAGAGATATACTATATATCTCATCAGGAGTAATGCTCATCAAGCGTTATAAATTGAGTTTTTTTTGGATTTGTTCCTGAATCGAAATTTTTTGGAAGATGGAATCGCATTCAAGGCATGCTTCGGCATCGTGATGACGGGGACATTCGTGCCACTTGACCAAACCATGGAAGCATAGCCCCTTGCGTTCGAAGAATCTGCTGCTCAATATTGAGGTCCTTGTGTACAGCCGTGTGGAACGTTATTTACTTGTCATGTTTGTGTGGTTATTGCCCAATGAGCGGTAGCGGCGATTTGTTCCAAAGTTCCAAGCTTGACAAGTTTCTCCGAAGCATTCGTTTGGCTAATTTTTGCCTAGGCTTAAGCTCTCTCTTTCACAGGACAAGTCAAGCTCAAATTTCAAAGGTGCATTCAATGCTTTTGGTGAAATAAAGAGTTCATGATGTGTACTAAAAGATTTGGTAGTTCTAGATATTGTGTGTGTATTGCTTGTGGTCAAAGTGTGTGTGAGATATCACCGAAGATATTTTATTCTTATAATTTTTAATTTTTTTTTTTTCGTTCAAATGCCCGCCGCAGCTTCTCTGGATAAGGCGCATCCGAAATGTCAAATGCTCCATAGCTCGGCGGATTTGACCGATGGGATGGGTTATGTTGGCTTGGAGTACCGCAGTGGTTTGCGGCTTATTCGCATAGACCTACTACGGTCGGTTCAAATCGGTGGTTCATATCGCTTCCACGTGACATAACAATGCCCTCATAGAATTTCCTCTGTGGCATGAGCTGTGTGGCACTGGCTGTTAAAACCACATTATGTCATATCATGTAATTCAGCCCAACATAAATAGATAATCATCGACTTATTTCTCTTGCCGTTGACGGCGATGGCCTGGCCAACGTCGTTCTCAAACAAATATGGACCGATGACGCCGTCAGCCCTAAATCTACACTAAACAGTGACTTTTTCGGAATGCACTTGACTCTCTTGGATCTTATGTGTATTGATATCGCTCGAGTCACGCCACGCCTATATAACGGTTTCCATAAAATATATAGAAATCGGGAAAAAAATTGAAAAAAAATAAATCGAAATTACACTGTAGTACGAACTAGAAATTGAATGCAATATTTATGAATTCAATAATTTTTTCAGGAAATAAGTGTCCGTGTAAAAAGTGAGGTTACCCCATTTGATTGCGGGCATTCATTGCAAAATGTTCATTCCGTAAGCTTTTGCATAGAATTTTCTTTTGACTATGATTAGGATTAGCGTTTTTCAGAGATACTTATCAACCTTGAACGACGTGGACGTCGTGCAATAGTTAGTCTGAATGTTCGTTAGGGCTGCACAATCACCACCTCAATTTCGACAAAATGTCACTAGGACAAGACCAGTCGTAAATGTAGACTGGAATCGCGATGCTTTCGAATAGCTTACAGAGAGATTGCCTGGGCTTATATCAGTTCATTATTTGTCGTAGGCCAGCACTGCAATGCATTGAAGTCCAATCGGAAACGCACGGCTTATGCTGCGCTGGTGGCAAAGTGAAATCATCCGCCAGTTCACGGGCAATACTTACAGCGAAGAATAAGGACGACAAAAACTTGAATTTCAAAGTCAAATGGCTATAGAAATACATTCGTACAAATCCGTTGACAGCGTGACTGAGGAGAATGAAGCGACCAACTACTGACGGAATTTTTTTTGACTCGCTTTATGTGTCAGGAACTTCGCCGCAGCTGAAGGTGGGATAGATTATAATCATGTTGCGGAATTTGAATCATCCGAAATTGTGCAATAGTACGCGGTTGTCCGTCAAGAAACAGATGAACAATGTGATTCAAACCGCGATAATCAAGGGCAAAGGAGAGGAAGATTGTATTCCACGAATGCCGATTATTCCAACTAGTCTTCCATTCCAATTCAAGCGGATTCTTTTCCCGTTGGAGAATTGGTAGTCTGGGATTAGTATCGAATTTCCCAGTTTTCCACAAGGTCAGCGGTACGTTGCCTGTTCGCATGCAGATAACAAATCGAATAACATTGTTTATAATATCGCTCTTTACTGATTTCGATTCAGCTTAATTAAATCACATTGAAATTTGAACTATCTGTGCTTTATTATCCTCCGGAGTTTATCTGAAGGCGTTAAATAGAAGTGAGACGAAGTTCTCTTGGTCCGCTAGTTTATTTATATAAACACGTAATAACCGCAGTCAATTATCAGCACTGGAATTAGTCCGTAAAACTGGTAAAACAAATAAACCAGATACGAAAACCTGTTAATGCACATATTTATAAACTAAAACACGGTGTAAAATTTCCGTAATTAATTGCCACAAATGCAGCTCGCAAATAATCCAAACTAGTTCGAAGTTCAACATCCTTTAGCTAAAAAAAAAGATTAAAACGATACATGAGCCAATATATGATGCAAGAAATTTCTTTAAAACTCATTTTGAAGCGAATAATGTGCATGTATGGAAATTATTCACCACGAAGATTGTGCGATGCAGTTGCCTCTTTAAAAATTCAGTGCCACATTGTTTTCGTTTCGGCACACGGAATAACACACAGCTCCATAATTAAACACCTCACGCACGTTTTTAATTAGCTCGTGGTTAATAATAGACCATCACACGGTGTTGGCTTGTGTTCAGCGAGCTATTTTCCATAATTTATGAGTCAAAATCATATGTGAAACGTTTACCCTGAATCGATTTAATCGGCGATAATTGTTTGTCGTTGCCTTTCATCACCCGTTTCGCAGGAGGGTTCGGTTGTCACCTCCCTCCGATAGATGTGAAAGTATTCAAAGGGAATGCAGCATCAGCTCAAGGACATTCAAAACGAAACACAAACGCGAATGCAGGCCACAACGGACGTTCTCGGCTTTATCGCTGCGGAGATAACCGTAATTCCTTTGAACACTGTCCTCGTTTGGTTTTGCATTCATTTTCGTCCTTTTTTCTCCCATTTAAGCCATTTTCATTTGTAGAATAGACACAATCCTGTAAGAACAAGGAAGGAGTCCCAGTTTGAAACAACCACAAAACAGGATACAGATAAGTAAATATCATAAATTTGGACAGAATGCAGATGCAATCTGCAGTCAATTTCGTTTGCCACTGAGGGCAGCATACAATCGTGGCTATTTACTCTTGCAGCACGCAGCTGCCAGTCGCCAGTCACAAGAGCGTGTAACCACTTCCGGTCGTCGTCTTCAGCACTAATCGCTTGGAAGTACGTCTCCAAACACCGCCAAGAGCGCGAGAGAGTGTGAGATATGACTGGCTGATATCCTGGCATTCTGCATGTGCACGACAAGACTGAGTGCATCCCTTGCACTTGACCATGGCAGCGGTACGGCACGGCGGACGGGCTCGAGGTGCCACTGAAACTTTTTCTTTCTTAACTATCATCCATTAATAAACTTTAAGTGTCTCTCCTTGACTAGAATGCGGCGGGGGTGATACTATTAAGCCAAGGGTGGGTGGCTGAGAAGAATGCAATGGAATGGGGTGGGTGCGCTATAAAGTTCTTCAGAAAGCGAGGTCAGCGCTTTTATGCGCCGTCACCGCTCAACGCCACTCCATCTGAACACGAAATTCTTTGTCATTATCAGTTGATGGGTGTATCAACATCCGTTGCAGGATGTCCAACCAGTGTACCTCTGTACGCCCGACCGTTGCAGTCGTAATTAATTTGGCGTTCATCCAGTATTCCTTCTCGTGAATTTGTCTGTTTATAGCCAAGTCGTTCTTTTCAAGTGTCATGTCAGCTGTTTGTCACTGCTTGGCTTGGCTGCAATTGTTTATTGTACACGACCCTGAATGTGTGCCCGGTGCCGTGCCGCACCGTTCAACGGAAGAGAAATTTCCTGCGCCACCAATCGGGGTGGCCGCTTATAAATTGAGATATCTCTCAAACGAAATTGAATTTTTGAACGTACTCGCCCCCTCCCGACTAAATGCGCTTTTTGCACAATCCAGCCGCGAAATTGTGCATCAACGATTGTCCCAAGTGAAGTGATGGCATGGTGTTCGGGACAAATTGCCCTCGAACAACGGAAATATGATTACGTTGTGATTCAATCGATGCACAGACTATCACCGATACTGCTGCGTGTACAGTCCATGTACCGTGTGCGAATTCAAATAAACGGAATATTTTTCAAATTAATGGCTACCAATGGAGGTGACGTTTCAGCCGGATCCAATAATCGGATCAGTATTGAATTGCGAAACAAACAAATGGACGGTTCGGATGGAATTAATTATGCATATGCCCCGAGAGTGTGTTTTGGGCGAGATTCCATGTCGATCATAAATGATTGAGCAATTTAAAGTTTTTTTTTAGTTGTTCAGTTGTCGTTGTCAAACTCCCTCGTGGCTTATAATTACCGCTGGGATTGTGTCTATGTCTAAACGCGGCGATAATCGGATTGAAAAATCATTTATTTCGACAAACACGACCGATTGCTGAATGGAGGGCCATTGTTTTGTAGAAATGGGAAATGCCTGAAACTAATACAAGTCGTGACTGACTCTATGGATGGATGGTGATGTGAGGGGGAGGAATCGTTTCCGGTTTTTAACACGCCTCTAAGTGTTAGTTTGATGAAAGGAATTCGTAAGAGAGGGGACTTCTTTATTTTTCGGAAACGGCTTAAAATTGTGGTTCAAGGACGTCCCGATACTACAGGGAAGCAAAACTGACCATTGTGAGTACTCATTGATGGAAGTTATGTTTGTGACAATTTATGGGATGTATGTCTGTATACACGCCAATGGAAGAAAATATATCAAGTCTTTTGGCGTCATGACATGAGTGTAATCATGAATATGTTTCATCTCAAATTCGATTGATGTCCGAGTCCGGGATGAACCTGAGTCTCACCAACAATAGCGATCGCTGGCTTGGAGCTGCCTCCGGTTGGGCGCGCCATGTTTGTTGAGGTCTTTCTCAAGGTTTGATGATTGGCCACCTTAGATCCAGGTCTTAAGTCGAAGACTATTCGATGACTACTACTACTCATATTTATTTTTCATACTCATAATATACATATGTATAAAAACACGAACTTTTTAAAAATGGTCTTTAAGTAAATTTAGGCAGCAACTTATACCAAAGTGGGTAATGGAGCACTGTGATGTCATGAGGAGCTCTGAGACGTTTATTCATTCATCCAATGAAGACAACCACTTGAAGAATTTAATGAAGCAGCGATGCGTTTTAGTGTTTACTTCGCTGAGTTTACAGAGATTGCTATGCTAAGGATGGGCACTAAGGAGCCACAAGAGCCGCACTGTAGGGTATTTGACTGCAAGACAAGGCATAAATCCCAAAGCTTTTTGTAGCTCAAGAAAAAGAAAAAATAGCGCGGCCATAATCGTGTAAGGCGACAATAGTCTCGCGCTGGCGTTTCGACGATAGTTTCGCTTCATGTTAGCATAAAAAACGATAGCCTGAGAGATAGTCTGAAAGATATCGTTTTGTCTGCTTCGCGTAAGCTAGAGCTAGACTTTGAACAAAATTCCGTGCCACTGCAAATTTGAGTGTTTCTGATAGAAGGCGTATGAAGTTTGAAACGCTTGAAAAAAACATACAACATGTTTGCATGTTTTTTTTTTTTGTTTTTTTTAAGTTAATTGAACTATTTTCTCGAGGCATGTGTAGAACAAATTAAAATAGTGCAATAATGTACGATGTCCAGTACTAGTTTTTCTCCTTAACCACAAAGTAAAGATTTGAAGAGATTTGAAAGAAGATGGAAGATTTGTTGTGTTCCCAACCAGTCCCAGGTCCAGTTTTCTTAATTTGTGCCTTAAGATGTCTTGTAGTTGGAAAAAAAACAAATAGCTGCACCTGTTGTGAAATTTCGGAGTTATCTAGAATTTTGTGAGTCCAGCAAAAAACAAAAAACGCATAAGTTTTCTTTTAAAAAAGGCGATCCTACCTCTTGCGTCAATTATAGAGGTATATCCCTGATCAACTTCGATCGTGCCCAGTGGACTCTGTGAATGTCATTTTACATCGCACCAATCGGCACGTGCTAGTGCGGCTTCGACTATAGACCAGGTCTTCTTAGTAAGCTAAATCCTGGAGAAGACCAGAGAGTTTCAAATTGGGACGCACCACCTTTTTATCGATTTTAAAGTATTCATCGCATGGAACAGTTCGAAGCGATGGCCGAATTCGGGAAACCGAGAAAATGTATCCGGTTGTGTCGCACCATGCTAACACATACGCGATACACAGTGCAGTTTGACTCGTGGATTTCGAGCCGTTTTAAAGCTGCACTGGATTTCGGCAGAGAAATGCGCTGTCGTGTGATTTCATGTGGTGGGCAGCTGTAAATATGGAAGGCACTGTCTTCCATACTGTCCAACTGTTGGGACATCGAAATAGTCGCGCGTTCCCAACGTGCCGTAGTGGAAGCTTTCAGGGCAATTGAAGAATAGGCGAAAGCTTAAGGTCAATGGGGATAAGGCGAAATTTGCTGTGGAACAAAAAACTATCCGCTCCACACCACCTTGGACACAAAACATCACGACCCACAGCTACAATTTCGAGGTAGTAAAGGAGTTTGTCTATCTCGGGAAAAAAACGCGAACTCCACGAATGGCACCTTACTGGAGATCCGACGTAGAATCACCCTTGGCAACCGAAAGAAATTAAAGTGTTTGGCAAGATCTTTTAATAATGAGAAAGCAGATACCTTCCGGAAGAAATTCAATTAACATTATTAGTAATAGAAGAAAAAAAACAATTTCATATATTCATAGCAATATTTAGTGTAATAGATTGTAATAGATATAATTGGTGGTCGCCGTGGCGTAGTGGTGCGTCGACTCCTACGCAGAGGGTGCCGGGTTCGATACCCGAATTTACCACCTATCATAATTCACGGCTCCACCTCTTTCGAGTAGTAGAGTCGCTGTCGATACTGAGAATTTGGAAGAACCACTTCTGCAGACTGCTAAACGGCGATGATGACACCAATACCGCTGTCAGGCAGAATGTTCCACTCAATATGGACGACGATCAACGAGAATTCCGTCCCCCCGACTTAGACGAGGTCAAGATAGCAATGTCAAGACTGAAGTCTAACAAAGCTGCCGGTGCGGACGGACTGTCCGCTTAAATCTTTAAAGCAGCTGGAGGTGATCTGGTTGGGCGTATGCACCAGCTCATCTGTAAGATATGGTCGGAGGAGAGCATGCCCTATGAGTGGAATCTCAGTTTCGTTTGAGCGATCCATAAGAAAGGAGACCCCTTTGACTGCGCCAACTATAAAGGGATAAGTCTCCTGAACATCGCCTACAAGATCTTCTCTGCCGTTTTGTGTACTCGCCTGAAGCCGTTTATAAATAACCAGATTTTCACACTTCGGCAGATCCTGGAAAAGACCCAAGAAATGCAAATCGACACCCACCACCTTTTTGTCGATTTCAAGGCCGCATATGACAGCGTGCATAGGGACGAGCTATACAAGGCCATGTCTAGTTTTGACATTCCTGCCAAACTCGTCAGGTTGTGCAGGATGACGATGAAGAATTCTCGCTGCTCCATTAAGGTCGGTAACGAACTCACCGAGACCTTCAATGTCAAAAAAGGATTTAGACAAGGCGACGCGCTGTCATGTGATTTCTTTAACATCATCCTGGAGAAGATCGTGCAAGACTCACACGCCAACACTAGAGGCACGATCTTCCAGAAGTCCGTACAACTGCTAGCATACGCGGATGACATTGACGTGATTGGCAGAACACAGCGAGCCGTCAATGAGGCGTTTGCTGGCATTGAGGCGGAGGCGGCTAAAATGGGTCTAGCGGTGAATGACGGCAAAACGAAGTATATGCTGTCATCAAGAAAGGACACACAACATCGACATCTTGGACAGAGCGTCACAATGGGCAGCTATAACTTCGAGGTAGTCAAGGACTTCGTCTACCTCGGCTCCGCAGTAAACAGTACAAACAACATCAGTATCGAGATCAAACGCAGAGTAACTCTTGCCAACCGCTGTTTCTATGGGCTCACGAGGCAATTGAGTAGTAGAGCCATCTCTCGAAGGACCAAGCTGACCTTATACAAGACCTTGATCATCCCAGTCCTGCTGGGACTGGGATCCGGCTTTTGACAATCTCAAAAGCGGATGATGGAAGTCCTTGGTATTTTCGAGAGAAAAGCTCTGCGTGCGATCTTTGGTCCTGTTTGCGTTGACGGTTTCTCGAGGAGAAGATTCAACCACGAACTGTATGGGCTGTACAGCGACATGAGTCTAGTCAGGCGTCTTCGGATCCAACGCCTAAGATGGCTAGGCCATGTAGAGCGTATGGACAACACAGCTCCGGCCCGAAGAGTCTTCGACTTCGAACCCGTGGGACAACGCAACAGAGGACGCCCGCGTTTAAGGTGGCGCACCCAGGTGGAGAAGGACCTCAACCAACTTGGCGTGCGACACTGGAGACAGCTAGCCAGAGACCGTGCTAGCTGGAGAGGCTTGTTGGTTGAGGCCCAGGTCCAC
Organism: Eristalis intricaria; assembly: GCA_964034865.1. Classification (NCBI taxonomy): domain Eukaryota; kingdom Metazoa; phylum Arthropoda; class Insecta; order Diptera; family Syrphidae; genus Eristalis; species Eristalis intricaria. Next base: position 162,633,064 of record OZ035873.1, read on the forward strand.
CCCGGACTGTAGCGCCAAATGAAGAAGAAGACCTCTTTCGAGTCACTGAAAATGCTCAAAGAGTATTCCTGTCTAGAAAAAGCTTCTCAAATTCGCCGTTCGTAGTCGGTATTAAACTGTAGGTCCCTTCTACTCGTGTAAGAACAATAGCACGCACAACACGAGTGGTTGCTGAGAATCTGGGCCCAGATCCACCTCGGACTGTCGCCCCACCCATATTATTATTATTATTAGATTATAAATTAAATAAATAAGGAGTTGCCAATGGCGGTAACAAACAATATTTATTTATTTATTCTTATTTCACTTTATTTCATCAACTTAAATCTATTACATTGTTGAACTCAACATTCAATTTATTAAGCACAATATTACTTTACGTTTTAATGAAATATTTGGGATCATTCAATTGCCAGGTGGGCAAGGGCCGAATGAGCCATTAGTTTAATTTATATATACTGGTAATATTAAATTGATGTGGAAGAAAAACGGGATTACTCAACAAGATATGTCTAAAATTTAGGAAAATTGTAATAAAAATTAATATCAAGAATGGAAAAATATTTTATTACATTTAGTAAAGAATCTCTTCTATCTACCGGGAGGTATTAGGGTTGGTGATGTTGAAGTCAATGTGCTTTTGTATGCTGATGATCTAGTTATTTTGGCCGAAAGTCCACATACTCTTCAGCTGCAAATAAACAAATTGCAAATCTACTGCAACCTATGAGACTTAGGTATTAACACCTCAACCTATCAGAACTGCAAGATAAAATCAAGGAATTAAGCTACCTAAGTTTTCTTATTAAGTCGAACCTTGACATGAATGCACATATTCATGACAAATCAGTAACTGCTCAAATAGCCATCAACCTAATGTGGCGAAGTTCCTTTGGCAACCAACATCGACAGTGCTTCAAAGTTCAATGCCACCGTAAATGCATGTCTCTGCTACGCTAACCAAGTTTTTGGCAGTAAATACTTTGAAGAGCGTGAAACCGTCCAACGGTTTTTCTTTAAGCTAATTTTTAAACTCCCGACGACAACCACTTCATACGCCATCTACGTCAAATCTAGTCTCCCTGAAATCTACGTAAGAAATTTGAAAGCAAATGCGGTCTATACAATTAAAGTTATGCGCAGGTCGAACAACAGTCTTCAGAAGAGGCTTCTTAAGTCGGCGCTTCAGTATAACCAATCACCCTTCAAAGAATTTAATGAGGTGGCATGTTCGCATAACATTGACCTTCAATGAATGGCAAGATAAACTTTATGAATGCATAAAGAAACGCAATGATAATATGTATAATGATTGCATAAACAGTGCCAAATCTTCTTCTTCGAGGCTTTTTTATAAGCTTTTAAACCACAATCTAAGGCCTAATCTACTTTAAATCAGAATTTTCAGCTAAGCAAATTAAGGGCTAGAAATGTACTTCTGAGATTCAATCATATGCCACATCGGCAAGACGGCAATGCTATATGCACGCTTTGCAATCGCAATGAAGTCGAGGACATTTTCCACTTTATCGCGATCTGCCCAATACTATTAGAATTGCGTTTAATTTACTTCTCCAAAGTTTGTCACACTTGAAGAAAGAAAGAATGTTCTAAATGGAACAGAGGGATGGAATCTGCTTACACGTGTTTGTATTCATGCCTTGAATTACCGTTATAGCTTTAATTAGTGCGACGCTCTTAACATTTCTTAGTGCCTTTTCGAACTTCTATATTTTGTCTAAAATAGCCATTTACTTTTGTTCTGTATTGCACATTTATGAAAGCATTGTCAACACTCAACAGACGGCTTTTTGCAATCTTAACTTTTCTTTTGTACATTAATTACTGTAACTACATACATATATAGTGTAGACAAAATAATTTTAAAACTCATATTGACTTTTTTGCACCACTGTGTACATAATTCGATTTCCAATATGTAACATTATCTGTATGCCGAGCCAATGTATGGGGTGATTGTACCGACATCTCTACACTTACAGAACCTATGAATGTTTATAAAAGCATGTTATGTGCATAAAATAAAGCAGTCTGTTATACCAGCTCGACATTGCGTGATTTATTTATTTCTTTGAGTAAAGACTCCTACAATAGCAAATTAAAACAAAAATAATAATAATAGTAAAGAATCTAATTCATTACCATTCAAGGAATAAAGGAAACATTTTAGTTTACTTAGAAAAACAGATTTGTGTCTCTCTCTCTCACTTAACTAATCCATTATTGTAATGAACCACTCTTATTTTACTTTACTTCTTTCTTAAGTTCTTTCATAATTGAATTATTCAAATATTGCAAGTCTTTACATAATTCCCCCATCAACCGCGAACTCTACGAGCTGTACCGTTATGTGGGTGTAGTCCAGAAGACAAAAATCCGTCGACTGCACTGACTCGGCCAAATGGAGCGCATGTACAATAGGGTTCCAGCAAAGAGGGTCATCGAATCTGGTTCGAGAAGGATTGGAGGACCGAACCTCCAGTATAAAGACGTTTTTTTTATTTATTCCTTTATAACTCTTACGTGATAGACAAAAATGACCAAAACTAGATTAACTTACTTATTGGATTTAACTTACTGGTCCTATGCAGGTATTCTAAGCTAAACTTAAGGTAGGCTTGAGGTAGTTTTATTTAGGTATAGGTATTAAGGCTAAGAAATGGCAGATGTAAGAAAGCTTGGTCTTGATGACTGGAAGCAGAGTGCCCAGGACTTATGCCTGATAAGTAAGTAAGTTTCTCCAAAAGCTTTTGATGTGATTGCCCTCCGGAAATCTCATATTTAAGTCAAGGAACATTACGAACAGTAACAGTAGCTCGAGTGACAAAGAATTAAGTCATATTCAAATAAGTTAGAATTAAGTTTTAAGCGTATTGCTGATTCTGGATGATTTTGTATTATTTTGAATTAATATGAATTGAATTTATATTGCATTACTACATGCTGAAAACGAATAAGAACAAAAATCGAATGTGTTTACTTAGGCCCGTCCCAATGTTCACCACCCACCCTACAAAACACACCCACAACTTCCTATCTGCCCATCAAATTTCCTCGTAGTTGCAGGAAAAACATATAAGAGCCCATCAAAAGCAAAAAAAGCTAAAAGGTACACTTAGAGGTTTCTGCCAAGTTTTGCAGTCAAATATACTTCTGCGAGTCGCCCGGGTAAAAAGGAAAAGAGATGACTTAGACATCAGCGCAAAAGTTAAGCCTTCAAAAGGGACATATTATTGAATACTGCTTTTCTCTGATGTCGGGGCAGTATATAAGATACCACTATGTCCACAACCGGGATTTTGAGATGGTGTTTTAATTCCTCATTTACTATGAAAAAGTTGGCCTGGACGCAAACTACTTATTATTCTGGAAGACCTAGATCTACGGCTTACGCATATGTATCGAAGTAGTATCTTTAACAACCACTTCCCCAACTCGTAGCGTAGTCCTTCGCTCTAATCTAGGTAGAATATCTATGTATCAACATGTAGCCCTTAGGTTTGAATTCTTATTGAAAATTCAAAACGGAGCATAGCCAATGCAAAAGGCTAGTAAATGGTCGAATAACGGAGTCTCTTAAACTGTATTATCTTACACCAATTAATTTGCGTGTGTATAAACTAAAGCATATTGAATGCAAGAACCACCTTAGGGGGCATTAAATGGCAGCCATCGACTGCATGAACCAAAAGGGTGGCAACCATTTATATTTTTAAAATGTTCCCACAGATGGACCAAATAATTTAAAAATCGACATAACGTGCTGTTAAATATTCTCTTCCGCTTCATATTGTTTCAGAGTGTTGCAGATTTTTCTTGAATTGATGATCAAATGTGGTATAAACACATGCTTTCTGGTGAAGAGATAAACGCTGGTTCTATAGTATAGATTAGATTATGGTCAGCATTTGTAATAGCAACGTTAACAATCGGCAGTAGCCGAGGAAATCGGCCTATACACCGACGCCTCAAGCACGAGCGCGAGTATATATGCAAGGGTCTTCTGTGGCCTCTTCGAAAAATCCCTGTGGCGTTTTTCAAGCGAAAGTGTCTGTTATGTAATAGGCGGCACTCGTATTGATAGACCCAAACTTTACCGGTGATCGATCGGCCTTTTCTGAAAGCCACACACTTCTTCTGACATTGAAGATGGTTAGGCTATGCAGACAGAGAGAGAATTCGGTCAACCTGCTGGGTACCGCAAATACTGGAAATGTAAAAGCGGACAATCTCGGGCTATATGCGCTTACCAAGAAGAGGTCGACATCATTCATCTGATTTAGTCACAATCACATCTGCTCTGCGACTATCCAGCCCTGCCAAGGAAAAGAAAGCATTTTCTAGGAAAAAACTTCTTCGCAGAGATGGGGGACTTATGTGGCGTTGAACTGAAAAATCTCATCGAACCGTTTAATTCAAGTTGTTTTGGATGGGCTCAAGTCTGATATCCACTAAATAAATGCTGGTGTTCCCCAAGGCTCAGTTCTGTCCCGTCTGCTACTTCTAATCCAATCCATTCCTTCGGTGATGACAGCACCCACAGCTTTTCATATTCGTGCCAAGACTCACGACCCCAACCTTCGGCGGTAGAATTGGAACGGCAGCGTTTGCTAAGCACATTGAATTCCGATCTTGACAGCATAATTAACTGGGGAAAACACTATAGAATGGAATTCAATTCTTTCGAAACTCAATGCTGTCTGCTATCACTCAAGCGAACCCTTGTTAATCAGCCATTATCCATGAATGGCGATTGTGTCGATAAAACCGGAAAACTTTCCTTCCTTGGTATGTGTATCAACACAACACTTAGTTGGAACGATCACTTATTTGAGGTCGCCAAAAATACTGCGAAATGTTCAGGTTTCCTTAATAGTGCAATAAATATTTCACGCCTTCTGATTTGTTACATCCGCCTCAAGCTTGAGTTCATCTTGCGCCAACTAGATAGAATTTAAAGGCGAACGATTAAACTTATAGGACACAATAATATCGCAGAGTCATTAGACTCGCTCGAACATCGACGTACCGTCTCTTCCTTGTTCGTGTTTTATCGTTATTTCAACAAACGATGCTCAAGTGAGTTAGCCAACTGCATTCCTCCTCTCCATGATTTGGATTGACCTGCAGCACCGGTCTCACCAGGAGTGCCAATCAGTATACCCTTAAGCCTACTTTCGGGCGGACAGTTAAATTCAGAGACTCGTTCTTCAGCCGTACTGCACGAATATGGAATGCTCTTCCCAGCCTAATATTTCTCACAGACTACAACCCGCACATATTTAAGACCAATGTGCACAGGTACCTCCTCTCCCACTATACCTTCGGGCCGTGCTGTGACTTGACCCCGGACACATTAGGGTATTAGTTATCCGTTGAGCGCGCGCAAATTGTAAAAAACAAAAAAAAATCTCCTAAGATTCGTACATGAATCAGGTAGTTTAAGGCCTGCAATACTGAGAGACCGAGGCATTAACATTCCGTAGCATGGGCACAATGGACACAAAACGTGGTCTAAGTAAGCCATTATTGGTCTTATTGTCAAATTTACGAATGGCCATGATGCAGAAAAAGAAGGATAGAGATCGACACATATTGACGGCATATTTGATTGTAGGATGAAGTACATCGTTGACAAAATTGTAACTCCGTAGCTGGTATGAACCTGACAATTGACTGGTCTCGTCTGAGATACATAAAATATCATTAGCAAACTTTAAATAATATTTTTCAATATTATTTCAAACAATAGTTAGCACTTTTCTAATAAAAATTTCTGGGTGGTTCAGAGAGAAAATTGACTTGGGCTGATGAGAGGTTAACAATTGTAAATTGTTTCTCTGCGATTCAATCATTCTGTTTCTGAACTGTCGAACTGAGAACACAATACACAAAGAGGCAGACGCGATCCACAAATTCAAGAAAAAAAAAATTCGCAATGAAGTATCACTTTTCTGAAATTCTATCCGCAGTTTTCTGCGAATAGAGAAAGTTAAATGTTAATGAAGTCGCAGAGTTTGCGAAACACAAAAAATTATAATTTACAGAATAATGAACTAGGTCCAAAATTAAGTTTTTAAAATGTATAATATCGCAGATTTCGTCAACGGAATACAGATCCATTCATATAAAGAATTATTTATGCATTCTGTTACCAAAGGCCCAAACCCATAAAATTCGCGGCGAGCGTTACGTCCTGTCAACAAATTTACAACTCCTAAGGCCTTACGAAAAGAAGAGAGACAGCAAATGCAGCCCACAAACGGAATTCACCACGACTGGTGGAATTGGTCAACTTTTAACTTTCTGTGCGTTTGACAGATGGTTCCATGGAAATTCATTCGGATGCACCTTATGCAATTGTTCTTACGATATTTAATAAATGAAAAAATACGTTTTGTTTTATTAGAAATTGTTTTTGAATAATTCCAAATAATAAAAAAACTTTAAAATTTCCAGTTTTTTAGATTTAAGAGTGGATTACGCAATCTTTGCAATCTGGCAAGTATGATTTTTGTGTACAACGCAACGTACGCAATGGATTCCACACTGTTCTACATTCCCTTTATGCCTACATATTTCCAAAATTATCTGCGTCTACGTGTTAAATGTGTCGCACATTCCTTAAAGTTACTTCACTATTCCAGTTCCTCTACAAATATGTTTCAGTACCATCGAAACCCAATCATCCACATCACCACATCACGCCGAAGTTGTGCAACCCAAATCCCAAACGCAATTAAAATCCTTCTCATTTACAATCCCATTAAGGGCACATTACTGATATGTTTCAATGTGCGTTTGAAATTTTTGAACAAAAAACGTGATGTCTCCAAAAAATGAGAGATGTTGGCTTGATGTATTTGAATCTCCCTCTAATGTATGTACATCAGTGAATTTGCGGAAAGCTGTGTCTGTCCTGCGTCGTGGTCACCTGTCAGTTATTTCTAATGAAATAAAATGCACACCGACAGTGAAATATCGTATGGACTCAGTGGGTTATTATTTGTTTTTATTAAGTCAGAAGGGAAAAGAGTTTTCGCTTTTCATATGGATCGACCGTAAAAAACTAAATAGGACGCAGTCATAGGTCAAATAAATGAAATTGAACTGTGAAGGGAATTAAGTTCACCATTTCCTGCGAAAGGTTGCACCATAATGAGAAGAATTTATTTGGATGAATCCCTTTTGGAGCCGATCAACTGGCTCACTCAAGCTGGAAAAATGAGTCTTTGACATTCAGTCATTGTATGTTTAGGTTTCTTTAAGTTCTGACATATTCTTATGTTTTTCACGGGTCCTGTACTTAAGGTACATCAATACCGACAGTTTCAAACACGCGTTCTTAAAAAAATATAATGCCTCTGTGTTTTTTTTTTTATGATTTTCGCTGCATTATAATGACGTCGGATTACCCCAAGCTTGGACTCTGAACGGATCCATCTGGATCTATTGCCATTCTTCCGTTTACATCAAAAGTCTTCGAATCTATTCTTATCCACATCATTAAAGATCACAAGTGGCGTCACGATATTTCGAACCCTTTCCAATCAGGTTTTTACAAAGGACATAGCTATGTCACAGCCATGTGAAAGCTAACTGACGGTATGAATTTTTAAGCCTTACTTGAATTCCACTTATTTAATGTCACTAATAATCTAATCCTATCATACCTTTCTAACTAACCATTCAAAACTGGTGTCGTTTTGTGATGTTCACAATGGGATACCCCAAGATTCTCTTCTCGGTCCTGTATTACTTTCTATGTTAAATAATTCCAGTGGTGTGGTGTCCTGTTAAAAAAGCTCAGTATCCAGGCATATGATTCTCAAATCAACTTGTGCCCTTTAGTTCAGGACTAACTCGTAACGTGCGAATGTGTTGGATCAAGATTACCATAATGATCCTTTATTCTTGCTATAAAATCACACATTGTCAAATGCACAGCCAATGCATTTTAAATACAAAACGTACTATGGTACAAAGAACGAACACAGGCTTAAGTGATCTGACTTAATAAGACAAAACCACATTATTTTAGACTCCTTGCTATAATCTAATCAGCGAAGTACTCTGCTCTGTCAGCAGCCATCTCCTTTCGTGGACATATGTGTACGCAACAAATAAGTGGCGACCTAGATATTGGTAAAATTAAAATCACACAACGTGTGGGTTAGTCCTCAGATATCAAAATTCAGACTTCTTAATGAACTCAAACTCATACGAGGTTCTTCTAGGCAGAAATCATGTAACGCTTTAGTATTCATTATTGTACTAAAATTATATGTACTAAAAGCCAGGATGCAAACAGGAACAAACATTTTATAACAATTTGGAGGAAATATTTTTGAACTGTATATTTTTGACCATTGCCATCAGAGTAATTTTTTCACTTAGATATGAGTTTTATATAATGTTAATGTTTATTTTAAATGTTCAGTATAATCTCGGAAAAAATTAACGGTTCTTTCAAGTTACGTATTCATTATTACCTCTAATTAGCGTATTGATCAGCGTAATACAAACTTGACCGTTGACAGCTCATCTATCAGAGTAGAGAAAACCCAACTCATCCTGAGAAAACAAATAATCATTAGTCATTCAGCCCATCTGCTGCCAAAGTGGGTCTAGTTGTTTACTAGTCTCTTATTTACTTAGCAAGTGCCATCCGTAAACACAAAACATTCTTCAAACATAAAAGAAAAACATGTTATTACATTTTAAGGCAACGAATTAAAGACGTTTTTTACTTCACATAATCACGTTGAGTGTCCCTCGGGATTTGCTTTGCGAGCCAACAGCGCTCTAAATAGCGAATAGCGGCGTTGTTATGGCAAATGGAAGATCTCTAGTTTGCTTGGGTTTTGTATCTTTTTTATTTAAAGATGCAACAATACAGTCGGCTCCATGGTACACTGATGCGCTAAAAGCTACCCGTAAACACCACATGGGTTATTGCCGTGTCATGAAAATCCTATGGTATCCTTTTGTTTTATTGCGTGTCATCATGGGGTGTCATGCATTCGTTAATTCTGAGGTGGTTACTACTGCCATACTCCGGCGAAACTCCATTTAGATTAAAAACTAAAGTATTTTTTCCCACGGAAGAATACGAGATGAAGGCGACATGGCTTGCATGTGTGTGTCTATTTTTAGAACTTCGACGGGTTTGCGTACTGTTTGCCGGGTGATAAGGATTACACACAAAAGAGTACATCGCAGTTATTCTGTTTTTAGATATCCTGCATACTATTCTTCATAAATAACAGCGTTATCATTGAGTAGATTTTCTATATGAAATGAGGTGGCTTTTAGCTGTTATTTTTCTCGGAAACAGACAACAAGGGGCACTGAATATGTTTTTGGTTAATATGTTTGTAGTTATTGGATTAATTCGAATCTGATTGGTTTTGAAAGGATAATTCAACTTACACCTTGGACTTACTTTTATTTTGTTCAACAGCAGGCACCTGTGCTGAGGAAAAAAAGCCGCCCATTAATTTTAGGAAGCTGTCAACTTGCCAAGTCAATTATTAAGGATTATATCCAAAACAATCGAGAACATAGTAACCATTGTCGACTGCAATTAACTTTTTAAAATCGAACATTTCTCACATTTCATCCGAATTCCAGATTTATCAACGAAATTAAAACTGTAACAGTAAATCAAAATTTCAGACGACTATCGTCCTATTGATTCACTTCGATGATATCGTCGATGATTTGCTTCACGTAAGACCATCACTATCTTCTCGCCTATCGTTACAGTTTGAGTGCTCTGAATATAATAACTCTCACGTAAAAATGACATCTGTGCTCTAATTCCTCTCAAATGTCACTAACACTTTCTCATTCGAGTTACCTAACAAAACTAATCAAATGCGACCTATCACTCTAAGAATGTCTCAAAAGTGTAGAACAATATATGTATACGCAATTTGTTCTCATTTAATAGGAGACGACACTGAAATAGGTATCGCCAAAAATCATTCGTCGAGACTATAGTTAATTACAGTTTTTAGGCTACGCGAAACAGGCAAAACGATATCTCTCAGACGCTATTGTTTTCTCAGACGCGTCGAAACGCTAGTGCGAGACGATTGTGTCCATACGCGATTGGGCCCAGATAAAAGCGCATTAACTTTGCTCTCACTGGGATTCAAAACGGGGATCCCACTAACCAAGGGCAGGCACTTAACCAACTGCGCCATCCAGTCGTATGACCTCCTGGTATTATATGGTCTTTGCTTTGCTTTAAGCCCACAATCATTAAAATCCTTCAGAACTGCAACATAAATCTTCAATCTTTCCTAGTCTGCAAGTGGATAGGCAGAGCGCCAAAATATTTAGTCACGCGAGTTGAACTTGAACTGAAGTACTCGATATTTGTGGACTTCCGCTCTAAAACATACATACACACACATATCCCCCGCGTCCTTCGGGATGAATAATGCCGTAAAGGTGCATGCATCGTGGAACAATAAGTAAGAAAATTGGTAAGACCAAAAATCAGACAGCAGAAGTCTATGATTAACATGATTTCGAAAGATACTTTTCTGCTGTTTTCTGCCTTAGCCAATAAGCCTGTCCAGCTGGCACGATCCTTAGTCAGCTGCCTCCAAATTCTCATGCCAAGTTGGTTGAGGTTCTGCTCTACTCGTGTGCGCCATCGGTTTTGTGGACGTCCTATTGAGTTGTTCCACTGATTTTGAGTTGAATTTTCTCTGGACTGGAGCAGTGTTGTCCATGCGAGTCATATACATGTCAACAACAGCAATCTTGGATATGGCAGGCCCATGGGTTACTCATACTTACACCCCAGCAGATAAGGATGTCATAGTCCCAAATGACGATGCGGCGATACGATCGCCAAATGGAATGATCTTAAATAAATAGGAAATCCACTTGAGCTCGGATGGGATAGTATGCGATCATAAAAGGGACTAACCACTTGAGGTAACAGTGCGATAACTATCGATCATGAAAGGAAAGTAATGGAGATTGAGAGAACAATCGTTGCAGTCTCCAGTTCGAAGAGAACGTGTCAAGTTCTCCCAGCTACTGTTTAAGATTACTTCCTCTTTTTTAAATAAATGTTTTAAATATTGTTGCAAGTGTGTTCTTTTATTAAACTTATCTCCTATGGTTTTATTTGTATTTTAGATACTACATCCAATATAAATATAAATATATAATTTGCGTTCTACATGACCGCCTTCTTACGCGTTGATTGCGTCGGCGCCTGGCTAGACTCATGTGTCTGTACAATCCATATAACTCGTGGTTAAATCCTCCAATTCCCACAATGCAAATACGACCACAGATTGAACACAAAACTTTTTCCTCGAAATGACTAAGGGATTTCTTCATCTGCTCTTGTGACTGAACATGTTTGGGCGCAATAGAGGACAGGGCAGGGACAGGACAGGGATGATCAAGGGGTAATATAACGTCAGCTTGGTACTTCAAGAGAAGGTAAAGCCTTCCTGATGTACAACTGATTACATCTTGAGCTGAATGACGGCTGGGGATACAGCCCAGGGTGGACCTGGGCCTCAGCCAATAACACCCTCCCTCTAGCACGGTCTTGTGCTAGTTGCTTCCAGCTACGCACGTTCAGTCGATTGACGCCTTTTCCCAACTGCGTGCGCCACCACAGACATGGTCTTCCTTGACCGCGTTGGCTTTTGGGGTTAGAGTCGTAGGCACCGATTGCCAAGAGTTGTTTTGCATTTAATCTTGGTACTAATGGTTTTTGTACTGTTTACTTGAAAGCCCAACTCAAAATCATATCTGCCTATCGTAACATTATGGCCATGCCATGGATAGTGTGTGTCCTTACTCGAAGAGAGCAGATACACGTCCATTTTCGATTCTGATCGCCTCCGATGCAATACCAGCAAAAACAACGAGGAATAGGTGGTGAGTGTCGATGCGTAAAGTCGATGGTGGACTAATCGGGGAAAAAAGTGATTGATTCGTAATGACTCAGATTCTGGTTCGTTATGACTATGTAGGGGAATAGCAGATTACAATCTGATGTCAACTTGCCTGGTGTATAAGCATACAGTTGCCATAGCTAAGCACTTCTTATCGTTTGCAAGAACAGTATCTAAATGTCTGCAAAAAAAGCAGATATTGACCCGCCCAAATATCCGAATTTACCATAATTTATAATTCATGACTCCACCTCTTTTAAGTGGTATACTATTCAATACTTTTCACGCGTTGACATTAAATTGCAGGTCCTATCCACTCGTGATAAACCATTAGCAAGTATAATGCGAGTGGTTGCTGTAAAGGCTCGTCAAAGATGGGACTGTCGTTCCGCACATACTATCATTATTATTATAAATGCCAATATATCTTACTATTGCTTTCAAAACTGACGCTAGTCGCTACGGGTCAACTATTTCGAATGTGCGTCTGCTCGATATGCATATATGGTGTACAGTTAGTGCGTTCCAGGTACACAACATCATGGTAAATTAGAGCAGCTGATAATGGAAGCATTTATGAGTGCAATTTAGAATCAACATCATGTCCAACATTCACAATCTTTCATATTGAGCGTACATCGCTTGTTGTTGACGCACTTTGTGGCTTGGCTGAACATAACAAAAATCATTAATTTTACAAGCATCGGTAGAACTGTCTGCAAACGTTGTCAAGGACCATGGAAACGTAATCATTTGAAGCACTCTGGGGATCATTAACGTTTTTATAATAATAGTAATAATAATAATAATGGTTCTTTATTTCATCTACCGAATTTTATTTATTTTAATTGATATACACAAAGCATAATAACAATATTAATATGTAGGTAATATAATAAATAAGCAATATATACAATTCGTCAGAAATTCTATACTGATTGTTTGAATGTCAATCTGTCATCACATAGCTCTACTACTGCGCAAACAGTTTCAGTTTCAGTTAGCCTACACAGAATTCACCTACATATAGTATAGTCGGAGACAACCGGTGGCAAAACATGGTAAACGGACCAAGAATGACATTTGTTTACATTTGACTGTACATGATTTACATCACACCATTTCACTACTGTATTTAATAGTCTTGTACATTTTTGGCACGAAAAAAGATCTTGAGATCATCGCCATGAATCCGACAATTAACATATTTAAGCATTGAAGGAATGTTATTGACGAAATTAATAAAAAGCAGTGGTCCTAAGTGGCTACCTTGGGGAACACCGGATAATACCACTATATTTTTCGATTTACAACCACCAATTTTGACAGATTGAACCCTATTTAAGGGGTAACTTGAAATCCAATTCAGACGCATGGAGTGAATTCCATATGACTTTAATTTGCTCAACAGTATTTCATGACAGACTGTATCAAATGCCTCTTTGAAATCAGTGGAAACCACATCAACTTGATATCCTGACTCTAATGAATCGAAGAGATATTTTGTAAACAGAGTCAAGCTGGTTAAGGTAGATCCAGCGACATAAATCCATGTTGTTGCACAGACATTTCTTCCTTAAATATAAAGTATATCAAGTCCCTCATGATCATTAAGCAAAGCTGGAGAGGTGTGCACGTGCTTCCCGCAGTAGTCAACATTATAGCTAGAATCAAAGAGCATTAAACTCACCTGTTTACATCGGACAGGATGCTGGGTCGACCACATCAACAACTTTCGGAACATAATCAAGCAATGCGTTGGGTACAGGTATCCGCTACATCTATTTTTTATCGATTTCAAGAAATCTTTCGATAGCTTGAGTCGAGATGCAATCTGATTAGCCTTGCACAGGAGAGGAATTGGAGAAAAACTCAAAGCTTATATAAAGGCTATGGCAAACTGTCACAGAAGTTTGCGGTTCAAGGGGAGTTCGTCAAGGGTGCATACAGTCACCCCAACTATTTCTGGTTGTAATCAGCAACATGCTGTGTCCAGCATTGAATGCAGATAATTATGGGGTTAGATGAGATCTTAGCTTGGAATTAGGTGGGGCGAAACCGTATCTCGAATGAGCAACTTCACCTAAGAACGGGTCAAGAACCTAAAAACCTCACCTTACCTGGATAGGACACAGAACACGGCTCGAAGACTCCTTTGGGACGAAGGCCATGAAGTGAAATCCACTAACTCAACAAGCCAGCAGACTGGCAGGACGCGCTAGGAAAACGCGGCGCAGAACGGTTGAAGAGGAATCGAATTCTTTCGGAATGAGTCCTTCTTCACAAAACCGAAGACCAGCGAGACATTGTTAATAATGCCTTGGCAGTAAATGCATTGATAAACAATGTACCGATCCCAGTACCAAATATAGAGCTTTCGTCCCACGAGATGCAAAGGAGGACTGATTGCTGCTGACATTATGTAAGTGTTTACTTCCACAGCTTTAGGGCCTAATGCTGCCTCAGGAAGTTCCTTTAGTTGGAGGGAGGCTGAACCAGAGCCCATCTGTCAATCTGACTCTCTATATAAAAACCGCTAGAAAACAAAATAAAATCACGTGTTTCCTTCGCAAGATATTTCACCATGTAAGCGCCTGCTAATTAATTCAGTTGAATCATGAATCACTTCATTCCATTGATTATAAATCCCAATAAATCTCATTTTAATGGCATCATAATGAAAAACCTTACTTAACCTAATCCAACATCCGCGCAGATAGCTTTGACAAACAAAGACTTAAAACTTAAGTATCAGCGTGCCAGGGTTAAACGACGAGATATCCACGCCGCACTTTAGTGCTAAAAACTGCGTAATTACTTGAGAGGATCATAAAACTCTGCACTGCACATTTAATTAACACCAATATGGGGATTCACGCTACACTTTGTCATCAGTTCAGCGCCAAATCCAATACAACGCAACAAGGTGCATTTGATTGACCACGCGAGCAATTTGACGTCATCGACAAAATCTCCCTCGCATTACGGCCCAATATCAGAAAAAATGTGTGTGACTACAACAAAGGTTTCCATCTGCTACAGGTACTCGCGCCATCATAAAGTAATAAATTTTCGAGTCTAGTTAGGCACTCATACGTCATAGATTACGGTAAGGAATCAGCTGCTACAATCCGCATATTTCAAACAAAACAGATCAACTATGAGGCAACCCTCTACTCAATCCGCCCGCCTAAGAAATCACAAGAAAAAAGTGAATACTTGTGTGGGCAAGGAAAAAGGACATGACCGTAAGATGAACCTAGGTTATGTGATGGTGTTTACGGTGTCAGAAGTTAACCAGTTAAAAAATGCTAAGCATTAGAGAACACCACATCTGCACTTGTGTGTGTGTGCGCAAAAAGCCAAAGCTTTCTCACATGTAACCCGCATACAGAACGACTACGGATGACAGGGGGTTGGGAGACGCCAACTCATGTGCACGCCTTCCTTAATGTGTGCGCTTCACCCCTTTTTCACTGAATGGACTTCTATATAAGACATCCGTGAAACCATCGAGGATAACCAGTTAACAGTTAAACGTGATTCACTCAACAAGTAAGAGCTCGAAACAAAGTGCTGTGCGTGTAAATTTTATAAGACACAGGAGTACCTGTTGCGTGGTGAACAAGTGACGATCGAGCCAATTTTGAATTATTTTTATTCTTTTTTTTTGATTTAGTCAAAGTCGAAGTGAACTCAATTGAAAGTGAATATGTGCACGAAAATGATTTATTTGTGTTTTGTTCTGTTACTGAGTTTGGCTGGATTCGTTAAAGGTAAATAAGGAT
Organism: Eristalis intricaria; assembly: GCA_964034865.1. Classification (NCBI taxonomy): domain Eukaryota; kingdom Metazoa; phylum Arthropoda; class Insecta; order Diptera; family Syrphidae; genus Eristalis; species Eristalis intricaria. The sequence goes on from OZ035873.1 coordinate 162,648,812, forward strand.
ACTTTCTAATTTGCCCTATTGACTTACAAACAGGACCTGGCATGACCAAGTCAGTTCGATTCATAAAAGTGTGTCACGTCTTAGTTGGCAAAGCAAACAAAATCGACTGCAGAAAGTTGTCGTTCACCTTTGTTTATCGCATTAATTAACAGTTGGCAAAAAACAAACTAAGCTTACTCATCCAACGCGAGTCAAGTTCGTTCACCCCCCTGAAGCACCTAGATCGGCTTAGCCAGTTTTGCTAAATTTTCATTCATAAGTCAAAAAGGCTTATTAAAAAATTAGCAAGTCTTCGAATACGTTTGCTCTTGGTGGCGAATTATTCTCCGGATTTTTTTTTGTTTGCTCTTAGTTGTATGAATGGTGACAACTCAAATTGAGTAAGGCTGGTGTGTATTTTTTAATGAATTCAATCGGTGAAAGATGAGAATGGAAATGTCCTGAATATTGTTACATCAGTCACGAAAAATGAATACTTTTAGTGTCGCGAAAATTAAGAGAATGATTCCGGAGAAGAGCGATAAATTAAATATTTTTAGCAGAGGTTTAGTCAAGAGATGGCTTCTGTTTCGTAAGACTGATGCTGGAATACCATATGCACCTGGTTTTGTATTAGGTATAAGTCTGCTCATAACAACTTCAATGTCACCGACGTCTAATTTGGACTCAGAACAATGTTTGAAGCTCATAGGTGTAATTGAAGGGTAGAAAACTGACTCAACAAATTTAGCAAATAGCTCAACAGACTCCGAAGTACTTGTGGTTATCGAGTCTTTATAAAACATTTGTGAAGGTAGCCAATATAAATCCAAAATGATTGTTAATGAAAATTATATAAAGGGATTTTGAATAATTTTTAAGCTTACTTTCCATTGCAAGTATATAATTATTATGCAAAAACTGAGTAAGAACATTGAAATCCTTTCTAAGTTTGCAATAAACAGCTTTATCGGACTCATATCGCGAACATTGGAATCGTTTAAAGGCTTTGCTCTTTATGGTTTTCACTTGGAGACAACACACACCCTATAATTTTATTTTATTATTGTATTTTGTCTTATAATATACAGTGGGGAGTCCACTAAGTCTAAGTCAAATTCTCACGGTATACCATAATTTGTTCGAGTTAGAAAGAGTTTGACTTTGAGATTTTGAGAGAGTTTGTCTGGAAAATTGAGGAAAATTTGTAATAGCACCAGGAATCTTTTAACAATACTAGCAGTTACTAAATCAAACTATTCTAGGTTTTATTCTGTTGTTGCACCTCGTCTCCTTAACCTTAACCTTCCTGAATATATTTGATGCACAAGAGTGAAAACTGTATTTAATGTTCATGTCAAGAAATGTCTTGTTTCAAACAAAGTTTTGAGTCGTTAATTTAACTTTGTTGTGACATCGGTTTAGATCTGCTGCTTTTATTTGTTTTTTTTTTTCAATGGTAAGTATATATTTGTCACTTGTCCATCTGGCAGCAGAATGTATTGCATTATTTCATTCTTAACGTATGTAAAATACGGCGAAAAAGTTCGAGTTAGAGAGAGTTTCGACTTTCGACATATTATTCTGGGTTCCAGTTTGTTTCGGCGACGGATTATTCGTACATTATCAAATTTTGTACCAGATCTATGTTTTTATTATAAATAACTTTTAAATCAAAAAATTTGAATCAATAAATCTAAAGGTGTGTACAGCGGAACTTTCCTATAATGAACTTCTTTAAAATGAAGTTCTCCGTAAAATGAATTAATTTGAAACACACAACATTCTGGTTATATTTTTAGTGTACTTTTATCTCCTTATAGTTAGTTTGCATAGTGAATATTTCTCTACAAATTTTCTTTTTCTATAATTTGACTTTCATGCGTTTTTTTGTCTCTTTGTCTTTGAGAGAATTGGCGGATGCGGTGTTATCTACATTGGGTCGAATTTCTTCATCGCTTGATTTACTTCGAATATTTATGGAGATGAAGAGCACCGTACCGAATTATGTATATCAATCTCTAAATGTATTGGAAAGCCTTGTTGAGAAAGAAAATTAGAAGGGTGTAATTCCAAGTAAAATACCTAATTATTTTAAATAAAAGTTGAAAAAAAATAATAAATATCATTTCTATATAATGAAATTTCTACATAATGAGAACTCTTTTCCGTGGGAATTCATAGTAGGGTAGTCAAACAATGGTATTTCGAGAAAACGCAGTACCAAGTGTAAAGAAATAAACTTTTACTTTTAAAAAATTAGTGGGTCGCCGTAGCGTATTGGGTAAGTGCGTCGACTCCTACGCAGAGGGTGCCAGGTTCGATACCCGAATTTACCGCCTATCATTATTCACGGCTCCACCTCTTTCGAGTCACTGACAATGCTCAAAGAGTATTCCTGTCTAGAAAAAGCTTCTCAAACTTGGCCGTTCGGAGTCGGCATTAAACTGTAGGTCCCTTCCCTTCGTGAGAGAACAATAGCTAAAATTATATATTATATTATTATTAATTATTGATGAGATTTTTGTGGATAAAAAAAACTCGATAATTGAGTCTTCACCTTCTTTCATACCAAGAAACATATATTTACTGGAAATTGATGGTTTCTGAAAATTCGTGGCTCATTAAATGACACTTAGCCCTTAGCTCAAAAGTGTCATTTTTTGGCTTATCGCTCTATGGTATGTGTGTACGATTTGAAAAGTGTCATTTTTTGGCTTATCGCTCTATGGTATGTGTGTACGATTTGATATCGATTCAGCAAATACTTCCACCCACTCCATGAGGCTAATCTTTGGGGTTGCCGCGACGCCGATCGGTTTTCGATTTTAGAATCAACTTGTACACCTACGGCCGAGTTGATAAACGTCATTACCGCAGCCCTGCAAGATTTGCGTTCATAAATGTAAATAAATGGCAGTGACTATGCATAGACCAGTCGCAATTAAGTTTATAAATGTGACAATCAAACTGCTATCAACGTTGTAGTGATTTTTATTCCAGGATTGCAGGGAAAGATTGCTCCAATATTTCCAGAAGTAGGTCCGCTTATTGTACAGTAAAATCCGGTTAAGTGCGTTGGGTAAAATTCACGTTTTTAGACCCATTTAACCGAGCAACACAGTTACAAGAATCCCGCTCAACTGCTTTGCAGACGTAATAAAGGCAGCCCTGATTTATAAACACTGAAACGTAATAAAGCAGATTTTAATATATTGTACATACATAAGGAAATCCCTTGTCGTTTTTGCCAACTAAAGTCTTGATTCATTTTGATCGCTTTCTCCAAAACCGTGTTTGAAGAAACTATAACTCCAGACGTCCTCATTTTATTGAACCAAACTTTAATAGCTCCGTCCACTTGGGGACAAGCTCCACTCCTGAATCTTTTACTTGTCAGATTACAAGTCTTCAAGAATGGTCACTTGATGTTGTATAATCCGATTGAGCGTCGATCTACAGCATCCACAATTTACTTTTGTTATTTTCCGTAGCTTCAGCAATTATTCGCAACCTTTCCTTAAAGGAAGTGCATTTTTATTTTGTTTATTCATGGTTGCCTGTAAAATATCGAAATGGACATCATGAAATGCATTCAAGCATAATTATTAATTTAATAAATGCAATGTATGACATACATACCTAATTATTCATTCAAGCATGTTATTGTTTAGGTCAATCCGCGGCAATCACAAAACTTTTTGATTCAAATTTGTTTTTAGACCAATCATTTTGACTTACTAACTCTTCTGGATTTTTTTTAAGCCGTAAGCATAATGTCAATTTTCCGTGGGTCGCCGTGGCGTATTGGGTAAGTGCGTCGACTCCTACACAGAGGTCCGATACCTGAATTTACCACCTCTCATATTTCACGGCTCCACCTCTTTCGAGTCACTGACAATGCTCAAAGAGTCTCAAAGAGAGAGAGAGAGCTCAAAGAGTTCTGGAAAAGATTCTCAAATTCGCCGTTCGGAGTCGGCATTAAGCTGTAGGTCCCTTCCACTCGTGAAAGAACAATAGCACGCACAACACAAGTGGTTGCTGAGAAGCTAGGCCCCGGTCCACCTCGGACTGTCGCGCCACCTATATTATTATTATATTATACTTTCAATTTTACAATTGTCAACTCTTCTTGTTTTTATTTAAGCTGAAAAAAAAACTTATTGCGTGTGTTCAATTATCCAGGAGATTTTGTATGCAATTTTATGAAAAACTAACGTTATTCAATGCAATTAAGCGGGTAGCACAGTTAAGAGGGTACGCATTTAAACAAGAAATGTACATATGTACATTTCTTATGGAATTTTTTACTTGCTTAGTTTTACGATTAGCTAAACGGGAGTTAGCGCCAATTACACGGGGATTACTGCATCAACAATTAAACCTAGTATTATACTTTTTCTGACATTTTATTTATCGAAACTACTTCCTTTTTGATCGAAACAAACGTCGCTCAAACACTTTTTGTATCGACTACTTATGAGAATGCTTTTTTGACAATTTTGAAATGCTGCAAACTTGAGGCAGTGTTTGTGTTCATAAAAGAATCGAGAAATATCTCGTACAGTGCAGGGACATCAATGTTGCAATTATGAACTCTACCTACGCCTGTCAGTTGATAGGCTGGCTTGGATTAACCAAGCTCAATTGGTGCCGCAGCAATGCAATCTCTCTCTGTAACCAATAGGAATTTTTATCTTTTTTTATTTCTTACTTAAGTAAAATAAAAAGAAAAATCTAGCAGGCAACGAGATTTCAAAATGTCATAAACAAATAATTCGAAATGATGATTGAAAAAAGTGCGAAAGTAAAAAGCCCGGTTTTATTTTAGAGACCCCAAAAATGTGCAGTGCAGACAGTATAACCTATAATAACCCAAACAGAGAGAATAAAGCGGAACGGGGGAATTAGATGTGAGACAGCAGGTACTTCGTTATCGCATATGTGGCTTAATTGTATGAGCATGAGTGTACATATCTTCACATCATTTAAAACACAGCCTCGGCTTCGCTGGCAGTGCTTCAAACGGTGGGTCCAATATGTACGGAGTTATTCTGTCAATAGCGTCTCGAATGTTTGCTTCAAGTTCGTGCAAAGTGTTTGGCTAGTTAGCGTTCACTAAGTGCTCGAAGTATCCCCAGAGATATTAATCGGGTGATGATCGCGATGGACAATTGATTAAGGCTTACCCAGAGAAGACTTAGACCTCCATTTTTGCATTTACAACTTCGTGCGTTGCTTAACTTTTTCCCTTGTTTTATCTTAACGTGAAACGATGCTCGATAAAATAGCAAAACTTACAGAATATTTTGACAGCTGGATGTCTTCGTCAGCAACTGAATCATAAAAATTCTAAAAACCTTCATTTCTGGTAAAAACTTTCGTTGCTATCTGGCCACCATTTGGTTGGCTCTTTTTAGTCATATTGTTCAAGTTACAGACATTTACTGACCGTTTTGAATAGCGGAATTTGTTGGCATAAGAAAACTATTGATTATGACCTAAAAATATGCAGGCATGAAACCCATTGTATATTTAAGTTTCAATTTTTTGCGTTTCCTCCTTAAATCACAAGTCACATCTCTTCCAATCCTCTATTGACTCGTTACACCTCAAGGTTACTTTCAAGTATACAAATTTATTTAATTTAAGTCTGGATATAAATGAAATAAAAAATGGAATGAAAATATACAACTCGGACATGGCATTCAACATTTCATTGCAATACATTTTTGGAATCTGTAAAAGACTCTAGTATTTTCTAAGAGTTGACTCATTGAAAATACTTGGTCTTATAATATACCGGGGTAGTATTTTCTTTATAAATAGCCCTAGAACCCAGACAGAAGTAATGAAATAAACAATCGCTTATTTTTTTCTTCATTTGGTTTCCCATATTTAAAATTAAAAGCATATACTGAAGTATGCGGACACCTAGGCATATAAAGAGGTAAACTAGGAATTTAATTAATTAATTGAACTTACATTTTATCACCCCATCCAGGGTGCAGATAACTCATATATGTACATAATTACATTAAAATTCTGTTGTATTTATATAAACATCTTAAATCATTCAATGAGATGTAATGATAAGATAAGATTCTTAAAAGCTAAGTGTGGAATTTTTTTACTTTCCAAAAAAAAACTAAAAAAAATATAAATCCTTTGAGATATCCGCGACTGTGATTCGGATTTTCAGAGCATTTTCTGAACTGCCGAAACTGAATTACATCGAAAACTTATGGCCAAGTCAAGAGTGAACCAAAATGTGTTAATTTTAGACTGAGACAGAGTATGCAAAAATGTGTGGATTGCCTGAAAAAAATATTAAAATTATGGCACAATGCCTTAACGAGGTTTTACGGAACAAGGCTACCAACAAAACATTAACCCTAACATAAGCCCGAAATCGTTGAAGCTTCTTAAAATTATTTAATATAAATGGTTGTTAAATCAATGCTTGATCTTGGTATGCGCAATGCTGTTATCCATATTTTTGTCACTTTCTTTACTTAATACTCAACTATAGGTATAACTAAAATAAGACTTATATTGCGGGGCATATATCTGACTATAATAATAAATAATAATAAATATGTTATATGTTACATTAACCTATTTCGTGCATCAAATCGAAAATCATACAGGGTGCTCTGATAAGAACGATAGGAACAACAACGGCGTGAGGTATACAATTTAATCACGCCGCTTCTCTAGGTTTGTTCATGCCATTATGTGTGAAATACGACATCATTGAAATTACCGCCTTCGCTTTGCTGTTAGTGCTTCAAGCGGTCGGTGCATGACTAGGTGATGACTTGGTACAATATCGGTCCATAAATTCCCATACTGCTTTGAAGGTTATTTCGACAATAGCGTCTCGAATGTTGGCCTCCAGCTCGTCCATAGTGGTACACTAAGGAGTTGACGTAGTCACAGGTATGTAAAGCACTGTTTAAATGGGCACTCTATGAATTGTCAACTTCGCAAATATCTAATATCATATCATTCAAGTTTTCTCATTCACTGAAAGCTACGGGCAGAATTTGAAAAAACTGATACTTCATCGCGAATTTTTTGGTCGTGTATTTGTGGATCGCATTTGCCTCTTTGTGTATTGCGTTCTCAGTTTGACAGTTGGCAAAAAGAAAATGATTCACGGAGGAACGACTAATTTCTTCATTATTAATTGTCGATAAAAAAAACTATAATTCAAAGCTCATTTATGCATTCACTGTTAATCGTTCATGGCACTTAATGGCTATTTTGCTGTTGAAATAGTCGATGTAAAAATGGGCCTAATTTAAGAAAATTATTTTTAGGCCGAAATCCGGACAACATGAACATGACTTCAATTCTTGCCAAACACAGCACAAAGTCCAACTGAAAAACAAGCCGATATTTGGCGATAGTTGGCGCTACAGCGGCTACTTTTTCTTCAGTTCGTACCAATCTCTGTCTGACTGACGGCTTACTGTAGAAAAAACGACCGACGAAGGAATTCACCAGAATTTAAAAAAAAAATAATTTTTTTTAAAAACTTCCTCATATTCTGCAAGCGTTGAACAATGCATGGTGAAATGACAAACCCTGCTGAATAGTTTACGGACAACAATCCAAGCAAATGCAATTCAATATTGAGTACACGCTTTGAGTACACGGATCTACTCAACGTGGCCATACAATATGATATAGCTTTAGATCTGCCTTTGCAGTGACCACTCCTGGTGGGCGTATTGTACTCACATTTCATTAGCACCTTATAGTACACATAGAACTTTAACCAGAAATACAATACATCAATGATTCACTTTTTTAACTTTACCTAAAATAAATTGTAAATCTACGTATTTCATGCGTTTGAATGAGGTAAAAAAGCCTCATTTCTATATCTGCTTGTATCAGTTATTCAGATATTTGAGAAACAAGTTGCAACTACGCTCGGATGTCCTCGATGTCCTACAAATGCACAATGAATGTTTAGATAATATTTCAAAAATTTCAAATGCTGAATAATTGTTGAAAATGTTTTCCTTTTGTGCGGCTTCGCAGTTTAACATTTCATTTTATCAATCGAGACCCGTGGTCGGGCTACTTCTCACACTGCCCCCGTCTTTCTGCAAATTCGATGAATGGACTTAATGACGTGCGTAACAGGAAGCCTCTTGCGTTGAATCGAACGTCCAATATGTCGATTAACAGATAATATTCCATCCAATCCTTAAGCTTGCCTGCAAAATGGGAAAACATGACAGATTACGCATACATTCGAGATTAACTCCGACAAACGATTGAGATGCTTAATCCGCCGGTATCATTGTTTAGCCTTGATAGCCGCATTGACTTCTCATTAACATCAGCCCCCAATCTCACACCACATAAGAGCGTGTGGTGATTAAAAAAAAAGCAGCGATGCATACGAGGATGGTCATAATTGGATGGCACTCGACGTCAGAAAGGACGAGCGATTCTTCTCACTTTACCACGTACAGCAAATCACAGGTGTCTGGGATTAGGAAGGGCAGGCACCTTACACTCGTCCGCAAATGCCGTCCGTCCATCCAGTCAGACGTTATCGCACCACTTCATAGACTGTGTTTTCCTGATGGAATAAATTTACGACAGCAATTAAGAGACTAGCATACAACGCATAATAGACTCAATAAATTCTTTGGCGAGCTTATTCATTCCGATTCGCGGCGGTTTGTGGTTGCTCTGTCCGAACATAACCTCCTCAAATGTTTGCCGATGTTCATCATTTGCACACCATTATCTGCAGTTGGAGCAGTGGGCGATATGGAATCTTACCACCACTGTGTCGACAGGGGCGCGATTAGATAGAAACGATTCCCCTGATAAGGTCAAACCTGACCAATAAAGCGTCTCGCAAAGTCAATGAAAAAAACATCAATTACATTGTTTTGATGCACACATTACAGGCTCCCGTAATTATTTGAGACAACTTATTTATGGCTACGCCCCTGAATTGTCTGTTTCCGAGAATGAGAATCAGTTCCTGTTGTGAAGAGGCAACAGGAAGCAGTTTGTTAGGGTGTTTGATGGAAAGTTTTGTTATTCTGTGCCATTGATATTTATATATGTTTTATTGGCTTTTCCACTCAAAGGACGTCGACTTTTGAATGCTCCGACTGTTAATGGAGTAGAGTTAATATCCTCTTTAAATCGACGTGGAGTTTTTAAATAACAGCGGTGGAGTGCGCCTGTTAGACGATTTGGGCGAGTTTTAAAATTAACATTACTTAACCCAATGACTATTATCGGTTATTTGAGGGAGGCGGTAGCGTGAATTTGAACGTCATTGTAACTGAAATCGAACATAGACTTTATAGTGATGACGTTGAAGTACGGTTCGGTGGCAATTCATCCCGAGAATTGTTTTGTTTCATCCGCCACTTCTGTCATTTTTGAGTAGGGAACGAAAGGATTATATGATCTTCTATGATTCAATTTGTTCTGTCTTTCCAATACCGAGATCCATATCCACCAAAATCAACAGTTTGTAGAATTGGTTTGTGGTATAAACCATTTTTGGCGTTTGGGACAGATTTTCGATATAATATTTTGCAATTTTCTTGTTCCAAGCGAAACAGTAAAAACCAAAGCAGTTACAGTTGCTGGTTTTCCTCTTTCTGCTTGAAAAAATTTACATTACAATTTGATTATATGAACTCGTTGTGTAAAAATAAGTACAAAAATTTTGCAGTTCATACATTCGAGTAAATTATATAATTGGGACTCTACTAAAGTAGAGACTTATCCAAAACTATTTTTTCTTCTTTATGATTCTAAATACGTTTATCATAATACATATCTAGACACCTACTTTAAATTAAGAAAATGAGGCTTTATTAATTTGTTCCTTTTCGTTTATTCGAATATTATGCATCTTAACAACCTTTGCGATCAGAAAAGCACTACGCAAATCGAATTACCGATTCAAATGTTTCGTCATAATTCCAAATTAATTTGTACTTACTTTTGGAGAATTCAGATATTGCTGAAAAAAATTGTAAATTTCACTTTTGCAAAAACTTCTCCAAGCTGCATGACGTACTTACGTTCTACGTAAGCATTTTCCAAAAATAATAAAAACTGGAAATAACAGAAACACAGATCGAAATAATATCGACGGATTTTCGGCACCACAAAAGTTTGTGAACGACGGAAACTGAAATAAAAGCGAGGCAGCTTCGATAATTTTTAAACGACGCAACTTCAAAAAGACGCAAACGCAGGTTTTATGTGTACATATTTTTTTTACAAAGTTTTTACCCAACAGTACTTTAACTATTTTAGGTACTGCATATCTTTAGGTGAGCAAGGTTTTATCTTACTTATATATATATCTTCTACTTATATTACTTATATGTTTTTTAAGATTTTTAAGGATCCGAGAAAAGATCACAAGTTTGAATTACCCTTAGCTACTACATAGTCAATTTAAAATCAGAATGTCAGTTCTGTGTCAAAAATCACACCATGATCTGCAAGCTCGTAGAAGATAGGCAACATTAGATACATGGTAAACTTAGAAGGAAAGACATTTCTTACAAGTGCGAATAGTAGGTTAATAGTAGGTGCATTTAAATCTCTGGATGGATTCATACACAATTTTGAAAATTTCTAAGATGGAGGAACATTTTAGAATCATCAGTATATGCACATGAGGTATTTACGATTGATTATTGAGGGTACCTCATTTATGAATATACAGTCAAACCTGTCAAGTTGGCCACCTTTGTATGATGGCCACCTGACGGAGTTGGCCAGTATAGTAGTAGCACCAAGAAAACTCCATACAAATATTCCCCTAAGTACGTCTGTTCTGTTTGTTGGCCACCTGTCAATCTGGGAAATTGACCGAACTTTTTCATATACAGTCGAACCCGAATAATAGCACATAGCTTAATAGCACAACATTGTCTTTTTGGTACCATTTGTACTCGCGCAAAACTCTTTAATAGCACATCGCTTAATGGCACAACCCGCTTAATATCACATAAAAATATGACAAAACAAACAGTTCACGTACAGCATATAGTCACAGCTTACACAGATCCTTAAATTATTTGACTTCCGAAGAAAATGTTTTTTTTATTTTTAAATTGACCTAATATGTGTGGTTTGTACATTACACTGTATTTGACTTCCTACCTATTCTGGAAGTGTCTCATCCGTTTTTTGTGTACATGTAAGCGAGCTTTTTGGAATTTTGGAAACCAACTCATGCTTTGTATGAAAGATCGGTTAAAGATACAATACGCTTAATGACATAATATTTCGTTGCACGGTTGATGTGCTATTATCCGGGTTCGAATGTATTATCATTCATCTACTTAATAAAATGCGAATGTTCACCAGCAACATCTCGTCGTCTGCTGGTTACCATTGTGGCATTTGCATTTTGTGGTGTGTTGACAGACAGCGCTAAGACAAATTTTATATTAAATATTGATGGCGTATAATGTAGATGACTTAAATTCTGCAGTTTGTGAATGACTTCAGGGCTTCTCTGACTTTCGTCGAGAAAAAAAATGGACGGGCACGTTCTAAGTTGACCAAAAATTCTTGCACCGCAGCTTGCTAATTTACGCTGGTTTTACTATATAAAAAAGAAGTGGGCCTAATTGACAACCTTGATGTACCCCAGACGTAATTTTTGGTGGACAGTCACTGATTTTTGCCATTTGTAGCCTATTGAAAAAACTAAGAAACAAGTTGCATGGTTGGCTTGTTTTATATGAAAATATATTTTCTTAATTCATTGGACACACATTTCGTAGGTGGACTAAGGAGTGCTTACTGATAACTGTGCGGTGAAGTTAGATCTCCGTTCGTTACACGCCAAGAACGAAAGGAAGATGGCGGATGGATTTCGGACCTTAATAATGACAAATCCTGACTCGCAAAACAGGGCAGATTATAGTAGTTGTCAAGTAGTCGAGCGGCGGATTAGGGAGAGAGTACTGCACTGTGGCAAGGCATTTTTAAAATAAGTAATGGATTTTCCAAGACGAACGCACTCTTTCACTAATCGTCAAACTGTCGCTGTCAATTTATTCAGTAAACTCAACATTTTGATCATGGTAAAGTACCCGAACTAGCAACGCCTGAAAATTATACAAATTTTCTGATCGCTTACATTACTTTAAGAGCGTTAACTCTAATTTTCGACGAAGCTCATTTTGGCTCAAATTATTGGTCGTGTGAAAATCCACATGTGCTTCATGAATCACCACTTCATCCATAAAAAATAACTGTTAGGTGCCGTTTGCATACCGACGGCATTATTGGGCCATATTTTTTTTGTCGACGATAACGATCGTCACGTTACTGTGAATGGTCAGTGTTATGGGGCCATGATTACCGATTGTTTTTCGACCGAATTGGAAGATAAGGACTTGGACGACATGTGGTTTCAACAAAATGGTACCACAAGCCACACAGCAGACGTTACAATCGATTTATTGAGAAGTATGGTGAGAAAGTATGGTGAGCGTGTTATCTCAAGAAATGTTTGAGTCTTTTGGCTGCCTTGTTCGTGCGATTTAACGCCGCTGACTATTTTCTGTGGGACTACGCTAAGTCAATGGGTTATGCCAAGACGTTTGAAGAACTAAGAGCCAACATTAAACGCGAAATGGTGACCGTTTCGGCCTAAATGTGTGGCCGAGTCGTTGAAAATGGGTCCGACTAATCAACCGCTGCAAACGTGCCCGCGGTGGCCATATGAACGAAGTCGAGTTCCATACATACGGTTTTATCCCGACTCCGAACGGCCAGTGACGCCAGTATGAGACGGTTTTTGTATAGAGGGGATTTCCATTTAAGCCTTGTCTGACACGACAATATGGATCCGTGAATAATGAATGTTGGTAAATTAGGCACCCCCGGCGTAAGGGTCAACGCACCAACCAACTCCGGCGGCGAGATTTCAGCTCTTGAAAGTAGAATACTTCGAACAAAAAAACGACGCACATTTGTAGATATTATTATTTTTATTCCATAACAGAGAGAAACCAGGGGTAACCCCGTAGTTCCTACAACCGAAAGGTCACCCAAATTTAAAGTCCATTTATAGAAAAAAAAACCCCTTAAAGCTGCCATATACCATTTCATTCGTAACTCAAAATCAAAACGAATAGACGAACACCTTCAGTGTGTCACATTTTTTATATTTATCAGACGGATACTCTCCTATTTGACAACGTTTTCGATTATCCCAGGTAAACAAGAGCGACCACAACCTACATATATGTATAATGCTCTTTGCCCTTCCACCCCACCACACTGTTGCGATGGACGACACGAGATAGAATTGAATAGACGAACTCCATTCACAAACAAGCGTCTCAAAAATGTGCTAACCGGATGACGGCTCCCTCCATCACAATGGAAACAATTAAAAAACGAATAACACTTCTGCAGGAGGATCATCCCTGCTCCAGAATAGGACACAGGTGTTATGCCGCCCATGTTCTTTCAATTTGCGCAATCCATCTCTAACTCGTTAACAAAGAGAAGGATTACAGTCGAATTTTATTTCACTTCCATAGCTGTACTCCAATTAGGAGGAAGTAATGTATCCATACCCACGTAAGCTCGTCCGTTCCTCCTCGGAGACAGTTATTTTTCTGTTGCGTTATTTTTCACAGTCTCCTGAAATGATGCAAAGCAGGTCGCATGATTATCCTAATAGTGCAATTTATCATAATCTTCCTGACCCCTGTATGCAACAACCGCACGCGACGGCGACACATTACTCTTCCTTTACAGCGTTTCGCATTTGCTCCCGCACACACATATTAGCAAGTGCGTTGGAGGGATCCGAGAGTGAGGTACATAGCAAATCGACGAAAAGTTTTTACTGCGATATTTCATAAGCCAGAGCCATCAAAGCCACTATATTTGACTCTTAAGACTTCTGGGCAGACGTTGTTTCGTGAAAGCCCATGCTTGTTGGTCGCACCTCGTTAGAGAGGAGACGCCAGCTGTGAATGGAAGGAAGGATCAATTTGTGTATCACTTCTCATTAACGGGTTCAGAAAAGTTGTTCCTTAAGCTTTTCGCAGCGGGGTCTGCTGTCTGCTGTGGTTTCTCTCTGCTCAATGTTACAAGCTACAGATTTTGTAAACTTGTAAGCTCAGGGTTTTGGACTGTTATTGATATTTATGGCAATTCTGAGTTTTGTTTTTTCTGCCATCGGCCAGCAACAACAAAGTAATTAATTGCGATTTGCATGGTTTCTTTTTTTTTTCTTTTTGCAGGTTCCTGCCTCGAATACGGTCACTCGTGCTGGGGAGGTAATTAAGCAGAAGTTTGTTTCATGGATGTGGTGCAATAAATTTTTATTTCTCGATTAATATAGCTCATGGCAAAAGGTCGGGTGGAAAAATATACCGCTCAATAGATGGCGGTGAGAGTCAACAGTCGGAGACTAACAGAGATATACCGCTGACACAGGACAAGCTTAAGCCAAGGGAACTATTTGGCTTCTTGTTGGACAGGGTAAGTTGGTCAATTGCTTTTCGAGTGTAGGCGGTGGGTTTTCGTAATGTTTATGAATCTAGGAAAAGTAAGAAGAAGGTACATTGGTCGTCCTAAAAGCAAAGGAGGGTGAAAAACACATACAGTGGACTCCCCCTAAGACGAATTTTGATGATTTGTTCGAGTCAGAGGGATTTCGACTTAAAAGGATGCTTTGTATGGAAAAGTGAGGCAAATTTCGAGTTAGAGAGAAATTCGACTTGTGGAGAGTTGGACTTTACTTTATCTTTAACGTGCTGAAGAATACGCAAATTGAAAAGTTAAACAGGACAGATACTTACTCATGAGGCATGTGACCCACGACAGGTCTTATCCTGGGCTCTATCTGCATGCCACTGTCGATGACCTTGAGAGGGCTGCTTCCAGTCATCAAGACCAAGCTGTCCTTGGTGCGCGATGTTACTAACTTACTCAAGGTGGAGGTACAGTCCGGGGTGAACCTGGGTCTCAACTAACAAGCATCTCCAGCCAGTTCGATCCTCAGCTAGCTGCCTCCAGTTTCGCACGCATAGTTGGTTGAGGCCCCTTTCTACTTGGGTGCGTCACCCGATCTCCGGTCTCTTCTTCTTGAACCAAAAGACTGTAATTCGAAGAGTACCTTAACTGAAACGTTGTCGTCAATGTGCTCGACGTGGCCGAAACAGTGCAGCCGACGGATTTTTGCCTTTCAGACTAAGTGCACATCTTGTTACAGTTTGTTGAGTTCTCAGCTGTCTTTTCTTCCATTTACCTACCTTGAAGACTGGACCATATATCCGATACAACTTTGTTGTTTTGCTTTTCATCCAAATTTCGGATCCATATAACAGAACTGAAATGAGACCCTCAAATCGATCACAGTTCCTTGCGAAAATGCATGTTCAAATTCTATGAAAAGATGATGCATATCCTTCTGAAACTCGCTAGTCTTCTCGACGATTTGCCTTATTGTGAATATTTAATATATATTCGGCAGCCGCACTAGAGGGATGCAGAACTTCCTTAGACGTACATACATTAGCGAGCAAAACTAGATACATAATTTTAGTTTTTGTAGTTGTTCATCATAAAATTGTTTCCTTACGACGAATTTGATTGAAATGTTCAGTTTTCATCAGTCTTCTGCAATTCAGTTTTTATTTTCTATGCAGAAATTTGATCGGGAGCATATTTTTTTTCTATATTTTTATTTTTTTTTTGCCCATTTCTACCCAGGCTCCTTCTGAAAGTCATCCCGTGTAATTTTCGCAATAACTTTGGTGTTGTGGGTGGGTCGCCGTGGCGTAGTGGGTTAGTGCGTCTACTCAGATCGAAGTAATAAATATCTTGTTGCAGCGTGACTTCAATTAAATTCAGTGATTTTGCGACGACTGGAAGTTGGTTATCAACTTCCTGAAGTGTGAAACTACCCTGTTCAGGACCCCGTTGTACACGGCACCGAAGGATACGCGCCAAAACTGGCGCAAGTTCCGCATAGTTGACCCGCAAGGTCGGCCGCTAGCCGTGAAAAGTGTAGTTAGATATCTTGGCATTTGGCTGGATCAATATCTGTATTTTGACAAACATATAGATATTGCTCTGACAAAAGCCAGAAAAGCTTTTGCTGCGGCAAGGAGGTTGTTTTTTTGCAGCCAACTTGATACCAGAGTGAAGGTAATCTGCTACATGGCCCTCGTACGGCCAATTATGGCGTACGGTTGTCCATTGTGGTTCAACGTGAGTCCTTCCCAGATGGAAAAGGTGAGGCTGATCGAGAGGCAGTGTCTTAGGAGCTGTCTTCGTCTGTATCGCACACCCGAGTCTGAGTACAAGAAGTACTATCCTAAAGAGGTCCTGTACAACGAGGCAAACTTGAACATAGATAGATAATTTTATTATTAAGTTGATCAGAAGGCACATTGCACGAGCTATGACTTCTTCGAACAGTCTGATCTTTGGGGCTTACTACCCAAACGCTATGTACCATGAAAGAGTGCGCCTCAACGCCCTTATTTCACCTGAAGCATTCCTCTATCTAGATCAAATTGGCCTAATACAGGATACAGAGGGCTGCCCGCTGATCTTCCATGTCGTACGCCGAACAGAGGACAGGCGACCCCAATACAAGCCGGATGTCGCTCGCAGCCACGAGGATCTCCTCCGATTCAGTAGAGCGATCTCTACTCGGGACAGGAGAGAGTATGCCAAAGAACGGCACTTTTATTGGTGGTTGCACCAGAACCGGTCTCTGCCGGCGTTGGCTCTTCCATACGGCGATATAGTTGACCATGTTGGCCAACTTACATAGAATTAAGTTATTTTAAGACAAAAATTATAAAAAATCAATTAAAGGTGCACCACGGCGTATAGATGTATATGTTATGCATATACATAACATATACTCCTAGGTGCACACGTCTGTCTATTACGGACATATTTAAGGTAATTTTAAGGTTATGTTAGGTAAAGTTACGTTAAGGTATTATTAAGTTAGTGTTAAGTTATTTTTTCAATAGGTTAGCTAGGTTAAACCAAGTTTTTCAAGTTTTCTTGGTAATTAAAATTAATGAAATATTGTCTCTAAAGACTAAAAAAAAACGTTGTTCAAGCCGAAAGGCACAAATAATTATAAATTAGAATAGATTAGAGTACTCGCATAGGAAGTTAGGAACAATAAGTTATTTAAGATAGTGAAGCTACTCTTAGCTACTCTTTGTCTAGCAGTAAGTTTCTTTCATTAAAATAAAAAAAAAATTTACAAAAAAAAAAAAAAAAGTGCGTCGACTCCTACGCAGAGGGTGCCAGGTTCGATACCCGAATTAACCACCTTTCATATTTCACGGCTCCACCTCTTTCGAGTCACTGACAATGCTCAAAGAGTATTCCTGTCTAGGAAAAGCTTCTCAACTACGCCGTTCGGCGTCGGCATTAAACTGTAGGTCCCTTCCACGCTTCGGATAACAATAGAACGCACAACACTAGTGGTTGCTGAGCCTGGCCTGCTAGGCCCTGGCCCTCTACGGCCTGTAGCGCTACCCATATTATTATTATTATTTGGTGTTGTGAAATTCGCTTTTGTCATATTGATCATAATAAGGATAAGTGAGGATAAGCAATTTTGGGCACTCACCTTTATATGCAGTGGCATAGACCGGATTTCTGTGCTATTTTGCATGATTAGACTTTTTTAGATACTAAAACGATGTTGTTCTGATTATTTTTTTAGTAGTAGTAGTATTAGTAGTAAGTTAAATCTTTATAATTCAATTCATTTTTTCTTAGAAAGTTTACAATAATTCGAGTTAACATTGGCATTTGCCGTCAACCGGAAGAGTATTTTTTATATATTTTTGTATATATTAATTTTATTAAATTTAAATTTGAAAAATTTAGAAATAAAAACCTGATTTTTTAACTAGAATGTCGCTGTTAGCGCTAAGTATGTGTCAAGAGTCAAGATCATAATGACAAGATTTTTCATAATGTGTCATACCCCAAGTTTACACTTAACGGATAAATTTGGATAACGGGATCCTCGTGGTTTTTATTTTTTTGTCAGCCGTTGTAATTGTACGATTTCTTTCAATGATACCTCTTCATCTCTTTTAGTAATTAAACAGAAAACAGCTCTGAAAATTTCAATCAAATCCGTCGTAAGGAAACAATTTTATAGATGAAAAACTCCAATTATGTATCCAGTTTTGCTCGCAACTGTACCTCTACTATTTTTGCAGGAGTGATATGCTTTCGCCTTCTCTCTGCCTATGATTTGGTGGGTACTCTCTACCAGGACATCACCATCGGCCTTGAAGAGTTTTTTATGGTAAACCAAGGACTTTCTTGTTCTTCAGCTTTTTGATGGCTGTGTCAGCTTCTATAGCGTTATGTGGAAGAAGTACTTTATAGACTAGAGTTTGGACGTCTTGTTTCCTTATCATTTTCTCTCCGCCGCAACGACGTGTCGTGTCCTTTAAACAGCTCTTCTTAGGCGAGGTGAATAGCCTTACAATGTCGAATAGCCTGTATATCTTTCCTAAAGCCTGCTGTCAGCGTTTGGTTTTTTTTTATAACAGGCCCGATATTCTACACCTATTTGTTTTGGGCGTAGAAGAAAAGTTGTATGCTTCCGTTCACACCTGCTCTCGTATCCAAGGTTCAATGTTGGTGCCTTGGGTACCCTTCTGGTGCCATACGAAGTTGGGTTCTAAATAAGCTACCTTTACTTGACTAGTGAGTTCTGCTGAAATGGTGATATTTAACGTATGCATTACGTCAATGAGCATGATTGTAACTTTGTACTCCAGGTCCCAGTTCACCATTTCAGATTACCAATAATAAAAATCAACAGAATGCAATAATGACATCGGGTCGCTACGGTCCGATATGTGCTTAAGTCTAGTTTCTACAGCAATCTCTCGTGTTGTACGTGTGGAGAAGGTTTTCATGCCGAATAAGTGTCATTTTTTTCGATCCATTTGAAATTGTCAAACGGAAGTGAAGCAGTGAAGTATGAACTGATTGCATTTAACAGTCTTGCGAAGCTTCGTATCCAATATTCCGATTGGGTCTTTCAACTTTGCGAGATTGAAAGCTAGAACCAATAAAATCTCTTCCATGCATTGTTTTTCACAGAAACGTAGTTTGTGCTACTCAAACAGTTGACTCAATGGATGCGCTGCTTTTACAGTTCTCTTTAAGTTAAGCAACCGCAGAAATGTATGTTTCGTCACTCATAAAAAATACAAGTGCCAAATTAATTTCAAAGTGTAGTTTATATTTAAAAAAAGCAGCACCATTTCAAATGTTTGCTTTCTTCACGACGGATTCTAATAACGTATTGCATTTATTTTCTCTTATAACATGAATTTTAAATATGTCCTTATTTCTATATATATTTTAAACTTATTTTCTTTTGCAGAACGGACGAATAAACCTGGAAGACCCCAAAACCCCACTCGAGATAAACTCACCAAACAATGAAAACGAGAACATGTTCGACGCCAGCGAACAACGGCTTAGAAGAAAATTGAAAAATGCCATCAGAAAAGGTACACTCTTCAATTATCTGCCAAAGACAAAGGACTACATCGGCTCCACCGAATCGAGTGCAGTGAGACGAAACTCTCATCCATCAACCGGCAGCAGTAGCGAATACTATCAAATTGAGAACTACCCATCCCTCAACCTAGAAATGGAGTACTTAGACTTAAAATGAAGTTCAAGGCCCTTTGTTTAATCATCTGACCCTCGATCTACGCTTAAGGACATACAATTATAAATAATACAAAAAAAAAAACTAAATTAAATTATCAAAAAAAAGACAAGTCTTAAAGAAATCAACACTGAGCAAAAGGATATTTTTGTCATGGTAAATTAAGTCGTTCCCTATGTTTTCCATCAAGTTACACTTTGTTTATGTTTATTTATTGGTGCAAGGCTGGATGTACCAATATTTAAACACAATTTGCTAGATTCAAAATAAAATCGTATAACAAAAGCATTGGTTTTTCTTTTTGCCTATTTTACTTTGTGATCGCATGGTGTTTGCAAATGTTTAAGGAAAGGCAAGAAGTGTAGTGAAAAAGATTAATGGACTGATCGGTTGATAATACGAACAGAGCACTGCATCGTAAACTACAATTGTTTTCAGTAAAAAATGGATTCATTCAAATTCAACGGTTGTGCTCATTAATGTTTTTGTTTTATTTCCACTTGTCAAATTGTTTTTAGCACTTCGACAATGCATGTCATCACCCAATCATCATTGTCTGACCGGTGACAAAAATGGTCGGTTTGTGTCCGGAAACATCTACGAGAATGAAACAACCAGGAACTGTCTATAACTGAACCCGGTTGTTAGTTAGTTAAGTCAGCAACTTTCGTATTGTATCAACACTTTGTCTTCTTTCATTTAACGGGTTACTCCTATCATTAATTGCCAACAATAATAGTAGACACAATTTGTTTGTAAATAAATCGCAAACCGGACTTAATCCATCGACCTTTTCATACACAATAAAGAGGAAATCAATAAAAACAATGAAAATGAGCACATCAAATTGGTTACAATGAAATAAGTGGGTTCACGGTGAGTGAATTAATATTTCTTTGGATTCTCGTCGCGTCTGATTGGAGATGAACTAGTTTTTCTTTTTAACAATGCTACACTCAGTATAGATGCATTCACGCTTGAAATTAAGAGGCTAATATTTCGTAACTGGATCTTATATTCCAGCAGCAGTCTAGATTATTGCAACACTCGATTCTTGCAACGAATGTAATGAACTCACTTATTTTCGATTTTTGCAACAAATCGAAGTTTTTTTTTCGATTTTCACGATCGATTCAATCATTCATATACATGATACTGATACTAATCGTCGCTTATTTTTGTTCATAGAAAGTGTTAAAAGCGGCTAAACTAATTTATCAGAACTAGAAGTGTGCCAACTGGAAAGTCTTACAAACCGACTTAACCCGGTTTAAAGTAGAAGCACACCGAGTTGTAATCCGGTTTGATGATGAACCGAAAACAAAAAATATAGATTATGAAATGGGGCAAGTCGAGTTGTATTGTCTAATTCTATTTTGTTTCGGGTTGGTTTCGGTGCTCAATGTGTATCCTAAGACGATTTTTTGTTGTGTAAATCGATTTGACGTTGGTTTCGGTTCAGGTTGTACCGTTTAAAGTTTTTTTATGCATTCGGCTCGATTCATCGGTTTTGCTAATTCGGTTTGAAATAAATGTTGCTCGGTTTGAGACGGTTTAGATGTAAGCCGGATTAATTCGGTTTTCAACCCGGGTTGACACACCACTTATCAGAACACCTTTGGTTTTAATTCGGCATCAAATTTTGACAGAAGTTACGTAGGTAGGTGTGACTGGCAAATATCCTCCAGGAATTTGCCTCACTTAGACCTTTAAGGTCATACGACTCTACATCGACTTTACGCGCCACCTCGTTAACCCACTAGACTAGTTCTCACTTATCTTCGTCGGTGTACACAGTACCTCTAACCCGTTGGTGGTTTTAGAAACTTGAGGATGTCCTTTATGTTAATGGTTGCTATTTCTTCAAGACTGTTGTAGATACAGCTGCCCATGTATTTTTTTTCTTATTTCTGCAAGGGCTGGGCAGGTTCCGATGTAGCACAGTTTCCTCCTCCTCCTCGTCCCTGCAGCTTCTGCAGGTTGTAGCGTACTCCAAGCCTCCTGGCCTGATTGCCAATTAGGCAATGGCCGGTGATTACGCCTACTGCTCCACTTATATTCTTCCTGTCAAATTTTAGGAGAGTTTTAGTTCTTGATGGTTCTAATGTAGGCCACATCGTTTTCGATGAGCTACATTCCAGTTCCGCCCATCTACGGTTGGTTGTTTATGGCGTCTGTCATTAGCATTCACTTTAACGCTTTCATTGAGGGGTGAGGGGTCTCCTGATTTTGAGCCAGTGGTAGACTCGCAATCCTTCTTGCTAATTCGTCGGCTCTTTCGTTGCTCGGAATACCCTTGTACCCAGGGACCCAACAAAGGGAACGGTTACATCCATCCGCAATCTCCTTTAGAGATAAGCGTCAGAGTTTTACCATCTTGGAATTAACCGATGGAGTTTCCAGAGCCTTTATGGCCGCCAGACTATCTATGTTAATATCAATAGATCTTCCGTCTATTGGAGTCTGATATTAAGATATGGTCAGCGATCACATCTCTGAATGGATCTCCGAGAATCTAACAAAACGTAGAAGCCCTACAAGAGGTTTCCGATGATAGCGCGGAAATGAAAGCTATTGATATGCAGCCCAAAAGTGAAATTAGAAGCCGTAATAAAATGCTTTACCATATGATAACATAGCCATTGGAAAAAAAAGTATGCAAAATGGATAAAGCTGCTGCCAAACGATCTTCTGCAAAGAAACTGCTAAGTTTATTGTTTTTTTTTATAAAATAAAGATTTAGGATATTTTATTTATATATTGTTTTTTGTTTGACATATTTAATTGATTATCGCAACTTTTGGATTGTTGCAACATGTCGTGTTTTCATTAGTTGCAATAATCGAAATTGCACTGTAATTGGAATCAAGTGACATTTCCTCTTGTGTCCTACTGTCATATTTGTGTAATATTTTATAAATATTAATGTCACTAACTATTCTCTTAATTTATATTTCATGGATTGTTAAAACTAATTGAAAACCAAAAAAAAATGGTGTATAGCTTACGTGAGATATTCAGTATTACCTGAGGCTAATGGTAGAGAGTGGGTCGCTGTGGTGCAGTGGGTTAGTGCGTCGACTCTTACGCAAAGGGGACCTGGTTCGATACCCGAATTTTACCACCTTCGTAATTGACGGCTCCACCTCTTTCGAGTCACTGACAATGCTCAAAGAGTATTCGTGTCTAGGAATAGCTTCTCGACTTCGCCATTCGGATTCGGCATTAAACTGAAGGTCCCATCCGCTCGTGAAAGAACAATAGCACGCACAGCACGAGTGGTTGCGATATAAGCTAGGCCCAGGTCCTCCTCGGACTGACGCGCCATCTATATTATATTATTATTATAATGGGAGACAGTGGATGGCTTAAAAATGAGGAGACTAATTACAACGTAAAATCAATGCTCTACAAATGCAGTACCTCAGTTGAAGCAACACTGTCCTCATTCGAAGAAATGGGGCCACGACTTTATGTCGACTCCGAACGGCGCAGTTTTAGAAACATTTTTTAGACAGTTGTACTCTTTGAGTATTGAAAGAGATGAAGTCATGAAAACATGCATACGCTGTCAAGGCAAATTTTTATTTTTATTTTTTTGCATATTCTCCTTGCATAAAAGACAAAATTACTTAAAACCAGTTTCACTATGATGAGAATCCTTGGTTAACTCTAACTTACAGGGTGTTCTAAGCTTTTCTTACGCTTCATACGCTTAATGCTAATCCACTTAAAGGCAGACAGTAAGTTTGAGTAAATTACAGGCGCACGTACATTGGCGAACAAAACTGGATACATTATTTAAGTCTTTGCGGTTTTTCATTTATAAAATTGTTTCCTCACGGCGGATTTGATTGAAATGTTCAGTTTCCGTAGGACTGGAACTTCTGTCTATATTTTTTTTTACAGTGCTGTTTTTTAAAAGCGGGCACCATCCAATTTCTACCCAGGGTCTTTGTAAAAGTCTTCTCGCGTAATATTCGCAATAGCTGTCAGTGTTATGGAATTCCCTTTTGCCGATCTGAATAAGGTGAGGATAAACAGATCTGAGCACTCAACTTTATTATACACGTTACGGTGACATTGACCGCATTTCTGTGCTATTGCACATGATTAAAGATTTGAGATACTAAAACGTCTTACTATTTTTTATTTATTCCTACAGTACATTCTCGATTATCGCAACTAATAGAAACTGGGGCAGTTGCAATTATTGAAGTTCCATTTATTTGAAAAGTTGCGATTACAGCGTCAATATTGATACAAAATTAACTTTAGCCGTTGCGAAAATTAATATAGAAAAAAAAGAATAAAAATTTTAAAAACTTAGAAATAAGCGACATACATTTTTTATGTCGCTTAAAATTTAGCATCGTCTGAGTATGATGCCAAGATCATAATGACAAGATTTTTCATAAAGTGTGATACCCCAAGTTAAGACCTAAGGGAGAATGCACAAAAAAGAAAGGAAAAATCAAAACGTGCAAATCTAGGTACATGGCACCCTTATGGTTTTTATTTTATTCCAGTCGTTGTAATTGTACGATTTTTTTCATCGATACCTCTTTCTTTTAGTAACTAAACAGAAAAAAGGTCTCAAAATTTTAATCAAATCCGTCGTAAGGAAACCATTTTATTGGTGGTATTGAGAAAGTATGTTTTCCTTGCGAACTGACCATTTGTCTCCACTTTACTAATCTAAAGGTTCCTTGCTGTTTTTTCTTTGGTCATCCAACCCAGTATTTTTCTTGACTGAATCCCTATGCCATATTGAACTAAAAGACTAAAAACTAACAAACTTGTCACCATCTCGATATTCTTAAGGACTTTTGACACTTCTAACATATCCCTCCAGCCATTGTACGTATGACGACACAACACCACCAATGCTGACATTATTTAAATCCTGCCTTGGGTCCATGAAAAATATTTACTTACCCAACTTTCACTCCCAACCAACGAAATGAATTTAAAGAGAAAAGAACCAACCAAATGGAGCGTACCCCGAAGGTGTATCTATAAATGTCGAACCACATTTAGTCGTGTGCACTGATGGTCATGCAAATGAGAGTCAAGTTATGCGTTACAGAAATCAGAATCCATATGTTTTTGTTATCATTTCATCGTAAACAGAGAAATGAGAAATACAAACGGTTACCTGCATCGGTACATTAATCGACGACTGGAAGAGAGGGAACGCACGTCCAAGCAGAAAGAAGTCACGCATATGTAACTCCAATGAACCATAAGCTCTGTTTGCGAAATGTCGTAAAACATTTAAGACTCAGCCGGAGATGTGGAGTTTCGTTTCGTCATCTTATAAGTGCTGCTAATAGTTATATAACATCAACGAGACGTGTTGACGAAAGCGTTGCCGCTTACGAAAGCTTACTGCAGTGATGTTTGTTCGAGGGCAACAAATCAATTGTTGAGTTGCGGTGCAGAATCGTCAGACATTTAAGGTATTTTAAAATTTAAATAGATGTCGAAATGTATCGAAGATGATTTGTAATTTGCAACCGGAAATATTTTTTTGTAACCAGTTTACATTTGTAAAGAAGTTATGGCATTACAATCGACAACTGGTTAGAGAGTGTGTCTGACTTCCTTCACAAGCGACTTATCAGAGCTCCGACTGAGGAACGCTTTTGCAATGTAACACTTATCCCGTCATTCTGTCGTGGTATACGGAAACGATTTTTGAATCCTCCGAAATTCCGGGTCGAATATTTGATCATATCTTGATAAAGCACAATCTTATCATTATTTGCAAACATAAACGTTGTGTTCTCGAAATAACAGTTTTATTTTCTACATTCGCTGTGAACAACACCCCCGTGGATCGGCGAGGGTTGCATTCATGGGATATATCCAAATGGGACCTGTCACACAACTTCAATAAACGGACTCTTCAAAGTATGATTGCAGTTGTCCATATCATTTAGCTGAGGAAGTAATAAAAACCATCGAAAAGTGAGTGGAGGAGAAGATACATCTCTGAATTGCTCCTATGAGCTGTACAAAGAAGCCAGACTGGAAAGATCCGTCAACTATACTAATAATAATAATAATATATATAGGGCTAAGCTTCTCAGCAACCACCAGTGTTGTGCGTGCCTACAGTTGGACCTACAGTTTTATGCCCACTTTGAACGGCCACGCTTGAGACTTTTTTCTAGATAGTTATTACTCATTCAGCATTGTCAATGACTCGAAAGTGGTGTTACCGCGAAAATTATTTTTTGCCCACCCAAGAATCGAATCCACAGCGAGGTTAAGTGGCGTAGGAGTCGACGCACATAGGTAAGGTGATCCTTAGAGGGGCACCTAGTTCCCACTCATCTAGTTCAAGACACAACTTCAATGAATGTCTGCAAACCGGTTTCAAACCATTCATATTTCTTCGAGTACCTTATTCATTGCATTCAAATCTTGAAAACCAAAATAAATGAATACCACGGTATTTGATTGTTCATCAAGTACTTCACCCATTGGTCACTACATTAAGCCATTAGGTCAGTGCACTCGAAAATAACGGGTACACTGCACTATGCATGTACACCGAGTATTCGGTGTACTCGGTGTCTTTTTAACAGTTAAACGTCAACTTGTTTCATTTGAGTAAAGCACCCGCAAAGTAGAGAAAAACCAAACAGTGTATTCATTTCTTGGAGAATGCTGTACAGTGTGTGTATTTCTTGGAATGTGGTACTCATTTTTAGTAAACACTATTTGAATGGAACAATTAATAGAGTGCACTAAAGTACAGTAAAATGTGGAAAATGAATGCATGCATGTAGGTTTGCCTTTACTAAACTCTTGTGGTCGCAGGGCAACATAGTCTTTAGGATTGGAAACAGCAAAGACATCAATAATATATTTAGCATAGCGCGAAACATCTTGTTGTACAAGTCATGATTTAAAAAAAAACTCAGTTCGTCATAGCTCATTGAATATCTCAAATTCTCTGACCCATTTTGTTGCAGCAGGCTAAGCGGGTAGTTTTAGTGTCGAGTAGCGAGGGCAGTGGCCCACTTGTAATTGCAAGGCTAATCTCGTCCCTCGTACACCACCTATTTACAGACAAAAAAAAAGATACAGTGCCTGTTTGCTAGCTAAAGCTAAAGAGGGAGGGATGAAAAGATAGAAAGATATAGAAGGCTGAATACCCTAATCTAGACCATGGACGGACAAATACAGATAAGACAATGAAGAAATATAAGAGACAGGAAAGTGGAAGAGGAAAGTGTGTTTAAGGCCTATGCGTCTACCAACAAAATAAACCGGAGGGGAGCTCGCGAAGCTAACCCATTCATAAACTAAGCCTATACTACACCTAACCTAAGACTAATCCAACTTAAATCTCATCCCTCTAGCGAGACAACGTCCTTCCAGCGTCGTTTGACGATATATGTTCGTATGGAACCCGTGAGTGCCCGATGTTTTTGGCACAAATCCGTCAGCCCACCCCTCATGTCAACCGATATGATTTTCACTATCTCCATTGGCGAAATTTATGGGAGATAGCCCCAACATGCCACTCATGAAACAATTTTAGCAGACTATTTTGTAATTTGTTCGTGACTTACCATAACCCTACCTAAAGACGGTGCTGCCGTAGAGGGTTAAAAGTCGATGCAACCGAATTACACAGACGTGATTAGTTGAACAGACTTATTGGTTGATTGAGTTCAAATATACATATCTACGTACTGCTTCTAGTCCTTAGACAGGATTTGTGTACAATTTGTAACGACTGTACAACGAAATTACCTCTTATCCTAGGGGTTACAAAAAAGAAATAAGTACTCCAGGTTGGGGGTTGTGCGTCGGGATAACTTCCCGGCCACACTAAACAAATGGTTACGAAGCGACAACATTTGGACAAAGCTGCTGATGACGAACCCAAAAAATGAAATAAGTACAACGATCTTCGGATCCGTTCGTAGCCATTTATAGCCAAGGGCAGCTATAGGAGGCCCTAGACTGCTACAAAGCAGATATAACCGCCATCCAAGAAATGCGATGTGATGGACCAGGCAAAACGGAGATGAAAAACAGTGACATCTACCACGGTGATGGATGCAGGCAACAAAAGCAGCGCTTGTTATGGATGTGGATTCGTTATTGAAGGCTGACTTAGGCAAGAAGTCTTATCGTTCAGGTTGTTTAACGAGTACCTCACCACAATTCGCAGACCTTATATGCGCACATGCCCCTACAGAGGAGAAAGTTGACGACAACAAAGACATCTTCTATGAGCGGTTGGATAAAAAGTACGAGCAATGCCCTAGCTATGATATAAAAACTGTCCTAGGCGATTTTAACGCAAGGCTAGGAAGAGAGAGCGTTTTTGGTAGTACGATCGGGAAGTACAGCCTACACGACATCATATCTAATAACGGATTTAGGCTGATCGAATTTGCTGCGTGAAAGCACATCTCAATATTCACAAAGGAACGTGGAGATCTCCTGATCAAGCAACTGTCAGCCAGATTGATTATATTACGATCGGAACGACGTACCATACTATAAATTTTCTCGAACACTCAAAGACATAAACTATTCGGTTATTTGCGTTCGATTCACAATGGATATAAGTATTGAAAACCGAAGAGGTAAATTTAGTACTTCATTTTACTACTGTTTGTGTGTTTTTTAACATTTTTTAACAATGTTTTGAGCTTGCCCGCGAATTCAGAAACGGTTTAAGATTACAGAACAGGTTTTAAGCTTCCAAAATCGGAACAGTAGTTGATATTAAGTGTTGCCATTGATGTTTAATACTTCTTTTCACAGCAAGTATTTTTTTCAAAAATGTCCCCTACCTCTTAAAGGGGACGAGACAACCAAAAAATAAAATTACTTGTTTTTGACCCCTCTACAAAGATATCGATCGTACTTTCATTCAACTTGATATCTCTTGTTTCAACGTACCACAGCCTATGGTACAACCAGGGTTGCGCGGAATAATTTGAGAAAATCGCAAAAAACAATTATCAAGGAAATAAAATCACGTTCAATGCTTTGGTCTTGCCACGGTTACCTAAAGCAGACAAAAACGCCCGTCTAGATCTTCTCAGACTTTAATTGAATATGAAGAGTTATATAAATCCGAACTCAACAATTAATTAAACTTCAGCGAAATGCTTGAAGAATAAATCGACGACGAACAAGTTGAGCAATTTTCGAGTCCGGATACATGGTTACATGTGTCTTTGATGAATACAATAAAATATTATCATTTTTTCAGCGCATACTAAAACCAGTTTGACTGTTGCATTCTCAACAAGTGTCATCAAGCTTAGGGGTAGAGCAGTCTTTTAGTTACATCTTCTTATTTTCGTGGATCAATTTAATATTTTTGTGCTTTAAATAGTTCCTTATGGAAATAATTGTTAATATACATTACCCATGGAAATCACATTTCCCATTCTTTGAAATACTTAATTTTCAAACTAATTTCAAATACTCTGGGTCTGCATCAGAATCCATAAAGGATACTGATCTGATTCTGACCCGAATCTGAATATGTAACCCCAAAAGTCTCAAGAAAATATAAAAAGTGTCAAAATTGAGGTATTTTAAAAAGTTCTGTTACGGTCTCTGGGCAGCAACCCTGGTTACAACATACAAATCAGAAACAAATTGTTCCATTCCGGTGTCTTTATGCGACGAAAAGGCGCCTACGCACGCAAAATCTCCTGCCGACATCGCGATCGACGTAATCATTGTTGCTTGTACTCAAGGCTATCCCAGTCTGTATGGTAATCCAAACATTAGGAATAAAATGGTGGGATATAGTCTAATCGACTCACAGTTTGTATTGTACCATTTTCATTGTTTCTATAGCTATTGAACTATGATCGGAAACAAGGTAGATGAATATTTGTTAGATTAACTACTACTTAATATTTCCATTATTATTCTATTCAAAGACTCATTGGTTATTTTTTTCTTGCGAATCAATTAAACTGTTGGTTGGTGGATATTATGGCAGTTGCGCGTGCACTGGAAGGTATTTTATAGACTTTGCAGATGTTGATGGAATAGAGATATAATAATCACCGAATTAGCATACATCTTCTCTTTACTATCTGTCAATCTGCTATATGTCCGATTGGTCTAAATTAAATAACGGCTCACGGCAAATTCATACTAATTACTGCGACTAAAATTGGTTTTACTCCTTCTTCATTTTTGGCGCTACGGTCCAAGGCGCTAAGGTCTGAGCCCAAAACAAACAAGATAATTTCATTTATACACTGCCTAAGGAATTACAGAAAAAAATATTCCGTAATTAACGTTACCCGAAGGATTACACGTGTAATTGTTCAAACTTTATTAATCACTCAAGGAAAAAGACAAATCGTGATAACAAATAAAAATGAATTCATGAATCAATCTTGAAGCAAGCCTTCAAGCTTCTCTACAAATGAGTATGCTAATGAAGTCGTTAAGAATTTAGAGTTCCTGGTGACGTTAAACTATTAAACGACAGCCGAAGTGATAATTCCACAGAGGAACTTAATGACAATCACATTTAATTTGCACTTCGTACTTCAAGTTTAAGAACATAATGTAAACACTTCCATCCGTTCCCCTTTGTAGTTCAAGTTATATGTCCAACCAATCGCAAATGATAAACGCAAACAGAACAACAATGACAAGGCTACGCCGCACCGCTTACTTTACATGAAGTACCTCATATCCGGTACTCAGTCTACTTTGTTGAAAATCTACATAATTAATCAATTTACACACCACTCTCGTTTAACGGATTGTTTGCCGAAACTAAAACCACAAGTCATTATTAAATAACACATACAAAAAAAATATTTACTGACATACTTATAAATCACAAGGCTCAAACAATTCACTTAATTCTAGCTGGAATTTGGAAGCACACGGCATCCCCCTTGCTGTCGGACAATCCCCAGTGGATTTCCAGTTGGACGGTCGGGTAGATTGGCAAAATCTTGAAACTGTTCCTGTAGATGTAGGTCTCGCCTGCCTTTAGAGGGCAACCGACCTTTTCAGTGCCAGCCTCGTTGTAAATGTTCGGACAAGCACTGGTGCCGTAGACACCCGGGAATGGCAGAGGGACTTCCAGAAGTATTCCTGTTATGTCCGAGTTGAGCTCTTGAAAGTCCCGCGTTGGAACGAACTTCATTTCGATGCTCACATCTGTGTTGCGTTTCAGCGTACACTTGCTCTTAGGGCACCCAGAAATGGTCACATCACTCTTATCCAGTCTTCTCGCCTCGCCTATAAAAGCATATCATTAAGAAGTC
Organism: Eristalis intricaria; assembly: GCA_964034865.1. Taxonomy (NCBI): domain Eukaryota; kingdom Metazoa; phylum Arthropoda; class Insecta; order Diptera; family Syrphidae; genus Eristalis; species Eristalis intricaria. The sequence continues at coordinate 162,679,826 of OZ035873.1, forward strand.
GATTTGTGATTTGAGAGTGGGTGCACTCACTGTTGGGACACTTCTTCACTTCAGTGGCTTGAATGGATCCAATCAACGCCAGCACAAGTATACTCGCCAGAAAATGCATCTTCGAATGTGACTTTCTGAAAGGAAAAACAAAAAAAAAAAACTAACAACACTTTCCAAATGAGAAACGACAACGACTCTGGTCACACAAGTATAACGATCGGAAAATTACGACTCATCAACAACACGCAGCTCTAGACGTTAATAATCACCAATCTACGATTCGTGTACGAAATGAAAACACAATTTGGCAGCCAGCTGAAAAAGCCATGGCCACATACAAGACAAACTGGTTTCGCAGAGCACTAGCCACTAGTTAATCGTAACCATCGATAGTTATATAATTAACTTTCTGCAGTTCCTGCAGACGGCAGCAATGAAAACAAAAGAGCGAAGAAACAAAACAGAAACGACGATAACGTACCAGGCTTGACGAATGGATTCGGAACGAATACGAACTATGTAGCGAGCGGAGAGTTTAGTTGCACACCCGTCGGAGATTCACGTCTGAATAACTCTAATGAAAGTGGCAAGCCGATGGATTGGTGCGCTAGCTTTATATATGAACTAGGTAGCACTTGTGTTTTTGTCTTCTCTCTTCGTCGAACGCGCGTGTAGGGCAAGTGTAATAGCATGACTGACAGTGGTTGACTGTCGGAAAATTGGGACTGAAAAAGAGAAACAAGACATTTATTTTTTGTTCAATTTGTTTCAAAAAAAATTGAAATTGATTTCGGACTTGAAACTACATGGTCTGATATATTTTTGTGCTTTTGCCCAACTTTGGCATGGTACCAACACATTCTGGAACTATTCCCTGAACGAGAAATATTTTGTGCATGAGGTGTAGCAGACCTTGGTCTATTCGGGTTTCGAGAACGTGTGTTTGATATTTAAGTTTGATAACATATTCTTAATTTCATGGATCTCAGATTGTAAATTTTGATTAATGTTCACTGATAGATTTTTCAGGTTACGAAACCAAAGAGAACGAAAGAGAGTTTTTTTTTGTTGGTAAACCTCATATATATCATCCGCCATTTCAAGCAAATCCTCTGTCTTATATTTGGAACTCGCCTTGATTGAAACTTGTACAAGTGTTGGAAGGCGACATTTCCACAATTCTAGTATTAAACCATCCGTCACCATCATGGACTGACGAGCTAGGGTACGAAGGACGACAGGATGGTTTCCTGTCGCCCATTTCTTCACCTGACAAAAGTCCTTCAATCCTTATGTAGCACTTTTGTTAATGTGTAGATTTTAAAGAAATAGTGTTAGAGATTTTTAAGTTTTTGAATTTTACACAAATTGTATCAAAAAGAAAATGGAAGATTAGAATTTTAAGGATTAATTCTATATGTTTGAAATTGAATTTAGGTTAATATTTTATTAATATAATACTTATGAATATATACATATACATTTATTATGAGATGATGATTTAGTTGGGTTATGGTTCCTCTTCTATTGGCTATTGCAATTTCCCAGTGAGAGTAAAAGATGTGATGGTGATTTGAATTGGGGGTGGAGCTTTGTTTCGCACCTGAAAATAAAGCTTGGATCTTCTTGAAGGTTTCGTTGGGGTCACCAATTTTAGTTGCGTGTTCTTGGATATGAATCCCTTTGAAATAAAAAATAAATTATTATTTATTTTTTAATTTTTTTTAAATTAAAATTAATTTTTTTTAATTATATTTTTATAAGTATTATGATTTTAAAATTGAAATCATCTAAAACAAAATCCATCCTACCTATTCCTTTTTCCTTTCTATCTCGCGCTTTTACGACCTGTGGGGTCAAATAGCGCAGTAGTGCATTACTTTTAAATTTAGCGGTGACATCTATTGTCGAACACTACCCATTTGATGAATTTTTGTATTTAATTGTAAAAGCGTTGTTTGAAATCGAATATAGAATCGAGCTGAAAAGTGAGTCCATTAGGTTAAATAGAGTGTGTGGGAGCAAAAGGGATTACAAATACCCTCAAGTGTTCAGAGTCCCTATACAGACGGAGAAAGGGAGAGGAAGTACTTGTGCACGCACATTGGTTTGTGGAAAATATTGGTCTGAGAAGAGCATTACATATTCGCGTAGTGCGGCTTAAAATTTAAAGGTGTGTCCAAAAGCCGGCCTTAGGATAAACTGAGAGGTATTCCAGGAAAGATGGGTATTACGGATAAATCCACCCAGAGTCCAGCTCGCAGCACAAGGAACAAATAGCACGTCGCGATCGGCCGTCGAACGTGCTTATTTACCTCGACGGTTATTTTGAGTTTTGTTTGTTTTTACTTTATTTGTTCATGCCATCCTGACTTGCAATCGTCCCGCTTGAAAGAAACAAACTCAGCACTCAACTGAGTGGAGATCGAAAAGTGCTTAGTGGCTTTTATTCACCATCTTGATATGCTTGAATCTCGGTCAGACCAAGGTCTTCAATGCTGTTCACAGAGGTACACAACAGGATGGTAGAACGTAGCGGTGCTCGGAACTAGATCTAGACTATGCCTCTACCTCAATATGTGGTAGCCCGCATAGTCTTCACTGCCATTCATGTCAATCGGTTCTGTAAAACATCTATTGAACGCTTATTCATGTACATCGTAGATGGTCTACTGTCACAGGACATCACTCATCAACCAACAACCATGGCCTAGTCTCGATCCAAACCACACCCTCAGCCTGATCAGAATGAGAAGCCCACATCTCAAAACTCTATTCGGCATTATAACTGGGCACTGCAACATAGGAATTCACGCCTCCAGACTATGCCTTCCTTATAATGATTTCTTCAGAAGCTGCAGAGATGAGAAGGAGAAAGGGACTATTGTACATCTGCTCCGTGACTGCTGTGCTCTCTTCTCTCCTACTCTAACGACATGGCTGAATTAAGTAGCATAAGAGGCATTCATTCATTTCGCTTTACTAAAAGCACTAACTGGCTTATGGAAAAGGATCAAACAGATCCGCGTGGTAACACAATGGGCCCGTTTTGACTTAAGTGTGACTGCTGCTTTATAAGCAATGAGCCACTTGAATCTAATCTAATGAAAATGCTAACACTTGTAGGGCGACAACATTAGACTCACAACAACAGACCTCATTAGATAGATTTGGAAAGTTCAGGAATGCAAGTCTCTCTGAATATTATCGGAAGTCAAAATTCACTAAGACTTAGTCACCAAGGGATCGCTGAAAATGAGATGGGCGATGAATTTGCTAAACAAGGGTGAGGAGACATTCTCAGGAACTGAACCTGGGCTAGGAATACCTGCGTCCTTGATTCGATAGTTGGGCCTCTCTGGAACACAATCGGAGGTGGCATGACTTTCCAGGATGCACATGCTCCCTTACATCTATAAGAAATCCGCGGCATTATTGGTATCTCTTGACAAAAGACTTACATGCGTACTAAAACTACACCTTCGCCAGACATCAAAATTGCTTGGCCTAAGCGATGAAACGCTCTCCTATGCCTGTAGAGAAACTGATGATACTGCAGATGTGGTGAGAACTGAGGATGTAGCTCTCCATCAAGGAATCTTCTGCTGGCCTTCCTTCGGAAGACAGTAGCCAGTTTTAAGTCTTTAAGTACAGTGCTAAAAACGTCCACAAAACAAAAATCGCCTATTGCAGTCTTACATTTGTTGACATTCAAGCAGACCTGAATCGATTGAGTTTTCACCGTGCCATCACAACTTCTGCTTACTGTGCATTTTACAAGATATAGAGAAAGTGCTTCTTTAGTACTGCGGCGCAAATAAAACTAACAATGAGTAAACACAATATACAAAATACGAATGAGTAAAGACGTCGCAAGACAAACAATAAGAAAATTACTGACGAAGCTTCTAGCAACCTTGGGAGAAGTTGATGGCTTTTGTTAGATCAACGACGTGTTTACATTTCTTTGACGTGCCTAATTAATTTTTAAAATTTACCGTGCCATTAATTTTATGTTCTATTTTTGCGTTCAGAAACCGGTACTTGTTTCACTGTAATGTGCTAGATGGTCGATAGAACAGCAAGTAGTCAATACAAAAGTTAAGTCGAAAAATATAGATCCAACGGATTGAAGAACACGAAAGGTAATATTTAAGGTTAATTAACACACTTACACTCCCACATGCAAAGTGAAGTGTATCAACAAAAGTCATGCGTTCGACCAAAGTGACTGGGTTACTCTTCTATTTGTATTTTTAATTTCAAGAAAATAAGTATATTGTGGAAAGGCTTCACTTTCCGTTGTACATTGAATGCGAAGTTAAGCGATTGACTCAAACGTTAAATGCAAATTACACCGAGTGACCGCTAAGTGAATTGCATTTATTTTATGATTCTTTAAAGACACGTTTATTTTTTTCATCGGTTATTAGCGCGTCTCTATAGAAAAAAAAAATAGCTGGCACGTAATGAGCGTCGTTTATAAACTGCACAAACGGAACACTTCGAAGACTTATGCTGAATGTATTGCGATTTATTAGCCCCAGCAACACGATTTTGCTCGTAGCTAACGCGGATTTAATGATATCGTGATTAAATTAAGTGCAGTGAGTTAAGATATACGTACGTGCAATAAATGACCATCCTGTCGTGTATTGCCCGGCAGTAGGCGTGAGATGATAATTTGCGAAAACCGTTGATCGTTGATCTGACAATTTCTCACGTTGGCTACTGTAGTAAATACATATGTAAAGCAAAGTTCTAATCGGATTCAGTTAACTTTGGACGCAATAACATATAATTGTTTTCTCTCCCTCGGAGTAACAAACAAAATAATGAACACGAACGTCATTCATAATGATTATTTGTAATAAGTGTCATGAAACGAATTTCCAAATCCAGATTTTAAAGACTTGCGGTCACACCACAGCAAAGAATGAAAATGAAAAGAAGAATACTACGAAATATTACGAGTTCTGTCGTGTGAGGAAGCTTTAAATTAAAAACCGGTTATTGATTATTTTCTTCAGCTAAAGTTAAAGCTACTTAAGTATATCAATATCAAGTAAAACCTTGAATCCATTTTATTACCTTATATCTTACTCAATACCACAAATTTAAGTTTATAAATATCAAGGCGGAAGCACCTTCAGCAATTATAATAATAATATGGATGGCACTACAGCCGGTAGAGACGAAGGACCTAGTTTCTCAGCAACCTCTCGTGTTGTGCGTGCTAATGTTCTCTCATGAGTGGAAGGGATCTACTATTTTATGCCGACTCCGAGCCAAGCATGAGAAGCTTTTTCTAGGCAGTTATTACTCTTTGAGCATTGTCAGTGACTCGAAAGAGAAGGGACCTCGAAAATTATTTTTAATGGTAACAACCAGCAATCGAACCCAGGTAACAGGGTTACGTTGCATAGGGGTCGACGACCATACCCACAACGCCATGGCACCCCACCTTTAACAATTGCGATATATAAAGCTGACGCTAAGTCATATGGATTATGGACACTCGTCCCTCCAATAACGGTAGTTTCTGCTTCTTCTTTTCCTAATACCTACTGACTATAAAAACAATCCCTTCTTTAACTTTCGCAAGTCTTCCACAAACTTATTGTGGCCAGAGCAGGACGGCATTGATGTGGTTCCACAAGGTGGCACTAAATGTAAAACAAACGCACTTACAAGCGATTTTAAACAGTTTCTTCGCGAATCACTTTCTATTTGCTAACTGTCAAACTGAGGACGCAATACAAAAAAGGGCAAACGCGATCTACAAATTAAGGAACAAAAAATAAGTGATTAAAGGCACAAACCCCCAGAATCCGTTGTGTGCTTTGCGTCTTGTCAAAAAATTGAGAACTGATAAGCTCTAATGAATGAGAGAGACACAGCAAATGCAGCCCACAAGTAGAATCCATCACTACGGATGGAATTAGTCGGAATTAGTAAACTCGTAGCTCTTTGGGCAGCTGACAGATGTTTATATGGAAATTCATTCGGGTGATCCTTATGTTATTGTTTTTACGATATTTTATAAAAACGACTGGATGGCACAGTTGGTAGAGTGCCTGCCCTAGTTAGAGGGGGCCCCGGTTCGAATCCCAGTGAAAGCAAATTGAATATGCTTTTATCTGGTTTTCAAATCTGACCACCATTTGCTGTTGGGATCAAATTAACGGCACTGTCACTGGAGTGGTCAATCAGTGGTAGTATTCTGACTAGGGGTATCACAATGGACCTATATGGTCGCGGAAGTGTTCTGGTGAATGCACCATCAACCCCCCTATCTAACCTAACCCCACAACCTACGATATTTTATGAATTTCTTAAACTTATACACTGAACTCAACGTACTAATTGGGTCAGTTATTTGCCTTGCGTCGAGAAAATTGCCTGTGGGATCTAAACGCATGTACATTACAGATTCTATGTGATTTCTGCGATTCCATATGAATAAAGTATCTGCGTTTGTAAAGTTCACAGTTCGTATTGTGATCATATAAACAGCACTTAAGGCAGTACTTATTGGACCGAGTCATCAAAAATTAGACTGACCGCTTAAAGCACTGCCAGCTAAATTGAGGCGGCTATTTGAATGTTACGATATTCCATACGTAATGTATAGAATGTGATCACATTTCTGTTGCTGATGTATTTATCTATTCTTTATTTAGCGCTTCAATGGAACTGGGCCTCAACCAAAAAGCATCTTCAACGAACTGCTCTCTGGCCAGTTCCCTTCAATTCGCATGCCAAGATGGTTGAGGTCCTTTACCACCTGGGCGCATCCCCTTAAACGCTTGCCTCCTCTCTTGGTTCAGAGCCGAAGACTCTTCAGATTTCAGCTGAGTTGCCCATACAGGCACCTTAGACGTTAGAACCGTGGACGCCTAACTAGGCTTCTGGCGCTGTGCAGCCCGCGCATTTCGTGATTGAACCAACACCGCGTCTTTGTCTAAATCGTTTTTTGGCATTGAGTTCGACACCGATTTTGACGGAGCAGCGAGAAATATCCATTGTCATCCTGCACAACCAGGGATGTCAAAACCAATCATGACATTGTATAGCTCGTCTCGTGCCGCATATGACAGGCCTTTGAAACGAATAGCTAGACAGTGTCGATTTGAAGTTCTGCATCTTTCTCAGGATCTGCCGTAGTATGAAGAGTGAACTGATGAAGGAATTCCTTTTGATATTATATCGCTCACACACACCTACTTTATGTAGGTCATATAGTAGTGACTTTAGTACTAAATGTCTTCTCATCCCTTTCAATGTGATATCCTACATTGATTTTACAGATGAGATACAATTTCACACATGGACAAGATACCGCTTGATGACAATGATCTAATAAGAGATGTTTAATAATCAAGATCCTATTCCTACCTAATACTGCTCCCGTCAAATTGTAATATTGTAACAGTTCATAATGTTTTGATACCTGACTGCAAAATGACTTTTCACCTTCAGTCTTGGTTCAAATGTTTGCTTGCTTTAGGTCATACGATAACAGATTAGCGAAAGTCTGTGCACAACCACTTCACCCTTCGCGTTACGCAATTAGCACACTTTTGGAGTTAATGCTCTTTGCGTCTGAATGATCTTGAATGATGAAATAGGAGCAAATAAAAATCTCTGTTACGTATTTGAAAAAGCAGACATTGTCTATTGGAGAAACTGAAAGTGCGGTTTCATTGCGTCAACAACCGCACATCGCAAATTGTCCAAGTTCTTTGATTGATGATGATTAAGACATTGTTTAATTTGTACAATAAGCAAACATTATGGACATGTTGTTGATAACAACTTTGACTTAATGTTCTCGGGAAATAATGAATGTCAGGCAAAAACAGACTCCACTGAGATCTTTTTTCATTCACTTTCCGAGAAGTAAACCCAATCGCTCCACAGAAGCAGCCTACGTATGCAACCATGACGCGCAGAAAAAATATACATGCGCCTCATGATATTTATTACAAAAAGTTGATGCAGTATTCAATGCAAACAAAAACAGATTCTGCGTATCGATTAGCAATAACTCTTGCCATAATATCATATTTCTCCTAGAATGAGCGGGTTTCGCTACATTGACTTCAATTTGGCTACATTTGCCTGCAGTTTCAATCAACGCACATGTACAAAGAACCATAAAAAAGAAGCATTTAAACCTTAACCTGGTGGGATTCATCGTTTACAATTGCGATTGTTGATGCATGAAAATTAACAAACAACTAACTACGAACTGCAGAAAATGGAAGTTTAAATTAACAATACCGGCAACGGTGGACATACGACGACAGTTGACAGGAAACTGTTGTGTACATGCACGCATGCGTGTTGTCTTGTCATGGATGATGGCATGTATGTTACTTGAGTTGATAATTTTTTCTGTTTCCAATCTTCACCTGACAGTAATTGGAGAACATTTTTGGGTTGACCTATACATAGCGGGATATTAATTTTTTTACAAATAGTAAATGAATATTTCCGATGCAAAACAATTTGCGGTTTTGTTGAACCTCTTTGAGGGCCTGGGTACTAGTATTCTTTCACGAACATTTAAATTAAGGTTTTTGTCATTGTTTTACTTTGAATGCTGCTCATGATTAAATGCTCAATTGATATTTAATGCATTTTTCGGTAGTACGATAATATGTGATCTTATCTCTGTGCAAGCTGAGTTCTTAATCAATTACGATAAAAAATATGTTAAGCAACTAAAAATAAATGTAAATACTACTACTCACTCGCTATGGCTATAGTTTTTGAGATATGCTCATATTTTTATGGTTTTTTAGATGTTGTTTAGTACATAGTAACTAATTGCATAAGAAAACTTCATTTAAGATTTGCTCATGGAGTCCCGCTTGAAATTATTCAGTTATTCTCAAATTAATTTAAACTAACCTGAATGCTAACTTTTCGGACTGAGTGTACAAGACGGAAAGACGATAATGATATATTAAACACCATCAATGGATAGAGAAGAGCTCACATCAAATAAAAGAACAGAATACAAAATATAAAAAAGAATACAGAATATAAAATAAAGAATATAATAAGAAAAATTTTCCCAAAAATAAATCGTCTTAATAGTTCCAATACACACAGATGCTTGAATAACGCAACGATGCTTGATTTACTTGTACTTGAACATTTTTTTTTAATGGCAGCGCCTATAACGGCTGCTGAAACACGTCTTTTTTGTTGGTGGGTGACACGATAACTAAACAAGGAATCATCTGAAAGCAAAAATCAAAACGGTTTCTTATTCTGCATTACTTTGGCTATAGTCGGACTACTATGAAAGATTTTCACAAAAAAAAAAACTGGTGGACTTTTTTAAGTTTTGTAACCTTTTCTCACTTTTAATTGCTTATAACTTTTTTAAATAACAATGAATATTGGTTGTAGTACTGACCATGTAGAGACAGTTTAATAGCACAATGCCGCTTGATTCATATTGATAAGTGCAATAGTTTCTAAATAAGAGTGTCACCCAGTTGCAAAAACGTGGTTTCGAGAAAAAGGCGATTAAAGTTCTTGTTCGTCAAAAATCGGTCAGATTTACAGCTGGGCGCGCTCCGCTCTCCCCTCTTGTATACCTAATTCTCGGTCTTGCGGACCTTTGGGACATATTATATTAATAGTATATTAATGCTAAGGTATTGATATTTTCTAACAATTTATGGGAAAACAATTTCGGTTTTTTGAAACATTTTTGGAGGAACCTTGCTTTAACGGTGCATATCCCGGGATCTAAGTCCACTGAGGTTCTTAGTTCTTTGCATCGCGTTAATTATATTTATACTGTTTTTGTATAAATATAAGCCTGATGCGCACAATGCCCTTACACACTCAAAAGCAAAGTACTCAGTTCAGTTTAGTTCGTTTTAGTTCAGTTATTCTTACTGAATTACTTCCATATTATACATGGATTACGGTATACCTGAGTTTGTTGAACTACTGAACTAAATGAATTATAATAAAATGACATTGTGAACTAGTTCCCTTGTTACGAACGTTTTTGAACTTGTTCCTTCGTGAACTATGCATGTATGATCAGAACAGTTTTGAACACGACAAATAATTAAACAGAAGTACACAGGAAGTACAAATTCCGTTAGGGTTTTGCACAAGATCAGCTGTCTTACGGTAAATGAAGATGTAACAGATATTATATGCTCAAGATAACATTTTGAGGAAGTTGTGCCTTTTGTCTACTTCGGGTTTGAACTAAACAAGCGATATCTTAGTGGTGACTCGGCTTGTCCGATCAATCTAGGTCACAACTCTTAACTCGAAGCCCTATAAGATTTGCTATGAAGTTTGAAGGTTAACTTCTTATGAAGATACGCGCCGTGAATGCTTAAGAGATTGCCCGAGACTCTTCCAGCTTAGATATATTTTTCACAAGCGTGTCCCTTTTTTCCCTGGAAACTTTATACAGGGAATTGTGTAGAATGTAAAGAATCTTTAACTTAGGCTTGGACCAGAAGTGAGAGAGTAAGGGAATATCCAACTTCGGCCAGAATTACTCCTTGTCCAAGACCAGAAGTGGACGACTAGGATGACTCTTACAAAGCTACGGATCCTCCTTCACGTATTCAGAGACACATCGTATGAGAAATTCTGTCCCAAGACAAGGGAGGTTGAAGTCCGATAGCTCCTTGTTCTCTTATTTCTGGCTTAGACACTTCCTGAGAAAGTCAAAAGTACCTAGAAATGTGAAGAAATACGATTCCAACCAATTATTATATTAAATTGTTTAATCAGAAAATTACTAGCAATTAACTCAGTTTATGATCGTGATTTTCATTGGCGACGCATAATGGGTAAATCTATAAGTGTACACGTGCATGAGTATAGAACACACAGCCTTCTAGGTACTGCCATCAAAAGTGGAGAGGTTGAGCGTGAGCTACATGCTAAATAATTGCTGGCAACTCACGTCACCTGAGACTAGGCTTTCTAAATTTCTTTTTTGTGCGTCACAACCAGAATCAGATTCCATTGATTCTTGATAGTTGTTTGTTTTTGTAATTAAGGCAGTGAGTAGGATATTTCTCTCTTTTTCTAATTCGGAATTGATTAAAAACCGTACATCACGTTCATTACAACTACGGGGGAATTTTAATTATGTGGTGTGATTACGATAAAGAAAATGGAATAGGGTTACTGGACTGACGAAGGAAGTCGCTACACGTATCTATGGTAGAAACTGACGAGATCACATTTGGCACTAATAACTCAAAAATTCTTATTCCTCTAACTCAACTCATTTTCAAAACAGTTTGTTATTGAACGTTCTCCGAATGTCAAGTGCTGCATTAAATATGACAAATAAGCCACGATCAATTACGGAAGTTAAGCCACTCGGCTTATTTAACTACAGGCTCATTAATTGTTAAGGAAATGAGACTGGAATGGTGTTACAAGTCGATCAAACATTAGTTCTTATGAGATGAAGACATCAAAAGTCTTGGCGTGCTCCCTTGCATATCAAACAGAGGAACCGGAAAGCGATGTGTTCGACACCCGGAAGATAGACAATTTGTTCGACTCGGCATAAGACACTCGCTTTGAATATTGAAAGACGAAACGGAATATTTATGTAAGCAACTGTAAACGAAGAATGTGTAAGAAGTCAAACTGTCAGTGTTGACAAATAAAAAAAATTAAAATGAAATATATTCTAGATGAAGAATGCTCGGAAATGCTGTGGAAACTATGAAGCGACACATTATGAATTCCGTTTCACATTGGAATTCCTGTAGAAGTCAATGTTAATGTGAATCAAACTGGTTACATTCAAAAATATGCGCATGGAACCAAACGTATAGGCAGAGTGATTCATCCTCAGATATGTCATTGCAGATTACAGCTTGAGCTACAGAGATCCCAGATCTATCAATCTTTACACTGTGTCCCAACTGAATCTGATTAAGGTGCTCCATCAAATTGTGCACGCGAAAAAGAAACAGACAAAAACATCACGAGGAATGTGAAATGAATATGAACTTGGAAAAGGTGATTGATTGGTACACACAAAACGAAATGTGTCTACTCTCGAGTTGTAGCATTCCTCGCTGCTACAATTCGTTACTTTTATTAAGCAGGCCAGCGAACTCCACCATCGAACAAATATTAACATTACGGCAGATCTTGAATCTTCTATTTATCAACTTCAAGGCCGTGTATAGCCGCGTTCATGTGGGTCGTCGTGGCGTAGTGGGTTGATGCGTCAACTCCAACGCTGAGAGTGTCAGTTTCGATCCCTGAACTTACCAACTTCACATCTTTCAATGCTCGAAGAGTATTCCTGTCTAGAAAAAGCTTCTCATGCTTTGCCGTTCGGAGGCGACATAAAACTGTAGGTCGCATCCACTCGTGAAAGAGACAACAGAAGCATAGGTTATTCACTAGACATAGAGTCGCAAACAAATAGTCAATCTTTCAGCAAAGACAAAGGCACATCTGTCGAAGTAGCCTTTCAAACGCTTATTGGCATTATAGAAAAATCATTAAGAATATACCCTTACTGATTTTGTTGACATTGAGGAAGCTCTTAACAACGACGAACGAAAAGTCCCTACTGGTTTTGAGTCACCAGCCTTTCAATAATAGAGCAATAAGCTCGAAGCTAAATGAGAACGACTCTTCAAAATAAATGGGTCCCAAAACGGGTTTTTAATAACACCCTTGGGTCGCCGTGGCGTAGTGGGTTAGTGCGTCGACTCCTACGCAGAGGGTTCCAGGTTCGATACCCGAATTTACCACCTTTCATATTTCACTACTCCACCTCTTTCGAGTCACTGACAATGCTCAAAGAGTATTTCCTATCTAGATAAAGCTTCTCAACTTCGCCGTTCGGAGTCGGCATTAGACTGTAGGTCCCTTCCACGCGTGAGAGAACAATAGCACGCACAACACGAGTGGTTGCTGAGAAGCTAGGCCCTGGCCCTCTACGGGCTACAGCCCACCCACCAGCGCCACCCTTATTATTATTATTATTATTAATTAATATTAACAAATATAATTAAGAATTAAGAACGTTTTAAATGAAACCGTCGAGGAAATTAAATAAAGAGTAGTTGAAAGTAATTAAAACACCTTGAAAAGTTATTAAAACAACCTATTTTCTGAAAAAATGTGAAATAAAATTCCGTTGAACGTTTATTTGTATTTTTTAAAAACGAGTCAAATCTAAAAAATATGACTCTTGACTCAATTGTGTCCTTGTGTCAGCACTGAACAGAGGTACATCACAAGGCCGTGCACTCTCCCCTACCTTGTGGAATGTAGTGTTGAGAGAACTATTACATACTGATGTTTGAAAGGACTGGGTGTATGGTCATTGCCTATGCAGATGAAATTGCTATTACAGAATATTTGTATCCACGATCAGCGATATTATGCAATTACCTCTTTCCAAGATAGAGAAATGGGCTATCTTCAATCCCCAATAAACGAACATAATCCTCATCACTAGGAAGTACAAAATCCCTGATCTCGGCCCTCTCTCAAATGGGGATGTCTTTAAAGCTGAAAATGTCTTATATTCAACGCGAAGCTAAGCTGGAAGCAATCCAAAATGCCTCCACGGCTCTTTACTGCTGTACAAAGGCCATACGGTGCAAATGGGCATTACTATACAACCGCATGCATGTTCCACTGGCTATTTTTATGAGTAGTCAGATCCATACTGTTGAATGCTGACGCGAGTTGGTTTACTGCACTCAAAAAGAGCATCAACATCAATCCGCTCGACAGGGTACAGAGGATGACATGTGTATGTACCAGTGGAGCACTATGGACAACCTCCTCCGCAGCTCTAAGCATACTCCGATAGACCTAAGTGGCAAACAGACAGCAGCTAATACGGCGATCAGACTAAGATCGCAGCGTAATTGGAAAGAACTTCGGTCTTGACACTCAACGATCTTCAGTAGATATAGTTGATACTGTTGTGTATTTGTGGATCCGGAGATACTCGAAGAAGCGATGGTGGAAAAAGTAGTGGATAATGAAAAGTCACAAGTCAGAAAAATGTAGCACACCTTTATTTTATTGCCTTCAACAACGATCACAAGCATGAGAGATTGTCTTCAGTGCAGCTGCTTTCAAAACTTCAGTTTGGGAGCATTCGTAAAAGCGTTACAGGATTGCACCCATACACACTGAATTCACGATACCTAAATTACTTTTCGAGAAGAACTTCTCAACCAGTACCCCTAGATTTTACTGGAAGTCTGAACACCAGACGCTGTATGGTCCACAGCGAATCTTCAGAGATGGATTGAAGATGGATACAGGTGCGGGTGCTGACGTCTATTCTAAGGATCTAAATATCCAGCTATCTTTCCGATTACCGAACCACTGCAGCGTCTTTCAGGCTGTAACTATAGCGATTAAGGATGCCCTGTCCAGGCTAAAAGAAAACAATGTAATATCAAGCACAGGTATCGTCATCTATTCCGATAGCCAAACAGCGATCAAATCTCTGAACTCAGTCACTTTCAATTCTAAGACTTCCCTTAACTCCCGACTATCTCTTAACGAAATGGCTAGGTATATGACCATCCGACTAATGTGGGTCCCGGGGCACTGTGATATTCCAGAGAATTGCGAAGTTTACGAACTCCCTAGAAAGGGCACTAGCTCTTCCATGGCTACTGTAAAACATCTACTCAAACTCGAAACACTTGCTCAAGTAAATTGCAGTTGGTCAACTGGCACAGGATGGTACATCACCAATTAACTCTGGCCTTCGCTCGATCCTAAGCGATCGGCTTATTCTGACCAGGTTGAGCAGGCCGAATTTTAGAACTCTCATTGCCGTCATAACAGTGCATTGCGCCATTGGCACTCATTACTGTAGAATAGGCCTTCCCTACAATGACTTCTGCAGAAGCTGCAGAGACGAGGATGAGGAGGAAACCATTGTACACTTGCTTTAGAACTGCAGTGCTCACACATCCCACAGATTTAGAATTCTGATGGCACTTTACTTCGATAACCTGGCTGAACTAAATAGCAAAAGAGTCAGCCATCTTCTTCGCTTTATTAAAAGCACTAAATGGTTTACGATCCGTCATACGCCACCTAGGACAAAATATCACATCGACAGCTACAATTTCGAGGTAGTAAAGGAGTTTGTCTACCTCCGGGCAAATGTTAACTCCACGAATGACATCACTGTGCAGATCCGACGTAGAACCGCCCTTGGCAACCGGTGTTACTTCGTTTGTCAAAACAACTGGTGTCAAAACTGACTCAAAGAGCTAAGTTCATGCTCTACAAAACCCTTATTTTGCCAGTCCTGCTATATGGAGCCGAAACCTGGACGAAAAGCAAAACTGCGGAGCTGATGCTTGGTGCCTTCGAAATAAAAATTCTACGTAGGATATATGGTCCCGTCTGCGAGGAAGGCGAATGGAGGAGAAGATATAACCGCGAACTCTATGAGCTGTACCAGGATGTGGATGTAGTCCGGAACGTAAAAATTCGTCAACAGCACTGGGTCGGCCACATCGAGCGCATGGATAGCAATGCTCCAGCAAAAAGGGTCTTCGAATCCTCCTCCTGGTTCGAGAAGGAGAGGAACACCGAATCTCCGGTATAAAGAACAAGTAATCGCGGATGCAAGACAGCTTGCTCTTGATGACTGGAAGCAGCGTGGCCAGGACCATCAACAATGGAAAGCAGCTATCGCTCAGGCTCGGACCCTGCATGTGTCGCCTGCCTGATAAGTAAGTGGAAACAATGGGCACATACTGGCCTAAGTGCTGTCTGCTACTGTATTTCGTTAGCCACTTCAATCTCACCTAACCAAAAGGTTAGGTAAGCTATAGAGATGAGCTACACAACGCATTGTCCAGTTTTGGCATTCCTGCATCTTTCGCATGCGGTTGCTCGGTTAAGGTCGGTAAAGAGTAGTGGTCTTGATCTTACCCGAGTAATAGAGCATCAAGAGCTGTACTAAGGTCTTCACCGAGATCTTTGATGTGAAAAAACGATTTAGATAAGGCGACACACTGAGTGTGATCATTCTCTAGAAGAGATCAGTGTTACAAACGTCAACACCAGAGGCGCGATCCACCACAAATTTGTACAACTGCTCGCATATGTCATTGACATTGACATTAGTAATGGACACAATCAAATGATTTTAAGAATCGAGATGTTCTCGAGATATTCTATTAATCGATTATCACTCGAATGCGCCCATTACTAATTGACATCTTCGGAAGTCAGTGGGACTTTGGTTACTATCGTGGAGGAAGCGGCTAGGGGGAATCTTCCGGTGAATGAGCGTGCAACTAAGTATAGGAAGTAAAATGAAGGAGCACCCTTGTCAATCAGTACGTATCTTTGGGCATGGAAACCAATAGAGGAATGAAGCTTTCTCTCAAAGACGCAAGATATGCCTAGATGCGTTCCTGGTTGATGGCACAGGAGGATGGACACAAATCAAAGAGGATGAGAAGATTCTTAGTGGCTTCGAAAAGAGAAATAGAGCGTGTTTGAAGGATGAGACTCCATGCTCCAGTTCAGAAAGTCGGAAAAGGACCTCAATCGGCTGAAAGTGCTTAGCAGCAAAATATCGCGCTCTCTGGAGTCTTTGCTAATCAGACTGAGAATTCCTCAGAATCTTGCGGGATTATTCATATTCAAATAGTTCAGAAGAATCTCTTCACAAGTGTTAAGAACCAAGAAAACAAAAAATTAGTTTGATCAAATTAATTCGATCATGGCTAGAGTAAATGTTAATTATTTTTTGTTACCGAGAACAAATGCAATTGATCTGCTTAACCAACTCTAAAGTTCGAAAAAGTGTTAGCACCCATAAGGGAATTTATAGCAAATAATAATAAATTGCTTAAACATCTAATTGCCTTCCTCTGTAGGTTCATTAGGGGCAAGTAATTGCATCATTTACTGCATTCAGCGCTTGTGACAATAAGTAAGAACATGTGACGATCGTTTCCTGGCTTTTGCACTCAGAACATTGTAGAGAAAATAAATAACACAGTGCACATTATCTTGATCGATTGACTCACTCAAATCTACTTGGGATGCGAATTACACCATTTCACAGAAGTGTAGACATGTTTTATGAGACGTTCAGTGATTCAAGCTCGTCACTTGAGTCACTAAAGAATGATTGTGTACGGGTGTAGATAAGTAAGTAATTATTAAGAAATCAAAATTCACTTTCGATATCATCTAAATTTATGACACGAACACTTTACAGTACTAGTCAGTTATTATGCTTGTAATTGACGGTGGTTAATTTTGTTCTTCGATTCTTTTTAGATTTTTCCATAGTTCTCCGATCTGTAATCCTCGTGTTCACGCCAGAATGTGATGACGGGAGAATTGCATCTTCGTCTGAATTTATATTTATTTGGTTGTTCAATAAGTTCATCTACTAGACAATACCGGTCATTGACACGTTATGTATGTACTTCTTTATCTAGATCTTTGGTTAGATTAAGTGTCACTAATCGCCGACTCGACAGCGTCGCCTCTATAGGCTCCTGCACATAAAATACTTTACGCTACGCAAGTAAAGTAAAAAAAAGTATTCCGGAGCCTTATCTAATACGGCGTAAGTGACGTTACTTTTCAGTACTTCACTGTACACTGTTGAGTTTGCCGGCTAGTGTTGTGTTATATGCAGAAATGTCGCAACACCTCAAAAAAAAATATTTGTGTCACTTCCATTTTTGTCATACTTGGATCTACTGTGTCTTGAACTACATACTGCGGAGCCGAGGTAGACGAAGTCCTTGACTACCTCGAACTTAAAGCTGCCCATTGTGACGCTCTGTCCAAGACATCGATGTCATATGTCCTTTCCTTTTGCCGACAGCCGATACTTCGTTTATTCCTCGTTCACCGCTATACCCATTGTAGCCGCTTTCGTCTCAATGCCAGAAACGTCAATGTCATCCACGTATGCTAACAGTGAGTTTTGCACGACCTTCTCAAGAACGATGTTAAAAAGTCACATGAAAGCGCATAGCCTTCCTTTTTGGACATTAAAGGTCTCGGTGAGTTCGTTACCGAGACGGAGCAGCGAGAACTCTCCATCGTCATCCTGAACAAACTGACGAGTTTGACAGGAATGTCAGAACTTGACTTGGCCGTACAGCTCGTCTCCATGCACGCTGTCATATGCGGCATTGAAATCAAGGTATAGGTGATGGGTGTCGATCTGCATTTCTTGGGTCTTTCCCAATAAATGCCGTAGTGTGAAGATTTGGTCGATAATGAACTTCTAAGGGCTAAAACCGCAATGATATGGACCTGTCAGGTTATTCACGAATGGGTTCAGATGCTCACACAAAACGGCAGATATGCGATGCTAAGGAGACATATCCCTCGTTAATTGGTACAGTTGAACGAGGAAAAGATACTGAGATTCCATCCGTCGGAGCCTGATTTCATCCGACCATGTCTACAGATGAGTTGGTGCATGTACCGTACTAACCAACTGCCTTAAAGGGCTCTGCAGACAGTCTGCTCCAACAGTTCTATTCTAATATAGCCTCAATATCGTTATCTTGCCTTCGTCTATGTTTGGGGGGACACAATTATCTTCTATCATCGTCCATTGTGTAGAGTGCAACATTCTGCCTGACAGCGGTATTGGTGTCGTCATCTCCGTTTAGCAGTATTTGGTTGTTCCAAATTCGCAGTTTTTCATCTTCTTCTTGCCCATGCCACTGCATCGCCTGGATGGCGGTGATATCTGCCTTAAGTCATCCGCGAGTTCATCGGCCGCATGTGTTCTGTTAAGGGACCTCACATTCTACGTGGATAATTGAAAGTCATTTTCTCTTTTTTGTTTGCTCGTGTCATCAACAGTAAATTCGTCCGTATCTGAGCCAGTTTTGTGTTGCTCAATTTTAGTTATTCTCTTGGCTTTTCAAGTACGTTTATTTAATTACAATTGTAATTTATCTGCAGTACTATTTATAAAATCAATTAGAATCGATGTAGAATATATTGAAGAATACTCCACGTTTACGCCAACTAGGCAACCAACATTTGCGAGAATTAAAATCATTTTAATGCTGGTAAATTTATTGTGACTCTTACTGTACCCACGCACGCCATCTATACGTCGGTATGTCCACTCTTTTCACAACCACTTGAAACTCCAATCGAACGTCACATATTTGACATCTACCTCGCCGTCAGGTTGGCAGCCTGAAATATCCGAAGAAAAGAAAAAAAGAAACTCCAAAAAACAACCGACGGGAATAGTTGTTGTAGTTGGCATTTGAGTTTTTGGAATATGGCGTTAAGGTCAGAATACGAGGTAAGTCATATTTTCTAATTAATAATTAATAGTATATAAATCAATAAAACGTTGTTTTATAGTTACTAAATTCAATAGTTATAGTGCAATCAAATCAACTTGTAAATGTGTGTATAGGAATGTGTTTAAAAGTGTTTTTCTCTAGCAACTACATAAATCAAGAATACTCCGAGTTGAACGGCGACGCCCTTTTAGAGCTGATTTTACATACCTCAGCAATAAATACTGTTAATTAAACATTGCAGTGGTTTAATTTCAATCACATTGAATTGAACTGACTGAATCTGTTGGAGTCGGAGTGGAATTTCAATAGTCAGTGACTGAAAATTCAGTCGAAACCTCTGAAATTTTAACTGTATTGATTTTTCCACTTGATGTATGGCGCACATGATCAATAAATCAAGAATCCACAATTGCTTGGGGCGCTTTTGTGGCACGATGTATCAGTCGATAGTCATCAGTGGTTTTCTAGAAAAATGTCTGCCCTCCCCCCTATGCACTGGTAGTGCAAGGACATGGCAACATGATATGTGAAAATTTACAAACTGATACAAGTATTTTACTTCGATTTACATAGTTTTTAGGTCACTCATAACAAATGGAAGTTCTTGTGGAGAATGCGTCTGACACTTGCTGTCCAGGTACCTGGTGTGGACAACCCACATCCGCGGATACATTTTGAAATGAATGCTCATTTTCTAGATACCCATCTCAATTCTTAGATATCTATGCACGTCAATCGAGGATAGAAAAAATATCTATAATGCATTCGGATTTCTGGAAATACTTGAACACAATTAGCGTTTCAAATAGTTTCTTAAAGAAACCGGTTTCTCCAGGTGGTGGAGATCAAAAACAATCTTGTTAATTGAGCACTCTTGACTCAATTTCCAACAATTGTTGTTATATGTATCTTTCGAAGAAATTGATGAATATAATTGAAAACCGGCACCGCCTGGAAGGTGGATTATACCCTTTGGCCAACATCGATTTTTATCAGAAAAAGTACTGAGTTCTTATTGCAAACACCAAGATATACTTGAGACGTTGAAATTAAACAACAATTATCGAGGCATTTTGCATATTAATGAGCAAACCTTATCGAATACCTAATTGTCAGCAAAATATATTTTGATGAACCTGAAAACCGGTCGGCTTAATGCTGCTTTTTCTTGTGCTTTTTTTTTTCTTTCGTGGTGTGCTTGGTTTGTTTTGTTGAGATGTGCATATATTAGCCACGAACTATCAGAGGGTACGACAAGAATTGTTCTGTGGATACACAGATGTGTGTGGCGCTTACATAATTAGATTCGCCTTGAGTCGAACGCACCATTAAAACGAAACGACAGACCGTTGATTGTGTCGGTGCGAGATCCCCTATAGTACAGTAAATCTCCTTGGCATTTGGTATTAATTTAGGTGGTTTCCTAATCAACTTTTTGATACATTAAAAGTGGAACTGCTCTTGACCATGTATTAATGCTGGACTGGTGAAGTGAAATAATGCCGTCTCCTACTATTTTGCACTCAGAATAGGAGATGACTAAACAATTTGTTGGTCGTTTCCCTGGATTTAATATCCCGCCTGGGACCATTTCGTTTTCTATAAGCAATCCAATTACGTAACCGTTAAAGGCAGCCGCCTCCTTTTGCTGTCAAAATATTTGTCAAATCATACCAAAGTCCTAAAGTGTTTAACCTTTGCAGGGACGTTACATAATTTGTTTACTTTTTTTCGTCGGCTGGTCGAAGGGCGTTATTGTGCTGTGCTGATGATGATAAGTGATGCATGACTAATAATTTCGATTGGGTAAAACCACGTACTTTTGCTTTGAGGTCATGCAACGAAAATTAAATTTATTATTCGAATAGTGCTGCTGCCTCGCCTATAAGAAAAACAATAAAAAAGAAGCAAAAGCCACCTCATTTTATTGACCATCATGCCTCTCCGGTTACCGATACTATGCATCAACATCAAGATGTGTGTAAATAATTTATGAAATGAAGTAGTTTGTGTTTGAATACGATGAGACCAGTTCTATGATGTTTACCAAGAGCTGATCTTCCTAAATCCACTCCATCCTGTCATGACGTGCTTTTGCTTACGCGAAATGACGAGTATCGTGTTCTTCATTAATTAAACATGAAAGTAAATCAAAAATTTTGTTTCTTTTCATAGCTGGAACTATCGAGTATAGATACTTCAATGGATTCCTTCTACTCATCCAAAGAATCGCGAATTGAGTGGCGTTTGGTAAACAAAATCCTTTCCTATAAATTTTATTTCAATGTCGAATGCACCCAATTGACAAGTCGGCACACCTTTCCATCACAGAAGGGCACTTATTATAGAGTTAAAATGTTTCATTTCAATTGTTTCGGAATATATTTAATTATTGGAAGGCTGCTTAAAATCTAGAACTACTTTATAAAAAGAACTGCTTACCTTGAAGTAGTGCGCTTGAAAATCGGAAATTACATCACTGTCGGCTATTGTTTGTGAACGCAACCTCTTAACAGCTTATCAGAAGAAATAAATACAAAAAAAAAACGATCGTCATTTGTGCATGGAGAATTTGTTGAGGTCATTGTTCCTCTATAGACTAAAATGGAAAGTACAATTACGTCAATGACTAAGAACTTGACGCAGTTTTGCTGTAAGTCAGAGTTTTCATCATTACGCTGAGCACATGCGATTGCATGGTTGAATGGTTTGAAATAGAGTGTTGCTTATTCAACACATATCTTCCATACAAAGTCCTTAAGATGCGGCTCTAAAAAGTGAGTGCATGTTGAAAGTTTCGTTTTATGAAAGACCAATTTCAGTGTGCTTAAAGTATAAACTGTCTTCTTTGAATTGTTTGTTTCCGCTATGATGTGCGGCCAATTTCTACATCTTATGAAGCCAGCGTTATTTCGGTCACATATTGGGGAACTGTATAACTCAATTCGCCTAGGTACTAGCGGTTAGTGACGTTACCCTATGCTGGCTGGCTTAAGTGTGATTTCTGCTCTTCTATTACCAGCAGTCAGCCACTTCAACCAAGGTATATAATCGTACTGACCTTATTTATAGGTCCCTTAGAGTTAGTTACCCAGTGGGACCCATGCTCCTTACTTAAGATTGCGCTACAGTTCGGGGTGGACCTGGGTCTTAACCAAAAAGCCAGTCTAGCCAGCTCGATTTTTAACTAGCTGCCTTCAGTTTCGCACGCAAAGTTGCTTGAGGTCCTTTTCAACTTGCTGCGCCAGCATATTCGCGGTCTTCCTTTACTGCGTCCTCAATCGGGGTTGGATTCGAAAACTTTCCAGGCCGGAGCATTGGTTTCCGCTCTACATGACATAGTCATCTCAATCATTTCACTCTTCTGTTTCGATCGATTTCTCTGAACAGCTCGTATAGTCTTCGTTACATCTTCTCCTTTACTCGCCAACTATGCAGACAGGACTGAAAATTACCCAAAGAATTTCACTTCCAAAGCAACCAAGATAAACTTCGTCCGAAGACCATGCCTCTGCGCTATATAGCATGACGGGGACGACTGAGGTCTTATTGAATCTTACTTTGTTTGTTGGAGAGAGGGCTTTGTCTATAAATTACTTTTTTAGCCCAAAGAAGGAGCGATTGTCAAGAATTATTCTTCGTTTGACTTCAGCGCTGATGTCGTTGTCTGAATTGATAGCGGCTCCTAGGTAGACAATGTCTTTGACTACCTCAAAGTTGTATTTGTCTACTACTTACCCAGACGTCGGTGTTGGGAGTTCTTTCTTGCTTGCTGTTTTTGGACAGGGCTGAGTTTTTGTCAACCATATACGCTCACTTTAGGACCGAAAAATATATCACAGTTCGATTGGAGATTATCTTGGGGTGGACCTGGGTCTCAGCCAACAAATCCCTCCAGCTGACATGGTCTTTAACCAGATGCCATCAATTATGCAGTACGCCCGACAAGTTGGCCGAGCTCCTTCGCCACTTATGTGCGCCATCGGTTTCGTAGGCGTTCTCTATTCAGCTCTCGTATTGATGCGTAGTTGAAATGGCTTCTGGCTCGAACAGTGTTACATGGCCACAACACATGGCCTGGCTACTACACCCTGTATAGTCCATACGGTTCATGGGTGAATATTCTGCAAATACTATCAACGCAAAAACTTCTCAAATAATTGGTTATTGCATTGAATGCACTCTAACTCAATATTTGTATAATTTCGACCGATGAATGAGTTATTTTGAAAACATTCTTCCAATGTACAAATTTTAAAAATAGCGTGCTACAAATTTCGCGTCTTAAAAAAACCCTCATATTAAATTGTGTAAATTAACTTCTGAGTTCACTCTGTGAATGAATTGTTATTTAAAGAACCTTTCAATTTCTTCGCAATGTTTGTTTTTCTTATTCAAAGTTGTCAATCATTTCAGAATGAACTACACTTCACAGAAAACAAAGTTCGGCAGAGCACGTTGTTAAATAGCTATTGCTAATTGTATAATCCAATATTCCAAACAAAATCTGGCTGGTCTCTCTTTTGCAAAATAAACTTGGTATCTCAGCAAATTCCAATCTCTCTCTCTCTGTCTCTCCCTCTCCGCATGTCTGTCGTTAAACAGCTTTGTTTAACTTTTAAAAGCTCAAATGTTGAGAGATACTGACAAGTGGCTGTTCGTGCTGACATCTATCGTTGATTTGAAATGCTATTTTCGTTTTTGTTTATTCAGAATTGCCATAGTGCAGTACACTACACTAACATCTGGTGGTTGTTTCTGCTTGATGTGGTTTACTACGAAAAACTATTTCCGAACAATGCTCTGGTTTTCATTCTCCTGTGATTCATTAACGATGTCGTCAGATTGTCAACTGTTTGATCAATGTTTTCATTGACCAATCAATGTTGGTGTATTGTGCGTACACGAGAATGTGTTACAATTAAAAAGAAACTGTGTCTAGTGATTGCGCACAAGATTATCAGTGTCTGTTCAAATTTAACGCGTGGGCTAAAATATATTACTACAATTTAGAATTGGGATCTCTATCGCGCTTGGGTTTAGACCACACTTTGCCAATAAATTCTTCATTCTCACTATCAGACATCATCAGTATTGGTCAACGAATTTTTGTTTTTGTCTCGTATCACGGCCAATACGAATTGAATCATAAAAGCTCTATATACAGATATGTAAGAGCCAGGTTCAACGATTGCAATCTTTACA
Source organism: Eristalis intricaria (assembly GCA_964034865.1). Taxonomy (NCBI): domain Eukaryota; kingdom Metazoa; phylum Arthropoda; class Insecta; order Diptera; family Syrphidae; genus Eristalis; species Eristalis intricaria. The sequence goes on from OZ035873.1 coordinate 162,704,371, forward strand.
ACGCACAGCAACAAGGCCTTCGGTAAATAAATATGTAATTGTATCAGCATTTTGGTAGAAATATATGCAAAGCACCGACACGAGTCTAAGTCGGCGAAGGTCTATTGTAGACTTTACTATTCTAACTGATTGCCATTTAACGTTTATGGCTGCATATTGTATCGCGTAGGGACACACTTAACGATACAAAACCGGTTATGTAATTGCAATATCTAGAAATGAGTTGTACTGCAGCGGTTCTAGTCTCGAATGATAATCTCCCGCTAAATGCCAGTCTGAGAATTCTGTTTGCACAAAATTGTTATTTCCTTGATTATGATTTAAAATGATAATTGAACTGAATGTGTTCTGAAATCAGATATCATATCAGTCTCTCGTTGAACGACTGAAGTACGTTGTACATATATTTCTCAACGAAGATAAGATTTATAATTTACTAACACGTTTTGTTTTAATCCATAATTTAGTACTATGTATGAAGTTCTCAGTTTGCGGTGTGTTTATAACTTTTTTTAGATTGATTCGCATCAATGAAACGTAGACGTGCACACTTTACTTGTCCCGCCTTCACTATCCGACGTTTTTTGACAGTTTTATCGATTGACACATGTTACTACGGCCGCAGGATATCGATATTTCGTATGACATTTATGAAGACCGATCGATTGCATAAATTTACGGAAAAATCTTTATGAAAGATCTTACGTCACATGGGGTTTTCGGATTAATATATACTTTCAATAAATGCTACTTGTTTTTATGACGGCCTCTTAACCATCACAGTCAATTTCGTTGATGTCACTTGATTGTATAATCCTTGAAAAATGTTTTATAGGTTACCTTAAACACTTGATAATGTCCGAGATTGGACCACTTGTCCTTGAACAGGATTCAGATATCGTAGGCACTGCATGCGATACTTGAGACCTCTCAACAAGTGTCGATTAACGAGTATTTTGAATTTGTTCGAGAGTTTGTGCCCATTCTCAACATGTACAGAATTGTCTTAAATGTGTTTGTAAGTGTTATCTCTTAGACCTGACGACGACTTGTCTCATACTAAATGAGCAGTGACTGAGCTGAACTACCTTTGAGAAGTGAGCAACAATAATGAACTTCTTGTCATATTGAATTGTTACGATTATCATGCAGGTTATGATGCAGACTTAGGGTCTCAGAATCAGAAGTGTCATTTCATTGTAAAATTACTCAGATATCTGTGCAAGCACATTTCATTGTGGCAGCTCGGGAGAGTGTACTCTTGGTGTACATATGTTACAAGACCATGACACACCATATGCACTTCACACAACGATAAGAAAATTGTAATAATTCATTAATTCTGTTGAAATTGAAAGTAGCCACCTATATACGAACATATGTAAATGATAAAACAGCAAATTGTTGCTCACTTGACTATCAAAGCGCTACGACACGTGCATGTACACAATTAACTTATATTAGAAATAACTTGAACACGTGGTTAAACAATCTTAGTCATTTGCAGGTGGTGAAGAAAGGTTTGTTTTTGAATTTTTGTGATTTACTTCTTTGATCTTCGAACAGATTTTGACGAAACATACAGAGTCCTTTTTTTTGACTGCTTTTAATAATAAGAATCTGGGCGGTGACATTCCGAGGCAGACCTGGGCCTAGCCTCAGCACCACACGTGTTGTGTGTGTTACTGTTCTAGCACGAGTGGATGGGACTTGCAGTTTTATCCCGACTCCGAATGCCGAATATTCTTTGAGCATTATCAGTGACTCGAAAGAGGTGTGGCCGTGAATTGTGTTAGTTGGTAGATTCGGGTATAGATACTGGCACCAACGGTGAAGGAGTTGACGCGGCAACCCACAACCCCAGGACGTACACACAGCGTCCAACAGCCCACTTTATAAATTACGACCTATATTGTAGTAACCACATATTTGTTAAATATCGTACAATCCTAAGTCTGTCTTTTCCGAGGGTAATCATTGTATTCAAGGAACTGTTCTGGACGTATTCCTGGTTCACAGTGTATTTAAACGTATTCGAGTGCATTCACACATAAATGTATACATTGAATACAGTATTCCGTGCATTTTTGCGTTTTCTGTAGTCTTCTAGGAGCACGCAACAGTATTGACGACTAGAGGCCCAAAACCCATAGAATCCACAAAAATCGTAATTTCCGGATTGCAAGAAGGTGCCAAATGATTACGTTGCGTGCTCAATCCACTCTTGCATAAATCTAAGAAATTTGAAATATTTAAGTTCCTAGATTATGAGGAATTATTCAAAAACAATTTCAAACAAAACAAAACGTATTTTTTCATTCAAAAAAAATTGTAGAAACAACCACGTAAGGAGCACCCGAATGAATTTCCATGGAAAGATCTGTTAAACGTACAGAAAGTTAAAAGTTGCCCAATTTCACCCGTTGTAGTGCATTACACTTGTGGGCTGTAATTGCTATCTCTCTGCCTCTCGGCAGGCCTTATCAGTTACCAATTTTTTGACATAACGCAAAGCACGCGACGGATTCTATCGGTGTGGGCCTTTGCTCTTATGTCGTGTTCTTTGGGTTGGATGCAGAGATCAACGATATTTTCCTAAGACTCGTTGTTTCTTCATTTGTTGTAACATTCGTTTTGAATTTCTCTTACCTTCTTGCATCAAATCTGAAAGTACACACATGAACATGTGTTTGTGAAAACGATCGCAATTTATATTTTTGATGTTCCTTCTTCTGAATGGTGCATTTTACTGTCCATGTTCAGTTTAGTTGAACTGAAGAAAGTGTGGCTGTAACAACCACGGATCTATTGTGCCTCTCTCTTCCTCTAGGACTTCAGAGCTATTATGACAAATTTGCCAATCTCTCTATATCAGTAGTTCTTAACCTTTTAATGATGAGGGACCATTTGAACAAAATTTCTCCCTTGGCATGGAGCTATGTACTACCAACTGTATAGTGAAGTGAAGTAGGATGCGAAAAAACCTCCTTATCTGTCAAAATATATGAAGAAACAATTTATATGTTCGAATCGTTGTCAAAATTTCGAACTCGAATTTTTATAGGCAGTCACTTTTCACTGTCGATATTATGGACGGTGATAGGGAGTGAGTTGCTGTGTGTGTTTTACATGAAAAATCCTACTTTACTATTCATAGCTTTTTGAAAACAACGCAGCTAATGTGAATGCATAAAGGGTTGTTCTATCTGTAAATAAAACACGCATACAATTGTTCAAAGCCAACATTATTTTAGTTTTTGTTTTTACGAGAAATTTACATTATAGACATAAGTTCAGTGGACTCTCTCTGCGACGATTTTTTTCGCCTTACTTTAAAATTCCTCTAACTCGAACAAATCATGAAATCCCCTGAAAATTCGACTTGGATTAGATTTTTGTGACTGCATTCTCTTTGCTAACTTCTGAATCCTTGGTTCAGTGTTACTTAATGGCAAACGCACTGTTAGCACTAGCATCCAAACGATTTCAGTGTATGTTTTTAATTATAAAGAAGTGCCGAGAACCACTGCTCGCATAGATATGTCGAAGAAAACCTGATATGACAACGTATAGCAATTTTAGGAATCTTTGGAAAAGAAATTGACTTTTTGTAGTACATTTCAATCATTTCTTGGAATCTTTGGAAAAGGAATTGGCGTTTTGAAGTACATTTCAATCACTTCTTCTTGAGTTTCATGGGGCACCTCAGAAACGTTAACAATGAATACCGTTGTGCTCGCAATCAGGAAACATTTATATTGGATTCACTTTTTAAGTTTTTCAAATGATGTGCAGGTAATATTATTCTGGACTAGCTGTACCCGGCGCGCGTTGCTAAGCATATTTACCCTATGATGGGCAGCTGGGCCTAATCAGGCACAATTTGAGTTTGTATAAATCAATAGAGTCGGAACTCCCTGATTCCTTGCGCTGACGTTCGCTGAGCACATTAATTCTAATCCATTTTCCATAAAATGATCATATTCAGTCATTGCAGTTACAGCCTTCCAACAGCAGCCCATCCTAGGGTTAAACAAAAAGAACAATTTGCTACCAAAACCTTTTTCTCAGAATTCTGAACAAAGTTGCCAAAGATTTAACTTCTTCTTTATTTAGCGCTACAGTCCGGGGAGGACCTGGGGGTCAAGCAACAACTATCACGGTATCTGGCTTGGCTAGCTGCCTCCAGTGTCGCACGCCATGTTGGTTAAGGTCCTTCTCCGCCTAGATTTGCCACCTTAAAGGCTGGCGTCCTCTGTTACGTTGTCCCACGGCTTCGGAGTCGAAGAGTGTAGCATTTACTTAAATCTATAAAGGACAATTGACATTGATTTTTATATTTAAGGCTCGTCCGTCGTTGAAATTCGGCGACTATCAGGGGTAACACAAACAGACCAATTAAAATTTGACAGGAGTTACGAAAAATTGTTGGTTCTACTAAAGCGTTTGGCAAAAAAGAAAATTACCTTTCAGCTCTGGTCAGATTTAGACCCTCGGCAAGTAGGTGTTCCATGATTTCCTTTGATTGTCCGACAGTACAGTTTTCTGACCTTTTTGTGCATAATCACTTATGTTGCATGAAAAGTGGTCTGTAAGTGTCCCACATAACGACGCCAGCTAATTTCAATCCACGACATTTGGAATTCGGAATCGTCTTCATTATTTAAATTCAATATTTTAGTGGTTGCTTTTACTTCATAGATACACTTTCGTGTACAAATAAACTAACGACATTTTAAGGTTTGGTTGATGTTTCCTTTCAGCTATTCAGCTGAACATAGTTGACGTGCCCAATTGATGGCATATTCTCACGTTTGTCATACCACCGGGTTTTTACCCTTAGAAAAGTGTGATGGCATCTAGGTGTGTGTATTTTATAATTAATCATAAATTGTTATAAACACGAAATACGAGCCTATCCCATTGGGAAATAAACATTACTTTGTATTATATATTCCCGTTTCTTTATCGCATAAATGTTTTATTGTCTGGCAACAGCACTTTGAATTCGGGAAGTCGGCTTTTTGATTCAGAAAATATCGATTGCTTCTAGCTCCGTGGGATTGAGAAGCAATAGTGATTTCATGATGTTTGCATTCAATGGATTATGTTTCAAGTGTTCGATTTTGCCAAGCGCGATAAATTGTGCTCGTGCAAACTTTCAAAAAAAGAAAATGACTGCACGGTTGATGAACAAAATGTATACTAACAAATCCAAATCAGTTTGGTCAACGAAGATTTCTAATTGATTTTGACTTGTTAAAGAAATTATCACCTATTGGCTTGCGACACTTTTATTTTCAGATTAGTCTGTAATATTTGACACACGCCTAAAATACTAAGTTCTAAGCGTGTGCGTCACGCGACTAGACACTTGGAAATTAGCAATGAGTTGAATCTGCAAGTTGCTAGGGTATTTTTCGAGTTGTCTTGATTGTGTGAGTAATACAACAACTGAGTCTTACGTTTTGTTATTTTTTTCGTTTATTTATTTATCTTGTTTTTTTTTTCTCTTGTGGACGGGATGAGTTTAGCATGTGCTTGATGCATGCTCGTCATCATTGAGTCGAGAGAGAGAGATAGAGAGAGGCCCGGTTACTACTGTTGTGAAATGAGTGATAGAATCAATTGAAGAAAATGAAACTTTTATACGAACAGGAAGTCTACATACCCTAAATATGATTTCTCATAGATTTCAAAGACGGACATATTCTATGCCGGTTAAGTTGATAAAGAGCGAAAGAGAGAGGAAGTTAACGCGGTGCTGTATACCTAAGTGAATCATGTAATGTGACAGAAGCTAATTGATAGCACTTTGTTACAACTTTCAATGCACGTGTCGATGTTTAAGTTTTATCGGAAAAACAATTATACTATACCTGTGAAAGGATTTATTTTTAGTACTCAATATTGACAGTAATTCCTTAAGTTGTCTCGTGTTGCAACTAAACGCCGCCATTGGTGTTGGTGTGCTCTAATGTGTCATACGAAAATTAACTTTTGTGGTGATTTCATTTCCATGAATGTTCTAAATAGGAGAATAAATGAACTGTCTCATGTGGGACTTGTATTACAAAGAATGAATGAGTTAATTTGTCTTTCAACCGCAGAACCGCGTTGTGGTGGAAATTATCGAAAATCGTTGTCAGTTTTCACTTTTTCGAAGTGAACACGAGCGATGATAATGTCATAACTGCATTTACGTAAATGGTTGACATTTGAATTCGATGTAATCTTTCTGATTTCTTCGCTTGTTTCGTTGCTTGTACTTGGTTGGAAAGTGTAGGTAGTCTTCATTCGTGCGAAGGTGAAAAAGCAAAAAAATGCTGATGATTCGGTTGCGATAAATAAAATTCCGTAGACTCTACAAGATAGGTTGATCATCAAGTTAAGTCAATCAATTTTTAGTTAATTTATATAAATCGTATTGTATATCCACCACACTGAATTGGTTCATGCTGACCTTGCCATACTTAACAAAGTCTATTCAATCGAAAAAGGTCTTATCATCAATGTCGTTAGATTCGTTCAATAGATTACAATACTCTTACGTAGGATCTATTAATCTAATCTGATGGTTTTCAATGGACGATAACAGTTTTACGTAGGTCGTTGAAGCTTGACGAGCGCCATACAAACCTCACAGTAGATTCAGATTCAGATTTTCTATACATTGGTATTTGAGATACAAACGTGAATCGAGAGGAAACTGTAATACAATTAAAATTATCCAAAACAATTGCATTTAATGTGTATTGTATGTATTTTGTGATACTCACCAGCCAATGTGGGTGCCAATATACAGTCACGTTTAACTCGTTGTCTACAGCAAGGTGCTTATTCGGTTTTCCTTGGGTTGAACTATGTACATGCATATGTATACCCGCCTGCTCGAATGTTGTGAGGTTGATTAGTTTGCTAATGCAAGCAATAAAAGTGTTCTTCTTTGAAAATAATTCAGCACCTGAAGTAGCTTTTGCACAATTTCCAAATTCCAACACGAAGGCAGCTGCATGTTTTCCTCACATCTGTGGCATTTCAATGTGTAGATCATGAATCACCCTGTGCGTATAGAAAGAAGGTGTGCGTCATACAGAAAAATCATCGTCGTCAATCGCTTCAATAAGTTTTCTTAAACATAGATTTACTACTGCCCAAACTAATTCCATTAAACACTTTCTAATTTATATCAAGTAAGATAACGACAATCATTGAGCACATGTGACTGGCATTTGTGTCTTTGACATCATTGATTTCGTAGTCTTTGACGTTTTGTCAACGTCATACAACACAACAGCGGCGTTTTGTTCACGATGACATTAAAAAATAATTCGCTTGATATCAGACAGATATTGAGAGAATTAAGATACGCTGTGAATGGAAAAACTCATAAGTTTGGAAATTCCCACAAAGAAATAGTTTAGAAATAGAACATTCTGTTAGTAGACGCGCCACAACCTTGCCGCCACCGCCGCCTCATATTCTTCGTTGCCAACAAATACAGGTGTACAGATTATGAGTATATTCAAATTTATATTTGTATGTATGTTTCCAATGAAAAACATTGCCAGACGCGGCAAGACAAGTGACGTCAACCTCGGCCAGAATCGAAAAGCACGTTTACACAAGCAATTATACACATTTCTACGAAACTGATTAACATTAATAAAACGTCTACATGAATTGATAGAGATACGATAAGACAAGAAGACAAGAGGTTCGACGCACATATACCTCTCAAATCATGGTAACCACTCTTGACACCAATCCCAGATGATAGATACAAATAAAATATATATGTAGCACTATCAATGACGTCTTATTCTGATTGTAGTATCATGAGTGAGGAAATCAGAATGTGTACTATCTGATTAAACGTGTTTCGAAGATGGTGATAATCTGCATTGATTTGCTCACAATTGAATATTACACAACTCGTGAAGATAGTCGTACGTATGCTACTTGACTAGAAGGAAATGGAAATGAGACTTCTTTTTTTTGCACAGATTTGATAATAGCTGTCACCGTTTTCGCCGCAGTCGCCGCCGTCGCAATGTTTCTTCATCTTTCTTATTCCAGTGTGTGACGACAATCAGAGTCATTTTCTCGAGGCGTTCAATTTTCCAATTGTGAACTTTTTCACTTCTACTCGAGAACACCGTCAGTAGCAGTCGCATTCATTATTATTATGCCCGGCAGTAGATATTAGCATCAATATGTTGAATGATATGAGAAAAAAAAAACCAGTCGCACGCTACAAATGCGGCCTGCAGCGAGCGCGAACACTCAGAATAAACGACGTCCCATCACTATGCTCAGCTCACACCAGTGGCGCAGAGCAAGAGCACGATGTGCGTCCAATCACAGAATGATGGTGGTGACAACAAAACGTCCCCGAATGTGGGACAACACAGTGTCGGCAGAGAATTGTAAGCAAGGTCGAAAATTTAATATAACACGAATTAAATACAAACAAACGAAAGAGCAGCAAAAAACACGAAGAACAGATACGTGTGCAGATAGTAGATACTTGTATGGATTTTTAGAGAAGACCCTGTGACCGGCACTGACAGTGTGCATGCAATTGTGGCCGACCTATATTGCAATTATATCTCAAAGCGATGGAGGATACGAATCAGAATGCGAATGCTAACGTTATGACTGTCAGACACAAGGATGAGAGACAGTTATGATTAAAATGAATTAAATTTCATAATGTAATCAATAAGCAATTCAAACCAGATAATCGATAAACACAACTCAAACTCGCTTGCGTCAACCGGATTTATCTGGTGAATGTTGGACAGATTTGTCAGGTATGAAGTGGTTACTACTCCCATTCGTCGGTGCACCCCATATAGTTTTCACTCCTGTTTACATAACGAATCGTTAGTGATAACTTAGCTTTTGCTAATTAGTTTATACATCTGTAGGCTAATTAACGTCTACTTGAAATAAATGCAATATTGGTTGTCCTCACTGTTTGCCTAATGAAAGATTGTTAAAAGCATTGTGTGTTTTTGTTTTACTGCCTCGTCATATGTAGGGCTTTCTCACAATTCAACGAAGCTTAAATTTATTCCAGTCGTTGACTGTTAAATCATTTTTTTCCAGCAATAAAAGGTCACTTTGCCCCGGCACATAAGACTGGATAAAAAAAAATCCCCCAAGAAAGTACCTGCTTCAAATGTATCCATTGCAATGGCTATACTGACGTCGCTAATAACCTGGCACGATACCAACACGAATTTGCATGTTTGAATACTGATTAAACCTTGGCGGAGGCGTCTCGTGACAGAAAAGCCATCGGTCAATCAAGGAAAGTGACGAATCTGTCAATGAAATTAAAACTAATGATGTTGTGGTTGACAGAAGAATTCGATTGAATATCCACCGTGATTAAAATTTGTATGATTATTCAGAAAAACTGGCGATAAGAAAGATGATTTTGGTTTTGTCCAAGGGCGTTTACTCAAAGAATGTCTTCCGTTTTAGACAAATTTTTCAATTAAGCGTGTCGATTATATGTTATTAACGATGTCAAAGCAAATATTGTGTAATTAAGTAATGTTGTGGCGAAGACGTCTGGATGGCGCGGTTAGTTAAGTGGCTGCCCTTGGTTAGTGGGGTTTCCCGGTTCGAATCCCAGTGAAATCCAAGTAAGTATGCTTTAATCCGGTTTTCAAGTCTGATCCAGGCAACATTTGCTGTTGGGATCAAATGAACGGCACGACTGGGTATCATAGCGAACAACTAGCAGCCCCCTACCTAACTAATGTGGCATTGTGGATATATGCCTCGATGATATGAACCTCGATGTCTAGGTTCGATTCCAAAAAATTATATTAACGGCATTGACATTATATTTCGAAGCATTGACAAGGTAAAGAGTATGCCTGTATCAATATGCAAGGTTTGTACAGTCGATTAATAGGTGATTCCCTAGTTTCTTTCGCCTGTCCACCGTGTCTACATATTTATGTTCTTATGAGGCTCCGTTCCGTGACCTGTAAGTGTTTCGCATAACATCCATAGGCCAGTCTAATTGAGTTCTAGACCTTCTTCGTCTCGTTTCAGATTGTAGTTTTGTTCTATGAACTTCCTAGAGTGTTTAATACGCTCCTGGTTATTCCAAAACGGAATCCTTTGTTTAGTGATCCATTTATGTCCGTTTTATTGAAAACAAGGAATGGAGGGGCCATGGATGGGTAACTGAGCACCTGCCTTGGCTTGTATGTCGGCCCAACTGTATGCAATTTTTGGGCTCTATCCTTCATCTAAGTGCGATCGTTTTTCCACTCCTCTTCATTCGTGTTAGCTAAAGAGGTGGTTCAAAATGCATAAAATATGGTACTACCATTGGATGCATGGTCCCAACGTGAAGAGTACGGTTCTTTATTAAAATCGAAAGAACGCTGTCTGTATCGCCACTTATGTTATTATTATTAAAAGTAATTTTTACTCCTTGCTGAAATTGTAACTCAAGGTTAAATATATATAAGCTGGCTTTTAATGTAAACTCCGCATGGTTTCATAAGGCGTGTTTTATTGAGAATCTATAATCAGCTCAGTTTTGATTCTCAATAAAACGGCCTTTACTCATTTTGATTTATTTATGTCAAAAGTTGGTGGATGTCTTTTCTTTCATGGTATTAGTTGTCAAAATACAAATAAAGCCCCTTTATACTTAATTTCTTGTTAAATGTGTTTTATAATGTTTGCACAAATATGGTTAAAACAAAGGATGGATTACAAATTTTACTTAATTTCTTGTTAAATGTGTTTTATAATGTTTGCACAAATATGGTTAAAACAAAGGATGGATTACAAATTGGATCGGCATTTATACAGGAATTCCGATGACTCTACTGTATTTTCAAGAAGAGTTGTTAGCGACATCTGTGATCCAGTGGTGGTATCTGACTCGTTGGTGTTGCGCCACATTTTGATTCCCTAACACGCTGCAGTCAATTTTGATCAATGAGTAATTTTTGCTCATTTATTTGTTTTGGTGTTGCTTCGCGTCTAAAAGAAATGCTTTTCTGATTGAATAAAACACACCCATAGTCTTTCCGCCTCATATCGGCACTTATTTCACGATCAAAACCTTCAACTTGAAGTGAAGTCCCCCAAAGGCATAAGACAACATTTAGAAAAACAATATTTCCTCAAATCGGTGAGACTCAAGGTTATTATACACTATGCGATAACGCCCTTCGTATTTGCATTGCGGCCAAACTCTTGCCCCAACCTCGAATTGGCGTTAATACAGTCTACATGATTACTTCTAAGTCAACTTTGAAGAATTCACAACATTTGCAAGAAAACTTGCCGAAAGGTGAACTCAATTGCGCGTGTCTGCTGTTGAAAATTGCAGCTATATGCTGATTGCTGAACACTTATCGGCCATGGAAGTCCAAATTGAATCAATTGAAAGCAAGAATGTTATGCCCTCTTCGGCTGTTTAGTAGTCTTAACACAAAATCGATCGGTGGCATTTGTAGGATAAAAAACTGCTCTGCACGGTAATCAGTTTGGAAAGCCTTAAATCGACTCGATTTCCCTAGCTTATTTGTTCTTTTCAGAATTATCTTTCAGAAACTTGCAAGATATTGATTTATGTATTTATTTCTTGTTTTTTTTTTCTCGTAGAAGGCAACAAAGTTCGATATGCCATAAACGGCGTCCCCCGCCATTGAATTGTAGTAAAAAAAGTCACATGGAAACAAGAAATGAAAATGTGTTTGTTTCTTCATAAACAACTCGTATACACAGAGATTCAAAGTGGAATTTCATCACTTGATTGTGACGCTTTAGAGTGAATGGGATGAATCATCATACATAGCTGTCGTTAAACTTTAAGCATTCTGTTGTCGTAGTGATACGATGCCGATTGATCAAGTGATTATTCATCATCGTCATTGGATTGAACAGCATTGATTAAATGAACACGAGTGAAGTCTGTGTTCTCTCTCTTTATCGGAATCTGGTACATCCTAATTTAATCATTTTGCTCGAGATAATTTATTGATCTCGTGATATCTGAGCTAATAGAGAAGCGCGGATCGTTAATTATTGTATTTTTCTGCATTTATCAGCCCGAGTAGTATTTGAAGTTGTTTTGTGCATTTTCCATCACATGATTTGAGTTCAACTCTTCACTTTGGAGGAAGATGAAACAAATTAATTGATGTAGTCATATTTTTTACAACAAAAAAATGACAGGCAATTATCGAAATGAACATTGAAAGTGGTGAATTTTGCCTGAGACTGAAAATAGTTTATTGCGCAGATCGTTAATAACCCAGCTGCGTCTATATTTACTCTTATATTCGACGGGAATAGACGGATTGATTGCTTGCGGTGACAATAATGATCGTTGTTTTAGGAAAATTGAGATCTTTTTTACTAAAATTGTATTTATTGGCATATCATTATCATTTGTTACGCCAATCGGTAAATATTAACTGTGATAAAATGTTTGCTTTATCGTATATCGCACTAAAGTCGTCGCGGGAGTAAAGCACCCAGCCACGATTAACTTTTTGGCAGACAATCCTACTAACTCACCAGGAGCTATACCTAAGCGCAACCAGGTGAATTTTTGAACTTCTTCCAACCACCTCGCCCTTTTTCTGCCAAACGGTCGCTTTGTGGTTGATGGAGTCGCATTGAAGGCACGCCTCGAAGGTCGTGATGATGGGGACATTCGTGCCACGTGACCAAGCATAGCTCTTTCTGTTAGAAGAAGCAGCTGCTCAACATGGAGTTTCTCGCGTATTCACGTGTTTCTGAACATATCCTGGCAACACTCAGAACTTACCTCGAGTAACTATACCGTTTCCAAATCTACAAATCAGCTGTATATCCGTTTGGCATACTCCCACGTGACACTCGAGCACCATTCTTAGCGAAAAAGGGATTTCCTTTGACAACTGCTTTGTTTTATTGATCGAATGCATGTGTGTGATCCTTAAGATTATATCCGGAATGTAATGGTGTTCAGAACCATGTTTGGGCGTCTTCCTTAACGTCGTACAAACACAGTTCGTCCGCCATCTACTTTGTTCTAAAACGTCAATAATATGGGGCCGAGCAGATTGCGTTGCCAACATGAAGTTGCTGCTGGATGTAACTGTATTACAAAGATGAAAAATACGAGTTGTCATTTAAAAAGTTAGCCTAAATTCGTTAAATTGAACCAAAAATAAAAATCATCAAATACTGGTACTTTTAGCGCATGTTACAAGAAAATTAAATAATATTCTTTTCTTTGGCTGGCGTCCGGGTCATGTATCTCAGGTAATATGCCACTCCATTTAGCATGGTATTGCGCTACTTGTTTCCAGTTACACACTGACCCGAGTGAGGCCTTTCAGGATGTGTATGTCCCCAAAGGCGTGGTCTTCATTGACCGCATTGTCGCTCGGGGTTGGAATCGAAAACTTTCCGTACCATGCTTCCGTGCATTTTAGACTAGAGACTGGAACTCGTTTGACCGGATCGATGTCGCTGTACAGTTCGCCTTTCGGTCTCCTCCTCCAGACACCATCAGCACGGATCGAAGATAATGCGTGGATTGTACAATATTATACTTTATATAATCTTGACTTTCCATTAAATTGAACTGCATGCTCACAAACCGTTTCGTTCTTATGACGGTAACGAATTCAATGTTATCCAACTGCGTGCGGTCAAGTGTGAGTTCGATTCGTGGGCGTACATTTGAAACACCTACTCCTTCAAGAACTCTCGGGAAGAAAAGGGAGCCAGTCCATGACACTGCTGTATGATTTTATTCCGCCTCGCATTGTAGCATCGCGTGTACCATCTTTGTAGATTCAAATTCTTGAAATGAGTCAAACGATGGTGGGTTATATGTCCCGATGCTGTCAGCAGGAAATGTCGCAGCATATCGTCCTCAGAGAAATGCGACATGTCTTTGGCAACACCAATTCGAAATGCGCTTTCTTTACTAAAAACGTTCATCGTCTATACTGATCTGCGAATCTCTCGATGTTGAAGTTATGTGCTTGGTCTATTCTTGGTCTCGAAGAGATTGAGGACTAAACAAAGTACTGTGAAACTTTTCTATAGCGTACACCGGCGGCACCATTATGATTGTCCTTTCTGAAGGGGTTCAAATACACGAATACCTTCATACTGGGACCATGACGAATTGTCTGTAAAGAGATGCGTCCCTTATGGAGTGTCCGTACGGAGAAGACCCACTATAGTACCGAAAATGTGTTTTCGAACCGCAACGTGTGTATCTTATTAGTTCTTTTCATTTCGGTATCAAGCAAACTATTATGTAGAAGCAACAATACGTAGTTGTAGTTAAATCTAGGACTTTGTAGTACAAAATTACGGTAACTAAGCAATGGCACTCAAGGGGCAAAACATAACATTTAATTTCTCTCTGAGATTGAGATGGGGCTCAAATGAAATTTCGCCAATGTAGACTTTGACTTTGCATAAATTTCTAAAATTAATCTTATCTAAGGAATGTGAGCTATTTTCTGTTATATTCCATCTTGGAGACATGATATACAAGTTGGTGTATGGTTATTAATGAAAATCAAGGAAACTGGTTAAGAAACTGATTGAAATCATTCCACAGATTTTATCTGCCTGTTTTATCTTGTTCTTTATCAAAAGACATACGCAAATAACGGAGATTATCGAAATATATATACGGCCATATTTTCTCATCGGTCTCTCAAGCAAGATTGTGTATCAAAAAAAAAATCAAAACCGAACGTAATCTACGATCAAAATTATGATTGGCGTGACCAAACATTGTTTTTGATTTAATATACAGTACTTCAATCAGCATAACATTTTCACATCACATAGATCGGACGTACGTTCTCTTGGGTAAATGTTTTACAATAAATGACTTTACTTAATGAAGGCAGCGACCCTTGAAGCAAGTCCTTGAGAAGTTAACCGAGACAAAACCTGACTGACTGACTGACTGACTGACGTTCCTGTATCTACATACACAATTTGTAATTGTATATAATGCACTAATGAGAAGATGTAGATTCAAGTTGTGTGTATTAAATAGAGTTCAACGGCCATTCGCTTGAGTGATGTCGGACTGGGCATTTCACAAAACCTTGGGTTAAATCGGATTTAACCGATTTGATGGTTTGGTTATGTGCTTCGTGTTTCGATTGATGTCCATGTGTTATGAGTGTGTGCCGGTTAAGAATAAATGTAGTAATATTTTTCTTAAAATGGGATTTCATTCATGAGCTCACAGAGTAGGCTGTTTGAGAACACTGCGGTGTATCGCTCTTGTGACATTGCAGTGTCACAAGGTTATGCAACATAGAAATAGGTGTGTCTACATTCCTTCTCGAAGATGACTCACTCGTGAAAAAGGGGATGTCGAACTTCTCATGGCATGTGTCACACGGGACGATAGATAGTCTGATATCATATTTGGCAACTGCTAGAAACATGATTGCCTAGCTTCAAGTAGAGGCAAACTATTCTGTTGCCTGGTGGTACAAATTAGTCTAGGGGGTAGTTCTGTTTCCAGCTTAACAATATAATTGGAAACTATGTCTACTTCATTTTAATACAGAGCTAATTTCGGTTTCGATTATAATTGCCTCACGGTCGCTAGCGCATGAGATACAAGAGCATGAATCACATGAACAATACGCAACAGGATGCCTTAATTAACTGGTAGACACATTCAGCTTAGACCTTTCAATTGCCTATACATTCTTATGTTTCGAAGTCTTGGCAAATACCTCAGAGATGTGCCCGAATCGGGGGCAGGGTTGAATGTTTTTTACCATATTTGTGTATCAATCTTAAGTGGAAGATAAAAAGCAATTTATATCGAGTTCCTAATTTAATGAATAAATACAATAAGATATCAAGGAGATAGACAGAGAGAGAGAGTAAAAACGCACTTGTCGAATTGCGTCAACGTCGACGTGTAAAGTTTTTCGCACTTAATATGACTGACATCCTGACCGCACGCTCTGCTAGACTTGAATACATTTCGTTTCGCAAGGCAACAGATAAACTGTCTAAATTTGTTTTGTAAACAGGAGGTTCCCCGACACGATAAGTGTAACGAACAAATTATATTTCGAATTTATTTATAAGCGTTAGCATTTCGTCTGCACCTAAATCTATATGACCCAGAATGAATGGGCGAAAATATTGCTCGAATAAAGTGTCAAAATAGATAAACCACTCTCCAACACACACCGAATATTACACCAATTCAGAAACGAATCGGACAACAAAAAGTGGCAGAGGAGCAACGAAAAAAAAAAAACGCAGTCAGGCACAGGCAGGCAGTAAGCAATCTTGTGTCTCGGGGCACGATGATAATGATTATCTTTGAAATCATTGTGATATTCTCTTTTACAAGCTATCAAGACAAATTGTGTTCTTGATTGTGTACCTACGTCGAGGCAGCACTCACTAGCTTAACAATCTAACATGTGGGGACAATATAATTCAAATAAATGCTTACCGCCTCGTACTTAACCTCCCAACTTTACACCGGGCAGGTCACACAGTTACACATCCCAAGTGCACATGCATTGTTCTATCCGCTATTGATTTTTCCCATGGTTTCGCCTTTACAAAACGTGGTTACGTAACCGCCTTGCGAATTGGCAAATGGAAAAAAAGCACAAACCTGCGGAGGAGTGATTTGTAAAGCAGAGAAGTGAAAATGTACATTATAATTCCTAATGATGCGGGGAAAGCAAATTAAACGCACAACAATTGGTTTTTTCCGGGCTGAAATTTATTCCATTTTCGCTCGCTCCCTGCCATCGCGGTTGCCTATAATAGCCGACAATGGGTATAGCCGCAGCAGCTTGACTAGGCTAGGTCGGCCGACGGGCCTAGGCACTACACTAAGTTGTTGCTAGTGCCTTTTGCTGTTGCTCAAGCTGCCGCCTCCCACGAGCATCACACCGATTTGTTGCTCTGGAAAATTTCTCGTATTTTTCAATGTTTCTTGTTCCTTTTCGGTTTTCTTGTCAGCCGGCTGGGGCTGGCTGTGCGGTTGAAGAAATCTGTTAATTACCAGGGCAGACAAAAGATTTCTTCCTTCAATTTCAATTGGTGTTAATTAATAAGAATTACAAATAATTTAAATTCACGGCTACTTTTTTGTCATGGCAAATACTTGTGTGAGATGTGAGTTAAGAAACATATCCACTTGGAACAGTAACTATGGAAATATGCGTACAGTCAATCAGTCAGTATAATCAATGACGGAGGGAAGTAACTCTCACTCTTTGTGCGATTGCAAGACAGTTGCGCAACGAAAACGATGTGACATCACTGGCGGTGTTGTTCCCTTCTCTGTGACGTAAGTCGATATCAATGTCAATCTGACAGCAACAATGTCGATTATATTTACAATCAGATACATCACTGATAGTGAATATGTGAAGAATCTCCTCATGTTCAAAGATTGCACGGTAAGCGGGGGTTGAATTGAAATGGACACTTTAATAAGTAGGACAAACAACTCTCAAGTACAATGAATTTCCTCGTGCACGCAAAAAGGTCTATAAAAACATTTTAGATACACTCACATCTGATATTGTTGAGCAAACAGCAGCGAGACGGCCGGTAATCGATAAACGCAAAATCGGCAAAACAAATGATGTCAATCTCACTTATGCTTTTGGTTAGCGCTGATTAGCGTGATAAATACGTTTTTATTGAAATTAAATGTTAATATGTAGTTTAAACTAACGTAATCATTTGAATTGAATGTACCGCCGTCACAGCCAGACGACGCACGATAAGGACTGTACAAAAATACTTTCTTCTTAAAAAAATCTCTTCCTTGTTACGTAATGTCTGTGATATCTTAAACGTTCCATCAAGTTGTTACAGTTTCTGTTTTGTTTAATGTGGAGTCTATGAAAATCGTTGAGTCATATGCAGGCGAGGTTTGAAATTCGTCTTTTAGTGGACAAACCTTGAACAAGTTTTCGGTCGGAACCTTATCAATCTTGTTCATTTTTGTCCGAAGAATTATATACGTAAACGCCTATTAACGTGCGCACATACAAAGTTGTAAACCAGAAATTTGCATAATCAATGACTCATGGCATTAATTATTTGACGTGTCCATTCTTTCGACTAAAACTCCACTGAAGTTCCCAATTCCTGAGACTGGCAACTGTGACTTCTGAAAGCTTTCGTGATAAAACAGATATAACACAGTATAACACTTTCACAAAAACGCAATGAGGGGCGAGGAATATAAAATACATTTAATCAGCAAACATTCCTTCAACTGCATCAGCGCCCCATTGACAGGATCCAACTATCTTATCTCACTGATAGACATGCGTTTAATCCTGTTGATAGGGGAGTGTTTTTTATTCATTTATACCCTTACACCGATTATGAATTGTAGAAATCGGCAAGGTTTATACTTGCAATAATCTCTCAAAGCAGAAAAAACAAAAAACCACCAGTCAAAGACCACCGATTGCTTAACAGACGTAATTAAGATTAATTTTTGACACAATACCAAGATACGGAGTTTCCGATATGTTTTTTGTTTTTATAGAGCAACTAATTCAGCATGAATGCCATATTAAGATCTTATTGGATTTAAAGCAAACAAATGCGGTTCTCGCCCGGAAACAATAAACCTCCAAAGAATCGATACATATTAGCCATCGGCTTATCACTAATTAATAAATTAACATCAAATTGAAGTGCGAATTGGATCCATTTAACCAAGCGAGACTGATGGTGTTTTTTTGGTTCTTCGCTGTGTGTTTTTGTTTAAGCGCCGTCGATAGTTATTAAATATGGTACTGGAAAACCAGTTATACAAATTGTGATTTTCATTTGAGATCCAGTTTGTTCCAGACTAACGAATTACAATCTTGCTTATCGCAATCTTCTGTACTTATGATTTGTTTTCTTATCACACATTGACTTGATTTTCTATTTGCCGAAGAGATCCTTTTGTTATTTATATTTTTAACCGTGTCTGAGCAATGGATTATGTTCATCATTCTTTTCGCACACAACTTCTTGGCAACCAAATGTGAGATGAATGCAATCATTGTTTTGCTGTATGCATTGGAAAAGTTGGTCTTGTGAAGAGTTTTATTGCGTTAGATTAAGTTTCACTGATGCATTGCGTTTGCAGAATAAAAGAATGCATAGAGAGTGTGATGTGACGTGGAATTGAATATATGATCATCAGAGTCATTAAGGTGCTTTTTTGATGTATCTTCTGGGAATTGTCTTCAAAAATTAAATGAAAGGGGGGATTCCAGAGCTTAGTGTCTATATTCAGAGAAGCGGTAATCACTCTAAAAATAATAAAAACTGGACGGATTTATTTAAAACAAGCTGCTTTTGTGCTTTTGAACAATTTGTGTGTATTCATCCTGTCGTTGAAGCTTGATTTTTTGGCCATCAGTGAAGGATTTGCTAGAATTTTTATTCACGGATGGTTACAGTTGTACACACTTAGATTTACGTACAGTCTCCTCCCTCTAAGTCGAACTTTCACGGGACATAAACTTAAAACTGAAAGGGAATTGACTGTATTTTTTAATTTGAAAATTAAGGAATTACTGTAGAATCTCGGAAACATATTCTATAAGATGAACGACTTTGTAAGACAACTTTCTTTCGGAAGACCAGTTTTTATTTTAAGAAAAACGTCTATTTTAGTCCTTTTATTAACAATTTTTCTTTTTTGTTTGTATATACACTCATTCTAATTTGATTCTCGAAAGGATGTTTGTTCTTTCTAAGATTCTACTGTATCTCCATTTTGTGGTGGATGGGGAATAGTTTAAAACTGGAACAATCGAGTTAATGTTCTATTAAATTCCCTGAAATAAATAGTCGATTAAACACCTCGTTCTCAAATCGAATCTACTCGCTTCGCAGGATAAACAAAAAAACAGCTTAAAATTAATATCTTTTTCCTCCCAGCAACTATGGAAGAAAACAGAAGAAATATGTTCGCTTACATAACATGATGCACGCCCTTTCGCTGTGGATTAAATCGGTTGAAATTATCCGAATGCAGAAAAAAACTGCCTCTCCCCCATGTCTTACAGAGGTTTCCTCATTTCATTTCATACTATAGCTAACCACAATCACACACAACAAAACAAAAGAAAAAATCAATAATGTTTAACATGACCTACACAAAAGCTAATGCGTTAACTCTTCCCTTGTTTCACCCTCGAGCCTCGTGCTTACGGCAAGTGACTAACGCTTGTATCGAACTTAGCGATGTTAGAAAAACGTGTTCGTTTGTAAGTTCAATATACAATTCACATACAACCATCGAACGAATCGAAAATTATGCAACTCCATCCAAAAAAGAAAAGTCTATATGTATAATTTCCAGACTTTTTGGAGACTTCTCGTCCTTTGGCCCATGATCAATGAGCACAGACTCGGAAAATGACGAAAAAAAAAATAATAATGAACACAGTTCGCCAACCCTGTCTCTTCCGTTTTTTTTTTTTCCTGTAGGTTCGGTTACATAAGGACGAGGCCGGCCCATGTTTTACGTAACTACTTGCTTTTCCAGCACCTAAGTCGTTACCGTTGCCAAAAAGGATATACACATTATATCACATAATATACTCCACTCCTCCAAAGGAGAAGGACGAAATGAGTACCGTCATTTGGTGACATTTCCCATCAGGGCTTTTGCTGTACACATTGTTTCCTTTTGTTGGAACGGGCCCCCTCTCTATGTACTAACAACGAACAAATCGTGGGAAAAAATATAGGTTAGGTCTTCTTTCGATATACCATAGTAAGCTGAAGTTTTATTCGGTTTAGAGCTTTTTATTTCAGGCTGGATGGTGGTATGCGCAATGCCAACTTCAATTATGTAACTTGTGGGAAAAAAAAAATAAATGTCTTCCATTACAACATGACCTGTGGGTGGATGGAAAATGTTCAAAATCTAGATAATGACTGTCATTTAATTGCATTTAGATATATACTAGGGATTATCACTAAGACTGTCCTCAATCAAACATTTTTCGAGTTTATCGACTTTTCTCTAAAGAAGAGGAGGAAAATAGAGGTTGAATAGGGGGAAGCTTTACGCGGAGAATAGTGTCCTACTTCGTATAGGAGAAGAAAAAAATGCATAGTGACATGCGCTATTTGAATCTCAAAAGCCTTCTCATTCTCCTCCCACGGATACCTCCAATATTTCAAATGAAAGGACATGAGAACGAAGAAGATGAAGAGAAAAATAATGAAATACCCCATTAATATCCGTTTTGACAAACTATGATTATTGATGGCTTTCTGGTCATGACTGAAGGCTTTGCCAAAACTTGTATTCAAGGATTACGGCTCTTAAACATATGCAAATGTATACACACTGTTTTTTTTCTGTCATTAATACTATTTATAAAAATCTCTCTCCCATTGCCAATTATGACGCATTGTGACGTCACACTTTTAGCGCAATCGCATATAGCGCCAGAAAGCATGGTTCCAATAGAAAAAAAACGCCCGATCGAAAAATAACAACAACCTTCATAAAACACGAAAAAAAAAGAAATACGAAATTTATATGATTTTGTTTTCAAAGAAAAAATAAAATATATTAAATACGGCATTGCTGGCTGCAATCGTTGATTTTTTATTTTTCGGTTTTGATTAAAAGATACAGCAATTCCACTTAGATACATAGATACACGCTCTGGCTGAAAGCTTTTTCGCAAATTCGCTTCATTTCGATGTGTTATACAACGGTGTATGAAAATTTCTCACCCCTACGAATGGAAAAAAGCCCGCTGTGTTGGTAGTACACATGGGGGAGACAAGAATATGTGTTATCAGCGCTTACTATTATACCGGTTCTTTGGTTCAATCTCTAGTCTATCCATATCTCTCTCACTCTCTCTCCCACTCACTCTCGTGTGAGTGTTTCGCACACAAACCAGAGCAATCAATTTATACGACCGACCGAGTTGTTTTTATTTCATTCGCTTTTTCGTTTTGTCCGTGCTCTGGTGGTGGAAAATTTCTTGAAAGTTTTCTCGAAATTTACGGCGAAAAGCTTAGTACGGACGGCATCTAGAACTTCAGTCAGTCGAGCGCTGATCCCGAAGTGAAAAGGTCGCGCGTTGTGGTCGTTGATACGGTTAGTTAAGTTCCAACACTGGCAAACTCTCTCTCTCTCTCTGTGAATTAATATTTAACAAAGAAAGAAGAAAAAGAAAAATCAACGTTTTTTTTTATTTTTTTTTTTGCATACCCTTAAGCTTTAGTATAAAGCTTATAGAGTACAACTAAAAATTTTCATTTCTATTTTAGAAAGAGTCGAAAAGCAACTAAACCAAATAAGAGTTCTGCATTTCCGCGAATCCAAAGGGGTGTTTTAACCCCTCTAATATAGAAAAAATATAATAATTCTTCTGTGAACTTATTGTGTAATAGTGTAAAGTAGTATTAAAAGGTATCTCATCCTATTATTTTTTTTTCTTTTCTGAAATTATCTACAACAGTCATGCCATTTGATGTTATATTGTTTTTCATTTCTTTTTAATCTTTCGATGCATTGTGAAGTGAACGTTTTTGAAAAGTGTCTTGTGTAAAAGTTTGTCGAAAACAGAAAAATTAAAAAAAAAAACAAGGATTTACCACAACATTTTTGAGTGATTTGCTTTTCTTTGCTTTTTTTTTGTTGAAAATAATTGTTAGAATTTTAGGACACTCAAAAATACTATAATAAGTAAAAAAGATACTATATATATGCATTTGAAAAGTTGATATTAGGTGGTACCTATTTATTACAAGCAGATACACACAAAGCTCAACAGACATCTATGTATTTCTTTTTCCATTCGGTATTGCAGTACCTACTATGTAGATTACAAAAAAAAGTCTCAAATGCACAGGTTGCGTAATATCGTCCTTTTGACGGTAGTCTGCCTGCTTTGAAGAAGATCTTTCTTTTTCAAATTTTTAAGCGAAAAACAAACAGAAAACATCTCAAAAAAATCAAAAATTTTCTCTTCACTAGCCAATTGGAAGTTGCACAATAAAAAAGAAAGACAGAAAACGATCCGAATACAAGTGAATATATTTATATATTTGCTCTGTACAAGTGTTTCGCTAAGAAGCTAATTAGAATTTCAATTATTGGAATATGAGTAACCAGGTAGGTGTTGTGTTTTATTCTATATTTCTCACAACTCTGTCTCTAAATGTATATCTTCAGAATCCATAAAAAAAACTTCTCTTGCAACAACAATTTTTCTGTAATATACTAAAAACTAAAAAAAAAATCAATAATTTGCCGTGTTGAGGGACATATTACAGCCAACCACCCACCCACGCGCCCATCCTATTTGGAGAAAAGAAGGTGCGGCGGCGGATCTTTTTTTTTTTTTCCTCCAAATGATTACGTTATCCTTTCGTATCAGTTAGTAACCATCGACATAATGAAGTTAACCTTTGACTTTTCCGAATTATGTCAGAGTTAATAGTTATTTCATTCACCTCGCTCTTCTCTTCTTCGTCACATTTGATGGCTCTCCTCTCTTAATGGTATCTGATTTTTTTTTCCACAAGACACAAATGTATACTCGAATGTCCTTTGCGCATGTTGGATATCTGCGGTTAACCTACAAACGTACCTTGAGAAAAATGAAAAGAAGAAGAAAAAAAAAACGTGACGTGACGACAAATCTCACAAGGGGATTCCTAAAATCCTACGTCCATAATTTACGCCTCTCACTCCCCGGAGTCGGGGAATAAAGAATAAATTTACATTTCCGAATGTCGCCGGGTTAAAACCAGTTTAAACCACTTGATCACGATGTTTACCTGTGAACACAGTCCAGTTTTCTTGTATGGAAACGTCATTATATATGCGGCATTGTGCAAGAAACTCACTCATTATTGCTGTAGTTATAGAAATTCTTAGAGTTAAGAATAACAAAAACAAAGCCCACATTTTGATTAAATTTCTTCTCCCTATTTTATTTGTCGTTTTTGTCATGGAAACTTTCCATTGTAAGGCATCAGTTGTGCATTCCAAACTAGTACAAATGAATGTCATTCATTTGGATTTGCTATGCAGGTGATGATGATGATATAGACGACGTCGTTGACCGACAACGACGAAAAACGTGCACTGTCCGCACAATATCAACACAACACAGATGCTTTACACATATTCGACATGTATTCATATTTGTTTATAAGTCTCAAGCAGAAATGGAAAAACTGGTTTTTGCGTTGATTGTGTTCTGTTGTATATATATCCATTTCCAAGTTCAATGCAATTCAAATTTGTCAAAATGTCACACACAAATGAACTACCTTAATCGAATAAGGATGGAAGATGTGAGGAATAAAACTAAATTGCTGAACCATGAAAATCAAGATCAGCACAAGCGAACGTTCATGAATGCCGACACTGTTACTAACTGGCATGCACTCGTAGCGGCTAATAAGTTTGCCCAGACTTGAATCTGAATACAAAAGCGATTCTCCAACTGGCGCTGTGAGGGCAAACGGAGGAAAAACAAGAAAAAAAACCTCATTTGTTATGTGGATTAAATTAGTTTGTTCTTTAGTTACACGGGGACTTGTAATTAGAGAGGAAGTGAGAACTTGTCCTTTCTTTTTGTTTGATTTTGCAAACAAGCCACACAATCTAAACCATCATAAACTTGTTTCGCATCATTGAACGTAGCACAGTTGGATTACATTGAGACTGACCGTCGCGTCGTGATCGTGTGTTTCATTCATATTAGGGTGATCATGAATTGAATTCTTAAATAGTCCAAGCGCACAAAGCGACCGAGTTAATTGATGTGTCGAACCCCCAACTTATTCAATTTATCAATACAACCAAATTAAGTACCTATTCTAGATCAGCATTGACTGGCAGCGGGTATGAAACATGTTTTCATGCTGCCGGTCATAAAGTTCCATGTTGATTGCACTTTTATATATTGAATTTAGTATACATATTATGTAGATATATAGAGGGTATGTTTTTTGTGTGTGTTACAGTAGTGTTTTCTTTCGTGTGTATGCAGGTTGTATAGAGAAGGCCAAAACCAAAAAGACAAAAAAAAATACCAATCCGTGTTCTAGTTCGTCGGTACCTACTATTTAATCGATTACATCTGCTCCTTCCAATTGTGTATCATCAAGGGCTATTTAACTAAGTAAGATATCGACTCTACGAAAATGATATAAAACATTTTTTCCAGTTTAGTCAAGGTCCCTCTCACATCAGGTTTGTGACAGTAAGCCAATTCGCCGCTTACAGCAATCATTCCCATTCTCCGTTTGCTTTTACTTGTTAAATTGTTTGTTTCTTTTTTAGTTTTCTTTTCTGTTTCTGTGTGTGTTTTTGTTCATGAAATTAAACATTTAAGGAATATCGCGTCAAGAAGCGATTACATAACACAAGTACACTTGACATTTTTATACACGCCGCCGCGATGATGATGATGAGAACCTACATTTTCATTCACCGCCATAACGCTGCCGTGTTGTGTCCCTCTAATAAGTGTTCTAAAATTAGGCCGCCAGAAAAATCAATACAAATGTTGGAAGAATGAATTTCCTTCTCGCTCGCTAAGGTTAGAAAATGAGAGCACATGAATGTGTGGCATGTTCAAGTGAGGAGGACAAAAAAAAAAAACAAACTGTAAATACGAAAGGAGAACAAACACAAAACGCACTCCAATGATGAGTACTTAATGACAGTGAATAAGAACAATAAGCCTGAAATGACAAATAAATGTTGAACCAGATATAAACACGCACATGTTTAATTGGTTACAATTTCATTTCTCTTTCGTTATAACTGAAATTGTGAATGTGTCCTTTTGTGTTAATCACAACTTAATGTTCAATTTATATATTACAATGTCATCCTTTCAATTGGCACGAATATCAAAAATAATGTAAAAATTATTTTGGGCATGCGCCGGCATTTTTGTGTGTCGTTTTTTTTTTCCGTATATTTCTGTGAAAGGAAGGCAAAACTGTAATTGGATGTTTGCTCTTTAAAAGTTAAAAATAAAAGAAAATACGAACGAGCGCGCTCTAAATTGCCATCAAACAGTTTGTAGACGACACGAGCGAAATTTCTGTTCATATTTCTTGTTTTCAAGTTTATCCTTTAAATAGGTATCCGCTATTGTATCTCGCATACGTACCTCCGGTATTTTCATTTTCAATGTTGGATGAGTACATTTCGACTCACTTGAAGTTTACTCTGAACTTGAACGAAAGATGGATACAGTTAGTGGCATCTTTGCCGAAAGAATATGAAAATGATGCAATTGTCATGATGCTGAAAACCAGAAACATAAAAAAAATCAGACGTCATTACTTGTCATCATATTATTTATCTATTCGTGTTCAAATTTGCAACAAAATTTATTATAGCTTGCTAAAGCACATTAACCGAAGTGACACCTTCGCATTAAAGTGAATCTGATTCAGTGATATCTACTTCGTTTGAAAACTTGAAACGCTTGACAAGTCGCCACGTGAGGCTCTTCCAATGAACATTAACATACTGTGTGTTAACTCCTCGCTATTTAGAAACCATGAGTTTCGTTTCTTCCCAGAGGTCGCTGCGAGGAGGTTGTATGTCAACCTGACATGTGCTTCACAGGGATCTCGCCACACTAGGAGCAATCATCAACTTTATCCTGAACGCACTGGCAAAAAAACCTCCGAATAGTCCTAATATTTGGTAAAGTGTCGTTCTAAACACACGAGTACTTCAACTCACTGTACTTTCTGTAAATCAACCAATCCATCGATTTGTTTATTTTCTTTACCCTGTTTCTATGATTTCTTTAGGTGCTTGGTCCAATTAGACTTATTCCCTTCATCACAAAGTCTCGATCATACCAAATTAGTTTCATGTCCTACCAACGAATTAGCAAAAAAAAACCCAAAAATTCATCTCCAATGTCAACCGGTGTATATGTGCACCACCTTGTCTCGTTTTTGCATTGAGGTTTCGTTTTGTTATTGTTGTTGCTGTGTTGTTTGTTATGAATCACTTTTTTTTGCCTTTGTTTAAATTGTTTTGTTTTGCTTGTTGTTTTGTTGTTGTGTTTGTTTTGTTATTTTTTTCTTTTTTCTTTCATTCATATTTCTCATTAGCATGGGAGAGCTGACTCTTATAGAGTCGCCACAGTCATTCCAACCGAAGATGATAATATTACAGCGGATGGTCAATATAAGGTAATATACTCATTTTTTTGTTTTTTCTTTTTTTATTTGTTCCTCATTTATGCTTATCACCAAACCATTTTACATACATACAAATTACTACATGCCAAAATTAAAAAAAAAAACCATGTTACATCACGAATCTCGGAACTCGACTTATGAGTGACTATTAAAATCGGATTACAATCTGTTTTTGCTCACGTCTATGTAGATTTTCAAGTTTGTGTGTACACATAAAACGGGCGGCAGCAGAATAATTAGAAAGCTTGGTGTCTGTGATTTTTTTAAAAACAATTTCTCTGCTTCTTTGATTTGATTGTGGTCAATTCAATTCATTGAGTAAAACCTACGAAAACGTGTAAGACATTTTGAATTAGTCCATTCAACTTTGGCAGATGTACAGCCCAAAGCTGCTGCCAATCAGACAAAATCAGAATAAATAACCTTTTTTTCGCGGTCTTAGAAGCTTGGCAACTTCATGCCAATCAAGTTTTTCGAAAAGAAAAAAAACGAAGAAAAACATCAAATGTTTAAAGTCTGCCTGTATGCAAAAATACATATATGTAAACAGTGGGAGAGTGATCTCTTAAAAATAGTCTCGACATGTCTCGTACTCGCATAGAATTTTATTTTGATGAATTTTGTTGGATGTTTTGTGACCATCTAAATATAGATGCAGACGAAAAAGACACATAAAAGCAACACCACGTACACACAGTGTCTGTCGCGGTGCACACCGATTCATCGTGACGAGGTCACAAATCCTCAGCAAATTAGAAATCACAGGAAGCACAGATGAAGCAAAACAATTATCCTACTTTCTCAAAGGGGATTGATTTTTATTTAAAAAAGAAAAAATAACAGAATGCTAAACCAAACAAAAAGAAGACATTTGCGTTACCATGCGAATTGGAGCACACACCCATCGATCAATTGGAATTCGTCAGAATTTACCTAATTCATTTGCTCGTTTGGTTTTTGTTTTTGTTTTCGTTTTAATCGTCTTTCGTATATATGTTTGTATGTTGTTTTGTATTATACCGAAACCATTCTTGTGTAAAAAAAAATAAAGGTAAGACAAACCACCACCCTATCCTATTATCATACGACGGTAAGTTGGTTCAGCAGCATATTGCAATCGATGAAAGGAAATTTCTGAGCTTTCTTAAGCACACAGAATAGAGTTTATATTAGTGTCAGAAATAGTAAATCAAATGGCATGATGGTGGTTAAGTATAAACGATTAAAATACAAAGAAATGCACACTGGAATGTAAAAACTCATTCAGACAGCGACGACGATGACAGAGAGATAAGATAGCAACTAGATGCTCTAAATGATGTTTTCCTAGATTACTATACCTATCTCTCTTAATAATTATTTGCTTGAAAATTAGCAAACAATTTACAATGAGTTTTCTACATGAAGGTGCCTTCAACTTTCTAAACTTGTTTCATTAACGATCATTTTTATGTTTGTTTATTTCCAAAAAAAAAATAGTCAAAACGCAAAATGCCACCTAAAAAAGGAGGAGGACCTGCCAAAAAGGAGAACTTGGATGACTTAAAACAGGAGTTAGATATTGATTATCATAAAATCTCACCGGAGGAACTGTATCAACGATTTCAGACACACCCGGAAAATGTAAGTCCCAATCAAACATAACCAAACAACCTCTCTTAGGTATATTGTGTATAAGATCAATCAAATATTAGTCAGTTATTCAATAAAAGAGAATACTCAAATATTACTCATCGCGCCAGGCAACGTGAATTACTGTGTACACTCAATAAAGCCATTAGCGCGAATTAAAGGTATTATTTTATTTTTTGTTTGACACCGTTTAATCAGAAAATTAAACATGTTGCAAGTATTCGTGACTGAGTGAGATCATGACTTGTATGAGAAGAGGACGGTTTTTGGAACATCAACTTGCAGTGGCTGTTTTTGTTAGACAAGGGTAAATGGACAATTTCAAGGATTTCAATGAATTCCAAACTGATTACGCTGCGGTCTAGTTAATCAATTAAGGCATTCTCAAATGTTTGTTGTGACACGAATGTGACAGAGATTCTCTTCTTCTAAAAATGATTATATATTTTTCTCCACGACTGTAGATGAACGTCGGATATCATATCTGTTTTTTTGAACACGTTTTAACGTTTTTAAGCACTCGCAATAAAATAGCAAACAAAAGTCCATTTACATTTTTCTCAGGAGTTTCTTAACGAGCGAAGAGATTACACCGCGTATTTCAAGCAGCTTTCTCGATTCCTCTTGGGAACAAGACGAATGTGTGATGAGCTTATTCAATTTTTTACCTGTTCATGTACAAAACGTCAAGATAAGGCCGTACACTGAACGCAGACTGTACATGCTTGTGCAATTTGGTTTTCCTTGTGAGCTGAAATTCACACCTTTTTTTTCGCAAAAGGGCATTTGTAAGCGATCGTTTACGAGTAAACATTTGTTTCAGTAGTACAATAATGCAAGAATCTTTTGAGTTGATTGATTTCCTTCATCGTTATCTGTTCTTTTCGGAAAACGACATCACATGTAATCAGCTAGTGGTGATATGGAATAGAAATAAAGTTTCATAATCAAATCATGACAAATGCTCAAATGTATGCAAAAGTTGTACACTAATCGTGTGCTGAATTCTGCGCGCTAAATGAGACGGGGCAAGAAGTGTTGTTGCTATGAAAAGTCGCCGGAAATAATGTATGTTGTTGAGAGCTTAGTATTCAGCAAAAGTGTTGTTCAAGGATGCAAAAGCACTGTTCTGGCAACCCCCAAACGTCAAGCGCTGTACTTTAACTAGGATTACATTATGTCAAAAAGAGTAAAAATGGCAAAAGATATATGGAACCATCTACCTGCCGCTACTTATGCCTTCAAAATAGCGATCGTATCTGGAGAGAGAAAAAGATTAGATAATTATTAATGCATTGCAGCATTTAATTACGCATCGAAATCAATGTCACCGAATCACATTTCAATTCATATAATCTAATTGATTCTTATTTGTTTGTTTCTTTTTTATTTATTAGGGTCTCAGTCACGCTAAGGCCAAGGAAAATCTTGAACGAGACGGACCAAATGCTTTAACACCGCCAAAACAAACTCCCGAATGGGTTAAGTTCTGTAAAAATCTGTTCGGCGGTTTTGCCTTACTTTTGTGGATCGGTGCCATTCTTTGTTTCATTGCCTACTCAATTCAAGCAAGTACGAGCGAAGAACCATCCGATGATAACTTGTATTTGGGTATTGTACTTGCTGCTGTAGTTATAGTTACTGGCATTTTCTCATACTACCAGGTGAGATTCAACTTGGACAATTCTCTCTCCTATCATACTTAAACGTTTTTCTTTGTCTCTCTTGTGATAGGAATCGAAAAGTTCCAAAATTATGGAATCTTTCAAGAACATGGTGCCGCAATTTGCTACTGTGATCCGAGAGGGTGAGAAACTAACTCTGCGTGCTGAAGATTTGGTATTGGGTGATGTTGTTGAAGTTAAATTTGGTGATCGTATCCCCGCCGATATTCGTATTATTGAGGCCCGTAACTTCAAGGTGGACAACTCATCGTTGACTGGTGAATCTGAACCACAATCGCGAGGACCCGAATTCACACATGAAAACCCCCTGGAAACTAAGAATTTGGCATTCTTCTCTACAAACGCTGTTGAGGGTACCGCTAAGGGTGTTGTTATCAGCTGTGGTGATCACACTGTGATGGGACGTATTGCCGGTTTGGCCTCTGGCTTGGACACTGGAGAGACTCCAATTGCCAAGGAAATCCACCATTTCATTCATTTGATCACCGGTGTCGCTGTGTTCCTGGGTGTTACATTCTTCGTTATTGCCTTCATCTTGGGTTACCATTGGTTGGATGCTGTGATCTTCTTGATTGGTATCATTGTCGCTAACGTACCAGAAGGTCTGTTGGCTACCGTAACAGTGTGCTTGACTTTGACTGCTAAGCGTATGGCTTCGAAGAATTGCTTGGTAAAGAATTTGGAAGCTGTAGAAACTTTGGGATCAACCTCGACAATTTGCTCTGATAAGACCGGAACTCTGACTCAAAATCGTATGACTGTCGCTCACATGTGGTTCGACAATCAAATCATTGAAGCCGATACTACTGAGGATCAATCTGGTGTACAATACGACAGGACCAGCCCTGGATTCAAAGCCTTGTCCCGCATTGCGACCCTCTGCAACCGTGCCGAATTCAAGGGAGGTCAAGATGGTGTGCCAATTTTGAAGAAGGAAGTCAGTGGTGATGCTTCTGAGGCTGCTTTGTTGAAATGTATGGAATTGGCTTTGGGCGATGTGATGAACATCCGCAAGAGGAACAAGAAAATTGCTGAAATTCCATTCAACTCCACCAACAAATATCAAGTATCTATTCACGAGACCGAAGACCCCAGCGACCCACGTTATCTGTTAGTGATGAAGGGTGCCCCCGAACGAATCTTGGAACGTTGCTCAAGCATTTTCATTAACGGCAAGGAAAAGGTTTTGGATGAAGAGATGAAGGAGGCATTCAACAATGCTTATTTGGAATTGGGAGGCTTGGGCGAACGTGTGTTGGGTTTCTGTGATTTCATGCTGCCATCTGACAAATACCCCACTGGATTCAAATTCAATACTGATGAAGTTAACTTCCCCATCGATAACCTCCGATTCGTTGGTCTCATGTCCATGATTGATCCTCCCCGTGCTGCTGTGCCTGATGCCGTCGCCAAGTGCCGATCTGCTGGTATTAAGGTTATCATGGTTACTGGTGATCATCCAATCACTGCAAAGGCTATTGCCAAGAGTGTGGGAATCATCTCCGAAGGAAACGAAACTGTTGAAGATATTGCTCAACGATTGAACATCCCTGTATCCGAAGTCAACCCACGCGAAGCCAAGGCTGCTGTTGTTCATGGTGCTGAACTTAGGGAAGTGTCCTCTGATCAATTGGATGAAATTTTAAGATATCACACTGAAATCGTATTCGCCCGTACCTCACCCCAGCAGAAGTTGATCATTGTTGAAGGTTGCCAGCGAATGGGTGCTATTGTCGCTGTAACTGGTGATGGTGTCAATGATTCGCCTGCTCTGAAGAAGGCTGATATTGGCGTTGCTATGGGTATTGCTGGTTCTGATGTGTCCAAACAGGTACGATCAAAATAGAGAGATCTTTGTAATTGAGATCTTTATTCAATATGTTATTTTAGGCTGCTGACATGATTTTGCTTGATGATAACTTCGCCTCAATTGTCACCGGTGTCGAAGAGGGTCGTCTGATTTTCGATAACTTGAAGAAATCCATTGCTTACACACTTACGTCGAACATTCCTGAAATCTCTCCATTCTTGGCCTTCATCTTATGTGATGTTCCATTGCCCTTGGGAACTGTAACAATTCTCTGCATCGATTTGGGAACTGACATGGTAAGTTTTAGCTTTAGTGGAGATCAGTTTGATAACGATTAGGAGACAAACAAATATTTATTTTGATTTATTTTAAAACGAAAAACAAAAAAAAATCCTGGATGGAAGTTATTACAAGAGTAGTCTTGAAGATGTATTTTTTAAGAGCAATATGTTTTGTTTTCGAAAAAATATGTTCATCGTACAATGATTAATAGATACCAGCTATATCACTTGCATACGAGGGTTCGGAATCCGATATCATGAAGCGAAGACCACGAAATCCGGACTACGATAACCTCGTAAATGAAAGGTAAACCATACACCCATTGTATGGTCCTCTGCGTGTAGTTATTTAAGAACCAAAGAAGAGGCTAGAATAAATCAATTGTTCAGGCATTCCGTAGACTTAAGCTAATTTTAACTTAAACTTTGCTAGAGGTATATCATTCTATTCTCCATCCTCAAATAGTTTTCTCCTACTGCCCAGTTACAATTTAGAAATTTAATGAATTTAAGGTATGCTAAATAAATAGCTTTAAGGAAATACAATTAAATAATTGGATACAAAAAAAATCAAAACAAAATTTAAAACAACAAAATTCATTCGAAACAACACTTTAGGTTCCCGCCATTTCCTTGGCCTATGAAGCCGCCGAAGCCGATATCATGAAACGTCCGCCCAGAGATCCATTCAACGACAAATTAGTGAACTCAAGGTGCACACTTTAATTCACAATTATGTGATGAATATAATTTGAATATTCGTAAATCGTAACTTACATAGTTTTTAAGGTTTTCCAAGTCATTAACAATTCACATTATGTTGTGTAACATTTTGAAAATATGGTTAAAATTTTTTATTTTTTGATTTTCATGCATCTCTCAGTTCATTCATTCATCTACTGTAACTAACAATTCATCATTTTTATATATTCATTTTCACGGTGGAAGTAATGACGCTTTTTTGATTGTTGAGAGACCAACAGTAGAGAATTCTCAAAATAATGATGAGGGTTTGCTTTGATTAACCTCTTACAGAGTACTGATTAATCCTAATCCATAAGTTGAGCCATTGTGGTTCCGGTGAGGGTTTTTGGAGAGAGTCGTTCGATGGGAACTTGTTTGTTCATCGGCGATCATTATTTTCTTATATCAATCAGTGACAGACTGGTACTTACTGATTAACAGATTACTTATCGCTTAATCTCTTTCTTTGAATCATTTTCCAAAAACGCAACATTTTAAATAAAACACCCACTGGGTAAAGGTAATTTCTGTAGGGTCGATCTAATTGACCCTAGATGCCCTGGATTCTGGTATTAGTAAACCAAGTGTCAAATTTGACAGTAAAATGTGCCGTCCACAGATAGCTGTTAGAATTTTACCAAACATTTTATTCGATCTGAATGTAAACAATTTAGTCTACAATGTAGTCTACCCGAATTCGTTTTAGATTCAATTTCCGTTGGTTATCGTTCAACTCATAAGTCATTATCACCCACACAATTATTCGTATCGTTTCATCATTCATCCATTTCATTTGTTGGATGTGTATCATACACAAACAGTTTGTGTGATTCTAAGTGGTGTTATTGTCGTGTCGTCGCATTTTTGATCGACTTATGTATACATACCTTTCTTTATCTTTTTTTCCGTTTTCTTGATCTACTTTATTTTTGTTTTCTGTTTTTTTTTTTCAATTATTCCATCCCTTTCCTTGCGTTTTGTTGGTTCGACTTTTATCTTTGCCTTATTTTGCGCATAACCGCATACCGAGAGAGAAATCAATAATCAATCCATAAATATAATTTCTTTGCTTCACATAATACCAAAATATACGAAAAATATCTCGTTCACTGGCATTTTGCAGATCACATAAGTAACCTTACCTTTTGAAATCACACCTATGTGTTGTTGAAGTAGGATTTGTGTCGAAAACAAACAGCATTCTAAAAAGAGATCATGTGTCGTTATAGGATCGAACGTAAAACCTATATATTTACGTAAACAACACCAATTACATTTTTTTTATTTTGTTTCTTTTTTGATATTGCTTTCATTTGATTTTGAACTAACATGTAAGAGTGTATGATTTTTGTCCATCCTTGCCAAAAACTGAAATATAGGTACCAGCTATTTCATTAGCCTATGAGGAAGCTGAATCCGATATTATGAAACGTCAGCCAAGGAATCCTTTTTGCGACAAACTGGTCAATGAAAGGTAAAGTTATCGATTTTTGTTCTACGATCTTCAAATACAAAAAAAAAAGAAAACCAAACTACTACATAACTTCGACCGCAAAAGGAATATCGTTAGACTTTTTTTCATTATATCTTTTCCAAAATGAATTTTTCGCTATCTATATAGTATTTTTCAAAGAATAAATATATTCGTTATTTATTAAACCGCCTACAACAAAATATCGAAAGCAAAGTACATACACTTAATCAATTTTTTTTAAAACTTTTTTTTTGTTTCCTTTGACCGTATATAATATTCAACAACAAAACATTTTCTTGCCTCACTCTGTAAATTTTGCTTTGACTTTCCAGCAATAATTTTTTTCCAAATATACATACGTTACGTATTATATTTATATTCTTCGCAATATATACATACTTTTAACTAGTTCCGTCAAAATTCAAAATTATTTCTTGTCACATATGCGAAATTCCTTTGCTGATTCGATACTATTGCCAAACAAAACAAAAATAAAACTTTTTGTCTACTCTTCTCCTCTATTGTTACTTTGCGCAAGAAAGCAGAATCAGTATGATTTTATTTTGTGTGTAATGTTTCCTATATACTCTATTCATATATATATATATCTTGTTTTTTGTTTTTCCTTTGAAACTGTAGCATACAGTGTTAGAAAACATTGAAAAGAAATTATGTGATTTGGTGTCTTAAATAATGGAATCAATATCATACTTCCTTACGTCCTAGCCCTGACAACTCGTCATTAGAACCAATGATTGTTTAGTTTTAGACTTTGTTTTGCGATTCCTGTTTATTATTATTTTTTAATTGACTTAGCGAAACTGTTTTTTTTTTAGTTTGTCTGTATTCTTATTCAGGTAAGCTTGTTATGATTTATGTTTATTTCATAGAATGGCAGAGCCTACGATTTGAAAAGAGAAACGAGTAGGTTTGTGTTGCGATTTGTGTGGCACGTTCAAAGAATGACTTCAATCAAGGTTGCGGTTGCAAATTTAAATCCCTGTAATGTCGTCTAATGCGATTGTCAACCTCAATCAAGGTCGGAAATTAAGTCTTTTCATGTTTTTCTCGCCTTTTTATGTTCCCTATACGGATTGAAGCTTTGAATTGCGATCCCCCTTTGTGGAAGGCTCTTGACACACCATTTGCTGATCCATGAAAAAAAGACGAAATGCAGCTTGACCCTTTTTAATTCCAGTATCTGATCTGCTTTGCTCGGCATTTTAGATGGAGACGCAACGATAGCTTCGATAGAAAAATCCTCTCTACTCGTGAAGTTATCGCAAGTCATAGGGGCCTACAATTTCAATAAGCTCAGCGAGGTAAACAGCGTCCGCTGCAAACTCATAAGCACCAACTGGTTCCAAGTTTAGAAGCAGTCAATCCGAGTGGTATTACAACCGGCCTACTTCTGCTTAAATGTGACTGTCCTCTGAAATCAGCCACTCCTTAATTTAGCCCTACGATTGACTCTCCGGCTAACAAGATCCTTTACCAGTTACATCTAATTGCGCACATTGACTTGGTTGAGGTCTTTCTTCAATCGACTTCACCCCTGTAAAGGGCTGCCCTGGGGTGATTAAGGTCTTTAAATAAAAAAACGGACTCTACTACTCACTTTCCTCTGGCGCGACAGTCTGAGGTGGAACCTCTATATTCTACAGCAACCACTAGTGTTGTGTGTGTATGCTATACTTCCACAAGTGGACCCACGTTGTAGCTGCTTACTTCTAAAATAGCAATGATTGCTTTAATCACACAAGTTAACAAAAAGAGCTACAGCTCGTTTGCCAGGACCTAGCCAATTGAATCTATTCATACAAATCGCACTTGCATATTTCTGTCTCAATTATTTCGTAGATTTCCTGCCATTGTCGTCCTAGTCCTTCGCCTTTTGTATCCTGCTGGTAGAATGAACAACAAATCAAAATTCAAATTCATCAATTCTCAATAAAAACTTAGATACAAATTCGATCTCAAAATTTTCGGCCATATCAACACAAAGCCTTTTATAGAAGTTTCACATTTCTCTCTTAAAAAGTAGCTACGAAAAAACTCAATATTAAATATTCCTACAGTCCCGACTTTTCTCTCTTTCTCTCTGATTTTCCTTTTAATTAATTTTCAAATTATCTTTTACACATTGATTTCAAACTATTTTACAAAATACATACTTTTATCTATCTACTTGCAACTTTTTTAAATTTTATGTTCTTTTAAACAAAAAAAAAAAATATGTAAACGTTTGTATAAACATGTGTGATAGGAATTGCACCTAAATGTTTGTGTGTAAATTGATCTAATCAAATAAGGTAAGTTTCTGTGTCTATTCAAAAGTCGGGAAGTAACCTTCCCATTTCTTTGCATTTATGGTTTATCCATACAACACACTCATGCTCCTCCTTTAAAATAATAAAAAAAAAACAATATACTATCTATATAAATGCCTGAACAGTATTCTATATTTCTATTGAATGTCCCAAAGTAGTAGGATTTGTGCTCGACTCTGATAAAGTATATCTTACTCTTTTAACAAAAAAAGAAAAATGATGTAATTTCAGTTCTTATGTGTGCGTGAATTTCTTTGTACTACTTGTATTCTTTGCTAGTGACTGAGATTTTTCACAAAAGTTTTGAATTGAAAGAAAAAATGAGTATTCTATTATATAGATTTCTTTAGTTAGTTGTTATTATTTTATGGTTACGTTAAGTAATTTGAACTATTTCTTCTACTACAACTACAACACATAATCAAAAGCTCACTTGCATATCTCAATCAACCGTCATCCTTTTTTCTTTTATTTTTGTTCCTTCATTGTTCATATTTTTACAAGTGAATAGTGCATCCAGCATCTATGAGTATGTATGGAACTAAGCATCACCGTTGAAGTCTTTGCTATTGTGATGGCTTCAGCGACACTCTTTACTATTACTATATTTTTGAATGATCATAGGATGCATTTACAGACACCCTTTGCATTTGCACAAAACAAGGAAGAAGCAACAGAGACTATATTGATTTATATGAATTTGGTTCTATGAATGAATTAATAAATCAAATTCTCTGATGTGTGCAATGTATGCAAGTGTGGTCTTGTACACTGACAAATAAATATAACCTATCTTTACTTCTCATGAATGTGCTATGAAGACGTGTCGTTAACCGACCGACTAGCTAAATTCTATCAAATTTAATACGTATATAGTTTTAAGACTTTAATTATATTTATATATCTATTATTTAAGTAAATTAATAATTAGTGCCTTCCTTTGTAAGTAGTATGTAGTAGAACATAATTCAAATTATACAATACCGACACAAACAGGCAGCAAGAGAATACTCAGAAACAAAACTTTTAGACAATACAATTACTTTGTTTTAAGCATTGTTTTCTTCTTTAGTTTTTGTTTTGTGTATTTTTTTTAAATACTAAACAAAATGCTTAGAAGTTCAGCATAACGTTTACCATCTCCATTAATCCTTTAAAAAGGTACCAGCCATTTCATTGGCTTACGAAGCTCCAGAGAGTGACATTATGAAACGCCAGCCCAGAGATCCATACCGCGACAACTTGGTGAATCGCAGGTCAGGAATATAAAAACAAAAAAAAAAAAAACAACCATAAACCTATAGATTGCAAGAAAAGAAAAAAAAATGCATTAAAAATTGACGAAAAAAAATCAAATTCCAAACATTAATGTTCGATTATGAAAATGTTTTCATTTCAAAACCAATATTCGATGTTCAAACAAAATTCGTTTGTTTTTATTTACTTATATTCTTTTTACTGATTACATGTTTTTACACACATTTTAACAAAATGTCTCGTTGTTGTTATTTTACATTATCGAATGTATAGAAAGTGAAAACATTATATTACAAAATTCAGATAACAAACAAAAATTAATACACATCGTTTACAGACACTTGTTCAATAGATACGTTTGTTTGGTTTTCATTTATGATTTTGCAGGCGTAGTGTTTTTGATATTTATTAGAAATATCAAAATGGCATATTTAATAAGGGCTTAAATGGATGTTGTATAAATAAATTGAACAGACCTTTATTGGAAGTGTGAACAACAGTGTTGTTACAAGAATTTCCTTACGGAGTTTGTGCTAATATTGTTGTCAATCAAAAGTGTTGACCAAACGTGCACACAGTGCGAATGCTCTCCATTAAATGCATAATATAATTCGCACCGAAAAAAAGCATAGTCTTCAGCTAAAAGCGAAAGAAATTCAATTGGCGTTAATTGTGAACACAACAACCAGTTAAGTCTAGAGATGTAAATTATTCACATATTAGATGAGTTAATTAAATTAGATTAGCAACTGCATAAAACGTGTGTACATTATACACACACATAACGCGAATGACTACTTGGTTCTGTCTCAACATCGTTAATTTCCCGGTTCTAATGAAATTAAGCTAAACAATTAATTGCTCACTCAGTTCTTTTTTGCTTGTCAAATGTTTAATCGGAATAAAATACTCAATTAATAAGAAAACATTGTCACATATAGACAAAATTAACACGACCGAGCTTAGAGATCAAAGTAGTCAGTGCAGATATACATGGCATAAGCATACCGCCGAAAGCGAACTACAACTCAAACACACAAACAAAAAAAAAAACAACAACATATGTTTATTCATCTGTAGAAGAGAAAAAAACAATTCAATTCAAACAGAAACAGCTTTAAATGTTATTTAGTTACTTTTTGGTAGTCCGTTCATTTTGCCTTCAATCTAGAACGAGTAGTAGTTATAGTTGTTCCATCAAATTCTTATATTAAATGAATGTCACATGGAAGGAATGTGTGTTTGAAATTGGTTATGAAGAAAATTTAAAGGAGGGAGCAAAATTCTATTCTACTCTATCCCATGTGACACACATCTTAATTCCATTCCCCTTGACCCATCCTTAAAATGTCTCTTTCCTGTTAAATATATTTGAACAATTTTGTTTTCGAAGAGACCACCCAAACGGTTGAAGTGAGTTTCGAAAGTATTGCGAAACAGGTATGAACTTTAATTTTCCTATTTTTTTTTCTTTCGGTTCCTCCTTGAAAACACTTTTCCTTACTCCTTTAAAAAAATACTCAAAACAAGTCTTTAAATACTCTCACTCGTACACAATTTACCCGATGTATACCGAAGTAAGTATGCTTGTAGTTACAGAAACATTTGAACTTCAGTATGTGCATGTTAAGCTTCTATGTTTTGTCAGTCTATTGTCTAATGCTTTCTTACGTGCTTTGCTTTTCTGTAACATATGTACGTGTGATAACTAACATGCAAACATGTGGCAATTGCGTGCGCATCATGCTCTGCGGGCTTTCCAAAATTGTAATTTGCTATACATACATATTTCTCTAGATGGTTTTTGTGTAAAATTCAATACTAATATGTAATTTGTGTACATAAAAAATAAATTAACTATTTTAATTGTATATGAAAGCTTGAGGATGTGACACTGTGAACGAATGCCCTTCAAGGTTTCAGCCACAATTGACTTGTCTGTTACGTACTAGATGATGTGACTGGGTTTTTCTAACGCATGTGTCTTTCTTTTTCTCAAATTTGATATTTAGATTGATTTCCATGGCTTATGGACAAATCGGTATGATTCAAGCAGCTGCTGGATTCTTTGTGTACTTTGTTATCATGGCTGAGAATGGTTTCTTGCCAATGAAACTGTTTGGCATCCGTAAGATGTGGGATTCAAAGGCCGTTAACGATCTAACTGATTCATATGGTCAAGAATGGGTAAGTTTCAAAACCAAATCGATTGATTGAATGGATACATTTTTATTGTATGCTTGTAGACTTATCGCGACCGTAAAACACTCGAATTCACCTGCCATACCGCCTTCTTCGTTTCAATTGTGGTTGTACAATGGGCCGATTTGATTATTTGCAAGACCCGCCGAAATTCTCTATTCCATCAAGGCATGAGGAATTGGGCTCTTAACTTTGGTCTAGTTTTTGAAACATTGTTAGCTGCATTCCTATCCTACTGTCCTGGCATGGACAAGGGTCTCCGCATGTACCCACTCAAGTAAGTATACAAGCTATTTTTGAGCCCGATCATATACATATTCCTATATTCAATTTAATTAACTATTCACTCTTTTCTCCTTTCTCTCTTCCTCTCTCACTCTCTTTAACAGATTCGTCTGGTGGTTGCCAGCACTTCCATTCATGTTGTCCATCTTCATCTATGATGAAACACGTCGATTCTACTTGCGCCGCAATCCAGGTGGATGGTTGGAACAAGAGACATATTATTAAACAAACAACAAAACACATTATTTTTTATTTTTAAATATTTAATAAAAGATCATTATTTAAACGTTTAAGAAAAACAAAAAAAAAACAACATAAATTATAAAAAAAACAACCCCAAACACACAATAAGCAAACAAAGAAAATTAATACATTTTTAGTGAGTAAATTTAAATATTTAAAAAGAAACAAAAATACAAGCTAAATAAAACTTATTTGTGAAGAATAATGCAAGCTTAAAAAGTGCAAAAAACATCAACTTTTAATTAATAAAAAAATCATTAAACGATTTTAACTTTTAAGAGAGCATGAACATAATTTTAGAAAAATTACAGAAAATGAAAGTTATAGTGTAGTTAAGAAAAAAAAGAATAATTGTTTATATAAAAAAAAGAAAAACAAAACGGAACAAAAAAAAAGTTCACATTATTTTGTACTTTTGTTCAGTTCCGAATATGTAATAACAAAAGAAACAACACTACCACAATAACGACAACAACAACAACCACCACCACCAACTTGGCTTCAGTTGCATTTTGTTTTTTTAATATTTTTTTTGTTTGTTTTTTTTTTAATTCTTGTTCGAAATTTTAATGAATAATTTGTTCGATGTTAAATATTTCTTTCTCATATCGATAATACCGATAGATGATAATGATTATGATGATGTATCAATGATATTCCGTAACTCGTTCATTATGTAATTTTTTCCCCTTTTGTACAATGTTATTATTTTCACTCTTATTTAATTGTTTTCTTTTTTTTTGCTATAATATAAATTGTAGATCTGTTTATAAATATTATTCCTTTCTTTTTCATGTCATTTTCATTTGTTTATTCTTATTTTCCTTCTTGTGTTATAATGTTGCTAACGGTTTTGTTTATTTTTTTCCTCCTTTTTTGTATTTTTCATGCAAAATGCTAAAAAGTTATGCAACGTTAACTATTATTTGTTTTTAAATTATAAAACATTTAAATGGAAGAATTAAAATAATTAATATCTAATTATTTTAATTGTATTAATTAAAATTAATAGGAAATACATTTTTGTTCTTTCGCCCTCCGCTGTAAATGTATTGTAGAATTAAATAAAAAGTAAATAAAAACATTGAAAATAAGGTAAAAACAACAAAAAAAAAAACAAAGACAAAGTATTTTATTTATCATGCATAATGTCGATAGCGAGCATTTCATCGTTAGGTGTTTTCCTTTAATTATATTCTCTCAAATATTTAGTCGATATGTGCGCTTGTTTGACGTGTAAACTTTGATCATGTAACTTTGTTGGCCTGTCGTTCCCTTGAACTCATACTAAATACAGAAAGAATAGCACCATTTCACCAATTTCTATTCATTGCCTCCCATTGCTATACACAATTTAGTTTGATTTTTTTCTCTATCTGTCTTTCTGTCCCACTTGATAATCTTTCATTACCGCATAGTTGTTCTTTCGGCATCACTTAGCGCAAAGCAATTTTAAAACATATTTGAAGACATTACTAGTTAATATATGTATGTATATGTATATGCAATTAAACTTGAAACAAATAAATCACCAGAACGTGAAGGATGTAGGCTGAAGAATTTGAAAGCAATCGAGAACCAAAATATTTGTTTTATTTGTGTGAAAGAAATATAAAAGAGATACTACTGCCTGATGTTTACGTATATATAAATGTATATATATATAAGACAAAACTTTCATACTTCTTAAACGAAATTATGTAGTAAACTATATCAAAACAAAGCAACGACAAAAAATCTTAATTTGAACCGTTATTCTTTTTTGGTTTCCTTTTTTATTTTGTTCATTTTTAACATTGAATTGAATTCGACATTTAAGTAGAAGCAAAAAAGAATTAATAACAAATTGAAAAAAGAAAAACACGTTAGTCCCGTGATATCCTTAGTGAATATCAATAGAGCGAATTTGTTCAAATTTTCTTTGTTCTTCAATAAAAAGATTTAATTCAATAAAATAACTTGTCGTTACTGTATTACTAAACTTCTGATGGACACATTTTTAAATAAGCGCAAAGGGAGTATTGTGCAGGAGCGAAACACTTGTCTCCAATTTATAGCGAACCTAAACTCCCACATAGAAAAAAAAAAATGGAAATATGGTCACTGCGTTTTTCCGGTATTCTGTTGCATTCTCTTAAAGTGGTCTTAGAGTCAGTGGTTACAGTCCGAAGTGGACCAGGGCATCACTCAGCTTGCCTCTCCAGTCAGCACGATTGCTCGTCGGCTGTCGCCAGTTTCTCAAAACAAGCTGGTTGAGGTCCTCCTCGAATTGTGTGGGCCACCTTGTACGTGGGCGTCCTCTGTTGCGTTGCCCCACAGGTACAGAGTCGAAAATTCTTCGCACTGGAGGAAAGTTGTCCTTCTGCCCCACTTGAACTAACCACCGGTGACGCCTGGCTAGACTATTGTCGCTGTACAGCCCATAAAGTACGCGGCTGAAACTTTTCTAAATGTCATAAACGCAAAACGGATCAAATATCGCGATTTTCTCACAAAAAGATCAAGAGCATCTTCATCCACTTTGGATATAGTCCATGCCTCTTTACCGTAGAGCAGGACGGGGGTGATCAAGGACTACAGAGTCAACTTAGCCTTCGGAGAGAGGGATCTATTACTCAATCGCCTTTTGAGCCCATAGGAACAGCGATTGACAAGAAAGAGAGACGTACGAATTTCTTAAGTGGAGTAGAACTTCTATCCCAAGAATCCCTATCGGGAATCTAAAATCTGTAGTCAAAGTTATTTTCAGAAAAAAAAGAAGCAGCCATGTCATCACAACAACCGCTAGATGTCGTTTAAAACGAAAATTTTGTTAAAGAGAAATACTGCTTGCGGACTGGTGTATATGCCTAGGCGCATTCACGTATTTCACGTCAGTCTGAAAGATGATTTATATTTACAGGTTAGCTTTGACGCAAATGATTATAATAAATGGATACTCTTTGATTTACAATTGTATAAAGGGGGTTAAATGAGACGAATCGTAGGAGTAATCAAACTAATATCTAGAGAACGAGCAGAACAGAGGAACAGAGGATTAAGCTCCAGCCAAATCGACAATCGGCCACTATTGTTGAGCCAACAC
The DNA here is from genome assembly GCA_964034865.1 of Eristalis intricaria. NCBI lineage: Eukaryota > Metazoa > Arthropoda > Insecta > Diptera > Syrphidae > Eristalis > Eristalis intricaria. The sequence goes on from OZ035873.1 coordinate 162,748,666, forward strand.
CCTAACCTTCACTTTGTGATCCTAGTTGTAATCTCAATTGTAAAATAAATTAAGCAAATACGGTCAAATATGCTGTCTTTAACTATCGATTCTCTATCTTATATCACTGTCGTGTTTGAATGCTCCCAACTTCTAACCAGTCATTTCCGAGAATTAAGCTGTCCAAATAAAAACGAAACTCCAATAACTTCCACCACCGGTTTGGTAGCTACCTTCAGCACACAATTTTAATGATTTAATGAAGACGGATGTTTTATGTCCGAAACCTTATTTTTGATTTCATCCCGCAAATAAGCAAACGCCGCTTTATTTAGTCTTAAATACTTGCTAAATCTTTAAAAAACTAATTAATGTTTAACAATTGCATAAAGCACATCTCTTACTTAGAATCTGGAAAATCAAATGGATTGTATTTTGATCTAATTTCTTCTTATTTGAATTAATTCCCTTTTCTGTAATTCTTGATGGTCGCCGATCGTCCAATCAATAATCATAGCAATGCTTGCCATATTTACTTTAAATTATGCGAGTAATTTTATCCAACAAACACCTCAAAACAACAATTTAAAAATGTTAACAAGTTGAACTTTCAAAGTGACAGTCAGCTTTTGAATGACAGCTTTGGAAATTATGTCATAATCTCGAGTTTATTAATGTTCGTAATACCGATACAAAAACGCCTATAAAGCTACTCGACTCTCAAAACACCTTGTGTTGGTGTAGTAAACGACTTTCGTAATCGGATAATGAATAAGAGTTGTCAGTCATGTTGAAGTCTTCCACTCCGCTAGTATCTTCCGAGCTCTTGTGTGGCTGGGTGGGGGATAACCCAAAATGTTGCCATACCACTAAGGGAGCGACGAAGTAGCGTGAGCGGGTTAAGCCCTGCGGAAAAAAGGGTAAAATCCTGTTCGCGAGCGAATCGAGCCACCCACGTCATACTTCATCCATATTCCTCAGCTTTTTTGTAGAAAATGGACTTATTTTCCTACACCAGATTTACATAAGAAAAAATTAATATTTAGACCACGATATTTCCTAAATTAAGCGAATGATCCCTTTTTTCTCAATATTTTGTGCTTATTTCATCGAGGAAAAATCGTAATCGTGCCGGTGGCCAGTGGCGATGTTCTGGTAGGGAGCATGCACCAAATCATCTACAGAATTTGGGATGACGACTGGAATACTACAAATCGATCCAATTCGCTTGCGCCAAATATAGAGGTTTATCCCTGCTCAAAGTCGCGTGCAAGATCCTGTCTAGCGTACTGTATGAACGTGTTTACCCATTTTGGACCACACAATAAATAGGTCCCATCCACTCGTGAGAGAACAATAGCACGCACAACACGAGTGGTTGCTGTAGAAGCTATTCCCAGGACCTCCTTGGACAGACGCTAAGGACTTGCACCTACCACAACGGCTTTCTGCTCGACTAATCAACAATAGGTCAATTTCTCATATTAAGGCACATCCCAGAGAACAAGAGAGTGTTTCAAATCGAATCTATTTTTCGTCTTTTAAGCCGCTTACAACAGCATTGAAATGTTTTAATCAGTCGCCACTTACAGGCAGTGCCTCATCCTTCCTATCAATGCAACACGAATTTAACCTAACTTTTAATATTTAATACATTCAATATTAGGGGATATAAGATTTTATTAAAAATTGGCCGGTTGACAAGTTAATGGATCAATTTGAAATCGTTTTTAAAAATAACCGCAGAATATATATTTGTGTGTACAGATGTCAAAATAAGTGATCCAACACTCGTTTCGTCCGTTTGTAAGAATAATTAAGTTCAGCAGTAGAATGAACACATTTCAAAAAGTTTGGCTAATTCCCTTTTTCGCTCTTCTCACTGTCAGCCCTTTTTCCATTTAAACAAATGTACACAATCTCTCAGTTAACCACAGCCAATACCGACGATACTAAGGCTTCTTGCCTTTGATTAAATCGTTCACGTATTTCCCAGTCTCAACGTAGTATGCCTTCAGTGCGTCTGGTAAGCCCTCGATTTGAGTCTTCAAATGTGTCTTTGTCTCATTGAGTCTGCTTAAAACGTCACCCCTGAACTCTTCAGATAACATTTTCTAAAATGAAAACAATCGCAGTGTTAAATTTGCAAACACTGCATTTTGCGTAACGAACCTCGTCCCCCACTCTTCGGATGAGATCTTTCACTTTTTCAGCAACCTTTGCACTTTCTGTCGGCTCACCCCAAACTCCTATAATTGCACTAAAGTAGACAGCTCCAGCACCAACAATTACTTTCATAAGAAATGTCTTGAAACCACCGCCGGTTGGTAGCTTCGATGACTTCGTGTTGGCCGATCTACGTTGAAATGTTGATGTTTGGCTCTTTATTATCCGTGACAGTGGTGGCAGACTAGTCCTTAGCCTGTCTTCTGAAATGCTGATTTTTGTACCACTCGAATTTTGTTTTTCTGCCATTGAAAATTCTGCTTTATTTTTGTTTTTAATTTTAGTAAAAATTTTAATGTTGTATGTCAAAAAAGGGATTTAATTTAAATGTGCGAGTTGTCACGAATTTTCAAAGTAATAGAATACAAGGGAGTAGGGTTGTGTCGTTTTGGACACATATATTATATCCGGGAACTTTGTCCGCCGTTGGAAACACATAGTTCCTATTGTTCCGCATACTGGTCTATCTCATCGATCCGAGGTCGAGAGAGAGAGAGAGAGAGAGAGAGAGAGAGAGAGAGAGAGAGAGAGAGAGAGAGAGAGAGAGAGAGAGAGAGATTGTATGAACGATTGGAGGCATGTGTTTATATAATAAGATTCATATATAACATCCAAATGAGTTATGGGACTTGGGAAATGAAAAATGGTAAACAGAAAAAAGGTGGTAGCAAAGACAAAAAAGGTTTAAGCAAAAATAAATTAAAATCAAAGACAAAAAAGGTTTAAGCAAAAATAAATTAAAATCGAAGTAACATTCATTAAAAAAACAGAAAAGAAAATACAGTACGTTCTTGATTTACGCAGCAGCTAAATTTATTTTTTTTCCTTTACTGACGCATATAAGAGTGTCACTTTCTTTCAGACCGTGGCCTTGAACAGTCATAAATAAAAAAACATAAAACTTAACTGAAGAGCGTTTGAATTTCCAAGTATTTTCCATATTTCTGAATTTCAGGAAATTATACACAGTAATGGCAATTTTTCAAATAAACAAATACTCGATATTTGCAACTACCCCAGTTTCTATTAGTTGCAATAATCGAGAATGCACTGTAAATTAAATTCTGTTTATTGGTTTATTGTCATCACAAGTATAGTATTTGCTTATTATTAAATATTAATGTGCATATTTTTCAGTTTTACTTAATTAAATAACATTATTTCTCTTTTTGACAATATCCTTAGAAGAAAATCTAGTCGCGTATTTAACTAGAGATAGGGATACAAAGCTATGATACTATGAATCCTTTTCTTTTCTCATTTTTAATCATTTTAATCTGCTTCCTTTTGATAGTTTTCCATACTTACTTGATTATTAGGTGAACTATGATGGGTCCAAGCCTGAGCAATCGCTGCTTTCCATTGCTGACGGCCCTGGGTACGTTGTTTCCAGTCATCAAGACCAAGCTTTACTGCGTCTGTGATAATTTTGTCTTTATATCGACGGGTCGGTCTTTCTCTCATCCATATGCTCTATGTCGCCAACCTACTGCAGTCAACGGATGTTTGCTCTTCCTGTCTACATCCACATCTTGGTACAACTCGTACAATTCTTCAATCATTATCTCCATTCAGGTTCCAAGAATAGCACCAAGAATCAGAATAATCCCTATCATTCAAGCCTGCTAAGCAGCTTTTGGAAGTACTGCTTAAACTCACAGCCACTATTCTTTGCGTGTCAGTAACAAGGTTGCCGTTACTGTTCCGAAGAGCCTGGATGCTTTTCTTAAGGCTAGCAGCGAAACTCTTGGCTATTTTATAAAAGACCCGAATTTTATGTCTATCCCAAGACTTTTTGATATCCTTGAGCTGGGAGGTTGCGAGGCACGCAGAAGTTTCTTCTCCATCCATCTTCAAAGTCACTCCTCTTGCGCTGCTCTTGTTTTCCGTTGGTTTTTTATTGGTGATCTAAATTTCGTAACGTTTTTGGTTTATGACCGCCGTACTCATAGTTGTAACAATAGTGACATCAATTGCATTAAGTACATACAGTAACTCACAAAATTGAGCATACACCTATCATTACTTCATATTCGTGCTGTTTTAAGGCCGACCACTTTTTTGTTTTATTTTTTTGGTATAGAATCATAACTGAATACATATCTTAAACAAGAGTATATGCCAAATTCACAGACAGGCGACTTCCTACCGGTACTTTTCGCATGAAAAAGGAAACAACCCCTGAAATCGACACACAAAATACACAAGCTTCGCAGAATCGGTACATGCAAATTTGTTCAGGAATGAAGCAACAAATGTCCCTGATGATTATTTCTGCACACGCTTTTGAACTGAAAAGACCGATATTCTCTTCTTTGTGCGGAAATATGGAAAACATGCGAAAACAGACTATTTTGTCAACGAGAATGCTCATAATTAAGCTATTTTGCGAGGGGAAGTCGATGCGAAAACTAGGAGAAACTGTAGGGCGATCGCATGCAACGGTACAAGAAATAATAAACAATTATAGATATGAAGGGACACTAAAAAACAGACCTGGAAGAATAAGCCTCTTTCAGTGGAATTCGTTCGCAGAGTCTTGAGAAAGAATAATTAAATAAGATCGCCCGTAGAAAGCCCTACATTTCCCTAGTTAATAAGAATAAAAGATTGGAGTTTGCTAGACAGTATGTAAACCACCCGGAAAGCTTTTGTGAAGGTTTTTTGTTTTCAGATGAAACAAAAATAAATTTATTTGTTTCTGATGGCAAACAAATTGTTTGGAGGGAACCAAATACAGCTCTCAAAGCTAAGAATATAAAGTCAACCATAAAACACGGGGGAGGATCTGTGCTGTTGTGGGGTTGTATGGCTTCAAATGGCTGTGAAAAGTTCGCATTTATAGAAAATACTATGGACAAAATTGGGTATTTGAATATTTTAAAACGAAATTTACGAAGTTCTGCAGTAAAATTAGGTCCACCTTCGGTTTTCTACTTCCAACAAGATAATGATCCGAAGCACACCTCCTATTTAGTACGCGAATGGTTGCTTTACAAGGCTCCAAAGCAGCTAAGAACACCCCCACAATCGCCGGATCTTAACCCTATTGAACATCTATGACACGAAATAAAAGTGCTGGTTAAAGAAAGTACCTGCTCCAATAAGCAGGAGCTAAAAGCTAAAATTCAGACAGCTTGGGAAGGGACTCAGCCATCTTTTACTGAAAAACTGGTGAAATCCATGACACGGCGGTTACAAGCTGTCATAGATGCTGAAGGAGGTGCCAAGCGTTACTGAAATTTTATTTGTAACTGTTTTTGTCTTGTGTTTTAGTCGTAACTCGAATTTACTATAAGTGTATGTTCAAATTCGTGTGTTTAAATGAAGTGCCTTTTTATATTTTGCTTAGAAATAGCAAGTTTTTTTTAATTTTCATATTTTTGTTTATAGTTTTTAGCAATTGAAATATGTCAATTCGAACTGCATTTAAGTTTTATTAATTAAATACTTTTTGTAAGGCGAAAAAGATAAAAATATGTTTAAGCTGTGAGTGTATGCTCAATTTTGTGAGGTACTGTAAATAATTACCTTAAAAACTGCATTTAACATTTTTCGGGAACGCAGGCACATTTATGCTTTATACTCACTTTTCACGCTGACTGTATGTACCAAACAACTATAGGAATATAATGAGCGATAGGCAAAATGTGGTAGATTTAGAGTTAAGGTGCAAATGCTTTCTGAAATTGTATTGTGTATTGCTATTTTTCTAATCACATACAAGTAATTGTATGAAACAATTTTGTATACTTCGAGTCAATAAAAGTAACACTTAAAATGAACATTAAGTATAATAAAAGTGGCTTAGAAAGAAACCATTTTTGCAGATGCAAAAGCAATTGCTACAAACAGAAATAAAAAGAGAAAGAAAAAATCTAAGAGAAAACAATACTAAATCAGCAAATAAATCTATGAAAAGCGTGTGCTAAACAGAGAGGACTCAACCACAGCGACCGATGAAGGCAAAACAAGGACAGAGAACCATTTTTTTCTAACCCATGATACACAGAATGCAAGGTATCATACTCTTTATCTGTGAAATCGTATGACGTCACCTGTATCCCTCGGTCATAAGAAAGTAAATGAAGCTCATATGATAGTCAAATTCTGTGCAAAGATTTTGTAAGTTAATGATAATTTTTCTAAAAATCAATACAATCTCAAAATTCTTGTTTAACCCAAATTCCTCTCACATTTTCGGCTATAAAAAAGCTGATCGCCCAAAAAGAAAATCCTTCTTTCACACGGAGGACATAAGTAGTAAAAATTTCAAACTGATCGGTAAAGCCATTTTTAAGATCACCGACTTCCAAGACATGGTTTCAAGAAACGTGCTTAAAGTTTTGAAAAAGCTCGTTATTTCGGAATGGTTGGGGGGAAGGTCAGCCCGAATAATAAAAATTTTTCCGAATTATTGAGAGATTTTTTATGCACTTAAGCGTGTATCTATTGATGAACAAATGCAAGAACTTAAAACGAAAGATTACTTGATTATCGCAAGTGGGTAATAAATATATTGGGGATACCGCAATACAATCACAAATCTCCAATCGACATTTTGATCATTTGTGTCTACTTCCACATATTTGAGATCTGTTTGCTACTTCATTGCATTTAATCATTGTGTTATTTATTTATTTTTATTTTTAATTGAATCTCGACTCTAATTTATTGGGAAAAAATGTCTTTTATTCGGAAACATTTTTTTCGAATTAACAAGTTTTCCGAATAAATGAAATCCGTGTCATCAACCCAAAAATGAAGTTATATGATCTTGTCCTTAATTGAGTACGAAGCAGTGGCATACTACTAGACCCTACCCAGTATTTTTTATAGTATACATACTTTCGTCTCTTTCTATCGAAAGAGCACGATAAGTAATAACAGGCGGACTTTAACCTAACCGATCAGGTTAGAAAGGGTTTTTTCTTCTTTGGCGGCACGTTTGAAAATGGAGGTAATTTTTTAAAAAGTAAAGTGTAAAATTGGAATAGCTTAAAATTGTAAAGTAGTAATTGAATTCATATAAGTTTGAATTATTTGTTAACTATCGAAGCAACCATACCTGTTGCAAGCATTTTTTTATGCGTTTTTTTATTTATTATTACAAGGAATGAAGTATTACAGAGAAAGCCAACACAGCTGATTGCCCCCTAGTCCATCGACGAATTTGAGTGCCTTTTTGACAGATTTTTATGAATATTTAACGGTTATTCACGAAATAACGTAAATGCCATCCTCTGATTGGTCAATTTTGTTTAAGAAAACTTTATAAAAAACAATTATCAAAAATGTAAAGGAGCAACAGAGGTAGAAGTCTGGCTTCTCCGTAATACTTCATTTCTGATTATTACTATATTAATGTAATTATTGAACTTAGGAAATAAAATCAAACTGATTCCAGGAGCATAGTGTATGCACGGTGATGAACATTCCGTGTTAAAGGGCTTTTACGGTATTCTAAATTAAGATTTCGATTATCTCAAAATACCAAATGAGACTACCCCTTTAAGGATTGATCTTAAGATTCATATGTGGATCTGTTTCGTTTTAGGATCAAAAATCTTAAGGCCTCACGGCAGTAAGTCATTTCCACACAACGGCTGGTTGGCGCAGTTGGTTAAGTGCCTGCCCCTGGTTAGCGGGGTCCCGGTTCGAATCCCAGTGAAAGCTAAGTTAAAACGTTCTTATCTAGTTTTCAAATCTGGTCCCATTTGCCACTGGATTCAAATTAACGGCACGATCACTGGAGTGGTAAATCAGTGGAAGTTGCCTGACTGTGGGTATCACTATATACCAATATTATCTAAGTATGCTGGTGAATTCACTAGCAGGCCCGCTTACCTACCTACCAAGTCATTTCCAAGAGGGGCACAATGGATTCATACGTTGGTCTAAGTGTGCCACGGCAATTTGTTGGGCTAATGCATATGTCATTTAAAGTAAAGTAAAGATGGGATCTAATTAATGCGTCAACATCATCACATCAACATTTTCACATATAATCGTATCATAAATATTTTTTCAAAGCAGTCTTCCCAAGTATTAGTTCACGTTAGGCTTACGTGACTGTCACAACTGCCTCAGTTGGATCCATTGTGCTACCGCTATCCGGTAATTTTTACACAGCTTCCTCGCTAGCGGAAGGACTAACTAATATCTAAGAGGAACCTCGTGGCTAGCATATCCTTAGATAATCCTCCTTTTTCTACTTTTAGAAAATAAACAAAAAATCGATTTTCTCAAAATCAACTGAGAGACGAATTTAATGTATTTAAAAAAGTATTTTTTTATTCGATAATTGGAATGTCTCCATACCATGTTTTTATGAGTTCAAATTACCGATATTGTACGAAATTGTATCCACTTCCTTGTACATGATCTTCTGCTTACTTAGGGTATTTCTCCGAAATTGTTCACGCATTGATTTTATTACCGCACTCGCACGTACGACGCGCGGTCGACCACTTCTTAGCCTGTCGCCTACTCTCGACAATTCCCCAAAGCGAGCAATAGCCCGATAAACGAATGTTTGGCCAGCACTCTTTCCGGTAGTTACCACTGAGCTTTTCAAATGTTTTATATTTATACTTGACTCCCCTCCGGCTTTGAGCACTTGCTTTCCCTGTTGATTGATTTTCCATTGTGAGATTGAAACACTCATTTTTTTTTTCGCATGAGTAATGAATGTGAACTCCTTTGCAATCCGAAGGTTATACTTGTTCGTGCACAAAATCTTAGAGTGTACTTATTTTTTTTTAATTGAGAACAAACTTTGTTAGCGACACCATCTAATTCAAGGATGATTTGATTTTTCGTCAGAAATTATAGCAATCTCAGTGAAAACGAGGAAACTTCGGCGCTAGACATACGTTGTTAATTAAACTTGTTAAGAAGCTGTGTGCTCCAGTGGGTACTTGCTGTCATCAGCGTGATGTTTGAACGCGAAAACTATCGCATGGCACGAACACCCTGGGATGGAGAAACTAAATAACGATACAACAGATAAGGACTAAAACAGTTTCAAAACAACCCATCATTCACGACGGCTTCTTTGTCTCAACCATCTGTCCCTTGAACTACTTCCGTGCCTGTTCCATTTATTCCCTTTAGGATTAAAATTCTCCCAGAATGAATTCGCGCAGTAATTATGTTTGCTTAATAAAATCAAATTCAACTTCCTAATCACAAAGCACTTGTGTTTCAAAGAACTTTCTCACAAACTTAGCAGCAGTTGCTTATTGCTTTCGCATTACCCGTCCTCAGGAGAGGGTTTTCAAATCGAACTCCGTTAGAAATCCAGCAGTCTTATGCAAATGTGTGTACTCGCAGGGTAGGCGCCTAACTGAATGCTACGCTTGTTTTATTCCTTTGATTGTAACTTTTTCACGTTTCCTCTTTTTTATATATTGGTGTGAAGATAAATAGACTGGAGTCAACTCGAGCCGAGTCGTTTTCGATGATTTTCCCTTGGAGGCGAGGCGCTGAATGATTTATTCATGTGGCATTACATCTTAAACTTCCTCCCGAGGTGGATTCCACATTCCTCTCACATTCCAACATACGGTGCAGATCATTTTTGTGTGCGCCTTGTGCTGTTTACTATGTTGCAGCTCCTTTTTGTTATTGAGTATCCTCAGTGCTCAGACTTAATTAGAACTCTCCGATTTACTGGCGTTCATTGATTATGTGGAGGGCGAGGAAAGGAATTAAAACGAGGTCATCCTGTCACAAGGAAGCTAGAAAATAAAACCACAACCCTAGTCAGCGGAAGTTTGCGCACCTCCATTGCCGCTGACCACATTTTATACATTTCTTGGAATCACTGCAACTAAGTGGTGCACAGTAGCCGCATTCAGAAAATAAGTGGGTTCTTCACATTCATTTCGTGGGTGGGTTTCCAGAGTAATTATGGAAATCGATAGAAGGTTGTGTTCTTTTTTTTGTGAGATTGATACGTTTCTTGTGTTCGTCCATGCTTCTAGCACGCACCAAAGCGGATGAGTTCTTGAGTGTGCGTGACCATTGGTTGGCTCGTGGAAACATTGATAAGAGCGGAATGAATCTTGGTATTGGTTGCAGTAACTGAGTGTACGATTAATCGCAGTAAAGTGGATATTTCGAGTGGGCCCTTTATTCCCAGGGTATCTTGAATAACCTCTTGGGTAGGTCATGTCTTTTAAGTAAATCACTGAAACTTAAACGTTAAACTGGACTTTGTGAAGCCGCATGCGATCATACGATTTATTAGCTCGTGACAGCTTTGAAATCAATAGACTTTTTGTTACTTCAAATAGATTATAAAAAAAAATGTTGCGTATACGCCATCCATCACGATTAATTTGATTTGAAGTAAATTAAATCAGTTGGGAAGACCGCTGAGACCGATACGAGTTTATGAACATATATAAGAACAAGGAGAACAGGATGTATATCTTCACAATAGGAATTCTTCATTCATTTGCTTTCAACTCCACACGCCCAGCTTATTGAGTTTCCTTTCCAACTGTGAATGCCACCAGAGACGTGGTCTTCCTTTACCACGTTGTCTGTCGAGGTTGGAGTCGGAGACTTTCCGAGCTGGAGCCTTGGTGTTTATTTGATCTGAGAGACTCGAACACGTTTCATCCGATTGATGACTCTGTACAGCCCACACAGTTCGTCGTTCAGTCTTCTCTTCTAAAAACCTTCAGCATACATGGGACGATGGTAAATATGATGATTAGAATTTTATTTTTTCAACTAATATTTCCATATTTTTTTAAAAAGTATACAAAATCAGAATCAGCATGGCTTTGCCGTTTGCCTGAGGGGTCAAGAAGAGAAATATAGTCGACCTGAAAATGGGACTATTAACCCACTCCTAATGTATATCCTAGTACGACTGATTCTCCGAGAGAAGGCCAAACGGCTTCCAAGCCCAAAACACAGCGCTCAGCATGGGTGATCCTTCAATTGATTTACGTGATGGTGTCATTTATTGAATTAGCAAGACGTCGCACAGTGGGTGAAAACACCCGAAAATCCAAAAAAATTCAAAAATAAAATTAAAGAAACGGTAGTGTTTTGCAGGTTTCCCGTTAGGTAAAATCAGTGAGTAAGATCACTCATTTAAATCACTTGCATGCTTTTCTACTCCTTGGTATGTGATGAATATTTGCTAGGATATATGTATATGTATTTTGATGGGAAAAAGAAAACCACGTCAGCTTCAATGCCTGATCCGTACTAGACCAATTAATATTTCATTTTGACAGTTTCATATTAATTCACAATAATTCAGATAGGTTAGTTCAGACAGTAGATTAGGTAGTTAAGATACGTCCATATATGACAGTCTCCACCACCAGTTTTAAAGAGGTTGGTAGCGATCCACTGCTGTACGTGTTCTATGTGACCGTCTTAAGCTGGTAAGTCCTGGTGGTTCCTTTCCGATGTTCGATTCTATTAAGTCGGTTGACTGTTTTGGTCCGACTGAGCTGGAAGCTGTACCGGCGACCGCTGGAGCTACTTATACTTCTTTCTTGGTATAATTTGGGTTTCCGCCATCATCAAGATTAGTCGCAGAAAACCATATATGTGCGTGTATTTATTTGTTATAATTAAAAAATTTAAGTGTGTTTCAGAAACTAATATTCCTTATGGCCTTAAAATAGGTGTCCTCATCATACCACTACGAGATATTGACTCCTATTCCGCTTGTCGCTTAATGACATGTCACTACGACGACTTTGAGAGACCCGTACTCCGATTGTCGTTTGATGTCACTATGCAATAATAGTAGTTTAATTCTGTGGAACGCATTTTTCTCCCGCTTTTGTCATGATTCGGTATTGCGGTTATCGATTAAGTGTAACAAAGCGACTACTTAAACGACAGAATCAGGCGTTTGGCATTTTGTAAACGACTCCAAGTGATTTTTTTTCCTTTTTTGGTGTAATTACACTATTTAACTATTTTACCAATTTTAAAATAGTAACCTTTTATGAGAAAATTCCGTCGTGAAATCGACGAAATGAGTAGACTTCGTTCAGTACATGCACAGAATAAAAGCCCAAGGAAAAATGTTCGGCTGCCATCAAGATGTAACAGATCTCAGAACTTCATTCGGTTGCACCAACAAGTGCAAATAATGCACTATAGAAGATGGCTTAAGACATTTTGAAAGCGTGGTCTATTCTGGGGACAAAGTTGATGTATCGCCAGAGAGGACTTCAGATTACGCGCTGCATTTCAAAATAAAAACATTGCAGATCCAACAAAAAATAAGGGCATGTTTATTTGAAATCCTTGGTTGTCTATTGGTCTAGGCGGATTGTTATCACATTCGGTAATCATTGTTGTAGCCACTGTTCAGTTGACATTACTCAACTGTCCGCTCAGGACATACAGCTGTGGTCAATAAAATAAAATAAGTGTGGCTCATGTATTCCTCATTTCTGTATTTTTTTCCAAATTTCAGCTTTTCTTTCCAGAAACATCTGCTCTTATCTCACAAGATCTTACTTTTAGTTACATTATAAACGCTATCGTAAATTAAGAATGAAAGAAATTAGCTGAACTTGTTGGAGATTCAAAAGAGTTGGGATGCATATTTAGGCAATTTAAAAAAAATGAATTTTTTTTATATAACATTTTTCTTCCTACTGTGTACAGGCTCTTGATACAACGTTTGGATATAATCTGCTCTTCTTCCTATTAACAATTATCTGAATAAGCACAAGACAGAAGGAATAAAGACTTTGGAAGTGAAGACGATTCTTCAACAGATGAAGCAAACTATTGATTTAATTTTCACAAACGCATGTTATAAAAAAACAGCAATAAATATTGTTGATTATCTTATAACTATGTTAAGTCTTTCATTTATGTATATAACTACCAAAACAAATGTAAAATAATCAAAAATGATTTCTCGGATTATTTATAAGAACTATTATTTTTTAAGGAAAAATAAAAAAGGGATATTAAAAATGTGTTTTTTTAACATATGTAGCTGATTTCTAACGAATACAAAAAGTTTCCTTTGTTGGATGTTTTGGCCCACTGTGCATCGGTTTTGGTGGACCTTCACCCTCATTCAGCGCAAGGCTTATCTTAACCGAAGGGACAGAATAATTAAGAATACATTTGAATGAACAAGGAATTAGCAGCCAATAAATATGATAAAAATATGTTTAAAACAAGATTTGAAACTAGGTGTTATTCAGTTAAGTCTTTATTAGCGTTACATCGCTCATGTTTTTACACTCGAAAACGAAATGGTTTGCGATCGCCAATGGGACTATCATATTCAACGTACCCTGTGTCCCCGATTTTAGTTTGATGTGTATTTAAGGTGGCCTTTACTTAAGTTGCATCGAGCTTGAAATGAAAAAAAAGGAATTGATGTCTCCTACACAAACTGTTCAAGGTCACACACCAAACAGGGTCAAAACAGTTCGTCAAAACATGTGACTAAAGTAAGCGGCCTTATCTGGAGCATTCATCTTTCAGTTGGTGCATTTTGCACTGTGTACTGTCATGATAAAAAAATCATTTTTAAGGGGACGACACTTAGAGTCTGTGTCTACTTTTGGGAACTCCGACAGGGTAAACACGAGTGTAATGTGAGAACGTATGAAGTATGAACTCAAGAATGTGTTGTGTACTTAATCTAACCATGAACTTGATTTTTGATTTAATTTCAGCCAATGAATACCTACTTTCAAGTAATACAAATACATTAAAAACATTGATTCCAAAAACATTTTGAGAACACCGACAGGGTAAATATGAGCGTAACGGGAGTTCACATTAAATATGAACTGAAGAATGTGCTGTGTGCTGAATATAGCCATGAACTTGATTTTGTTCTTAATTTTTTATTTAATTTCTGCCAATGAGAACCTCAAGTTAAATAATTACATTAAAAACATGTATACCAAAAACGTTTTGGAAATCCGACTGGATAAACACAAGCGTGAGGTATGAAATGAAGGTTGTGTGCTTAATCTAACCATGAACTTGATTTTTGTTCTTAATTTTATATTTAATATCTGACAATGAATATTTAGCTTCAAGTAAAGTAAATACATTAAAAACATTAATGTCATTGATGACAGAGACAAAAAAAACACGATAATAAATAAAAATCTAGAATTTTCTACCCAATATTTTTTTTTTACTTTTACTGCAAGGTAATTGAATAAAATAACAATAATCGATTAAAAGCCATTGGCGCAAATTCATAGTCTGCTCATTATTGTTAGGTTAGGTAGAAGAGCCTGACTGCTGTACTTAAGGACAGCAGCCACACTTGAGCCAACATAGGCCCATTGTACTACTATGCGGATCAATAAGTACCTATTCCGCAAGCCATTAAGTGCTTATAAGCTTTTCGACCCCAAGTTGCCTGAGAGGAATTTTGCATCTTTATAGCCTTACCATCTGCGTGCCTGTCGACTCCTTTTGATGAACCGGAAGAATAATGGTAGTCATATATGTCTGTATGAAGTGTGTTCAATAATAACCCATTTGAGTATCATTTGACTAAGTTATTTTCAAAAGACGTCAATAGTTTTGGCGGAAAACTGACTTTCTGACTTTTGATTTCAGGAAGAAACATCATATTTTTCTTTTAAATTATGAGAAAAATTATATGTATATATATACATGTTTTCAGAAAACATTAATTATTTCTAAAAGTCAATTTGTTGAATATGGAATCAATATCTGGTGAGTAGCTCAACTTAGCTCACATGGAACTGCTTATAACGCCCAAACCGAGAATTGTGGCGACTTGAAATTTTGCCTTGACACTTCTAGAATATATAGTAGATGATCAAAAATGAAACAATAAATTTAAGTGAAAGAAGAAAATGTTGGGATATAAAGAGTTAATGAAGAGTTCTGAGTTTCGTCCTGGTCAAATTAATCAGACTGAGCGATCACTTAAGTTCGATCGTAGACCAGAGATGCTTGGTAATCAGGCATACTGTGCCAGTTGACCATCTACGATTCATTTGATCAAGCGTTTCTAGACTTAGCAGATGTTTTATGGTAGCCATAGCCATCGAGGGTGGATTACAACCTGGAAAGAGCACAGAGTGAGTACCATTTCTAGCGAGTTCGTCCGCTTCGCAATTCTCTGGAATGCCACAGTGTCCCGGCACCAACATAAGATAGATGATAAAATACTTGGCCATCTCGTTAAGAGATAGGAGGCAATTAAGGGAAGTCTTCGAGTTAAAAGTGACTGAATTCAGAGATTTGATCGCTGTCTGATGATGATATCTGTACGAGATGGTACATCAAATTATGCTGATTAAGATGACGCCGTTATAGAGCTATAAGGGCTTCTAAAATTATTAATAACGTCTACTAGAAATCGCGTTACCATCGCGTATACCAATTGTCAACAGCACTTCAATTAAAAATGTTACTGCAATGTGCCTCCTCTAACTTTTCAAATGGATTCGATTCGGTTTGTATAATTTTGGCCGTGAAGTTCATTAAAAAACGTTATATATGTCGCAATCTCAATTCATTGGAAACATTTTCAATAAAAAACAAACAACTTTAAGAAATCGAATCTGACAATCGCTTAAAGCCAACTTTATTTTTTTTATTTCGTTTGCTTTCATTTCATGTGCTGATTTTAAATTTCAAGTTGACTTTAACGTAACCTAACAAAACGACTACGTTTAGTGTATTAGGTGAATAAATTCTCTTAAAGTCCACTTTAAATGACTATGAATTTGCTCTATTGTTTATTATTTAGAAATATATAAATCTTCAAAGAAAACTGCTTTAATCAGGTTCGTTAGATGTCAGCTCGTTTCCATCTGCTTTTTCTTCGAAATCGTCCATACTATTAATACTTTCGCTCCCAAGGGATAATGGTATTTCGGTTCGATCGTAAGACGTAAGATACGGCTCTAAACTCAGTAACAATATGTGTATTAGATCTCTGACTCTCTGAACTTTCGGCTAAGTCTTAATCTATGTATATTGCCTAAGGTGCTTGTTACGCGCTTCATCTGTATAGCTCTGTTTGGCGAACAGGATATTACTTAATTATTAATTTCGACGCATCATATATTATTACCTGGAGTGGGCTGACTTTCGCTGGCTGCAAACGTCAACTCTTCGACCGGTGCTTGCTCTCATAGGTCAGTTTATCGACGCTCACTACATCTAACGAAGGGCGCATTCGAATGATTATTCAAGTGATAATCGAATCATATAATATCCCGAGAATGTCTCGAGTTACAAAATCATTAGACTGACTACTAACTAATTACTAACTACTAACACAAGAGAACTTGATAAATTTTGTCTCATCAAAATAATCATTCGAATGAATTCAAATTATTTATATTTTGTTTAATGAGCCGAGAAGTCAAGTAATACTTGAACTTTTTGCTTTGGGTGTTACTTTCATTCTGGTTATGTTTCTGACTAGTATTTCTCGATGAAAACTATTTTTACTGTTTCTCACACTGAATTGAGACATTTCCAGACTTATCTTTTGTTTGTACGTAGTCGTAGTTATAGTTATTAGCAGTCATTCAAATGAGTCAATTATCACTCGAGCAATCATTCGAATGCGTTCATGTCGAGTGATCATTCGATTGTTAAAATATCCCGATTACTCGATTCGATTTAGATTCTTGAATTCATTCAGTTATGACCATCACATACTGCTCTTCGAACGATTTGGACAGTGGTCGTGGTTTCTGTTAAGGATCTTTAACCAGGTAAGGTAATGTATCCTAATGATTGATTCAAGCCACTTTTCATTGGTGTTTTTTGAATTCTTCGGCTTTGTATTTGTTGGTGAAACTGGTTGGTGAAATGAGCAGCCACTCTTGAAAAATTTGAAAGCATTATTTATAGTACAACTTTTGATCAATCGGACATTTCGTGAAGTTAATCTCTTCCAACAACGAAATATCTTCTCTTTAAAATCTTTTAGCATATTATATAATTGAGGCTATCAGCGCAAAAGCGGCGTAACCCACTCAAATTATAGTCACTAGAGAGCTGTGAGCGCCTTAACAATTTTATTTTGGTAATTTTCGGGTTTTGTGGGCTATGTCACTTTTGCGCTTGATACTATTAACGATATCCAGCGAATCTGCAGAGAAAATAATAATAATATAATATTAGTGGCGCAACAGTCCGAGGCGGACCAGGGCCTAGCTTCTCGGGTATCCAAACCTGGCACCCTCTGCGAAGAAGTCGACGCACTTACTCACTACGCAACGGCGACCACCCTCAAGGCAAATACCAAATTTTATACTCGTGAGCACAATTCAATATTTTACTGTTTGCTAAAATAGCGAACGTACGCGGACAGTTTTATGATAGCCAGAAAATTAAGGTTTGTGTCCATTAAAAAATTATAAACCGATAACATCATACTCAAACATAACCATTATTATTTAATAAATTTCAGTCAAAATGTATACTAAAATATATCTTCGACATCCAATTCTGTCTTTACACGGTAGTTTTCTACGGGGCTTTTATTAAATACGGTCTAGAAAACATTTCGTTTTAGACAATCTCATTCGATTTAGAACATCGAGACTGCTTACAAGAGGATTGTCTTCAAGAGAACAGCTAATTTTGAATTTTTCGGTGAGCCTTTCTATACGTTCGCAAAGCAGTTCAACCGCCGCCTTAGATGTAAGGTCTAAAATCATTTTTACAGTTTTCTTTTGTAAAACTTGCAGTATTTTAATATGATCTTATATGTTGGCAGTAGATAGCTTAGATTTCCTGGAAATAAACGGATGCAGTGAAGCAGTCGCAGTCCTGACTTTTATAAGGTTTTAGTAAAATGTTTCCCAAAAGTTAGTACTGAGTTCATGTCTATTTGATTGACATTGTAAAGACATATTTATATAACATATTTTTATCAACTGTAATCTTTCAAAAATATAGTTAGAGATGAGATGCCGCGTAATGGACCGGCTGTCAAGCTCGAAGAATAACGGTGCTAACAGATCATACCAATACTCCCTTATGGCGGTTATATTTTGTTAATTTCGACCCAGTCATTGCCAGGTGGGTGTCTTAAGGTCCAAACAACTTTGCTTTCACAAGAGCTACAAATTATTTAAGTCGAACGGAATCACATCAAATTCGTGAGAGTCCGATCCCGGATCCAAAGGAATCAACGAGGGAGCTCCTTCATTCAACTTCCACGTCAGATACCGATGTTTGCAGTAGTTAAATAACCATAGACAATTCGTCGATTGAAGTGTAGAATTAGTGGCATTGCCAATATGTCCTGAATCAGATTTGGTTGATCGAAGAACTATACAGAAAATCCTTAAGGATATATGTACATAGCTGGAGCAGCAAATCTCAGAGATAAGAGTATTAGTCATGGTCATTGTCCGTGCACACTCTTCTGTCCTTTTGTATAAGTTAGGTTATGTTAGAGTACCCGTCTGCCGATAGCCACCAGTCACACTTAGGACAAATTAGAAATGTTGTATAACGTTGCGGATAAAGTTCGGTCAGGTTCTTCAAGATGTCGTCCACAAAGAGAGCGTCATACAATAGATTCTTCCTCATCCTCATTTCTGCATCTTATGCAGAAGTCTTTGCTGGGCAGTCGCGAGTCCCAATGGCGCAGTGCCACCACCCGTCGATGATGAAAACACATGACCAATCTAAAGGCCCAGCCACAATGGCCCTAGCATCATTCCAGAAGCGATTCTAGACTGTCTTAAATTTGACAATAGTAAGAAACTACTTTAAGTTCGATTATAACATTAGTTTGAGTTTATTTAAGGTTATGCCTTTACTGACCGTCCCAAACTTTACTAAATTAACAAAATAGAGTACTGTGCGAGAAAAGCTCCAATGCTGTGCTGAAGTAGAAGAAGTCGGCAACACTTTAGAAGAACATAAAGCTCTGCGCGTCTCGTAAATGCTTCTCATTTCAGTCATAGTGACACTTCCCCTCCTACGACAAACACTGTTGCTCAGTGCCTAAAGTCATTTACGATATTACTATGCCGCTACTCGGTGCCAAGCAGGACGCGATGGCCACTAACTACATCACACGCTTTGCCAGAACTTGTACGCCCATCATCGCCGGCAGTTGGCAGTTGTCACATCGTGTTGGCGTTGTCTTCCATGTCTCTGCCATTGGCTTTGTTTTATTTTAATTGTTACAGCTCACTTTTATTAGTTAATTTCCGCTAGTATGAGCGCAGAAAAAACCGACATTACTTTATGTTCTAGCATGAGGTACGTCGGCTCGATTGCCTTGGAATGTTCCCTCGCTGAAATTTACGTTCTTCCTCTTATAATTTTTGCGACGCTTTTGTCATGCGCATTGCGCACTTTCGATGAGCGCGAGAGGCAAATTAAAAGAGAGAAAGAGTGAGAGAGGATTTTAGAGAGTACCAGTGGAGAATGTATGTGTGTTACTCTCTCAGAGCGGCGGTAGTGATAAAGACAATCCACTTCTTGCAAATTTTCCCAAGTTCCCTTTATCATTTAACTGAATCGCTTGTTAACAATTTGGCATGGTTGTTGTTGTTATTGTTGTTGCTTCTGCTCTTGCTGTTGCTCTGCTGATTCTGTTCTGTTGATGTTGTTGTTAACGTGTTGTATTGTGGGGGAAGGGGGTCTCTTCCGCAAAGTTTATTTTTTTTTTTGTTTTTTGTTGGTCCGTGTCATTTTTCTTGTGTTTTTCTCATTTTCCTTTGGTTCTCGTAGAGCTGCTTTTCTATTTCACTTGTTCATTTTTGGGGTTGGTTGGCTGGTTGATTGTGGCCGATGGGTCTAGCTGTGTGTGTGTGCATGTCTAGAGGGGTGACGGGGTTTGAGGATAGGGTGGTCTGGCGGAGAAAAACATTTTTAGGTTGTGGTACAACTAGAGCTCAGTATATCCTTCCTCAGTCGTCGAACAGGTATCGCGCGGTTCGGTGGGACTTACGTTTGGTTTTTCTCAACACAAAAAATAAATACTAAACTTTTTTTTTCAATTCTTCTCCTCGCTTTCCGTCTCTTGTTCTGTGTTTCTCTACTCGTACACAACATATGTGTTTGTGCTGCACCAACGAAGGAAGACAAGACCTAATAATATGTAATTGCAAAAAAGAAAACGAAAAAACCCAGCACCACGGATTAACGCCATGCATTCTGTCCGCTTGTCTCTACTACGTAAGAACTGCTGTTACCGCTGATCCTGTTCACATCTTCTACTGGGACACTCTAAGTTCTTCTTTCCGTGCGTCGTGACCGCGAGTGATGATATCGTATAAATCGCGTCTGGATCGGAAACTGTTTTTCGAAATTTCAAAAACAAATCGCAAGTGAATATGAAAATGTCCTATTCGGTGTGTCGACAGTTTACGTACCACAACACCTTGTACATCTGAAATGATGTGCTAGAGTGTAAGCAATTTGAAATCTATTAAACCGTTCCCCCTTGTTCGCTATCGTTCCGTATGTCCTGTCGAGCTCAAGCATATGCTTCGAAGGTGAATAAATTGACAGAAGAAAAAGTGATTCCTGAAGGACATTGTGCCGTGAAGAGAAGGGTATTCTCTGTGGTGGTAGTACCTAATTTTACGATAGTATTCTGCTATTTGTTGCTGCTGCTGTTTGTCTGTACCAAGCTCCGCGGTAATTTGTGTCTACGAACGTGCATGTCACATACAATATTGTAATCAGAAACGACGGAGTGAAAGCCGAGAACTATGTTAATGTGACCCCGCTGTGTTCACCAGTGACATGATAAAATTTGTTTTACTTGCACACACGAAACTCAAGCAAATAGCTATCCAAAAACAAGCTGACTCGTCGTCCAATTCTTCAACTGGTAGATGCGAGTGTTTTGTGCGATATTCACGAGCGGAGGTTGCGGCTATCAGAGTTTGATAATTGAACGAGCCAAAAGGGGTGTTATCACGCAGAACATTGATTGAATCCAATTGAGTGCGGAATGCTCAAAACTTTCACACGATCGACGTCATCGCCGGTGGCAGCGATCAAATGGTGTGTTCTCAAATTTCCAACTGAAACCAGTCGACACACTTACACGGTGGAATTGTGCAATGCCAGCGATTATGACGGCAGCAATTTAATCATTTAACCCCTTCTCCCCCCACACTGCTCATGTGGTTTCTGCAAAAAGAAGTACGTCATCAGTCGCCAATACGCGTGGCAAGATAACAATGCACTTTATAGTTTTTATTTTCTTCGTACAATTAGTGGTTTCAATGTTTGTGGCACATCCACATTTAATCATTTCCAACTCGATACCACACTTGGCAAGGGTGCATACGAGCAACACACCGAGCGTACTTCGTTTTGGTGTCATAAATATTCAAAGTTTTGCCATTTTCTTTCCTTGAGGGGAATCGTTCGTTTTGTGCTTTATTTTTTTGATTTTGTTTTTGTTCGAATCGATTATTCTGAGCATGTCAACCCAAAACACAAGAGGCAAAAAGATAAATGAATAAACACATAAAATGCACAACGATAAATTTCAACTCTGAAGGGGATACATTCTCTTGGTCTTTTCTGTTTTGTTTTTATTTTTGAAATTTGATTTCACAACTACCCCTGAACCGGGAGCGGATGGGGATGATCGTAATGTGTTGGTTTTGAATTAGCGCTGATGATTTATTTGAAGGCATTATTAATTGCAATTGTAATATTTGGTTTTCGGGTTGGGACACCCAGAGAATGACTGTTGGTTCTGAACAAAATTCAATTTGATTTTAGGTTATTTTTATCAAAATTGTCTTGTACGAAGGATAACGATGTTGAAAGCTTTGCCCAACGTTCTCTTACCTCAATTTCGTAGCAAATATACTTAAAAATATATGCTAAAAAATAAGGAGGAGCACCCATCCTATTGGATTCAAATGCAGAGCGGGGTTAATTGCAACAGCAAAAATAAACAGTGTTCCTCTCAGAATTAAGAAACATTTAAAGACAAAAATGTTTATTGTTTCACACTTTTCAGATCGTCAGTACCGTAAGAAGGCAATTTTGAAAACTCTTTATTTTTGTTGTATTTTGTTTTCTCCCACTCAACACGCAAGAGATATAGTTCTGATTGATGTTTTTTTATCAATCTGGTGTGTTTTGACTTTCATTACGTGTAATTTCGTGTGAGTTGGGGATTTTTTTTCTGTCACGGGGCACGTTGTAACATTTTTCCGTGTAAGTAACAAGATTCAACCACGCCCGTTTATTTTTTAATCGCTAGCTATGATATTTTGAGCATGAGCACAAGGGGGCTACAATCAGCTACTTCTAATCCATAACAATAAAGTCCTATCCAAATGCGCTAAAAAAGAAGAAAATTAACCGAGACTCCACTACGGAAAATACGCTGAGAAGAGAAAATAAAACACAAAAACAGCAATCAGTGAGGGTTTTAGATTCCTTTTCAGGGGACGAAGATGAGCAATCTTTGTGCCTCATCTGTAGTAAATCTATTTTTTAAAGTTTACAAAATGAGAAATAGGAACACACCGCACAAATATATAAATTTCCTTTCAATTTCTTGTTACAATTTACCACGGCCTATGTTACAACATGCCCCATATACGTGTGGACATTTAATTTGTTCACAATTGTACTCGGAAAATTGTTGAAGATTTTCCGCTGATCTTTTTTGATAAATTTGTTGTTACAACATGCGTTTATATTAAAAACGGGTTGGGTTAATTTACTCCAAAAATGTTGGAGCAGCATCGGCTCAAGTAGATAGTGTTACTTCCTGCCCCACACTCCATTAACCTCACTGCCTGGGTTCGATTCTCCCACCTCTTTCGAGTCACTGACTATGGTCAAGGAGCATAACTCACACCGCACAAATATATAAATTTCCTTTCAATTTCTCGTTACAATTTACCACGGCCTATGTTACAACATGCCCCATATACGTGTGGACATTTGATTTGTTCACAATTGTTCTCGGAAAATTGTTGAAGATTTTCCGCTGATCTTTTTTGTTAAATTTGTTGTTACAACATGCGTTTTTATTAAAAACGGGTTGGGTTAATTTACTCCAAAAATGTTGGAGCAGCATCGGCTCAAGTAGAAAGTGTTACTTCCTGCCCCACACTCCATTATATTTTTTCTGCAAATTTTTCAAGTTCAAAACTAATGATGAGTTGTTCTTCCTTTTTATGGTAATCATCAAAAGGCCTACCTGCGACTGAATTTGTTAGGTTATGTAGTGTTTTCATATCTATCGAGTATCTACATACATATACATATTTCTATCGATCGTACTTCGCCTATCGTACGTCGCTTAATATGATCGAGTGGCCTAAGTTCTTGTAGTGAACTTCTTCGTATAAGGATCAGGTTAAGATCGTTTCCCAAAATTGGGACACCTTATCAAAGCCCACTTCTTTAAAACGCCTTGGAATCGACTGAATGGAAAACGCTTGAATGGGAGCAATATTCTCGGTACAGATGGCCGACTTTAACCTCTCTTGCCCCTTCAACATTTTTGTCAGCGTTTTCCACATCGTTATCTCAAACAAAGGCGACCTGTCTCAGAATGATATTCTCATTATTTTGTGAATCCGTTTCAAAAATTTGTAAATAACTGTCAAAATGTCGCACAAATTCGTCGTTTTCTATCGGGGGCAATGAGCTGTGAAGTCGGCTATTTATCTGAGTCTGGTTGTTGGCGTTAAGGCTCTGAAAGATGTCAGAGCCGTCACCGACTCTGAATTTTGGTAAACAAATTTGAATTATTTTCAAACCTTGATGAGCTTGACATTGAGCGCCTAATCATTGCATATTTGCAAAAAATGTGGTGTGGAGTGATGAATCCAAGTTTCGTTTCGGATCGGATGGGAAAAGATATGGGGGGTCCTCTCCATGGTGACCTATGAAAACCTAAAAACCTAAAAAAATATGGCCAATAATAAGAACAGACACCAAAATGGATCAAAATTGTGAACAAACCTGTTATTCAAGCGCAATGTAATAATATTTGCCACTTATTCATGTTGTGGGTGGCCGTGAAGTTTTGGGTCGTCCCTCACTCAACTTAACCTCACTGCCTGGGTTCGATTCCCGGTCGGTACAACCAAACCGGGAGTCATTGACTATGGTCAAGGAGCAAAACTGTCTAGAAAAAGCTTCTCAAACTTGGCGTTTGGGGTTGGCATAGAATTGTAGGGGACCTACCACTCATTCGAGAACAACAGCACGCACAACACGGGTGGTTGTACTGTACTGTAGAAGCTAGGCCCTGGTCCTCTACGGACTGTAGCGGCATCCATATCATTATTACTAGACAAATTCCATACCATGCCATACTATGAATATCTGTCTCATGCATTCCTGCTGCTCAAAAGCGGGTCGAATTTCAATATTTTGCAGCAATGACATGAGGTGATTTATGCCAATTTCGACACATAAGTACAGTCAAGTCAAGTTGTACATCAAAACTAATTGCCTTTTGGAAAACTGTGAATGCAGAAACTGAATGATTTTGCAAGACCAAATTTTTAGGCAGAAACAGAAAAATGTCAGGAAACCAATAGAATAACAAAAATTTGTCATTGGCTAAAATCCATATGGAATACCACATGCACAGCAGCTGACAGATCTCAGGTGATCAAAGTTCGAAAGACATTTCTTCAGCTAAAATTTATACTTTTATCAGCTCAGATTTAAATTCAGTAAAGTGTAAAGGGTGTTTCTTGTAAGGGGTATGTTTTTTAAGAGGCGAAGAGTTTCAAATTGGGATTGAGCACAGAAATACACATGAAATTTGATTTATTTGGTACATAATTTCCTGGCATTAAAGTTTCAATATTATTTCGGGAATGTGACCTTCACAGTGTAATCCGTGAGTCCAATTTTTACCGTTTAAGTGTTGCCATCTTAAACCATCTATAGTTTTTTGATTCAATTCAAATTTTTTTGTTCAATCGTATGCAAAAAAAATTTAATCTTGGACCTTTTACAGGTAAAAATGGTTAGAATCCTAAAACCGCATTAAACCCGTCTTAGTTTGTTAAGGGACAAAAGTAGAAAAGAGCTAGGTATCGGTCGAACTTCGATAACTCGAACCACCACTTGTCACAAATTGAGCTATCAAGACATCGAGTTATCAGTGAAATACAAAATTGATATAAAATACACATAAACCGTAGAGGAGCATAATTATAATTTAAAATAGGCTGTTACACATGACTGAAGAGCGATATTTTTTATTTTGTTAAAAAAAATATTTAATGGAATTCAAACCATTGCAGGTAAACAAAATCATTTGTTGTTTCATGAGTCTTTTAATATAAACGCAAAATGAGTAACGAATTTGCAACCAACTCGTTTGAAGGTGGTTGAATGAAATCATGCTCATTATCGCCAAGTCTTTCCCTATTAGATCACTACCTCTGTCATCGTTATTGTCGAGCTGACAAGATTCGGATTCACATGTAAATATCTCGACAATATCTACGTAAGAGTATCCCCATTCGACTGCAGAAGATCATCATACGTACCTTGTATACGTCTGGTATTTTTTCAAGCTTCAAATTCCATTTGCAGTTGAATGTCTCCCTCATGTCTTTCATTTGAATGTTCAGTTCTGAAAATCAAAGGAATTTCATCCTCTTCCCCTCGCCAAGAATATTTACCAAAACCACGATTTTGTTTATACTAGGTCAAAGGAACATACAGACGCAGTGCATCGAAATCCTTATAAAACGAACTTGTAGAATACATAGAACTTACGAATTTCTCTTCATAATTCGACTTATCGAAGGTGGCGCCAAATAATCTGTTCGAGTTATCAAGACATTCGAGTAATCGAAGTTCGAGTTATCGAAGTCAAATGACTTGTAAATATCAGCCTTGGCGCTATTGCCAGCCAATTTCATACGAGTTATCGATGTTCGAATGTATTATCATTTTCCTATTATTTTTTCACTATAATTTTTTAAAAATGTTTTTTTGTTGTCGAACATTTTGTCATCGCAACAATATTTATTTTCGCCCAAAATGTGGATTTTTCGACTTTATACGAGCTTAGCTTGGAAAAAACAAAACGCACTGCAGCCAAAAAATAAACGGAAAGTGCAAAGTTTAAACTAGAGGTGGGTTGCGAAAAACATGAACCGTTATCTACCTCTTAACACTCTCAACACTTGCAAGTCTTGGCATTAGAGGGTTAAGGCAAATGGAGTAATGATTCAAACTTCCCATAGAACGCTCCAATCAGCGACTTTTCTTGTATTGAATGGTGTTTCCATAATTGCTCTAGTTTGGTTTTCTCAAATTGAACCATGTATTCCAAAATCAGCCTGAATTTCATTCAACCTAACCGCAAAACATGTGAGAACTGTCAAATCAGCTGTCAGAGAAGATAACGTTACCAATTTAGATCCCCCCCACACTAAGAAACGTTTTTTTCGTTTGTTTCACAAAATATTCAGCTTAAGTGATTTTTAATGTTTAGCATCGATGAATATTTTAAATAATTAATTTAAAAATGTTCATGAAATGTATCATTTCACGATGTATTTTCTGTTTACTCAGCTGTTGCTTTCATGCAAAAACGCTATGCATTGCATCTGTCTGCGAGTTATGTACAAAGCCCTGTACCGCGCTTTACTAATTTCGAACACACCCCGAAAGTGAACCCAGGGTTTCAACGCTACGGTATTAAATAAAAAAGCCATGTTGAATTATTAAACGCCTAAATGAATCGATAGAGTATACCTACACGTGGTCGGATCTGCATTGTGTCTTAATTTAATTTATCACATTTATGCAAGGGTACGGTTGAACATCACCCGATTTTATCAATGTGTAAACTTCTCGATTAGTTTTTAAAGTTGTTAGTGTACTTGTTATGATAAAGGGGGTGGAAAATAAATTTTCCCGTCTGTTGCTATGCGACTTCGAGTCTTGTGCTTGCGAAAGGGGTAGGCAAACCAACTGCAGTGTATAACAAGGGTGAAACTAATTCGAGTTCAAGTTCATGTCGTTTATTTTCAAAGAAACTTTCACCAGTGCTTCCGAACATTGTCGCCAAATAGCATTTCAATTGCATGAGTTACTTTCGCGACTGACAACTATTTTATTGAATTTTTCTTAATCAATACAAATTTATTGTTTCTTCTTGATTGGACTAGTCATCGTTTGGTGTATTCTTCTTTAACGTGACGAAGCGATCTGGGTATTTCTCGGCTGAATCTTGACATTGAAAGTCAACGCATCCATCATTTGCTTAAGGGTCATATCGTTTTATGTTTTTGAGATATTTGCCACTTCACTTGGATAACTTCAGAGGGTTACCCATGTACCTGGATAAAAACTGGATCCTTGGAGATCGATGTAGGTAAAGCTCGGAGAGGGCTTGAAGCTAGCGTCTCTGAACAGCAAAGTATTGAAAAGGTTTTCTTGAAAGACGAGAGCGAGGCTACGTGTGAATTCTCAACAAATTCTGTTCACCCGTTCTTTATCTTCTACGGAACTATGAACTAAGGTTCATATGAGTGCCAGGGTATAGAAAAACCCACGTGAAATGAAGAATCCGACCAACAGGACAAGCATCCATGTTTCTGGCAGTGCAATAATCATCTCGCACTCCCTACAGTTTTCCATCTGAAAGTGATTATAAAGCAACCGCTTCGCAACGTTTCGTTCAGAGTTGAAAACTCTTTACTTACTTGTTTAAGGTCCGGGGTGGACCTGAGCCTCAACCAACAAGCGTCTCCAACTCGATCTTTAGCTAGGTGCCTCCAGTTTCGCATGCATAGTTGGTTGAAGTCCCTTTCCACATGCGTGCGCCACCTGAGTCGCGGTCTTCCTCTACTGCGCGTTCAATGGGGGGTGGCTTCTATCCGCTCTACATGCCTTAGTTTGCTGGTGCGTAGCTGATGGATGAAAGCCTCCATTGACTTTTTGATCCCAAGGTTGCCAAGCGCAAGCGAGATTGCCTTTGGTTCAATGTTGTTGAATTCCTTACATTCGAGGGATTTTTCAATGGTTCCTATCAAAGAGTCGAGGGCTG
This sequence comes from Eristalis intricaria, assembly GCA_964034865.1. Lineage (NCBI taxonomy): Eukaryota > Metazoa > Arthropoda > Insecta > Diptera > Syrphidae > Eristalis > Eristalis intricaria. The sequence continues at coordinate 162,776,894 of OZ035873.1, forward strand.
TCTCCACGGATTTGCCATGATTGTAGGCTTCACCGGCAGGTGAAATTGATTTGCCTGATATATTGGTCTATTAATTTCTCCAGGGTTTTCAGAGAGGCTAATGGGTCTTAGATCCTTCAGATTGACATGACAGCATATCCCTGCTTTGGCAGTGAATAACTGTTGATGTGTTGAGTGTCTCGAATTCGTCGATGGATAGGTGGACAATCTGCTGTGAGGTCGAATATCTCTGGTTTCCACTCAAGAATTAACACGCGATTCATCTAAATTCAAAATCAAAATTTTGCGGTTTGAATCCATGTTATTTACACATTCATTTTTTCATCCCTCGCTTTTTGCTAACAAGTTTAGCTTGTCACGTACACACTATGTCCTTACCATTTACGTCGTGTGGTATCTTGTTTTACGATGTTCTATGTTTTATTTTAATAGAAATCGTTTTGCAGGAATTTATGTACTATCTTCGTTTTATTTCCATGTGTATACGAATACGTCCGGACTAGCTAGGTATCGTTATGAATACTTAAGAGTCGTTAGACGATGAGCATGTGTTTGCTCGTTAACTTTAAACAAGTTTAGTTAATTCGGTCATCACACTTTTGCCTCAAAACATTCCCTACCCCTTGAACGAACGTGCCAATGAATCATGCGGCAAAAAAACTTAGTTTTCCACTTGGCTTAACACATCGGCATTACTGCTAAAAAATAATGGCATCCAGTAAAATAATCCTGTAAAGGATAAAGAAGATGATACAACACGTGTGTACTTATGTAAACACAGTTTAAATCCGTTTGAAGAAACAAAACACCTGATGCGAAAGATAAAGTTTCCCTCCCGACAGAGGGTGGGTGTTTTTTCACAAGTTTAAGCAGACAGTGTCAACAATGTCGTGCATTTAGACGTTTGAGAGAAAATTAGATGTAGCAGTTAAAATTTGTTAGAACTTGTCAACACGCATAAAACAGTGAGAACTTCAAACTTTGCATTAGTTCCTGCAGAAGGAAACACATTTGAGTTTGTATGGCATTTGCTTTTATCTTACTCTTACACATGGAACTGAACTTCGTATGGCTTTGTGTGTGGAAATAGTCGGAGATTTGAGTCAAGTTGGAAGTTGTTAACTATTTGGGTGTCAACTTACGAGTTTTTCGATTTCTAAGTTTCAGTAGAATATGAAGGAAATGCGAACCACTTTTTTTAGAATGAACATATTTTGATTTCAAAGTCCACTGTTCGCATTCTTGAGGTAACAAGATGTCAGTTAATCGTCAATTACAGTTAGTTATGGAGTTTACTAAGCATTCCCAACCTTATTTCTATTGCTGTTGAGTATGCAGGCAGCATCACTGACCTATACAGAATCATACGAACAACTTTACATTCTCACTGTTCAAGAACTGTCAAATCATATGTACGTAAATATTGATTGCAACCCATGTCGTAAAGGCAACGACACCGCGACGTACACAAATCTATTGCATCGAAGGATTGGAGGTTATCCACAAGACGTATTACTTCCGTTTTGAAAGATATTACGTACTTAGTAATGGATTCCGATAATTCCACTGAAGCAAGTATCTCTCTTTAGGAGATATGTTTCCTTAAACAGACTAGTGCCGATCGGATGTCTCACTCTCTGAAAGCAGATACCTGAAATTTTATTTTGTTAAGCTGGAAATTCAGGACGAAGTGGCATTCTCATAATTTTCCTTGTTTAGCCATCGTTTGGATTGCCTAAGACCATCTACAGTGGTCTAGGCGAATGATGTTTTTTCATGCGTTAATCATGTTTTGTAGCTACAGTGCGTTTCAGGACCTGTGAACGAAGATTCTGAACCAGCCCTAGTAAGCTCATCTCCGGATTCGTTACCTGCAGTCCCCCGAAACAAATCTTTCTTACAGCGCAACCCTCTGTCAGAAAATATTCAATATGTTCAATAATGACGTGCGATGAACTTACGTTTTACGTTTTATTACGGTCCTCTCATCTCTCTCACGCTGTATTTTCTGCATAGCCATTGAATTGTGTGCATTAAAAGACAACGCAAGCGCAAACGCACTATTGTGTTTCAGGCATAAGCGATGTGGTATTATCCAGGTTCGACTGCAATTACTGGTATCACTCAAATAGTAGTATTAGTATAGTATAGTAGTATCACTCAAATAATATATATAATAATATAATATGGGTGGCGCTACAGTCCGAGGCGGACCTAGGCCTAGCTTCCCAGCAACCACTCGCGTTGTGCGTGCTATTGTTCTTTCACGAGTGCAAGGGACCTACAGTTTAATGCCGACTCCGAACGGCGAAGTTGAGAAGCTTTGTCTATATAGGAATACTCTTTGAGCATTCTCAGTGACTCGAAAGAGATAGAGCCGTGGTACCCTCTGCGTAGAAGTCGACGCACTTATCCACTACGCCACGGCTGCCCAGTATATTTTAACCTCAAAACAATATCTCATTCTTGACTATGCGGCATCTATATGATGTACGCGTTGGTGGCAGGACGAATAGATGAAAATCGAAGACAGTTGAGAAATAATTAGTCGATCGCTGAGGCCTGGATCGTTGGTCTTCAATGAGTCTTGTAAATAAAATCATTATAAATAATATATATTGTGGTTTAAATGTACGCTCACAACTGTTGTTTCATTCTTGTATTATTCTAATTATGAACCCCACAGAAACGTTGCAAAAAACCTCACAATCTATATTATCACAGTGCCCGAATGGAGAACAGAAGCACGTACAACCTAGAGATTGCTATAAAAGATTGCAACAGCTACCGTGTCCCAGATAAAAATGTTACTAACCAAATCCTAATCACAAATGTTATAGATTATATTTGGTAAAACTGCCAAATTACCTTTGTTTTTACGTGACAGTAAACCGTCATAGTTGAGAGTCCAAATCAATCCGAATATATCCAAACCTTTCCGAATTTGTCTCTTTTGCCGTTGATAATGCAATTTCGTCCAAAATGGCAGTTTGACGTACTCGCTGACACATATTTACCCGCGATTAATTCCATCTGTCCTTTATCAGAACACGATAATGAACCATAAAATAAAAGTCAATCAGAAGCATATCAAATTAATGTCTCTGACAGCTGATAATCTCATTTCAAAGATTATGGTGGTTTAAATAAACACACACGCAATAATTGTGCAACGTCACTGACCAGCATTGTTCTTGTAATCGCCTGCAAACACAGACAACCCCTTCAAGTCGAAGATATTAAATGAATCGTCCACCATAAATAATTTTGATTCTAAAGGGGAGATACCCACTTCGTGTTTCTATTTAAAATACGCTCAGGTACACATTGTCTTATCACGCCAGTACTTGCGATCTAATCAAACCCAGTTACGTCAATTTGAAAAATAATACCAAAACTGGACATGTCGCAATGGCATGATCTAAATTATGATGTAAGCTCTGACCTCCTCGTTAGATAAACGCAATCGTATTCGTTGAAATCTTTTCAGTTTGCTCTTATCAAATACGAGACCGTCATCAATGCTATCTGCCGGCTAAAATTGTCAGATATCAGACGTCTGTAAATTTAATATTGCCCTCCTTTTTTTTTAAATTGCGCACTTCACACTATCTCTGCATCAAATGAATCCTTGGTCAAAGATAGAGATTTATATTTGGATAAGATTAAGCGGCAAAGTTCGAGAATGTTTGCTACACTTAGTGACTTGCTTTTAACAAGCAACGCATGCATGGCCGGGTTTGATAAGCAATCAAAAGGAGAGATTTCTTTAAAAAAAACGTGAATGTAATGGAAAACCCATGTATGTCGGTGTGGAGGAATATGATAAAATTTCTGGGTTATACTTGAGACAGTCACTTGACATTCCATCAGGGAGTCCTTTCTTGTTCGAAATGGAAATTCTGCTGTCCTCACATGGAAATAATAAAGTCATTAATTTCTGCATAACTGGTCACCCCATCTTGAGGGGGTTCACTGTCATTCAGATTATCTGGTCACCATGGCTAATGTCATTCGATGCATAAATTGTCTATTAACGAACATCCCCCAGCTGGAATGTTGGCAAATAATTTTGCGATTCAGTGAATAAGGAGCTTACCTATTGAATATGATCACCATTGAAAGCTGGACTATGTCGAGTGCCTTTTGATGATTTGTTCTTGAATATGGTCAGCATTGTTGTGTTGAGGCACTAGGAATGGCTTTTGATGATTTTTTCATTTGGCTACATTTTGTTTCCTAGTCTAGGGCCTGGAATGCCTTCGTGGTAGAGGGGCTTTCCTTGCGCTCCTATCTTTAAATTCGAATGAAACGAAATATGTGTGAGGTTCCAAATGAATGTAACATTCGTTAAAATGTCCGACATGGCTTTTCTGGGTATCGCGCACCCGAAATGTTAAGTTTTCGATGACTCTGAGCAATCAGGCTAAATTGGACCTATGGCATGGGTTTTTTTGGCCTTGAGGACATAAGAAAATCTCACAAGAAATAGGGTAACGGCCAGTTCACATCATCTCCAAGTGAGAGGCGAAACCTTCGAATCACTTGTGCAGAAGCTCCATTGTGGGTTTGTGCCACGTAGCGCCGTGCCGCACAGTCGTTTCATTGTATTGTATCGAGTTGTAAATAAATCTGTAACTTTTTAACCTGTGGACTGATCATAAAAAGATGAGACCTTGATCTTAACAAACTCACCGAGACCTTAATTTTCAAAAAAGGTTTTAGACAAGGCGACGCGCTGTCATATGACTTTTTCAACATTATTCTTGAGAAGATCGTGCAGAACTCACACGCTAACACAAGAGGCATGATCTTCCGAAAGTCCGTACAACTGCTATCATATGACATTGACGTGATTGGTCGAACACAGCGAGCCGTCAATGAAGCGTTTGCTGATATTGAAGCGGAGGCGGTCAAAATGGGCTTAGCGGTGAACGAGGGCAAAGCGAAGTATATGCTTTCATCAAGAAAGGGCGCAAACATCGACGAGATTAAACACAGAATTGCTCTTGCCAATCGCTGTCTCTTTGGGCTCAAGAGGCGATTGAGTAGTAGAGCCCTCTCTCGAAGGACCAGGCTAACATTATATAACACCTTGATCATCCCAGTCCTGCTCTATGGTGCGGAGGCATGGACAACCTCAAAAGCGGATGAAGAAGCACTTGGTCTTTTCGAGAGAAAAGTTCTGCGTTCAATCTTTGGTCCTGGTTTTTGGAGAAGAAGATTCAACCACGAACTGTACAGTGACATGAGCCTAGCCAGGCGTCTACGGATTCAACGCCGAAGATGGCTGGGCCATGTAGAACGCATTGACAACACTGCTCCTACCCGAGGAGTCTTCGACTCCGAACCAGTGACAACGCAATAGAGGACGCCTACGGAACCGATGGCGCAGGTCGAGAAGGACCTCAATCAATTCGGTGTGCGCAGTTGGAGACATCTGACTAAAGATCGTGCCGGCTGGAGGCCCAGGTCCACCCCGGACTGTAGCGCCACCAGAAGAAGAAGAAGTCTGATCTTAATGAAATTTTAAGCACAGTACAAGTGCCATGAGATCTCATCCTGGTCAAAAAGTGACCACATTTTTGATTGTGACATAATTATTTTTTATTGTCAATTACTAAAAATGTTAACTTCACTACCACGGTAGTACCACCGGTGACATGAATAAATATGAATCAGACTGAATCCACATTTGAAAACCTTGGCTTGGATTAATTTTGTCCCGATGATCCATAAAAACCCCGTTTAGTCAAAAGGGTCTGGTAACTCCTCAATATTTTGGAAATCATAAAATAATTTCCTATCCCCCAAGCAAGACATCAATGTTTTCGGCTATTGCGCCTTAATTACCTGCTCTTATGCCCATTGCGACATGTGAGCGGGATATGTGTGTGTTTAAGATCACAAGTAGTAGAAAATCCTGTCTTACGACAGGAGGAAAGTGTAGCTCCTTCTATATCATGGAGATTCGGAAAACATTGATTTGTTGCAGAGTAGGCCTCGTCTTTTTGCGTAAACCCCTAATAGGCAGTGTCCGATAATAATTCCCACTGCAGTACTAATTTTAGATCTCTTTAGAAGGATTGGGCAAAGATCTGGCATTGTGTTTGTGTGGAAGAAGGTTTGTGTGGTGGAAGCTGTGTGTGGAAGCTTTATGGGTACGTAGGTTACGAGGGACTGCAAAAACTGGCTGTATAGTGCGCGCGTTTATCAGCTTTGCAGTTTCCTGAGATTTCCCTATGACCTGGCACCCAGCACGGATGAATTTAGAACTGTTTGTATATCTCGTCACGAGCGCGGTAGTCGATTGCTATATATGAGTTCACAGAGAACGATGCCAAGCCATTTGTAAAGATACAGATATTTTGGGCGGATATAACGTTCTACGTTAGCCAGGGCAAGGCTTCGCTAACCGTCAGCTTTACCAGAGGGTATGGTACCAGCGTACCACAGGTCTCTGCCCGCAATTAGGGTTTGGAACATGTTCTCTGTTAAATTTCTTAGTGAAGTCTAGTGTACGTAGATTAAGGTACATAGTAGGGAATGTTTTCACACCGATATTAGTTAACATTTTTTGCACTGCATGCCAACAAAAATTTTTACATGACTTTATGTCACTCGTAAAAATGTCGAATTCCAGTATGATGTGTTATCAACTTAAACGCATTCCGGAGAGATTTTGCTTAGTATATTGCCTTGTATTTTTTTGGCACTTAAAGAACTCCTCTAGAATGTCAGTGAGTTACGGTAGTGATGATGTCATGTGTTCACTCATTCTATATGCTTCTATAAACTTATCATAAACTGAACCTGTGGGCATTCAAAAGTTATTTTTACATGATAAGAGAGACAAGATATCGTCACGCTTAAGATATCGAAATCAGTTTTATTTGATTTTGATAACCCAATATTGCTTTATTGTAACTTGTTTTCATATAATTGTGGGTCATATACATGCTTTTTTTTGAGGACTGAATTTCGTCGTGAGGTCGTTCATGATCATGGTGAACCGCTCATTTGAATGATTTGGTATACCATATATAATGACATGAGTTTGAATTGGGCTAACATGCGTTGGGCTACCTTGAGTGGACATAAGCCACTGGTACAACTTAGGTTGTAAATTTAAATTAATTATCTTGTGGTGGGATTCTCCACTGTCCTGTTTGCTGTCTTACGACGTAAAAGTATTTGTGTGAGTAAAAATGAGAATAGGGTTGTAAGAAATAGAAAATTAATCGAAATCGCAATCGCTAGTTAATTTTTGATCAATTCTAGTCTCGAAATAATGCAAGATTTTATATCCTATCACTTGCCTCAGAATACCAATTTTTGATCCACACGGATGGATCTAAGGTAGACCATGGTGTAGGCTCAGCAGTCCTCTCGGCGGATTTCAACATCTCCAAATCTTATCGTTTCCCAGACAGCTCGAGTATCTTCCAGGATGAAGTAATAGCGATGAGAGAAGCGTATAAACTTCTCAGTACAGTCTTCCTTTATAGAAGATGGTAAATTGGTAAATAAGTAACAGGTACAATATCCTTCCCTCATGGGTTCCTGGCCACAGCAACATATAGAGAAATGAGATTTGCCTACGAACTGGCAACGCAAGGTGCTTCCGGCAACTTCCCCACTGAATTTGTGGGCACCCCCAAGTGACCACCATAACATCCACGGATGTTCTTGTACGACTCGTCACTGGCAAGGCAATTTTCTACGGGCCTTCTTATGGCGAATAATTACATGATCTTGTCAGCCAAGGGTGCCGTAAGACAAGCCCAATTGCAGTGTTCATCAGTCTTCAGCACTTTCACTAACGAGGGCCGTTTGGACAATGGGTATATTTTTAGTCACCTGTTACAGGGCCAGTCACCTTCTAGACCCCTTGTCTGGCGCGAAACCTATCAACGAGTGTCCAAAGAGAGGACCACTACTTTAGTCGAACATTTTCACAATCTTCGCGTGTGTATGTATGAGATGGCAAATCCTAATTTGAAGGTACATAATCTTGAAGGAGATTTTTGTCTTTTTTCGTTGAACTGCAATCCGGGGGGACTTGGCGCTCAGCCAACACAAGGCTCTGAAATAAAGCGCGATCTCTGGTTAGCTGCCTCCGGTAATGTCGAGTAATGCATTTGTTAGTTGAAGTCATTCTCCATCTGTGTGCCTTCCGTTGTCCCACGGGTCCGGAGTTAGAGACCATTCGAGTCGGAGCTGAGTTGTTTATACGCACCACCTTAGGCGTTTGATACTTAGAGGTCTGGCTAAGCACATGTCGCTGTACAGCCCTTACAGTTTGTAGTAAGATCTTCCCCTCCAAATACCGTAAACGGAATCAAGACCAAGGCCGCTAACACAACTTTTCTCTCGTAGCGACAAAGGACCTCTTCATCCGCCTTTGAGGTTGTTCATTGCTTTGAGCCGCATAACATGACTGGGATGACCAATGTCTTGTATAAAGTCGACTTGATCCTTCGGCTCTATTCCTTCATTGCCACAAAGATAGAGTGTTTACTAGAGTTATTCTGCTATTGATCTCGGTACTGATGTTGTTTAAAAAAGTCGAAGTCCTTGACTATCTCAAGAGTATATCAGTCCATTTTGACACTCTGTTCAAGACGTCGATGTTGTATTTGATTTTTTGAGGACAGGATATATTTTCTCCGTCGCAGTGCCAGCAAAATTGCTGTGTTCTGATTTTTTTACATTGGTTAAGCTGCGAAAAATTATTTTCAAAACGGCTACAAGCAAGATCTTATATGCGATATTTAAAGGACTTATCTCTCAAAAACTGGGGCCGTCACAGTAGATTGAGATTCCACTCGTCAGACATACTTTCTTCGGACCGTTCGGAAAGCTCATCTCCAGCTGCCCAACAAGCCCTGATAATATTCAATTCGATTTATGTAATTAAAATGAGGATGTCAAACTTAAAGAACTGTACTTCTGTTTCTTTAAATAAATGAGCGAATTAATAGAACAATCTTGCAATTAAATTTTAACATTCTCCAACATTTCTTCACTTTTCAACGAATCTCCATTAATGTAATTGGATAACGTAGGCAGTCAAAAATAAACATTCTCACGCATGTACATATATTGGCCATTAAATTTGGGTATATCTCTCGATAATACCTTACCTGTACTCTTGGGTATCACATCGCAAGGCTCAAGCAACCTTGATTTTACGAGCCACTTATTTATACTTTTATATCATATTCAGTTCATGTGAAATCCTCGTCAGGCAGATGGATACATACAATTAGCTTCCTTGTTGAGTGGTTTTGTGCATCGTTAGAGAGTTAGGCGCTTAGCCTACATTTTGTTGATTCATCTTAAGTCAAACGCCATCCTCCAGGAAATCATTTTCATACGCGATTTGTGAATCATATAAATGCCGATGGTAAATGTGTACATACATACGGAGTTATAGCTTATCCAACAATTTGTTTCACAATTTGTAAGCTTTTTTCTTGGGACTCTCCTTAAATTATCCTGCCATCATCGCATTTACCCGCGAGTTAGCTTCATCGTATCAAGTCCTTCAAGTGGCTCTTATGCTAACGAGGAAAAATCTGAATTTCGTCTTAAACCGTCATTACTCCAGGATATCAGTAAATATTTCCATTTCTTACGTAAACGAAGTGGTTTGACGATGGTACTTAAAGCTTGTAATAAACAACATATCAGAAAAAGAATCAAATTAAGAAGAAGGGGGCGAATTTGGGTGAATGAATGGATTCAAAAGGGATCAAAGATTTCTGCTTCTCTGGTGGAAACTCTCGGAATTGTTTGATGATGAATGCGGAAACTTATAATGAATTGTAATGAATTGCTAATTGTTCATAGCGCTGTTTTCTTAGATGTCTTTTATGTTCGTCTTTTTTAATCCAAGTCTCCGGTGTATTACTATATCTATATGTATTTCGAAGGATTCTTTCCAGAATTAAATATTTCGAAAACAACTTTTTTTTTATTTTTCATCCACGACAGGTCGAAGAGCACCCCGATCACATTATCAGATAAAGTCTGACCAAGCACCAAAATATCAATTATTTTTGAAAACCATCCGTCATGTTCGACAGACCGATTTTGCACATGTTTTTCAAAGTACTCTTTTCGTCGTTTCGATGAAACGGGTTTTCTTACAATGCCTTTTTTGCTTAAATAAAATGCATACCATTTTAAATATGTTAATCGAATACTTAGCCATTAATGTACTGAATTACATCCTAGTTTTTCTATATTTAAGGATTTGAAGAATCTTCCAGTACGCCATCTTTATTGTTTTAAAGTTTTGAAAAACATTTTTCATTAGATCTGGAAATCTAAACTCTACAGTTCTTGATAGTTACCGACTGCGAAGTAATTTCTTGCACCTAGTAAATATACCCAACTTTCGTACCACTGGATTCAGAAATTCTTACAATATAGTTGCATGTCGTCTATTCAACAAACGTGCACTTTCGTCAAACTTCTTAGATCCTGGTTACTTGGGCTTGATTATGTTCAGTTGGAATCTTTCTTAATTATTATAACTTAAGCTCTGACTTTTTGAACTTGCCGAACTTAAGTCTTTTTTGTTGATCTAACTTTTATTTTCTTTTTTTCTAATTTTGCTTTTTGAAGGGTCACCCCATCCATTTTGTATAATGAGTATCTTTAGAATCTATTTAAATGAAATTTAACTCAATTTTCTAATTAAATAGCAAATGTCATCAATATTTCTCTGTAATATTAATTATTTTATCAGTTGTATTTATTTGAATAATTTTTGTATTTACTGATATCAACGAGATATAAATATGAATGAATGAATGAAAGAATTCGACGCGCACTTTTGCAGTCGTCGGTCGTTGAATACAATTTTTGATGACTTCGATAATTTCGATGATGGAAACTGCCGCTTTCTCTCCTCCAATGAGTGATGAGGTATTAATTTACACGATCTAAGAGACCAAGCAACAGGATAATTTCTCGATATAACACATGCATCGTATTATGTTATCTTTTCTGCCTACATGTCTAAGTAACGATCTCATAATTTGATGTAACGTCACGGTCCATTTCATCTTCATTAAACAACGCCCAATGGTAGTAGGTCTCAGCCAACAAGCCTCTTCAGCCGGCACAATCTTTAGAAGTAAAGCTACTTCCAATTTCGCATGCCAAGTTGGTTTAGGTCCTTCGCCACTTTTGTGCGCTATCGGTTTCGTGGACGTCCTCTTATGCATTACGCCACTGGTTCGTAGGCAAACACTCTTTGGGCTGAAGCCATCTTGGGCGTTGAATTCGTAGACCTCTGGCTAGAGTCATGTCGTTGTACAGTACAAACAGTTTGCTGTTGAACCTTCTTCTCGAAAAACATTCAACACAAACCGAAGATTGAACGCAGAACTTTTTTCTTGAAAAGACCAAGGACTTCTTCATATGCTCTACCGTTTTTCCAAGCTCCCGCTCCTGTAGCACAGTGATGACCAAGGTCTTATTTAATGTGAGTTTGATCTTTAGAGAGAAGGCCTTACTACAGAAACAGCGACTGGCAAGAGTTTTTTTTTGCATTCAATCTCGGTCCTAGTGGTACTAGTACTGTTTATCGCGGAGCCGATGTACTAAGTCCTTCACCATCTCGAAGCCTACGGTGACGTTCTGTCCGAGTCGTCTATGCTGTGCTAGTCTTCTCGATGCGAGCATAAACTTCGTTTTGTCCTTGTTCACCGCTAACTCCTTTTGGCCGCCTCCGTTTCGGTACCAGGAAACACTTCATTGACAGCCCGTTGCATTCGACCAATCACTTCAATGTCATCCGTGTATGGTATCAATTGTACGGACTTTTGGAACCGGACGAGTTTGGCAGGAATGCAAAACTAGACATAGCATTGTGTAGCTCGTCTCTGTGTTCGCTATCATAAGAAAACCAAACTGCAGACATGTTGCCACACCAGACACTTGCCAAACTGTGGAAAATAAAAAATGCCCTCACCAACTCCAACTTGGAATACCGAGTCACCAATGTATCGAAGGAATAAGGCCAAACCCATAGAATCCGTTACATACGTTGCGTCCTCTCAAAAAATTTACAACCTTATGAGAGGGAGAGGGACAGCTAATACAGCCCACAAGTGGAATTCACAACGACGATGGATGGAATTGGTCAACTTTTAACTTTCTGTGCGTCTGACACAGAAATGTGTTTTTTTACGATATTCTAAAAAAGAAACAACACGTTTTGATTAGTTTAAAACTGTTTTTGAATAATTCCTAATAATTTTGCATCTTCAAAATTTTGAAATTTTTTAGTTTTATACAAGAGAATTTTGCGCTCGCAACGTACGTCATTGGGCACTTCTTTGTTATCTGGCAACTACGACTCTTGCGGATTCAAATCACAAGGTACGCAATGGATTCTATAAGCTTGGGCTTATAGTTTCATTCTCTCAATTCTTGGCATGGCACCACCAAGGGTTTCTTCAGGAATATCGGAAACGAATTGATTACCTAACCATACCGTGTTATGAAACTCGAATCCACAGGTTCTTGAAATTATCTCCTGACTCCTCGAAACTCTGTGAATTATAGTTCTTTGTTTTTCGCGTTTGTATGGATAAACACTTTAATATTTTAAATATTTCTCGCACACGCCCTTATCCACCTTTGTACCCACCCTTAAATTTCAAGAACTCCAGTTTCCAAATGTCAACTTGGGGGAAAGAACTTACTTTGAGGAGCATTTTAATTCGCACCCAAACAAGACTTCGCTTTAAATAAAACACTTCACACATGAGTGTTCACTCGAAGTGTTCCCTTAGTTTTTATTCACACCACCCATTATATGCGATGCTAAACGACTTATCGGTCGATATTTGGTTGTAGGTTGGTAGGTTTTTGATGAGGACTTTCATCTGACCAATAATGTATATGATGTTTGTGGACGAAACCGTGTAGCGAAAAATATGTTGCGTAATGATTTTGGGATGAAATTGATCAGCCTTTCCCAATATTTCTAGGACCCAACACGAGAATGGACGCCATTTCATATGAGGCGCAGGCCTCTTACTGAAACCGCATAACTCACAGCTGAATGTCGGCATGGAACAGAGTTTGGTGTGCTTCGTCCAGAAGTTTTCCTGTATTTATCTATCCACCTTCACAGAGTTCGATCTGATTTTTTGACTGGCATAGGTACCATTATGACTTCAGACACTTTCCACTGACTTGGAACGTTTCCTTGATAAGGCATTGAAACTTGAGTAAATCTTCGAAACGGAGTGTGAGCTCACCAAGTTGTGAATCATTTCGAGTAGATTCTTCAATCCTCTGACTTATCAACTATGCAAATGGAATCAAAAATGGAGTGCTTTGTAATCATTGCATCCGCCCTGAGCACACTTCATACTGCAACTGCATAATTCATCATCCATATCTCCAGTACAGTCTACTACACAAGTCAAAACGATGACGAACAATGATAACGAAGGCATATGACAAACCTAAAGTTTCCAACATTTTTTTTGTTCAAGCTTGTGCTGTGAGTCAATCCTGCGGAGCTACTCATCATGAAGATAATCGCAGATGCCAATAGCTGTATTCAGCTTTGAGAGCGCATACCTCCTCGTGGCGCCAGCTAATCATCCAATTAGCCTCGAAGTCATTCATTGCACTAGAATTTTGGTTTGGTTAATGTTAAACGTCAAAGACAATTAAAAATATAAGAAGCACAATAGTTCCATCAATTGAAGGTTTATCTTCTCTTTTAGATCACGCCAATTAGTCAAATTGAGGTCATCACTCTTAGTCGGATGAATTACCAAAAGATGATCGCATCCAAAGAATGTCTACATGTATGTACATACTATGCTCGCACATTCCAATGTATGTACATCTTGGGCTATTCCAATTTCCGTCTCGTACGATTCTCTATTTCTCACTTTATTGCCCTCCTCCGCAAAATGAGAAAAAAGGCATAATTTTGATTCAAAATTTACATAATGAAAGACGCTCGTCAAACAAAATCCAATCGCCTCCCCCAAAGTCAATGAAATCTGTCGAAAATAAAAAATACGAAATACCTAGACGTACGTGTGAATATGGAAATGTAATTTGGCAGATCCCTCCTCGTCTGCCTCGTCGGCCCACAGGAAGTTCACGGAACCAAGCCTACTCAAATGCGTGCTGCGTAACGAACATAAGGCGGTCGGCCTACACACAACATTCTGATTGCCTTCTAAATGGAAATAAGGCAAACAATGGAAATTAGATAATACATATTCTCTCAACAGGTTTAAGAATCTATAGATCACTCAGCGTACAGACTGATGTCAGTGCTCATCTGGGCATGACGCATTGCTCACCCCGAACTTATACACGTTAGCATTGCCACACACACGCACATGCGGTGTGAGTGCATTTGTCTAGCACGTTCTCAGCTACTATGTCACAAGCATATTTTGCATTCGGAAACGACAGAAATCCGAAAAAAGATGCCTTGCAACTATAAGCTCCCACCCTCCCTCCCATCCGCCCGGAAAAAATTGTTGAAACAACTCAACACAATATGAGATACTTTTGTCGGCGGCTTCAGTCTTCAGTCGGCGGCGCGGCGATGGTATACACGTATGTGTTTAGTGTATGTTTCATGTGTCGTTGACGCTACACAACAGCGAGAGAAGCAGCGGCAGCGGCAGCAGCAGCAGCGGTGGCGGTGGCGGCAGCGGCAGCAGCAACAACAAACGCGCTACATAAGTGCCTATGGCGATGATTAGATATTATTCCACCGCGTTTTGCTACAAAACCAGAAACGATCGATTAGGGTACCGAGCAGTAGTGTATTGTGGATCGACATTGGCGCGACGGCTACGAAAACGGTCCGCGTTCTCGCTATAATTTGAATTTGAAAATAATATTTTGTTCCCTTCTTTCGGGGCCATATGAAAACATAATTAATTGTTTTTTTTTTATTTTATTATTTATTGTTTTTGTGCTTCAAGCAAATATTTATGCTCATGTTTCCTGGAGCACGACCTACGACGGTTCATACTCAAAATTCAATCGAAATTCCCCAGTGAAGGTGGGTGCCCAAAAGTGCAAGCTATGAAATTTTTCAAAAAGCAAAGTATGAAAAGAGAGAGATGAAAATCAAAAATCAGTGTTTGAATTAAAAATAAATGGTGGCAAAGAGTTAAATTAAAAATAAAATAAAAGAAAAGAAATATTTTCAAAATAATTTCATAGCAGATACCTGGCTTGTGTGTTCATCTTTGTCGGGTCCATGCCAATGATCAGAGTCAGACGGCGGGTTGTTGTGCAAACTTGTCGCCGGGGGACGAATCGGCGCGGCTGACCGTCAAAATATTGCTAGCCGCCGACATCAGCGCGAGATCGACTGAAAATTCTATTTATATATGTTCGCACAACGTAAACCGCGCTGCAAACTAAATATGGATCATTTGGCCCTGTCTCTGACACAAATATACATCAATTTTTCACCTGCAATATGTACATACGACAGCCGGAATTTATTCGTTTTCGTTAAGCAAAAAAAAACTATTTAAATACTGGATGCATTTGTTACAAAAGAGAATATGAATTCCATTCTCCCCTCTCCGCTATCTGTGTGCGAAAATTTGTCATTTTTGAAATTTCACCTCTCGTTAGAGTGAAATTTTAAAAATGTGTTTCTTTTTTTGTGTTTTCAGATTTCTTAATTCAATTCGGTGAACTTGAATCGCAAAAATTCTCGATATACTAACACTAATCAAACTCTTTTCTTGGAATTAATCATGAGATAGCGAACAGCTGACACGAACTCAACGCAAGCAATTGTCATCTACGTCACTGTCTATCTGTATTTCCCCCCCGTAGGATAGAGAGTAAAGCAAAACGTCGACTGACACACTGACTGAATGTCATCATCATCATTAGAGTATTAAATCGAAATCGAAAGGCAGTGGAAACCAAAACCAAACCAAAAAAAAAAAAAAAAACAAAAACAAAAACATGCATTCAACAACGAAAACAACGAAATCTGGCAACACCAGCACCAGTGAGAACATCAACAGCAACAGTAACAGCAACACCGACCTAGATACCGTTACCACCAAAATGGGATCAATACACCGTAAGAGTAGTAGAAAGATGAGAAGATTTACATTAACATCGACAGCATTTGCCATGGCCATCGTTGCGATTATCCTAATCGTTCAGGCCCCACAAGGTTCCTGCGAAACAGAAGAGACCTCCACACCAGCCGAACCAACAGCAAACACAACCATAGCCGAACGCCAGGAAAGCAGTACCAGACTCAAATGCCAAGATGGTTTAATGCTTAGCGTCTGGATGCCACTGGACAATCTAACATTTGGCGATCGATTCGCTAGAGGCCTAGTGTATTTCCTTGCTCTCGTCTATCTGTTTATCGGGGTTTCAATTGTCTCCGATCGCTTTATGGCAGCGATTGAAGTGATCACGTCCAAGGAGAAGGAGGTTGTCATCAAGAAGGCCAATGGCGAAACACAAATCATTGTTGTTCGAGTGTGGAACGAGACCGTTGCAAATCTGACACTGATGGCGTTGGGCTCAAGCGCCCCAGAAATTCTACTCTCAGTCATTGAAATGTTCGCGAAGAAGTTCCAAGCCGGTGACTTAGGGCCTGGTACAATTGTTGGATCGGCCGCCTATAACTTATTTGTGATCATAGCACTTTGCATTGTGGTGATTCCGAATGGAGAGGTACGAAAG
This sequence comes from Eristalis intricaria, assembly GCA_964034865.1. Taxonomy (NCBI): domain Eukaryota; kingdom Metazoa; phylum Arthropoda; class Insecta; order Diptera; family Syrphidae; genus Eristalis; species Eristalis intricaria. The sequence continues at coordinate 162,793,637 of OZ035873.1, forward strand.
ATCAAGCATTTACGAGTGTTCTTTGTTACGGCTACTTGGTCAGTGTTTGCTTACATTTGGTTGTACTTAATTTTGTCGCAAATCTCACCGGGACGGGTTGAGGTGTGGGAAGGCCTGTTGACATTCATGTTCTTCCCAGCCACAGTGCTCACCGCCTACATCGCCGACAGACGTATGCTAATCTATAAGTATCTGGATAAGAATTATCGCATGAACAAACGCGGCGTTATTGTCAGCGCTGAGGGCGATGCCGTCCTGGAGATGAACAATCGCGACAATGACATGAAGGCGCTGGAGGAGAACGGCGGCGTGGTTAACGAGGAGATGAAAGACTTCGAAGAGGCCCGACGTGAATACATTTCAACGCTTAGAGACCTGCGCAAGAAGTACCCACAAAGTGATCTGGAGCAATTAGAACTGATGGCCCAAGAACAATTGATAAATAAGGGCCCCAAAACAAGGGCATTCTACAGAGTACAGGCAACAAGAAAAATGATGGGCAGTGGGAATATAGTGCGAAAGATTCAAGAGAGAGCGCAGAGTGATTTAAGCGAGGTTAAGGCCGAATTACAAAAAGTCGAAGTGCAAGAGGACGACGACGACACGGTGTGCAAGTTCTACTTCGAACCGGGCCACTACACGGTAATGGAGAGCTGTGGATCATTTGAAGTGCGTGTTGTCCGACGAGGAGATATAGGATCCTACATGTCGGTTGAGTATCAAACTGAGGACGGTTCTGCCGAAGCCGGTTCGGATTACATCGGCAAGAAGGGGGTTCTCAACTTTCCGCCAGGTGTCAACGAACAACGCTTCAAGATCGAAGTGATAGACGACGAAGTCTTCGAACAGGATGAACATTTCTATGTGAGACTTAGCAATCCATCGGATCCCGCGATATTGGTGACGCCCAAAGTTGCAACAGTGATGATCCTCGACGATGATCACTGCGGTATATTTGCATTTTCGAGTAAGGATCATGAGATCGTCGAATCGGTTGGATCATACGAATTGAAAGTACAAAGATATTCGGGTGCTCGTGGTAAAGTTGTGGTGCCATATTGGACTGAAGATGGAACGGCAAAGGCTGGCAAGGATTACGAGCCTATGCAAGGAGAGTTGGTGTTCGAAAATAATGAAAGCGAGTAAGTACATTATTTGATCTATATTTTATCGATATATTTTTTCCCCTATGATTTTGACAGTTCTTACGAGATTTTTTATTCTATACTTTTTGTCCACACTGTGTTCTGGATACAGCTCTTTCCCCGCATCTACCACGAAGGAATAAATGTTTCCTTAAATCCTTTACTTATCCTCTTTGAAGTCCTCCTCATTTTCAACTAAATGCCATTCACTTTGCCACATTATTTCTGGTGTAAGGATCCGAGATACATCTTTACTGACAACGAAGCCAAGGGAACACATTGTCACCAAAATCCTTCGCAAAACCCCCCTCTGTTCATGGCCCATTGAAGATGGTTGCCTTTAAAAATGTCTTCAAAAAGGCATTCCCCGTAATCGCAGAGCCCTCGTAGAGGTCTTAATTTTTTCCATAAAAAGAGCATTTCCATTCGAAATACATTTTTTGAATGATATCAAAATCGACAACAGATTGATTTCACTCTGGTATGCGATATGTCATGAATTTCGAGGATATCCGATACTCCCATCTGATGACGGTCTATCAGTGTTTCCTTATTCCAGTCTCACGGATACCTTGATGTCACCCAAGGCCTGGTGAGGCAATAACTCACCCACCTCACACTCCAACCGACGTTGAGCTCTACTTAACTAGAAATTGTTGCTTTTCCCTGCGTATGGGAGGAAACAGATGTTGATTCTGCGTTGCGTATCCCCGGGGCTGAAACATTTTCCTCATTGGATTTGGATATATTACCTTCGAGCGGAACGTTTATGTATTCATATCCTCGAGCAACCATCGAAGACTGCTCTGATTCAGTTGTAATATGTGTTTCTTCTCAAGTCATATCTTATTCATTCGTATTTCGTATTTTCATCCAGGAAGTAGACAACAATCACCTGCTTAGAATACACTGTTATGTCATTGGGGAGATATGCATCACCTCCATAAGCTCCAAGAGGGGATGATAAGAGTGAAGTGATATGCAGACGACAGCTATTTCATTTATGCATGCTTGACATTGCTCCAGTATTCATAACAGGTGCCCTTGGCGGTGCAGCTTTGCATCGTTCGTGAGGACATTAAATTGGGTTTAAGTTTCACCACAGTTCTGCGTTGCAAATGCTTGCATACTAAATGGTTTCTCGTTTCTTTATTCTTTTCCCTTTCATATTTTCTAATCCGTTGTTAATCTCATACGATAAGAAGGAGTTAATTTCAGTTTTGTCAAGAATAATTGTCAAGGAAGTAATCGCTTCGAATGGAAGGGAAAACTTTGTGAAATCCCATGGCTTATTTTGCTTATAAGGCAGCGATTATGTCAATTGTGTGAAGACGAACGATTATGTGAATGAATAAAATACTAAAGGGTGGTCCAAAAAAAAAAAAAACGCACGATGATAATTTTAAATAAAACAAAAAGTTTTCCGAGAATTATTTTAATATTTTTTATTATGATAAAAGGATCAATCACAATTATGTGTGAATTAAAATATCGCTAAAATGGCTTCGGTGGCATACCTCTATTCGGTGGTCAATATTTTCAATGACTCTGAGACATAATTGAGGTTCAATGTCGTCAATGTGCTGAATTATCTCATCCTTTAGCTCTTGCATTGTTCTTGGCTTATTGAGGGCCTTCTTTTAAATATCCCCAAAGAAAGAAGTCCAACATTGTCAAATAACATGATCGTGGCGGCCTATTAACATCGCCACAACTTGTGATATCACGGCCATTGAATTTCTCGCGCAAAGGAGCCATTGTTTCGTTGGCTGTGTGGCAAGTGGCACTATCCTGTTGGAAGCACATGTCGTCCAGGTCCATATCCTCAATTCTGGCCATAAGAAGTCCGTTATCATCTCGCGATAGTGACACCATTTACGGTAACTGTTTGGCCGATTTCATTTTCGCAGAAGTACGGCCCGAAGACCAAACCACACCAAACAGTCACTCTTTGTGGATGCATCGTCTTTTCAACATTCACTCGTGGATTCTCATCTGCCAAAATGCAGCAATTCTGCAAGCAAAAATCACGAAGTGCAAGAAATGCATTTTGATAACGCGCTGCTCAATTGTGTACCTTTCCATGGTTGAATTTGTCAAACACTGAAACAAAGATATGTCAAATTAAATTGGGCAAGAAAACTTGAGGTTAATGTGTGACTCACAATAAACATCCATTATAGTTGGACCACCTTTTGGCTGCTCCCCGCGACTACCTCCGTAATCGTAGTTGATTACCATTAAAAATGTTATACTGAGTCAAACTTAAAAGTAGACATATGCTGTCACAGACTTTTTTTTAGAACTTTAAAAGGAGGAATATCATTTTTATATACATTAATCATATTCGCGTAACTTAAACCCCTTACGCAGCGGAAGCAATGGAAGCTCTTAAAAAGGAATAATTTTGTTCCCGCCTTTGCACAATTTTTCACTGATGCTTCGCTCCTATTTGTCGGAGCATGTTGTTATAAATCCTAAAGGCTTCCTCGACAAATGAACTATCCAGCACACAGAATTTTTCAAAACTAGCAGTTCCTGAGATTAGCGCGTTCAACCAAACGAACTCATCAGCCTTAAAATATTAATATAGATTATTTGTAGCTTATCAGGCTTCGTTGTGTCATATATTCGTTGAAAGGATTGGAAATTAAACCTTTCCACCATCACTATACAAATTCAATACTTGTGGATATACAATATTCTTGCTTTTATACTCGACTGAACAAATAATATCTTTATCTGGTTTGACAACCCTAGACCAAGCAACCTACAAGTGTCCATGGACGAAGCCATCCGCTTCTAAGTTTAGAGCACACAATTTAAAAATTGGCCCCGAGCTTCGTCGAAAGTGATTATGTGGTCGCTTAAAATGGAAGGCAGTATTGCACGGAATTATGGGAATTCGAGAAATAGCCGTATTCACTCTTTGATTACATTCTACATTAATTTTTTAAATACTAGTCCTGTACTATTACAGAGTTTTGGCTAAATAATATTAATATGCATTGCGGTAGGCACCCCGGGAAATCCAAAAATTCTGTTGGATAAATGTCAGCTTCATCTGTTTCCACTACGGTGTCTATTGACTCATTCGCTTTTAATGTTTGTTATGGTTAAGGTAGTATATATCGTAACTTTTTGCAGCAAGGACAGAGCTCGCCCACTCAGTCAACCATGATCCCTATAGTTCATCTAAATATTTTGGATTACTCCTTGAATCTATTCTTCCTTCGACGTCAGTAAATTACAGAAGTAATCCGGCAATGTAATCCGAAGTCCTATCAATTGACATTCGAAAGTTCCCCATTCCCAGTAATTGGCGTGAGAATATTATTTGTTATTGACTAATGGATAGTGGAGGAAACGCATTTTTGTAATTTCACGCGCCCATTGTAGACGCACAATGGCGCCTACTGCTGGGTCGGAACTTGAGCACACTTGAGTATACCAAAATAGTAGCGAGGCTCTAAGGAATGATAAGCCAAAATGTTAAGGCAATTGGTCAGGAACTTACCGAGTTATGCGGATCTTTACAAGCCAACGAAATTTTTATTTATATGGATTTTAACTCGGAAGGGTCTTTAAAGATGCCAGTAAGTGCATTTTTCATATGAATCAACCAATCATATTCTGTTAACAACAATAATAATATAAACATATACACCCCGTGGAGGGCCAGAGCCTAGCCACTCAGAAACCACTCGTGTTGTACATGCTACTGTACTCTGACGAGTGGAAGGGACCTACAGTTTTCCGCCGACTCTGAACGGCCAATTGTTTCAAAAGCTTTTTCTAGACAGTTGTTACTCTTTGAGCATTGACACTGACTCGAAAGAGGTCGGGCCGTACAAATTATTTTTTGTGGTAGCGGCAATCAAACCCAGGATGCGAGGTTCAGGTGCACAGGAGTCGGCGCATAGGCCCACAACGCCACGGCCGCCACATATTCTGTTTACAACTCGTGTGAAAAAAATATACAGTCATTGGATTTTCTAAGCTTGGCACTAAGTTTGAGTTATATGGAAGTTTTTTTTTTAAATGTTTTATTTTTATCTTGTTTTTCATTAATTAATTTAATTAAGTATTCTTTAGTGGTTAGCAACATAACATGACAAAAAGCGGTCTGTTGAGAGTTGACGTTGTTTAAATTGTTTACAAAATGAACTAAAGCAAAAAGGTAACAATAGCTACATATATTTTTTCATCCCTATGGAAAGTGAATTTAAAAATTTGATTTTTACCTGTCAAAATATATGAAAAAGAAATTTATTTGTTTGAAATGAATGTCGAAATGTATGAAAAAAAATTCGAAGTCGAATTTTTATCGGAAGCTACTTTGCACTGCCGATATTACAGGCAGTTATAGGCAGTTGGTTGTTGTATGTGCTTTACGTACAAAATCCTACTTCACTATTTCCAGATTTTAGGGTAATTTTGATGATTTAAGATTTTGTTTACACATTTAAAGAGCACGGAACTAATAAAAACCATTCCGGAAATTCAAGGCATACCAAAACAAAGAAGCATGTTTCATCACCCTATTTCATTTAGAACATTCTTTATTCCCTCAAGTGTGAGCGACTCTTTAAAGGAGTAAAGTAAACGCAATATATAATAATGGTATTGGGGAGATCACTATAAAGTGACAAATGTTCTTGAACTTATTACGATTGCAAAGCCAGCAGATAGCATCGACCTCATGTGGATATGACAAGAAATTCAGTTCAAGCCCAAAATACTGCTCTCATTTGCTTGGTTGAATATTCTGTTTTAAAGTAGCTGCTATACTTTTTAGAAAAGCCGCGAAGACGAGTATTGAGTTTTATTTATGCGATCATTATACGTCGTTTTATTTCGTTTGTGTATGCATTCACAAAGTTCCCATTAATCGGCTATGAGACCTATTATCACTCCCTCCGAGCTTGTCCGAATACTTGTTTGTAGTGGAAGCCAATTTGTTAATTGAGAGTTACTTTATAACCAAAATGTGGTGTTGCCCAGTGAATGGAGCCACTGTAGAACAACGCATTTAAAATTATGTGAAAACACTTCGCAAATCATGGTCCAGCTACTGAAACTTAACGTGTTCAAGAATACTGTAACGACCTGAACGCATTCCTCATACGCTAGTTATGCTATAACATAAGTGCATTTGCATGGTTTTATGTGATTGTGGGTCTTTAGTGATGCCTAAATGCTATTCTGTCAAACTCACCATGAAGTGTTATAATTATAATAATTCCGTTGCACATGACTAATCACGTGTGACTGTGTTGCGGTGCAATGTGCTGCAACGCTGAATTGATCTAGAGTCACTCCACTATCCATTGTTGGGGAACCAACTTTGCATTGAAAAATTATCGGTGGGGCTTCTGCGTGGGCTGTTGAGATCGTAGAAGAATTAGACTTCGAAAAATCTATGTCATAGAGATTTCGGAGACCATGCAGGTGCAAAGAAAATGTAGGGAATGTTGACCAAAGTATGACAAAAGAAGGTCATTTGTTGGTCTTTGAAGTAATTTTTTTTATTGAACATTGTTAACTTGAACTGATTTATCTTTTATCTTCTAATAGTCCCTGCGGCTTATTTCGGCTGTCAATAATCCATCATCAGTTAATTATAATTGTCGACAGTCGATAGGTAGTCAAATATTGATTTTGGGAATTGTGATTGTCGTCCCTTTAATCGTTGGCGACATGTGCATAATCATTTTCTAACATTTTCATTGCAACAATTCACAATGGAACAATAGAAAAAGGTGTAAAATATATATATAGTACAGTATGCATGATTTGATTCGATCCACACACAAGTGCTCGCTTACTTTGTATCGGCGAATTCCATACATCTCTTTCCAGCTCATGGGAACTGTCACTCTATCCAATATTCGTGTGCTTCTATAAAATGACGAATAGCGAGATTGAGAGATCCGAAGTTGTTGAACGTATACCATTTCGTAAATTGCTGTACGCATGGGCCGTCTTGCGAACTGCGAATTCCGAAAACTCTGACTTTTCTTTCACACGAAATTTTCATTGTTCGGGGATAGCTAGTGGTAGTGAACGGACAGATTAATCGAGAATTTGTGATCGTGAATGTGTGGATCACGTTTGTGTATTGCGTTCTCAGCTTGACAGTTGGCAAAATAGAATTATTGATTCGCGGGGAAAATATGTGAAATGATAATTTGTATAGTGAACAATTTAATTCCGATTATTAAAGACGATGGGTTTACACTTATATACCGCCCGTAGAGGGCCAGGGCCTAGCTTCTCAGCAACCATTCGTGTTGTGCTTGCTATTGTTCTTTCACGCGTGGTTTACACTTAGGTAGTTGTTTTTTGTTTTTGTTTGTATAAATTTGACATTAAGACTAAAAACAAAAACATGATGTTCAAACAGTGCAATATTTGGAAATTACGAAGAACTTAAAAATTGTTAGCTGTGCAAAAAAAATATAAGCACATTTAACAAAAAACGAAAATAGTTACACAAATAATGAAAAAGTAAAAGAAAACTATTCGACTTTCGAAGCACTTTTACCATTCTTATAGAAAAAGAAACATCCTTGGCAATAACTCTCAGCGATTGTCCTCCATTTGTGAACTGGTTTATATACTCCAAGTTCTGGTGAGCAAAGATTCTTCGGCTCCATCTTTCTTTAAAAAAAATTTAGTTTTCAATTGTTAAACTAACTTTTTCGTCTTATTGATGGACGGTTCCTTCCTAGCAACTCGGCCATTGAAGTTAGGTTTCCTCAATTCCATTTCCTCATTTATCGCCTTCGGCAGCAGATTTTGGAGCACTAAGATGTGGCTGGTTTCTGATCTGCCTTAAAAGCCACCGTTCATCCACATCTGAACAAATTTTCCACTTGTTCATCTGTTACGTGTTGCTCCATGTTGTTATGTTCAACACTGTAGACGGAGGTTTATTAACTGTTTCTGCAATAGTTCGTACAGATTTTCCAGATTTAGAATGTGTTGTTAACAATTCGCGAATATCTTCTTAGGTTTGAGGTCGGCGTGGTGGGCTGATATAATTTTTGAAGACGCGTGCTTAAATGACCGAACAGTTATTTTAAATGAAGTAATTAGAACACTCGTAAATGTCATATTTAAAATCCAAAGACTTATCGTTAACTAGATCAAAATACATTAGTGTCTCATCATTATATTGACCTAAGATTTTTGAGTTTTCTGATTTTAAGGAATTTCATTCGGTTTTTTGTTATTAATAAACTGATCATATGTACATCCAAATTTGATATATATTTTATATAAAACTTTTATAAGTTTATAAACTTTTGTTGACACTTTTCATAATTATAAGTGCCCCATTATAATGTTGAGCCACTGTATGTAAATTTCTAAGCTTTCTATAAAGAGCCACTCACAATCTTGACAAGCATCGTATTACGAATCTCAAATCATTCTCGTTTATTCTGCAAACGTAAACCCACCTCCGGCAAAGACTCAGCCTCCAAACTCGGTAAATGATCGAAGGAATCTGAATTAATCACTATTTAGGCACACTAAAGCCATTTCTGAAGAATTTCCAAATCAACCTCTTTATAAGAAGAACACGTTCCCATTTAATGGTACGCAAAAGTGATACCACTAATTTGGTGAACAGAATACTAATTACTGATTACAATGCAAATTGGTGGTGTCATGTTCAATAATTAATTCCTTTAAATACAGTGTTCGATGTAATCGCTGTGTTTTGGAAACATCCATCAAATGTCCATGATTTCTTCAGGCGTATTCCTTATAAGTTTAAATTGGTTACAGAAAAAATAAACTATAGGTATTGAATAGCACCACTTAACAACACTAAAAACGGTCATATATTACACTAGGTTCGCGTGACAGTCGGCACTGGATAGCAGTGCAAGTGCAGGGAAATTGATGAATTGCTTCCCCCATTCCATCTCTCCAAACGTACGGTGTTTCATTTGTGTTTTCTCCAGCTCCGGTGTAGCCGTGTTCTCCCCCGTGAACAGAGTCCTGTTCATGGAAATGCTGTAGAGCCATTTATCGACCTCTTCAGTGTGATTAAGCAGTTCAAGCACTTTAGATCCAACTAACGTCAGATTTTGTCTGGTAATGGGATATTTAAATGGGGTGGATGTTGGGCTAGGATATCTAACAATTACCTTGCGTGGAACAGCAAAAACAGATTGTGAAAATTAGGAAGTCGCCTGTTCCTGGAGCGGAATTAAATTTCAGTGAATACGTGAAGAAAATTAGGGAACAAGCTAATAGAACGACGTACTTACACTTGAATTTAAAGCGTATTCTGAAATTACCAAACATTTTGTGGAGAACGACTGCATTTTGCGGTTTAATAATCTAAACAATTTTTAAATTGAAGTAAAAAACAGATTATTGACCCTAGCATATCGACCTATGGAGGACTTGATCAAGTGGGACCTGCCATCCATGATGTATCCGAGAATCTTGCCTCCAGTTATCAGCCTATTCAGAGGTCGACTCTTCCTACCCTTATCGAATCGAAGCATTGGTCGTGATCTTTCACCGGCGACGAGTTAATGTGTCTGGTTCCCCATTCAACTCGTTATTTTCCTGAATTGTGAAGCCTCCCAGAATCAGCTCTGCCATTCTGCATATCGACAGCCTTCCAGAACTCTCTTTATAACAAGAGTCACATAATAACGGGTTTTTTAGAGTACGGCAATGGTCTTTCGAATATGGAGAGTTGACTTAAACAGCTTTGATGAACTGTACAACAGAAAATAAGTCTTACCGATATGCATGACTTCTACCTCGCCTGCCCTTAAAATGTTTAACAACTGTTTTTCTATCGTACTCTCAAGCCAGATTGACCAATCAGAGGACGGCATTCACATTGTTTCGTGAATAACCGTCAATAATTCATGAATCTCTCAAAAAGGCACTCAAATTCATTGATGATACTTCATTTCTGCTGTAAAAGAACGATCGTCAATCAAAATTGCCTTTAGTGAATTCGCAACACTGCGGTGTGATCTGCTCTTCGATATGTCATAAACCATAATATACACGGAATGCTTCTTAGGTCTTGTGTTTTTTGTATTGTATGGGACGTGCACTCCAATCTTGTCCAACCAAATTCAGTTGTTATCCGACCTTGCTGGTGGTCAGATGCGGTTGAAATTATGGGTTGATACTACATTTCTAATTAATTTTCCAGTGCTTATAGTAATTCGTAATGCGCTTAAAACAAAATAAGAAGATATCCCACAGCGGGTCATTAACCAAACCATCAAACCCATTAAACTTCAGCTTGCAAACGTTTCTGAGTTATAGCCATCTCGGATTTTAGGGGACGCCAGAAAGACAAGGGGAATTAACAAAGATGTTTTTACACGCGAAACACAGGTATGCTGTCCTCAAGAAGGGACAATATCAACGTCGTGAACAGAGCGACATTATGGGGAGTTATAAATTCAAGGTAGTTAAGTACTTCGTCTACTTCGGGTTCGCTGTAAACTACAGGGCAGGCAAAACACAAGTTTATTTTTAAAAATGGAATAAAATTAACAAAATTTAATAATAATTTGTTCCGTCTATTATAGCTTTATTAGTAAGGATTGTTTTCGTATTAATTATGAAATGCAATGTCGTTCAAGTCGCTACCTCGGCTGCCTTCGCAGTTAAACGCTTGGATAGTGTCCGGATTGTTGCCATAACATCGGTCCTTCACGGTTGCCCAAAAAAGGACGGCTGATGACTCGATTCTGGAATTTAATGCGCAAAAGATTGGTTGTGGCATGGGCTCTGTGTCATGGCGGACCATCCAGCATGATTTCGTCCAAATCCATGTCTTCAAGTGCAGTAAAACAAAAGTCGGTTAACATGACTCTTTATAGCCCACCGTTGACCGAAATGTTGTCCCAGCATCATTTCTTCTTTTCTAAAAACTAATTCAAAATAAGTTTTCATTATTACCGAACGTTGCTCAAGCGTAAAGCTACTTGTTTCGTTCCGCAGAGATATGATACTGCAGGCCCAAAACCATAGAATCCGTCGCGTGCGTCCAACTCATAAGGCCTTATGAGAGGGAGAGAGACAGCAAATATAAACCCACAAGTGAAATTCCCCACAACTGATAAAATTGGGCTCCTTTTAACCAGAAATGAAGTATTACAGAGATGCCTGGCTCTCTCTCTTACCCCTTAAGATTTTTGACAACTGTTTTTAATAACGTGTTCATAAACCAAATTGACCAATCAAAGGACGGCATTTACGTTATTTCGTGAATAACCGTCAAAAATTCATGAATATCTGTCAAAAAGGCATTCAAATTCGTCGATGGACTAGCGGGCAATCAGCTGTGGAGTCGGCTATCTATGTTATACTTCTGCTTTCAACTTTCTGTGCGTTTGACAGTTGTTCCCATGGAAATTCATTCCGGTGCTCCTTATATGTTTTGTTTTTACGATATATATATATTATGAAAGGAAAAACACGTTTTGATTTGTTTAACATTGTTTTTGTATTATTCCTAATAATCCGGGAACTTTTAAATGTCCAATTTCTTAGATTTTTGCAAGAGTGGATTGCGCACGTAACGTAATCATAGGGCACCTCTTTGCAATCTAGGGGTGGCCCTTGACAAGAAAAGACCTGAAATATCCCCGAACTCTGAAAATTCTGTTTTTTCGTCAAGTCATGGCCTCTACGATATTTTTGCTCCGAGTTCTAGTTGAGTTCCAGGTCCACAGTCTATTATCAGTCCGAAACCAAATGTTTTGGCATCACTGAAAACGAATTTAAGTTGCTTCTTAAGAACACTAAGAGTAGACACTGTCACATTCATTGTGGGTTGTTTCTAAGAAGCTGCATCTGGAGCTTTAAGACGCTTATTTGCTTCTTGCTACATTATTGAACTTTACTGTGGCGCTACAGCTCCCAGTGGATCTGATCCTAGCATCCACAACAACTTCTCGTATTAAGCATGCTGTTATTCTCTTCAGACTAAAGGGTAGCTATAGCCTTATACAGCCTCCGAATGGAGAAGTTTGAAGAGGTTTTTTCCAGAGTGTTATACCCTCCGAGCATTGTGTTGTGTTCTTTGTGCACGGAAATTGAACCCAGACACCCAGTGGGTGGGAGCCGACGCACATCGGCCACGTGCCACCTTTGTCACATGAAAATCGAAAAGGGAAATGGATGACTTGCCCGTTTCATGTGCCATGTCTTTGGTATTGAAATTCCTCTATATTGCAGTTAGAAATCGATGCTTTCACTGTTATTTCACTCAAAGCATAAGCATGCACGTGTAAACCTCATCAGCTTACAATTGCTCCATAATTGGAGCAAATACTGTCGCGAAATTCAAGTTTCCAGTGCTGGTAAAAAATAAGTATAAGGCACCGTCACCATGCGAGACAAGCACTGCTACTTTATTCTACCCTATGGCCCCTTTGTTTATCTCTTTTCCGCCCATTTTAACCTTTCTCGGAAACCATAGAGTGTTCCTAATGTCAAGGAAATTGAGAGAAAAAAAAAGAAACGACTAAACGCAAACCAAGTGCAATTTTCTTTCTTCCATGCCTTCACAAAATCGATATTAGAAAATTAATAGATTTTCCCACAAAGCGAACGCAAAGAAATGAAGAAAGGGGACGGACGAGTAGGTATTCAATTTAAAATTTGATCTACGACCGACCGTACTTTTGGAAGAATAATGAAATTTCCATCAATCCCCTTGAGTCCGAGCATTCCCGATTAAGCACGACACACGGTGCGACAGCAAACGCGTGCTGATGGAATTTACAGTGATTGTAGATTTTCCATTAAAGTCCAGGTGCCGGAACTACTAATCGCACACAGGTGCTTTGAATCCGATGATGGACCTAATCGCCAGCTGGTACTTAAGTGAGGGGCTAAGTACTAAGTCACGGCTTGCGGGTGTGCTCAAAACAAGGGACATATTGATACTGAAATCGATCAGCACACAAAACGAATTGAATTATAAGTGATATTGATTTCGAATAAATTACCAGCGCATTTCCGGTGTTACCTACCAGACAGCACGTGTTTGATTGCGTTTCTGCATAGTTGCTCGCTCCGCTCTCTCTCTTGTTTTATCCTTCAGATTTCCACTAACGCTCCTAACTCATCGCTCAGCTCCATAAATGAAATCAAATCAAATTTACATGGAAATTGTGTAATTTCATGGGAACTACCTCAGACCTCAGCCATTCTGGCTATTCAGCACATGCAAGTGAACGTTCAAAACAGAGAGGCCATCACTGGCCCCTGGTGCTTCTGCTGCTGCCGGTGGGAGTTCGTTCGTTTACAGCACTTGTAGTGGTCAAGCGGTGCTATTCCCATTGTGTGCGCCTGGCGGTGGGCGGTGGGTGTGAGATGAGATTTTTTCATGTGCAAACATCACCTCTCGTGTTGTGTGTGACTCTTCAATGGGATCACAAATAATAGCGAACAAAATGTGCGCCTCTATGTATGAATCGAGAGAAAAATCGTTTAAAACTTTCAATTGAATTGTTCCACCGAGATGCGGAAATCGGGGTCCGTCAGTGCACGAGACTCATGGGTTTTCTGCCGCTTTGCCACGTGGTTCCAAACTCGATTATCGGATGATAAGTGCTGAGTCGCTATTGGGGTTGATGTGTTTTCCCTTTTTTTAGGATTTTTTTCTTTGTGTTTGGATTTTCTGCGATTTCAGTGAATACATTAACATGCTTGCTGACAAATAAAATCGATGAAAAGGATTTGCTCGGCATTTGTGTGAGCCACGGGTATGGATGGGATCAATTAGTCTTGAGGTAATGAGAAGTCAAGCACGCTCCTGGCAATATTGCTATTTTGATATCTTACTGATTTATGCACACCGACACTGGGGAGGGTATCTGCCATCTGAAGTGTGCGTGAATATTTTATGATTTAATGGAATTTGAAGGCAAACAATTCGAAAGCTTAGAAATAGATAAATAGCTTCTTATGAGTCCTGCATATTGATTAGACAGGAATTATCTCTGCGGTGCTACTCTGGATATGTATAATAAATGCCCACTAAAGTGTGTTAGGCCATAAATTCTATGGCAGCGCAGGATTTCTGATAATTGCCCAAGGTAATGAGGAGGAGTTCATTATGGCTTCGGTGTGTATATAGACTGCCGGGAATCTGTTGTAAGGGAAGATTTCATTTCTTAAGAGGTTTGCTGTAGGAGCAGAGAGAGATCGATAATTGACTCACCTTTGCTATGGGATTCCTATTAATGCATACAATTAAGAATAGTTAGGATTCTCATTAAGTCAACAATTTAAGTCAGGAGTATTTTCGTCAGGGCACTTCATAACAGAAGATATGGGGTTTCCGTTGCTTTGCCCACCTGATCCCATTCTTCAATATCATCTTTTCACTAACTTTCATCCAAAATCTGAAGATAAGTTTAGGTGTTAGAGTACAACAATTTATCATCAATCATTTAGATGAGGTTTTTAATTTATAATTATACCAGGGACTCGCTCCGGCTATGGACGGAGGCAAAGTACGTGCTAATCTGGTGTCAGTGTGGATTGATTAATAACGTAAATCATTACTATCATTAGACGGCTGTGGCGCTGTGCGTCTATACCAAATTGTACGAGTACCACAAATCTGAATGATGCCAGAAAACCATCAATAACACTCGGGCAAATTGTCCCAGCGCTTGCGTCTAAATTTTACTTGTTCTTTTTCTTCAGGCATGACATGACGGTATAATTTGTATGGTCCCAGAAACAATTTGTCATATCAGTGGATTGTTATTCTTGAAACTCCACCTCGGCCTAGAGCAAAGTTGCTTTAGTTTTGGCCTGCCTAAAAATCAGTACAAACCCAATTATTTTGTTCATTTAAGTAGAGCCACATTTGTGTTAAGTAATACTCAGAACAATACAGAACTACTAAGTTAATTATTTTTTGTGCCTTCAGTAGAACATTCGGCAAATAGTGGGGCCAATAAACCAATGTTGACCCTATGGATGTAGACGGCGATAGTTCGTCCGATTCACTACTATGGTGGCCGGCCCTTAGTTAAAAATCCAAAATAAAAAAACTCAACAATGTACAAAAAGTGGGGCCAAAAAACCAATGTTGACCCTATGGATGCATTGGCACTACAGGCGGCATAGTACCATCTTAGAACTTCTTCTAAGGGATCTTGTAACATCCTCCGCAAATTATACGATCCTCAAACTTAATCAAACAAACGGCTTTCAATTCCCGGAAAGCCGAAGATTGGCACAGCGAGCGGGTGTGCAGGGATTTTGATTGGGAAATCGACACTGGCGGCTCTTAGATGCGCGGCGCAGAAGGTGCGGACGTATACTCAGAATTCCTGAAAATTTCTAAAGCCTATAGACTGCCGGACAATTGTTTGTTGTTGTTTCATGCTCGATGCTAGCAAATTTATGCTGAGCTGAGCTAGCCTCACTAGAAGACCAGCTCAAAATCTCCCTTATATGGGTTCCAGTTCACAATGACATCTCAGGAGATGAGAAGGCCGATGAATTTCAGTGCTCGCTTGCAAAGGTTGTGCACATCCCAATATCAGCATTCAATACTAAGTAACTTCCTACACACTTCCTTTAAAAAAGCCAGAACTCTAGCAACTTCCTAAAATTAATGCTTATCTCTGCGCAATGTCAACTTTGTGGCAAAATCATGCAAAATTAAACTTTGACTGATTGCAATTGACATAATTCGACAACTAGAGAAATGTCACGTGGCAAAAAATCAATATAATGGCTCTCGAAAGTTCGTAAAAGATTCTACCGTATACCGAAAGATAACGTGGAAAAAAATTATAAACTTAAAGTATCACTGATGAACACTGTAGTTTCAAAAATATGGCCTCTATCAAGTCTCAAAGCTCGGCAGTCTCTTTTAGAGGGACCTTTATTATGATTAGACTATACTACAGAATGTCTTTATTTTCAGCTGTTTTTCCATGAGACAATACAACCATTACGACACTTGAACAGCGCGTTCATGCTTAAGGTACGTTTTTGGATTAGAGTCAAATGAATGTGCAGCAATTTGTGATCATCGTGGATATATGTTAGCAAGCTTACTGCTGAATGATCTACTTGACCTTGGATTTTGAATGTAGACAGAATCCGGCTCTATGCGTTGCGTATTCTTGAAAGGAGTCACTTGAACGACGTATATTGCAGACGAATTTCTTGGAATTCGGATCACTCTTAATGAGAAAGTGTGGTTCGTTCTGAGGAAGCATATCAGCACAGGCCTCTCTATCACCTGAGTGTTCTCTACCTCTCTGAACTCTATATCATTCTCGGTTCAGACTATAGGGAGCATTTCGCTCATTTGATGCTATCGCTCACTTCTTTGTAGTAGCTATAGTATTTCCTTATGCTTGGAAATAATAAGGCCTATTCGATTTCCTTAATTCAAATATCGACAACATAGTTTTACCTTCCACGAGATCAAATTTTCAAATTTCGATAGAAGGAGATTTTTTCTTTCCCACACATATGTTGCTTCCTACTTACACATGCTCCTCATACCCAACGTAGAGAATAGCAATACAAAAAAAGAGAGGAAAAGTGCGAAATTCCAATCAAAAACTGATAGGATTTCAGGACCTTTGTGACACAGATGACCCTCACACATTTCTAAGAAAGCATTCTCGATGAAAGCTCTAAGTCAACATGTTTGACATTCTATGCATAACCGTCATATTCCGACAAATCAACACGAAACTTACTTATAAGCCTTCCACTTGAATGACTTTATCTATTGATGAACACCGCATTAAGATCCTATGCGTAGTCCAAGAGCAGACGACTATTGGCTTTTACTATCAAAAATTAGCAGTACCCGGATCATCACCCTCGCGATTCTAAGTATTTTATTTTGATACCTTTGTATTAACTCTGATACTGAGACACCGATCTCATGACAGCTAAGTTCGCAATCAGACACTGGTCGGTCCTCTGCGAAAAGCCTCTGTAACTCCAGCGTCCTCTTTTTTCGAAGGAGAAGTCAGTAAGGAGCGAACTGCTACAACAATCTAGTCAACATGCAATATGATTGATGGGCATGTTAGAACAACGGGCCTACATTAGGTGAAATTGTCGCAGCTTTTGCCTTGCAGTCACCGACTCTAAGCCAACTTAACCTAACTCAACTTACCTACTATTTGTTGCGGTATTGACATAGAAAGCACATAGAATGTCTGGAGTGTCACATTACCTACGGAGATAGTTATTTGAGTCATTTTTCGTGGGTGCATGGTAATTTGTCCCCGGAAACTAACTACACTCAGGAAAGTAGGTTCGAATGGGAATTCAATTCACTTTGGCAAAGCGGACTTCGTTGGGGGAATTTAATTCCAAAAACTGCGTGCTTTTAATCCCTTATTAATTCAAAACATCAAAAAATACAAGTCCTTCAGTGGACTTATTTCCCTTCACCTTTTTAGGTAGCCCTCCTGTGGCAAACTTAGCCTATTTCATAAAACAGGCCACAATCAGTCTTCAAACCTCCAAACCTTCTAATTCACTGTAGTACTTGGTTTTGTTGTTTGGATTATCTGTTATCAGGACTTCCACGACCACGTGGCTCTTTGAATTGTTCACTAAATGACCACCACGGCTGCACAATTTCTTATGATTAAGCATTTCATTGATAATCGTTTCTAGAGTTTACTCAACCAAAACAGTCCAAGCAAACACAATTGTCAGCAAGCCCTTAAGTATATGATAGCACTATCGCTTTCAGTTCAGGTAACATTGCGTGTGAAATTGTGAACAATTGTAACATTTGCTGTCAGGCAATTCAGATAAGTGTTGTACTTACCTTGTTCTCCACGAAACAATGTTATTGTTATCGCAAACTACATGTTATTCTGTCATGATTAATGCGTAAATTGATGATTCAACATGAACATCGTTCTTCTTTTTCTGGTGGCGCTACGGTCAGCGGTGGACCTGGATGTAAAGCAAGAGCGAGAAAGTTCTTTTGTCTAAAACCTTTCTCGGTGAGTTCGTCTTCTGCCTTGATGGAGCAACGAGCATTCTCCATCGTCATCATGCACAATCTGACGAGTTTGGTAGGAATGTCAAAATTAGACATGGCGTTGTTTAGCTCATCTTTATACACGCTGTCATATGCGGCCTTGACATCGACCAATAGGTGGTGCGTGTCGATCGGCATTGGTTTTTTTTTCGAGATTTGGGCGATGTTGGTCTTTCCCAGCGTCAAACCGCACTGATAAGGACCTATCACGTCATGTTTTCAGGCGCTCACACATAACGGCAGAGAAGATCTTGTAGACGATGTTGAGTAGACTTTTCCCTTGGAAGTTGCAGTTGAAGGGGTCTCCTTTATTGTGGATCGAACATTGTTCATGGCACTTAAATAAGTCTTGCCTTCAGAACAGGGATGTTCTCAAACTTGGCATCATTTTTTCAGATCCATTTCCATAAACTATGCAGACGCCAAAGTACAAATCGCCTACCACACGCCAATTTCGCCGTCGATTTTTTCCGTCGGAAGTGTGTCTGAGAAGTTCACCACACAATATTAAACGCTTTGCCCGTTCCAGAGTTAAGCGAGTCTCTTAAATGTATTTTCATAACCATTTCTTCCGCAAGTTTTCTGAAAAACTTTTTGCCGATATTATGCATAAAAACTACCATCAATTTTGTAATCTCATGCCGTTGCTTGTGACAACATGCTGCAAACATTCATATACACCACTCCACACCACACCACACCCATCGTTGCACTCTCTGTGTATCAATATTCAGCGGATCCCACCGCAGTCTCCCCGCGCAAAAAAGCTCAGGGGACGTTGGCTTGTCTTTTTTATTGCGCTCGCTCTGTTTTAGACGGGATTCGTGTAAGCCCAGAACGTGTTTGCAATTTAAACATCGACACACCTCCTTGTTGGTGCTCAAAATAAAACAACCCCGACTCTCTTCAGCATGTACTCCATCTTCAAATTGAATAAACTACTGCACAGGAAAAAACCACTTCATAGATATTAAATTTATATACACGCTTTTCATTTTAATTCGAAAGTTAGTCGGAAAGTTTTGCTTTAATCCTGAACTCTGTGCAGGTCTTGTGGAACACTTGTTAATTCGCCTCGTCTGCGACGACGGTGCCGATGTAACTCCCAAAACGAATTCTAGTACGTGTCATCAAGGGAGGTGAACAGTGTAAAAATCACACATGGAGGCGCATGTGGTTGTGTGTCGGAAAAAAGGGAGCACAATTTGTTTTATTTCAGTAGTTGACGACTCTAGTGGTTTTCGGATTGGAACTCGTGTACCCAGTCAGTTTCTCCACATGAAAAGGTTCACTTATTTGCATTTGATTGATGGGGACTGTCCCCTAGCTGTGGGAAAGCTACGCTCGAGATTAGGAGAATGTTGGTATTTCTGCGATGAACGCTGCTGGATTTCGACTACAATCGACTCGAGGCTCTGTGCAAATATTCATTAGCTGACAAATGTTCAATTGGAAACCCTTTTCCTCGCGTGCATGTGTACGCATACTCTGCTTAGAACGAATGAATTTGCCTTCAAGGTGAAGAAATAAGCTGGGTCTTGTGTATGTTTATACATGATGTATTGTATGCAGTATTTTAGATAGTAATGAGTTCCCCCGCGGTACGGGAACGACATGAATGTAAACGAAGGAACGATGGTGATTAGCCTTAGCTGTGCCAACCACCACAGAAAACTGAGAACGCGAACTAAATAGAAACCAAATCAATTCAAGTTCATTTGTAGAAATGAATGAATGAGTGATGAAATGGGGGGACTTTAAATTCAATAAAAAGAAAAGTTTACGTAGAAATAAGATTATCGGAACGCAACTCAATAAAAGAAATGAAAAAGAACGTCTAAGTAAGTGAAATCGAATTAAACTGATTTTGAGACTTTTCCAGAACCTGTTGCCATCATCTCTGGACTACATGATTAGCCCCAGAAGAATGTGACAATATTCTGACAGAGAATTTGACACAATGAATTTATCCAATTCTGAAGGTGCGTGTCCATTTGAGAGTACTTTTGCTGATTGAGAGTGATATTTTAGAAATTAGTCTATTGCGAGTTCAGTGAAAAAATCTCGAGAGTTTTCATCTTCTTGCATACTACTCCCTGGTATGCATTTTGTTTATATTTTCTTGGAAATTGGTTGATTCTAAATGTTCGCCTTCGTGAATGGCCCTTAAGAGTGGAGAAATTTGTGAGTTAAAAAGAAATGGTGAATTTCAAAAGTATAGTACGGAGCTCCTCGTCAGCTCTTAAAAAGACTTTACTACTTTTATGAGTTTGAAAAATTTTAATTCTTTAAAAGTTTTCGGCTCACCATGGATATATCCAACAATCCAGGTGATGTCCTTGGTAACATAAGATAGAGTCAAATTTAAAATGTGCTTTCAACAGTCACTCATTTGCAAATTCAAAATGTGTTTTTTTCAAGAAATAATTCGATTGCACACAGCAATCAATTCTTGTCACATTGTGGTTTTATGTCATAAGAACTTATTTACAGAGCAATTCCTCTCGGAGGATTGCACCTTTTGAGTGAAGCGAGGACTGTTTTGATATAAACATAAAAAAAATACTGAAGACAGCCAAGAAATATCTCTTCTCGTTTCCATCACCAATTGGCGCCATCTTTCATTCAGTCCACAATAAAATTTTCATTTAAGGGCCAAACCCATAGAATCCGTCGCGAACGTTGCGTTTGGAATCCACAAGAATCGTAGTTGCCGGATTGCAAAGAGGTGCCCAATGACGTACGTTGCATGCGCAATTCCCTCTTGTATACATATAAGAAATTTGAAATTTTGAACTTCCAGAATTATTAGGAATTATTCAAAAACAATTTTAAACAAATCAAGTATGTTCTTTATTTCATAAAATATCGTAAAAACAACCACATAAAGAGCACCCGAATGAGTTTAAATGGAAACATTTGTCAAACGCACAGAAGAAATGAAGTATTACAGAGATGCCCAACTTCTACCTCTCTTGCCCCTTAAAATTTTCGACAACTGTTTTTTATAACGATTTCTTAAACCGAATTAACCAATCAGAGGACGGCATTTACGTTATTTCATGAATAACCGTCAAAAGTTCATGAATAACTGTCAAAAAAAGTACTCAAATTCGTCGATGGTGGGCAATCAGCTGTGAAGTCGGCTATCTCTGTAATACTTAATTTCTGTTTAAAAATTGCACAATTCCGTCCCACGTTGTGAATTTCACTTGTGGGCTGTATTTGCTGTCTCTCTCCCTCTCATAAGGTTTATGAGTTGTCAATTTTTTGACATGACGCTACACACGCGACGGATTCTATGGGTTTGGCCTTTATACATTCGCTTGCTTACAGAAATAACGAATTCGATATTTAAAAACGAATTGAAGTTGGTTGCATGTAAAAGAAAACCATATCATAGGTCCGACTTAAATATTTACGAGCAACATCAAATGCGCAAAGTTGAAAACAAGGTTTAAATGTAACTTGGCTATGAAGTAGACTTAAGTGTACTACGAGCAAATGGCCTAAACTAATTTTGTTGAAATCGTCTAAATCTTGCTTCAGCGAAATTGCCAACGATGACTCGGTTGAATATGTGTTTTTGCAATGTTGGCCTCGAGCGTCTCGAAAGAGGTTGACTTGCTAGCATGGACACTGACTTGACGTAGACTCGAAAAAAATGGTAATCGTTTGCCATGAGATGACCCATTCACCAAATTAACTGGCGCGACACAGAAAGTGCGTTAACATCTCTCTGAACCTGAGCCTATTGACGGTTGACGGTAACAGTGTCTTCGTCATCATTTCTAAAAAAGAACTGATAATGGCGGCCTGCCATGAGCCGTACCAAACAGACAGTCTTTGTGGATGAATTGTTCCTGGGTCGAACACTTGTGGATTGTATTCGTTCCAATAAGAACACTTTTGCTTTCAAAATTGGGTCTTGTTCGGCCTAAATTGTCTTTACTGTCAATAGTTTCAGCGTCCATTAACGATTTCTCGGCGTTATCTATGCTGTTCGGCTTCAATCCCATTATACAATCTTATACGGATGAATGTCGCAAAATAAGCCGGATTGATGACACCAAATTCCGCTCATCGGTGCGACATGGACATCTTCTTAAATACTGAACGCAACGGTCTAGTGGAATGTACTCACATTCAACCTTAGCCATAGCGCGACAAACTGCTAGAACGCTGAAGACCACGACGAAATCGTGTACAGTAGAATCTTAAAAAGATGAACAGATATAAAACAGGCTCCGTTCATCTTTTCGAGATCAAACGTAGAGCACTAAAAATATATTTAATTTTATTTAAAGAACACAAAAAAAACGAACAAAAAAGGTATTAAAACTACATTTAAACATTTTTCTTAAGAAACTGGTCTATGGTAGACCGGCGCCAGAAATAAAGTTATCTTACAAATTCGTTCATCTTATAGAATCATTTATATATGTATACATTTTTGTTCATCTTATATAATATCTTATAGCAATTGTTCATCTTATAAAACCACTGAAAGGGATATTTTCCAATTCTGTGAAATTTCCCACACATTTTCCTTTGGCTCTACGCTTACTATTCCGGGAATAATTGTGCAGAATTTCTCAAGGCTCTCGATTGAAAAAGTGCGTAGGCCTGCTGACCTGTTTATGACAATCCTCAGAAACTTTCCTCAACAACATTTTAAAAGCCACCTGGCCACGAGATTCGCAAAGTTGCCTTAACTTAATATCTCTGAGTGGAAACATGTCAATTGCATAAATGTCACCAGACACATTTTTGTTTATCAAGTTTACTTGCGAATAAGGTTCTCCGACACACAAATTGACCTTCATGTGGGCTGACAACGTAAAAACGAACCGAATGATCTGAAAATAACTTCATTGTGGTCCATCTGGCCAATGTGCAAGTGTGCGGGATGGACACAGCAAGATATGCACCTACACAAAGGCACACACAAAAATATAGACATTTCTGCAAAAATGACCGAATAATGAGAGTACCAGAGGGTCCACCCACGTTATTGCGCACACTTAAATCTCCGGTTCCGTGTGGACTCTTTTATGTTCGTCGTGGGAGTACTCTGACCTTTCTTCTTAATGTACACCTTCAAACGAGCAGTTTACCTTATACACAACTCTAAGCGAAATCGTTTACAGCACTGTCCTCACGAGAGACTCAAAAAAGAGGCATCCCTTTTGAAATCCACCCAAGCAAGGGTTTGTTGTTCAAGTGACAATAAAACCATTAAAGCACCGATTTCTGTTCCCATTAAGCCACTATGATTGGGGATGGGGGCAGAGAGGCTTGAGCTAATGAGAGACATGACATCAATCTGGTTTAAGTTAAGGGGTTTAGATTATTTATCGCTTGCGGTGGAATGACCAACGACCGATTTCTCTTCAGGAAACTGGGTTTACTTACCATCGAGACGTACATGTGCCTCGCACAGTTTTATTGGCACTAAATCATAGAATTACCCAATTTGTCCGAAGTCCTTCCGTGCACGGAACTATGTAACGCCAGCCCTTGTAGATAGCCTGGCACATGAAGGAACTTCAAATACACATATATGGCACGAAGCAGAAATACCTCTGCAACCAGTTGAGGTGGTGGCTGACGCTGAATAAAGATGAGCAGCATTGGGGGATATGCATAAAAATCCCCCAGGCCTATTCGCACAAAAATCATCCCCTCGGAGCACAGACTCCCGCCGCCGCTATCGAAGATTCTTGAATGCTCGGCCTTTCAACGTACCGTCCCGTACCGAACACGGCATCCTTAAAAACATTTATTCATCCAGAACATCCTTTAATCGAATTCAAATGTACAACCCCAAGACGTATCGCAGTCGTTACCCGTCTCCGTCCCATCAACCAATTCCGTTCTTCGTATCATCGTCTCAGCGGTTGTGAGCAGGATGATGTAATCTTACAAGAAAGACGGCGAGAGCTAGAGCTCTTAGTCATTGTCCAGGGAATGTTCACTTATACACACAATCGCGTGGGCGGGCCAGAGAGACAGACACCGATGACGGAATCCTAGCAAGTCGATCGATTAATGTACTGTGATGGCACGTTATTCAGAGAATGCGTCTGATATACTTCGTCTTCTTCCAGATTCTCGGTCGTGTGGGAAACATAAAACCGTGAGCGCACAAAAGGAGTTCCCGTGGATGAACGCCGCGTTAATTGTTCAATGCATATTCGGTGTTTGATGGAATTAATTGAAGTTGACCCCCATATCACTCGGTGTATGCCACGAGTATCACAGCACAGCACAGGGGCATGGTTGGGGCTTTCTCGACCCTTGCTCGGTGTGTCAGCACTAAGCACTAAGCATAATGAATTGATAATGATCGTCGTGATAGGACGAGATTCGTTTTGTTTTTGTTCGGGCATTGTTGGAGTCTTAGGCGTGGCATCGAACGACGGTGCCGAGCCAGTTGGTCGCATTGGTCGCATTGATTTATGTAAACCATTAATGGAATCCGGAAGGCATTAATGGGCACGTGTGTGAAGCGAAAACAAATGGTCATAGCTTATTTTCACACGTCATTACATCGAACCTGTGTGTCACCGCCGATGTTGCATTTCCATAAATAACTCAGTACCCAATCTTCACATCGTCATTAATCGGTAGCTACATTTTTGATCGAGCATGGGGTGGACCAAATTTCTCGCAAGATTTAGTGTTGATAGAATTCAAAACATCTGTAAATCCATGAATAGTCGTATCTGCATGTTAAATTGTTAATCTTTCGCATTGACCGTCGTAAAATCATTAATTTGATTTCTGAAATTTTTGGACACTTCGTTCTGTAAAATGTCGTCGCAAAAATTGAAAAAATTAATTTAAGAAAAAATATAATTGCGATCACCGACGAAAGAAAAATGTGGAAAAATGTGGGAAAAAAATACCGGGATTTTAAATTTTTAACCGGGACAAATAAAAAACTATATGTAATGATAAATAAGAAGATCCAATGCGACCAAGACTCATAGAGTGAAGATGGTTTAGTACCTGCCGTTATTTCTCCGAATGTTTCTCCACACTTGTTCAGAATGTAGAATGTCATAACTTCGGGTACTGTTGGGAAGACTTTTATGAACAGCAAGGAAATGGGTTTACGTTAAATCTGTGGTCACAAGGAAAAACCGTCAAAGTTGTCTGGGTCCCGGGTCATCACAGGAGTGCTAGAAATGAGATCGCCGATGAACTTCCTAGACAAGCATCAGAGAGGACATTCTCAGGGCCTGTTATGGTTAGGACTTCCATTGATAGTTGGGCCTCTAAGGAACACAACTGGAGGTGGTATGACTCTCCAGGGTACAGACAGACCAAACATGCGTTCCAAAGCGTCTGTAAGAACTCCGCGGTATTCTTTCTATCCCTTGTTTAGACCGCAGAAATCTTAACGGCGTAGAAACACTGCATCTTCTGAATGCAGCTGAATAAGAGCCTTGAACCATATTCTGCTTTTCGAAATTGTTTTTTGCGCAAGATTGTACCGTTTCTCACACAATATCTGCCGTTCGGCAAATAATAACCCGTATTACGTTCGAATTCGAAAATTTGGAAACCGCAATTGGATGAGATCACACTTCAAAAATTGTTTGATATTATGGTTGAATCAAAACTTCTCAAAAAAACTTCATTCTTGCCACTCGTTAAATAGGGGCTTAATTTAACTTTCTTGACGTCGTCGCACAGACGGACAAGCTGGCAAAAAAGTGGGAACAAAATTTGCTCTCCAAAAGGCTGAGGTCTCTTCGATTCGCACGAGAATACTCTGAGGGATTCTCTTGGCTGCAACGAATTATGGAATGATAATTTTATATCGTAGATTTGCTTCAAGGGTTTCGCTCATTTCTTAAATTGTGAATTAAACGGCAATGCTTGCCTGGTCAACTAAATAAACGTATTCGTAAAATTTTGCTGTATTAAGGATCTACGGATATCGCACATTGTTTCTTGACGTTTACTTTTCAGTTTTATGAGAGGATTGTAAAATAAATCACTTGATTTTTATTAAAAGTAACTGCATTTGAAATACTCTGAGGTAGTTTCTTGTGTATTGCACTCATGTTCCGTTGAAACTATCATTAGAACAAGAAGTCGCTGATCGCACTATGCAATGGCATTCAAAACAAAAATTAAACGAAACAATACATTAACTATACAAATTCCAGCATCCCAACAGCATGTTGCCTTCCACCGTGTTTGAGACAAGGATGGAAGGCAGTCATAGCTCAAAGCCAGCTACTTCATAGAAGCTGAGGAAGGTGATTAAAAAAAATCAGTTTTTATTCTTTGAAATAATTTGACTCGACTTACACTTCCAAGTCTCATTTGTTAAATTTGTGCAATTTGCTTACCCTTGGCCAGTACAAACTTCAAGGCATTTGCAGCACCATAATCTTATTAATAGAATGAAAAGTGCGAACACTCCGTAGAAACGAGCAGGATACGAATTCGCATTGCTTCAATTTATTCCTCTTCATCAACGCACTGAAATTAATTGTAAATCATCGCCGAAGGCTGTTTTATTTATCCATGCTTGTCCTCAGCACTGTTGCTGTGTTGGTCCATGTTTGATTTGCCAAATTCCAAAGCAATTCTCACCCTCTCTATATCATACACCTCAAGTCTTTGAAGAGATAAAAAAAAAACCATCCCGCCACAAATATTCATCTATCTCATCAGCATAACCAACAAACGTAGAACGTCATTAACATAAGTGCTAAAAAAAATTTTGAACGAAAAAGAAAGCATAAAGCTCCAGCAATAACCTTCCGTCAAATTAAATTCGACATTCAGGATTCGTTAAGTGTAAATCTGCATTTCTAACGCGCATTCCGCTTCAGGTCATTTCGCTTTGAATTAATTCTTTCCATTCGTTTTTATCGTTAAGTCTTAAAAAATAATTAATTGGTGTAATGAATTCCATTTCAAGGCAGCTTTAGTCGAAACTCAATTAAGGATATTTGCAATTGGAAAATAGAAAGTTATCAACTAACTATTTCCAAAAAAAAGATGCTGTGTATACATTTTCCACACCCTCTTCTTAAGTAAGCCCTAAGAGATGAGTTCGAAACATTTGGAGATTTTCAAACTCCGTTGAATTGGATTCGTCGTGAAAACCACGTGTCCCTCAAGTCATTGTGCCGAAAGAGATTCCCTTCAAATTGATTCTGATAGGTCGAATCCAATTATTTTTGATAGAAACTCAAAGGAAGGTGGCGATTGGAAACTTTTTCGAAAAAGAAATATATAAAAATAGAATTATTCTTCAGCACCGGGAGATGTTGAAATGTTCCGCACCGCCTTGTTGGATTTTCGCAAAGCAGAGGGGGGCAGATAAAGATGCGATTCAATTGACTGAAAGTGGTTTTCACTTCGGGAGAGAAACAGGAATAATGTTCAGATGTAAATATGAACTTGCATGAAACATTTCTTCTTTCTACAAGTATGGTTGGATTTAAATGTTTGCTCGTGAAATATTTAAACTTTCTTTTAAATATATGTTGTCTGAATGTATTTGACTGATTGGAAAAAAGGATAATCCCTTATTATCCTCGAGTCATATACAAAAAATAAAAATATATGCTGAAGTTCGAAACCAAATATCCCAATTTCAACATGGCTTTGTGAGTGGAAGATCAACTTCGACCAATTTGGTTATATTTACAAACTTTTGCCTGAGTTCCATGGAAGCGAGACTTCAAGTTGACTCCATATACACTGACTTCTCGAAGGCATTTGACCGTGTTCAACATAATGTGCTCATAAAAAAGCTAGAGATGATTGGTTTTCATTCTAAAATCTTGAAATGGATAACTAGCTACCTTACAAATCGCAGACAGTTTGTAAAAATAGGTAATGATCTGTCACGAGTAATTTTCAATTTCTCTGGGGTACCTCAAGGTAGTCACCTCGGCCCTCTTCTGTTTCTTCTTTTTATTAACGATTTGCCTTCCTATGTTTCCCATTCCGACTGCCTTTTATACGCTGACGATTTAAAATTTTTTAAATCAGTCCGATCATTGGCCGATGCAATGGAGTTGCAAAATGATATCTCATCAGTACAGAATTGGTGCGATTTGAATGGACTACATTTCAATATTAGTAAATGCTCAGTTATGACATTTTTTAGAATTTTTTCTCCTATAATCTATAATTATAAGACTGATAATACAATCTTAACAAGAGTATGTTCGCATAAAGATCTAGGGGTTATATTCGACGTTCAACTGTCTTTTTCTATGCACATAGACTATATTATTTCAAAGGCCAACTCCATGCTAGGATTCTTGTTTCGAAATTCAAAAGATTTTCAAGACCCTTACACTCTTAAGTCTGTGTATGTTTCGTTAATTCGCTCTATATTAGAATACTGTTGTTTAATATGGAATCCTTTATATAACAATAGCGCTATTCGTATTGAGAGAATGCAAAAAAGATTTACTAGGTTTGCTCTTCGAAAGATGTCGTGGAATTCAAATATGCCGGATTATAATGCTAGATGTCAGCTTATCGATCTAAAGCAACTGCATGTAAGAAGGACTTATTATTCAGTTCTTTTCGCTCATGACGTCATTACTGCTCACATTGATTGTCCGGTGCTGCTTTCCATGTTCAGTTTTTACACCTCGTCTCGTTATCTGAGGCCTAGAGATTTCTTTTATGTTTCGAGGCATAGTACAAACTATGGGCGAAATGATCCTATAACTAATGCTTGCATAAAATTCAACTTAGTTGCAAATGTTATAGACTTAAATATGAGTAGAGATAAATGTAAAAATGAAATCTTAAATTTTTGGAGTAGCAATTTACTCTAAATTACATTATAATTGTATGTTAAATTCTGCTTATACTAGGCATTATTATTAATAAGAAATGAAATGTTATTAATATTATCAGTAGTCTTAAAAAAGCTCTGTACTTGAAAGACGGAAGAATAAATAAATAAATAAATAAATTCATACGCATGGTGCATAGGTGGATTTGGCTTAGACGCTTGTTTACTGAACTTTCATAACTGCAAGGCTCTCTGAGAGAGCGTGTTTGTCAACAGCAGAAATGAAATATAATAGAGAGCCGACTTCACGGCTGATTGCCCCCTAGTCCATCAACGAATTTGAGTGCCTTTTTGACAGATATTCATGAATTTTTGACGGTTATTCACGAAATATCGTAAATGCCGCATTCTGATTGGTCAATTTGGATTATGAACACGTTATAAAAAACAGTTGTCAACATTTTAAGGGGCAAGAGAGGTAGAAGTCGGGCGTCTCTGTACTTCATTTCTGGTCAACAGGTTGGTTTGGCTTCGGTTGCCGAGACAGGTGACTGAGATATTGTTGGGTTCGTCGCTTTTTCGCAGTTGACAAACACGCTCTCTCAGAGAGCCTTGCAGTTATGAAAGTTGAGTAAACAAGCGTCCAAGCCAAAGCCACCTATCGCTAAGCACGCTCTGAAATGTTTCTTTTTGAAATGTGTACACAGTCTAACTTTAGTTAGTGGGTTAGACGTTTTTGTGATGGAGCAATAAAGTCGAGAAAAACAAACTAATGATGTTCTTCCTTTCATAGTATCTCTTGTTACTCTCGGGGGATGGGTATCGACAATATCGCACATGTACATGAAGGAACGTTCTTATTAGCCTGCTCAAGGTATAGAAAACTGAATTCTACAATAAGTCAAATTACCCTAAGCTATAGTCAATGTATAGCTTCAAGACTAGAGTCAATTTACCACAGCCATAATCTGTTTATAAAAAAATTTCAAGTTGGGTTATGATTTTTGATAAGATACAATTTTGATACTCACCCTGATTGCGAGCGTCTTTTTCAGTAAACCGAGACAATGCGTTTTGAGAGTCGAGTCACTTTATAGGCGCTTAAGTATCGGTGTTACGAACCTATATCAATTGGAGCTTATGTTCCACGCACATTTCAAAGCTGTCATTCTAAAGTGGACTGTCACTTTGTTCAAATTGTTACATATTTGGAATAGTTTTTATAAATTATACCGGAATAAATATCATAAAATTGCAGTTTTGAGTGATATTGGTTTCTGGACGTGTTTAAGTAAATTTACACAGGTTTCTATGGAATTTCATAAAAGGAAATTTGTTCAGATAGGAATTATTAGATCAAAATGCAATTCATTCGATTAACCAGGAAATAATAAAAAGTAAGATCAAGCCGCGGTTTCTAAGGGCTCAAGCGGCAATTAGTAATAGAGCTCTCTCTCGTGAAAGACTAAGTTGACTCTGTATAAGACTTTGATCATCCCCGTCCTGCACTACGGCGTAGAGGCATGGACTATATCTAAAGCGGATGAAGAGGCTCTTTGTCTTTTTGAGAGAAAAGTTCTGCACTCGATCTTTTGTACTGTTTGCGTTGTTGACATTTGGAGAAGAGGCTTTCCCTACGAACTGTACAGCCACATGAGTCTAGCCAGCCTAAGATGGTTAGGCCATGCAGAGCGTATGGAAAACTTAGCTCTGGCCCGAAGAATCTTCCAGAACACAGGTCGCACAAATTTTGTACTCTGGTCGATATGGAAAAATAAAAAAACACAAAAATTTTATTTGATTTAAGTGATCTGTTTATTTGAGTGCTTAATAAAGAAACGCGAAACACAATTCAAGATACTCCGGGTACTACTGCACACCAATCGTGTGCTTCACCTTTATTTATCATATATTTGTTCAATGCATTACAATCGCAGACCTAGTGTCAGCTATTTCACAATTCGTTGCACAGGTGCATTTCTTAAGAATATAATAAATGTATGCTGAGCTATTTGGTTATTGACCGGATAAAGAGGTCATATTTATCTTCCGTTGCTGGCATTGGCATAGGTACAATTTCGGGCGTTGACCTATATGTAACTACCACGTACAAGTTAAGGGGGACCTCAGCAGATTTAGTGTGCGACTACTCCAGCCAGTTTTCAAGGTCTTTACGCCTCAATTTACCGGTCACTACTCGCGTATACTCCAAAATTCTGTCTTTGTAGTAGAGTTGGGCTAAAATGGGATTTTGTACTCACAGGTATAACTGTGATTGCGATTTCAAAATTATTCCCAAAAACTCACAACAAATATCACACTTTTAAGTATATGAAATCTCAATACATCCATCATCATTTTTCGGTGATTACTGCCCTAGGACGTTCTGATTTACCTCAATCCAATGTATGAAGTTAGTATAGTATACAAAGATGGCTGGCATAATAGATAGGGTACTCAAGATTTACACTCACATCATTTCATTCGCCACACTAGGACGTCTGTATGATTTCAAACCGTGGTGGTGGTTGTGCAAGCTATCAGCCAAGGCGTGTGTATGATTCCAACTTATGATTGAGTTTGTGAAGAAATGTTGGTTGTGAACGCAATCACTGTTTGCAACGTAATCACTGTGTGGAACTTATTAGCCGCTAGTGATTTTTCGCTCAGTTTTCAGATAATATTTTCTCTGATGGCATCTTGAACTCCTGGTGCTTTAAACAACGCAGTCCTTTTCTCATCTCCTGCCACCACTTTAACCAGCTCAACTCCAAAAACATCAAATTTCAGTACGAACACAAACAACTTAAGCAATATTTCGAACGTGGCAAATTCAATTTTAAAACTTACATAGTTCATAAATATGACAATTTTCAATTTCAGAGAATGAACACAATTGGCTGTTCTTGTGTATGGTATTAATCGTCCTTCTCTGACCCCAAACACAGTGTACACGCATTGTTAGCGTCATGCTGTGAATAAAAAATAAACTGCTCGGATCTTGCGAAGACTCTTTTATTGTAAATAAAAATTTATTTCATAACTTTTTCTATACATCCGTCCCGACAGGCATCGTTGAAGGCAGAATCTAAAACTTTATGCGCCGACAAGTCAAAGTTTTGTTGATATATTCCAAGTACTCATATGTGCATGTATATTTTTTCTTCAATGTTTCCTGTCAACTCGAACCAGAGATGGATTTGATGTCATTTGCATTGGCATTGCCTTTCGTATATATCAACAGCCGCTGTATAATTTATTACTCTCTCTCTCTCCTGCCTTTCAGAGGAAAGGATAAGGATTCGCTTTCCCTTAATCGGATCTGCGATTTTAAATTTGCATATCGATTTCATTTGCAGAGATGTGTGTTTGTCTTCTAGCATTGAGGATGCATGAAATTCAAATTGAATACACTTATGTGAGTTTCTGAATAATAAGGTCCCCTGCCTAGCAGTTTTAAAGCTGTGACGTTGAGCCCTCTTGGGATGGGTTCCGTGTTAAGCTTCATATAAAAAATAAGTAATCTTTTGGAACTCCTTGAAAATTTCGCGAGTGTCTTTCGAGACCCGCGACGACATAAAGCTTCGTTTTGTTATGACATGTCCCAACCTCACATCATTTCCCTCGACAGTCTGTCCGTCTTTGAGGGGAAACACATAAATTAATAAACGACGTGTCTGCCGTTAATTAATAAACAGAAAACATTTTAAATACTGACCTTCAAAGCGAACGCCGAACGCCACACGTAGGATCATAAACCAATTTATTTTTGCGGACAAATTTGATTTTTTTCCAAAAAGCTTTTAAAAGTTGTCTGCAGCCAAGTGGTTTAAGTGTAAAATGATTTTATTGCTTTCCTTGATCAAAATAAATCTTAATTTGATTTGTCTTATGTGCGCATTCCTGAAAAGAGATTCAGTTGATGTTGGGAAATAAATCCGATTTCGAGCCCCCATCGCCACATTGAGTGCCAAAATCAACCTGTTGCACGATTGTAGGGATAAAATCTATTTCCCATGTAATCCAACAGGCACCCCACCTTTTGGCTGCTCTTGCGAAGATGTCCTCACGGTGCTGTCTTGGCCGAGGACGTGAAAAGTTCAATCACATTTTCTCCTCCATTGTATTGCTGTCAGGCATTTCATTGACGTTGTGGCATTCAGCAACTTCCTTTTCATCATTGTTGAACTTAGTTGTCTGTGGTATGTCCGTTACTACTCTATTACTGCCGCCAGAAACTTCGATGGAATCTATTGATTGCATTGCGATAATTTCATCAAAAACGGGATCATTCATTTCAATCTTCTTCTTGAATCAGTTTTACAATACCTGAAGTTTGCCTTTCGAAGAATTTTCCGATGAATGATAGTCAATCTGATGTTTGTTTGGCTGGCAATAAAACACAGGATCCTGCAGACTCAATTAGAAAAGTGTTCCACAGTCTTGGATAGGAGTGAGAATAAAGTTAAATTCAATGAATATCACTTTTCTAGAGAAAATGCACTTTGAGGTCGTTGAAGGGTTGTTTTGTCAATTATGAAAGCAACATCTTAACGGGGATGAAAATGAAAATGAAAGTGAAGCAAGTTGCGTCAATAAACCATTTAAGCTAAGCACATGGAAGTCTTACTATTCAGTGCTCGCTTCTATTACCCCCCTTACCACCATGAGTGACTTATTTTATCACTTACGATCCAATTTGGATCAGTCGAAACAATGTCTGATTGTATCGAAAGCGAAATATTTGTGCACAACTCAATTGCATTTGTTTCATCGTTTTATGATGTGTATACACGTTTTTGGGGTTTGCCCTCCGACAATGAATAAACACCGATATCTTTGCGTATCTTCGTTTACTCTGTTCAACATTAATTACCCTCGTTTTCCAGAAACTACATTGTTTGAAGACCATTCGTGGCCTTTGTGCGAATTCGTGCGGAAATAGCTTTGGGATGTGTGTTTTTGTTTAGGGAGTGGTTGCAAAGTTTTTAAGTGAAGTTATACATTATGCACATGACGCAATGTACTTATCTGGGTTTGCTGGTCATTGGAAGAATAAAACAAACACTCGTTGGGGGTCGAGGCAATTGACATCAATTTTTGATTACATTCTGATTCGGGGAATGACAGTTCGGTTTCTACATTCAATCCGATGGAGCCACTCTTATCGTATTTTATATTCACAACGACTCGTGTCAAGCGATTAACTAAAGGACTACACGTCCATCAAGGCAATGTGGACAGCGTCCAGATTTCGACTTTGCCGACAACAGTTGGCTATGAGTTTCCATTGACCCTGAAGGACTCATTTCTGTGCTCGTGCTCGTGTCTAATCAGATTATCTTCAAACTTTTGAACACTTAAAAAGCGACATTTCATTTTTCGCAATGATACGACCGGGATTTTGTCATAAATTCTCGCACACATAAAAAATTATCTCACAAAAATCTAAGTGTTCAAAGGGTCTCGTGCGGCCATTTAGGCGATGATGTGTCAGCCCATTTGAGCTGACCTACTGCTCTCACGCGATTGAAGGGCTTACATTCGTCGCCATCCATTGCCAACAGAGATTTTGAAGTCTCTTATCGTCACTGCTGGTTTCAGTCTCGTCCCCGGGGAGAGAGTGTCACAAAATAAAAACGTTTTATGTTCAAAACAGGCATATTCAAATGGCCCGTGTGACAGACAGTCTTGTTGTGGCTTCGAATTCTGTGGAAATTGAGAGATGAATTATTTATTTGTATGCCAGGAACTAGACGATGAAAAATTCACTAACACGACATTCACAAGAAGTTCATATCACGTTTTCGAACGTTTTCATGACCTACATAAACGGCGCACACACTCACACGCGTTCAGACTCGGGCAAACTCCCCAGATGCGTGTTGTGGTTGATTTCTACTCGGCTCCACACTAAAATATTAACATCAGTTAACGATTATTCATTCGTATCCCCATAAGCCCCGAGACCTTGTTATGCCGCACGTACAAACATAAACTCTTACCCGAAAAACAAGGTAAATCTCAATTAGTGTTCACAATAAAATGTTCACTTGCCTGCAGAAAGTTTTCGGGGCGACGTCCTTGCCACTGTGCCATTTGCCTTGCCGAGGATCAGGCCCGTTGTGTCATTCATTATCCCTGTTATCTAGCGGTGGCACGCATTCGCGTACACTTCAACCTATAAAACATTTCATCGGGGAAGCATAAACGGAGGGTATCACGAATTTATGCTTTTCAATGAAATACACAAATTTCATCTGTTTCTGCCGGCCTCGGTGACTGAAGCCTACACTTGGACGTGCACACACACACAGCCGACACACAGACGCGAGCAGCGCACACAAGGCAACAACATGCAACTAAAATTAGACATTCTAAAAATTAACAAAAACCGCCAGAGTCTGAGTATAATTTCTCGGTTTGTTCTCATGCGATGCGCGAAATTGTGCACAAAATTAAGTTTTCTATTCTGCGAGACTGGTTTACTCGGCGCCCGTGTGTGTGTGTGCTTTCTTTTGGGGTACCTCAAAATCTAAGGAACAGCACGGCACAGCCTCCCGTGCTTGCCGCTCAAATTCTGTTTCAGTTTTGACTTAATTGTGTAATTGTAGATGTTCGCAATTACTCAATTGGCTGCACATACTCGCGCACTCGACCCACACTCTCGCAGCGGCGATGTCAGTGGCAGCGGCGGCATGAGGAAAATAATTATCGTGACAGAAATAAATTCTAAAATAACAATCAGGTTTGGTGTGGCAGACATGAGAAAAAATCTCTATGACATAATTATTTGTGAGTTCCCTCAGATCAGATACGAGACTCTCACACACACCCGCTCACAGAGAGTTGAGCGTAAACACACCCATTAGCTGTGCCTTGGCAGGAGTCAAGTTGGAAAAGAGGACTCGAATTGATTCGATTTTTTTTGTTTGTTACAGACTTTTTGGCACACACAGACCAGACCAGAGTCTACAAGTTTCTACTTATATCCAATGTGTGTGGCGCTAGAGCTAGACAATTGGTTGCACACACACACGCGTGCCGACACAGGCGTTTAATGGCATTTTTCATAGTCACAAGCCGTGACGACAAAAACGAGGAGAAGGACGAGCGAAAGAAGAAGAGGACCAAACCAGAGGGCGAATATTTACAGCTCCTCGTGCTGATTTCTGTGTTCGCTTCTTCTTAGTTGGTCGTTGTCTTTTTATCGTGGCCCCACTTGGCAGAAGCGACGCTCGTAGTCTCACTATCTGTCAGAATGAAAACTACTGCCGCTGCTACCACGCCAACGTCATCGATGCCACCCCACCAGGGCAGAGCGGCAGATGAGGAATGAACCGGGTCAAAGTCCCCTGGAATTTGGGATCTCTGCCAAATGGGAGAGCAATGTACACACCGAAAATCGTGCACTGCTAAGTTACATACTTCAAGAGTCTGAGTCTGAGTCTGCGAAAGGTGTTCGTGTTACGTATACGACCGGAGGGACCGAGTTCTTTCACTCGTTTCATTCATTTTTGGGTTTTTGTGGGAAATTTGTCTCCCCTCCCCGATGCAGAGGTGGTGCCTGTTTATGGCAAAACATTTTCCTTTTTATTTTGGTGAAGATATGTGTGTCACATTATAATGAAGTTGGTCTACTCGCTCACTGCAGTTTATCATACATCGGTGGGACGTGTTGTCTTAGATGGGGCAGGGTATGCTGCGACGACGCAATAAAACGCCTGATTCGCCAGAAAATGTAACGAGGGAGATGAATGCGACATTTTAGATTAGCCCTCAGGTAGAGACTGAAACGTGCACAATAAACGACGGTGATATTTTCACACTCGCCTGGGGGGAGGAGGATACTTTGTTTAGAGCTTACGTATTCAAATTTAAGAAAACGTGGTCGGATTTATTGATGTTGCTGTGCAGTGGAATGATTTATGCTTGCGAACTGTCTGAGAGAGGTCTTAAATATTTTTTAAGGATTGACTGCTTCAGTAGAGCGTACAAAGGGTTATTTTGAGAATCAGTTGATTACTGGGTGCTTGTGGTCAATAGCTTCGACTCAATTAGATCAGCGACTTGGGTCCATTCTGCTTATATAAGTTCGAGGGTCGAAAATTACGGCATCAAAGAGGATGAGTGACTAGAAAGAAGGTTTAGGTTAATTTTGACGTCACGCGGAGTAATTCGCATTCAGTGATGGAGGAAAGTCAGCTTGTTGTGGACGTTACTTAGATGGCTTGAATCGTTGAAAGAGTGGGCTCCGTCAAAGCCGGAATGTTCGGAGGAGGCTCTTAGTGAAGGAACTGAGTCTTCTGGCTTATTTTCCCAACAATGATATCGAAGTCAAAATGATTATTGTATCAGCGATTCTATCTGGGTAGATCTTCCGATTTGGCACAATTGCTCCAAAAAATATCCACGCAAGGACACCATTCGTTTAATGAATATTACCAGAATTGAAATAAAATGACTGATTCGTGTTCTCGCAAGAAGCAATGTTTGTCTAAGACCTCCGCGATTACTTGGTCTTTATACCGCTGATTCAGTCTTCCTCTCCTTCTCTAACCTCTCTAACTAAACTGGAACGTTTGGCGTCCATGCGTTCGATGTGCCCGAGCCAGTGCAGTCGACGGATATGTGCCTTCCGGACTACATCCACATCTTGGTACAGCTCGTAGAGCCCGCGGTTGTCTTTTCCACCATTCACTTTCCTCGCAGGCGGAACTATATATCCGACGCACAATTTTTCTTTCGAAAGCAACAAGAATCAGCTCCGCAGGTTTGCTTAGAAGGACTGGCAAAACAAAAGTTTCGAAGAGCATGATCTTTGTCGTTCGAGTCAGGAGTTTTGAGCACAGTTGTTTTGACAGACCGAACTAGTATCGGCTTCCAATGGCGATCTTTAGCCAGCTACAAGCAATTTCGCACGACAAGTTGGTTGAGGACCTTCTCCACTTTTGAGCGTCATCGTTTTCGTTTATGTCGTCTACTGCGTTGTCCAGCCGGTGCGGAGTCGAATACCCTTCGGATTGGAGGAGTGTGACATGAACAAAACAGGGCCAAAGATTGAATACAGAACTTTTCTCTCAAAAAAACCATCTTTATCTGCTCGTCATTGTCCAAGGTTCCGCGCATAAGAGCAGGATAGGGTGTTGTATAATCGTCGCTATCGTAGAATACGCCGTATCAGAGATTCACTTTCACTTGCCATATGGTTCGCCGGGCAGACTACCTTATCGACGACAGCTGTTTTAGCATAAGTGACGGCAATTGAAGTTGGAAAAAATTTCAAGTTAAGCAAGCGAAAGAAATCAAATAAGAAAAAAATGGATAATATACATAGGCTCATTAAGGTTCCTCAAGGGAAAGTCTGCTCCTTCCAAAGCGTCTTCCCCACATCTTTGGCGTTTTGCTTCCTCTGGTGGCCGTTGGAAATCATTTCGGCTCCGTGAACTGATCCTAGTTATTCGTTTTCTTGATGCAAGAAGATTTATACATACAGATGTATTTACATATGTACTTTCAAGCATTATACATTTATGAACTTTTCAAGAAAATAACCCACGACTTCACAAGAAACACCCATGAGTTATCTGCGTTTGAGAAATGTCAAAGTTTGTATGGGGAGTTTTAATTCTAACGTTTTCTACGATAGCCTCAAAACGCGTTCACCTTCTTCGAACGTATTCAACGATCAAAAGTTCTGAATTTGAGGGAAACGTCCGCCCCGATGTATTTTACGATAGGCTTGAATGTTAGTTTGGCCACCAGAGAAAGCTCTTCTCTGGTAGTGTTCGAACAGTTCACTCAGGAACGAAAGTATATTTGCTCATGCTGACCTTGTGGCCAAGTCTGTGTCCTCCCTTGCAGGCAGCATATACTTTGTCTGGCCTCATTTACCGCTAAGCCCATTTTGGCGGCCGATTCAATGCCAGCAACCACTTGATACAAGTCTTACTTAATTCGACTAATCACGGTAATGTCGTCGACGCATGTTAGCGAGGGACGTTCTTCCAAAAGTCCATTCTTGTGTCCATTGTGTGGCAGTCTGACAGCGGTGTTGGTGTTGCCGTTTGTCAGTCAACGGAAGTGATCTTTCCAGATGCTCAGTATCGTACTGCGATCTTCGACCCGACAGGCTTCTGTCCGAAGTTTATACCCACCGGATAGTCTTTTAAAGAGGTAGTAAACCGCTCAAACAGCATTCATGCCTTAACACTTCTCCAACTCGAAAACGAATCTCTTGTGCTTTCATTCGAAGAAATTGCCATTTAAAGCCACATAAGCATAAAATTCTCCAAACACTCGTGCTTATTGCAGCATAATCTCACGAAAAACAAAATTTGTTCAGAAAATTATCTTAACATTTTTATTATGATAAAAGAATCTGTGACAATTATGTGTGAAACAAAATATCGGTTAAATGCTCGCCAGGGCTTCGGTTGCATACCTCAATCCGATGGTCCATATTTTCAATGACTCTGAGATATAATTGAGGTTCAATGATGGTCCATATTTTCAATGACTCTGAGATATAATTGAGGTTCAATGCAGTTAATGTGCCGAATTATCTCATCCTTTCGGTCTTGAATTGTTCTTGCCTTACTGACGTACACTTTTTCTTTTAAAAATCCCCAAAGAAAGAAGTCCAACGGTGTCAAATCACATGATCGTGGCGGTCAATTAACATCGCCAGAACTTGAGATAATACGTCCCTTGCATTTCTACCGCATGAGGCCATTGTTTCGTCGGCTGTGTGGCAAGTGGCACCAGGTCCAGCTCCATATCCTGAATTTCTGGCCACAAGAATTCCGTTATCATCTCGCAATAGCGATACCATTTACGGTAACTGCAGTCGGGCATGACGAGTGTAGGATGACTTCTCTGGTGGAAATGGTGAAACACTGAAACGAAGAAATGTCAAATTAAGTAAAGTATTATTGTTGCACCACCATTTACAGTAACCAAAACTGTGGAGTGGCGCTCTTTACCTCACGACAGTTCTACTCCCGCCAGTGAATTGAGAAGAGGCGCCAAAATGCAAGCCCAACCCCCGCCCTGCCCCAGAACGAATCTGAGATGTTTGCAGTGTAGCATGATGCAAAAATTAATCAAGAGCTCACATGGACTGAACATCAAAAGGACTGAACAAATTATTTTTGACACCTACACCCTAAGCAGAAAATACCCCCTCCTCAGGCGGCACATTCCTTTTGAAAGAACAAAAGATCTCGTTCAAATTGTGAAAAGCTGTGCGAATTCGATTTAGACGCTCCAAACATAATCACAGTCAAGTTTAAATATACCAACCAAGACACCCCCAAATCACTTATTCGAGTAAACATTCGGACGTCTGTCAGACGTGACAGACAAACTAAAATACAGAAGTACTGCTTGAAGGCACTGAATCGAGGCGAATTGAACCAGATGTTTACCTCATAAAATGCACACGAATTTCGCCGCTTTATAGCCAATGCATGGTTGTGTGCGTGGGTCTGGGCTAACACAAAACTAAATTACATATATCCGCTTTGATCTTAAATAAACACACTAGCCAACATATTGAACGTTCAAATGTCAAAAGATACGAAACGAAACGAAGAAAGAAAAAATAAATCGTGAACCCATGCCCAGCTGGTGCCAAATCATTCTGACATTTCTGTTGTTCTCGTCTGATCTCTAATTGAGTTTGCTCCTCAGGTTGTACCCAGCTCGACCCCTCAAGAGCTGGCCTTAACATATTTCCTGGGTAATGGGCGACCAATTGTTTACGAAAATAAATTAAACTATCTGTTTCGATCGGCCAATGGATGCGAACATTCATTTTATCAATAGTAGCGGCGAGCGTTTTTGTTTTTTATTCGAGCGCCCGGTGCCGTTGAATGAGTTATTTGTGGTGACGAAAGGGTAAGACGTCTAGAATGCCGCAGCGTGACAGGTCCCCTTAACAGGTGGCTCAGATCTACTGAAAATTAAATCACTTATCCGTCGAGGTAATGTATGCGGATTGCGGGGTGCACTCCAACAGGTGATGAATTTCATTGAATTCCTTCGCCGTGATGTAAGAATTCTCACATTTTCCACTCGAGCCGTAAACACCTTGAAATCAAATTATACAATGTCCAGCAATAAATTAAAAGATTTGATGGCATGAGGCGCAAAATATTTTCCTTTCCCGCCTGCAAACACATACATCATGCCGCAAACAAACATCAATTGGCATTCGACTCATTCGAATAAAACAAAGAAATTCAAATCGCATATTGTGCACATCCACGCTGGAGAGGAAATTTATTAACTTGTAGTAATCACACACATTTGGCGGGACATCGCAGCCTCAGAAAAGTTGCAATGGATTTTCGGCATCAAGCCCTCGTTGTGTTTACTGCATCCCACGTTGCGCTGAGGTGCATCAACAGCGATATGTTTTGGAACAGTTGGAAAATAAATTAAGTTTATCCGTTTATCATCGGTTTTATATTTGCATGAATTGCAAATATTTCGCAGAAAAACAAACAACTTCAGGTGGTGCACTGTGGGGGATTAGTTGCTAGATGCATTGTCTGCGCTCTTGAGGTGAATGTGGGTAAGTCTATTCTGGGAATATGAACAACTGTCTGCGTCTATTTATTATGCTATGAGCGAACTTATGGTTTCGTGTGAAATGGGTAATGGATGATCGGAAGATGTTCAATTGAAGTATGCTTTCACTTGTGCTTAGTACCGACATTTTGCTTTTTTTTGTAGTAGTAGATTGTTATTAATAAGTTTATAGGTTTTTTTGAACTGAAAAGAGAAGAATGGTGCATATACTGCTGTGGGCTGGTACGGCAGTTCGTTAGAGTGGAGTGAAGGATCATCAATCAGTTTTTGATATTTCGACAATCCCTCACAATACGTCACCATGCACATAGAGGTGCATTTGTCTGAAGAATCGTAGACCACTGCTTAAGTACAACAAAGGCCAGCTTTGGACGAACGGCTATATACATGTTTCTTCAGCCGTACCACACGGATGTCGAATGCATTACCCAACTCAATCTTTGATTCTAGAGATTTAAAATCAATGTGCATCGGTATCTTCTTTCTAAGCCAGTCATATTAATAAAATAAAAACTAAAGACGCAAAGCGGTGAGACACCGTTAACCACAATGAGACAATGTTTGCTAAAGAATTGGTTCAAAGTGCTTTGAGCATTTGAGCACGTTTTTCCAACGCGATGCGTACACTGCCTTACCAAAAGGGAGGGAACGCTGAATGTATGGTTTCCATGTATACTTATACTTACAAATGTAAGAACACCCAGGATTTGAATAAAGTATTGAATTTTTACTTAGATAAGGCCTAATCAGAGGAAAAAAGGCTTTAGGTGGAGAATTCAGTTATGGCAAGTAAAAAGATTGCGTGGAATTGAATTTTACTTTGCAATTTTCATGCACATCCTCTCTAGAGCGGGCGCCTCTACATAACGGACAATTATGAGGTCCCGAAGATGTCCACTGTTTGCGCTTTAACTTAGAGTTCCATTTTCTTAAATTCTTTTCAAAAGCTACAGAAGTTATGCAGGCCTTTTTCTTGGCTTCATAATTAAGAGGTAAACATTTTCTATTGTTGAAGCATCGAGGTTTCATTCGCTTACCGATGATAAGTAATTTCCGTTTCGCTCCATCCATACTTGCAGCAACTAAGACTGTGATCCTTTCTTTTGACAACTTACTACCCACACAATTTTTGCCCCTTTGTTTAAATGTGTTTCAGGTTAGTTTATAGAAAAATCCTGTTTCATCCGCATTAAATGTAAATCTCAGAATTATTATACGCTTCTCGTAATTTCTGAAAAACGTTGTCTCACTGTGAGAAACTTGTACTGCCTTATAAAAACAATGTTGCGACTACAATGTTGTGGCGCTGTCGAAATCGACAATCCAACTTTCAAAAAAATCTTTCCATGCTAGTAAGATACCAAAATCAGGAATTCAAAGTTACGTGCGAGTCAACTACTAAACAGCGTGCGAATAAGTTTTACTTCAATTTGTAAATTCAATAACCGAAACAAAATCAAAGGAGCCTATCAAGCAAACGGTTTTTTTTTATTGTTAGGTTACAATTTAACACAGGGAATTACGATACATTTTTTATTTCGTCGCTGCTATCCGAAACAAAAATTTGAATTCTTGAAAAAACGAACACTTTATCCTGCATCGTCGTTATATCCAAAGTCGCTATATCAGAATGAATTTGTATGGAAAATATGTTGTAAAATCATGGGACTCAATATTTACGTCGTTATATCCACATGGTCGTTTTAACCGAGGTCGATATAGGCGAATTTCACTGTAGTAAAAAATTGTGGTCGCCGTGGCGTAGTGGGTAAGTGAGTCGACTCCTACGCAGAGGGTGCCAGGTTCGATACCCGAATTAACCACCTATCATAATTCATGGCTCCACCTCTCTCGAGTTACTGACAATGCTTAAAGAGTATTCCTGTCTAGAAAAAGGTTCTCAAATTCGCCGGCCGGGTCGCCATTAAACTGTGGGTCCCTTCCACTCGTGAAAGAATAATAGCACGCACAACACACGTGGTTGCTGAGAAGCCAGGCCCAGGCCCATCTCGGACTGTAGCGCCACCCATATTATATTATAATAATAAAAAATTGTGAAAGATTGCCATTGAACTAAGAATGAATGAACAAAGGCATAGACAAAATCTAACCTGAGTAAAACCACCTTGAGGGCTTAGGGTCACGGACACAGAGTGCAGTAGGAGATGACGTGATATGCACTAATTTGAGTCAATTTTTCAAACAAGGTGGTCCATATTACAGGAAGTTATTAAAAAGTGCTGATTTGAATTTGTTTGATTTTTTTCATCCAGTTTTTGTTTTCGTGTTTATTATCATGGCTGTGTGCAATATTTGGAACCCTTACCCTAATTATGCTATTTCCTCTTTATGACATAACATGATTTTTTTCTTAAAGTGGTCCAGAGGATATTTCTAAGAAATCTTTTCTTGAACTTCGCCGAATTTTTATCATTTGCATACATTTTGCAATACCATTCGCATACCATTTGCAACAAGATTTTATTACACTTACATTTTAGAAAAAATTCGAACAAATACTGCATAAAATCGAAACAAACAAATTAAATTCTCATGAATAATCCAAAAAGGGTTATCGTGAAGTACAGTCTAAACTTCACAGGGCTAAGGGCGATCTTCTTATGGATGACTTTCAAGGGTTCTCTGTACAAGAAAATGAAAGGATCAGCGGAAGTATCACATTTTGTATTTTAC
This sequence comes from Eristalis intricaria, assembly GCA_964034865.1. Taxonomy (NCBI): domain Eukaryota; kingdom Metazoa; phylum Arthropoda; class Insecta; order Diptera; family Syrphidae; genus Eristalis; species Eristalis intricaria. The sequence continues at coordinate 162,837,927 of OZ035873.1, forward strand.
AACCAGCAGGAAAAGCTTAATCATTTCTGTACTCCTTTTGCAGATATCCCTTTTTTTTACCCTTTTGCACTTATTCCACTCCACATCTTCGCATAGTGAGAAATTCATTTTGCTACATAATTGTTAAAGGTAAGTCATTGGAACAGATGAACACAAAATTATATCACTGACTGCATTCCGGGTCGAAAGAGTTAAGCCTTGAATCAAAAAATGAGAACATACAATTATGAAGAGGAAGAGGCAATTTAAACGGCCTGCTAGAAAGGTCATAAATCAATAAGAAATGTACGATGTTTAATAAATACCTTGCGTTTCTCTTTACAAAATAGTTAATGTCTAAATTATAGCACACCCTTTATTTGAAGCAATTGCAGCAACGCCCCCGTATTTAACTGATCAAATTAAAACGAACCGTGAACTGTAATTCACTCCTTTTTAAAAAGGATGTCCTGGCATAAAATTCCACATATGTCATTAATTGAATCAGTAAAGATTTTGGAGAAAGAGTAGTGCTTCAGGCAATGACCAATACGATTCTGACGGCCAGAAACAACTGACATAAAAACCATTTTAAAGTTGTATGAACCGTTGTACACTTGCACATTTCCGTACCCTTCTATAGGGATAAAGGAAGGTATTCCATTCTGTCCACCCTGTAATCCAAAACCTTAAAACTAGCGCCAATCTACGTAGCTTACCATGCGACAGCATTTGTAAAGTGATATCGTTTTCAAGCATTCATTTTCAGCTATATCACTGGTCACTGAATGTGTTAACTCACTTACTTACAGTCTAACGACCCTGGGAGGGTTTGAGACTAAGCAATAGGTGGTCTCCATCATTGACGCTGCTTCCGGTTATCAAGATCAAGCTGTCTTGTCCCTAGTAACTTCATTTATATACAGGAGGTTCGGTCGTCCTCTCAGCTTGAACAGGGTTGTCCTTGAGGCGATGGTGTCGAACCAGTGCAATGCCTTCCGAACTACACCCACATCTTTTTATAGGTAATTTTGTCTTCTCCTCCATTCACCTTCCTCGCAGATTCCTCTTAGACGGGACCATATATGCGTGATATAAAATGTGTTAAACAATTGTTTATTCATCTCCAAGTCGTACCAACTTAAGCAAGTCAATGAAACACATTTTAAATGACTTCACAAAAATAATTCCGACTCAAACGGCGGCAATGTGTTTCATTCAGAAACCTGACATATTTTATTCCGTCAAGCACCAACTTGACACAAAAATCTCCAAGGACTATCAAAATTCTATTGAGTTCGTAAAATCTCTGCCTTCCCAGCTGAAGTCATACCTGTTCCTGATTTATGGCCCTTGGTTGTAAAAGCTGGTCATTTGCATACCGATTCCGGCTGCTTATTCACCTCATTTTCGCGGGCAAATGTAGCTGTCGTTGGAAAGAATTGAAGGGCTTTTTGAGTGCTGAAACTGAACTCAAGCCTTCAGCGCAAAGCAAATGCAAAGCAAGTGCAGGGAATAAAAAAGGGGTGCACGACGAAATGAAGGCGGTGATAAATTCATTTATTGCAAAATAAAATACATTCTATGGTGTGGATTTTTTGGTTTGAGTTGGATATGGTATCAAAATTGGAGCTCGGTAAAGTGCACTGTAAAAGGAACATTTCTCTGATGGCATTCTTTTTTGATTTGGGGCAGGATCGTACAAAAAATTAAATGATTCCAGGAGTTACGGATGGTAACCGGCTCAGTGGCAACACTAAGTCTAGGTGAATCCATCGCTCATGATGGTAACCACGTCACATTACCTATCCTAGGTAGGAAGGATTCATTTAAATTCTTCCGGATGTTTTTCATGGTTTTGGTTTCTCTATTGCCTGCTTCGTTTATCGCAGCCACTTTAGCCTGAAAGACGCTACAGTCGGCTCTTAGAGCCAGAGGTTTCTCGAGTAAGCCACAGAAGATACCAGCGCCTGTGCCCGCACTCGTTTTTGAGCCATCAGTGTAGAGCGAGAATCCTCATTCTTTTGCTATCTGTTGTTCTTGCTATTGTTTCCGTTCTGGGAAACTTGTGTGGAATTTCTTCCGCGGGGCTTCTAGTCCGTTTAATTGTTATCCTGGGCAGATGTCCATCATTTGAGTATGGAAGCGTGACCGTATGGTTTCTCTTCCAGAAACCCCCCCCCTCCCCCCCGCCCTCTCTGAGCCCCGGGAGTCGATGAGACTACACTGTTGCTGCAGAATAGGTCGAGGGGTTGGAGGAAAAGGAAAAGGATAGCTTCGAGTGCTGCATGTACGTATGGCTTTAGGATATTTGTATGACGCCCTACCCTTATTATTCTGGCAGCCAGCTGTTTGTATTTTTTAACTTCTTTAAAAGTTATTTTGCTCAGAGCAGAGAACCGTTTGTTACGATAAGTCCATTACCGCAAAATTATAGTCAACTCCACTTTAAGAGCTTAAGTCCGAACTAGTTATGCGCAACTTTAAACTTAAAAGCATACTTTAACTATTTGTCAGAAATCACACTCACTTTTTAACCTGCTGCTAACTAGTTTCTACCTTACGACGTACCTATAGCAATGTTCGATCAAACACACCTAAAAATGACAGTTCGAATAAACCATGGGATAAACAAACGCACTTGACTGATGTCATTCGATTGTTTGTCTATCTTTTAATTTGCCATATATATTATTTAAAATGACGCTCGGGTGACTTTAACTTTGCGCCATTGTGTATAACTAGAATATCACACATGGTTTGATGCCCCAAGTCTGCCCGAAGGCATATTTGCTCTTGTAATATACCCTTTCTTTAAACGGTCCTCCATGTTATCCTTCCAAATGAGTTTGGAATCAAATTTGTAATTTGGAGTGGAATAGTTGGTAGCACACATATACAATATTTAAAAATGGCACACTCTCAGTTCACTCCCAATCAGTGTTCACAAAATTCGAGTGAGTGTCCTCCCAGAGAGCAGCACATGGACATGCATTTGTCAAAACAAACAAACCCAGCCCCCACTTCACAGTCAATGAAACCGACCAAGCCAACATCCCCCTAGTGACTTATCAAATATTGATCTGTTGAAACCCACTTTCATTCATGACATGAATATTCATGTTATGTGACTAAAAAAGCTAAAATAACACAATTAACAATCCTTCGTCCGGATTGAGCCCGCAAATGTGGATTGCATCATCAGGGCCACTCAAGCACTCCCCTGATAAGGGTCGACTTTAAATACATACAAGTTTTTTTTTCAAATTCATTTGGTTCATGTACAGCCTTGAGTGGGGTTGCCTCAAATCCACGTACGTAATGGTCAATTGGATTACGGCGATACACAAAAAACAGCCAAATATGTTAAAAGTGGTTTGCCCGGCTAAGCATAATGCCCGTTCGCTCTACGAGACCCTCGGCACACAATGAACGACTGAGCTGACCACCCTTGTGGTTAACCCCAGAAGTGGTTGATGAAATCCTAAATGTCGGAAGGCATTTCACCAAGTTTGATTTAGTGAAAGCATCACGGTTGGTCAATCAATTGACTGAAACGATTTCTCTTCAAGTGATTAAGCTTTCGAATTCGATATTCGTGGAAGGCAGTTTTGGGTGGATACAGGAAGACGATTTATGGATAATCGGAATGTAAGTTGATTCCCCATGTCTGTCGGAATAGCGAAACTTCGGCCGAGTAATGTGATGAATAATTCACGACTCTAAGTCTTTTTCTCATCGAAGATGATTGAAATAGGATAACGTTGCCTTTCAGCATTTTCAGACTTCTGATTTGAAGACTGTTCTTTAGTTTGAGATGACGTCACATAGACTGTTCATCTGAATTAACTGCGGCTTATGAGAATGCATGGTTGTATACTCAACTAGCAGCCCCAGAAAAGTTCCTCTAATTAACTTATTGGTTGAGTTCGTCTCCTTGCCAAAACATCAGGGGGGATTGCATGGTGTTGCTGTATATTCGGTACAGTCATTCAGTATCCCAACGCGTCCGCTTCCAATTACGACTTCATCTCTGTTTAGAGCGTTGAACTGGCTTCCGTATTTTACGGAAGGTCGTTTAACCGCTCTGATCACAAATTTGTAGTCATCTCTTGTTATCGATCCAATGCAGTTTTGAAAAACTGAACTAATGCAAGTTGTCCCTGAAGTAGTTATTCTTTTATTTCATTTCGTTTTCATTTGATAAAGATATGAGATCTACAATTAGATTAATATCTTCACAAATTGACTAGAATGCAGAACAGATTCAACATTTATAACTTAATACTCAAAAACAAAATACAATAGAGAGCTAAAATATGCTAAAAATGAGATTATAAGGACCAACGGAGAGATTAAGTTTGGGTTATTAACAGGGCCGGTTCGAGCCAAATGAGCGCCTTGTGCATTTTCGTCCCCTTCTTAATTTTTTGTAGCACAAGTCGTGTTCATATTACCAAGGGGTAGATTTTCAATGCGTGTGAAGGATGTGTCTAATCAGCAAATGTGCATGATCTCAAAATAATAAGCTCAGTTCCGCACAGGGTTGGTGGAATTTTTTATTTTGACTTTTTTCGAATTAATTTCTTGTGTGTGAATGATTTTTTGTGTGAACAGATTAAATCATGAAAGCGTTTAGTTATGTTAGTTAGTTTATGAATTAAGAGTTTGGCGCGCTTTGCCTTTGCACATCCTGCACATATGGTGGGTCCAGCCCTGGCACATATGGTGGGTCCAGCCCTGGTTGTCAAGGAAGAGAAATGCGAGACTGCATCACGGTTGGTCACGGTTGGAGATGCATTGCTGGAGTGGGGAACCTCCTAACAACTTATTTGAGTGTACAGAAATAAGGCCATATCTTCCGAAGCCGTATACGTAGTGCACCGCATTGTTGAATGATACTTGAAACTTATAATGGGACAGTGAATGAAGTGAACTGTAGACAACATCAGGGTGCATATTTGAATATGAGATAGACTCGTGCAATGTTCAACAGGAGTTATTTGATTGTGGCTTTGACATATATCGGGCAGCGTATTAAAGTCAAACTTTCGGTTGGATATTGGTACCCCTTGTTTTTCTGTGGATTCAGAAACACTCCATTACCGATGGATCAAGCATACATTCGGTTAAGTTCTTCATTATCTAGAAGAACTTATTACATTATCTAGAAGAACTTACAGCAAGTTGGTTAAAAGAGCTTCCGTTGTTGTTGAAATTCGTCATCATAAAGTTGTTCAGATGTTTACGTCTAGACTGATGGGAGATCATTGTTGAATATACAGAATAATACTGGCCCGAGAATTGACCCTTGTGAAACTCCTTAAGCTAAGGCTTTTAGGGAAGAGGATTTGGCGCCGGAGGTAACTGTCTGAAATCTTCCAATAAGTTTGACAGCTCTATAATTATGATATGGGTGGCGCCACAGTCAATCCGTCACAGCAACCAGTCATGCTGTGTGTGTGCTATTGTTTTCTTACGAGTGCAAGAGACCCATGCCGTTTTCCCAAGGGCCAAATTAGAGACGCATTTTCTAGACAGTTATTGCTCTTTGAGCATTGTCAGTAACTCGAAAGAGCTAGGCAAGACCCACAACGCTATAGCCGCCGACAGTTCTTGTCCCAGGTGGAATTGCCTTGAATGTCGGATTGAACCCGCATTCATCGATAATTTCTGATGCAACTTGTTGTATTTTTGAGTGTTCAATATACGATATCTTTATTCTTGATATGGCTCAGGTACCGGAGGGTAAAATACCAGCTTCACCTTGTCACTGAGACAGCAAAGTTCAATTTGACTGCAAATGTCAAACAAAACCTTCATTAGACGAAATCAAGCGAAAGGATTGTGACCCGTAGCCAATTGTGGAATCGTATAAAACGCGATTCCAATCACAGATAAGGCATTTCGTCTTGCGTCTCCTTGGTTATCACGTTGTTGACCTGTGGAATAAGCTCGACTAATTTTCATTGCCAAATGAGCACTCTTACGTACGCGCTGTTGTTCTTGTGTTTGTCAACCATGAAATGGGGATGTACTGAGCCGTTCCATACAAACTGTGGGAGAAAAATGATTTTCATCACACATTTTTTCGAGATTGTATTTTCTATTCGGAGACACATTCAACAAATCAAATATGACAAAAGTCGGTCCTTGGATAACTATTTACGATCCAATCGCTGTAATTTTCCAAAGCCTTCCAGAAAAATGTGTTACCTTTCCCAGTAGTGGCTAAAGAACAAAGCTAACGGAGCGCGATGCAACCATTTATCAAATAATGTTGTTTTTTCCCAACAAAAATTATGGATCATGCCTCCTAACAAAGTACAACACGAACGGTCCACTAACGAACCCAAATCCTTCATGACCTGAAATGACCAAATTTGTCCATGTTTACACCATGTATACTCATCCACTGTGATTATTGATCTGTTTGGATAACATCAATCCAGTTCGAAATAAACTAGTTTGCTGACCTCCTTCAACCCCAAGATTGACTATATTCATTCCACTGGAGTCAAGAGGATGGCAATCAATCAATCCTCATCTTTACCGAAACATTAAGTCCCATATAAAAAAAAAGCACCCCAGACACTGTAGCCATGGTGTCGTCTCCCAAATTCAACACACAAAACCGGCATTCTTTTGACGTGCTTAAGGACATTTTTACGCCTCAAAATAACTATAAATCAAATAGACACGTCTTTCCAACGATGAGTCACTCGTGACAACGTCCTTAAAGCCACTTGACTGCCTTCCAACAAAATAAAAAATTTAAAAAATACCTTCAACCCTAGCAATCCAAAGTTACAGCCCGCAACCAAGCAACCGATCCACATTATTGCACGTCTGAAAGAAGCTGTCACGGGAAGATTTCTTGTAATACAAATGATTTCAGATTAACGAAAATGATTAATGATTCGAATTAATGTTGTGTTAACCCATAACTTACTTATTATTGACATTTTACGGTGATTAAGGAGTTATTGTGGCTGCCATTCAATTCACTTGACACGTACAAAAGAGATCATAATTCCCGAGGACGACGGCAAATACGCAGGAAAACAGGAAAACCGAAAAAAGGAGGAAATGCCAATTCCCCACTTGCCATTTCTGCCTTTCTGTACCCTTTGTGTGTTCGCAGACGTGTATAAATAACCTTCACAATGACATGGTCCTTGAATCGAGATTTAACTCCCAGGAAACATCGATGATGATTCAGTTCAATTATTTGCTTTATTTTGTTCCCTTTCTTTTACTTCCCTTAATATTTAATACGACATCCCTTTGCTGACTTCTTTCTGCTGATCAAAAATAACACGACCCTTCAAGCAAAAGGAAATGTTTGAAAATGAAACACACACGCACACGCACAAAACGAAATCATGCCATAGTCAAAAAATCAGATGTAGATTGCCTGAGGCATCGCTAAATATTAATCAAACGTTTATTTTCTTAAATAACAGTGAGCGAAGAGTACGCAATGACTTGCGTGTCTCATAAATAATTCTGGGCTTTGTTGTGTATCGCATAAATCGTGTTGAATCAGTAAATTAATTGGTCACGTGTGATGATGTGATTGTAACGGTCGTCAGTTCAGTGGTAGGTGCGCGTTGATGGAATGCTTGCGGTAAGGGATACATGAGGAAATGCCATTTGAATATTCAAAATGCTACCCTTGAGCCGTTCCAGGCTGGCGTACATTGGTGGCTTTGATATTTCATGTCCAATTTGTTTGGCGGTTATTTCGGGATGAGTTGATATTTGTGACAGTTGGCATTTGGGATTTTCTTTGAGTGGTCGATAGCAATTTGTTATGAAGTAGCTAAGGTCGTGATAATAAGTCATAATTCATTCTGTATGATTCCCACAGTCCAATCCGGCTTGCCCATGCGATCTAGATGCCAACTCTTCTTTCTCTTCTTCTTTATGTGTCGCTACAGTCCGCGGTGGACCTTGGCCTCAACCAACATGATTCTCCAGCTAGCGAGATCTCTGTCTAGCTATTGTACGGATCGAAGACACTTGCGGCCAAAGCTAAGTTGTGCGTAATCTCTACAAGGCCCAGCCGCCATAGACTTGTAATCCATTCACGTCTGGCTAGAAACATGTCACTGTACAGCTCGTACAGTTTGTAGTTTAATCCTGACCTACAGATGCCGTCAAGTCAAACATGAGCAATGATTGAACGCAGAACTTTACTGATGAAGTGACCATGGGAAGAGACAACATGAGACGTTGATGCTGTATGTCTTGAGGATTTCACACACTTCGTTATTTAATCATTCACAGCCAGACCCATTTTAAGCAAGACCCTTGATTGATGGCAGACAGTGTTCTGCACCAAGTCAATGTCACCGGCATATGTTGACAGCTGTACGGGCTTCTGGAAGATCGTGCTTATAGTATAGGACATTCACTTAAAATGTGCTCGGATGTCTCATCCTCTTCTAGGCAGGGCTGGCATATCCTCCTCGAGATTTCCTTGTAGGAATGATACACGATTTATCGTCGGTTAGATTGCCTAAGACCATCCCCATTCGTCTAGGCGAACTTTGTTTTTTCCCATTTATTAATCAGTGTTATTGCTGTTGTCCAGTATGTTTCAGGATATATGACCACAGATTCCGAGCCAGCCCTAGCTATAACATCTGCGGAATAGTTGCCTACACACCCCTTGTCTCCAGGGACCCATCAGAACTTCGCTTTGTTGTTTCTAGCAAGGGATTGTAGTGAGTCGTGGAAGCATTCGACCGTTTCTCTTGAAAACTGCCTGTCTGAAATGATTTGAATTCTAGCGCATTTAATGCCATTTAATAAATTATGCCTGGCCGGTATTTCGGCTTGGAACTCGGTAGGACTCGCGACTCGGCTACGAAAGAATCGATTGATTTGTGATTCAGTATAAATAGACATAATTTCTTATATATTTTCAAAGCTCCCTTTAATCTATTAAACCAAATCGATTTGGATCACTCTACTTGCTTAAAATATTTAGGAGATAAAGTTCTGTGAGCATACCAAGGACGTGGGGCTAATTTTTTCGCCGACACGCCCAGTCATATTTATTCGCAATTAGATGATTGATTCAACGATTCGATTGATTTTCGATTCGAATCTATGTCAAATTTCGATCTTTAAAATGACCTAGCCAATCGTTCAACTTATGGAAATTTTTCAAATAATCACCTGTTGCTGAAGAGGTCATACTAGTTAACATTGACATTTACACGACTACCTCCACCACTACAGGGTTGTCCACTATTTTAATTTTTCTTCAAAGACCTTTCAAAAATCAATAAGTTGATGAGGAAGAGACCATGTGTGTTTGGTCTTCACAAAGCTTTGATAATGGTAAAGGTTAGATTACCCGCGTGTATGATTGTCAAAACATATAAACTAATTTTATTTAATTTCATTTATTTTTCATAGGAACGTACATTAAGATATTCATCTTTTTTTTTACTTAGTACATTAATTTACCAAATTCAAATTAAACTAATACAACGTTGAATTGGTTGAGATATATTGATGCACTTTACTAACAGATGTTAACTACATTCCTAATATAGTGAAACACTGCATGTGTATGCTGATAATGTGCAACTTTTCATACAATGTTCTTTTGAACTAGCGGCTGTCAAAATGTATGAAGATCGCAAAATCCTCAACTGAGTACAGGCAAACGACCGCCATAAAACCAACCAAAGCAAAATACATTATTATCTCTCGGAATAGCATAAATCTGGCTTCATTTGCCCAGCTGCAGCTAGGAGAATCCAACATCCAGTTTCTTACGTAGCGTCCTTTCGAAAGCTAATTATCATGTTTAATAGAACTTTTTCATGGGATTCTCAAAGTAATGCGAATAGTGGAAAACTCAACATTTTTGCCGTCTTTTCTGGGTTTCATGTAAATTTACTCCCTCAAAAATGATTGGATAGCGCAGTGGGTTAAGTCCCTCTTAGTGGGGTTCCTGGTTCGAATCCCATTGAAAGCAAAGTTAATACGGTCTAGTGACCATTCGCCGTTGGGATCAAATAAATCACTGGACCGGTCAATCAGTGGTAGTAGTCCGACTGTGGGTATCACAATGGACCAAAATAATCTAAGTGTGCTGGTGCTGGCAGTGCAAAAACCCTGCTACAAGATTACAGGTCTAAAAAAAAACTTACTGCTCTCTAAAATGACACGATTTCATTCACCCTTTTTTTCAAGTTCTCTAATAATTTGTAGAAGGTTAAAGAAAACTTAAGAAATTTGGGCAAGAATTTGGATAATTTCAGAAAACTACTATTTCAACTTTGTTGAATGCAGGCCGTTTATTTAAAAAAAACACACATAATTTAACTGATTAACAGAAGTATTCTGTATTCAGAAGGCAGAACCAATTTAAACAAATTAGTTTTCTGCACATGTTACAGATATTACACACATAACAAAAATATTAACGAAGTCGGCTGGGATGTTTTATTGACGTTTGAAGCTATAACTAAATACCGAATACTTTTGCCTGTCAGTGTATATAAAAACAATCTCTGTTTCTCTTGAGTAGGCGATAACTTGAGAACGACTTTCATCTTCAAAAAGAGATCATAAATAACTCACGGTATAATAATTTGGAGAATGGGAGTCTTGAACTACCTTATATAAACTTTACCATTTATCAAGCTTTTTTCTTGAGTGAGCAAAATTTACATTTTTGATGTACTATTGTCCATAGTACCCAAATAAAGACTAAAAGAAAATAAATTCAAATAAAACTATAACGGTGTGAGATATAAAATGTATGCGGACTTTATTTTGAAGCCACATTCATGCCATTATACATGGAATAGTATACCGTTTAAATGGCCGCCTCGGCTTCGTTGGCAGTTGTCTAAGCGGGAGTTCCAATTTTTGATGACTCGGCCCATTATGTGCGTCGATATTACCGCAATAGCTTGTCGAATTTTGTCCTAGATCTCGACCAATGTGGAGAGGACTTGTCGTAACTGGTGGTGAGTGATATTAAGTCGCATGATCGCAGCGGCTAATTGATCAACGCTAGCCATAAGATGTCGGCAAATTGCTCCTTCATAATTCCGTGCGTTGCATCGCATTGTATGGTTGGTAGCGTTGTTTGAACCACAGCTCGGATGTATTGATCTTGTCGAACTTTAGGCACAGAAAGTCGGGTAATATCTTTCTATAGCTGAGACCATTGACGGAGACTGTGTTTCCTTCCTCATTTCTAATGACGGTGTCATAAGCCGCATCAAACAAGCAATCTTTTTGAATGCTTTGATGCTTGGTCGAGTACTTGGATTGTATTCGCTCAAATAATAGACATTTTTAAGTATTTACATAAGCGCCAAGCATAGGCCTTCGATGCGACCAATTCGCGAACTCTCAGCATTGTCTTTGGTCGCCCGGCTTTAAAGCTTATGTCGAAACAATCTTACACGGATGTAGGCCCAAATCCAACCGCAAAATAAGCCGGCTTGACACACTTGCGATGCTCAATTCAGCTGATCGGCATCGAATCGACATTTTTGAGTCTTTTCCGATACCAATCCCAGTATTTTTCGCATTTACACGATCAGATCCAGAAATTTAAATGAATCTTTTGACAGCTGGATGTCATCCGTAACTTCGACAGCTTTTGAAACATGACAGTTGGAAAATTACCAATCGACATACTATTCTGTAATCGAATGGATACTGCCTGTGGCGACTATTCTACCCTTACATATGTCATTTGATCTTCGAATAATGGTTTCACCATCTAATGCCATCGAAAGAAACTACGACATCGCGTTTAAGGTAAAATGAGTACGAACAGTGAAGTAAATGCCTTCATAGGAAAACCCATTTAATTTAATGAAAATTGAATGCACTCTACTTAAACTTTCACAACACAGCGTAAAGAAGCTGAAAATAATAAATTTCCGCAATCTAATCTACTCGCTGAGAGAATAGCTTCAAAGCGAGCAGCTTAATGACAAAAATTACGACAATGCAAAGTAACTTCGGAACAAGTAACTTTCTGAAAGCACCTTTGTTTGGCATTCTGAGCTAAAAGTCATATCTCAAACTTGTCAACTGACACTCCTTTTTCGGTTCACAATCTCCTTTCCCTCGGCCCGTCCGTCTCCAGACATCATTCGGTTGTTAATGACTATCATCAAAGCCTTTTGAAATTGTTAAAGTACTCGTTGAAAACTGATTTAAATTGTGCTGGAATGCTTGAAGGATGGAAAGGGGTGAGGCTGCTATCAGCAATGCCTGCCTCAACGTCAACGACGATCCGTCTACATCTTAACCCATTTGTTTATGACTAATCAAGGAGCCTCGCAGCATTAAACATCGTTAATTAGTTAATAATATCTCACCCTATGGATTTTACACATTTCCCTGTGTCCTTCGTCGTACGAAATTGAATGGAATAATGAGAAAGTTAAATAAAACCAACAAATTCCGCCCTCAGTTTGTTTATGAGCAGCATAACTTTTGGCATTTCCGACGCGCCTTATGTTGCTGAAGGCTGTCTTAAGTAAGTTAATTAGAAAAAGATGAACACAATCAGTCTATTGATTGTGTACAAATAATGTTTACCCAGGCCGGAATGCTTGTGCGAACATTGGCTGGCTTATCGAGTAACTTAATCATAACTTTCGGGAGGGTAATGGGTGATGTTTGAATAGGTCATCCCATGGGGTGTATTAATACAATATCCATAAGCCACGAGCAGTGGAATATTGAACGTGAGCATAATCAAGGGCATTCTCTGTAGAATGTATGCTTCCATCAATCACCGGGGGTTGTGTTGTGGGCGACCCACCAATTAAAGAGCAAGTTGTTTACACTTAACAATTGGCTAATGGAACACTGAAGCATGGAAGAGGGTTGTCCTTGTGTGTGACTCATTTTCTTGCAACGGTTGACCCATGCATTTATTATGCAATCATTGGGCTACGAATTTGTTATTCCTAGTCCAATTATTGGAAATTTTATGTTACTCTTCATATGCAGCTGAGAACATATGTTAACGATTTTCTTTAAAACTATAATTTATTAAACTCGCCAAATATGGATTTCACTCCGTATATAAAATATAAATTATAAATAGGTAAATAAATAAACTATAAAATAGGTAAGTAAAGCTGAACTGAATATCATCCATTACTACATAATTCAATTCCATTTATTCAATTGATTATTACTCCTTTTGGCTTAGAAGTTGAAGAAGACACGTTTGCATTATAACATTCACTAACCATTCATGGAAAAAAAAACTTCTCGAAAAATTCTTCTTTCTTACATTTTTTTTTAAACTTATCGAGACTGTTATATTTTCTATCTATTTATATAGAATTGAGTGAGTGAAAGTTATATGTTTGTGCTTTTATATCGAGTTTGTCATCACCGAATTTATGATTCTTTTTTCGTTGTAAGGTATCCTTTTGCATCAGGTTTTTAAGTCAAGCGCAAGATTCCAACGAAAAAATCACGGAAATCAGAATTACAAAACTTTAGATACACTCAATATATTTGTCAGCCATTTTAAAAGAGATATCGCATCGCGTATAACAAATTCACATCAAAGATTTGAACTACACTCAAGTATGTTGGCAAAAAAAAATGTTAGTTGCTCATCAAATCCCAATCTTGCTTTGCCTACAAATCGGTTGACACTATAATAAATGAGGATAAGTGAATTACCCGACGGAATTTTCGAATTCGCTTGCTTTACCGGGACTGACACCTCATTACTTGGCGCTAAAAGTTGGTTATCTGATTGAAGCTACGATTCTGAGTCGCAAATTAAGAGTAGGCAAACCGGCCGCACTTTTTATTTACGTAAAAAATGGAACAACCAACAAATTTCGTTTTATGAAAGCAACAGAATAAAATGTAAAATATTTAAAAAATGAATCTTATTCAAAGTTTCTTTTCCGCTTTCTTAAGTTTCAGCATTGCTAAAGCAAGAATTTTACGCCTCTTAACGAAACTGCATTTTTTTAGAGCGAACAGCCCCTTGGAAATGTGCTCGGCGAAGTGGGCATGGGGTTGACATTTTTAAGGACTATATATGAACTATGACATATGACATCAGACGAATGCCCATCATTTTAGTCGATACTGTCACTGGCTCTTTTTTGCGCGTTTGCTATTACCCCATGTAAGTTTCAAGATGCAGACTTCTTATTTCGTTTTGAATATTCTCTTTCAACTGTCTAGTTTATTAAAAAACACCTGATAGTGATGATGTCAGTGAATCAAAAGAGGTGGAATTGAGAATTATGAAAGTTGATAAATTGATCGCTGGAAGCTGGTTTGAATCTGTCACTCCGGTGAGTTACAAAAATTATACATCAATCGTAAGAAACCATTAAATTACATTGGTCAACAAAAAACTGTATTTTTTATTAAAATTGTGTGATTGTTGATTGGTAAAATTGAACTGATAGCAATATCGGAAATTGTTATTATTTAGAAAATCTGTACATTTATGGTAAGACCTTGGAGCATCTCTTATAAGCTACCAGCAGTAGTCTGTCAACATTATTGGTTCATATGTTTCTTGGATGCATTGATTCTTCGCAACAGTATCTTGGTGGAAAATCTCGCCTTGTGCATCATGTCCACTGTAGGAGATCTGAGCAAAAAAATTATTTTTTACAATATCTACAGGCCGAAAACTATGAGAAAAAACTTCATTGTCTCATGGCCAAAAACCGAATGAATTCCAAGTTCTAAGATAAAATTGGACAGTAATCAGTGGATTACACCATAAACTCTAGTACAACATTGTTATCAATTTGGACTCTTGCTTACCCAACTTGTGTAAGCCTCTCTGAGAGAGCATGCTCGTTGGCTTAACTTCGGTTGGAGAGAGAGGTGTCTGAGATGTTGTTTGCTTTTCTGTAAATGAATTGCAGGACTCTATGTATCAACCCACAAGTAACGGCACGAGCCGCATACAACTGCTAGCTTACGACGACTTTCGGCGTGGACTGTACTTGGCAGTACTTGTTATTGTCTAAACATGCACCCAAGCGTAAGAACTCGAAGGACGCTACGCAAAACCAAACCCATCCATTAAGCTATTCTGTAAAACGAGTATTATATTTTTTCCGTATGCATCATTGCAGAGTATATACATTACACTCGTGCTAAACTGCATTTCGCCATCCACATCAAATGTCAACAAAAATGATTCAATGTCAACGAAACAAACATATAATATGTATATCTAACATTAAAATCTGAGATACAATTTCTATTTTACTTCACATAAAATGTTTATCCAGAAATTTAGCGTCTAACTTTTTATGCTCTAAAAAGCCTTCTTATGGCCAACTTCATATCGGAGTCGTTGAGGTTACCGCAATGATTTTTAGTACCCCGATTGTGCTTGGTGCAAAATGAAATGGTTGCCATAAACCCACCCTTCTACGACTGCGATCTGTACACTATCTTTAATTGATCAAGCCGCCCCTTGTCAAAACTTTTAATGCCTATTACCCAGCGCATTCATTGAAATACTACCCAAGCAATGACAATCACAGAGCAATAATTCATATCAGATCCTGAAGTCAACAGGAACAAAATTAAGCAACGGTTATTGTTATTACTCATCCCACGCGATAAAATAATTTAATTTATCTGCAAATTGTTTAGTTAAAAATAAACAATCGTGAATGAGGATCGTATTCCTGGCCCTCGTTAATCACCCCCTGGAAGACGCGGAAGAGTGCAATCAAACAGTCGCGCCGTAAACCCCAACAAAAGCACTTTTAAGCATTCAATTGTTTTATGCCTTCCTTTTCGTCCTCTTGTCTCCCCGAAGAGCGTTAAACCGGATTGAAGTGTATCACCTCCGTGAGGATGGGGGTAATTGACAGTCCCGTGATTCACTGTTTAAACAACGTATAGGATACGTCAGAAAACTTTATGTTAGCAGACGCTGGGCGCCGCGCCGGGGCGTGTGGCGCGTCGCGATGCAAACGAACTTGGTTTAGATAAGAATTCAGGGAAATGGAATGAGCATTCACTCGTTCCCCTGGCATGCAAACAGCAAGAAGTTTATTTTCAACCTGTAGAATGTTTATGAGGAACATGTCAATACACCGTGAGCCATCGTCGTCGTCGAAGGTAGGAGGTGTATCGGTTGTATCGCGCAGCACAATCCGCCGAGTCTGGAAAGACAAACAAACAAGCACACATCGCCCCGCTGTTTGATTTCAGACAAATTCCATTGATTTTACCCCCATTTCCATGTTGTTGGATAAATATTTGAGTGCACAGCCGGCTACATCTAATGAAACGCCTCCAACGACGGTAGTTAAGACTAGTCCAAATGGCTGTGAACCTCCTCGGCGTGTGTTGGTGTTTTCTGCCAAAATCATTCCGCTCCTCAATTGCCGATCGAATGTATAAAATCATATTTTATTCTCCGAAATTGCTCTCAGCATGGAATGCCACAGACAAACACACACAAAGGTGTGGTCCGTGGCTTAGATTCTTGTGCGGAACTACGTCTTGTCCTACCCAAAGGGCTAATTTGTGTATTTTCTTTTCCTATTTCCGGGGTGTGACCTCTCCGGCACGGCAACCGAACGAACACTACCACAGGAACAGCATTATGCCACTAACCAATGCCAGTCGCTAATCTTACACGCGAAAGACATCGATTTTATTTTTGATGAGCCGATTTTACGTAAGACCCCCAACGAGGTTGGGGTTGGTCACAGATACTTCTAGAGCTGCAGGCCAAAAACGACGTGAACGCACTTTCAAAGAAATTCATTCAACAGAAGGCGGCTTTGCCTTACGTTTTCCAGTCATCCCCTACTAAAACGTGGCAAACGCGGTGCAATAGCAGACGAAGTAAAACCAAGCGGATGATGATGATGATGGTGGGTGGTGGTGGCGAAGTGAGGTGTGTGGTGAGAGGTGAGCGGTGAGAGTCCCAAGGCATTAGATATGCACTGTGTGTGAGAGGGAAATGTGCAGTAACGATATACGTTATTTCCTTTTAATCAGAAATCGATATGGATTTTATTCCAAGAATTGCTTACTTAATTGAACTTTATTGCACTCAACGACGTCAGTTTTACATTTTTAACATTTATTGACGTCTGAGTGTACCGTAACGAGCACTGTTGCCTTGTTTTGTGTCAGAGGGGCGCTTCTTGGAGTGCGTACAGGTTCTCTCGACAGCTACTGTTGAAGTGTAATTTAAACGATTTCAATCAGCGATCGATAATCTAATGGCATTTGTAGAGCAAATAGATATATTGCACTTGAATAGCCAGGCCACTGGGGAATTAAAATCCTCATGCTGAAGCTTTCCTAAAAATCCACCGAGGGTTCTGGAAACGCCAGTAAACTACGGAGAATTCATGCACAGAAAGCGAAGACACATTGTCTTGCATCCCCGATTACTAGATGTTTTATGCCGGAGGTAGGACTTATGTCTGCCTTTGGTTGGGTTCAACGTTGCAACATTGTTGTCGCTGCACTACACAAAATATTATCTTGATGCCTTTATGCCAACAAGTTCTAGCATAAGTTGGGTGCAGGTCAGCATTATACTACATCGAAAGCTCCCATAGACTTCGGCCGCAACACTTTCGTCCGGCTAAGAGAGTTGTCCGTCCATGGGAATCTATGTAACTTCAGTTCAAAATCCACGGTCTTGAGAAATTGTCCGCTCAAGACGATTTTGCTCCATGAAACAATTTCAAGAACTGATCAGTGATTCTTCGAAATGCCTACGACATTAAGATGAAATTCCAGAAAAGTATTCAAAATCTAAAATGTTTCTTTTGCTAACATCGAAGGCCGATGTTTTGTGCTTAACATCGATTATGCGATATTTAACGAACTTGAACATCGATGTCAAAACATCGATATTTGGTCACTCAACATCGATGCTTTGTCAACATCGATGAACATCGAACATCTCAAGTTCCAACCACCTCATTCTGGGTTTGCCAAGTGGTCGCCTATCTGATGGAATCGCATTCAAGGCCCGACTCGGAAGTCGTGATGATGTGCCACGTGACCAAACCATAGAAGCATAGCCCTTTCCGTAAGAAGCAGCTGTTCAAAGTTTAGCACGAAGAAATCTTATTTCAGCTTGTGTTCGCGATCTTATTCCTTCGTGCATTAGTCATTACACAAATTGCATGACCATAGGTGAGAGATGGAATAATAAAATGATTCCAAGTTGTATCAAAAGCTTGGCCAATCCTACAGGAAAGCTCAGCATTACTCCTCCCACTACTCGTGAAGAAGACCCCGAGATACTTAAACTTCTCCACCTGCTTCAATAGGACTTCACTAACAGATAGAGTGCATTGAACAAGCATTCTAAAAATTCACATAACCTATGATTTGTCCACGTAAACCTTAATCCCAGCATCAGCACATGCTTTTAAATAAAAAAATGGATATCAAGTCATGCAAAGGTAAATCCGCTAGCTTTCTACATTTATGAACGCAAATTTTGCAGGGTTGCCACAGATTTGCATTTATGAACTCGGCCAATGTTTTTCCTTTTCAAATCAGGAGACTTGATGTCGTAAGACCTAGTACGTCAGTAGCAGTATTTTTTATGGGTTCTTGACAATGCCCCCAGATCACTAGACTTAATGCCGAAAGACCCACTACTTCAGTGGCAGTATTTTTTTTTTTGTATGGGTTCTTGACAATGCCCCAAACGACTGGATGGAGCAATTGGTAGAGCCCCTGGTTAGCGGAATCCCGGGTTCGAATCCCAGTAAAAGCAAAGTTAATACGCTTTTATCTGGCTTGCAAATCTGGTCTGGATCTAGATGGATAACCAGGACTCTAATCGACTACGTTATCGACAATCATGATATCGACACAGTAGAGGCGTTTAACGACTTTCCTGATCGGGTTGAAGATCTCATTTCTAGCAGATCATAGAAGTCCTTGCTGCTTTCGTCCTCTTGAAAAAAATCAATCAGGCTGATGTTGCCGAATCGGTCCTTATGGGGATAGTTATTAGGCTTTCGCTTTTACAAACACAACTTAGTTTATGCTTAAGTCTGACTGGAACAAAAATCCACATCCAAATAAGCTCTCTCTCTGTTGCAATCATCGGTAGTCGCATTACCCATTACGCTCTCTGGATCTGGTCTGCTAAGGAACCACACACTCCACGTGCTGACCTTTTTCCTTGTTTAATTCGCTAGGGTCGTCAACAGTGTGGGAGGTGACTGGAGTCTTGGATGCCACCGTTGGCCAAACAGTTCTCCAACTCTTCCAATGTAATCCAAAAAGAGATATGAGCCCTGCTGCAGACAGGGCTATCCGCCTCTCGTCTTGGTGGTTGAGTACCTCAGTCTCGATCGAATGTGGTCGGTTCTAGGATTTCACCCGTGGAAGTGAGAATAGGAGTTCGTTGAGATATGCTAGAGTATTTTCCTGTATTAGACGCCATATCAACGCTTTGAAATCCAACCTCTATTTATAACACATTCCCTCACAAACGGTACGATTGTTCCAGTCACCCATATCAAGTTCTCGCGGTTTGGCTTCACAGAACTCTTCAGCTCAAAGTCTGTCTTCCAAAGGCAACTTTATCGTCTCCAGTCTTTTATCACGAAAACACATTTACTTTTCTGTTGTTTCGAAATGCACTTCGGTTAGCCTGTTGCACCATAGCACGACATTCTTTCATGAACCAACTGGACATCTTTACATATGAAAACAATCCCTACCTGCCTTCGGCTGGGATTCACAAGTAATTAATATTTTGATCTGCCATAGTTATTTCACAATCCCTGGCTAAGACCAACACCATAACTTACCTCGTTGCAGATGTGTTCTGCGCCGATATTTAATAATTAAAAAATGATGTCCACAAAAGTGTAAACTTTCTATTCAGTATCGGACTCTCCGGGCTAAAACGGACGGAAATTGAAAATTCACCTAGCACGTAATTGGTCTCCCGTGCTAAAGTAGCATAAATTGCATGCATCTGCCACACATATGCAAGTGCACACATCCCAGTGTTTGCAATCAACTAAAAATTCCATGTCCACAGCTGAAATTTCGGAAGCAAGAGCAAAACTTTTCATTAGATAATTGCATTCAAGAGTAAAATCATTCACATTCGAATCGTATGCAATACACTCTTATGCACGTTCGTTGGTAGTGTGATATCCTGAATGTGACATCCACGTCCGCATGTTACCGTATTGATTTGAACGTGTTCTATAAAAGTCGATATTTTATGGAGGTCATGAATACAGTTCTAAATAAGTTTAGAATGAAGTATAAATGAGAATGTGATTCAAAAATTCGAGAGAAAACCTCTCCTTGCATGGCTATGAATTTATTATGTACGTCTGTCTGCAGCTCACATATCGATCGGGGAGACATGTGAAATCTTAGAACAAAGCGAAACATCCACTCAATGGCATCATTCCTCCTCGGGGAAAATGGCACGTAAACTTTATTCCGTGCAATAACCTGTCATTTCGTATTAATGTCATTCGATTCTAATGATAATAGACGTCGTTTACAAGAAATGGTGAATTTGTCTTTCACGCTGCAGCAGTGTGTTTCTTGGTATTTCTCATTCAATAAAATTATGTTGAGCACATAAATGGGAAATTCATTCCGTGCTATGTGTTTTGTGCTCGTAATGTGTCTTTCTGTAAGAAATGAGGAAGAAAGATCATCATAGTAGTGTATACATATGTCTGGCAATTGAGTTTGTTGAGCCAAAGTCTTGCTTGTCTCCATCAATACATTCTACGCATGTATGCACTGTCATTGGTGTATACGTCTCATCATTTTCGTCTCACTGGTATGGAGTTCAAGCAAATGAAGTGTGTTTTTCTGATACTGAGACTTAAGACCACGAACGCCAAGTAGCCAGAAACGCAGTGTAATTTCAAAGCGCCCACAATAGCTTCTAGGAACTTAAACCTCATTCCAAAATCACTTGGCATTCACGAAGAGCGATTCATTTCGCTTTCATTTATTACGTCAGCAAAAGTGAACGAAGCGGTCGTTATAGCTTATGAAGACTGTCGATTGCTTAAGTTGTCCTAAGTCCATTATGGTTGAAAAAATAACTGAAAAAATCAAATTGGATAATAAACCGCGATATTGTAGTTTAAACAATATTGTTGTTTAAAATATAATATCTTTACTTAAGCTACACATTTGATCGATGTTTGAAGAAACGCGGTCACATTTGTAGTACGATGCAATGCACAGATCCAATGCAAGCACATAGTACGAAGACAGACTCATTACGTTTTATTGTACCTCCCCAGATGGCCGGGGCTCTGGTTGTGAGACTACTCAAGGTTAACATTTCTGCTAGAGTTTTGTAATTTTTCACATCTGTCAAACCGATCAAATCTGTGACAGGATAGGTTCCTTCTCCCTCTTTATCAATAAGTTCGTTGATTGTCCGTGAGTTGTTTGAGCGGTTCTACAAACCGAACAGGGTTGTAGACACAATTCTGCCCATCCCTTAAATTTAGAGAACTAGCTAGGACACGTCGGGGAAAGTTGTTGAGCGGAAGCATTTACGAACAAAAATAACAAAACTCAAGTAACACTTAAAATGTGATTACAATTTTGAATTTGATTTTAGCACCACCAAATGGACCTGACTAAGTTATGTAATAGGTAACTTCTCCAAAAGCTAATTTATTTTTCAGGAAAGCTTTTAGGCATAATTTAAATTAAATTAATTGTTAGAACTTGATTCAACAACTGAATATTGTTTGGGATAATTTAATTATTACTAATTAAACTAAAAGGGATGGTAATTCCATTGAGTTAAGGAAAATTAATGGACATAAAGTGGTAGAGTGCCAGCAAAACTTAATGTACACGTTTAAGAATTGATTCAACCATTCTGCTGTAAATTAAATACCTAAACACGCGCCTCTTTGGGGACCCTTTCCTACGCACGATTCTCATGATTTCACCCTTTGACCGATAGACACCAGTAAACCGTAGATTGCTTCCTCTTTTGTTATGTATATCAGCAGAATATCAAATCTCACCACTGTTTCGATTGATTTCAACGAAAGCAGTAGTTCAATCGGGCGAATAAGTAAGAAACACAGAAATTGGATCATTGCACCTACTAGCAGAATATGTGGCATGTGGCAAGTGGCATTGAACGCTTCGTCATGGCCAAAGAAAAAGAAATAATCAATTTAAACTACTGTACTGACTTAGAAAAAAGAAGAAGCGACACTTCTTGCGATGCATTGTTGTATCGCATTCTTGCTTTTGTTGCCGTTTGAGCATAACAATTTGATATGGCTGCGAAATTTGCAAAATTTGCATTGTCCGAACTTGGATCATTGTCTTTCTGGAACCACACAATCGAATCTAATTCGGGCACAAGCAAGCTCTGCAACAGAGATAATGGATGATAGAGATATCCAACTTCGGCCATTTTTACACCTAGCCCACAACGAAGATGTAGTGGTTATCCCTTGTATTTCACTTATACATTTACAACGCTCGTCAATTCACCACAATATGGCGGCCGATTCGTGAATTTTGTGGGAAAAAGCGGCAGATTCATGAATTTAGTGGGAATCCATGTACTTTCCATGTAACGTACATGGGTATGTTGTTCGGAGGGTGTTCAAAAGTTGACTAGTATTTTTAAGGGAATTTTCTTACATTGTTATATGGACTTTCGTGAATAAAAATGTATTGCAATGGCCATTTAACTGGAACTATTTAACCTAAAATTAATTCTTAAGTGTATATATAGCCTATTCATAAACCATACCTGACAAATTAAGTCAAAAAATGAAGCCCGCTTTATACGCTTAAATCATGAATTCTGAAAAACTCATGAATTCAATTTAAACAATTTAATAAGAACAATGGAAAGATATTGCAACTTTTACTAATGCTAAAAAATGGTTGTCAAAACATCTTATGCTTCGATAATATTTTTATTATTGGTTAACTGAACGTGTGAATGTATTATTAATTTTTATTCATATGAAAAAATTCACACTATGTTGTGCATTCATTAATTATGTCCAAGTATTTTGAGATTGTAAATTGCTGAAAGTTTTAATGAATCGACTTCATGAACATAAGCTTTGTTCGTTCGTTTACCCCTCCATACAGTGTTGAAAATTGAACACCGAAATTTGAAAAAACGTTAAAATAACGAGCGAATTTTCAAATAAGAACTCTAATTCACCCCATTACTAGGGTGGGGAAGGGTATCAGCTGTCTTCACAGCTGTTCTCAAGAGCTCACACGTATTCACAGACAGGGGACAAAAAGCGTATAAAAAACGCTGTCAGATGAAATCAAGGGGCAAGAGAGGTAGAAGTTGGATATCTCTATTATAGGTTATCTCTGCTCTGCAACTTACCGCTTAAACTATTGTTACGTCATTTCTTTACACATTCTCAAGGAACTATTGACTCATGATTCCCCTAATCCACAAATGGTGTGCAATGGGAAAATGTATGGTGGCAGCTAAGTAAGGTTAGGTAAAGGGGTAGACGCTTAGGTCCTAATGGACCCTTTACTGAACCCTGGTACCCGTAATGACAGACTGTTGCGCAGCCATCCTGAAATCCTTACAAACTTGAAATTAGAGGTTAAAAGCCTTGTTTGTTAAGTTCTGGAGGAATCGTTCTCCCAGTTTTCAGTATCTAAACTGGCAGCTTTTTATTCTTCGTAACCACAGCATCTTCTTCATTTCCATTTGACGATGATTCAGATGAGTATGGTCGGATAGTGCTCCAAGTACCATCGCTAGAAACTTTTTTGTCGAATTGAAGGAGTTTTTCGGTATTTCCATTATCAACCTTAGGCCTCAGCAGCCGAGTGGTCACGCAATAAACTTGTTTTGTTTCTCATCATCTTGACATCTTGAGATGGTTTGATGAATAATATTGCCTGGGATGGGTCGGTTTAGGCCAGTTTCATTGGCAAATTCACTCGCTGTCTTATTGCTGGTTATGTACCTTAAGTGAGTTAGACTTCTTAAATTTGTAAATCAAACCCAGCACAAGAATCTACACAGCAACGCTCTCCCGACGATCGAACCTTTAATCAAATCTGACGCAAGGCATGCGTCAAATATCCTAGATGTTCGAACACACAGGGAAGCAGACGTCGTGTCGACTCTGATCATTTTCCCGAGCAGGACTATTCGGAGGTCGACTGACCAATGTCAGACAACCAGGCTATACAATGATCAATTAAGTGGGAAAACTCATCAGCGGAAAAGGAGTACCGGGCTGGAAGACGCGGGGTGAAGCTTCTAAGCCTGAAGAAAAGTTCTCTCGCAAACTCCCAGCTCAGGGATATGAGTCTAGGGACAAGCAGAAAATACGGGCATTTTATAAAAAAAAAAACAAAAAAAAGCCTGGCCTCCAGCTTTATAATAATAATAATAATAATATTGGTGGCGCGACAGTCCGAGGCGGACCTGGGCCTTGCTTCATAGCAACCACTCGTGTTGTACGTGCTAGTTGAGAAGCTTTTTCTAGACAGGAATACTCTTTGAGCATTGTCGGTGACTCGAAAGAGGTGGAAGCCGTGAATTATGAATGTTGGTAGATTGGGGATTCGAACCTGGCACCCTCTGCACAAAAAAGGCAATCTTACCCACTTCAACAGCTACAGAGGTACATATATCCCTGATCAACATCGCCAATAAGATCCTGTCCAGGGTACCGTCAGAACGTTTAAAGCTGTTCATCACCCTAATCGGCACGTGCCAGTGCGGCTTTCGGCTCGACAAATCGACAATTTACGATATATTCATACTAAAGTAAATCCTCGGGAAGACCAGCGAGTTTTAAATCGACACGCATCATATTTTCATAGATTTTAAGGCCGCATACGGCACCATTCATCGCAAGAAACTATTCGAAGTGGTGGCTAAGTTCGGGATCTCGGGAATATTGATCTGATTGTGTCGCTTCATACTAAGATAGATAGCATATATAGCAGATAGATAGATAGCAATGCACCGTGCAATTCAGGTCTAGGACTTCGGTGCCGTTTGAAAGCTGCACCGGATTTCGCCAGGGAGATGCGTTGTCGTGTGATTTCTTCAATTTGGTACTGGAGATAATAGTGTTGCGGGCATATGTAAACACTTGAAGCAATGTCTTCTACGAATCAGTCTGTTGGGACATGCAGATGGTATCGACACCGTTTTTTTTTTTAATCATAGGTTGACACTATGGCATCTAATTTTTACAAATATCTTACCTCTAAAGTCCACAACTCAACAAATTTAGCTTTATGAAAGCACACTCATTGGACAGCTCTTGAAAAGTGGAACACTGGCATATCCCCTAAGCCATGGATACAATCTGTTTACACTGACGGGGCATTGAAGGAGACTAATAAACAAACCATTAACTTATACACACCTCAAAGAAATTAAAATTCGCCTGGTTACAGTCGAAGTTGCCTGACCGCCGCCGCCGGCCCAAACGTTTTTATGACAATTTCTGTTTGGCGATGTGTCTAAGAGCACTCCAAACATCAACATTCACTCATTGCTGGTGTTATTTTCGTTTCCTCCTTTCACTTAACCCAAACATTGTATTTCGCTCGCGCCCGCTTTTAATATTTATCAGTTGCCGGCAATGTTTGGGCGGTAAAGCCGCCTCCATAAATCCATTTGCAACCGCGTTTTTTATGCCCCAAGCGTCTCGGGGCCTTTAAATCAAACATTCGCTGTCAATGGCGATTCATTTTCGGGCGATATATCGGCCCTGTGCGCTAACATAATCCTACCAACGCCAGGGAATATGAGGAGACTTAATGGCGGCTGCCCAAGACCGTTAATTATTATCATTATATCGCTTTAGGGGCAATAAACAATGTACAGAAAAGGGGGTTAGGCACCAGGAAAATTAACGCCAATGTAATGAGAAGAAATTGAAAAAGAAATCGTCGAGTCGGCGCGCGGCATGTGGGCATGGAATGACTGAAATTGATTTCCCCCATCAGCGGCGGCTGGACGTCGAGGGCACCTGAAGAAATGGACTGTAAATGAATAAATATTTACTCCATGAACATCGCCTGCTTGGGGTTATTTGAGAACGAATTGAGATCCCGCTAAAAATATGTCCGCAATCGATTCACTTGTGAGGAATTAAAAGAAATCGCTGCCAGTCGCAGCATGGCCAAGGGGTATCACGGCGGCACAGCAAATTGTTTACGATTTGGAAGCCATTGAAGGAATATCTTTTCATACGGGTCATCGATTGGGAAATTATAAGAGTTACGTCGATTTGATGTCCCAGGTGAGGGAGGTGAATAAAAATAGTTTGTGTTTTGCATATTGCCGGATGAAGTGCGATCAAATCAGTGTTCGGCTACTCAATTGAGTATCACTGATGGGCGTGTGTTTTTAATTAATCGATTATCACCTCAATTCGTCGGCAAGTAAGCCGACACCACTGTTACGGTGACTCGGTGTCATTTGCTCACAACATATCACGTTTTATGCTCACGTGGTCGCAGTGCCATGTTGGCGTCGAGCACACATCCGTGTTTGCTGTCGATGGGGGTGGAAGTAAATCGACCCCTCATCGAACGGCAGGTAAGTCGCGGGGGCTATAAATAAATATTTGTTATTGTTATTAATATTCCTTTGAGGAGTTAGGCGACGTGCGAAAGCATAACATACTCGTGAAGGGTCAATTCCCTTCACACTGTGCTGTGCGTTCATTGTTTCAGGTATTGCCCAGCGACGTGTTTAACGATGTAATTCGATACAACACACATTTTTCTTCATTTTTGTTGTTTTTTTGGTCATGTGAGGGAGAGGACGTCCTCTCGACCATTAATGGGAAAGTGGAGTGTACTGTGTCGAGGGGGTACGGATTGTATCATTTTGACGTTGTAATTGGGGGACTCAGGACACGGAAAAGATCTTAGTCAGCCGCACATCCACACACGAACACACACTGTGGGGTATTGCATTTTTGAAAGCGTTTACTTGCCACGGTTTGATTCATGGACAAAGAATGTCATGTAGACATTTTATTGAAGTCGAAGATTGATGGTGTTTTGACAGCTTTGTACAAAAGTGCACCAATAAATTGTGGAAGGATCTGTTTTATAAATCATAATAAATTGGTACCAGATAAACATTGTCTGCACGATGGAGGGGATGGGGAAAAGGATTTTATAAATGCAACAACCCATGACAACCCAAATAGAGAGGAAAACCTCTGTTTGAATTTTTTCCTTGCCGAAATGACGTAAGAACCCAGGGGAAATGAGTGGTGTCTTGAAAATACTTGAAATCAGATTAACGACTGTTGACTGTTGATTGACACGATAGCACGTGCTTGGCGAGCATGCCACTGAACTTTAATGACCACTTCAAGGACAAAAAATATACACTCTTCGTGGCCTTAACCTCTTGCAGGAGGAAACAGCTGTGAAATAGACCCAGGCAATTGGCCAATTTAATGGTGTTTTTTAGTAACTAAACGAATGAAAGTGATGTATATAGGTTATCTGAATTATACGACTTAGGGCGAGTCATGCAGGAAACACAAATTAAGGTAATTGTTTATGTAATTTTCCAAAGCACTCAATTTAATGTCGACTGACTTGTGTTGTCTGTTAATAGTTTGAGAATAAATCAAGGAATCAAAACGCTTTTACCATTTTTGTTCACAGTGCACGAAACAGTATGACCAGTAGTGAAAAAAAACACATACATTTTTTCTTAGGCGTCAAACTAACCGTTACACAGTACCAATCAAAATTTTCATTTCCGTTTTCTGATTTTTCTTTTTTTCTAAGACCTGTTTGTAAAAGAAATCGTACAGTGAGTGAAATACAATAAGAACCATACAGAGCAATTTTATTTAGTTTTGCTGGCTTTAATTTTGTTTTGCGTGCAGTTTATAATCGTACTGAAAGTTAGCAGCGACATAATAATACGAAAATACAGTTTAATTTTTTAAATTGTAAAAAATATTGGGACCCTTTTGACCCAAACGTTGCCAATTTCGCATGTTTATAGACCTACCATCTGTTTTTCTCTCGTTACTGTTTCATGAACCGGAATATGGCAGTGTTGGCGGGGAAAAACTTCCGACTTCAATAAAACGTTTTTAATCATATTTTATTGATATTTATAATAAACATTTTAATGTTGCTTTCATCAATAGAGTAATTCAAAGGGAATGTATTTACGTATGGCTTACTGTTTTTTGTTGAATTTGTTGAAATATGACCATCATTGGTCTCTGTTTTACACCAGGTGTTTTTATTGTGTTCACCAACCCGCATTATATCGTCTGTTACATGTATTACAACAAAAAATCGAATTATGCACTCAATTTCAAGATCCCGATAGCTAACTACACTATTCTCCACAAAATGGCAAGTTCATTTGAAATTGTTTGAGATTGACGCGAGCTGCTGGTTTGATCGCACAGCTCATATCTTCGTGTGTAGGTCATCAGCCTGGGTTTGCAATCATTGGAACCGAAAATAAATAAAAAACAGTCTTACTTTGCACTCTACGTCTTCTGAAGTTTTGTCCACAGAAAAATAGGCCAACTGTTCAACGCAGAAAAGGATTACACTATTACTTTGTTTTGTAGATCTCCACCTGAGAGGGTATCTTCGGCGAACTCAGAAAAGGACTGACTCCAGCCAAACCTTCCAGAAACAAATGCAAAATTGGATAGAATGTGGTAGAAAAAGGGCGTTGCAGGTTGTTGCAGGTTGTTGCAATTTGCCGTAATAAAAATAATTTTGTTTAGCTTTTCATACCTAATTCTTCAAAATAACCAAAGGCAAGGTCGAACTATGTTCATTAAAAAATAGCCGATGGAATTAAAACTTCTAGAAAACATAGATATGCATACTTAGAAGCAAAAACTAAAATTGAAATCACAGAATTAAAATCTGGGTCGAAAGGCCTGAAAGTGGGGAAAAAATAATAATCGTTCTTGTTTTTCGGATTACTTCGAGTACTTTTTTATTTTATTTTGAAATATCCTTGCTGTAAGTATAGAAATAAACAATATCTGTGTACTAAGACCCAAAGGAACATTTATAAAAACAGGACATATAGGCCGTGCCTTGTAATCAAAAGTGATAAGATCCTGAAACTCACGAAGGATGGGATGTTATAGCGAGAAATGTGGAGAATATTCAAAAACACAGGTTTTCAATGCCACCAAAATCTCAAATCAGAAATACTGCGAATTGTTTGAAATATGCCGTCCAAATCAAACATCTGTCCAGGAAACTGCAGAAACCAGCGACTGCAGAGATCATGGCTGATTTGGACTATACAGTCTGCTCTAGAAAAACACGGAGAAGACTTAAAGAGCAAACCTCTTCGGAAGAAGTCCCAGAGTAGTTCTACTCTTAGCTAAAAAGCTTTGGAAGAACCGTCTAAGATTCGCAAAAGAACTTCTGATTTAGAGAGGTTCAGAAAGCGAAATAGTCTTTGGTACAATGAGACAAAGATAAATTTGGTATACATTGGGTTCCGTCCAATAGGACACTTCGGCAACGAATTATTGGCAATTTGCGGCTGTCCCAATAATGCGAAGTAAGGAAATAACGAAAAGATATGGGAAAAAAATGTTCGTTCTTTTTCATTTGCGGATGTCCCGGTAAAAAGATGCCCCAATGAACTGAAATCCACTGTATATGGAAACCGGTAATATTCCGTGTGCCTATAGTTTCGTCCGTCACTGTATTTATGCAGAACAGGGCGATACACAATGATAATCCGTATAAGAAAAAAAACTCTTTCTGTCAGCGACATTTAAAGCATGTGTCATCTACTTCAGCCACAAATTCTAAGAACAAATTTTCATCAGTTCAAGAAATATTATTCGTCCTGTCTTTTCCAAGCCATCCATTGACGTCAAGAATTGTCCCATAATTTCACTTCAAAAATATGACTTTCTAATAGCCTTGTCATCACAAAAATACGTTGAAACTCACTTTAAGGGTCTCCCCGTGTAACCTTGAACTCGCGAACAGAGGCAAATTGGAAAGATATTCAAAGGATTTATGTAAGAAATCAATGGCATTGGAATTGAAATGAGAAATACGCTTTCTCCTGCGAAGCATGAGATTAGAAGAAAGTTTGCCTATTTATTTCGGGGTCGATGTAATCTCATTATTTTTAATGAGGTTTTTTTTTTGGCATTGGATTGTTTAAACTTTTCTTCAACTCAATAGCAACACCTTGTGCGATAAGGTCTGATTTGTGAATGCAAAAAAAAGGACATTCTCTTTGATATCATTAAAGTTCTAAATTGATACATTCGGGAACACCGGAGACGGATTAGGAGCTGCAAATTAATTGGAATTATTTTTTATGGAAGAAATGGTTTGGTTCACCTTTAAACTGGTAAAGAAGGAAGACGAGGAAGAGAAATTTACACCGGATATTCCGGAATGAAGGAAGGAAATATATTATTGTGCGATTTAGTTTCCACTAAGTGAGGGGAGTCTATTCTCCCTGTTCGCAATGTAAATGTATTTCGTCTTCCTGTACTTCGTTATTCTTTTGGTCTACGGGGAATTGAAATTCATAAAATGAGCTTAATAAAAGAAATTCTATTCAAATTTAATTATATGGTTGTGGGAGATAAATCATTCAAATGGGCGGGCGTTAAATAATAAAAACAGAGGGGTTCAACGTTAAATGTTGTTCAAACATTCTTATCATAGCTGATCCTTTTGATTCATTCCTCAAGAATCGTCATGTGTAAAGAGTTCAATTGACTGATTAACTGACGCACACTTAATGTTTTTGAATGAGACTTAAATATTTTAAAAAAGAAGCAGTCATTTTGAGAAATTATTATATATTTTATTTGTGTGTAATATATTTATTTGTGTTATGTATTTTATTGGCTTAAGGACTTGATTGTATCCAATAAGGACTTGGCAAATTTTTATATATAATCCGAAAATCAAAATTAATTAATAAAATAAAAAAAAAAATTAAATCAAAGCAATAAAATTTCAATCAAATTTAGGTATGAAAATCGACGTCGATTATATCCAATAATGATACACTTTTCGATCACTCAGCAACAAATTTCGAAAATTTTAACAATGGCTATAAAGTCCTTAAACGATGCCCGCCGCGGCTTGTTGGTATAGACCAATGGTTAAACGTAGCCCTTTTAACAAACGATCTAGGCGGCCAATCATTAAAAATTCGAATAGATGAAGTGGATTCATCTTGAGACATATGAAGTGTTTTACTTGACCAATACCACATATTCTATTTGTTGAGAAAGCTGTTTAGCCAGGCCACATCAGGATTTTGTGAGAAAATGCTTTTTTAATTTAAAAATTAAAAAACAGCATTTTTTGTTTCTTAAATTCATTCTCATCTTCTGGATAAACTCGTTCCAAGCACTTTAAACGTATTTATTGCTCGAATATTCAGACATGAGTAAGAATAGTAAAAACCTGAAATGAAGTATTACAGACGCCCGACTTGTACCTCTCTTGCCTTGAAATTTTTGACAACTGTTTTTTATATCGTTTTGTCAAACCAAACCAATCAGAGCACGTCATTCAAGTTTATTCGTAAATGACCGTCAAAAATCCATGAATATCTGCCAAAAAAGCCCTCAAATTGGACTAAGGACTAGGGGGCAATCAGCTGTGAAGTCGGCTATTTATGTAGTACTACATTTCTGGTAAAAACGATATAAAATACATCAATATTATATATGAATTCAATGATACAATATGATAAGTTCTGTACAGTGCACAGTGATTATTTCAACACACCCACTTATTGGCGTTTTTAATATAATTAATAATAGTTATCAAAAAGCTATATTCTAATACAGTGGACTCTCCCTCATTCAAACTCTAGCTAAGTAGAAACTGTCTCTAACTCGAACTTTTTCATCTTGTATGTCAATCTATCAACATTTCCCCAAAATTCTCCATACAAAAACCAAGCCTACTGTATTACTACTATTCTGGAAAAAAGGTGTTGGTTATGTGATGTCCTGGCCAGGACGCCGCACAAGATCCGCACCAACCAGCGACTGTTTCGGAAGGCAATCAACGCTCTTGGATCTCATGTGGTGGTACCCAATTTCCGTATACATTTTTTTGACGTATACATATTCGTCCAAAAATTTACCGTAAAATGGGCGAAGAGCATTCCGCCACCCAAACAGACCACACATTGTGATAAGACAATTCTATCAGTTACTCGTGTTGTTGAACGCTGAAACTGACTGAAAATCAGCCCATTTGACATCCATATAGAGTTTCAACGATATAGTCGTTATCAACTGTCAAAGTTCGGACGTCCCTACTGATAGAAAAACGTCCGTATTATATAACTATAGACTCACTCCCCGTTTTGTGGCGTCACTCAAGGACACTTTCTGGCATTGGACAGATGTGTTGCTTAAGCTCACATCACAATTCGAATTCGTAAATAACAAAATGATGTATAAACAACAAGAATTGAATTGCAAATTGATATAAAATGAAAAAATTATTTATAAATACATAAATTTATAGTATATGCAGTGAATTAATGTCGAAGAGCAATCCGTTTTTGTTTTTAAGCGTGTGGAAATTGTTCATTTGTTTCCACCTTTAGGTTTCTGTTGACACACAAATTCCAGCAATGACGTCACGCTGGGCTTCAATAGCACTGTTCAGCACACCTTATTAGCCTTACACCATGCTCACTCCCAAATTGTCAAAGTTGCTTAGAGGCCGAATTTGAGTAAAATTTAAAACCCACATCATTAACCACTAAATGTGCTGTTTATGCTGCTATTTATGACCTGATGAAGCTTACTACTGAAGTACCATGTGGCAAGGAATTCACATTTCAGTTGGTCAAAATAATGGGTGATTCATTAAGACCTTTTTTTAATTAAAAAAAAATAACACATAAAGTGAATGTTGATGATGGGAACTTCTTTATGACCCCAAAGGACAGTGAAATGTTCATTTTGAATATAATTTTCTGTAAATATTAGCCTCGAATGTGCGTACATGGTCAATTCTGAAGGTTCAATTTTGGATGACTTCTTCCAGCGTTGCCGAATTCCGTTATCAGTAATGTTACCTTTGAAATAGTTGAGCTAGAAGATGGATGTGGTAACTTTTCATCCAATAATGCACACTAAGACTCGAATTCGCGGCTCATAGAGGCAATAATGGAATATCGGAAGCTCGATCATGCACACCCTATGTTTGCTTCAAGCTATATTTTCAAAGAACGCTAATTTTCGTAACGCTGGGAGACATTGCTGAGGGCATTCAATCCAATATGATTTGTCCAAGAGAACTGAATAAGAATAATTTTATAGCATGAAGGCTGAATCGCAACATCAAGTTTGCGCGGTCGGTCTTTGACAAGCGTTACTAATTGTTTTATCGAGCTTACGAGAATGTTTTGTCAGAACTCAGAACGCGGCAACATCAGTTGCCCATATCGTAATGAACGCGCTCAAGAAAAAAATGTAATTACTGTGAATAAAATTTCTAGAAAAAAATACAGTCTAACTCTCCTTAAGTCGAAACTCTCCCTTACTCGAACTTTTTCGCCATATTTTACATACATTTCCCTCAACATTCCATACAAAAACCTCTCTACCTCGAAAAAATTTTAGTATCCCGTGACAATTCTACTTAGTGGAATCCCCCACTGTACTTGTACAAATAAAAAACAATTTAGAAAAATGATTACACATACGCCCTAGCGAGAACAGAATATCTCTACCCACAAATCTGTGTTTCGCTTACAATATTACAGGCTGTGAAACAATTCAACGCGCGTCCGCCCAATTCTGACTTACACAAATGATTTACGGGTACCCTACTTAAAATGTCAAAACCTATACAAAAAACAAGTTTAAATGTATCCCTCAATACTTAAATGGGGGGAAAATATTATATTAAAAATTTAGAAATATTATATTTGATTAAATTTTACGAATTAGCTAAAGAGGATTCGAAATAGACTATATCCTTATATATTATATGGGTGCCGCGACAATCGCGGCAAAGTGGACCTGGGCTAACTTCGCTGCAACCACTCGTATTGTGCGTGCTATTGTTCCTTCATGAGTGGAAGGGATCTACAGTTTTATGCTGACTCCAAACGTCTAAGTTAAAAAGCTTTTTTCTAGACAGGTATACTCTTTGAGCATTGTCAGTGACTCGAAAGAGGTGGAGCCGTGAATTATGAATGTTGTTAAATTGGTGATTCGAACCTGGCATCCTCTGCGTAGGAGTCGACGCACTAACCTGCTACGCCACGGCGACCCACAGAATATCTCCTTACCTACACCAATAAAAACTGCCACTATTCTCGTTTAAAGAAAAAAATTAAATAAGCGCATTATAAGAGTTTCTCCTTTGGAATGGTGCATGATCCATAACGTGACTATATTAAGAAAAATAATATGAATGAAAAATAATATGAATGAATAATAACACATCTCAACACCTAAATACTCTTAGTACACATAGAAACCAATAAATTTCCACTCGCAATATGCAGCCCCATTAATTCTGATAATACGCACCCTCTCTTTCGGCAGACATAAGCAATGAAGGTACACTTTTGCCGAAACTCCAATGGGAATAATTAAACCGAAACGGGGCAAAGAGGTTTACGATGTGCACCGAGAACCACTCTCCCTGCTCATTTTATTAACAATTTTGACTGTCTATGTATACCCTCTTTCAAAATACACACAGGGTCTCTTTTAGAACCCCCTCACCACTTTGACATTTTGGATGCCAATTTTGCTATCACAAGAACAAAAGGATGAATGGAATAAATATTTGATTAAAAGTTGAAGATTTAAATAATTCCCCTAAGTGGGTAAATTACTTTTTCTGTATTATATTAGTCCCTTGACAATGATTGCGTCTTCATTCTTTACTTGATTCAACGAGAATTCATCACTCAATATGACAGTGAGGAATGTTCATACGTACATGTGTACGTTCAAACCCATGGTGTGCGAATTTAAAAAATTCAATTCGCCTTACCGACGTCAGGGCAAGTGACATAAATGACATTTGT
The DNA here is from genome assembly GCA_964034865.1 of Eristalis intricaria. NCBI lineage: Eukaryota > Metazoa > Arthropoda > Insecta > Diptera > Syrphidae > Eristalis > Eristalis intricaria. The sequence goes on from OZ035873.1 coordinate 162,872,998, forward strand.
CACATCCCATTTATTCGAGAATGCATTAACATTGTTACAGTGATAAATGATACTAAAGGGTTTTCAGGTTTTCTTTGTTGCCGTCTGTTTACAACGAGAATTGAAATTGTAATTGCACACAGAGCAGCGATGTTTGTAGGGAACGCATCATTAACCTCTGCTGGGGTGGGAGAATTCTTAAACAAGTCTGCTGAGGACCATGTTAAAGGACTGAATACTTAGAAGAAGTTTATGCAGCTTCTTTCGCTCTCGGGGATGTTGTTGGATGACCTCATAAGCGCGGCTAAGTTAGGATAAGGTTCGCTTTAATAGGAATTCATTTCGGCCAACATAGGTCTATTGTGGAAGCACGTGGCTACTAAGAGGGATAGGGGAATCATAAAAGATTATATTTTAACTGTTTATGATGGGAGTCATGTTTAGATGTGTACGAGTCTTCGGATAATTTTCAGAGCAATTTTTTCATGAGAGAAAACGTTCAGCAGCGCTTCTTAGTCCTGAATAGGGATGTTAAAGTAACTACAAATTGAGTACCCGTATGTACAGTACATTCTCGATTATCGCAACTAATAGAAACTGGGGTAGTTGCAAGTATCGAGGTTTTGTCTTCTTTATCTGTCTACTGTATTGCTTACTAAGAATCTGAATACTCGTTACTTTAATATCTGTCGTCATATTTAGGGAGTTCTTCAAAAGTATGTAACTTACGGACAGCATATCTCGTGCATTTTTTTTTCACTCTTACGAATCTGAGCTCTTGTGTATTATGTGAGGAATCCCAATTTATGAAAGAGTATTCTAAATATGGTCTGACTAACGAGCAAAAGATAGACTTAAGACTAGTTATAGAATCTAAATCTTTACTATTTCTTTTCAGTTTTTTGCATTATTGTACATGATTTCCTCTGCACATGTAAACGCGGTATTTGCCGAACAATTTGGCATCACTCATAAGCTCAGAGTTGTATAATGATTACCTTGGCGAGTGGTTAATACGCATAAAGGAGTTTCATATTTTTGAGCTTAAAAAAATAATGCCAGATAATGTCAAAACGTCACAGCCATGTTTGCAATTACAACTGGTTTAAATTATATTTCAGATACAAATGTCATTCATGCCTATCAACGTTTTTTGTTAATTACATGCAACAAACGCTCATAATAACACTAGATCATATGAAAGATCACAACATTCGCCTACAAATTTAACATACAAATAACGATAAGTTTTCTTAAAAGAACACTTTTCTTTAATCTACACCTTTAAATAGCACAAGGGAATTACAATTTATCTACTCCCATTTTAAACGGCCCTACATCTTACCTCTAACAATGATCAAAGAATAATAACTATCTAGATAAAGCCTCTTAAACTTGTCCTTTCGGAGTCGCCATTGTCGCCATTAAGCTGTAGGTCCCTTTAACTCGTGAGAGAACAATAGCACGCACAACACGGGTGGTTGCTATAGAAGCTAGGCCCGGCACTCTACGGGTTGAAGTACCGCCCATATTATATAATTATTTTTATTTTATGTCATAACCTTTTATTTTATATGTTCCTATGCAATTACTTTTTTTTAAATTAAATTAATGAATTAAGTATACTGTTGTGTAATAGAAAAAACGCATTATTTTTCATTTGTTAAAGATTGAAGTGACTTTACAAGCTTAAGACGTTTTAAAATGAAAATCTATAAGGGGATTGTCCTATACTTTTATTGGACTCTCTTGGTTTTTAATTGTTCACGTTATCGAGAGTGTACTGTATATTTAAAAAAATCAAATAATGTATTGCACATTTTCTGAAAGTAGTGAAACGTTGCTTCAGACATCAGCATCATTCCTGAACAAGTGACGCATATTAAGTTTGGCGAAAGTTCTAAATGAAACATGCTTCACTTCGAGACCCCTTGCGTGCAAGTCATTTACCAAAGACAAAAATCAGATCACCGTGTTTTTATGCAATTTTGTACCCAAGGTTGTGAAAATCGTGTTCAGGTTTATTAAACTTTTTAATTCCCAACGTGATTAGTCTAATTAATATTAATAACATATATTAGGTCGTACCGCATGAAAGGTTCCATTTTCGCTCTCAAGTTAAAATCATAAATAGAAAACAGATTTGGTGTGTGTTTAGCGTGAGAGACTTTTAGGGGTGGTTGGAACTACTGTTTTTATACTCGGAATAATTTATTATGACTTTGAAACACATGTTCGCATGTTACAAAAAGAATTGCTTAACGCTCTATTGTGATACCCACAGTCAGTAGTCTTGATTGACTGCTCCAGTGATAGTGCCGTTAATTTGATCCCAACGGCAAATGTTGACCACTGACTTCTTCTGAATGCAATTCTGTTTCGAGAATATCTTTAATTAGGGTTTTACTATAAATATTAATAATTTCTGAACGTTACTCCGGCGGCGCGAGTCTGTTCGTAACGAAGTGTTAATACGAATCGAATATCAAATTGGCTGTCACAGAAGAAAGAAGAGGAAGCCCTCCGCCTCTAATTAAACACCCATTATTAGATTTATATGTTATTAACAGTATCACAAAATCAAAATCAAAAAATAAATAACACCCCCTATTATCAACGCCCACTTCCTTCCAATTTATTCAATTCAATAACAAGCCCTTAACAATGCATCATCAGCAAGACTTTCTATAAATAAGCAGGAAATTGATTCGAGCAAATAACAATTCATTTTTCTCCTTCGGACATTTATTTTTATTTGATATTGCCTAGATAATATCTTCTCAAATTTTTTGAATGGACTTCATCTGGAGCCCTTATTTTCACAACTAATGGTCCTGTCATTCAAAATATCTGCTCCCATCCTACAGGTGAAGTAATTTATGCTGCCAACGTTTCTCTAGGTCAGCAAAAAAAAAGAGAAAAGAAAAAAAAAATTTAAAGGGATGTGAAATATGGAAGAAGTGCCGAGAAAAAGAACACCTGGCCATTTGAACACCAGTTGAAGCGAGAACTTTCAACAGAGTGGTGGTGATAAATGTGTATTTTTTGTTTTTGTTTTCCGTTGTACCCTTATAATGTTGGCGACAGAGCTTACTCCTAAGTATTTGGGAAACAGTTAGAGTTAATGTATTTGAAATGAGGATGCACGTGCATTTTTGTATGAATTTAAAGTCATGGAAATTGTGTGGCGTTAACGTTTGAAGAGAAAGATGGTGAATATGTTTGGTTAGGTTCGATTAGGGTTTACTTGAAACTAACTTCATACACTCTATGACACAGCTTCTACAGCGCAATCATGCTCAGCGGATGATGAGATGATCCAATGAGAAGAGAGTGTATAAATTCCTGCAACCACACCATACTTGACGTCTATTTGATAGCATTACATCGTCACGGAAGCACTTGGGATTGAGGAAGTGTTGCCATAGCTCAAATATAATAGTCGTGTCTATGAGATATCATCATTTGTACTGACAATCAGACTGCAATTAAATCCCTTTTGCTCTAAGCTGCCAATTACATCTCAACAAGGTGGGCAAGCACTTCAGCATTACCGTCATATAAGTGCCGACCGACTCCACCAAAGATCAAAAGGAAGAAGAGAAATAGAATTAATTGGCTGTCAAGAAAATAATAGCTCCTTGGATGGGTAGATAAATGCACATGTGCACATCGGGCTTTGGTAACATGTGAAATTATTAGTGGTTGTGGCGAATGGGATGTCACTCTAAAGATATTGGTGGAAGTGGACTTGGACTTCGGGCTAGCTGCCTTGAGTTTCGCACACCAACCTGGTTGAGCTCCTTCTTCACTCAACATAGACGCGGGCATCCTCTTTTGCGTAGTCCCACTGGTACGGAGTCGTAGTGTCTTTAAGCCGAAGCTAAGTTATCCAAGCGCTCTACATGGCCCAGTCAGCTTGAGCATTGGATCTATAAGTAACTGATTGGGCTCATGTCGCTATCCAGCCGCTCTAATTCTTCTCCAGATGCCACCGATACACATATGACCAACGCAGAACTTTTCACACAAAGATACCAAGCACTTCTTCATCCCCTTTTGGGATTGTCCATAGCTTTCACCTCACATCAAGCCTGGGATGGGCAATGTTTTTTAAGGTCAACTGCGTTCTTTAAGATAAGTCTCTACTACTAAATTGCCTCTTAATTCGATAGAACAGCGTTTGCCAAGAGTTTGATTTGCATTTGATCCCGGTACTAATGCTGTTCTGTACGAGCCGAGGTAGACGAAGTCCTTGACTAAATCTAAGCTTTAGTAGACCACTGTGGAACTATGTAAAAGACGACGGTAGTGTATGTCTTTTCTTGAGTATAGCATAAACTTAGTTCCCTCGTTTACCGCCAGACCCATTAGCAAAGGTCACATGGCAGTGCATCGCCTAAAAGCATACATCATTTTTTGACATTGAAGGTCTCAGTGAGTTCGTTACCGACCCTCATGGTTCACCGAATCGTCAGCCGTTACAACCTGACGAGTTTGGCAGTTACGGCAAAAGTAGATAGATAGGCGTTGTACAGTTCGTCCATATGGACGCTGACATACGCGGACTTGAATTGGAATCCGTGGTTTGTATTGATTGAGTCTTTTCCAGGATCTGTCATCATTTATTGTGAACTTTCCTGCTTGAAGCCTCACTAACGGCCTCAGGCGACGACAAAAGGGACAGGAAAAATGTGTTGGAAACTCATCCCTTGTTGTCTCAATCAAAGTGGTTTCGTCTGTTGTGACAACATCTTTCAACTTCCAGTACTGCTTCTCTGGGTGACCCTTATCTGAAATGTAAAATTTTCTATAAATTCTTCTTCTACTTTATTGGGCCATAAAGTCCGGGATGAACCTGGGCCTCAACCAACAAGCCAACTAGCAAAGCCTCTAGCTAGCTGCCTCCAGTGCCGCTCGCCAAGTTGATTGAAATCCTTCTCCACCTGTGTGCTCCACTTTAAAAGCGGGTGACCGCTGTTGCCTTCTCCCACTGGTTCGGAGTCGAAGCTTCTTCGGGCGTATGTCGCTCAACGTCATCGCAAAGAAGACCAAAGATCGCAACTTTTCTCTCGACTAAAGAGACTTTGGACTTCCTCATCCGCTTTAGACATTATCCAGGCCTCCTCGCCGTACAGCAGGACGAAAACGAAGTCCTTAACTACCCTGCCCATTGTAAATTAGAAAGCCCCATACGACAAAGTCTAACGGGGTTAAATCCCACGATCTCGGTAGCCAGTTCAAATCACTTTTATGTGAGATGACCATGTTCTCGAATCGCTCTTGCAGACTTTCCAAAGTGGCGTGAGCTGCGTGGCACTTAGTGCGACACTTGTGTTGAAAGCGCATGGCTACGGTATCCTGTCATCCAATACAGAGCAAATTAAGTTGGTAATCATCGACCTATAGCGCTTACTGTTGACGGTGATCGCCTGGCTAAAGTCGTTTTCAAAGAAGTACGAGTAGGTATGGATCGAATCCACACTTTTTCGGTATCTTCCCAAATTCGACATTTTTGCTTGTTGACGTTCCCATTCATTCATTCAACGCCAGATACGTTCCAACACGTTCCACCTGCAACATTGCAACACGCTTCAGCAACATTGTCACAAACACTTGTCGTATTTTTGTGTTCCCTCATTCCCCATATTTGTTTACGTTTATTCCTTTAAATTTCTTTACCTCCACCTGTTGGTTTTTGTTAAGTCTGTTGTCAACAGGAATATCTTGTTGTTTAAGAAGTCAGGAATTTATAGATCACTTATTATTTAAAAATGAAATAAATATGTTATTTTGTAGGAGATGGTGCTTGGACCACCTCTCTGTTTTCGTTTTTTCAGTCCAAAGTCCCATAGATAGCGGATCAAGTAATAAGTAACGATAACAATTTATTAACAAAATAACAAAGAATGAGGAGCAAGTAAAAGGACAAATTAAGAATTAGCAATTAAAATATGGTATGAAGGAAAACAAGCCTTTACGGCGCGTTAGGGGGAGTAAACAAACAAGCAACCCAGTGCACAAACTTGAGCATTCCGTATGTGTGCGTTTAGAAGAACCCGTAGAACTAACAGATGTACCTTCAATTTTCTTGTGCGCGCTATATTACTATCTGTCATTAGATAGCAAGTAACCAAAATGCCCAGGCAATACCATTACGTATGTGTGCGGTAGAAAACCGTAGCAATAACATTTGATGCGCAACTCAGACCACAGACTTTTGTAAGGTGTTTTTCATGGGCAGTAATTAAACCGTCGTTTGATGAAACACCAACCAAGAGTGAGTTGAAATGAAAATGTGTCTCCCTTTTATACTAAACAAAAAGAGTTTTATCAGCAAAGAATAGAGCTCTTGTACCGTTAGTTTAATGTTTAAAGCTTTTTCTAAGTAGAACAAGGTTGCCACTGTATTTGCGTGGATTGCTGATGTCAATCTACAATATTTTATTATTAAAGTAGTATTAATGGTGCTGTTACCATTTTTATTAAATGTTCCAGATTTCATTATGTTTACTTGTTTTCGCTCGCAAAAGTAACTCGCACGGACGTTACCAAGAACATCAATTTTGATAAAAGAATTTTATCATTTGCACGTGTTGTTGAACAATATGTCCGTCCATGGCGACATTTTTTCAGTTTCAGCAAACTGTCAAAGCTCGGTTGTCCCTATTGAAAGACCCTCCACATGTGAAACGTTCCATGCTTGTATGATTTTGAATATTTGATGATATAACCAATTGAACGACGCGAAAGAAGGAGGGCAACACCACTGTTCATACAGGAAATAAATAAAAGTCACTCAACCTTGAACATTTCCCAACTTTTCGCTTTTATTTAAAATGGATTACTCCATTGAAGAGTTATCCACTCCACTTGGTTTGCAAAGTATTAAATGGCGAATCCGAATCCAATCAAAAGTTATTAAAGTCTCAGTTGCACACTGTAGATGGATTTTTGTGTGTATCAAAAAATACCACCAATTGGCCGGTCTCAATGACGAGATGGAAGTGATTGAAAATTTTAATAACATCTGCAGTCGTCGTTTGAATTCCCCAATCGCGCATTTCTGTATGCCGCCCTAAAGTACAGTAAGTGCCAATCAATTATTCCAATTCCAGCAATCAACGTACGTCATCTAAGCAAATGTCACAGTATTTACCGTCACGATATGTGGAAGCGGTCAATTAATCATAATTTCACCCTATTACTTTCATCGTTTGTGGTTGTTGACAAGAGTCGGTCTTTTTTCATATTTAAAATGATATCCAACAGGTGAATTCGCACACTTTCTCTTTCACTTAATGGAGCTAAATCGCTGCTTGTCTATGCCACCCGCACTCGAATCAGAACAAAAGCGAGCACTTTCAAATCGTCCATTAGAATGCGCACCCCCATAAGGGAAAGCCTACCAAATGAGCGTGAAATTAAATGTCACTTCCGTAATGGAATCAAATACGAGAGCCAATTCTGTAACTTAATTGATCCCTAATTGAAGCCCCTCAACCCTTGGTGGAAAGGGCGCGTGAGATATAAAAATCGAATCGCATAGATACACATTTAATTAGATGAATATGAATGCCGCTCTGTCTGGCGAGCACATAAAAGGCGCCGGAGTATTGATTTTGAACGTCAAGAAGTCACCCATTCTCGCAGTTGATGTGGAAAATTGGCAAAGAAACTTTTGCAGAAGACCGCAGCTTATTCCACTGTGGCGTAGAGCGAACCTTGGTGGTTCAGTTGTATGTTTCGCACACGAGTGCCATTGTGCTTCCTGCGGCCTTGGCCTTGTTTAATCCGTACACAATAGTCAGCAAAGAACATTTATATTCACTGTACACACCAACTAACTTCTGCACCATCAGCAAGAAAAAAACAGCAAGTAATGAGACTGGAAAAGAACGAAGACGAGGAAAACACTTAAAGCGAGTATCTATTATAATTTGCAAAGTTGTCGCAATTCCAAGCCTACTCAACGGTCCACCTTTTCCGCAACAAATCATCGTGACTCTCTGCCTCAAGTTTCCGCAAGTGCTTATTGTCCAACGAACGGCCGCCACTGACGCCGTCGTTGTGGTCACTCCAACCGCAAATTTAAGATGACTTAAAGCCATTGAACGTTCATGCATTCGCTTTAAGACTTTGCGAGGCCGCTACACATACATTTTCCATTACGGCAGGCCGTACACGTTTTTGGGGACACGCTTGGATGACAACACACTTTTTGTACTATGATAAACACAAATACCTATATCCTCCCTCAGAAAGGCTTTGCTGCACAGAATGTGACGGGGATGAATTATGTTTCAGCCCCAACCCGATTCCACCTATTTGATGTCTACATTAATTTCTCCTTTTCCTTTTTTTGCTTCTTTATTTTCTGCTTCCTTTTTCCTCTCTCTTCCTTCGTAAAAGTCTTGTTGACGCGAGCGCCACCACTGTGCCGGAAGAAGAAAAAAAAAAACTACACAAAATCACTGGAAACAGGGTTCTTACCTCTTCTAAAAGCGTTATCTTACCTAAAAGCGTTACCTCCCTTCGGCGAGTGGGGTATACATACTTACTCGTAAATTCCTATAATCAAAGAAGAAATTTAGCTGAATTTTGTAAATTAATGAATCCTATTCGATAAATTCGATGTTTTATGGAGTTTTCCTAACTTTTTCCAGCTGAACGAAGTTAAATTGTTTAAAATTCTTTTGGCTGGATTTCCTTCATGGCTGACGAAAGTTATTCGAAAATAACATGCGGTCATTAGTCGACATCAGCTTGATGAATCATATCACATCCCTATTCGCGACAGAAATGTATGATGTCAAGAGTAGAGAACAGCATCGCAGTGTAAGATCACAGAGAAGGAGAATGGTTCATTATTCACAATCATGTTTTTCGGGGGGCGATGGCGAGTTGCATAATCAGGAAAAGTTTCACTCGAACAATTCGTATGATGTTCATGCTGAACTGTTATTTAAATAAGTATGTACCTATTTTGGAAAGTATAATCTGATGTTGAACTCTGTGCTCTCATGCATACATATAATATGCGATGAATTTATAATGGGATAATCATTGGAGGTTACGTTGAAAGAATGGAAAATTAAATTAACTACAATTTGTAACATTATTCAGTGGGACGTCATTATTCATTTTTTATATCCTTCATTTCCTTATTGGGCCTCAAATACGCACATTGGGTTCAATTACTGTTACTGTTCCTCTAACTGCTTCATATTTGAAGATTTTAATGACGGAATTAATCGGGACGGTGCGAAGAAATTGGTGTGAATTGAGCCTTAAATGACTCTCCGTCAACCAATAAGCCTTTGGTCTTGTCGGCAAACAGGGAGACGGAGAATCTGATTTATAAATTGGTTATGAAGCGACTTGATATAAAAATCTTTTTGGTGCGTTAGTAGTTCCTTTGTTTTTTCTAATAGAAAATATATCAGTGGTCTTTTTGGTTGAAATGAAACATGTATTTATATTGGGGGCGAATTTCTCCCACAAGTACCCTTTCACGATCCAAAGACGATTGCCAATGTATGTCCCCTCTGATTCACCCGATCGTTGGCCACTTTCTCTTTCAATCAAAAATGTAGTTTATGTTACTGGTTGAATGGATTGAGTAAAGGGATCATTTTCAACACTTTTAGTAGAATAGGTTACTTGTTCAGTCATAACTTAACCGACTTAACCAGTAACTATGGTTTTACCTTGATTCACTAAAACTGTATGGATTCCTCTATTTGTGGTCTTTCTCGAGGAAATAATTTCATTTATCATGCAGTTAACAGCACCGCACAGCGCGGTTTTCTGCTTGTTTAAAACAAGCAGAATCGGAGGGATTTAAGTAGTAGAAAGACCACAAATAGAAGAATCCATAAACAACGAAGAAGATGTAAAATTTTGCTTCTATTCAACGTTGAGTATGAACAGGATAAGATATTAGGGTGGCTGACAGTCAACATTGGTTTACTGCGGGGATACTACTGTAATATACTATTTAGATCCAATGAATGTAATATACTATTTAGATAAAATAAATGAAACTCTTTTTATTTAATGTTTTACTTGTTATTTATTATTACGTCTATAAGTATCGATCATCAGTTAAAGACTGATGGCTGATAATGCATAAACTCCACCGTTAACTCTTACAATTGTTTGTTCTCCTTATTTTGGTTACCTCTCTTTCTTTGTTGCCTACACTACTTTAATCCCTCCGATTCTCTCTTGATTCCTCAATGGAAAAACTCACAGATGATCTGAATCAGGTTCTAGTCAATTCCTGTCCCATCTCTCTTGGTGGCGACTTAGACTTAAGCAACATGCGAAAGGGGTGCTGAAGCTTTTCAACAAAGCCAAAGCACTCGAACTACTGTCGACTGTGGATTTGTATAAAACTGCTCTCAGCACTTTCAAAAACAAACGGGTAAAAGGGAAGAGGTACTGTTGGCGACTTTTTTGTGGGAAGATCGAGGAAGTTCTTGAGACCTGTAGGCTCAGCATATTAGTGACATCTTTTTTCAAATGTCCAGCCTAATTCAAAGGGCAGAAAGAACTGGAAATACCTCCACCACATAAAGTCTGGGACTCCTCGTCGATTTTCCGGTAAACTGCCAGAGACTGACTTTCACCGACGTTGAGATCCTACCTGGATCCTGGCACGTCAATTCGAATGATGTAAGGCCCAAAAGTCTACCTTATTACCCTTTCTGCTCCTGACTCTAGAAAAACAATGAGCTGATATTGTAGAGAATTTGTTCAATAGCTTCTGCAGACCTTGTTGTGAAGCAGGCCCAATCTTAAGGCATGAGTTGCATTATCGCAGTGCACAGTATTAAAATGTTAATTTAACCCCATTTTTTTAAGAAACATATTATCAAATCTAGGGCCGTCCGAATTTCCTCAAGTCACAGAGGGACAATTCACAAAAATCTGGAATAATACGGGGATTTAAAATTTGTTCAATAATAAAAAAATCAATTATTAAAGATAAATTAAATCTTTTATTAACAGCAAGAATCCGTGATGATATATTCTTTATTGAACTTGTCATTTATTCTTGTTCATTTGTGTCCACATTCACTCATAAATATACATCGGACAAACCAATTAAAATGTAAGTTGGCGCCTTCGATGAAACTTCATTGCGGAGATTAATTTCTTAGTTTGTTTGATCAAACCAATGCTAAGATAATTGGTTGAATGGCGTTTATGTTTGTTTTCCTGACATCAATCTGTAAACATATAAAAAAGTTATATTTAAAAACCCATTTTCCCCCTAATTTAATTTAATAGTATCGGGTTTTTTGAAACATTTTATTATACCACCCAAATTTACTTAAATAATTTTGTTTTTGCGTTATAACATCTCCTTGAGTGATATATTTCTCAATTAGTATTTGCCCATAAAATATTTACGTTACCTATACTAGACAAACTACTTATCATTAACGTCATAATTTGCGTACAAATTTACAATGTTGCGTAGAATATTTAATGCAAGTCTCAACAAAGTGAATACGTATGTTAATTTAGGACTTGTAAGTTATGTTTTATGGCGTATTTAATGATCAAATATTTATTTTATCATAAACCCCTCATAGACTTGAATGAAATACTGCACACCTTTCACGTCGTTATTTTTTGGCACCTCACCACCACCGGAATAAAAGTCACATTTAAGAACTAAACAATAAATAAAATCGTATTTAAGGGGGTGCAAAAGCAAATTATGTATGCCATTCTCAAAATTTCATATTATTATCTGATGACGGTGTTTCTTTGGATTTTGAATTTATTTTTGTTTGAACAATGAAATGTTTCTATTGTATTGCACACTGCGCATACGGTTTTCCAGACATTTTTAACAACCGTTATTTTTCCTCGCGGTAATAATTTCATTTCTGAAAAGAAGAAGATTGAAGATTTCTCTTATTCATATAACCCAGTATATCCAATTTCCCAGAGTCCCCTTTTGTCTTTTAATATTTAGTTAATTTATTCTTCAATTTATTACCTATTGCGTCAAGGTTCGATTTTCGGTACGAACAAAATATTTAACAGCTCTCTCGAATCACTGACTGTAAGTCCCCTCCTTTCGTAACAACAACAAAAGCACTCACCACACGAGTGTTGTGCGGTTAATTGTAATATTGCACAGCTTGTCAGTCTTAACCATGTAAGGTTAGCTATTTCAAGGAAGTGCTTATAGATATTAGCCTTGGCGGCTTGTAGTGAGATGCGCACTAGAGGTCCGCATGAATACTTGCCTTTTCAGTAGTACTCTATTCATTGCACCGAATCAAATAGTGTGGACTCAAAATGAGTACCACATTTCAAGAAACAACCACTGCACAGGATTCGATCAACTAATGTACAGTACAGCCCGGACAAACGAGAAAATTTATGTCACCGGACTAGCGAAAGGTTCGGGCTATAAAAAGGAAAAAAAAAGTGTACAACCGAAAACTTTTCAAGCATGTTTTATTACAGTTAGAAATTTATATGTACATGTATGTACAAAATCCTAATTTCAAACTCATTAAAAAAGCACGAAAGTACGCCTTTTTTTGGCTGGAACTCTTTTTCTAAGCACATCTTTTTAGCTTTTTCGCGTAACCTCTTAAGTAGAAGGATATTAATTTGAGATGCCCACTGAATGTCCCTGGTAATTAATTTAATTACTCAAGTGTTTTAAATTTACTCAACTTTGTTGTTTACATTGACATCTTCGTCATCTACATAAACATTTTGTTGGATTTGCAAAGCAGATTGAAAAACATTTTCATCAGAAAAGTCGTATAACAGTTAATTTTGACCAATTGACATTTTATTTATTTCATCTGTAGATACCATTTGGACTCATGATTCTAATTATGCCATGAAATCTAGTCAAGAAGAATTAGAGTCAATTTGTTGCCGTAACTGTGTGACTGGTATAAGGTCCCATTGGGATGCCAATTCTGGCCATTATATTGACCAACTCTTTTTAATATTTTTCATTCCAATATCTCTCCAAGCTGAATCCAAAATGAAACCAGCATCTAGTAAATTTAATTTTTTTGAGAATCTGGAAATGTTTTTATCATCTTACAGTAGAATGGGGTCAACAGTTGCTTTCTATACTCTACCTTTATATTCTGGACTAACTTTGGATCTACCCGCTGCAATACTGCTGTGCAATTAGGCAGAAAAATACGACTCTGAATTAGGGTCAAAGTTTATTTAGACCTCCGAAGGGTGAGCTGGGGCTTTATCCCAAGCCGAAAGTGTTTCCAATTTCAAAAAACGTTTTTGAATAAAGATGAGACGGGTCTTTTAGGTATGTGAATTGACAAACGGAGAAACTCGTTGGCAAGTTCGATCATTGACAGTTTCAGAAGAATACATGCATGCATACCATGCAAATCCAAATGTCATCCCGTCTCAAATAAAATGCTGTCAAAATATGAGTGATTTTAGATTTAAAAATTAGATTTTTAGATTTAAAAATACAGTCGTTACTAATAACACTTCTTTGCAATTTTTTGCACATATTTTCCTTAGAAATTGCGTTTTGAAAAGGTTGAAACCCACCCCAAACAACAAATTACATAAAAAAAAAGAATTACAATGTGTGGTAGATCACAAGTCGTAAGAGAACCTAAGCACCCTCAACACACGTCGTTACTGAAGAAGCTAGGTCATGATCAACTATTGACCGTAGCGCCACCTACATTATTATTATCAATTAATCTAATCCCAACCGGCAAATCCTACAGTTGAATGACAAATAATAAAAACGATTAACCTACAACTATCGACTCAGTTTAAGAATTTAAAAATATCCCACAATATATAATTGCTAGTAAAATCTGACAAACCACACGTTTTTTTTGTTTTATATTTGATGGCGGCAAAAAGCACTAAATTTGAACAGAATATCATCTACCGTTAATTTGTGCAGTCAACAATCTAACGGCGCTCGTCTGGACAGACCAACGCGAGCAGTCGACTCGCTGGCGACATCCGTTTGAGCCAAATAAATGATTACATTTGGCCAATAAATCCAAAACACTCTGAGATGAGGAGTGGGCGCAAATACACATTTTATTTATCTCATTTTAAATATTCTTTGTTTTCAAATAAATTCGTTGTTTGTTCGTTGCTCACCTTTAGCTGCTTGTGTAGACACAGACGAGAAATGTTTGAAGAATAGGAAAATCAACTCGACGGCGATGCTGTAAATTCAAGTGACAATAAAGAATTTCACTTTATTCAATCTATTCAAAGTTCGTTTGGTTTACGACCGACCTCATGTGTTTTGCAAAATGGACGCTCACACTTCCTTTGCTTTGTCAATAACTCTTCGAAGTTATGTGCCATTGCAGGGAAACGCCAATTTAATAAAAAAAAAAGAAAAGAAATCGAAACGTTCCATACTTATTCAAAATAATTGGTTAAGATGAATACACTTAAATATTACTAGCAGCCAAATAGAAATATGTTCGTAAATATAACACGGGAATGTGTGAAACAGTGCAATTGGACAAATGCCAATTGGGTAGCAGACACGCCGCGCCGCGGTTATTTTTATTATTATAATTATTTATTGTATTTACGTCTGTGAGTGAAAAACGTTTAGTATTACTTAATCTCGCAAATGACTGATGCGGTAATTCAGAAATAGAAATTTCAATTATCGCACATTTTGTTCGAGCCGCTAGAATATGTACGTTGTTTCTCATCTCTTTTTCTTCGCCCTTCAGTCGGCTGTCAGATCGAAAAAATATGTGCGAATAGGAATTTAATACGAATGGGTCTCGTGTGAACATGCATGTCTAATAACCCTAATAGGCGTGACAAAAAACTGACAACCAAACTGGGATCCTTTGTTTAATGCTCCTTAGCACGCAATATTTCCATAAATCTGAAGTCGACTCATGTTGGGGTTAAGGTAAATACCACTTAGGTGTGGCTAACTGATCAGAGTATTTTTGTTTTCAAATTTGATTGAAAACAGACGTGCCACGTGGGGACTTTTTAGAAAATTGGTTAAGTGTGAGTGTTTGAGGGGCTAAAGATTACAATTAAATTCTAGAGTGACATGCAAGAGTTATGTCAACATGGTAAGAGGTCACAATTTGTTTCTTTTCATATTCAAAGCACTGACAGCTATCAGTTCAAGGTCAATATTGTGACAATCAGAAGCGCGTGACAAGTTTTCGGCAACCTTTCTATTGGTATTATTGTCGGGGCAGTGCAAATAGGTTAAGGACAACACTGAGTGAGGAAAATAATGAACGAAATATACCAATCAACTATCGGCGACTCGATAAAATAGTCGTTAAAAAGACTGTTCCCTAGTGCGGAATAACGAGCGTGACATTGACCTACATATTGTGCGCTTAACATTAATCGATGTGCAGAAAGGAAGAGGATGTCAGGAAATAAAAAATATGCATTCTGTTATTTAAACAAAATGTGGTTGTAATTCATTTATTCTTTAAATCGAAAAATTCAATTAATATTGCATTTAAATGAAAAAGGATTTGCAAGCATTCATAGAAGTTGTCAGATCTGTGGTGGGTTTCAAGTGCAAACGCAATTGACTTTTGAAGCCATTGTGAATTGGGCTGAGTTCATAATTGCAGCATAATGAATACAAACACTGCCACAAGTTTGCATTGTCAAACAACTATTTTGCTGTCTTTCAGAAATGTATCATGTTGTTGGTGCAAAAAGTGTTTGATTGACGTTTAATCGCAGATTTTGCCAAACAACAGATTATGCAGAATGTCTTAGCAAAATCTGTAATACTAAGTTTGATTATTGATACAATAAATCGATCAACTCTTGGAAATATTAACGAAACGGAAGAATATATGAAACATAAGGGCGATGCTTTTAAATGAAATGAAATAAATAAAAGGCATGTTCCAGAAAACAGAAATTGCTTTTTGACCATCGTTAACCCAAACACAGCTGAATGGCCAAAAGATCCATCAATCCCATAATTTTGCTAAATACTTCAGAGTTTACTTCGAGGAGCTCGGTCATATGCCTTTCCCAAATTTACAAAACAGCTTGAGTGAAAGCTCGTCGATTTTACTTCTGCCGGGATGAAAGCTGCAATATTCATCCCCATCCTGGGCTAGACCACAGCTCTATAACGCGCCTCCAAAACCATAGCGTAGACCCGGGGAAACTTAAAAGAGATATCTCTCTCTAGTTGGAGCAGTCTCTCTTTTTAAAACGGCGGACAATCACCTCAGTTTGCCGATCGCCAAGTGGGTCGGGGCGATATAATTAAATAAAAAGAATTGAAAGACAAGACATGTTCCAAAAAACAGAAATTTCTTAAAGTAATAAGAATTTTCGGATAATTTTTCCAGGAATCATTTTCGCGTGAAGACGTCCATCACTCAGGATGTACAAATAATATAAAATGAATCGTTGGTGACTCTTCAAATTATATACAAATACAGAAAAGTTTATTGCCAACGAGCACTCTCAATATTCCCGCAATCCTGCAACAAAAGAAACTTGATCGCAGTTTGAGTGTTACTTTGCTTTATGAACGCAGTTACCGACTGCTGTCATGCATCGGTAATGCAGTTTTTAAAACATTTTTTTAGAGCTGAAAGAGTTGGCGTAGTTTAGCATTTATGAACTCACCCCTGGTCTACACTTGAATATTTAAAGTGTACACCACGATGAAAAATTTAAACTTCTATAACTTCTATAACTTCTATACCGTTTGATGAATTTTGTATTGGGTGGCTAGAGGAGCCAGCAAATAAACAGTCAGAGAGCAACATTTGTACTTTCCTCAAATTGCAATATTCAAACAGTCTGTACAATCTGCATATGTAGTCTTAGATCCAGCGAGATTCTAAAAAGCACCAAAAGTAGTCCCCTCATTCCCTAAAGTACATAACCTTAGGGAACTTATTTATTTCCCCAAAATTAAGAGCTCTTCGATCTCTTCGTGAAGTTAACCCAAAACTTTGTCAGAATTGTTCCTTTTGAATATGACAAGTACCTATATACACATGACAATTGTTGACCAGAACTCGGTAACAGTGGAAATGTTTTCTGAACTACAACCTCACTTAGTAGCTTTTAGTTGATTATCTACACGCCTATGGATATGTCTTTCCTTTCGTGACTATCTGGTTCATACACGATAGGAGACTAGAGTGTGAAGTTGTTTGTCAAGTGGTTGATTTACACGTAAATTGAATTAATGAGTACAAACAGTTCCTGCTTTAAAGAACTGGCCCTCAATAAAAATGCCTCTTCTATTATTGCGAATGTTGGCTAGTTGTCTTCAGTAGACCACTTGTTGGACATGTTCTTTGTCCATTGATATACAAAACCAGCTGCCACATAATTGGAACCGCATATGGCAGGCTAGTCTCTGTCGTAGTTAAATAGTTTCCACCAACAATTGATAGTCAGCTGGATTCAGAATAATGCCACTCAAAACCAATGCTAAGTTAATGCTACGTTGCCACCGAACGAAGTCGCAAGGTTTCGTCTATATTCTCTAACCTACCAGATTTCGCCATACATTGTCCAGGTATGGAAACCTCGCAGTTTCCGCGAAATTGAGTTGCAACCCGCTTGAATTCATCCAAGCGTGAGAGGTTGTCTAACAAAACAAGCCTACAGAGTGAACTTCAGTTTATTTTCATTTTCTGGGGTTCTAACACTATTATTTCCTATCAACATACAGAAGCTGTAGCAGCCATTTAATAATTGAGATCGAGTGACTTAAAAATTGGGTGCGAAACCACTTCAAACTTGGTGGGAACGGCCTATTGAGGTTTAAAAAAAAGTTCACCCGAATCTCAAGCTTTCGGTTCGGTGAGAACGTATCATATGTGTCCCAAATGTAGCACAGCCTTAACATTTTTTTAATAGAACAGTCAGTGATCAACGCGTTAAGCAAGAATTATGTCTTGAAAAGCAAGAAACAACGATAAACTCACTTAAACTGTTGAAAAAAATTCCTGCTGTTTTAAACAGCTCTATTTTAAATATGGACCTGGGTGCTCTGGAGAGAGCATGCGCATTCAACTTATTTATTGCACTCCACATCAAGTTGACCAAAAAGCAATTGGCAAGACTTATCTAAAAATTATAATTAAATATCCTCCACGTGCACTACACCAGAAATAATTTAAAAAAGAGATTCATTCTCTCTAACCCCTAAACATGTACATATATCGTTATATCGTTCTCTGAAACCCAATTCGTGAATAATCAACAACAATTCCTGAATGACTGTCAAAAATTCTTTTCAATTCGTCGATGGACAAAGGGACAATCAGCTGTGAGGTCGGCTATCTCTCTAATACTTGATTTCTGCTCTACACCATCTGTTGACCAAGACTGAACACCTTACAACGGCCAACAATATGTGCTAATGAAATTAATGTTTGCTTATTCTGTTGTGAGATACTGTGGTGGACCTTATGAAAACATGGTTCATATTTGCACCACTTACTCTGCATGCTTTTTCAACCATATAATTTCAATTATCGACTGTTTCGTAATGGCAGGTTGATTTTTTGTTTACATACTTACCATATTTTCATGAGTAAATTTACGAGTATTTACTCTAGAGGTCGTCTTCTGGTTCAATGGGCTAGATTAGATTAAATTAAGTTGTAGTGATTGCAACGGTGGTTAATTATATGGTTGAGGGGTCCCTTGAAATGTCAAAGAGACTAGTACTTGTTCCCTGTCCAAGAACAATAAATTAAAACAGAACTTTCAGCATCCAAGGGCTTTCAAGATCCCGGAAATAGCACGCTTTCAACTGTCGGGAATTGTCGAAAGCGCCCTTAGAGCGAAAGAAATAGTTTTATGTGCTTTCTTGGACATTGAAGGAGCATTTGACAACACATAGACGGATGCAATTATTCGAGCTCTTTCCAAGAGAGAGATCACCGGAGACTCACACATTAGGAAGCATAATAAAAGTCAACACGACAAGAGGATGTCCGCAAGGAGGAGTCTTATCTCCTCTCATGTGGAGCCTAGTTTTGGACAGGCTTTAGAGGTACTGAGAAACCATGGGATCAGATATCAGGCATACGCTGCAAGATGGAAGAGACCCTAAGTGACATCATCAAATGGTGACAAATGATAACTAATGAATGGCAATGGAAAACAACCATAGTATCCTTCCCAAAAAAAAAATGGAGCGACTGAAACCAATAAGTTTGTCGGACTGGCTCCAGCAAACGAAGTTAAATATTTACGAGTAATCTTGGACAGCAAACTCATCTGGAAAAGCACACAGACGATGTAATCAAGAAAGCGCCCCGTGCTTTACGCTCTATCGAATTATCTTAAGATACATGTTAAAGCTATTGTCATACAAACAATTATATAAAGTGCAATAGCAATAGAACAACCCTGATCAGCGCAAGAGAGATATTCAACAAAGTTCAAAGGTTGAAATGCTTCTGTCCTATAGGGGCTATGAGAACCTGCCAAACTGCTGCCATGGATATGCTTTTGGAGCTGACTCCCTTGCGCTAAGTGGTTGCAGAATGTGCAAACAAAACAATTATGAGGATGACAAAAGAAGAGAAAGGAAAATACAGGTGCATTACATCGTGACAATTCGATACTCTTGGCCATTCCGAAGGATGACGCGATTAGGAAATTAAATTTCCAAAAGAAGTTTACCTAAGCTCGGCAGCGGTAAAAAGGTGTAAAGATGGATGGGACAGGGGCAGGAGTATTTGGAACCCGGACGAAGTACTACGAACCCAAACGCACGAGTATCTCTGAAGTAGACACCGACTGCGACATAGCAATAATAATAATGTCGGACAGTCGTGACACTATCTTGCCACCAGACTCTTATACCTTCAAATCCAAGCTTGTGTGGGGATACCCACAGAAGCTTTAAGTGTTGAGCAGGAGAAACAGAGTAAAACCTTGTTGGATACCTGGCCATACAGGGATAGAAGGCAATAAAATGCCCGACTCCCTCGCTAGGAAAGGACAATCGAAACCTCTTAAAGGCTCCGAACCATTCTGCGGTGTGGGAAAAAACATTAGTGAAGAATTTAGAGAACTAGAAAGAAGGAACCTTGCCGACAACGCTCAAGACATGAAGTAGGCCACGAAACTCTTGGGCCAACATAACCGTAAGATCTTTGAGGTATGTATCAAGATGAGCAAGACCAACGTATCCTAACAGAAAACAGACAACTGGAGACTCATGGAGCACCTAGGGAAACAAGGAGTATCAGAAGAAGGTACATGCAGAATCTACGGAGAATCTAATGAAATCCCAGAACACATTCGGAGTTAAGAATAGCTATTTGAGCTTAAGAATTTGCTGTTTAACGTCATATTCGATGTAATTAATTTTCAAATTTTTATCAATTAATTTTCAAATTTGATGGAATAAGCGTGAGACAATTTTGCGTGACGCCATATATAAGGTGAACTCGGACCTTAATTAAAGGAATAATTACTTACTTGGTATGTACTACTTTCCTCAGATGTGGATGGTTTCCGAATGGTGAATATTCTTCTTCGTGACGGGTACAACCTCTGTCCGTCACAACGAAGCCATGAACAAAACTGCCTGATACGTAATTACTAACTGACAAAATATAAATTTCGTTTCGTTTTCTAAATACAACAAGTGCTCAAGGTTAGAAAAAATCTAAATTATATTTTTCTTCTTTTACTTTCAGAAAATATATCAATTTAGGAATCATTGAAGAAGGCAGCTACGAGAAGGATGTCCTGTTCTACGTCAACATTGGGGATCCCCTGATCGCTGCAGGTAAACAGAATAATTTCAATTCTTCCTTTTATTCATTCAATAAAATTTTATATAATTCCAATATATTTAAAAATCAAATTCGATTACCTCCTTATCTAAAGAAAAAAAAATTATTCTTATATTTTGCTTCTAGTTTCTACCACAAATTTCAGTAAAAATTAAATTTTTATTAACTTTTCTTATGATAAAATACAAACAAATTTTCTAAATTAGAATTTTAAATATCTTACAATAATTTTCTTTGAGAAAAGAAAAAGTAAAAACAGAAAAAAAATTAAACACGACACAATCACATAAAAATTAAAGTAAATTTTTTTACCATAGAGTGCGACCAAAAAGTGCAAATATGATGTTGATTTAATAATAATTACCATTTTTTTATTTTTCTTAAATGTATTTAGTTCTGGTTTTCTTTAGTTTATAGATTGACTTTCCGTTTTTTTTTCATGACTACAGTAGATATTAAATTAACAAGCTATACATAAATATTTACATGATGTGATTGTGTTTTTACACGTGACTTACGTAGAAGTAGTTCGGTTTCTTGATTTCCCCCAGTCACTAATAAAATCCGTAGTCCGTAGATTTTCGTACATTGTTCGGTTTGTTTTTTCTTTTTTTAAATTATTCTTTACTTATTTACAATTTGTAATTTTAAGTTTGTTTTTAATTTTTATCACGATACATAGTATTATTACCAGGTAAGAAGATTTCAGGGTATAATAAATATTAATTATTTGCTTAAATTACGCCCGTTCGGACATTCAATTCATTGAAGCCTACGTAAGTGAAAGCCATACAGTTCGGTATGTAATTTAAATAGGTTAACGCCGATGGCGCTGAATATGACCAAAGAGGAAAACGAGATAATTATTTAAAAGCAATTAGCTAGGTAAATTAGCCACAAAAAGTTACCCAACTATGGCAAAATTATGCTCAGCAAGCAAATTAAATGGGACCCTTTCCCGCAGAAAGGGTGTCAAGTTCTAAAACTGAAAAGAAAATTTCATTGTGGAGAAGAGAGTTTGAGGCAAAGTGTGCATGCAGCGTTTTACGTTTGGTCATTTAAATTTTCCGTACATTTCGGAGATACGATTGCAGAGTGCTCATAAATTTGTCATTTGAACCGAGACATAGGCAAACTTCAAGAAATATCGGATGGTTTGTGGTTTCGTCAGCAACTACCAGTCAGATTATTCTTTAATCTTATTGTTGAAGTTATTTCAACCGAATTTATTATCTCTCTTGGAATATTTTAGTTCAGTTCGCGAGGATAGGTACGTAGGTAGTTGGCTGGCCTTAAAGCCGCGTGGCCGTGACTCACTGAGACCAACGTGTTGGGTGTATTGTGCCCCTAGTAGGGAAGGCTTTACTACCGTGAGACCTATCTATATGAATCTTAGGAGGATTTTCAGTTAAACACCGCTGAAGTCCTCAAGCTCTATGAAAAATTGCTTTTCGGGCATCTAGAGCTGGCGCTAGCAGAGCAAATATTGGATGGATTGTATTTCCTCTTCTTCTCTGCAGCTTCTGAGAAGTCATGAAGGGACTCAAACAACCGATCAATCATGTTGATATCTTCTTGTTTAATGTCGGTCATTATGTTGCATAAATTCTAAGATCAATCTTCTTGTGGAGCAATATTTCGCACGTTGAGCTTGCTAAGCACTGCCAGATTCCAACATGTCTCCCCCTGTACACGAGAGCGTTGATTTCACCATGGGACAAATTCACTTTCGCACTCGTACAGATACAAGAGTACTAAAAATGCTCGACGTGCAGCAATACGCTGGACCGGATGGTATTCCCCCAAGTACTTCTTCCTTGGCAAAACCGCTGCTTATGCTGTTTCATCAATCCCACTCTTCAGTTCTCTTTCCGAGCAGATGGTATACCTCACTTGTCCAGCTCGTCCCTTCGACACCCTCCTCGCACCGACCCATAGCACTTACGTCCCTTCTTTCTAAGTTCATGGAAACGCTGATGGATCGTCAGCTTTTGAAATATCTTGAATCGCGAAAGCTTCCTCATGACCGGGAGTACGGTTTCTACAACAAGAGGCTGACTGGTGATTTGATAGCTCATCTCACCGAAAACTGGAACCAATCTTTGCACAATGCAGGTGAAAGCAAGATATTTCTAAGGCTTTTAATTTGTTTCTAAGGCTTCAAATTGTTTTAGATGGGTTCAAGCCTGAATTAATGCTAGGGTTCCTCAAGGCTCCATTCTGCCTCCGACACTTTTTCTCATTTTTATAAATGACCACTTGTCTGCTACTTCTAATCCAATTCATTCGCTGATGACAGCAGAGCTTTTCATATTCATTCCAAGACTCACGACCCCGCTCTTAGACTGCAGTCTTACAACGGTAGCGTATGTTACACATAGTCTCCATTGGACATGAACCATGCACGGTTCATGAACATGTTATGAAAATATCTAGTGGAGGCATATAAATCATTTTCCACAGATGCATCGTGGCATGAAGTCTGTTCAAAAGTTGGACATGAGATATATATATACGTGCAAAATATTGTTTGAATGCAGTGGTGAAAAATGAGAGGAAAATGCAGTAGAAGCATTAGTGAATGTAAATTCTTGGCAATAATTTTAGTGAGATCCACAAGCTTGAGTACGATCCTCATATATGGTCTAGTGCCCCCCAGACCACCCTGCACCTACTTTATACGATCCAAAAGTGAGCGATTAAATTTATAGGAGGCAGCAGAATCACAGAGTCATTAGAATAGTGCATGTTTCAAATCTATCTTAAAAAAATGACTGATTGAGCTCGCCAATTGCATTCCTCGTCCCCATGATTTCCCCCGCAATACTCGTCTTATCAGTTTACTCTTATGCCTATTTCGGGCGCAAAGGTAAATTTAGACACTCCTTTTTCAGTGGCACTACACGAATATGGAATGCTCTTCCCAGCCAAATATTTCCCACTGACTATAATCCGTAGATGATATCCATTGAAACACAAAGAAGCGTAAGTGACTTTTACAAGACCAATGTGCACTGGTACCTGCCTCCCCCTTTTCCCTCTATACTTTAGGCATGTTGCGTGTGTCTTGCCAATACCCTTAAGTGCCATGGTTAAGGGTATTGGCAAGCCCTTGATTGTGCCCAAATTATAAAAAATGCCGTGGTGATCTGGCTCATCGCCTCGGTTTATAGTTTTTTCCATGTCGATCGGAGATTCTTCCAGCTCCGCAAAGTTTTTCGCGACTGTACGTATTTCCATTTCCTTGGATTCCAGTATGCCCGGTTCACAGAAGAGGCTCACCGAATTCACCAAAATATCTCATTTACGCTCTGTCTGTATAATACGGCTTCGATGTCAGAATGTCCCATCCTATGTCCTTTACTTACGCTTGGCGATCAGAGAAAATGGTGATCGATTTACCAGCTACATTGTGGTTTCTAAACCGGGGTGCCGCCTCTAGTATCACAGAAACTACGGCTTGAAACCCGATGCAGTCATCCTTTAGTGACATGCATTTTTCGAACAAGTCACAGAATACTTCAGCGCCTGTACCCTCGCTGGTCTTTGGGCCATCAGTCTATAAGGCGATCTCCCCTTCTGCTATTACCTGATTAATGATGAAAACTTGAGTTGGTGGTAGGTAGTCTTCGTCACGACTGCTGGCAATTTACTAGCAATTTTTTTTTATAAAGAACTACAGTCCTATAAGGATAGGATGCTATAACTGCCATAACGTCTGACGCCATGCCCCAAATGAAAATTCGATTCAAGCTACATTTCAATTCACGTCACCATTTTGTGGTTCCCTTCCTTTGACTTTAATAGATGTTTTTTTTTGTAGATAGGCTCATCGGTTTTTAATCTGTATTCTGAAATTTTCTATTCTCAGGCGAAGTTATAAAATACAAAAGACTCATAATAACAGCCTACTCAATTCTTGGAAAAGAAAAGTAAACACAAAGCATCAATCAAAACAAAAAAAAAGTTCGTGAAATTGCTAAACAATGGAAAATTAAACAAATGAAATGTCCGAGCGGGTTTAGGCAAATAAAAGCAAAAACATAACAAATTAGTGATAATAGAATATGTAGATATAAAAATAGGTAAAACCGTTAAATCATCTTATTCACTTTAACAAAACACAACGTTAAATACTCTTAATAACATAGCACATAATCACACTTAGGGTAGGTATTTTAGTTGAAAAGGAAACAAAATAAAAGACAATAGTTAACGTGCACAAATGATGTTCACGCTTCTTCAATAGCAGATCCCTTTGAAGTCACTTGTGTCTAATTAACGTTGCTCAGATGTGCTTTAACGCTTCGATTATATTTTTTATTCTTTCCTAGAAATAACTTTTCAGTTACGATACCATTTTTTTCGTATTCCGTGATGGCAATTATTTGAGCACAGAAAAAAAAAATACTATATTTACAAATACTCAATTTTCAAACAAAACAATTCCTATAAACAAACTTTTAAACCCACAGACGCGACTAAAAAATCGGATCCATTTCAATTTTTGACTAAATACTTCGGTACGTAATGTTTAAAGCAAACACAAAAACAAAACAAAAATAAATATATATATATCAATTAAAATGTGTCGTATTTGTGTGTTTACGTATACTCACTTATACACGTCCAAGAGGGAGGCCACTCACTCACTCGAAATATATAAATACATCTATTCAATAATTTTGTTTACATATTATATTGTTTTCCGTTTCAAAAACAAAAATTAACACCAGTAAGGGTTATATTTAATGTATTCGTTTATGGGAACAATTGAATATATTGCTTTCAATGTGTAATCGTTTATCATTTTTATGTCTTATATATCATTCCATTAATTCTCTTATTTTTATATGTACACTCACGTTTAATATTCTTATCAAATTTGGTTGTATTTTTACGGTATTTATCTTCTTTTCCATTATATTCTATTGCATTGCGCTTTTTCGTCTCTGTCAATAAAAAAAAACACAAAAACAAAAATATATATCTACTCAATCCTTGCTTTGAAATGAATCATTTAAATTCTCTAAGAAGTAAACAAAAAATCAAAATTTTCTTCAAAACAAAAAAAAAACATTTAATTTTTTAACTGAAATTTAACATTTTTGGAACATTTTCGGACTGTGAATGCTTGTTGCGCTTGTTTCACTATGGGCTTCCAACTATACTCGTATACATATAATAAATAATCATCGTAATGGTTTAATATTATTGATCTCTATCTATCTGTGTTTGGCACCTATGTAATAAATTGCGTCTCGATCGTACGAACATAATTTGTATATTTTTAAACAATATCACAATAAAAAATATACACATGTGTATATATTAAAACCAAAACGCAATTCCCCATCTACGCTTCTATTACGAATAAATTTGTAAGTAAACTTCATCGAAAGAAACAATTATCTGTTTTTTTTTTATTAATTAGAGTTTATTTTTTTAATTGTTCCATAGTGTATTGATACGTTTCATAATCAGACATTTTTTGTACACTCATTTAAAATGAAAAAATAAACGTCATCAAAATTCATCAACAAATTAGCATTAACATTAACTCTGAAGCATTGTTTAATGTTGTTGGCTTTATTTATTTTTTTGTTTAACTCATTCAACTAATATTTTCATCGTCGTTGTGGTTTTTAGTTGGGACCTATGTAAACTATTTTATGTTAAGCGAAAATCGTATTCTATTGTATGATTGATGAAGACAAAGGTTCATGTGTAGGTATCCAACTGAATGCAATACATTGATTTATATTGTGTCAAAAAAGGTAAAACAAAAGACTATTGGTTGCATTATCTATTATATATTATATGTATGTCTTTTTTCTAATTCTAAAGCTTTTATTTGTTGCAAGTTATATCATAAATTATGCGAATTCAATCTGAATAAAGTGGGGAATTGGGTACGAAAATATGCACAAATTACACATACTCCCATCCCAAATATAAATGTCGTTTATTTTATTTACGACATCCTTAAATTATTACAGTCAACGCGAGACATATTAATGCTTACAGTGTAAAATAAATCAACAATTACACTTAATTATAAATCTAGGCATAAATGACTCGATTGTAGAAGGTAATCTGAAAAATATGTAGGTGTCCCCGTTCAACTGTTCAAATTCAAGTACTTATGCGATGACTTTTGTAAATAAAAACGTCGTACGCAAGACATTTTGTTTTCAATTTGAGGTTATTGATTTCCACTACAAACTCCGTCAGAGTACCACTTTGCAGAAATGATTAATTTGCGTTGGGTATATAAACTAAGCATTTTTCCGTCCAATAGTTGCTTCCAAGAAATCTGGGACATAGAGAGACTTTATCCTTGATTTGATTTGAATGTCCTGATTTTTCCTTATTTGGGACATATGTACAGGATGAGTCAAATACAAGTTTCGTTTTAAAAATGCAATAAATTTAACCAAATTGAATTTTTTTCCGTGTATAATGGTTTTATTAATCCATCCATAAGAAGACTGGATGACGCAGTTGGTTGAGTGCTTGCCCCTAGCTAAGGGGGTTCCCGGATCGAATCCCAGTGACAGCAAAGTTAATACTCTGGTTTTCAAATAACGGCACATCAGTCAGAACAAACATTCCTATCAATTGTGAAATACAACATCGTTCAAGTGTTGCCTCGGCTGCCTTCGCTGTAGCGGATTGCTGGGATGATATTGGCCTTAAGTGCTTGAATCGTTTCCAGATTGTTGGCATAACATCGATCTTTCAAGGTTTTCCACAAAAAATGTCCAAAGAGGTCGTAGCTCCTAGGCGGCCAACTGACATCGCCAAGACGGCTGCTAACACGATTTCGGAATTTAGTGCGCAAAAGATCGACTGTAGCATGGGCTGTTGTGGCATCGCGCCATCCTACATGAACCAGAGGTCTTCCAAATCCATGTCTTCTTTTCACTAAATAAAAAGTCGTGGGCGGACTAGCCCACGTGGCTCTGAAACGCCCACCAAACAAGGATACCCGCCTCACGGATATTTTGTACAAACTTGCGTAAGGCAGTCACGAAGGTTGATTGATTTCGGTCAAAACCTCTTTTCAAAAAAACACACTCTATGGGCTACACAGCACTCATTTTGGAAATAAGTTTTCAATATTTCCCAAAGTAGTTCAAGCGTTGGTATGATACTGCCTTTCTGTCAAGATTTCGAGCGGGCAACTGCTGTGTCAAGATAACCTAAGATAAAAAAACACTAGATACTTCGCCACCCTGTATGTTAAAGTTTCAGGGTTTCATAGAATTTGTTTGAGCTGATTAGCTTAGAATAAAGGGATTTCTTCTAATTCACTTTTTATAACACCAAAAATCCTGTCCAATTATCACGATCTGTGACGAGTTTCGCATCCGTGGCCGTTTTCCACTCCACGGTGCGTCAGACGCGGGAGTCCTCTTATGTATTCTTCAGAGGTTCGGACTTGATGACTAGTTGTTAATGCGCTAAGTTGTCCATGCACTCTACATTGCCCAGGTACCTTTGGCGTTTGATATGTAGGCACCTGGCTAGGCCCATGTCGTGTTTTTTCTACCCTAAATGTCAGCATGGCAACCAGGACCAACGCAGTATTTTCATCTCGAAGTGACCAAGGGTTTCTTCACCCACTTTTGAGATTAGTTAGTTAAAAAACTTTGTCAGTCCCTTCCACACGTGAGAGAACAATAGCACGCTCCTCACGAGTGATTTCTGTAGAAGCTAATGCCTGACCCTCTACCGGTTGTAGCGCCAACAATATGATTGTTATTATTAAAACAAATTTGTGTAGGTATAGTCATTTGCACAAACATTTTTTTCAATTGCTGTCGATGTCATATTAAAATATCCATAATAACCGATTGATAGTAATTAATGACCATCAAGTCCTCTTGTTCCATAAAATGTTCATAAGTGGTGAGTAATTTTTGCATATTTTCCACCCTATTCAACAGAACGCAGATTGAACGTGTGATCAAATAAAATTTGAAAAATTTTAAATATTAACTAAGATACCATTTCTGGGAAAAAAAAACTCTGAACTTAATTGGACACGAAAGCACAGCGCTCTTTATATAGCTATGTGCATCCGTACGAGTGTACATGATTTAAGTATGCACTAGCTTTGTTTAAGACTCGCAGCGATATTCGCTTAATTTCTGCACACATGTAGGATTATGTTTGTCAGAAATTGCTTAACCACGTGCCGAAAATACACAAATGATTCGATTCTCAAAAACCACTTGAAGCTTCAAGTAGTTTTCGCATAGCTGGTGAAATTTAATTCAATTCAATTTAATAGTGCACTTAATTCAGGTTAGTGTATGCAAATGAAGTTAAAACTCTTGCTGGTTCGTACGAATCGTCGAAGGACCGCTGTGCAAGAAACATGCAAAGGAATGACCACATACACATGAAACTCAATAAGAGAGCTTCTTTCAATTTATTTACTTGCCTTCGGTTAAAATTTGTATGCTATTTCCATAAATGCTATACTTTTTAGTTATTATTTTCTATGAATTCGTTGTTTTCCAAGACCTGTCATTCTCAGAAAAATCTACTGAAATAGAAATGGCGGTCCTAATGTAGGTTGTTTGGTCTACGGATGCCCTTGCGGCCAACAGCAGCGACTCGCAGACCGTTGACAGATTTTCACTGTTAGATTTTATTTTTCTGAAACCAATTAGATCCGAATCGTCACATTTCTGACTTAAGCTCGTTTTAAAAAAAAATCAATTATTTGGGAATTAAAAAACAAATGGTATCCTTCAATCGAACACAATATTGAAACTAGAAATCTTATGAATCAACATATTCGCTGTGGACAGTACAAACTCGACGCAACATTCGATTTGCGCAACTCCTCGACTTTCGGAACACAAGAATCATCGCATTGGTTGACTTTATGAAGTGCCCCATACACACAACACATGTGACAGTTACGTGTGCACGGACTAGCCCACACACAGGACACATATGAGCATACTGACACGAGTGTGCACACAAGTGTCGTGTATGTGGGGCGTTTAAGTGCAACTTTTACAAAAGATACCTCGACTAGTGAAACTTCTTGTGTTTAATTGTTTCAGCCTCTGTCTGTAAATTAATTTGTGACCGTTTACTTGTTACTGTCGTTATTTTACAGTTACATTCCATCGATCCTGACGGATAAGTTTGCATGTGTGTGCACCCAATTTTGTTTATAAGTGTGTGTGTTCCTTCAGACGAACTGTATCATCATTAGTTCGGGAAATGCGTTAAACAACGGTGTCACAAAAAAATGATATATTAAAAAGAGAAGAAGAAGTGAAATCTTATCCCAAGTGGATAAAGGTCTGCCGGTGAACCAACTTTATTTAAAATGTAATGTCCACAAGTCCACAATTGGCAGAATAAAGGTAAAAAGAAGCGCTTTGAGACCGTTTGTGTCTAGAGCTGAATCTGGACCAGAAACGCGTTACATTTAAGACTTCAGCTATATATGGACCGAAAGCAAAGACCCTTAAAAATATTCCAATTTCTAATGTCATTATTAAAATAATGGCAGTCCAATTGCACAGCAAAATAGGGGAAAAACATAATTTAATGCCAGCAAAAAAATTTAAAAAGTTTATAAAGTCGGCGCAACAACCTCAGTTAATGCAACTGCCCTGATTTCTATTAGTTGCGTAAATCAAGTTTATACTGCATTTTGTTAGAATTTTCCGGTAATGTTATTTAAAACGCAGAATTTCATTAAAAATGCAGACACGATGTTAACGCATGTGAATCTCAGGAGGTTCTTAGCTCGCTCCTATTTAAAAACTTTCAGCCCCCTTGTCCTAGACTCGTAATGCAAATGTCGAACTAATTCCATTTGATTTTCCTCTGTGTTACATCTAATATGGTGAGGGTTTCCAATACGCAATCCATGTGTACCAATGACACAGTGCACGGCTTAGACACGACTTCGTTGTTAATCTGCTCTCTAAATTCAAGCACTGTTTATTTATTTAGTTCTCTTCAAGATTTCATCCTCTACTTCCTTGCTTACAGAGAAAAGAAGATTGTAAGTATGCCATCGCCAGACAATGATAAAGAAAGAACTAGTGGCAAGTTTATGTTTGATCTCCATCCTGACGTAGATGATGTTCTTCACTACCAAGCCAACTTAACTACTTCGAAGTGATAGATCGAGACCTTATGACCAGGTCGCCAATGGTGTGATTCTCTTTTCATATTTAGCCATTTGATTGGAGGCGTGTATCAGTAATTGTATGGATTTTTGTAAGCTCGATTTTCTGAGGCTTGCCAGTGCATTAACTAATTCCTCTTTCTCTTTACTTGGCGCTACAGTCAACCAACAAGCCTCTTCAGCGAGCGCGGACCATGTTTGAGGTTTTCTTCAACTAAGCGCTCGACCTTAAATATAAGTTGTCCATACGCTCTACATCGCCCAGCCGACTTGGGCGTTAGGCACGTAGACGC
The DNA here is from genome assembly GCA_964034865.1 of Eristalis intricaria. Taxonomy (NCBI): domain Eukaryota; kingdom Metazoa; phylum Arthropoda; class Insecta; order Diptera; family Syrphidae; genus Eristalis; species Eristalis intricaria. The sequence continues at coordinate 162,904,254 of OZ035873.1, forward strand.
CTGGCTAGGCTCATGTCGCTGTACCCCAGATTTTGGTTGAATCTTCTCCTCCAATATCGTCTATCAATAGGAGCAGGATCAACCACTTTTAAGATTGTCCATACCTCGGCACCTTACTGCAGGACTGGGATCATCAGTGTATCAAAGTTAGAGAGAAGGCTCTGTTACAAAATATCCTCTTGAACACCAAACAGAAGTTGGCACAAGTTACTCTGCGTTTGAACTCTGTACTAATCGGTCGGAGTTTTTGACTAACTCGAAGCTGTAGCTGACCATTGTGTGACGGTCCAAGACGTCGATGTTGAATGTCCTTTTTTTTGAGAAAAGCATTCACGTTTTATCCTAATTCACAGCCAAACACATATAAGTCGCTTCTCAACACCACCAAACGCTTCATTGCAGCCTAACTGTGCTCTGCCATTAACGTCTATGTCATCCGAATATTCCGAATAATAATAGTTGCAAGGTCTTCTGGAAGATCGTGCCTCTAGTTTTGACTTGTGAGTTCTTACCAATCTTCTCCAGGATGATGTTGAAGAAGTCTCATAACATCGCGTCGCCTTGTCTAAATCCTTTTATCACATTTAATGTTTTGGGGAATTCGTTACCTACCTTGATGGGTGACTGAGAATTCCCCATCCTCATCCTGCACAACCTAAATACTTTGGCAGGAATGCCAGAACTTGACAACTTGTGTATAGTTCTCCTCTATGCACACTGGCATATGCGGCCCTTAAATCGGTGGTATCGACTTGATCTTCCTCTTTTCCAGGACACTACTGCAAAGAGTGAATATCTGAGAAAAACAGGGCACACAAAAAAGATGTTTTTAGGGTTGTTAAAGACAATTATCTCTCCAATTTTTTGGGTTGTTGACACATGGCACTATGTAAACAGTGTACACATGACAGTGTCAGATTTTACTGAATAAAACGACCCTACCCTTTATGATTTGTCTTTAATTCAACCGTCCATCCTCAGTTTGAGGTATCTCTCTGGTGTACAACAGAAATAATGTAGGACCAAGGACAATCCCTTGCAGTGTCTAACTGAATCAACCGGTATCATGTTTCATTTGTAAAAATGTCCTCTAAAGCTAAATAGTTCAAATGCATATTATTATTTTATAAATATCGACCATCAAAATTATAAATAAGAATATAGTTTAGGAAAATGTAAATTATCCTTTTATCATATCCGACGTACGTCTTTGCTTACTTCAAACATTGCGTATATGCATTGAGTAAGTCTATTTATCTTAAGAGAGTAGCTATTAAGGATCTTGTGTAAATTAAAAAAAAAAAAGTAATTTCTCCCCTTAAGCTTTAGAATTTGTTCGTAGTCAATCGCTCTCCAATCCAATGTAGTCTGTGTCTTCCGAAACCCAAAAAACCTGTACTTTCAATGTGTAAACGATCACTGATCTTGTATTGGTTTTGCTTAAAGTCTGTATTCTATGAAGTATTTTCATTAAGTCATCGATGAAATATGTTCGCATGCTCTTCCCAATTAAAACACAAAACTCATCTCTATATGTCTCTTTATGTGGTTTGGTTGACTCTTGTTTGCTGGCTTGAAACATAAGCGCTGTTATTTGTAATTTGTACCGCTTAAAGCAACACGCATTCTAAAACAGCACACGAATAAAATTTCATTTAAATAAAAACAAAAAAATAACACAATTGGGATTCAGAACTCCAGAATAAGGATCCATCCCATCACACACGCTTCTGGCATTAGAGCAACTCACGGCGTTTTGTTTTTTTTTTTTTTTTTTAATTTTTTGTTTAATTATGCAATCACATGTTTTCCTTTTCTTTTGCAAATTTTGATAAAATTCCAGTTTTACATGGGTTTCTAATTTTCGTTTGTTTTTTTCTCTTAATTTTAAACAATTTGATTTTCTTCCTTGAAAAATCAAAAAATAAAAAAATTCGCAATCGCTGACACATCAATATGAAGATGATGAATTGGCAGGACTTATTCAGCAGGCTGAAGCCAAAGCACCCGAGGAACTGACAGAAGAAGACAAATTAGCTCTACTAGGACGTCCGAAAGCCGGAGACGTTGTACGTGCACAATTGCGAATTAAAGAAAGTAAGGAGTTCAAGGTAAGACAAAATTACGTTTGCATTTCGACAACAAAAACTCATTTAAATAACATAACTCTTTGTTGCTTTGTTAAGATGTCGATTTAAAAAATCTTTTAATATTTTACTAAAGGTATTAGTAAATATGTGGAATGATCGCAAAAGGGTGAGCTATTTGAAAAGGACATTCGTTCATTCCTTTTAAATGGTGTTTGTTACTGAACAGTTATGTTGTGAAACAATTTTTGCACAGTGGTCATCATTGTCGTTTTTTTTTACTTTTTACAAGTAAAGGGTGTATTTTTTTTGAGGCTTACACATTCAATGTGGAATAAAATAATTGATGCTAATCTTAATGCCAAGGGGTTTAGTTTTATTTAAAAGATAATTTTATGCCACTAGTGTCGGAATATAATCTTGGTCTTATGAGCGCCATGGTTAGCATGTAAGGTCTAAATTTCACTACTTTGGGAGCAACTGGGGCCGTATATTTGCAATAAAACGGCGAATGATGACTTTCAAAACGTAAAAATTTGTTGTTGGTTTATCTGCTCAGACCATTGCCTTCACATACCTTCAAAGAAAATAATCTAAATATGAGAGATCGTAGGATTGTCGTGTTCCGACTAAATTGCTTAGATATACGATGATGTCGACCATAAAGAGGATGTATTTCATAAAAGTTTGGACCATTTGCCCACGTTCTTCTGGCGTAAGCCTGTCCAACTGCCAGCTTTAAAACAAAACCCCCAAAAAAAAAAGAAAAAAAAAAAACACCCTTTACTTTGTAGAACCCAATGGATCAGGATGGGGTCGGGTTGGTTTAAAGCGTGAAATATTTGGTTACGGTTCAATACACATTTTTAAAGCACTTTCATAGGCATTCACATCACAAAGTCACAGCTTAAGGCAGCAGCATAATATGCTCAAGAAAAAAAATTAATTTTATGAAAAAGTTTAAGGCTTTGTTATTTGAAAGAAGGTTTAAACATCAGATAAATATTACAAACTAATTGCAATAAAAGAGGACCACCAGTTTCGAAGTTTAAGTGTTAAAAAAAATTACAGTCACTCAGAGAAGTAAGTAGACAGCATAAAGTAGTGTGTGTTCTCAACAAAAAAAACTATTTCTAATAAAAGAAATTTTAAATGAAATTTTCAATAGTAATTACTACTATATTTAAATCAAAAAATATATGAGCATATCCCAAAAATTCTAGGCACATTACAGAAGAAGAACACAGACAACTTTATGCTGCCTATTTACATTTGTGTGTGATTGTACGTCTGCATAGGTTAAACTGCGACACGCCAATGCATGCCAATTTTGTTTCACGTGTGTTAGAACAGATTGATTTTTGTTTTTGTAGTTTTTGATGATTTTTTGGTATGTATTCAGGAAACCGACTTCATATTGTGATTAACATTTCAACTATTTTCAACTCCACATCTCTAATATAAAGTGATATTTCGTACAAGTATAAAAGGGGATCTCTCCTTTGAACATGACGATACAAAATGAACCGGTTGCGCTCAACCTTCTAGGGATGGGTTCTTTGACGTGAAGGCTTCCTCGGATCTTAGAACTTCTTATTACATCGAGCTTTCAGCATCAGAGCATCAGTTGCCGTTAATTTGCCCTCATTCATTTTGTACGCTGTCCAACCGTATGTGAGCGCCAGACGTACAACTGCGGTGTAGAGCCTTTCTTTCAGCTTAGCGGGCATTTTTCGGTCACAGAATATGGTGACCGCCACTTAATCCACGCTCACACGATGATTAATATCGTCATCACAGGTTCCTTCACTATTGATCATAGATCCCAGATATTTGAACCTTTCACACTTGGGAACCACTATTCCATTCAAATAAATGTTTAGTATAGGCCTGAGTGGTTCGAGGAATGGGCAGTACAGATGCTCGACCTTTTTCTGCTAAATGCGCCACACATCAAGTTTGGCGAAGTTTGATCATCACTTTTGATGGCTCCATCGTCAGCAAAGAATAACTGATGGACTTTTGGGTCTCTCACTCCACGGTGACTCCGGCAGGACATCTTACGCTCATTCGTACATGATCACGAGGTGTATGCAGTTCCTCTTTTCCTTAGCGCTATCTATCTCAGACCTCTCCGTCGTCTATCAAGCGCCTTTTTCAAAATAAACACTATGCAGATCATTTAAAGGAACCCCGAAGTTTTTCCATTATGATCCTTGTACTTTGGATTGCATCTATTGTTGTTTATTTGCCTGACACAGACCCGCACTGGTCATCAGACAAACGTATTATTTTTCGAAACCTGCCATCTGAAACCGGCTCATTGATCTTCATGGTGTGTGACATCAGCTTGATAGACCGGTAATATGTCATAAGTTTGAAGATGAAATTTATGAGCCATTTGAACTCTATGTCTCCCAACTTTTGCCAGAACTCAGGTGGCATCTTGTTCGGACCTACCGCTCTTCGTTTTTTGAAGTATTTGACCGCCTTTTCAACTTCTTCGACTGTAACGCTGGGTACTTCATCATAGATCGGGCTCTTGTAAAGTATATGTCAGTGTGTGGTATTTATGTGTCTTCCATAAAAAGCTCACCTTAACAAACTTCGTTGAACGAATTCCCTTCCATTTTTAAAATATGAAGTTGTTTTGTCGAAGTTCATGGTTTGCCTGGTTCGTATCCGCAGCCGAAGATGTTATTTCCTCCAACTCGCAATACAGGCCCTCTGTACTCTGAGCTTGAATTTGGCGCACTTCTTCTTCGCGACACATTTGCAACGACTACAGATTTCAAGACGATCTGTTCTATCTCCATTGCTAGAGGAGCACTTTGACCAAGCTTTCAAGGCCGTTTTCTTTTCACTTATCACTGCTCTTGCTTCATCTGTCCACCGCCATGTTTCGTTTCCATGATGGCAATGCCTTTTTGAAACGCCGAGCTATGATTTGTTGCTCATGCAATATCACTCAATAAGGACATAAGGATGCACCTTTAGTCATTTCCTTTCTTCTTCCGTTGCTTTATCCTCTCGTCAAGATCTGGTTTTCGAACTCTATTCACATATTAAAATCCCTTCGTCCATATAAATGTATCCAAAACATTGTTTCAAGCATAAACTTTCCAATCCGCCGATTATACCCGCATTAGAGTACGGTCCTCAGGACCCTTTTCCTTCTCAGCGTCACACCACATTAAGCAGTGATAAACGATAATTCTCACATTTTATAAGAGCCCGCATAGTGCTGTTGACACGTCAAGTTTAATATTTCCCCCCTCGTTCATCTGTTGTCCTCACCACTTAACTATCAAACTCATTCTCACCCGCATAGAGGATTAAAACCAAACATCGCTATCCTTCGGCATGTACTTGTGCATGCAATAAAAACATTTAAAGTTTAAAATTTCAACCTCCCTCCCCACTTCCCTTCCTGAAAGTTTGCAGTGACATATCCAAGCATTCTGCCGTAACAATGGCATTGCGGGAGAATGGCCTTCTAGCACACATCAACCAGTTGAACACTCATGACACTTTCACACTTACACTCAAGGATACTTTCATTCAATAATGCTTTGGAGGTGATAGCTGTGGTGGTGTCAGCTTGAGTGTGTTTTTGAGCCAAAGCGGGCAGAGTAGGCGAAGGCTTTGTATATGATCACTTTGTAAGAACTTCATTTTGTTAATCAACAACAGTTAAGTCTTTAAGACCATGTGGGGGAGGAAGGGAGTAACCCAAAATGTTTTTACTTTAACACCTTTCACCTTTCTCACCTTCAAGAGCAAAAAGGGAATCATATTCCATTTCACAATCAGCAATCAAAAGTTTTGTTAAGGGATTTTGAATGAAATCTTTTCCATAATCCGATCTGGGATATCGGGTCCTTTACCCTTCAATGAAGACATTAACAATAAACGCTCTTGTGTACGTTTTTCATTTCTTTTTTTTATAGAATACTGTAGATAAACTTGTCCAGAGAGCTAATGCTTCGCTTCTTCTCGGAACCTCAAGTTGGAGAGAGCAATTCGCGGAGGCACTGACTGTCAGTCCGGGTAAGTGGACCTTTATCCTTTAACCAGCATTTAAAAGAAGGGATTGCTCATGAATACTTATGTGTAAACAGGTGACGACGACGAAGAAGGGGCTGAAGAGGGCGATGAGCCCACCCCAAGTTGCGGCGATTATATAATGCATTTTATTACAGTTTTCTGGAAACTACTTTTTGCATTCATCCCACCAACAGGTGAGCTTTGCCATGGAACCCGCTGATATGGCCAATAATCCAGGCGAAGTGGAGTTTAAAACGTTGCAGTTTAAGAAGTTGAAATTGTGTCCGGGATTATTGGCTTCCACCAGCAGTGGGTTGCTTTTAAAGTGTGCACAACTTTTGGGAACGTTTAGGGGCTAAATTGTCGGTTCTTGTTTTGCCTTGCAGATTATGCCGGAGGTTATTTATGCTTTGTCATATCTATAACGTGCATAGGCCTTGTGACAGCCGTTATTGGTGATGTAGCATCACACTTTGGCTGTACATTGGGAATCAAGGATGCAGTCACTGCCATATGCTTTGTTGCACTAGGAACAAGTATACCTGGTAAGAAATCGAGTGCTTTCAAATAAATTCAAATCCAGCCCACTGACACATGGCTTTTTCCAGATACATTTGCTAGTAAAGTAGCAGCTATACAGGACAAACATGCCGATGCGAGTGTCGGCAACGTAACTGGAAGTAACGCTGTAAACGTTTTCCTTGGAATTGGTGTTGCGTGGACACTAGCTGCGATATACCATGAATCACATGGCAACCACTTCGAAGTTGAACCAGGAAGGTGAGTAATTGAACTTCATTTTGCAAAGAGAGTACTATGCAATGCATTTTTTTCCCATTAGTCTTGCATTCTCTGTTACACTTTTCTGCTCCGAAGCGCTAATTGCAATCATGGTATTAATGATTAGACGCCACAACTCATTTGGCGGTGAACTGGGTGGACCAACGACTTGCAAATACATAAGCGGTGGTATACTCTTCACATTGTGGATCATTTACGTAGTTGTAAGTAGTTTAGAGGCATACGGAGTTATTGAAGGATTCTAAGACATCAGAGCAAACAAAACAAAACAAGAAAAACAACAACGAAATAAACCGAAACAAAATCGAGGTTCATCTGATTGCAAAAAAAAAAAACAAAAAGAAATACAACAACAAAAGCTTCAACTTTGTATTATTAAATTTAATTTATAATTTATAAAATACGTATTCTACCATAAGTACTAAATTTAATTCTTTTCATAAACAAAACAAAAGTTTATGTTAATTTCGTTTCTTAATGTACACACATGATACTTTCATTTTAATTAATATATAATTTATTAAAATTCAAATTAATAAAAAAAAGTTGTAATTGTTGAAATGAAATGAATCCTTTCATAATTGATGAGAATTGTGTACACACGACAAGAAAATTAATCAGAACTCATGCTAAAACAAACAAATACCTTTGTGAGCATTGAAGCATTCATAACTGAGTATGTAACATATATAAACGCAAGTGCAATCCAATTGCAAATTAGAAATGTAGAAAAAAAAAGTAACAAGATGTATTTTTGTATAATGTCATTATAAAATTCGAAGGTTTATATACGTTGAAAAAATTTCATTTTCACTTATCAGGGATGCAATTTTGAATTATTTTTGGTTTTTGTTTGTTTCCATTACTTATTTGCTGTTTAGCTCGAAATATTATGCTTCTATGCAGAACAATGAGCAACAGTGAGTTTGAGGATTTACCGAAAGAAAAAACACTTGGCAATGCAAATTTCTTGATCGCTTTTGTACTTATATTTGTACTTTTATTCCTTCTGCCATCATCATTTCGCGCTTCAGATACAGACCCAACGAAGTGTTGCTCCACAAAGTGCTGTAAATCGACTTACTCATTGTTGCAGAACATAACGATATCAAAACAATCATGTAAATATCATTTTGTTTTCATATAAGATACATAACAAAAACTAACAGAGAGCCAAAGTCCTTTTTAAAATTATATAACCTTACATGTCATGTCATTTGAAACAAAAAAAAACAAAAATTAATTCTCGATGTAACGTCATAAATTTCCAAAAACAAGGTATGTGTGTTCCTTAAAGAAAAAAAAAAAACATATATATGTCCACCTTCCTACCACTTTCTTTTTCCTATTTCCTTCTCTCCTTAAGCAAGATGAATGAACTATAAAAATGACTCACTATACTAACCACATCGTGTCATGCATTAACTTTAGAAACGTTCATTAAAGTCTGATTCATTAAATTAAACTTTTTCTATGTATAAATTCAAATTCATCTTGTTATGTAAACTTAAAAATGAAAAAAAAAAATATAAAAACACTATACGTCCTTTTTGTAAATAAAAAAACAAAAACAAAAAAATATAAGATACTTTTACTAGAACGGAAAAGACAATACTAAGCAAAGTAGCCCACTAGCGGCTAGAAACAATATATACTTTACATATATACAAATAGATGAAAAACCAAAACACACAACCAATGTAAACAAAATCAGACCTTAAGAAGCCATCTTATAAAAACCAACAAACAAACGAAAAAAGAATGCAAGAAAAACAAAAAACAAAATTCAATTTGAATTATTCTAGGTTCTAATTTAATTTAAATAAATTTCGTTTCTTTAAGTTTAACTCTAGTCAATAAGTAAGATTAAAAATACTTCATTTAAGATTTGTTATTTGTTAAAAAAAAATGTGAAATCAAATTCAAGTCTTCGAGCATAAGTTATAGGAAAAATTGTTACAAAATATATAAGTAAATAAATGATTAAATTGTCGTACCAAAGAAATATATATAATATATGATATATGAGTATATATTTTCAATTGTTAGATAGAGCTTCCAAATTGTAAATCTTATTTGATAGATTTTCGTCTTTTTTGTTTTGATTTCGATTATCTCCTTCTTATCCCTTGATCATTTCCAAAATACAAAAATAAAAAACATGTATATTTTGTTGTTCTTTTGGAATTTTCTATCATCTTATCCTTGCAAGACACATTTCCAAGCAAAACATAGCATAATTGGTAATTCGAACAAGACTAACAGAAAATACAAAATACACCAAGAGGAAAACATTTACAGTAAATTTACAGCCAGTCCTAAAATATATACATGCAAACAAAAAAAAACAGATCTTGCAGGTCTGGCGACAAAAAATCTGCGCTTATTTGCGAAACAAAATATAACAAGCATTAGTCAAAAAAATTAAAAATTAAAATAGCAAAAAAAAAAAAACAGCATCAAGAGGAAATAAAAAAAAATAATTAAACGTCCTAAACCAGCCATATATATAGATATTGTACTAAAAATTAATTATTACATATATTTTTTTGTAAACTAAGCGAAGCAGTATATATTTTTGATCTGTAAAATCTATAGCAACGTTATATATACATGTATACATATTGATTTATAAATTGCATATTATATGTATGTATGTGAATAATTAACATATAAGTACCTACATACAGAGTCCGTGTATAATTGGAAATGAGGAATACTGCATTAAAATAATTGTTTTTGTTTCAAAAATCGAAAATCGTTCGTTGTTGTTTCATTTACTTTGAGTCGTTTGACTCGTGGACAGAATATACTGTTCTGTTGACATACACTATGGAGTCTGAGGCAGGTCTGTGTGATTGCTATCAATTCTCGAATGCTCAGGTTTCAAGACATATGCAACAACATCGCTTTCCAGACGATGATCTCTAGAAATAAATGGTGTCCTCTGGTCATGCAAACTTAAAGTATTTTGCAGTGAAGGTAAGACAGGTTGATAATGTGGACTGTACAGGTAAGATCAGACTGGTTGGTAGACAGAAGAAGTCACTATCAGAAAAGAACCATAGAAAGCAACTCAGAGAGTTGATGGCTTGATTTGGTTTCCCTGGGCATAAAATTGAGTTTGATATATGTTTGTCCTTTTTTATCTCGAGTTAAGCAACACCGAAATTTATGTTTCTTTTTTGATGGAAAGACACTGTTTTGTAGCAGGTTTATATGTAAAAACGAAACAATGATGAATCTACTTAGGAGAGAATAGACGGGAAATTGTTTACCTAAAAATCAGTTTCTATGATACAAAAGTTTCTATGATCAATGAGGATGACGAAGTGAATTACACGACGGAATCATTAAATTCGCTCCGGGACTCCCGCCTCATTATTAACCGTTATAAGTTAAAGCCCCGACGTAACATTAATCAGTCAAAACTTTGCAATGACACGAGACTTGATGTAAAAACACTAATGAACAATCTGATTGAAACTACGAATCAGAGTGGCAAATAAGAGGGAAGACTCCCAGAAAACCAGTTTTTTAATCGCCTTGCTTTTGCCATCAAGGCCTTGCAAAAGCGCAAGGTCAGTTTTTGAAAATTTGCGGTATAGATTTAGAATAGCCGGTGAATTCCCATGGTCAACTGCATGTTGGATGTTCTCGAATAAAATTTAAAGTATTTTAAAACAAATGTTATTCAAAGTTCTATTTCTGCTCTCTTAAGTTTCAACATTTTCTCAAGCCTGACGATTTGAAAGAATTTTACGCCTGTTAGGTTAGGTTAGGTAGGGGGGGGGGGCTTCTAGTGCATTCACAAGCACACTTATCCCATTGTGGTCCATTGGACTACCACTGATTAAATATACTCCAGTGATAGTGCCATTAATTTGATCACAACGGCAAATGCTGCCTGGACCAGATTTGAAAACCAGATAAAAGCGTATTAACTTTGCTCTCACTGGAATTCGAACCGGGGACCCCGTTAACCAGGGGGGCAGGCACTCTACCAACTAGTACAAAGTATTGATGAGTTCCTAATCTATTGATTTTTATTCTGTCTTGATTTTATACAAGCATTACTGTTGACAGCCAAGGAACTCAAAATAATTGAGCAATAACACGTCGAATGTTGCATGAAAGAGTCTTGTGTCTGTACCGCTGACTGTTGACCGCAACGTTTGTAAATTCTTGAAAAAATATCATCTCATTAAAGTTGTTCCGTCGCCTCAAAGGGTGCAATATTTTTTCCAATAATTTAGTGGCCGATAATTTTTGTGTAGACAACATGTTGAGTTTTTCACTAAAAATCACTCGCTGATCTGTTTACTGTCGACACTTACTAAATAAAAAAACACAAAATAAATGAATAAATATTGTTCAGATGTATAAACACACACAGACAAAAAAAAAGAAATGTAAATAGGAAAAAATAGGAAAAATGCGGAGCGATGGCATACATTTTAGGACACTCTTGAACCATGTAATGAAAAAAAAAATATAGCCGCTGTAGCTGAGTATCCAAAAAGTCCTAGGAATTTTAAATTCGACACGATCAGCGGATTTGGGGAACGTTACAGAATCAACCCGGCTTATTTCACGGTCGGACGCATGAATTGAACCCTGACTTAGGAATGTTGGTCGGACATGATAAAAAAAAATCGGCTACTCGAATGCGGTCCATCGTCCGTGTTAAAGAACTCGACGTCACGATCATGCGACCTGATCCTGATAATAACGGACTAACAGCAGACTTATTGGAGCGAGTCATAAAAGACTAAATTGACAACTTGGTGCACTGCACTGCGAATTTGAGGCATTTATTTTAATGATGTGCTATTGCATAGCTCATCTTTTGTGGACCATTCAAGCACCTGTGTCTTCCTCCTTACTTTTAGGTGGCATGTTGCATGTAGCATGTTGACTCCTTCTCCTTCATTAGAAATATGGACTGCATGTTGAAGCGAAGCCCAGCCGAGGAATGTTTTTTTTTCTTTGCAGATGAATTAGTTATCCTCATATGGTCCCAGCGAACTCCAGTGGTCGCTAGATAAATCAGAGGTTACCATCATTCCACGGAATTTCCGATTCAATCCACTCTACCTCTTAGTGGAATTCAATTGAATCATGTGGAGAAGTTTTTTTATGGTATTTTTCACTAGTGAAGTGAGGAGTAATGCATAGTTTTCCTGTAGGATTGGCCAAGCTGAGTCAATTTTGAAACTGGCTGCAATATCTACAGTCAGGAAGACCGAGCTTAGTGCCAAAGCAAAGTTTGTGGTTTTCAACTCAGTTGTTATTGCAATGCTCATCTATGGTCATACAATTTGGGAATGACAGAAATAATAAGAATGAGCATACGAGATAATAGGCAATTTCTAATCCGATACCACGTGACACCAATGTTCCCACCATCACAACTTCGGATGCGTGCCGTGATTGCGAATCCAGCAGGTAAACTACGCTTTGACAGTATGAGAACGAAACATGTTCCACTTGAGCATAACTCGTTATTAGTTGGTGTCGATGGCGTATTATCGAGTGGCCTGGATATCTCTCGTGTGCGCTTTTCCACCGCTATCGCTTTAGTGGAGATTGCGGTTCAGATGATGGTGATGACGAGGAAGTATGTCGCTGATAAAGACAAAACATGTTGACCAGAAATCAATGAGTAAGAAGACTCTAACTTATACCGCTCGTATCTTGATTTCATCTGACAACCATTTTCTTTTCATCCCGCATCTGTATCCACAGAGATGTTGCAAACAGCTGATACCCTCCCAAACCCAATAATACTATTGAGGTCAGTTAGAACTCTTATTTCAAGAGTTTCATTGTTGAAGATCAAACAAACAAACGTCAAAAATACAACCTAGGTATTGTATCAATAAATAAAAATTAAATAATAAAGTACCAAGAAACTTTTCCAAACCACTGTACTTTGACCAAATCAATTCCAATTCCTATTAAATCCTCCGTTGTATCTACTCAACATCACTCTCTTTTATCTGATTAAAGGAGCGCTCAAAAGAAGAAGAATGAGAGTAAAGTGAATTATGGAAGGAATCGGACGTGTTTCTTTAATTCTTTAAAAATGTAGGTTACAGGATAAATCTGCCCGAAGTTGGATCTATCCTTTCTCATTTCCCTCTGACGTTGACATGGTTTCAATAACGAGCTCCAACCTCTGTCATTCAACGTTCAAAGAAAGTTCAAGCTTTAAACTGTTCACAACTTCATACGCGTAGATAACGCAAACACAAGGGGAGTCAACACGGAAAAAGCCAAACGAATGAAAAATACGAGGAATACAATTTTAACCACAAGTACAATGCAAATAAGTACCTTTTAGAGTCTCCGAGGAATTCGAATAAAAAAGGAAAATATTTACTTTTGAGAAGGATGCCAGTATCGAGTTCGTGGTTGTAAAGGGAAGCGATAACCCTTTACGAGATTTGTGCAAATATAGAAATTGAAATTCGTACATTTTATATTACGTATGTGTACATGAGACGGAATGACGGTTTGTAACAAAGCACTCAGCTCGTGCATAATTCATGAAGGAATTTTGAGTTCCACATGGCGTTCGGGTTAATCCCTTCTCGTTCGTCTCGTCCCCGTCGAGCGGCACATACTTAATTAGAATTGATATGCAGTTAACTGCTTTGGGCCATAATGCAAAATGATTGATTGGCTCAGACTATTTAAATGACGGCCGAGACCAATTGCACGTGTTTAAGTAGTCATTATGTTTGCTCCAGTGTGTTTATTGACTCGTTTAGGTTTATTAATTAATTTATTTATTTATTGAAGTTTAATACAAGCTATAAAAAGCCTTAACTATTTTTTTTAACTTAACAAGGGCTTGAGTAGGTCCCCCCTACCCAAGGAGATAAACTGCAATGAAAATTAAGGGAGTTATGGGCATTGTTGGAAATGGTGTGCTGAAAAGTAAGACAAAGGGGGGAACATACCCAAGGTCACGTGGGCTTGTACGAAGGGATATCATTCTTAGTAATGCAGGAGAATCAATCAAACCAGTTAAAATCTGGAGTATATCAGCGAATACGATGTTTTTTAAGGTGTGCAGACTAATCAATTTTTGCCGGTCTTCATCGGGAATTAGTCTAAAGCTGTCAAACCATAGGCGGGCGTGTAAACGGATGAATATACGCCGCAAAGCTTAGATTCTAAGGCAGAGAGTTTGTTGAAAGGGTTCTCAGACTTGACTGGCATATTCAAGTAGGGGTTATGAATAGGGACTTTGTAACGTAGGGTTAGCGAATTCCTTAGACCAACGTTTAATGAAACCAAGATCACAGATGCCTTTGAGTATTATGTGATCAATGTGCAAGCAGAAATTAAGCTTCCTGTCACAAATGACATCCAAATCACGAAATTTGGAGACTGAGGGTATGGACACGCTGAGAAAGTGACACGCGTTTACCGGAAAAGTAGAATGTGTTTAGGTCACTTTGAAAACAGAAAAACTCATTGAGGATAGTTATGGTCTTAATGATGCAGTCATCCGCGCAAATGACAGATCAGAATGTTTGGATAAAGTGACCAACATCATTTATTGTTAAAACAAAGATCAGTGGACCAAGAAGACTGCCTTGAGGAATGCCTGGAGTGGCGTAGATAATGGTGACAGAGACAGAAGATCTAAAGATTACTTTGTACTTGCGAACTCAGCCAAGAGATAAAAGATAGTGCAAAACCGAGGGCATTGAGTTTGAGGTAGGTGAAGTCCTTGCTGAAGTCATTAGTAACACCATCAACTTGCTTGCCTGCCTCTAATGATTTCAGGGTCCTAGAGACGAACTCGGTCAAGTTGGCCGTAGTGGATCTACTACTTAGCACTCCGTGCTGATGCGGGAAAAATATAGATCTGCAGTGAAAATACAGTAAGTGGTATAAGATGCTTTCGAAGAGCTTGGGAATAGACGAGAGTTTAGCTAGAAGTCGGTAGTTAGATATGTCCCTTTTGCCTTTGGAAAAAATGAAGGAGTCGTTCCATAAATTTAGAAAAATGTGAAAAATGTGGGAGAGCGGGTGTCAAAAGGGAGTAGTAAGCGACAGATACAGACCATTAACTCAGTTATTAAGGAATATGGTGGGCACACCATCGGGTCCGGGGGAGACGTCACCCCTGAACTGATTAATCTCTCCGTGTACCGTACCTCTACTTATATCTATTGAGAGAAGAGTGATCTGCGGGCAGTTGTCCAGGTAACTGTGGTAATCAACTACTAGGTTAAGTTAGGTTAAGTTTAAGTGCAGCAGTCACACTTAGGCCATTATATGATCGCACTAGGCTTGACTCAGTCCTTATTTCTGTCAATATGCTGCCTTTTTTTGAATCCCAACAAACATCGTATCAAGGCGCTCCATCTCCCCATATAGGTATACAATGAAAAGTAGATGTGACAACATGCACTCTTGGCTAAGTCAAACCTTCATGGTGAAAGGTGTTGATGAAACATCGTTAACCCGGCTGCTGTTTGTGTATAGAGACTGAATGACCCTCAAAAGAGCACCACAGTTACCATGAAGAACTTTCCCGCCTTCTCGAGTACTAGAGTTGTGCTAAACAGTTCCGACCGCGGAACGGACATGGAACCATTCTTTTTCGCAGTCGAAACTGGTTCCCGGACACATTTTCGCGGAACTATATAGTTCCATGCGTGGTACATGTACGCGGAACTGTGTATAGGTCCATTGGATATGGGTGTTTTAAACATGTCCGCGACACTAGGAACATAGTTCCATTCATATTCCGCCGAAAATAAGTAGATTGATGGCTGCATTGACTTGGATATAAGTACATGTATGGACGTATGATACATGATATTTCCGACACAGGTATGCACAAGCGTGTGTGCATCATATTGTGTGTCATGTACCAGCACACACCATAGTGCTTGCTTTGTGTTTGCTGGTCTAGAATTTTTGTATACAAATAGTGGACATGTTGAATGGACATGGACATGTTAACGATAGGAAAAGTTTCCGACATAGTTCCGGGAGCTACCCATGTCCGAAACGATAAAACTCTATCGAACACCATTCTTTGAGTGCAAAGCTGCACGGTTGTACTTCTGCCGGGACGAAGGCCACATTATTCACCCGTCTTGGACACCGTAGCTCTAGGGTAGGCTTTACCGGGGTGACTTAAAACGAGCAAGTAGAGAGGTTTTCATAGAACTGTTAGTGGTTGTGTATGCCACGGCAAACGAATGTATGTATATAACACAAGAAGCACATTCATTTGCTTAGCCCGAATGTGAATAATAATTAAAAGGCTTAACATACTCCTAGACCATAAGGCCCCCGATTCAATTATATCTCTAAGACCGCATTATTAATGGACTTTCACTATTCTGGAAAGTTTTTCACTAACCTTGCTACACCCGCAGGCACTCATGCCCAAATTAATTCCAATAAAGTAAACCTGATGAAGCCACAAACACAGGCATAGCTCAAAGCAGAATCTCATAAATGAATTAATTTGACGTGTAAATCCTTTTATTTCATTACATTTGCCCTCCTCTCGTATCGTCTCGAGCCGCACTAATTGTCAACATTTGCGCAAATACAAACCACCCTCACCCAAAACCACCTTCTGAGTGAATTTCATCGCTCCAACGCCTCAGTTCTCTGCACACAATGCAAATGAAAATGATTCAGATTACTTCCCTTGCTCCTTAGTTTTAGAATCACAAAGCTCGGGCAATTTATTAAAGCCTGCCAGCAGCCAGGCGCATGGCACACATGTCGTTGCTACGGAATCACGAAACATTGTGTCTTCATCGCGTCGTACCATTTTCACCCAAATAATGAGAATCTTTCAATCTCAGGGCTTCGCTGTACCTTCCGCAAAATTTGTTTACACACAGACAAATTATCAAGTAGGCAAGGAATTTCCTCGTTTGCGTTATCAGCACCATCGCATCGCCGTCTGACTTCGCTACACAGCCCGGTGAGCATACGTTCGTTGTTTCACTTAAGTATTCAATTACACACCCGTTTGCATATAACATGGATGTGTGCTTACGTAGACGTGCTGAGATAAGGTTGTTTACACGAATTAAAATTACAAAACGACAAACCAGCGAACATGGGGCACGGCTGAGGATTCCCCAAGGGAGGGTATTTAAAAAGCCGTTCTGCGACCCTGCCTGAAGAGTAGAACTGTTCGGCTGAACAGATGTGGGCTGGCGCATAGTAGCAGCTCCCATCGTGATCCCATCTCTTGTGCTGTCCGAATTTTGAGGAGATTTGAACTAGTCTAGCTCATGTGATAATTAACGTAATCTGCAAAGTAGATAAAGATACGAGTGACTTAGCGGCTGGTAGAGAGATATTCCTCCAATTGCGTGTGAATTTGTGTGTTTAGTTTTTTTTTTCGGCTTCCAATGACCTAGTTATTGCGGTGTTTATTGCAAAAGTCTTACTCGCGACGTGTTTGGACGAATAGTGGCGGTATGGCGACGGAGACAACACCACTTGTGTCAGCTTGTGTAGTCGATATACCAAGGGATAAGGATAAATACGAAGTTTTACAGGGGAATGAGTGAGTATGAAAATATTTATCAAAGAAAAATGAATTTAAATGTGTATTTCATTATGTCATTGTTCCAATGGCGCTTACTTCAAAGCACCAAGTTCTCCAACTCAAAATTGAATTTTATTTGAATAGCTTCCAAAAGCAGTTCGGTTTGAATAAATGAATTTTATCGCTCACTAGAAAAAAATAAGAAGGTATTTTTATCCCATTTTGAACAGAAAATAAACTTCAACTTCATAAACAGAAGTCACGATGAAAGCAAAAATTTGTCCAAGTGAAACTCGGTTATTTTGTTTGCAAAAGCTTCCAAATTCGTACTTTCCAAACTAAAGGTAGGATTTGTGACATTTGTGGAAAACATGTTTTTTAAAGTGCCGGAAACTAATTAATTAAACACAATATGAAAAATCTTTTCGGTGGATACCGTCATTTGGGAATTATTTAATGGCATTATTAAACTCGTCGAGACCAGCAAACAGCTGACAAGGAAAAAATAAAGCCAACCTAGAATCTTTATTCAGTTTGAAGGAATGCATTTGGTTGACAAAAATAAACACAAAATCAAAATCAATTTCATAGACTATCTGCTAAAATAAATCTGCTAAAGGAGTGATTAGGGTCATACACGGACCGGGGTACATTTTTACAGGAACTAACTTTTTTAATGATTTAAGCAAAAAATAAAAGTTAAAGCGTTACAAATTGAAATTGAGAGTCGTAAACACAATCGTTATTAATGCAGACATGTAAACGGCCACCTTTTATAAGGTTGCCGTGGAATTGTGGGTATTTCCGTCGACCTATACACAAATTTTTCTCGCTGCCTGGGTTCGAAAAACGGCCGGTACGATAAAAAATATAAAAAAATAATTATAATAATTTCCAGGGTCCCACCTCTTTCGAGTCACTGACAATGCTCAAAGAGTAATCACTGTCTAGAACTTCTTAAACTTGACCGTTTGGAGTCAGCATAAAATTGTAAGTCCCATTCCACTCGTGAGAATAGCGCGCACCACATGAGTTGTTGCTGAGAAGCTACGCCCTGGCCCTATACGGGTTTAAGCGCCACCCATATTATATATATTATCATCCCTTTATGAGGTGTGTGAAATAGATGTGGAAGAGATTTTGAACATCTTCGTTCTCGGATGAGGAATATACAGCATTTTTTTCTCACTGATCTAGTTTATTTTTCTCGATTTCTGCAGCACTTTCTTTGTTCGCCTTCGGATAAGGCCAACTCTTACTCAGGGTTGCAAGAAGCTAATTGTAGCCACTATGACCCTGATATACAGTGCTCATGTTCATAACGTTTTGTTAAAAAAACCCAACCAGCTCGTTGCGACTTATATATTACTAGCTTCTCTAGGCTTTATATTTTTTTTTTTTCAAAAACAACCTCACCTAATCTGTCTATAGCTAGCTATTTTCTGCCTATCATCTTTGTACCGTAATAGACTACATTTAAAAAGAATTGATAGGACATTTAGGGCTGTAGAGAAAGCATAGGCACTCCTTTTGCCATTTAGTTTTATATATGTTGAGGATCTATGATAGGTCAATACACGAGGACCTGCGACTTAACCTAATGAAGTCGAAGCTTGTCGTTATCCATCGTAGAGCAGATGATCATTTATGCCTTTCAATTGTTCATCTGGAACATACTCCTATGGACTGGTTTGTTTCAACTAAAGAACTGGGATTGTCTTTAAATGTACTCTTTGTTGGGATAATCAGATAAATACTATTGTAGCTAAGATTTACGGAGAACAACGTATCTTCTGGACTACACATAATTGTTTACCTACGAAAATCAAACTGATCCCTACTTCTGCTTGTGTTGCTATATGCTAGGATGCGACATTTTCTGCAAGCCTGACTACAACAGCATGAACAAATTAATTGTAGTATACAATAACATCACTAGCTACGTATTTAACCTACGAAATGGTGACCATGCCTAAAGATTCGCAAAACACATTAAATTAATGATTAAAAAAATCTAACGAAAATTAAAATGGTTTTTGTTTTTCAATTTGAAAAAAATCAGTTTTTTCAATCCCCTAGATTGCTAAGAATTATTCAAGGCAATCTTGTCTTCAGTCGGAATGACAGTTTCATGTACAATCGGCTAAGCTATTAAACTCTCTGTCAGCACATTTGAGAGAGAACACTATTACGACCAAATT
Source organism: Eristalis intricaria (assembly GCA_964034865.1). Taxonomy (NCBI): domain Eukaryota; kingdom Metazoa; phylum Arthropoda; class Insecta; order Diptera; family Syrphidae; genus Eristalis; species Eristalis intricaria. The sequence continues at coordinate 162,923,942 of OZ035873.1, forward strand.
TATAGTTTCGTTTTTTGCAAACATGCCCACAGAAGCCAGTTAACAACATAAATCTTAAGCAATTTTTGCTTTTAACTTTTTCCCTGCTTATACGAAATGTGTACCAATTCTTAATGTTAGGATTATAACATGAATAAATATGAAATAAAATACGACGTTGTCTTAAATTTTGATAAATGGATTGAACATCAAGGCAGTTAACGCAAGTCCATGAAATAGGCGAAAACAATTTTTACCAGACCAACCTTTAAAAGATTTAAAATTTTACCCCGTTTAAAATTATATTCATCACGTTTTCAAGAAATTATTGCAGTTTTTGAAAATAAACAAGCTAGAAAAAATTATATCTTAACCAATCATTCTGCTTGACTCAACACAACTGAAGAGATCATTAAATTGCATTGGCCAATTTGATTTTGGTAATAATTCACAAAAGCATTTTGGTCGCTTTAAGAAATGTTTATTTCGACTAACAGATCGATAACATATCGATAACAGACTAACTAACGAAGACGTTTGGCAGAAATGTTATAATCCCATGAGCACGAATTGATATTGCCAAAACACCGCGTGAAACATCATGCAGTAAACCATTTGCCTTCGTTACTACTGAAGGAAAGTAATTAACCGCTTCGGATCATAAGGTGTTGCAATTTGACTGAGGAAGCCGTACAGTAAAAAAGTGAAGACACACATAAAAAAAACCCGCTTTATCACACGAGAAAAATGTCTCAAGCCGGTACTAATAAAGACGTACACAGTCTTTTCTATTTCGATATGCAAAACTGATGACACAGTATTCTTGTTAAATGCGTACTAACGCCTTTCAAGCGAGGTCTCCGGTTCGAATGCCAGTGAAAGCAAAGTTAATACGCTTTATCTGGTTTACAAATCTAGTCCATTCACCATTTGCCGTTGGGATAAAATTAACGGCACTATCACTGGTATAGTAAATCAGTGGTAGTAGTCTGACTATGGGTATCACAATGGACCAATATGGTCTAAGTGTTCTGGTTAATGCAAAAGCAGCCCCACTACATAACCTAACCTAAAGCCTTTCAATGACCGACCGCGCTAACGCCGTGTTGTTATTTGGGCTTTATTAAACAGGTTTTTAAGTTAAGCACAGACCCGTCTAGTACCTAAATCAAGGAAATTACCTACTACCAAAATTTCTTATCTCAATGAATAGCGTTACCCCGTCCGCTCCGATAGACGTTACTTTTATTTGTTTGCTAAATAAGAAAACATTTAATTTTCCTTTCGAATGCATTTATTGTAAGGCTCTGCGATAAACAATATTTTTGGTCTTTCCTTCATGTGCGAACACAAACAAATCAGTAGTTAATCTACATCAGTAGGGAACTAAACGTGAATTTCCAATTCAAACCACCCCCTTGCAAAGATTGTCCTTTTATTGATGGTCAGTGTCTGTTGGTATCGTCGGTATACGTGGAACTAAAACATTTTCAGCTTACTTACATGTCACCGTAGGTATACATTTTGCATTTCTTGAATGAAAAAGTACGTGTAAATGAATAACAAACTTGCAATCAACTCGTTTGTAGGAGATTGATTCAAATAATCCTCAATTATTGCCAAGTCTTTCCCTATTACACCACTGCCGCTGTCATTGTTACTGTCGAGCTGTGAAGATTCGGATTCACATCTAAATATCTTGAAATTATCTTCATCTGGGGAAAACTCCTAAAACTAAAAGTAACATCTTGTATATTTCTCGTATTTTTTCAAGCTTCAAATTCGATCTACAGTTGAATTTCTCCCTCATTCGTTTCGTTTGGGGGTTCAGATCTGAAAATAAAAGGAATTTCAACAAGAGAATAACAACAACAAAAATCAAAGGAACATACAAACGCAGTACCCCGAAAGTGATTCCTTATAAAATGAACTTGTAGAATACGCAGAATTTGGGAATTTCTCTTCAGAATTCGACTTATCGAAGGTGACGCCAAATAACCTGTTCAAGTTATCAAGACATTCGAGTAATCGAAGTTCGACTTACCGAAGTCAAATTGCATGTAAATTTCAGTCTTGGCGCTATTGCCTACCAATTTCATTCTAGTTATCAAATATTCGAGTTATCGAAGTTCGACTGTTTGTACATATGTATTTATAATCTAAGCCTTACAATATCTATCAAAGTCCATTGAGGACAAGTATCACTTTTCACTTATCACTTTTGTTTTGCAATTTAATTTGTTTTTCTTTTTTCCCTTTTTTTCCAGTAAAACAAAAAGTCTCAGTCTAGAGGAGTTAATGCCCTTCCAGGATGATCCATGGTGGCACAACGTCAGGCGTACATTTTTCTACTCATTCTGGCTTACAGTGATTATGATCTTTCTCAGTGCATGTATACTGTCAATCCTACAGCACGTATCCTGTGATAATTTGCAAACTATTGCTCCAACTCCAGTGATTATTTCTAAAAGTATTGCATTACTTTCTGAAGTTCAGTCGTGATAAATTGGTTTATAAATAAATGTAATGAAAATAGGCAATTAAATGCAATAAAGTTTTATTTTTAATCCTACGCTTGTTTATCAATATATTGATGGCATTGCCTTGCAATTGATTTTTGTAATGCACAGATTATCTTTACTTCGACGAAAGTGGAAAACAAGAAATGATCCAATTTTACAAACGATTGCATCATCAAAACCTTATCAGCTTCAAAATAAATATGCGGAAATCCATATCGAAATTTCATCAGCACTGAAGTACGGCCTTCTTTTGTAATTCAATTAATGTTGACCTCATTCAACCTTTGAGTACTTATTTAAAAGCAATTAAAGGAACTCTTTAAGGAATTAAAGGAATTATCATACATATGAATGAAACTCTCAATAGGTGCAGTTTAATGTATAAATGTAAATGAGTGATGTCCGCTGTCTTTACACGTCCGGATTCACTTGTTTGTCCTAATTATATGGCTGTCCCAATAATACCCAATACTGGGTATACCGCTTCCAATCACCAAGGCCAAGCTGTCTTATCCAAGATTACTTGGCCTTCATACGGCAGATTCATCCTTGCTCCCTTCTCGAATATTCTTGAGTTTGAAGACTCATTTAACTGGAGCGTTTATGCTCACGAGCTCTAATTGCGAAGTCAGTGCAGTCGACGGATATTTCCCTTCCGGACTACATCCACATCTGGGTGCAGATCGGAGAATTCGCGGTTGTATATTCTCTTCCATTCACCTACCTCGCAGATGAGATCGTATACCGACGTAGAATTTTTCTTTGCATAGCACCAAGAATCAGCTCTGCTGTTTAGCTTATAGCAACGTTCAGAAATAGGAATGTGTCGTGAAGATGTGCTTGACAACCGTGATTGATGGGCCAAATCGTCAATGCGAACGCTCGTTCCAATAAACCGACAGACTTGTTTGGTGGTAGACAAAAATTTTTCTTGGGTTACGAATTAGGCCATCGCTTCGAATTGTTTTTGTTTAAAATGGATAAAAAGGTTATGCGGTAAGTTATGTCAGTAAGTTTAAAAGAAGCATTATTGCTGTTTGTTTAAAATTAAAATTGAATTATAGGAAATCATCGTGAACTGGATCCATTTGACATCGAAATTCCCCCTACTGCAGAAATAAATTGGAACTGATGTGTCATAATTACTAAGAAATCGGGCCTTTTCTTGAATTGATATCAAGTCTTAAATAAAGTTTTATGTATGGCTTATATTGAGGAAAAAGAAAGGTTAACTTCATGCCTTATTGAATAACTATATTAATCCCTAAGGCTTATTATCAGAGATAACCTATAATAGAGATATCCAACTTCTTCCTCCCTTGCCCCTTGATTTCATCTGAAAGCGTTTTTTTATGCTTTTTGTCCCCTGTCTGTGAATACGTGTGAGCTCTTGAGAACAGCTGTGGAGACAGCTGATACCCTTCCCCACCCTAGTAATGGGGTGAATTAGAGTTCTTATTTGAAAATTCGCTCGTTATTTGAACGTTTTTTCAATTTTCGGTGTTCAATTTTCAACGCAGTATGGAGGGGTAAACGAACGAACAAAGCTTATGTTCATGAAGTCGATTCATTAAAACTTTGAGCAATTTACAATCTGAAATACTTGGACATAATTAATGAATGCACAACATAGTGTGAATTTTTTCATATAGATAAAAATTAATAATACATTCACACGTTCAGTTAACCTATAATAAAAATATTATTGAAGCGTGAATCACAAATAAGATGTTTTGACAACCATTTTTTAGCATTAGTAAAAGTTGCAATATATTGCCATTGTTTAAATTGAATTCATGAGTTTTTCAGAATTCATGATTTAAGCGTATAAAGCGGGCTTCATTTTTTGAGTTAATTTGTCAGGTATGGTTTATGTATACCATACCTATAGGCTATATATACACTTAAGAATTAATTTTAGGTCAAATAGTTCCAGTTAAATGGACATTGCAATACATTGTTATTCACGAAAGTCCATATAACAATGTAAGAAAATTCCCTTAAAAATACTTGTCAACTTTTGAACACCCTCCGAGCAACATACCCGTGTACGTTACATGCAAAGTACATGGATTCCCACTAAATTCATCGAATCTGCCGCTTTTTTCCCACAAAATTCACGAATCGGCCGCCATGTTGTGGTGAATTGACGAGCGTTGTAAATCTATAAGTGAAATACAAGGGATTACCACTACATCTTCGTTGTGGGCTAGGGGTAAAAATGGCCAAAGTTGGATATCTCTATCATCCTATATATATCTCTGTTGAGAAGACAATGGGTAAAGCCACCAGAAGCAAAACTGAAAATACAATTATTTTCTTTCTTCAGAAATAAATTTATGAAATATTCATTTGATCTACTGAGTTTATCAATAACATGCGTGTTTTATTGAGAATTTAAAATCAGTAATGATTCTAAATAAAACGGCCCTTACTCTGTTTGTATTGACTTTACTTTTTTGTGTCAAAAGCTGGAGCGTGACTTTACTTCCATTATACTTAATTTCAAAATTCAAATAATTTCCGTTCAGTTCCCAATATTTGTACAAATACGGTTTTATTCACTAGAAGCGTTTGTATATTAATCTAAAGATGGGATTACAAATTGGAATACGTTATCCTATTTTCAGATTTAGAACACCAATGAAAATAACTCTACTGGATCTTCAAGAATTTTTATCAGCGACATCTATGATTTAGTGGAGGTAGTTGAGGCGCCACCTGTAATTTCGATAAAACGCACCTAATGTATATATAAGCATTGTATATGAAACTAAGTTTAGCTTTCTAGTTTTCACATACAATGATATAAAGCATCCAAGAGTATACCTGATCGCGTAGGAGATGTCCCATGTTAGAATAAGGAACAAAGTAAGAGATCTCAGTATCGCAACAACATGGAGCATGATTTTCATACGAATGAACTTTCTGTAGGCGTCAAAATTTATTCTGCAAAACTGTATTTCATGTATATTCTATATAAAAGCTACAAAATCCAACTTAATGTCTAAAGATTTACAATCGAAAATTCGGTGGCATTGTGTCTGCACTTTGCACGATTTTAACTAACGTCTCGCTGTTACTAACAGAGACTTTGGCCATTTTTGAATCTGAATTGTCCTCCTTCCATGGAGTGAAATCGAAATTCCTTATCTCTAAGCAATCGGTGAAAATATTCTCCTTCGAACGTTGGCGTTCCATGACGAATTTCTGCGTACGCTCGATGGCATCTGAATTCCGGCATATGATTCCGGCTAGAGTAGTCCTGTAAATCTCCCGCAGTTGGTCTTGAAATCAGAAGGGGGAAATGAAACTGAATGAAATGATTGCATTTGAAGGTAACTTACGAGAGGTGAATTTCTGAGGTCCAGCGTTGCGCTCGTACCAATAAGAATCCCCTTTTTTCAGCCGCAGGAACTGATCCGACACAAGGCACGTCAGGAGTGGTCCGAATATTGCGTCCTCGACTGGTGGCTCACTAAGGGCCCCCGTGTACACGTCGACGTCCTCAGGGGAACTGTAAAGTAAATACACGTGTAATATTCGCACTCAGAGACGGTCTAGCGATTCATACTTATAAATAGCCTTGAATGTCTTCAGTGACTCAGGATCCACAGCGACTTCCATATCCTCCCAAGTGCGGACCGGAGGAAGCTTGCAATGCTCACGAAAGACAGAGTACCCCGGTAGGCCATGATCTCGACCCCGCTGGATGTTCAACGATACCAAATCCAGGCCACAACCTGGCAGTCGGTCCTCAGCCGTATTTTGAAACAGCTTTTGCGTCAGCTCGACTGTGAAGAAACGATCCACTCTCGAGACTGGCGTGTTTATCGAGGTCTCTATTGCGCTATCCAGTCCCTTCGGAGACCACAGTGAAAACGGGTTGAACAACATCTTATGCAGTTCAATCGATTCGGGGGCGCTCTTGTCTTGGGTCAGTTTGAAAAGGCTCTTTAAAGAAAAAACTGAAATCGTTGGCGTACCAAGCTAAGCGCGGTCACTTACCGGCAGGAGGGTGTGGGCGAATCGAAAAGCCGCAGCGGCAAAGTTATTCGCAATTGAAGGATTCACTTTCGGATCGTAGGGGTCACTGCTCGTGTTGGGGTCGGATGTTATTCCCATGTCCTTGGCCAACCCCTTTCCCAGGAGTATGGGCAGGAACTCGTTATAGGTGATGTGTTGCATTTGCGCGGCTAGAATCCGTCTAGCTTCCTGGTAGATGGCCTCATCATCCCAGTGAGGATTGACGTCCAACAGGCCGTGCGCCAGGTAGTTGTGGTGCCTTGAAAATAACAAGTGCATCGAGGTCAGCAGGAGGTTTTCATTTGACCGGTCATCGCCGGACTCAAAGCAGTACTTCCCTTGGGAGTTCATCACCTCCTGATTGCACCCATCGTCCGGATTAGTCGACAACGGCAGGAGTTCCCTCCCATCGGCCGTCATATACATTCGAAGAGTCCCATTCTTTTTTGTGCGAAGCGACATTTGCTTTTGGTCGTTGTTGCCATAGACCACAGAGCCGTCAATGAATGCCGTCGCCTGGTTGAGCTGTTGGCGGGGCCCAAAGATCCCCGTTGGAGCTGCGGCCGATCTTACAAAGTTCATGCAGGTTGCGTTGTACTGGTCAAAGTATGGGTCCCCTCGACCTAGAGGCACTGGAAAACATTCTGGATGCTTGTTCAGTGGAACAGTGCAACAGTTTATTGACTCTCCATCTTGGGATGTGCTGACAGCCGTCGCAGTTATGTCGTGGTCGAGGAACTGCCCAAAAACAGCCAGCATCACCGTGAAATTGGAGTCAGTGGGATAGGAAGCCCGGTGCACCGCGAGCGAAACCTCTCGCGCTGATGGAAGATCCTTCCCCGAGTGCGACGTTCTGGGAGTGGATATTCCGTTTCCATAGTCCGGGGTAACTGCTCGTCGGAATGGAATCATCGCGGCGCCGTAATGCCTTGGATGCCTTTGGTTGTTGCACGTCCCATTTGCTCGACGGTACTTCTCATTTGGGATACACTTCCCATTAAGCGTCGGATCGCTTATGTTGATGGCAGGGCCATTGCCAATGTTGCTTCGACCCGGCTGCTTGGTGTAATTGAACTTCTCTGCGATATGAAGTGTTGCTTGGTACTCGACATAGCCTCGACGTAAGATTTTCCTCGACTCGGGACTGGTGCTCACTGACCGATAGTGACGGAACGCAGGCGAATGGACCGGAGTGATGGCGAGATCTTCCTCGAACAACTCGCGATCGCCAAGTGCTCGCACCCCGAACGCTTCTGCTTCTGCCGATAACGACGCATTGATCGCCGGAAGCGTCCACCGTTGCGGTTTTTCGTCCGGAACGGGTCGTGGAATTTCCATGAGCAACAGAAATATGTCAGTTGCGTTCAGCTGTCCATCATCTGGCTCGACATCAAGGTGGAGAGTTGTTGCGTTGTACTTGGAGTCGTCGTCGTCGGTAAAGTTGATTGCAATGATGAGTGCAATTATGATTATCCCACTGCAAGAGGACTTTATTAAGCAGTCTATTAACATATTTAAGATTTGGTCTTACATGAAGGCGGTACACATGCAGCATTGGAATTGTTGCATTTTCCTACGCCGGGAGCGTGGTGGGACTCCGGGGAATACATACGATGGGCCGGGCACTGCACCTGCCATTGCTGCCGCTGAGGTCAGTGGGGTAGTCTCGGTTGACATGGTAGCTGTGTGATCTGCAAAATAGGAAAATTTTATTTATTTGCATTCATCTCCCTATCGTGGGGAAAGTGCAGACATAAATCACAGCAGTTTGTTTTGGATCTTCATTTTATCATAGCAAAATAAATCTTTATGATGCGAGTAATTACTTATTGTTAATCTTACTTGTAGACTTTGATAAGGGGAATGGTGGAGGATAGGTCTTAGGTGCTTACGCATTACGCATTTAAACATAGACGAAAGCACGATTAAGAGAGAGCTTTGGATGGAATTTTTAAATGGATTTTGACTTTAGATCAGACACTTGCACTCAACGAGAAAACTATTTGCACATTCCAAAGATACTAGAGTGATCCCTTCATATGTTTTTTGAGGATACACAAAGCTTCCAACTTCTGAAACGCTTAAAATAAGCCGATATGCTGATCAATGATAATCTTCAGCATACAGTGGGGAGCAAAAATATGTACATGTTTGTACACTTAGCACAAACAAGTTTCCTGCATATGAATAGAAATATTAAAGCGAATAAAAGTTTTCTTCCACATTATTAACATGTCTAATTTCAAATATCAATTCAAAATGCAATTGTTGTGGCATGGCAATCCTAAAAAGATCCGTTACGGACCTTCCACGAGATGGAGTATAAAAGCCGTCGTCCGATTAGGGGAGGTTTGGTATTTCAACTTGCGGAGTACCCCGAGCGTCCAAGGAAAAATACCACACTTGCGTCCCCAAGAGAATATTGCAAAATATTACTGCTGTAAATAAATATTTTAAAATTGTACCCAAAGAGTTTTACTTGACAACTTCACTTACATTATTATCCTTTGCTTCATTACCTATTAAGCGTTTTCTGTGGTTCTCGGACAGCATACGCGCGGTAGAGAATAAAGCAAAGTGGCTGACAGAAGGAGTTATCCGGAGGATAGTGGAGCCCTAAAAGAACTATGCCGAGTTCTACAAGTTGTCAACAATTTTAAGGGCTAAACGAGGTTGAAGTCGGGCGTCTCTGTAATACTTCAGTTCTGATTTCTAATCAGCGGTTTTCATTTTTCAAATTACAGTTGACACAAAATACTCTCAATTTGGAAGAATATCTATCTCACAGCGCACGTCTCTGTAAAAAAAATATCCAACATGTCTGACGCCAGCAGGTCTGAGAATATGGCGTAAACTAATGTTCATAGTGATAAGGGTGGTCCACCATTTTATTGATAAAATACTTTGTTTTAATTTGTTTAGGATTTGGCATAAAAAATACATACAACCATACATTTTAACACTTCTCCCACCAACCCAGGAAGTATGCCAAAACGTAAGAAAGCTATGAACAAGGCTATGAATAGGGGCTGAAACGAAGTACTGAAAACTATCCCTAAAGTGCAAAATTGAGATTGTTTTTTTCCCCACATTTTTTGGTCACCGCTATCTACTTTATACCAATGTAATGAGTTGAATCCGGCAAAATGCTCGGCCACATTTTCAAGAAAACCCTTACTTGGGCTACAGACTTAAATTCCACTATTGACAATGTTCATGGTGAACTAACTAACCTTGAAGTTGTGAAAACCCTTGTCTTCGTAGCTTCCAAAGTAGGTTCAATGAAACACACCATCGAGGAGATAAGAACACGGATCACCCTTGGAAATCGCTGTGTATTTGGAGAAAAGCGCGTTCTCGGAGAAACCAGATATCCCTATAGAAGGCATAGTTAGTGCGGTCCAGTCAGATTCCAAGTCCTTCTGTATGGCGCAGAAGCATGGAACTAATCAAAGCGAACGAGGAGACTCTTGTCTATAATAATAATAATAATAATATGGGTGGCGCTACAGTCCGAGACGGACCTGGGCCTAGCTTCTCAGCAGCCACTCGTGTTGTGCATGCTATTGTTCTTTCACGCGTGGAAGGGACGTACAGTTTAATGCCGACTCCGAACGGCGAAGTTGAGAAGCTTTTTCTAGACAGGAATACTCTTTGAGCATTGTCAGTGAGGCTTCGAGAGGAGAGTCCTTCGTATTATCTTTGGTTCCATATGTGCTGATGGTGTTTGGACAAGGAGACTGAACGAAGACATATCCAGCGATATATTTTCAAAAGACTTTGAGTCTCTCGTCTCAGATGACTCGGTCACAATGCGATTCCAACATTGTGGGATAACGCGTTTAAGCCACGCATCCGGTGGCTGCCATAGCTAGAAAGGAGCAACAATCTTTTGCACGTGCATAGCTGGAAGCCACTAGCACAAGATCGTGCTGGATGGAACAGTATTTTGGCTCAGGCCAATATCCACTCCGTAGTGTAGCACACTTGTATTGGTTTACTCGTGTTCTTCAATCAAATACAGACCTTCCTGATGCTATTCGCTCTAGGAGTCCACACACCCCAGATGACGATCAGATTTTGGCTACAGTCACCGACACGATCTCTCAGCGATTCGAACAAATTTTTTCACGAACCTCAAAGTGACTCAAAAATATAGACATGTGGATTGTAAGGTTTCCTAAGCTCCAGTAAAGAGACTAATTTATGGCGGACGCAGGGCGACTCGGTTTCTATGACTGGAAGCAACTTACCCAGGACCCTCAACGATGTAGCCATCGCTCAGGTTCATTCTTTCCATGGGTAGCAGGCCAGATAACGAAGTATCTATCTCTAAATCCACAATTTCACAGGAGTATCAGTGTTTCCACTCACTTCAACCATAACGAAATATGTACATGCGTATCAAAAAAACGCGAAGGGAATCACCATTCATTTTTGCTTTGTTCATTTGGAAAATATATACAAAAATGAGGATTCCTCAATATGTGGCTAAGAAAAAAGAAACCGCTCAAAAAATAAAACTTCAAGTTCTAATTTTAAAGCATTCAATGCGTTAAAGACTCTATTTCGACTTTCTGAAAGTTCTAATTTGTGAACGTCCACTGTAATATGAATCAATAGGCACTTTGATGACCAAAGAGGAAGGATAACAAACTCCACCAAAATGGCTTCAAACAATTAGAGGGCACATTTTCATTGGACACAATTTGAAAATCCAACTACTGAAACAGTTTCACTTTATTTTTCTGATTTGCCTCAAACGGAATCTGGTACTGATGAATGCTCTTGTCAATTTTTGTTAAAATCACTGGCAAACAATTGTAACAAAATTCAATCTTTCACCTTTGAATTATGAAAAACACACGAGATTACATAGAACAAAACACACTCCTAGTCCTATATATGTCATATACAGTATAAGCTACTGACTTAGCCGGACACACTCTTAGGCGGACAATCCCCTTGAGCGGACAATTTCTCACGACCGGACAACTCCCTTAGCCGGACAAAAGTGTTGCGACCGTCGCTGTTGGTCTATGGGACCTTTCACTGTATAAAATTAGTTAGTTATGTCAGCATTTGCGATTAATTCCTGAAATGAACAAGTTCAAACGACGATCGTATCGTAACGTGTCTGCCATCCTTAATTATGTAGAAAATTGTAGCATTTATTGAAAACACTTCGCGCCTGATTAAAGTATCATAAAAAAAACTAAGTAGCTTCAAAGATCTCCCACGAATCAATTTACATATAAGTACACGAAAAATACCTTAATTCTTTTTCCGTTTAACATTAACAATGTGCTTACATTCGTGACCTAAACTACTCTGCCTATGATTTGGATATTGTTCCTCTCCAAAACTTATCCCAGGTACACATGTATCCACATCATCTTCCCTTATCTTGCTTACAACAACAACAATAGATAGTTACCGAAATGATTACTATGTTTGAACAGTATCCTATAAAAAAAATCTAACACTATGCGACAGGTATTGTGACAATATAAGATAATGAAATTCACTTATCAAGGTTTTGAGGCTCGAACATGATCTGTAGGCATTCAAAGTTCAGTTGGCATGGAACATGTTTCACTTTTGCTCTGATTAACATATCGAATTACACAGTGTGTACCCCGAAAACAAGTGCAGGGATATTCATGCTCTAGTTGCTGAATCAATAATGCGCGACTGGTTATATTTAACAGATTAATTATTTGTATCAAATGACGCAAATTAGTTATCTTCGTCATCTGATCAAAGACGCTGTGGTTCGTTGTAGTTCCGTGCGCAAACTTCTTTCACAGACTGCATGCATCCCAAAATTTGAGTTTTGCTAAACGTTAGTTTTTGTAAATGTCATTCTAGGTCCCGGAAAACCGTCATATCTTACAGCGTACATATGTGACGTTGTAAGTTCTAGGACAGAAACTACACTCATATGCATTATGTACAGTGTATGAATAATGTCTTTATCCCTACTCAGTGGATTCATACACAATGTACATGTGCCCACTCGTACATGGACTCAGTTAAAATCGTTTGTTTTCATATTCTTCTTACCGGTGACTAAAAAAGAAACATCACATTCGTCTACCAATATTCATAATAGGCCTCTTTTTAATTGTCTCTAAATCGTGTGGGTAAACAACCACATTTTAGTGTGGCAGTAGAAACTTATCTCAGCATCAACATATAATCATCATAAATCTGGAATATATAGCAGAGCAGAGAAGATTTTGATAAGACGTACAACAAAGATATCACAGTCACTATCATTATGAAGCAATTCATTTAATAGTGATCTTTCACATCTTCATAATTGTCATCCGTTGAGGATCGTGTGTAACTACGTCTTTTGAATTTCAAATGGTGAAGGAAGTAATCTTAAGGAAAAGGTTGTCTACATTTTTGCAAAAATTCTCTCTACGGTTAGCGAATTTTTGACCTCAACTGAATTTCTTCTGTCAGGATCACTCGAACTGGAAATACGTAGTTAGTGATTATAGAGACCAATCACGGAGGAAATACTATTTTAAATCATGCATCTTTTGTATAATAATACTTGAGAGAAATGAACTGGGGACTGCTGAAGAAGTACAGTAAAATCTCTCTCTCTCATGAAGGGTTTTATAAGATGAACATATCGGAAAGATGAACTAATTTGTAAAACAACTTTCTTCTGTACTGGTACTGTATACTTCGACGTTTATGTAGAAAAAGACGTACAAGGTTAGCACAGAGCACAGTTCATGTTGTAAATATAAGCGTGATGATAGGAATTTTTAGAAACAATTTGGAATCGAACCCGGGCAGTGAGGTTCAAGTGTGTGAAAGTCTACGCACAGACCCACCTCTAATTAAAAAACAGAAAATCAGAGATTAAACTAACAATAAGAAAACCCATTCTTGGAAATAGATGGAAAGACAAAGTACAACTGCTCCTAATCAATTTATGGAAAAAGGTTTAGTGAAACATGATAGTTTTGGTGTTCTGTCGGATAATCTTCGAATGAGAGAACAGATAAAGCCGGTCATTTTAAACACTTATTAAATGTTTTACACATGTACGACAAAAATCGATTCACCAGAACAGATCAAGTTATTTCAACCCTAATTGCCTACCTTAAATTGCCGCTGCCTTACCTTTAATTCAACTTTGGCTACGGCTCTTGGTCTTTGCTTACAGATCTGACCTCGTTCTCGAGATCAGAATTACTAATTTATGAAAATAGTAAGTTTACCTTATCACTGAGACAACTCGATCCAGGCGGTTCTCTAAGGAACTCCCATGAACTGTACCGCAATAGTAGCATACAATCTGCATTGGGCCAATTTGAACGAAATAATGCGACTTGTGGGCAAATATACAATCGTTTTGACACAACTCGATTTCTCATAGCAAATTCTGCTATTCGGGGACACATCAAATAGAGATCATTAAGTCCCTTATTTATAAATGGTTTAACTAAACCATCTTTGTTTGGAAATTGAGATTCTTCCATAAGACACATTGTTGGCAATGCTCTCAATATACATCAAATTTCCCAGCCTTGCAGGAAATCCGAACGTGTCCTAATTTACTACACCAAAATATGCCCGAGAAGCTGGGGACTTTGGAAAGCGAAATAAGAAAAAACGGTATCTTCAAAAAAAATATTTGAAAGAGGCAGCAAGCACCGAAAGAAAGAAAACTTAAGAAATCTTTAACTCTTCTTTTCAATTTCTTCAATTTCACTTTATCTTTTTTCCATGTTCAATAGGAATTAATATTTGTGTTTCTGTGTAGTTTGTTTCCTCAACTAAATAGTTTAATAAATTGTTGGAAAGTTAAAAACAGTTTGTATCTGCTTCTTTCGAAGGAATGATTTGCGTAATTACCGCAACAAAGGTTTTCAGTTTGTCCGCCAGAGGAAGACATACGGTAAAGGATAAATGCTTTATAGTTTCTTTTTTAGAGATCCAAACTTGTTTTTGCTGCAAATATCATTACAAAACGTGATAATTCCAGCTGCTCATTTCCTTTTCGTAAAACAGCCTGTTAATAAGATCACAAACAAATTTCGGTTTCCCAACAACGAATGATTTGTGAAATAACCTTCACAAATCTCAAGTGTATATTTGTACAAAATGCTTCGAACTTTTCTGCCGATGATTTAGATTACATCTTTTTTACTCCTTTGGAACAATTTTAGGAACCAAGTAAAAACCAACACTTAAGAAATAAACGATCACTTCTCCATGAACACCAAGCAATCTACAAGCAGTATTTCATATTTTTTCTTTCACAGTATTCAAGCAATCTACAAATGCGAACAAGGATACATTGCACTCAATATTTTAACTGTATATTTGTTCCTTTTTCATATTACTCGAATAAACTCTTTCGGCCAAAAAATTCCATTTCAATCAACTAACTTCGCTTGTGATTGAGGTAAAACATTTCACACAGTTTCACCTTCAAGATATTCAAAATTTTAATCCTTAAACACAAATGAATGAACAACGTACACTTTTTTGTAACGAAATGCAATTATTAAGGAAACCACAATAATTTTCCTCCCGGTACCATTCACTTGACAACAAGTCACTGCCACATTAACGAGAGCACCGCTAAGACTGTATCGTACGAGGTAAATATCTTAAAGATACTAATGCATCGGACAATGCAACACAAATTTTCCACATCAACTTCACAGCATTTCTAGGGCTTCTTCTCCGCCGTTAATATGTAACGATGACGCTGAGCAGATTTGAATTTTGTATTGAATTACTTTTATAGACTTTTGCAGTGAATACTTCATTGATGGAATGAGAGAATTCGAACAAAAATAAGAAGTAAAGGCAGACTGGAGATTTTCGCATGCATTCGTTTGCCTAGGATTGTTATTAACCACTGTGCCAGAGGTATCGCATGGAGTCATTGACTTTGGTGGTCAGGCTGCTTTTGAACTTTTGTTGGCAATAAACTTGTGTTTCTCTGGTTTATTTATTTTTACTTTTATTTAATAAATACAAAAAATTAAAGGTAGTAGCAAAGCATTTTTATTTAATTATTCTGGATCCATGTTCTTTTGAAATGTCTGGGAGACATGCTCGTATGTTAGTTTAAGCAGATACTGAAATGATTTGTTTTGTACGAGGTCCCCAAGATCTGGACTATTCAGGAAGTCCTCAATCGGCGGTAGAAATTCTTCAAGCTCGCCATCTAAATTTTGAAAAATGAATCGTTCAAAATGTTATTTTATGAATGTAATGCTGATTATTACCCATCAAGTAACAGACTTCAATCAACTTGAAGAAGAGTGAATTTTGTAAGTGATCCAGCGCAGTGTTGACATCATAGTTGGTCCATGAGTCTCTCAAAATCGCAGATGACCATATCTTGTGGCGGACTTCAAATGGATCTTCGACATAGTTGAGGAGTTCAATTGCCTTACGATAGTCAAACTCAGTGGCCGATTCGTTTTCTTCAGAAATGAGAAGCTAAATAAAACAAATTAGTCTGGCTGGAAATAATGAGACAACCGTGCTTACGTTTATGATTTCCTCTGCTTTTAAAACCTTTGGGTTTTCAACATCATAGCCGTAGGACATCATCAGCTGTTCATTTATTTGTTCCTGGTAGTCGACCAAATTTAGTTCAGCATTTATTTCGGTTACTTGGTTGGACAAATCTGAGTCCGCTGCTAGCGATGCTAATTTCGCCAATGACAAAATCGACTGAAAAGACATAAATGTGAACAAGCTTTTGAATGCACTTTTAAGTCCCTACCTTCTTTCTCTGCACAAATTCAGTCTCGTCCTGGCCCAATTGGAACAGAAGCTTCGATGCCCTATCAAAGTCTCCGTTGAAAATCAATTGAATCCAGCCCAGTGATGGATGATCTCGAAGGAATTGAGATAGCGCAGCTTGGTTCCCCTTGAACCGTTCGAATACATCTCCCTGGCGATTCTGCTTCAGATGCCAATTGATGGCGAATTGAGAGAAATCGTATTCCTGATATTTCTCGATGTACGCATCCAAGCGATCTTGGTTTTCAGTGAGATCACAAATCACCACCAAGCTTTGAAAATCAAGATACTTCTCTGCCAGCTTTGCAGCCAGTTCATACTGACCATCCTCAACTAAGTGAAGATTGTGAAATCAGAACAAATTCCCTTTAAAAGATAAGACTAATTAATAAAATAATACTCACTCAGTATCAATATGAAATCTCTTCGTTGAGACTCATACTGCTGCAAGAGAACACCGTACTTTTCATTGTCTTTGATGCTCTCTAAGTAGCTCTTCCTCCCATCAAGGATAAAATCAATCAGATCCATGATTTGCTTGTAAAGTTTGTGCTTGATCTCTGGCTCTCCCGTTGACCTCGCACCATATTTGACCGATATATTGATTAAATGCGTAAGTGAGTCTCGTAAACCATTTTTGCCCGACATTGCTGTCCAAGGTAAGTATTCATATGTATTGCTCTTATCGGCCGGTAGTGTGTACTTTGATATATTCTGTTCACGGAACGAGATCACCTCATTCAATATTGACAAAACAATACAATTTAGGTCGCACAGGAATGATGCAATTACTGACGATTGATGGTGTGACTCGATCTTTTGATCTGCTACATCGCACAGGGCACGTATGACATCTTGGAACTTTGTTAATTTAACATAGAATAAATCTTGTGCTGCGAGATTCCCCGATGGGTACTCGTTCCAGTTTGAAATTACAATCTCGATTGCCTCATCTATTAGTTTGTTGTACCTTTCGAAAGGGAATGTTTATGGAATATAAAACGGAACTGATTCAAATTCACTTACTTGTTGTGGTGTGTTTTTAAGGCAATTGCGGCTACGATCTTTTCATTTATGTCCGACACAACATAGCACGTTGCTTTTATCAGTCCACGGTAGGAAATGGAGTTCATCTTAAATGAAGAACATTTTAAAACCTCCCCAATTGGCCAATTGTTTTCATCTCACCTTATCCCAGAGACTCGTGGCATGCAGAAAGTCTACAAAGTGATTCAATGCCAAATTCTTCTCCTTCAATTGAGTAATAATCTGCAGTGACGACGAACTGCCGAGGGAATGCTTGATGTTACTTTCCACTTGCTCCCATCGAGGATCAGCAGCTGGGATGTCCTCCGCTAAACTCTCCGCAATTGCCACAATGGTCCTATTTCAAGAAACAGCTACAATTTGTTCTGATCAACCGTGAAAGGTGACTTACTTGTCCAGTTGACTATCAAGTTCATCCAGTCCAATGTCAGCAGGAACAAGATCCTTTAAAATTGAATTGCACATGGTGCTGTTCCTCTTGATGTGATAAATGAACGCGGCTTTAAGTTGATTTACTTCGTCCTTGTTTTCATTGAAAATTTCATCGGGATCCAATTCGTACATTGACAGGTTATTAAAATTTGAACTTTGATTTATGACAGTGTTATTTAGCGAATCCGAATATGGTGGCGTAAAGACATCAGGGGAAAAGGACGAGTTGAGGAACTCACTGTTATCAAAGTCAAATGGTGAGACGCACACGAGACCATGGTTACGACTGAAAAACAGCGGGATGTTGCCGCAAACGGCTGCACTTAGGATGCCGTCTTCCTGAAGTTGAAATTCGATTTTTTCTGCTTCCAAATCGCCGATTGTTGGATTGGAAAGATTCACTGGATAGATCGTTTTCTCGCCATAGACATATGCGTATGAACGGCAGATTATGAAGCGCAACTGAAGGCAGTTTTGCTCTGTTCCAGTTCCGTAGAATTGTGATAGTTTTAGGGGGATAAATGATGCCACACGAAGGTTCTCTGGTTCTTGTTCCACGACCACTGAAAATAAAGAGTTCAATTTGAAGTTGAATCAATTACCTATCCAGTCACAAATATGAACCCATGTTCCCTCTTCAACTTACCAATTGCATAGTGCATTTGCGGAGTGTGGGCAGTATTAACAGCTCCAGCAAAGATATAGACCTTTCCATCATTTATTTGCATATCCAAGAGATTTATTTCAATGTCCGTACTTTCGCCTTAAGAACAAAAAAGTGAGCATAACTTTAAGACATTCCAAATTGCATATCAGGAAATACAAACTTCTTCCATTCCAAAATTTCTGATGAAATTCATCGCGCATTTTTCTCAAAACATCACCCTCCTCGAACATCAATTGCTCATTGCCATTATTGGGGAAAGTCCACTTTTGAATCCATCTATCAGCCAAAACAGTCACGTCCCACTCGTTGTTTGACAGCCGTTCACTGCACACCTTGACGAATCTCTAAAAACAAAACGTTTAAATTTCAAGATGTCCTCTGACTGACTTTAGCTTACATTTTCCTTATCATGTCCACTGTTCATGCCAATGATGATTGAAGCGAACTTTTTGCCAATGCCACCAAAGAAGCCTGACGGTGCCTTCACACTCCTGTGCTGAATTACGTGCCGTCCATTCACAACTTGCAGTTGAAGGAAAAGCAAGTTACAAGTAGTTGTCACCAGGACATAGCCTTGTGGAGGAATTGCTAGCAAGTAGTCAAACTCCTGACCATCCAAAATGCCAGTGGAATCAATGGAGGAGCCATCATGTGCGATAGACGGCCAGTAACGAACGTCACCAGTTGGAGAGACAGCTAGGCAGGATGCCATTTGTTGTCCATCTGGCTGGAAGACAGTAACCAAAGACGCTTTGTGCCCGATGTCACAGTGTGGAAGGGTAAGTTCTCGACATTGTGCTGTTGTTGTACGCCGTTGTGGAGTTCTAGCCATGTCTTTGAGTTTGGGAGAACCCAGGCGACTGTCTTTGTATTGCCACACCAAAAGACGTCGCCCGTGTAGAGCCTAGAACAAATTTACCAGATTAGTGGCATGAACATGGAACAAAAAGACATTATTAAGTTACCCATGCCCAACCATTGCTGGAGCAGTTTATTGACACAGCCGAGTTGCGTTCGGAGAATGTGAGTGCTTCGTTCACTAGGACCGGTAACTGAAATCCATAACTCTCTACCACATTACACTCTGAGCGAATCCCTGCCAGTGATTGTGTTGATCGTCCTGACACGCTGAAACGACTATTCCAAGAATTATAATAACCGAGAAACGGTGAAAATGTCCTTTGTATATTACCCAGCAATTGAGGATTTCTTAAGACCACTTCCACCCAAAGACTTTCGCCCTGACACAATGGAACTGGCTGAACTTTGTCGCGTTCTCGATCCATACGGACTTCGGGCAACTCCTCCAAATAGCTGATTGTGTAAAGATTTATCCATGTTGAATTATCAATACAAATTTGTTTTGGCGGTTATTGGAAATACAAAAAAAAACTCAGTTCTTGTTTGGTTGAAGTGTGGTTATGAATGACATATGTCAGCGTTAAGTCAAGTGCCGGTGAACGTTCATCCACCAGGGATGCTATGCGGAATCGTACCTGTTGGTCTTTTATTATTTTAGGTGTCCTATGGAGACCAAGATGTTCAGTAGCTCTACATTGGAGTTTGTGAGTATATTCTGTGTGGATATAAAAAGTTGTAAAGTAATTGTGTTCATATATTTTCTTTTTTATAAGCGCATTGCTAGTTTCGTGTGTAAAAGCCCTTTTAAAATAAGTGCTGCCCAGATATAAAAAAACTGGATGGAATGGAATAGTAAAACTTTAATTAAGTAATTTTCAGTCAAATACTCATTGAGTGGTTCTTGATCATATGCAACACACGTGTAATATTGCCCAACTCTTTCAGGTTATATAGCAGGTCGCAATTCCGGTCAAAAGCAGAAATAACCTCATAATATGCGTTTAGGTAGTACAAATTTGAACCATAAATTATTGCAATAAAATGTCAATTAAATTCTTGAACACATCCTCATAGCGCTGAATCATACCAATGTTTTTTGCTATGACATCTGACAGTACGTAAAACGCGCTCCGGCGGCTGGTTCATCGCGGCTGCTAATCGACTGTCAAAAAAGATTGTGTTCTCCAACTTGCCCTCTCAACTAACATGAAAATAGTACTTTTCCGCTTAAATTACAAATTTATCGAACACTTTACAAAGGAAAACTGATCAATTGCACGCTGGAGACTGGAGAAAAATATATAAATTCATAAAAAATAAAAAATCGGTGTTCAATTGCTAAACAAATCCCAAAAAGTTCTTGGAAAATCTGTCGCGAATCTTATCGAGTGAAAAAAGTGACTGTGAATTCGTGTATTCTACTAAACTCTGTAAATCAGCGACAGCATATTTCTTATTTTCTGGTTTAAATGCGTGGAGAAAAAAAGTTAACCAAAAAAAATTATCGAAATCCATGAAAAAGGACATTTAAAATCGGCCTCGTCACCCGAACATGCTGAGGAATTCGTTTTTTTAACATAATTTCCTTGCGGTGAAAACTCGAATTTCCTGTTTGATAAATTTTATTAATTCGGATTTTTTCGAAAAGGAAAAATTGTTGCGAAAATTTTCTTCTACATTCGTCGTCGTCGTCGTCGTGGTCGTCGTTGTCGTCGTCATTTTCATATTGGTGTCGCGAGTGTGTGTGCTGGCAATTTTTGTTTCGCCGTGTGAGTGTCACTGGCATTGGCATCCCTCCTAACGAAACCATCACCATCATCGTCATCGTGGTGCTCCTTGGAGGGCAGCACATACTTCAAGCGCTTGTCAATGCGTGCTTCAGCGGTCTCGTGATTCTCCCCACATAAGTCAGCATCGCTTCGAAGTCTCATCGTCGTCAGCAATAAGAGCGAAAAAATGTCTGAACCGAAGCGAGTCGCGTTTACCACCCTGAGCAGTAGCGTTACCGGTGCTGGTGCATCATCGGGCAATGGTGCCATTTCATCGTCAACCACGGCTGCGGCGCACAGATTTGGTGCGCCCGATCCAGTGACGTCACACAAGTCATCGTCAAGTGGTGGTAGTGGATCAAAGCCAGCCAAGACAATCAGGCTCGACATGGAACTGTCCGCCTCTAATTCCAACTCTTTCCCGGAATTCAACTACTCCAAGTTGATTCATTTGGAAAAGGTTTGTTTGTGCTGTGTGTTGTGTGTTGTGTGCCGTGTGCGCCTCCCTGGAGGTTGCTGCGTCTATTCTCATCATCTCCTTTATGTGTTGCACTTTGTTCCGATTTTGCTTTTTGTCTTTTTGAATGTTTTCGCTATTTTCGCATATTGGGGGGAGGGCTGGAGGTCGAAATTGAAGAAGAAATCGTATTTAGGTTGAGGGTGGTCGTAGTGGTCGATGCTGGCGATTGGTTGGGCCGTCGTTTAGCGCTGTTGGATTCGTTTTCGACGTCGTGTGTAAGTTTGGTGTACGTGCACAACTAGAGACAATCACTTGGCTTCTTGCTTTCTTTTTTGATTGTATTTTCGTCGCTCTGATAAAATATGGGTGCAAATAATATTGAAGGAGAGCAGCAGCAAGGAGGAACTGATGTGTGTAGTGAAGTGATGGTGAGAAGTTTTGTTTTTTTCTTCTCTTTTTTTCTGTTTTGTGTGTACACGGTCGCGCCGAGTGGATAGGTGGGTATGAGATGCGCAAGGTGACAGGGAACGAAGACTTTTGGGATGTTGCTATTGCATTTGGAATGTAATTAAATTTTGCGTTTTCGTGGGGCGGCGATTTTAAGTTAGATCCGTTGTGCACTTGTATGCATGATTGTGCGTGTGTATGAATGTGTGATGTGTTTCTTCTGTTCGTCGGCGAGATGTTTCAGGAAAAGTGTCAACTTTTTTTTTAATTATTTAGTCTTATGCATTATTAGAGGGGGTGGCTGGAGATTTAGAAAACACTGAATATTTAAGTCTTATGCTGACGCTCATGATATTTCAACAAATTTATGGATATAAGAATTGCTTGTTTTCATTCTTCTCTTTAGGGTCTTCGTTTGTGTGGGGTGGGTTGCGCGCGACGTATTTAATTGATTTTCGGATGGCGTGTGACAAATGGGCGGATGAATATATACTTGTTTGTGTTTTGATTCCGATAACGATTTAAATAGGAAAAAGTACAAGTGTTTTTATGATGGAGCATATATTTGTGTGTATGGTTAGAAGTTGGGTGTCTTCTTCGGGACACATGCTAATATGTATATCCGCGTATGTAAATACATATTTCCATATGTATGTAAGCGACGAAGCTTAATGTTGTAATTTCGATTGAAGATTGAAGTGGAAGGATTATAATTGATGGCGTTATGCAAATTACGGACATATGCGTGGCGCTGCGTGTGAATTTCATGTTTTGTACTTGCTAGGTATTAATTATCTTTATCTCCAAATCTGGAGTATCGCTCTAATATTGTGTCCACTCCGGCAAACCCGATATCATATTATCTGGATCTAATCTGGATCATTAGGCGTACTAAAAAACACTTGTATACACATCCATACGTATGTACATGCTTATGTAAGTCCATATGCACTTATTTCAGATGTTTCGTCGAATGCAATTTTAATTTTTAAAGTTATCTCTTTAATACAAATAGCGGCGAAGTGTAAGCGATGCATAATTCAATATCGACGTGACTGGCAGGTCTTTTTTAAAAATCAGGCTAAATAATGACAGAGTGAATACCTATAAGAATGCAAATAAGTTGTCGTTGACTAGAACCAAATCAATTTGGAGATACACCGAGAATCAGTGATGTGGTATGAGTACATACTTCGCACGCTAGGGGCGCGTGTAGGGTGCTGGCATGATCTGTAATAATAAATTGATGGCGCTACCGTGCAATGTGAACCAGAAGTTAGCTTCGATGGTCACCTTGGTGTTGTGGGTATGTGCATCGTCTCCAACTCTTGTGCACTTGAATGTAAGGTGTCTAAGTTCGATTTCCTGTACTTACGACAAAACAAAGTTGACGGCTGCACCCCTTCGAGTCAATGAAAATGTTCAAAGTGTTTATGCAACTTTCTATAAATAGCTTCTCTAAATCGCCTCTCGGAGTCGGCATAAAACCACAGGTCCCTTCCATTCGTGAGAAAACATTAGCACGCACTACCCGAGTGGTTGCATATCTACTTAAAATCAAGGAGAAGGTGGCTTCTTCGTGCAACAACTTAAACTTTATTTAAATACAACAAAATATGTTAATAAAAGCTTATTCGAATCGGCTTTTCAAACATCCATCGCAAATATAAAGCAATGTAGGGGTGTCGATGTTCTGCCTTTGATAAAAAAAAAAATATTAACAGAGGGAAGTGCATACTTATGTATATATACATAAGTATGTGCATGTCTAGACATGCATAAGTGTGTACTTACTTCTGTTAATACTTTTATTTATCAAAGGCAGAACATCGACACACCTATTGTTTTATATCAATATCCATGTCGGGGGACTTTCATGATAAAAAGCGACCTAGTAACGTGAAGTACATAGACGACAGACCTACTCATTCGATTTATTGCGCCAAAAGTGGATAACAGGATTTCTTCGCATCTGGCATCCAATTTGTACACATCTGAAAATGTACAATACAACTTTTTCACTTTCAGGCAACAGTTAACCGTGACATATTGCATGTTGGTCTGCATGTTGTCTTCTTTTAGAGAAGATTAGAGATAATTTTCGTTGTAAAACTTTCCCACGCATAAGTCGGTGTACAGTGATCGCAAAGAATTTTCGTATCACTTTCTTTGGCAGACTTTGGAAATTTAGTGCAGTGCACTTTTATTGTGATGTGGTTTCTTTTATCAATTTGCGCAGTTATTTTGTGTAGTGAATCGTTGACATTTCAAGCTTTTCATTTACAACAGTTCTGTTGCCATTGATTGTAAGACATAATGTCTGGTGCCATTTTCTTGAAGCAACCTTTGCAATTAAATATGAGCATTCTTATTCTGGGCAAAGGATAATTTTTGTGTTTTTTTAATAATAATACATACAGGGAAAGCTCCTATTATGGACAACTATCTTAGGCGGACATTCCCCTTGTGTGGGCAATTTCTCACGAACGTTGATCTTGAATTAAAGTCCCTTATGTATATTCCCATGGACGGACTACTCCCTTAGCCAAAAGAGATGCTTCGCTAGCTGTCGTTTTATACCGACTCCGAATGGCTAATTTGAGGGTATTTTCTAGACAGGAATACTGTTTGAGCATTATCAGTTCAGGCCTCTTTCAAGCGGCCGTGTGTATTATTGTTGTTGCACCGGGAATCGAACCTTAATCACCGTAGATTCATGTGTGTAGGAGACGGCCCACAATGCCACGGCCGCGACTTTATTTTCATTTTCATATTTAAAAAAGATTTGAACCAAAATCATGTTAACACAGTTGGACTTGCATGTAAAGTGAACCTATTGTGAGTAACAGTGTATTCTGATTGGTCATTTTGGGATATGAACACGTTATAAAAAACAGTTGTCAGAAATCTTAAGGGGAGAGCATTTTGTAATACTTCATTTCTGCCTTTTATAAACAACTTTGCTTTTTTGTGGTTCTTATTTAATTCTCTATCTTATACTAGCTAAGTACGATGCGCACATTTCTGTTGTCTTCCCATCGCATACTTGTTCGTAGTGCAAAGCAATGTACAGTCAATTACAAAAGTAAGTACACAGCACAAAGCTTACATTTTTTTTGGGATGCCTAGAAAAATCTTAAATTCAGCTTTCTAAAGCAATCATTTGTATACTTGAAACAAAAAGAAAGAAAAAATGAGGATATCCCAAAAACCATAAGCACAGTGGGTAAATCAAAAATCTAACGAAACCTACAATATCAACAAATGCCCCTTTTAAGCTTTGCTTGCAAAAGCTTTTGACGCAGTTTACTCTTAAGATTATCCAAGTAACCAAGGCCATCCGTTTCTGGATCAGCTGATACTAAATTGACCACCCTAGATTCTGCCATTAGTCCCCGTATTATTACATGTGTGTTTACTTACTTTTGTGATTTACATCATTTGTTTCATTTCAGGTTTATGACTCGCGGTGCCTAGTTTTTGAGACGTCATGTTTTTTTTTCCGTCTAAATACACAATTGAGGGCTTAATTGCATTTAAGTTTATTCTTGGAGTCCCGTTTAGATTACATTTTTGTTGAAAACACAGTAAACTCTATGCTGTGTACTTACTTTTGTGATTGACTGTATAGGTACTCACTGAATTGTAATAGATGTTAATACAATGGAAAGTTTCTCATAGTGTTTGTATTTGTTTCGCTATTGTATTATTACTTTTGACTGAGAATTTAATCGATTTAGTATGCGTTTTTTACGGTGCGTTGTGAATGTTGTTCGTGAAAGTCGTGTATTAAAGCATGACAAGCAGCGTAAGAGTGGACTCCTAATATAACCACATCCAATAACAGTGTGATAATTCGCTTCTGGAAGTATTCGCATAGATTTTCGACTTCGCAAAAAACCCACAAGAAAGCGTCTAACGGTGTCAAATCGCACTTTCGTGCAGAATATCAAATGGCGTGAGCTGTGTTGAACGTAGCGATGTCCTGTTGATAATCCATGTCGTTGGTATCAATATCATCCAATTCAGGCTAAAAGAAGTTGGTAATATTCGACCTATAGCGCTCGCCGTTGACGGTGATGACCTGGGCAACGTCGTCCTTAAAGAAGATATGGACCGATGAAGCGCTCTACATGGCCTAGCCATCTTAGGCGATAAATCCGTCTGCCTGAACCCATTTCGCTGTTGAATGTTCGCCTCCAATTCCGTCAACCAAAGATGGCGCGCAGGACTTTTGTCTCGAAGAGCCCAAGGATTTCTTCACCTGCTTTTGAGATTGTCTATTTCTCAGCGCCTTTCTTGACGCTGAAGATCTCGGTGACAAAAAAAATGGGACGGTTCATAAGAAATGTGGGCGCCTAAATCTGTTGATAGATGATGATGTTCACCCTATTGAGAATTTTATGGCAAGAAATGATGGCAAAACTCCAAAAGCAGTCATCTTTTAGTTTTTTAGTCTTCGCACCTTCGAGTCTGAACGTGTGACGTAACGCAACAGAGCACATTTAGGTGGCGCTCCCAAGTGAAGATGGACCTCAACCAACTTGGTGTGCGACACTAGTGAGTTAGTGACCGTGCTAGTTGGGGATGCTTGTTCTTAAAGGGCCAGGTCCAACCTGTAAGGCCAAATAAATAAGTTGAAGTTTTTTTTCCGCGATAAAAAATAAAGAAAACTCAGCTTTCCGTAAAACTGTAAATGCCCGACACAGAAAATTATCTTCAGACGACTGGAATTGAGGCAAAATCCACCGTAAAGAAAAATTCTATTGACGAAAACTAAGAAAACTGAAATGATGTATTCAGTTTTGCTCGCCACTGTTTGTGGAGCATGCGTAATCACTCCCAAAGATATTCTGATGTATTTAGCGCGTGTGTAATGACTCCCTAAATGTCACAACAAACCAAAAAAAAGAACGTATGCAATATTTATGGTAACACTCATATTTCCCTTCCCCACACTATTGTATATCTGTACAACTTGAAACAACAACAAATTTGTTATCAATATAATTTCACTTTGTCATTTAAAACAGGTTGGGTGAGATATATGATCACTATTGGTTCCCCAACAGTGACTGGTTCAGACTTAATACTGTAGAACCATTAATACTCTTCGTTCTTAGGTTTGTTCAGACAAGGTTTGTCTCTGACTCGTGTCTCCAATCGAATCTATAAAATCGTAACACAGCATTAATTCCTGTTAATGTTTTGTGTCTAGCTGTGATGCACTTTTCCAATCTGTCATCAAAGGTGTTCATTTATTTTTGATGTGCACCCACTTGTCGCCACTTTTAATTTATTGTATATGTTAACTGGTGAGGAAATTATCCAACAATGGCTTGATATGTTGAGTATTGTGATTGACTTCGTACCGAACACCAAATTCTGTTCCAAACTAGGGTGCATTGTCCATTATTTCTCGCAGAAGAAATTTACAATTAGTGCACGATCGCCTTGTTTCATATTGAATAGCACCCCAGGCGACACATAAGATTTTTACCTCATTGATCGATCGTCATTTTTAAAAACATTTCAATAATCTTCTTTTACTTTGCAGAAAAAGTTGAAGAAACTCAAAAGCAAAAATAATGGGTTTGCTGATCCATTTATGGACAACGACGATGATGTTGCTAAAATAGCAAAAGAACTGGAAAAGAAATATGGAACAACGTATGCGAGTGGAAGAGGTCTAAGCAAAAAGGATGATTTTTGCGACATCGGACTTGGGTACGATGAGACAGATTCATTCATAGACAATACAGAAGCGGTAAGCATATTCAATTTCCTTAGTGAATATGAATTGACTAACCCATTCCCAATTTGAATGCAGTACGACGAGATCATACCGGAAGAAGTGGAAACAGTTGAAGGCGGATTTTATATTAATTCTGGTGCATTAGTATTCAAGCACTTATCGAAAACAGAGAAAACAGATGAAATAATAAAAATGCCCAGCAAATCAAGGAAGAGGGTATTGTCCTCATCATCTGAGGAGACGGGCTCCTCAGAAGACGACGCCGAAGAAGCAGAGATTTCGACGGCAACACCCGCGAATCCTTCACAAAGCAGCACCAATCCGAAGATAAGCAAACAAAAGACGTCAAATCATTCTGAAAAACGATCCAAAACAGCCTCCGACAAGGAGGGTAGCGATAAAGAGAAGTCAAACAAAATTAAAAGCTCTGCATCCGCGTCGGCTTCAGCAGCATCTTCGGTGACTGTCTCAGCATCTGCATCACCGAAAGATGATGGAAGCGGTTCAGAGATTAGCTCAAAAGACAAAATGAGAACAGAAAGATCAGTTAAGACTACTACAGTTAAGGATATGCTCAAAGCAAAACGCGATAATTTCCTCAAAATGCAAGAAGAAGAATTGAAGACGAAGTCGTCCTCTAATGGAGAAGTCAAAGCACCAACTTCTGCCGAGGATGCATCCGGTTCAGATTCTTCCAGTGATGACACCGACTCAAATGAGGAGCCTAGCTCGAAGAAGTTGAAGAAAACTTCAGAAGAAGATGTCGACAGTAAGTTGTTTCTGTCAAAAACTCAAGTTATTTTAAATAAATTAAAAATAATTTTCAGAACTCCGTCAAAGCGATACAAAATTGCCTTCTGAACTAAGTGATGAGATTTTCAAAGACATACAGGATATGAAAGACACTGCCAAATCAAGTAACCGAATTGGAAAGAAATTCCAATTCGATGACAAACTCACCGAATTATTTTTAAGGTTAACCCCTTATCAGAATTGCACATATTAAGTTCAACAATAACGTTTGCAATGGTATTGTATTTCAGAATCGATGAAGCATGTTTGTGTCTGGACAAGAACGTGAGAAACAACGCCTTCGCCCATCTGGAATTTCAACTTTCACTGCCCAAATATTTCCTGTTGCGGAAAGCGAAACAGTTGCGCATAAATCAGGAGAAAACAAAAACGAAAAAGGCTTTCGTCAAACTCAGAAAGGCAGTCGCTGAAACTATGACCAGAATCACACCACAGTACCAGACGAACATGAGGACGTATGAAGAGTTTCTGTAAGTTGAAGAGCCTCAAATGGATCGCATAAAATAACCAAATTGAATTTATTGTAGAGCGCTCAATCCTGGAGCAGATGTCCATAAACTTGAAAACGCACCGAAAATGCCTAAGAAAAGATTTCCATGGAACGATGCTACCAGGTAACTTAAATCCACCCATAACCTGCAAGGCTTTAAATAAACCATGTACTCAATCGTGTTTCTTTCAGAACTCTGCTCTACGACTTATATCAAGTACGCTGGATGTCGTACACAGTATTGCGCACCCGAAAGGAGACGTTTGAGGATTTCGTTGCAAACTTCATAAAAGACAAAGTCACCAATATTTGGCCAAGTGGATGGATGAAGTATGAGGAATTAAAGCGAGAAATCGAAAAGAAAAAGAATGTGCCTAAAAAATTAAAAGAGAACAAGAAACCCGACGAGACTGCGGACACTCATTGTTCGGTGGAGAAGTCAGGACAGGATGCAGCAATGATGTCAGGCACAAAATTACCATTGAATGCCACCGATATCTACGCAATGGCATCCTCAAGTGAATTGATGAGCGGAAATTTAAAACCAAATGATATGGCAAAGCTGTTGCCGGCACACAGCAATGCCACGTCCGAGCATATACATTCATCAAAGACTTACTCATCCTCTGGCAAGGTGCATAGGTCTTCGACAAATAGTCCCCTGAATTTGTGTAGTGGTCAGAGTCATAGCAGCGTGAAACTGGAAAAATCAAGCAGCGGCTCGGTGACCAATAATAACAACAATGCAAACCCCAACCAAAACTTAAGTAACAGTAGATCGAGCGGTAGTGTAAATAACCCTAAAACTGTGGTAGATCTAGTATCTCCCTCGAAACGCACTGATCACAGCATAAACAGTATAATGTCATCTCCATCTTCCACCTCCTCTTCGGTATCGACCACACCTCAGCCGCAACATTCCGCCGGTATGGGAAACACACTTACCGTCGACAACAATACTCATGTGATTAACATTGATAATTTCAAATCTGCCACAGAAATAATAAATACGTCCAATCAGCTAATAAACCACACCAACAAATCACAGTCAACGGAACGTCTTAAAAACCGCTCAACAGCGGAAATGCATTCACACACCCACCCCCAATTTAAAGTTGAGAGTGTCCGCCGCGACAGCAGTAGCGAGTCAGACGGAGTTGAAATAGTCGGCGTGTATCAAGCGCGAAGCTCTACGTCCTCACTGCCCCCTATTAATAAGAGTAAATACAAAAAGTCAAGCCATCAAGATAGGGACTCTCCTAGCTTGAACGATAAGGTTAAAATGCAGCCACAAACGGCCGCGTCAAAGAAATCAGTTGAACCAGACTTGGACGTGAATAAGATCATGAAGGCACTAAAGGAACTCGAGGTAAGACTACCCTATATGTGAGTTTATCTAGCTAAACTCAATGGTGTATGTCTGTTTTATTTTTCGAAGGAATTGCAACAAACCGGAAACTTTGTGCCCGAAATCTCGTCCTTCGCAGGCAGCAATCACAATGCCAACACATCACCTCTTGCCTACGGAAAGGACTTGACCCAATGACAAGAGTATTATAACCCCACAACAGCAGTTCTGCTCTCATCGCTCTACGAGAAGTTCTCATCGCACCTTTAGAGCACGAATTAGTAGCGCGGCCTTGATTTTGGCATTTCTATTAAAGCTCTCATTACTATGGGCGATTCAATTATTCAGATTGCGTTCTTGTTCTTTTTGTTTTCGTAATTCACCCTTATATTTTGTTTCCTTCCTCTTCTCGCCCCAAATCAAAATGAATTCGCATTCCTAAAGCAAATCCTTTTTTATTTATTTTCGTTTGATTCTTTTCGTGCATGAAAAGAAGAAAAATATGTATAATCCCCTATCTCCACTATCCAGATCACAGTAAACATAAAAAACCATTGAGTAATATATAATTTAAACAAAAAGAAATATAATATCATATACAAAAGGAAAGAAAACGAAAGAAACCAACCACTTCTTCAACTATGTAAAATGTTATGAAAATTATTTACTAAAACTAAAATTTTTGTAAAGATATTTATAATTTAAGGAATAAAACACATAAATGCATTAATCGTTTCAGACGTTCAACAAATCTAATCATGTATGGTTAACAAAAGAGTTTAGATAATATGAGTGTTTTTTGTTTCATCAAATGTGGTTGCTTGGGGTTCTTGGAAAGTATCCGAAAGAGTTGTTCACTTTCCGTTAAATGATATTTCCTGGCGGACATACTGCAGTGATTATTAGGATTAGTCCAATCTTAAACCATACACCAGAAGGGAATTCGGTAGAGTTCTGTCACAGTCACGTGATTCCTCCAAATCTTGTTTGATGAAGATATTTGACCTTTAAACATGACAACGAAGACAACACCATTACGAAGTACGCCCTGCAGCGAAATATATACAGAATAGCGGGACGCCTTAGGCAAACGTGGCGCAGAACAGTCGAAGTTGAACCGCATTCTCTAGGAATGAGTATAAGAGAGCTCAAGTGAGAGAGCTCAGCTCTGTGTCCTCAAATGTATATATGGGATATAGGAATCTTGCGTGCAAAATAGTTTGATCAAATATATCGTAAGTACATGCTAGTCAAGACTAGCTGGCTTGACTTAAGAAAACAAATTGGATGCGGTTCAATTATATTTGCCAGCAAACCTGTTGAAATATGAATGCTATGAAGTAATTGGTTAAGGAGTGGAAGATCGCAGTGGCAATTTGCGAAGGTATTGCGGCAGCCTAAGGTAAAGGTTTCCATAATAGGGTTGAACTGCGGATGCGGATCGAATGAAGTTCCTACGCTAATCCTTGAATTATTTGCTCGGGAGAGGTGTTAGACAGAAGGGACTAGTGTAGGAAAGAAGGGAACTGCAGATAGTAGAAGGGAGAGAGAGAGTGAGAGTTTAATGTGTTGCAAGTGTTGGTCAAGCGTAACGTTCTTGAAAAGGATACTGTGTGGTCTTATAAGTGTTGTGGACTTAAAATTGTGGGATTGGCCATAAGAGTATTATCAGTATTTAGTTGGTGGAGGAAGAGCAAATCGACGGTTTCCGAGGGATTCAAGAAGAATAATTGTCGGAAATCGAACCCAGGCAGTTACTTAAGGGTCGACGCATATACTCAGAGCCTCGGAAAACCACGAATTGGCGTCTATTGACGTTAAATTGAAGATAGTTTTGTTTACATCAAACTTTTTTACTTAGGTCGTCGTGAGAGAGAGAGTGGGTATCTAAGAGAGATGATGAGTAATAAGTAGGAAAATTAATGGACTTAATGGATCGTTGTGGTACGTCCAATGCGGGGAGGTAAAATTTTGTTTGTATTTGCTTTCTAAATAGGAATGATTCAATTGACGAAGCAGGGTCTGCAACCTAGGGCTGTCAGTTTAAATAAAATGAAGATGTGAAATTTTATCAAATGTATACTTAAGTCAACTTATTTGCCGAAGAAGAGAAAATAAAGATTTACGTATGAAGTGAGAAAACATTTTGTTAAATAACCTTTTTACACAACCGTTATCGTAGCCATTTGCTTTTTGACCATCGCACAGACTCGGAGTAGTATTGTGTTGGACCAAAGGTATCTTGTCAGTATGCATAGTCGCTTATCACAATTTGTAGCCACAACCCACGAGCGGGAAGAAGCTTTTTTTCCGACGGAAATATAGTCAACATTAAAATAAAAAAATATATCTCTATCTTGCACACTGTATT
The DNA here is from genome assembly GCA_964034865.1 of Eristalis intricaria. Taxonomy (NCBI): domain Eukaryota; kingdom Metazoa; phylum Arthropoda; class Insecta; order Diptera; family Syrphidae; genus Eristalis; species Eristalis intricaria. The sequence goes on from OZ035873.1 coordinate 162,956,727, forward strand.
ATTTCGTCAATCAGTGGTTCCTAGAAGGTGTATGTAAACTGTTGAGCAGATATGCACCATCAAATATATATGTAAACAATATGAAAGCACGCCAACAATCATTTCCTAATTGGATGTCAATTGGTAGTCAAACCCCCTTATCGTATAAGTCTGTTATTTACAGTGGTACTTAGATCTGTGAATCAATTGAATGACTGTAGAAATGTATGTACATCAAATACAAAGAATAAAGGAAACACTTTCTTTATAAAAAGTCAAAAGACTCGTGTAGTATCAAACGTAATATATTATCAACACTTAAAGAGAAATCCGACATTTAAGGAGCTGAATTCACTCACCAGGTTTCAGTCATTTGAACAGAGCAAAACTGATTCATCCAACTTGACACTTGTTTTGCGAGAAACTTGTTCAGTCAGTTTCATTAGCTGCATTGTGATGTCAAGTTTTGTTGTTCAGTTTTGTTGAATTTGTTGATTCATTTTTGCACTTATCAATTTCATTCAAATGGTGTTCAAATGGCGAGATAACTACACTGATGAGTTTTTAAATCTGTACAGAAGCTATGAGTATTTGTGGAACAATTTAAATCCCCTGTATAAAAATAGAGTTGCACGCGAAGCAGCCTACAAAGAAATCATTCAGAATCTCAATTTGCCAAACTTAACAGTACGCGATGTGAAGAATAAAATCAAAACAATTCGAACAAACTATAAATATGAACTTAATAAAGTTCTTAGATCACAGAAAGATGCAGTTAATCCGTCAGATGTTTACGTTCCGCATTTGTTTTGGTTCAAGAAAGCCGATGAATTCCTGAGGGATTTTAGTATGGCCAGGGATTTTAACAGCTCAAAAATGGTAAGCGTATTGACTTATGACTTATGCATAACGAATGCAAGTCTGATTCATATTACTGTGATTGAAGCAGACACTCTGGATCGCAGATTTATTTATTTTTTAGGTAGATATGAGGTTGGGGAATTATTTTCCTGTTTGCAAGACAATGATAAGATATTCAGTAAATTTAACTTGTTTGTGGGCACAGTAACGCATTGAAGAAAAACATCAGTTATTATTTTCGCTTGTGATTAACAGTCATAAATTCAATGAATGTTTATACATATGTAAATAGGTATGTTCAATATTTAAACACGCTCATTTTTCATATGACATTCTTTCTGGAATGATGGAAAATGACAGTGTGAAGTTTGGAATGAAAATTGTCGATAGAAATAATGGCGGGAAAATGTGTGGCAGGTACTCTGGAACAGCATATACGATTTCAATAGTGATGTTCAAAGGTGGCCTCTCTCTCTCTCCTATATTTCATATGGTATTCATGATATACACAATCACACATTTTCATGCGTTATCGGTTCTTATGCACCATTCTCCATCATTCCAGCGAAATCCATGAACGATTTCATCACTCATCACTATCGCCATCATTTTTGCCGTCATCTTCATTCCAGGCTACACACTATCGTTTTTTTTTCCAAGAATGACATTAGAATACTGATAGTGTGTAGCCAACTTATCGTGGATTTCGATGGAATGACGGAAAATATGAGGGAAGTGTATGTTCGGCATTTGTCGTTAGTCGAGCGAGTATCGCGTCGAGAAAAAAAATTACAATTATGGCTCCTACCGATCCGAAAGAACTCTTGGAGGACTTCATACAGTGTTACAGAAGTCACAGCGTTCTTTGGGACGTATCAGACAAACAATATTACCAAAATAAATTTTTGAAACGTGCTGCGTACGAGGAATTGTTGAACATTTTAAGGAAATATAGGAAAAATGCCTGCTTAGCTGATGTGAAAAGAAAAATTAATACACTGCGGTGCACTTATCGTAAGGAGCTATACAAAATTAGGGAATCTGAATCCTCAGCCGCTGCATTAGAGGAAGTGTACGTTCCGTCATTATGGTGGTTCGAATCGATGACATTTTTAAGCCATCTGAAACCACGGAAACCAGCTCCACCGACAGTAGTATCTGACTCCTTCAAAAATGAGGATGAAAGTGTAAGTTGACCAATATTGTCTTCAATATATATACTAACAAATAATTCTTCTATCCATGTTTGTTTAGTGCAATGAAACAGCGCGCAGCCCTACTCCAAACAAAATAGAAGACAATCGTAAAGTATTGTCACCCATTGCACGCGAGTATTCAGCTAAGGACAAAAGGAAGCAAGAATATGAGTTCCTCAACACTGCAAGAACATGGGCAAACAAGTTACATAGTCTAAGCCGTGAAAGTCAATTGATTATAGAGAAGAAGATAAATGATTTGTTCTTTGAAGCACAAATGGCAGAAGTCGATTCAATAATACGTGGAGGAAAATCGCGGACTCCGGTATACATCTTTCAGATCTGAAAAGTTATTTCCCGTAGTGAGAAACCTTAAATTATCACTCCTGGAATGATAGTGTACTTACTTACTTATCACTCCTGGAATGATAGTGTACTTACTTACTTATCATGCCAACGACACTTGAAGTGTTAGAGCCTGAGCTAAAGCTGTCTTCCACAGTTAACGGTTATGTGCACGCTGCTACCAGCCATCAAGACCAATTTGCCTTTACGGTTTATAAATTAGAATGTCATAATGAAAAATGACAACTTTACGACGTTAATGTGATTCATCTTTATTCATCACATGACGAGATGGCAGAAATTTTACTTTTTTAATAACTACATTTCTTACGTCTGCTACTCATTGTGGTAGTAATAAGTATGTATATGTAAGAAAGCGTAGTACACGTAGACACAATGTCAAAATGTATTTTAGATGTAAATTTAACGTCAATTCAATTGTGCTTGTATTTGAAGAATGTGAAAACATTAAAAAACACTGCATAATCCACACGTAACAAATATAGATAATCAATAAAACAAATCGGGTGTGTAGTTTATTCGAATAACTACGCGTAATTAATCGAGTAGATTAACTCATGTAATCTGAAGTCCAGTAGCGTCGACTCACTCAAAGCAAACTCAAGTCGGATTGGGCCTTACTTTCTCGGTTTCTTCATCGCGAAGTCCAGCTACTTACTAATCATTACGATGCCCTAATAAAGTATTCAGAAAAGCTGTAAATCTGTGGCAATATCCCTAACGTCCTGTTGAATTCATTTATTTGTTGTTCAATTCAGGCTTAATATTTTTGTTACCTTTCTTTCATGTCAGTATGCTCACAAGATACTAAATATGCTTTAGACTTGGTATCCAGTTAATTTCTAAGCTTTTACTTCTATACTTACAGGAATTTTCAGAGGATGAGGCATCATACATTCAATCCGAAGATAACACTCCCTTTCAATCGGGGCAGGAAGGACTTGATATCAAAATAGAAGAGCAATCATTGCAAGAAGAAGAAACCAGTATCGAAGGAATTCACTCTGACAATCCCAGCAGATCACCATCACCGCCGTCTGCGAAATTTCCGAGGATTGACGATGGAAATCCAATTTCTAGGCAATCCCCTACCAGTAGTGAAAATCTGAACTCTTGTGATCCTCGGTTCTTATTGCCCTCGTCCTCAACCCACGCACAGAATAAATTCCATACATTACCCGCATTTAAAGCACCCGGAAGTAGTGGACATAAAATGAATGCTCGCCAGTTTCGCAAGTGCAGTATTATTAATCCAATCCCAAAACCAAGGATAGACCCTATTATTCGTAATCGTCAATTAATACAACTCGAAGAGAGAATAACTATACTGCAGAAATCGGTGGATTCACTTAAAAGGGAAAATGATGATGAATTCGATCTGTTTGGCAAGTGTATTGCACTTCAACTCAAGAAGATGCCGCTGGAAAGAGCTTTCGTTTGTCAAGAAAATCTGCAGAGAATTATAAATCAGGAAAGACTCAATCAAAGCAACGTATCAATGAATGCATTTACTTCTTAGTTTGGAACGATGCTGCATTCAATATAATCCCAATATCTTATTTTCATATACCTATGTAAAATAAAAACGACTTTTATTTGTGAAATCTGTGTATTTATCATGAAAATTCCTGTAAAATGGTACTATAGGTGCATTAAAAGTATTCCAATCCCCTTTCAAATCTTTCTTATCTTAAACCACGTTTTCACCGAACTAATCCACGAATTTTCATCAATTTTCTCCCAACCTAATACCAGGGTCTGCAAACCTCGCGATTTCTGATACACCTCGCTGCAGCCCCCTTGAATTCATCCGACCATGAGAGGTTGCGAAACCGAAGAAGCAAATATATAAGTACATACAAATATGAAAGCACGCCGACAATCATTCTCTAATTGGATGTCAATTGGTAGTCAAACCCCCTTATCGTATTTACAGTGGTACTTATGATCTGTGAATCAATTGAATGACTGTTGAAATGTATGTACCATCCAATACGAAGAATAAAGAAAACACTTTCTTTATAAAAGTCCTGTAATATCAAACGAACAGAGCAAAACTGATTCATGTCTGAGACACAGCAGTGCGCAGAGCCCGCCGACTTCATGTTACGGAGAGAGTGCGATGACGCACTGCGTTGAAATAAATACTCAATTTATCAGCTGTTCTCTCTCTCTCATCTACCAGATGAAAAATATTGCCGCCACATACATTCCAGCTGTTTTCATTTCTCTAGTGATAGTTGACACAAAACACCCTCAATTAGGAAGAAAACTCTCAATTTGGGAGAAAATCTCTCACAGCGCACCCCTCTTTCAATAAATATTCAACATATTGAATAATGTCGTGCGATGGACTTACGTTTTACATTTTATTACGATCCTCTCATCATTTTTCACTAATGCAGGCCGACGCTGTATTTTCTGCATGGCCATTGAATTGTGTGTGTTGAAAGCCAACGCCAGCGCACACGCACTATTGTATTTCAGCCATCATTTCAACTTGACACTTGTTTTGTGAAGAACTTGTTCAGTCAGTTTCATTATTGAATTTGTTGATTCATTTTTGCACTTACCAATTTCATTGAAATGGTGTTCAAATGGCAAGATAACTACACTGATGAGATTTTAAATCTCTACAGACGTTATGAGCATTTGTGGAACAATTTAAATCCTCTGTATAGGAATAGAGTTGCACGCAAAGTAGCCTACAAAGAAATCATTCAGAATTTGAATATGCCAAACTTAACAGTGCGCGATGTGAGGAAAAAAGTCAAATCAATTCGAACACGCTACAAATATGAACTTAATAGAGTTCTTAGATCGCAGAAGGATGCAGTTAATCCGTCAGATGTTTACGTTCCTCAATTGTTTTGGTTCAAGAAAGCCGATGAATTCCTGAGGGATTTCAGTATGGCCACTGATTTTAACAGCTTAAAAATGGTAAGCGTATTGACTTATGACTTATGCATAATGAATGCAAGTCTTTACTGTGATTGAAGCAGACACTCTAGAACGCATAATTATTTATTTTTTAGGTAGATATGAAAGGTTTGGAAAGGATAGTGGATCTACATATTAATACAAGCTTTAACTCCCTATCACCTACCCAACATGCCTATCGCAAAGGGTATTGAACAGAAACAGCACTTCACTCCCTAGTCAGCACCATTGAGAAATCCTTTGATAACAAAGATTACACAATGGTTGCTTTCCTTGATATAGAGGGGGCTTTTAATAACGTCAAAAGTGAAGCGATAACTAACGCCTTAAGTAGACAAAAAAAACTGCAAGTATTAGTGACTGGTCTTATCTCGTTGAAGTATCCAATCAGAACTTGGAAATCACAGCATAACCAGAAGATTTTTCAGGGACACCCCGTAAGGGCTACTAGTACCCCCCTCCATACTTTTCCCTCTTCACTGGATACTAGTGGTAGACGAAATTCTTAATGAACTTAGTCATGGCGGCTGCAAGCCAATAGCCTACGCAGACGACATATCCTTAGTCCTAACAGGCGAACTTTCCCAAACCATTATGGAAACCTCTCTAAAGAAGCTAGAAAGGTGAGCGGGAAGGGCTGGTCTAGAAGTTAACCCATCCAAGACGGAACTCGTACTGTTCACAAAAAGAAACAAAATACCTCCTTTAATCCCACCGAAGTTGAAGAACAAGGAACTATGTTTTACTAGTCAGGCCCAATACTAAGGAGAAATAGTAGACAGTAAGCTAAGCTGGAAAAAACATTCAGGACCGTAGTAGGAAGGCGGCGTTAGCTATGTATACTTGCAAGGAGATCCTCGGTTCCAAATCGGGGCTCAATCCGAAAATGATACACTGGGTATGTAAAGCAGTCGTCAGTCCAATACTAACATAAGGTAGCCTTGTTTGGTGGCCGGAATACGAAATACGTTCAATCTTAGAAAGATTAGCAGTATACAAAGATCTGCGTGCATTTGCATTGCGGGTGCACTTCGCTCCACACCTTCAGCTGCAATGGAAACAATGCTGCAGCTACTTCCCATGGACATTTACGGGAAATTGGCGGTTACCAAGGCAGCGATCAGGTTGAGGGAATGCAACCGCTGGAGCAAAATGTACATTTAAGGTCACATGGAAATAATCAAGAATGCGAACATTCCAAAGCATACACTACCGTTGTAGACTTTGAATTTGGGTACACTCATCCCAAAATAGAGAAGACTGGGCATCAGACGTAGTCCGAGAAACTACCCATCTGGAAGTATACACACACTGATCCAAAACGGAAGAAGTCACTGGACTAGGAGAATTTGCGTCATCGCAGGAAATATCCTTCTCTCTGTCCCGTCGATTGTCCAACCACTGTAGTATATTTCAGGCAAAATCTATCCAAGAGGCTGCCCGCTTACTGTCAATTAACCCGATAGTTCATTGTTATCGTTATAAACATGGACAGTCAGGCGGCCGTCAAGGCTCTGGATACACCATCAATCAAATCTAAGATGACAAAACTTTGCCGTCTATCTCTTAAGGAGATAACGGTCAGATGCAACCTTACCCTATGCTGGGCATCTCTGATCACATGTAGGCGATGTGGCGTTGATGCATCGATTCATGCGCCGCAGATGCTCGAATCTAACAACTTTCATAATTCATTCGAACCACTGACAATGCTCAATGAGTATTCCTTCCTAAAAGAAGTCCCTTAAGGTTTGCCATTTGGTGTAGAATTGTAGCACGCACAACACGAATGGTTGCTATAGAAGCCCAGGTCCAATTAAGACTTTTGCGCTAGCAGTATCATTAAGCTTACTTACTGAATCACTAAAATTTTGTAACAAGTCTGCAAGTGTCTTGAAATTCTTAAACAAGGTTCGAACCTTTCCACTTTTACTCCGGGGAGTAGAAGGCCCAATGCACACGGAACAACTAAGAAAAAAAAACTGAACCGGTTACCTATTCGGGTTACAGACTAGTAACAGACTCATTGGTGACTTGACTCCACACACGAGGCAATTCATCACCAATCAAAATCTCTAGTTCGTTGAGCGTCGTTATCCATGGGCGTGATATGTTTTATTATTCTCTCAGGAGAGATTAACAGTAAGAAGGTTCTTTGTTCCAACTACTATACACTACTCTGTTTCATCTTCCTTCGAATAGGTAGGAAGATGATATTTGTACAAATTAGGATATTTTCCAAGATCCCCCACCAGCAAAAGGTTCGTCTATTGTTCGCTAAACTTCGACAAACTAGAAACTGAAATCAGGAGGCAATCCGACATGCAAATCAACAGACGACTGGACTAACAAACTGGTTTTTGTCAATCGTAAAAGAGTTTTCAACCAGTAGCGTCGACTCACTCAAAGCAAACTCAAGTCGGATTGGGCCTTACTTTCTCGGTTTCTTCTGTCATCGCGAAGTCCAGCTACTTACTAATCATTACGATGCCCTAATAAAGTATTCAGAAAAGCTGTACATCTGTGGCAATATCCCTAACGTCCTGTTGAATTCATTTATTTGTTGTTCAATTCAGGCTTAATATTTTTGTTACCTTTCTTTCATGTCAACATGCTCACAAGATACTAAATATGCTTTAGACTTGATATCCAGATAATTTCTAAGCTTTTACTTGTATACTTACAGGGATTTTCAGAGTATGAGGCATCATACATTCAATCCGAAGATAACACTCCCTTTCAATCGGGGCAGGAAGGACTTGATATCAAAATAGAAGAGCAATCATTGCAAGAAGCAGAAACCAGTATCGAAGGAGTTCACTCTGACAATCCCAGCAGATCACCATCACCGCAGTCTGCGAAATTTCCGAGGATTGACGATGGAAATCCAATTCCGAGGCAATCCCCTACCAGCAGTGAAAATCTGAACTCTTGTGTTCCTCGGTTCTTATTGCCCTCGTCCTCAAACCACGCACAGAATAAATTCCATACATTACCCGCATTTAAAGCACCCGGAAGTAGTGGACATAAAATGAATGCTCGCCAGTTTCGCAAGTGCAGTATTATTAATCCAATCCCAAAACCAAGTAGACCCTATTATTCGTAATCGTCAATTAATACAACTCGAAGAGAGAATAACTATACTGCAGAAACCGCTGGAAAGAGCTTTCGTTTGTCAAGAAAATCTGCAGAGAATTATAAATCATGAAAGACTCAATCAAAGCAACGTATCAATGAATGCATTTACTTCTTAGTTTGTAACGATGCTGCATTCAATATAATCAAAATTTCTTATTTTTATACACCTATTTAAATTAAAGCCGGAGTGCTACACATTAGTGGGTGGTAATTAACTCTGTTAATATGGCCCCAGGGCCACACGTGCTTTCGGGCAACCTGTGTGTGTTGTTGCAACTGTTAGTTGCCTCGATCCAGATCCACAACGGGCCCAAAAAATAAAAAAAAGGAAAAAATCAAATTACACCAGCATCGAAAATCTCGCGATCCCTTAAGTCAGTCCCTTAATACCTCAAACTCCAAGTTCATCGTGATCTGCCTTCAATGTCTTCGTTTAAGAAAGCAATATACGGCATCAGTACTGGCTATGAGAGCATACATTAACCCCGTGATAGCAATCTACGTCTGCTAGTAAAAACTCAGAAAATCGCTGATATTTTCCTTTCAAAAAAAATTTTATCTAACCTGTGTCCAATTAACGTGTCATACCGCCAACAGGTGCAAAAACTCCCCTACATGGCAAAAATGCAGCCTTCCACTACAAGACCCACATTCGTGCACACGCACTGTGCAAATTCTTTTAAATTCTGCAAGAGCTTCCTGAAAACCAAACTAATTCTTAAAATTAAAACCATTAAGAAATGCACTATCCCCAAAGCCAAACAGATTTATAAAGAACAGCTGCCTGAGCAGCTGTCTTCCCAAACATACGCATCGGTTGCAAACCTTTCTACTAAATAACATTCAACCACCATCAATCACCCAGTTTCACTCCAATTGCCAACTGCAAGCACTCTCCCCGCGCCGCAAACCGTACTTCAACCTAATAATGAATTCGCTAAGCAAACAATCACTCCATATAATTTATCTCATAAACGAAATCCCACACCCAATCCCATCTCTCAACCATACATCCCAAACCCATCTGGAAAATATAACAAACTCATTAAAAACAACCCAATTCGAGTAATTCTTCTCTACTTGTTCAAAATAACCCTACTATAATAAATCATATCAGCAAAAAAACTATAAATCACATCTCTCTACTAAAAACCAACTCACCTCTATCCAGTCTTACAAATTCACTATTAAATACAAATGATTACTATATTAACCCCCCGTACACGATGATGAAAGCATATAATAACACAAACTTTTCCAACAAACACTTTTTTAAAAAACACCACACTGATCTCAACCTTGTTAACTATCGAAAAGCAAACGCTCTCTTCCGACAAAAAGCTAAAATCTCAAAAAAATAAAACTTTCAACACATCACCTCAAACATCAATCCCAACTCAACTGCAAAAATATACCATACTCCATTAAATCATTAGCTGTAGATAATCCGTCACTTACAAGGCCATCAGAAATCTGCGAACACTTTGGCAAAATCTAGTCGGAGTACAGCAGTGATCTTAACTTTTCCTCAACCTTTCTTGCAGCCAAGCAATCAGCTTTTCATAGCACACCCCCAGCATGCAATAACTCCCAACATTAAAATGCGCATTCTCGGCCTGTACAATCACATCTTTGAACATGGCATAATACCTCAGGAAGGTGGCGAGTATAACTCCAATCGTCAAACCCTCAGAAGACACACTAACGCAAAAAGCTGTAGATCAATTTCGTTACTTCCATGTCTGAGCAAGGTGTTGGAAAAACTTATTTCTATACGACTGTTGTGGTTTATCGAAAAAAGTAACCTCATGAACCCAAATCAAGTTGCGTTTAAACAAGGGCATGGTACGATCGATTCTCTTCTTCACATCGATAAAGTAGTCACCTCGGCGTTGTCATGCACAAACCACGTGTCAATTTTATCAATCGACTTGGAGAGAGCTTTTGATCGAATCGGCATTCATATTATTTAAAAAAAAAACTAATCCCATGGGAAGTCGGACCACGAATGCTCTCATACATAAAATCCTTCCTCACCAATCGTAAATTTAGGGTAAAAGCAAACAACACCTACTCCACGGTTTATAAGTTATCTAACGGGATCCCCCAAGGCTCCCCGCTGTCAGTTACTCTATTTATAATTGTGTACAACGACATAAGCGAATGCATAGCTCATTACAAAAGAATCTATAAGCCTATTCTATACGCCGATGATTTAATCGTATTATCCAAAGGCATTGACAACAATCTCGCAAAACTACTTTTGGAGAAATATCCTCACTTATCTAAATCAATGGTGCAATCAACTTCATATATGTAAAAAGACATCCTGTAATAATTTGACATTAAATGTAAACATTGTGACATTAATTTCGCTTTAACCAACTCTTACACACTAATCCCATATGTAAATAACCTTAATATCTTAAGCATAATTTTTGATAGTCGTTTTACTTTTAAGCACTACTGTCTTAATCTTAGGCTTAATATCATAAGATTCTTATAATCTAAATACTCGTTAGTCCATGATAACTCTTTAATTTCCTTAACCAGATCCATATTTTCGAGAATCGACTACGGATTGGTAATCTACGACAAATCTGTACAATCAACCATCCAAATTATAAAACCATCATATCATTCGGCCATTAGATACAGCTTGAGGGCTTTTACAACCTCCCAGTGAAAAAAATGCTCACCGAAGCCGGCTTACCATCCATCGAGACATTCTTACATCCCGATTTGCCCCTGAATTAGTCTTACCAATACTACAAATCAACAATGATCATGGATCACTTCTTGGCATCCATGATCATTGGCTACGTCGCAAAAAAGAACCTTAGTGCCCTTCAACCATATAGCTAGCACTAAAGTGATCCTCTAACATAGGCATCACACCTTAAATGAACGCAACTCGGATGACTTCCAGCAAGGCTACTACCACTAGACGCCAACAACACCACGCTTACGACATCAAAAAAATACCTACCAGCAGCCAAAACTACTCTGAGCTATTCCTGGAATTGAGAGACCAATTCAACACGAACCTGTGGGACATCTGGTACACAGACGGCTCAAAATTCGACAACAGTACTGGCTTCGCTATTGTTACGGAAACTGGTGAAGTGATTCTCGCGGTTAGACTACCCAACTACTATACTATTTTTTCTACTGAATCCCACGCAATTTTAAAGGCCACTGAACTGACCATCATGATCTGCTCCGACAGTCTCTCCCTAAATCCCTAAAGGCCATAACCAAAATTAACAATACCCCCCCCCCCCCCCCACAATCGTCAAAAGCCGCGATGACATAATCAAATGTAAAGAGAAAATAAGGCAATATTTTAGCCGACAGTGCAGCCAAAACTGCCTCAGAAGAACTAAACATCTCACCACATCCACCCACTAAATCGGATTTCATGAGGACGATAAGCAAACACTGAGAACAGAAAATAATAGTAGAATGGAACGCTTACACACATTACTATTCCGCCATTAACCCAACAGCTAGTCCAACAAAGTTCCCCGTAGACACTGCCTGTTTTCTGCGCCTTCGCCTCACGAAATTGACCCACAGCTACCTCTTGAATAAGGAACCCGCACCCATCTGCCATCTTTGCCAATCCAGTCGCAATCTAACTATCAATCATTTTGTACCTGAATGTCCTAAAATTAGCGACCTATGTAAAGCTCTGTTTCAAAACACAAAATTAACTGATCCCCTATCCGCTATTTCCTCTAATAACAACATCGACACAAAAATCTAACTTTATTTATAGCCAGCCGAAAGTCCTTATAGCTAGTGCTGCACATACAATTATAATATACATTTATTTATATTGTAATAAATAATAATAAAAACTACTTTTATTTGTGAAATGTGTTTATTTATCATGCAAGTCCTTGTAAAATTAATAGAATACAACGGAAACAATCGAACATGTGTCGGTGACACGAGTTTTTTTCATTCTTAAAGACGCAAACGAATTGGACTATAAGTACATTAAAAGTTTCGAACGAGTTTTCATCAATTTTCTCCCAACCTAATACAAGGTTCCGCCATATATTTTCAGGGTCTGCAGACCTCGCGATTTCTGATACACCTCGCTGCAGTCCCCTTGAATTCATCCGTCCATGAGAGGTTGCCAAACCGAACAAGCCTATAGATTGAACTCCAGTTTATTTGGGTCATAATTTTCTCATTCTTTCACTTTCTATCTGCTGGTGTTCTCCGACTATTATTTCCTGTTAACGGACAGCTGTTCTGGCGGCCATTTAAAAATTGGGAGCGAGTGCCATTTGTTTTGGCGGGCTATAATACGTTGAGAGTGAAACCTTATGAACCTTATTTTTTTTTCACTCGTTTTTTTGTGACGTCACGTGAAAGCTACAAATCTGTCAGTTGTATATGCAGATTCAGTTTCGTGTCATTTGGCAGTGTTGTTAACAATCTTGTGTGTAATTTGAATTTTCAATTATTATAAAAATGGCAATTTGTGCTATATTTGGACAAAAGGTAATATTTTATCCCTTTTTTGATTTTAATACATTCAAGTTCGTTATTTTTTTGCATTTGTTGCATTGTTATTTTTTGCAACTGTTTTCACATACGAACTCGTGTGCCTTACAACGAACAGGTATGCTGGGACAACTGACAACACAAAATTGGCAGGAACTGTCTGAAATTATTAATACGTTAAGGAGAAAATTAAAACAAAATGTATATACATAAATATTATAAGAGTATTACCTAGCTTTTCACTACAGATTGATTCGTGGTTCGACAACTTCAATGCAAATGTTCCAAGGATCGATCTAGACCGAGAAAAGCCGCTTTTGGACTGGGGGCCGATGTCCATAACAGGATATTGGAGGAGATGCAAAATATTGTGGTAAGAATGGGGTTTGGCAGACGAACCAATATGCTTCCATTTCAGAAAGGCATTCTGATAAGCATAAAGTCACTGACTTTTCTTTTCGAATGTCTAAAAAAAACTGTGGTGCAGAATACATCCTTACTTATCGAAATAAGGATATGTTGAAGTTATTTATTGGAATAATATTTGCCAAAGATGGTTTATATGACCAACAGAGTTCACATGAGTTCAAATACCGTGTTCGATCCTATTTAGTCGGTAGGAATGAAGGATTAACATCCGATGGCGCAAAAGTCGAGACGTTCATTGAACAGGAAACACAAATGTGTGCTGATCTTCAGGCTGAAAACGAGCAAGTAATAGAAGAAAGTAAAACCACAACTTCAGATCTTCTTTCAAATTTAGTTGTTGAAGAGGACCACATACAAGCTGAAGACGATAGCACAGATGTTGCAGTACTTGAGATGGACGACATAAAATACGACACCCTGGAGTATCTGGCTGGAAACCTGCTTAATCGTTTCAAATCGAATGTAATCAATCTCCTGGACACTTATGCGGAAATGATAGACAAAGAAGCCACTGATTTGACTTGGACAAACGTCGTAACTGAAGGAGGTCTTCATAAGCCGAATCAAAAATTTATGGTAGAGTTAGAAAACATAGATAAGGTATTAATAAATGCAATGGAAATGATGATGCACTAATACCGGATACAAATTATATAAGTAGTATGTTCAAATTCCACTTTAAGCCCGCAAATTATTAAAGCTTGTCTTAGATGTAAAATGTACTTTAGGATAAGAATTGAATATAGAACCATTTCCGAAAATAACTTCTAGTTCTTTAGGTTTTGATAAAACTTGTTCATATATACGTAGATATGTAAATAAGCACACATTCATATCTATATATACATTAAATTATAAAATCTTTGCACAGAAATTTAATTTCAATGAGTTTCATTTCAAACTCAGACTGAGAGATACAGGTGACGTCACACGGTTTGACAGATAAAGAGTATGAACCTTGTATTCTGTGTATCATGGGTGGAAACGGCCTATTGATGTTGCAGTAAAAGTTCATTGTCACCTCGCGGTTTCGGTTCGATGAAAACGTGGTATTACTTAAGTGTACACAGATTATGCATATACATACATAGTAATAAAATTTTGGTTGCCAAAAATATTTTTTATACTTCTGAGCATGTGCTATGCAGCTGTGAAATTACTTTCTATTTCTGTTTAATTATCTTTTTTGTTCATTTTGTAATAGATATTTTGCCTACGTGAACTGAACGATGTAAATGTAATGATAATCTGGCAATGCCTACAATTTTACTAATATCGAAAAGTACCGTTCGTTTGATAAGATTAAAAAAACAAAAATGAAATGAATTAACCGAATTTTTTTTGGCAAGGTCACACTGAGTGAAGTGAAAGTGTCAAACATAAAATAGAATTATTAGTAAAGAAAACAAAATTTAAATAAAAAATATAGTGTCTTTACAATTTTTTCAATGAAAGGCTAAATATGCTCTAAGAGCATATTTCCGGTTGCCCTTGTAATTAGTAGTAAAAAAAAATGGGGATGAGATTATTGTGATCAGTGCTTCAATTTTTAAATTTCAATTTTCACTCCGACACTTCCACTCAGACACTTCTAGGGGCTCTGATACTCGGGCATCGGAGATCTAAAAAATAAACGACTTAGAAACCAATCTGGCGGGAGAGTAGGGAAATATTCTCCCACAAACCAACCTCTCTCCTTGCTGAATTATTAATCTTGGGTGATCACTCTTGCTCAATTGCCAGCTCATCCGAATCCCCAGTATTATCTGTCAGATCCTCCATACGCAGTAAAATGCACAATTGCAGGCAGACGATACGTAGGCCAAGGAAAAGGAAAGGGCAAGGCTTCAGAAAAACTTGACCTCAGAGGAGATATCCAAGGGTATGCAGCTGTATGACTGCCCGAGCATCTATCCGAAGGCGGTGCCGCACTCTAATGTGTCAGAAATTGTTGTCCTCAAAAGCGGTGCAGCACTTTCGGCAGATATAAAGGACAAGGCAAAGGCTAACTTTCAAACCTACTAAGAAGAACACTACTGTGTCATGAATTAGTGCATGTTCTGGCGGAGGCGAGAGTGTGACCACACCACCATATCACCGGCGGAGTCGAACTAGTAACTGCCACACAAGAAACCAACATACTCAACCCGGTGCTGAGTGTCCACCTCAAGCAACGCGCCAATGCCAAAAGGCTTCTACATAGGCTCAAAAGTCGCAATCCTGATTCTTTAAAGGAAGGAGAAAAGGGAATGCTTGCAAAGGCAAATAATGGAGTCTAATCTGATGGCATGGCACACAAGCTCTTAAAGCAAGGTTCATCAACAGAAACCAGCATCGGCCGTTAGAAGGAAGGAGGACCACTGCTCCTCATTCGCTTCATGAACAAATTACCCTTCTAAGCTTTTCTTGCGAACGACGTTTTGAACATCATCACTTTTGAAAACCGTTTATGTGACCTCGATGATGTTTCGACAGAAGCTTAGTTTGAATTTTCCGGATTGATCAGTTTTTCAGTATGACGAATTGCCAAACCAACATTCAAATCTTCTGTCACAGACAATCACGTTCGCAATTTAAAACTGTCCACCTCTAAACCAAAAAAAAGAAAAAAAACTTTTAGGTTAGGGTGGCAATAAAAAGCGAATCCATGCCTGAATATTTCATTGGCTCTATAGTTGTGTTGCTATATCTCGGAAAACAAATTGTGAGTGCTTTCATATTTTGTACATGGTAGGCCTGCGACCCATGTAGGGTCTTAGCCTGAACTGCCTTCAATCGCTGACGGTCCAATAATCTAGTCCAAGCTGACGAGCGGTCTTCCTCTCCTTCTTAAGCCAGGACGCTCGGATTCGAAGAACCTCTTTGTTGGAGCGTTGTTGTCCATACTCTCGATATGGCCAAGCCAGTGCAATCGAAGTATTTTTGCCTTCCAGACTACGTCCAGCTCTTGGTACAGCTGGTAGAGTTAGCGGTTGTGTCTTCTGCATTCGCCTTCCTCGCAGACGGGATCTTATATCCAGCGTAGAATTGTTCTTTCGAAGGTGCCACGGATCGACTCTCTGTTTTTGGTTATGGTCCAACCGCTATCCTGGGTGAAATAAGAGTTTTGTAAAGCATGACTTCCTATCAGGAGTTTTTAGGTCAGGACAAACTGAAGTACTATCGGTTGCCAAAGGCGATTCTACGTCGGATCTCTACTTTGCTGTCGTTTGTAAAGCTAACATTTGCCCCTAGGTAGGCGAACCCCTTTACTGCCTACAAATCAAATACACTAGTTTTCCTATAATCTATTCCCCCGTCGGAAAACTATGGCTTGTTGACAACGTTACACGGTACCACGATCGTGCCATTATGGCACTTTTTGTCATTGAAATGGTCTGGTGAATATTTGAAAATGACTAGATGTACATACATAAAGAACGAGTGGAACGCTCTTTAGGTTTTGATGGCTCATTGAGTGGAAGAAATTCCGCATACCACCACGGTATAAAAACCAATGAAATTAATAACTTCTTGTGGAGGCATCGTGGAGGTTGTGCTTTAAACCCAAATCGCGGAGATGGTTAGATATTAATACTAGCGCGTCGTCTAGTTTGAGACAGCTATAACATCATGGTCGTGTGAGACATGAAGCTACGTTTTAGGTCGGTATCGTACTTTACCTAATGAAGGGTATTATCCAATAATTCAGGAAATAAACTTAATTGCTACTACCGAATTTCCTCGACATACGCAAGTACTTGCACATACTTTCGGCAGTTCGAGCCTCTAGTGTTTCGCACGTTCGTCTCGAGAATGTTTTTAGAAGGTGCGTCAGCTTATGTAAAATATTTTCTGATATTTTAAAAAGTTAATTAAAAAATACAAAAAAATATTTTCTGATAAAATGAGAGACTTACGTAATACCCAAGTGCAAGATCCCCAAATAAATTGCAGTACGAGGTTATAAGTCCACAGGCCATAATTTCACAATAGACATATGACCCACCTGAGTTTATATATAATAAATCACCCAAGTGGTCATATGTCCACACGAAATATATGTGGACATGTAATTATGGACTACTGGCCTACAGAGGTGGGGTTTCGATAGGTCTTTATGGTCTATCCAAGAGAAATAGACCAAACCGGAATGTGGTCAAATTTTACAAATTTAACAATCGAAAATAAACTTCACCAACAATCAAGAAAAACCTTCAAATCGCAAATCAGTCAGCGAACGACTGAACCCAACTATTATAGTTAATAACTTCAACGACTTAATAATGTTAAACAAAGTAGTTTTATTTTAGCGAAATGTTCTCTTCAACTAGCACAATTATTTGAGACAGCCAAAATCAAACTGCCAAGATCGCAAGTCTACACACGACTGACTGCCTGACATCTTTTATTTTTCCTTTCGATCTTGGTCTCTTTCTCCCTTTCTATACTTGTCTCTTTTTTCTCGCTACACAAAACAATTTATAAAATGCTATTTTTTCTGCAATAAAAGTGGAATAGGTGTAAGTGACGTGAAATAAGACGCAACGAAATAAATCCGTTTTAAATCTGGAAATAATTCTAAATTACCGATTTAGCTTTATTTCGAGTTAGAAAACGAAATAAGATCAATTTGGCTTTATTTCGTTTTTCAGTTTCAAAACCTGACGATGTTTGTTACTCCTATTCATCAATTATGAATCGTTCGTACGAGTACGAGTCTTTACAAACCGTCAAAAAAGTTCTTGGCATAACTTGAGCGGAGCGACGAAGTCGCGTGAGCGGGTTAAACGCTGCGGAAAAAAGGGTTTGGAAAAAGGGTTTAAATCCTGTTAACAAGCGAAGCGAGCCACCTTCCTCATAATTTAAATATACCAGACGTTATTTTGGCCTTAGTTCCAAATCGAATTTAGCCATATTTCGATTTAGAAATGGAAATGAAACCGATGCCAAAATTAATTTCTTTGACAGACCTGCACTATAGAGGGTTTTTTGTTTTGGGGGTTTTGGGGGGGGGGGGGGGATATATTGGGCATTTCCTAACCAACCCCCTAAAAATTTCACGTTGTGGGCTTTGAAAAATATTTTCCAAGCAACGCTGTGTAGAGGATGTCAGGTTCCATTCCCGATTTTACCAACTTTTATACTTTTCCTGGCCACCTCTTTCGAGTCACAGACAATATCCAAACAGTACTCCTGTCCAGAAAAAGCTTCTGAAAATTTCCTGTTCGGAATTGGCATAGCACAGCAGGTCCCATTCACTCGTAAGAAACGTACAACACGAGTTGTTGCTGTAGAAGCTATTCCCAGATTCACATCGGACTGTAGCTCCACCAAGTTTTATAATATACAGTGGATTTTGTTTTTATTTTTTTTTCGGCTGGCCCAATAATACGAAGTGTGGAAAGAAGGAAGAGAAAGGCGGATAAAGTTTCCGTTAATTTTCATCTGTCTTATTTAAGAGGCTGCCATGAAAAAGCCATGTCTCAATAAAGCGGACTCCTGTATTATATCAAGTTTTGAAGCAGTTTCCCTCTAAATCCATTTCAATAAATTATCTTCTCGTTTTTGAGTTTCAATTAAAGAATAATAGACTTGGACCCCAACAAAAGGAAGATATTCAAAAATCAATAACTGATAGCATTCCAATTCTATCGAAGAGAAGTTAACCTTCAATTAAGCGTGCACACTTTTTACAAGAACACGCAGAAAGATGTTGTAATCCGCAAAACACCGTGTGATGTCATAGATGCAATTTTCAATTCAAATTCATTTCCTTCACCTCTCTAATCAACAACATCTTCGCATATGTGTATGAATATTTTATTTTATCAAAAGCCATTGTGTCAGCCTAATGCCGGCACAGTCAATGCACTTATTTGTCTGGAATAAAAATCATTAATTCACTTGTCCTTTCCCTTGCAGCATTCCTTCTTTTCGGCACCGCCACCCCCGGCTCCCCCGCAGTCGCTCTTTTTTTCACATTTGCACTTTTCATCGCACTTTTCGGGAGTACACTTGCAATCTATAAGAAGAAAAGTAGCCTGCAAAACTGCACTTATGTCGGGTAATCATCTTACCAGCACCACATCCTCCACAAGGCATTTTTATAGATTAAATGAAATTCCTGCGAGTTGATATCGATTAAGTAAATTATGTGATGATACGGCTCGAGTGTTCCTCTCTTATGAATTGCTTCTTGTTCTGCAGTCGATGATGAACTGAAAGTGGTTGCTTGACATTTCTCAAAGGTTTCTGAACGAGCAGACGGATGGGGACTTGGAGAGAGCATTCCACTCAACTGCGCATAGTCGATGATTGTTTTATTCATTTTTCTTGAACACAATTTACGTCATCGTCTCTGTCTCCTGTAGGTGTTTGGGGGAGTTCAATAAATGTACCAACGAATCGAGTTTTAATTGACATTCTTTGGAGGGTGATTGTGTGTATTGGGAGCTTGCTTGCATTCGTAATTACACACAAGCTGCAGATAGGCATTTGCTTCATACGCGACATGGATAAGTGGGATTGGATCAATACATTTGTTGGTGTAGTTGCTACAGCAAATTGAGTGTGTTTATGACTTGCACTGACTCTTACTCTAAGTATAGTCAAACCTCGAGCTGAGAAGAAAATATTGCCAGCACCAGTAAAGACTATCTGAGTATATCTTCTGCGTGCAATATGAAATCAATAAGCTAGAAAGAAGTTATTTTGTAACCCTACACTCAAACTCAAAAACTGGTAGATTGCACTACCAGGCAGCAATTTTCATTGCAGAAGCAGTCGCTTCTGTGGTGAAGAGCCGACATCATCAGCTTGCACCTCATCAGCATCAAGGCGAGATTGTGACAGAGAAAGTGCTTAGCAGTACCGTCGTCTCCTCCACAGGCTTCGCAGAGGGTTCGATCCATCTGTGAAAATTCGCAGAGAACCGTCCAACGTCTGGTGTTCAAGCTTCCTTAGCGTTCCCCTTTAAAGCGGTTTGTTATACCGATATTTTTTTCTAACGGAATCCACCAAATCGCGATACAATATAAAATTGACTACAGACATAAATAGCCAAGAGACCACGCGGGCCTTTACTCTCCACATGCCCCTATAGTTTTTTAACAGGAGTATGCATATATATGTGGGTCGCCGTGGCGTAGTGGGTTAGTGCATCGACTCCTACGCAGAGGGTGCCAGATTCGATACCCGAATTTACCACATTTCATATTTCACGGCTCCACCTCTTCTGAGTCACTTGCAATGCTCAAAGAGTAGTACCTGTCTAGAAAAAGCTTCTCAAACTTGGCCGCTCGAAGTCGTCATTAAACTGCCGCGTGAAAGAACAATAGCACGAACAACACGAGTCGTTGCTGAGAAGCTAGGCCCAGGTCCGCCTCGGACTGTAGCGCCACCCATATATATTTTATATATATTATGCATATATATGTATATGACACACACCTGGAAATTGGGTTTCCAGCTTATTTTCGTTTCAAGAACTCAAGCACATAGAAAATTTAGCTGACTTTATAAAACACACTGATCCTCAGAACCTTACTGTTCGGCGCCGAGGCATAGACAATCTCAAAAGCGGATGAAGAAGTCCTTTGAGTCTTGATAGGGATTTGATAGAGAAGAAGATTCAACCCCAAATTGTAAAGCGACATACCCAGGTTTCTGGACCACGTAGAGCTTATGTACAAAGTCATTCAATAGAGAACGCCCACGCTTAAGGTGGTGCACACAAGTGGAGAAGGGCCTCAATTTGCACGGTGTCCGAAACTGTAGGCAGATGGACAGAGATCGAGCTAGCTGGAGAGACTTGTTAACTCTCAAATAGTCGTTATAAAAGCCAACTCCAAATTGATTGTCAAAAATATGAAGTGAATAATCATGGGAAAGTACACATTTTCTTATATTTATGGAAAGGTATATGTCATCTAGAACGCCCTGAAAAACATTGGAACACCGCCATCTATCACCGAGATCCCCAAAGAGATCTACCGAGAAGCGTCTTTCAAAGAGTATTTCAAGGACAAGAGAAGTTAGGCAATACTATCATCTTTGGTCTTCATTCTTCTTCTTTGTCTTTGACTTTGTTCTAAATGTCATCAACAACAATGGTCGCTGATATAGAAAGTATACGATCTCGACTGCGTCGAGATTTACCTGCTATCTAACACAATGGTGGGAAAAGGGAAAGCTACACGCATTGGACTTCAACGCCAAAAAACATTGACTGAAATCAATGTCGCAGAAACAAAGCTGATGAGAATCGGCACGTTCTTAACGGATTGCTAATTCCCTTATATGTCCGGGGTCAAGACACAGCACGGATCGAAGGTATAGAGGAAGAAAGGGAGAGGTACCTGTGCACATTGGTCTTAGTACCTTCGGGTTGTAGTCTGTGGGAAATATTAGGCTAGGCAGTGCATTCCATATTCGTCTAGTGCGGCTGAAGAAAGAGTCTCTCAATTCAACTGTGCGTCCGAAAGAAGACTTAAGGGTATACTGATGGGCATGGTGAGACGGGTATTGCGGGTGAATTCATGGAGAGGAGGAATGCAATTGGCTACCTCACTTGAGCATCTTTTGTTGAAATAGCGATAAGACACGGACAAAGAAGAGACGATACGTACGTTCAAGTCTAAGGTCGCTTTTGGATTCTATCTAGTAGGTGCACGATGGTCTTGGGTGCACCAGACCAGATATGAGCGAGGTCGTGAGTCTTGTAACGAATATGAAAAGCTGAGGGTGCTGTCATCAGCGAAGGAATGGATTGGATTAGAAGTAGCAGACAAGAGATAATTTATAAAAAGAGTGTCGGCAACAGAACTGAGCCTTGGGGAACTCCATCATTTATTTAATGGATATCAGATTTGAACCCACCCAAAACAACTTCAATTGAACAGTTCGAAAGGTAATTTCTAATCCATAGAAGAAGAGATTCATCGATACCATAAACCCGCATTTTCGACAAGAAAGCTTGAAGCTAAACTCTGACAGAGACCTTAGAAAGAAGGGACGTAAGTGCTACGGGTCGGTACGCGGTGGGTGACGAAGATTCGCCCTTTTTAGGGAAGATGTGAGGTATCCTCGCTGCTAGACGGGAAACCGGCAGCACATGGTACATAGCCTCGTATAAATCAGGTGCACTACGTTTACTACCCGCTTAGAAATTTAGTTTAAATGTAACTTCTGGATGTCTAATCAGCTTTCCTAATGACCGAATCGCGGAATATTAGAAGACACGTTCATTGTTCACAATCTTTAGTGGGTTACGAACAGAGATCTGTAGTGAAGAGTTTCACAGAATCCCAACGCAGTAAATTGTCGAAAGAGAAGCTGAAGAGGAAGCTGGAGGAGAGGGTATTGCAACGATTGCGCTTACTTGGATCCCACAAGTAGTGCGTAGTCGAGGTCCTCCATGATAAATTAGAGGCGGGGAGTGGGGGAGCATTGACAGACCCGCAAATCTCTGTCGCTGGTTGTATCTGATGGTTAAAAAAAATTTAAATGGGGGTCAGCGGGAATAGAATCATCCTAGAATATTTGCAAATCTGGAGGATTGCAGTTTCGTTCAAATTTGTTACCATTATAGCCTTTTTTGATTCAAGATTGAAAAATGTCGCATTGCAGTTCTTAGAAGACGGTATGATTGCGTTTGCTGAAATGTTCCACACATTTAATCCAACAATAAACTTTCCGAATATCTACAAACATTTTTTAAATAAAGATAAATACAAATTAAACAAGCAATTGATTTTTTTTTTTTTTTTGAAAATGGTTCTCTTTATTATTGTAAGTTTAATGTTTAAAAAAAATGATAAAAAAGTAAAATATTCTTACATTGTGTAATAACTTATCGAAGCAACCACAAGCAATCAAATGCGCCACTCATAAAATAAAATAAAAAAAATCCATCAGTATCACTGGCATCAACCACAAAACATAAAATAAAATCAAAAGAAAGCAACATAAAATACATAAAAAGTACGAACGATTCTGGAAGAATATTGACACTTTGAGAATGCTATCACTTTGCAATTTACCATTGTTTTACACAAAATAAGTAATGCTTATCCATGCTTGCGAAGAGCAAAACAAATCAGAACATGAAGAAAATGATACTAAAAATTATTACGACGAACAATGAGACCACAGCGGTAAACCGTACCCAGGGAGATATGTGAAAGTATATATATTTATATATGTGTGTGTTGTTATGTAGGCATTTTGACAAGGAACCTATCCTCTCTCAGATCCATTTCCCTTTTATTTTACTTATTTTTTTGCTTTTCAAACATTTTATCTATGAAAATATAGAACAGAAAATTTCACGCTATGTATTACAGAATATAATTTGTTTTTCATATTTTCCTTCAAGGGTTTGTTTTTCTTTTGTTTTACAAAAAATTCATATACATATATATTTTTTAATAAAAAAAACTTCACAGTTTGTTAACAAGAAATGGAAATTTTTTAAAATGTTTCATTTTTTTGCAATTAATGTTTCACAATTATATAGTTTTTTTTTGTTTGCTAATTTAAGGCTAATATTGTAAAAAAATGAACCAATAATTAGAATTAGAACTAGCAGCCGACTGGTGTATTGATGGATAGCGTACACACACAATATGAGCAAACGAGCATCCGTCTTAGTTTTGCATTTTGTTTTCTTCTTCTGGCTTCTTATTTTAACATTGTTACTTTTTAAGCGGTGGGGTCTTTTTGTTTGGTCTTCTCTTCGCCTTGCGAGTGGGTGCTGCTTGACCACCACTGTTGCTATTCACAATAGCTGTCGCAGAGGAGGCAACTGGTGTTGTGTTGTTGGAAGTGGTTCTTTGAAACAGTCCCAGGAAGCCACGCTTTGATGGTAAAGTATTTGAATGTTCGCCTTGTAACTGTTGTTGACCTCTGTTTATGTTGCTGTTGTTGTTGTTATTATTATTATTATTGTTATTATTATTGCTCACATTTGTTTGTGTTTTCGTAATTGATTGCGATGACGACGGCGACGGCTGCTGATGCATTTTCTTTATTGGTTGCTGTTTTTGTTGCGGCTGTTGGTTTTGTGATTGTATTGCTTTTTGCCTTGGATAGGCGTATTCTCATGATTTTTTCACTTTGCCGTTTATTGATCCAAGTGATCGACCACCAACAGCTGCTTCAGCAGCATGTGTAGCAACATGTTGAATGCCCTTTTCCATGCATCCTTGATATACCGGCTTCATAAACTGAGAAAAGAGAAAGCATTAGGACTTGGTTTGATCAATTGTTATAACATGTATTTTTGTTGTGTCATTCCGCGCACATTTTACATAGAAACTCATGTACTTTAACATAGTTTCCAATGAGGAGATTGATTATATTATCGTATCTTCAAACAACGGAAACAATGCATTGATCACAAAGAACCGCTGTTGACGGTCAAATGAGTTATAAAGATAAGTGCAAAAGGGGAGCTTGATAAGAGACCTGCACTAAACCATACGCGGTGGAACATGAAACGAGAACAATCTACGTACGCAAATAATCAAATATCTTTGTCTCGGAAGCAGTTGTCGGATTGTCAATAAATGAATTTACTGTGCAATGTTATTCTTGCGCTGGAATGACTCAAGTGAAGAATTTGGTTTTCATTACTTTTATTTTACTTAATTATT
Source organism: Eristalis intricaria (assembly GCA_964034865.1). Classification (NCBI taxonomy): domain Eukaryota; kingdom Metazoa; phylum Arthropoda; class Insecta; order Diptera; family Syrphidae; genus Eristalis; species Eristalis intricaria. The sequence goes on from OZ035873.1 coordinate 162,981,793, forward strand.
TCTAATGTTGCTTGTTTCTTTTACGTCTTTCTTTATCATTCTTCTAAATGCAATCAAGAACCAATTTATTTATTTTGGCTGCAAGTTACTTTTATTTTTCAACTTACGTTTTCCCACATGAACGATGCGAAATCATCCAACATTATTCCAAGGTCACTGAACTCTCCGCTATATCTGTAATTGAAGGAAGTTAAAAATGTATTCACAGAAGACAGATTTTCTCATTTACCTGATGTATGCCCATAGCGCGAGGGTAAGCAGTGACACACCCATGAGAAGGTTACAGAAGTTGGCAAATGTGTACAGACCGATTAGTCCAAATATTCCACTTAGTATATACATTATGACAGCAATGGCAAAATATACCGCCGGAGTACGTGCTGCTTTGAATATGTTCTTACTCTCGTTGTGCGCTTTGAAACTATTATAGGTTTCCTCCAAATCAGTGTCCAGTTGTTCCCGGTATTTTTCTGAGAATTCTTCACCGCCCATTTTTCTTTTAGATGCAAACTGCAATACAGAACATGTCATTTGATGGGTTATATGTCACTCATAGAAAGTTGATTTTGTTACCTGAAATAGAGCCTTGTCCTTTACCCGCAAGTGCTCAGCATCCAAATGACCCGTGCTTAAGTACGGTCTAGTACCTCCACATACATCTTCCATTAGCTGCGCATATAATTCTTTGGCAGCTGCTACGGCTGTCAAGTTGTTTGCCTCAGCAGTGGCCTTAAAAGAAAATCCCAATCATTTTGAATTCTTTAATCGAAAAACGGCTATACAAATTGTCTTACCACAAGCATGCTTTTCGGTTCGGGAAGCTCGTTGCCTTTGTAAATTGTCATATACGATTTGAAATACTGTACCAGATCTCTTACTCTGACCTTCTGTCCACTGATTTCCTTTGTGATTAAATTCTCCGGTGCTAGCAGCATTGGTACGAGCTCACGCAAAGATTGCTTAAACTCTGGGGTTATATCTTTTAGTCGACCATCGAAACTGGGATTTGTGGCAACTGTTAAACCAGGATGAGGCATCAGAAAGCATGCAATTTCTGTGAAACATGATTGAATGTGCCTTCGTAGGGATTGCAACTCGGGGTGTTGTTTATCGGATAGCTCTAGACGACGTTTCAATATTTTCTGACCACCAAGTGGTCCGTATTCAGCTTCATATGGAAAACTCCAGTCGCGCACCAGAAATTGTAGTCGCTGAAATGGCTTCTTACCCGAATCGGCTAACGCTAAGCGACCATATTCAGTGAACAGCTGCAAATGCTGCAAATCGTCTTCCTGGATGTTCTGTGAGAGATTGTATATTTGTACCGACGATATCATTGTGCTCAATGCAAATACGGTTGCACAATCTCGCACTGTACTCTGACTATCGAATGCACCCTGGGTGTCTAGCAATATGATGGCAATTTTTTCACCATTGGGAAAATCGTGTAAGAATATGTCTGACCACATAAGAATGCCCGTTGTATCACGTTCCGATCCGCCGCGCCATGAAAATCCAGAAAGTGGCTCATTTTCATCGCCCAGCCAATCGCTAACATCATGTCTTACGTACTGAAAAGAAAAATATATTTATTTTAACGGCATTCATTGGAAATAGATTTCAGTCTCAATTGAAGACTTCTTCTCAAGTGTTCGTTCAATCCTGAGGTAAATTCGTAAACTCCTTGTTAATGTATATAATAAGGGCGGCGCTAGAGCCCGTTAGCTTCTACAGAAACCTTATTTTGTGTGTTTTCTCACGATTTGAAGGGATCTACAAGAGTTGGCATATGACTCTGTACGGCAAATTTTGAGTAGCTTCTTCTAGAGGCTAATTATTCTGTAACTATTGTTGTACTTGTAATTTAAGATACTATAAAGCTTCCATAAAAATATTCAAAGATCAACGCGGACGAGGTTGTTAGTACATTTTCAAGCGTTGCAGGTTCGTGAACCTTTGTTCGCGCGAATTTAGTACGGATGAAACGCTCCAAAATGAACTAGTTTAAGCCGATTTTTTGTAAACTACAATATACCACGCAGTCATCGATCGTTTGATCAGTTTAAAAACTGCTCGTTTAAGCTGAACGTATAACTGGAACCCCAGGATCACAAAAATTGGTTCTGTCCACATTAAACTGCATACATGGCTACACGGCCACATCTTAATCATCATCTTTATTGACTCCCATTATCCTCTAAAGACACGAGATCTCCAGGTCACTCGATCTTCCGCCTCCGACTCTTTAGTCTCGTCAGGAGTTATGCCCAAGCAAAGCATTTGCATTCTTTTGCTGTTAAATAAACACATAAGCCGCAATCTGTGAATTGTACAAATCAATAGCATTGGCATCTCATTCCCGTGGAATCTTCGTTGGTGGCAAGTAAGTTTTGTTCACCTCTTCATTTGTCTTAATCTCTGTCTAGATAAGTATTTAGTTCCGCACGAGAACAAGCACGTCGAAAGAAAGTACTCGATTAAAATCTCGATCATTCGAGTCTATTAGTGAAGTTGGCCGCCACTCAAGGCGTTGTGGGTCTGTGCGTCGATTCCTACGCAACCGACCCTCGCTGCCTGGGTTTGATTCCCTGTACTACCAAAATCATTTTTCACGGCCCCACCTCTTCAACCCCGTATGGTTCACTGGCTATTTTAATGATTTGTCAGACCGGTACTGCTGAAAGGTGTCGCGATTTGGAGAGTTACGCTCGAAGAGAACATCAACCTCAAACTGCTCGAAAGAGTGCAAAGGCTGGTGTGCGTTTTCTATCAGGGGAGCACTAAGGGCAACCTCCTCAAACTATCACCGATAGAACAAGTCGGTAGACAGATACGGCAATCAGGCTGAGATCGCTACTTGTCTGAAAATAACTGCGGTCCTCTGCAGGTATAGTTCTATACCCATAGACACTGACTAAAAATAAAAAAAATCAACTGTCGTTATAGCTAGGCAGCAATAAAATCTCTGAACTCAGTCACTTCAACTTCAAGCCTTACCTTAATTGCCGCCTATTACTTAACGAGATACAAGCTCTGTACTCTTTCGATGTGCTGATCCGGCCTCCATGTCAATCGCGACTATTAAACATCTACTAAAGCTAGAACCACTTTTTCAAATGAGCCGAAGATAATCAACTGGAACAGAATGCGTCATTACCAAACAACTCTGATCTACACTCGGCCCTAAGCGATCGCTTAGCTTAATCTGATGAGCAGACCGAATCTTAGAACTCTCATTTCCGTTGCGTCTTCGGAACTGACGCCTCTATTTCTACGACTTCTGCGGAAGCAGATTTAGACGTCTGGAAGCCCAGTACTTTGATAACCTAGCTAACTGAATAGCATAAGAGCCAGCCATCTTCATCGCTTTATTAAAAGCACTAAATGGCTTGCGGAATAGGTATGTATAGATACACGTGGCAGCAAAATCGGCCTATGCTGGCCTAGCTAGGTAGAGGGGGATGCTAGTGTTAGTTCACCAGCACACTTAGACCATTTTGGTCCACTGTATACCCACAGTCAGACTTCCACCACTGATTCACCACTCCATCATTCCGGTATTCGAACCGGGGCCTACACTAACGAAAGCCACTTGAACCTAACCAAACCTAAAATCTCAATTCACAAAATCATTCGATTATATCCCCAATCTTCATTATGTATACATATACCACAGTGTTCATTAAATCGCAGTGACGCTGTTAACACAGGTCCCTGCCGATCTCTTGATCAAAAAACAATTCCAAATCGTTTGGAGTCTTTATCTTATCATGATTTCGTACATCACCAGCTCATTTTCGGAATGCTAAATCTCAAGTGTTTGCAAAACGATTGTACACACCATCTTGCATCGAACATGTGTATAGTGTGCATGCTCTGTTTATCAATTTTTATGACCTTTACTATTATTTATCAATTCGAATAGTTACCAAGGAACTATTCCGCATGGAAGCGGATTTTCATTTTATAAATAGCCGAAAACAAGAAAAAAAACACGCGAAATATTTTATGCAGTAATCTTTGCCTTACTCGTGGAACAATGATTTTAATTAATCTATAAGCTTTTCACATCCTATACATGACCTCATAAAATTCGTTACCTTTTTGGTCTGTTCCTCTTGCAGTCGGTTGAAGGTGAAATTTTAATTTCAATTATTTAACTATGATAAGATTTTCGGAAGTTCTTTTATGCACGAATCATCCGAGACAGGGCTGAGTGAGCGGTGGCACATTTTGAAAGAAAGTTTTAGAAAAAAAAAAAAAAACGGATAATTGTTTGCGATCTTGAAAGGCAGAAGAAGAACGCTAAGTACATTCTTCAAAACAATCAGATAATCAATTCGATTTTTCGTTAATTTCTTGCGGTTCAACAAGTAGCACAAAGTGTTATTCCACTTCGCCAAATTTGAACTAATTGAATACAAATTTAAGAAGCTTATTCCAATTAACGTGTCTGGTTCGATTTGGGTATGTGCTTGAACTGAATTCAAGCGTAAATAAATTTATGGATAATACATTCTCTGAGAGAGATCAAATTACTACCTTTTTAAGAAAGAGAGAATGTATCTAGTTTTCTTGTTTTTTATATCACATTAAAGCCATCAGTCATGTTCAGTGACAACAAGTTTTTCACACAAGTGGGTGGGGGCTTTATGACGATGCGATACTTGGTTGTCCAATTTCAGTCCCTCAGAGTCACACACAGTTTCTAACACTCAAATGTATGGTCTGTATACGAAAGCAACACAATTCGCAAACAACCCATTGTGACCCTGGAACCAATCTCCCTATTCTTAAGATTTGTATCGAACCTTCGTTTATGTCTAGCTGCTTATTGGGAGATCACGCTCTAGAAGGGTGCCCCTCTCCTGCCCAGCTCTAATGTCTCACAGATATAAATTTGTGTTTGCTCAACGACTCAAGGGATTTAAGTGGAACACCCACCGCACATGGACTCCGCTACATCACTCAATCTCTCGGTTATTTATGACAGAAAGGTAAACGCGCAAATGCACAAAATTCAGCCGCAAAAGGTAAATCTATAAACAGAACTAAAAATTGCCACACAATCTGTAAAGTGAAACTTGAATTATTGCCGAAAGCCGCTATACAAAAATCACTTCAGCCGACGAAACAAATCGTCAGCATCGTATTTATGATGCTCGTCGAAAATTCAATTCGTCAGCATCGCTCTGCTGATCGTTACCGATAAAAGACACGTATGACGCACGAGTGAGACAAAATCTCACTTAGAGCGAAGCAAAGTTGATGAATTGCTATTAAGTGAATGTCATCGGAACATTCGTGATGTGGCTCTCAGTTTAAGTTAATTAAGTTGTGTGGAATGGCTCTCTGGATATCAATGATCGATAACGAAAAGAACTTTGATCACTAGACGTATGCAAACGTCACAGAAATGAACAAATGATAAGAGTGTTTAAAAGCTCGGTTCCACGATTAATCACACGAATGTCAAAAGGTTCAATAAGAAACCCCATAATGGTTTTTGACAATTAAAAGGTCGGATCAATGACAAAGTTTTATGACATCGATTTTATCATTTCGTGTCTAATTGGTGTTAGTACACACTACACACTTTTCACCAAATAAAACGTATTGAACATCAATTAAGAGGCTTTGTGCTGTATTGTTTTGTCGTTCTTAGGTAGACAACACACAACCATATCAGCCAGTGACGTGTTCAATTTAATATTTTCTCCGGCTGCTCTCGGCGTCGCATTATTCGCGTATTTCGAGGCGGATATATGCTGGCATTCATTTATCTTTTCTTGGCACTAGCAACTATTGCAAAAAATTGCAGACCGGCTGTCTTCATTAACGAACATCAACTCAATTAGAATATAAAAACAGACTACATTAGGGCTAATTAACGATCGGCATGTCAAAAGATCACTTTTTTTCCTACTCGACATGATCCGAAACGTTTTTATTTTTTGTTTAATTCGTTTGTAAATTGTTGACACATAACGAAATGTCAAACGCTGGAATTGAACTGTTACATAAACACATAAAATGTTCGAAAACGATTTCACAATCGATTGCACTTACCTTTGAGTACATGTAACGTAGAAAGAAGTCCAAGAGGAAACTCTTTCCCTTGCGGAATGCTCCAGCCACAGAGACGACACACACAAAACGATCTTTGAGTTCATCTTTGCACAGTGCATCGGCCAAAGCATCCTCATCCAGGATGAAAGTGTGATCTTCCGCTGTTGTGATGATTTGTAGAGCTTGGGCTGGCATCTTGCTCCAATTTGTTGAACTTATAAATCTGTATCAAGAGAGTTTTTATTCGATTATTTGCACAAAAAAAAACGTATTTATTAAAGCACAAAAACAATTGAAAGATCACGAAACACACAAGACCTCTAGGACAAAGGGTACTTCATAGTTTTCGTTCGAAATTATACTGTCGACACAGCTGTGCCTCCCCGGAATTCACGGAACAATCACCACCAAACGATCGGAAGAGACGATGTTTGTTTTTTTCTGCCCACATTTAGAATTACGAAGCAAAACAGCCGCAAGAGGAGACACGATGAACATCAACACATTCTGCACTGCGAGAATCCAAAAATAATTTGAGGTCTTTTTGTTTTTCCTTTCTCCTGTTGCTTCTGTCTCGAATTTTGCCGTCGCACATGCACATGTGTACTCCTACATGTATATTCTCTAAGCTTTGTGTAATGATTATTATTATTTTTAAGTACTTTCAAGAGCACAGGACAGGCAGGTATGACACAGATGTATGAACGTCTAGCTCTCAGAAATGGTAGCAATAGCAATTAGTTTCATTTTTTTTCTTTCTTTTTTAAAATGTGTTTCGCTGTATTCTCCTGGGCTTACACATTTCCCAATGTAGCAAGGTATGCCTCTTACCGATCATTTGTTTCGCTAGCTACTAATGTTGTAGCGATTTCAAGGTCGTGAACGTGTGGACTAAGCAACTAACGAACGTATTATGCGCCGTATCATCAAAACATGACCTCAACCACATTGCAATGTCGTCATTTCCACACGAAATAAGGCAAATATATATAAAAAACAAAAACCAAAACACTCAAATGGCAATCCAGCGAAGCTATGCGAATTTATCGCCGATTTGTGTAATCAATTCATAGACTATGGTCCAATCGTGCGTTTTAACGGTGTTACATGCACGTTTTTTTATCAGCGCGCATTTCGAAAACAAAAGCCCGATGATTAATATGAAGACGAAAAAAAAGTTAGTGCATGCCAAAGGTCTAAATTTCCAGCAACGTATATGCCTACCTGACAGCGGTGTATGTCAAAAGGCTACACGATCAGTTCAAAGTCCTTTGCATTCAACTACACGTAAGTATATGACAGAGAAGAGCACGCTGCGCTCCGAGGTAACAAAAGTTAACATTAAAACTTCTCTCCCAGCTCCAGGCGGAGTTATTCCCAAGCGAAAGGGGAGAAAACAAGTGGAAGAAAATAAAACCTGTGCAACTGGTTATTTGTGGAGCAACCAATTACGTCGAAAAATTAAGAATTCTTCACAAGACTTCTACATAAGAACCAAATTAACAGTCACTCTCTATAACGTAAACAATGAAATTGTATATTTATTGAATTTCAGCGCACTTTCGCTGCTATGGAATAGGCAAAGTTCTCGTGAATTAATTGAATGATTTTGTAATTTGATTAATTCAATTCGTAGCGACTCACTGCTGAACGATCGGTGTCAGATAGTAAGTGTGCTTTGCTACACCGATCGAATGTCTTGAGATTTTAAAATGTACTTTTCCTGATTTCAATTGTTACTTACGTAAATTAATTCCAAATTGAATGAGAAGTCTGCATACAATGCAATCTTGGCGTAGGGGAGTTTGTGATGCTATTACCGATTCGCAGATGATGAATCAGCAAGGATTTTTTTGAAAATTATTATTAAAAAAATGAAAAAAACTAACACGAAAGTCAAGAATTTGTGACTGCTCGACGAGAATAATTTTTTTCAGCCTTTGTTTTTATCCTACGTACACATCGTGTGAGAAGAGAACAAATGATAAAATGCACGTCAAAAGCTGAAACGTCACTTTACTTAATGAGGAAAGTGAAGAAAAATGGTACACATTTATAGAAATTTCGTGACAGTACGAACAGAAATTTTTCTCTTATGGAATTCCGTACGAGTATTTGAATGTAATATATGAAATAAATTCTTATTGTTTACCCCTTTTTAAAAGGAAAGTAAAAGTTGGAGGTCAAAATTAGCAAATTAGTATATAATATAACTTTGTAAATTATTACAACACAGTAGCTTTATTCAAATTTAAGCACCGTAACTTGAAAGATGACACTAACAGGCGTTGAGGCCGCAGAATTGATGAATTTCTGATCCTGATTGAAATTATTAAAAAAATATAGTTGACATTTTCAGTAGGATTTGAGGAACAAGTAAAATTTATTTCTCAATTTGAATTTTTGGCAAACTGAGGCGATTATTTCCGCAAGTAATTAATTTTTCAGAATATAAAAAATTCATTCGAATGAATAGATCTAATCGAATGATTAGTCGAATTGTTCGAATCTCAGAGTAAGGGTGATTGACTTTTTGAAAACTATGATTAGAATTGAAAACTATATCACTTATTTCAATTTAATATAAACCGTTATTTATTTCTTGTGTCCTTAAAAGCAATTTGTCTGTTAGACAAATGGTCAAAATTCAAAACCGGGATCTTCGAATATTATGACAAATATTTAAGATAACAAAAATGACGAAAAGAATGTGGATTTTTAAACAATATTAGTTTTAACACTAGTTATATAACTAACAGTTATAACACTAAACAAAAGAAGATTCAACATCACAGACGCAGAAGAAAGCTTTATGCTGCACTTGACAAACATCAACAAAATACAAGATAAGAGAGCATAATTTAAAATCAAGATCATCGTGAAAATTGTCTTTAAGGGGACCAAAAAGAAAATTCTAAAAAGTCTTGAAGATATAGCCGATTTATGATAGGTTAGGTAGGTTTTATACCCAAGAATTTGCTTCTCAAAACTTAAAACGCGTTTTTCTCGAAGCTGTGTTTGTACGACTGGCGCATGAGATTACTCAAAAACTATTATTCCAATCGGTTCCAAATTTTAATACGATTCGTTTGATCACAAAAAACAACAAAAAAATCACGTAAAACTGTTTTCTTCTTTTTTAAGTCTTCAAATAAATGTATGCAAAGTTACAAGCCTAAAAAATAATTTATGCTTATTTACCAGCAGATTGAAAATCGTCAAAATTTGAAATCGAAAATGTGGGGGTCCCCTTAGTATATATAAATAAAAATAATTACGGTTCAAATAATTATGTTTCTGCACGAATCAAACACGTACATGTATACAAAAGTTAAATATGATTCTATTTGAAACAACTTTGAATGAAGTTAAGTAATAAATAGAAACAAATTAATTTTAAGTATAAAGTGAGGTTAAATCAAACAGAAACATTGTTTAAATCATTTCAAATAGATTCCCTTTTAAAATTAAACTCAAATCGACTACAATACCATATTTATTTGAGTTTGGTTTGAATATGGACGGATATGATTTTGCGTTAAGGATTCCAACTCTCACTTATAGTCGTGTAATTTGAGTAATGAAGATAGAGAATACAAGCTTCCGAGATGAGATTTGCTTGTGGAGTTATGGGCGTTTAGCATGATAGGGTGAGAAGCACGTTAGTACGGCGAGAAGTTCAATAGGAGTAGCTGCACGGAATGAGCTATGAATCGATGGCTTTGTCACGTGGCACGCATGTTCCCATCATCACGACTTTCGAGGCGTGCCTTGTATGCGATTGCATCAGGTAGTGGCAGACGAGGTGGTTGCACTAGGTCCAAATACCCATGATTGTACTGGGCATAACTCCTGATCAGTTTTGAGTCGATGGAGGCAGATCGGGTGGCCTGGAGATCTCTCGTGCGTGCTTTGCCTCCTCGTCTCATAAGTGGCTAATGCGGGTCAATGAGTGCTTAGATAGAAATCAGAGAGATGGGCTATTTTAAGCTTTATTTCCTAAATAGGGGCTACTTGGGACTTGACAAATCGACTTAGGGAGAGTCCACTATAACGTGTTTTAATCTTCCCCATTCTTAGATGTTATTTTTTTTATATTCAAAAAGGCGATTGATGGTTAGCGCTCTTTGCCGCTGCCTAGTTACTGGTCTGATTAAAATATTTAACTAGTCTAAATTCCAATTCCATCAACTTCTTTTGTTCTTAAAGTAAAATTACTATCAATAAATATTTTTTCATTACGATCCATTGATCAATGACGGACGCGTAAATAGACGAACGCATGTAAATAGTGATCCGATGGAAAATCTTGACTCACTCAATCCAATCCACCCACAATTGGAGAACTGGAAGACTTAATAAAAAAGAGGACAACAAATAATTTTATGTATTCAGTATTATTTCAAAGCCTAAATATTCAAGATATATACCAAGTTTCACCCTTTGACCTTTAAAAACAAAAAAGTTACAGATTTTGGAGACAATGAATCCGTTTTGGTAAATTAACTTTTACGCAGAGAGTGCCAGGTTCGATTTCCGAATTTACCAGTCTCCCTTTTTTGTTTTTGTTATGCGTCTAGGAAGTTAGGTATGTATATTACGTGTTGTGAGTAGGAGAGCATGGCATGAAACGGTACTGTCAAAAAATCCTATCCCTGGTCATCAGCAAATGTACATGTGTACCGAAAATGTCTGCGCATGGGAGGGGATCATTGATGAAAATTCAGAAGAGGATCGGGTCTACTCTTAATCCCTGGGAAAAACCTTAGTCAAAGCAGATGAATCGCTTTCACCCATTAGGAATTTTTGTGATCTCTCGAAGCAGTCATCATTCACTTTGTCGAAAGCCTTCGAGAAAGCCAACAAACACAAAACACTAGATAAAATGATTGTCAAAAATTTTCTTATTTCTTCAAGAAGGTTAAATAATGTTGATCATTTGCTCTGATTCGTGATTACTGACTGATTGAGTATAAAGAAGATCATTAACAAACATGTTAATTAATAAAATAAACAAAGCATTGTAATCTGATTCCCTATTATTTTGCCAAAGATATTGGATAAGCAGGGCGCACGCCAAGTTGGTTGAAGTCACTTGCACCGTGGTGCGCCATCAGTTCCATGGGCGTTGAAGTTAAATAAGTTGTAGATGATAGAAGATAAATCAAATTTTCATTACTAGTAGTCCCCATGTTCATGTGACAAAAAGGCTTGTACAGCAAACAACACGCATCTGCACAGAATTGGCAGTGTTGTGTCTGCAGTGTTATCTCAAAACCCCAACCAGATGTGATAACATCCTTTCAGTAAAACTTAAACTTTTTAATGTTATCGAGTCACCAATGTATTATGTATAATGTAATGGAAATAAAAAATGGTTTTCCTACGCTTCAGTTGACATATTGTTGCATTCAGTGTATCAACTTTATTCCAACACTGAAATCTGTTTTTGGAAATCTTTTTTGTTTCCTTCTTGGAACATGTTCCTGATTCAGTATGGGAATGCACTCTAATTAAAATAATATCCGATGATTTAAAATCAAGCAGAAACGAGGATACGCCAATTATGCATATTATACAATTTAAGTATACGACTGTAAGCAATCTCGTCCATAATCTGATCTGTCCACTTTTCTCATTAGGTACTTTCAGTGAAGCCCAACATTGTACTTATGAAAGTCGAAATGGATACCTAATTAAAATGCCACCATGTATGCCTATATGCATTACATCATACTCGAGGACAAAACTCATCATCGAATGGAGTATTTTGTAACTCAAGGAACGCGCGGGAAAAGGCGAGTAGGGGAATGCAATGAATATTTGTTCACTTTTCCTAGAATAAGAATCAGCATACTGAATGCTACGAAGTATCCTTAATTGACAGGCAACATGAAAGGAGTTCTTGGAAGGCATTAATGAAAATGTAATCTATGAAACCCTAGTATGAAATTCCCAAAACGCAATCAATTCAATCAAACAACGCTCTTGGTGAGTTGGTTGGTTACAGTGAGCGTTGAAGGTGTAGAGTAGGACTCCATTGTCAAGCTGTTGATGTTGTTGGATATGTCATAAAAAAAGATACATAGTTATCCCATCCTGTCATCATGCATCCTGTCAGAAGTCATCTTAAGATCGACGAGTAAATCCATACTCTTTATTTGTACTTCGAAGGTTAGGTGACAAATCAGTTTGGTGAAAACCGCTTTCAGGCTTTTGTCAAATAAAGGTTGGTTTTTTAAAGGAGAAGAACAGTTAATAACAATATGATATTAATGGCACTACAGCCTAAAGAGGGTCAGGGCATAGCTTCTCCAGCAGCAACGAAGCGAAGAACAGTTTGATTTGATAAAAAGTTGGTCTGTACAACGTAAGGCTTGTGCAAAATGGCCGAGATCTTTTCAACTCATGCTATATACGTCCCAGCGGACCAAACTAAGTGCCGTTAAAATGATAAGAGTTCGTACTAAAAAACGATTTTGATTCCATTTTGTTTGCGCGAATAAACTGAAAATGTAGATAATGTTTATGGTCTTGATACTGTAACAATAAATCATGCAAAGTTTTGGTTCCCTCGGTTACCTTCCTATAATTTCGATGTCAAGCATGCACCAGGCTGTGGAAGGAAAATTGTCGAAAATGCCTGACTGAGCACTGTGTCGATTGTCCAGAAGGTAAATATTACCCAAAAAAAGCGTTTCTAACCATTTGAACAAGGCTGGTTCGATGTCAAACATCGATTTTTTGTTCATATTCTTTAAGTTAATTACAATTTAATGGTATTTTATACATTTTTAATTTAAAAATTTGAGAATAATAGTAACATTATGTATGTTTTGAAAAAAATATAGTGTTAAATGCTACTGCATTACTATTTAAAAATATAAAAATATAAGACTATATATGATGAATGATGAATTTCCATCTGCGAATCACTACTGAATCCTAACTGACTTGAATATGGTCGTGGTCGAATAGCGGTTAGGCGCAAACGGTGGCCTGGTCTGGATTGACGGGTACCCCGTGAGTTTGGTAGGGAATCTCCTATGAGCTGATCTCCTGTGGCAAAACTCTCAATTCGATCTTGTATTGGACCGTCTGAAGGAAACAAACGCTTAGAAGCGGCCAGCTTTAGCCCATAGGAGACGAATAGTGTTCCATAAGGACAACGGCAGGTCACGCATATCGCTAGCGACTCTGGTAGCTTGGTTGAAAGGTACTTATGCATCCAGCTTATAGTTCGGACCTAGCACCGAGTGATTACCATCTGTTCTTGTCCAAGTTGAACGATTTTGTTAGTGTAAGTTCGCCTTAAGAGAGATTTCAGAAACAAGGCATTAAAAGAAAAAAAATAGTTCAATACGTGAAGAAATTTTGGTTATTCTTATATTTTTCTTTTAATTTCATTTTTATTTAATTTTCAGGACGACTTAAACTAGACAAAAATGACTAAAAATCCATATTAATATCTAACAATTGATGTTCTTAATTCTATCCTACTGCCCCTTCGCGGGTACTCTAAATCTATTTGCCTTTCGGTGTCTAAACTATTAATTTTTTTAATCCTTAAGACAAACTTTATTATTTGAGACTTCTTCTCCTTTTGGTGGCGCTACAGTCCGGGGTGGACCTGGACCTCAACCAGTAAGCCTCTACAGCCGGCACGATCTTTAGCCAGCTGTCTCCAACTGCGTCCAACAAGTTGATTGAGGCCCTTCTCCACCTGGGTGCGCCATCGGTTCCGTGGGAGTCCTCTATTGCGTTGTCCGACTGGTTCGGAGTCGAAGACTCTTCGGTCTGGAGCAGTGTTGTCCATGCGCTCTACATGGCCCAGCCATCTTAGACGTTGAATCCGTAGACGCCTGACTAGGCTCATGCCGCTGTACAGCCCGTACGGTTTGTGGTAGAATCTTCTTCTCAAATAACCATCAACTCAGACAGGACCAAACATTGAACGCAGAACTTTTCTCTCGAAAAAACCAAGTGCTTCTTCACCCGCCTTTGTGATTGTCCATGCCTCCGCACCATAGAGCAGGACAGGGATGATAAAGGTATTATATAATGTTAGCTTGGTCCTTCGAGAGAGGACTCTACTACTCAATTGCCTCTTGAGCCCAAAGAAACAGCGATTGGCAAGAGAAATTCTGCGATTAATTTCGGTACTGGTGTTCTTCGTACTGTTCACATGCGAGCCGAGGTAGACGAAGTCCTTCATTACCTCGAAGTTATAGCTGCCTATGGTGACGTTTTGGCCAAGTCGTCGATGTTGTGCGTCCTTTCTCGATGACAGCATATACTCTGTTTTGCCCTCGTTCACCGCTAAACACATTTTGGCCGCCTCCGCTTCAATACCAGCAAACGCTTCATTGACGGCCAATCACGTCAATGTCATCCGCGTATGCTAGCAGTTGTACGGACTTTTGGAAGATCGTGCCTCTAGGGTTACCGTGTGAGTCTTGCACGATCTTTTCCAGGATGATGTTAAAGAAATCACATGACAGCGCGTCGCCTTGTCTAAAACCTTCTTTGACATTGAAGGTCTCTGTGAGTTCGTTACCGACCTTGATGAAGCAGCCAGAGTTCTCCATCGTCATCCTGCACAACGTGACGAATTTGGCAGGAATGACAAAACTAGGCATGGCCTATGCACGCTGGCATACGCGGCCTTGAAATCGACGAATAGGTGGTGGGTGTCGATCTACATTTCTTGGGTTTTTTTCAGGATCTGCCGTAAAGTAAAGATTTAGTCGATGGTGGACTTCCCCGGCCTGAAACCGCACTGATAAGGGCCTATCAGGTTGTTGACGAATGGTTTCAGGCGCTCACACAAAACGGCAGAGAGGATCTTATAGGCGATGTTAAGGAGATTTATCCCTCGGTAGTTGGCGCAGTTGAAGGGATCGCCTTTCTTGTGGATCGGGCAACCGATACTGAGGTTCCACTCGTCGGGCATGCTTTCCTCCGACCATATCTTACAGATGAGTTGGTGCATGTACCTTACCAGCTCATCTCCAGCTGCCTTTTTTTTTGCCATAGGATAGTTGTTTTACTCGTTGGTAGAGAACTTACGGACATCATTTCTGCCGTAACACCTCTCCATTTCCTGGATCGCGTGCTTCTCATGCTCTTTCTTTTTCTTTTTGAGAAACCGGTGCTCTTCCCTTCTGTCCTTCTGTCCAGCGTCGCCTTGTATGCTGCTTGCTTCGTTCCTCCTCGTTGTCAAACCAGGGTTTTTTTTGGGGTGGCGTTTTAAAACCCAGCACATCAGTTGCAGCTTCTCTGATGGCGTTTTGACAACGGTTCCATTGTTGGTCGATTGTTTCGACTGGCAGGGTTGGACTCTCTGAAAGCTTTAGGGAGACTCGATCGGCAAAGTTGCTAGCGGTCAATTGCGATTTGAGACTTACTTACCAAGAAAATTAAGAAAGCGCTCTGGACATTCTTATTTTTACCTAACCTAAAACTAAACCTAAGCTTTTTTGACCTATTAAAAGCCTCATGTTCCATATGCATGATGATCCATATGACGACCTTGATTCCTTCGGGGTTCACTTCAAAATACTGGTACCATTGTTCAGACGTTTTTAATTCTTTTGTAAAAAAATTATATTACACGAAAACGTGTAAGCAACACATTTTTGGTAACCCAAAATCCGAATAACATGTAGAACGTTGATCCGAGGAGCATAGTTTCCTGATCTCTGTACATTTCTGTACAGTCCCAGTCAGTGTTTACGCAGTATCTAGCATCTTTCAGGTTGAAGGAAGGTCTGTTATGGCTGAAAAACAATGCAATATAAAGTACAGCTTTCGTCATCTGCTCTGCAAGCCATAAAATCTCTGAGTGCAGTCACTTTCAACTCAAAGATAACTAAATTGTCGCCTATCTCTCAAGGAGTACTGTAGCATCGAACTTATGCAGGCGCCGGGACACAGTGACATTCCAGAGAATTGTGCAGAAACAAAAAATAAAATAACAGCAGGGGAATAACAACACAAAGAAGAAGCCCAACAAAACTCCCATAGCTCGAAAGTGTACTGTTTCCGTACATTTTCAGGAGCTCTGCCATACGTCCCTATCGGAAAATATCCAATACGCTTGGTCATGTAAAATCTAGATGGTCTACTGGCATAGGGTGCCCATAACTTAACGACTATGGTAGACTCTCGATCCAAAACGCTTACTTAGCCAGATCAGAATTAGTACACCGAATCTCAGAACACTTCAAGATTGACTTCTGCAGAGACAAGGAGGAGGAAGAAAATTTAGTCATTTTCTCAGTAATTACAAGATCCTCTCCTTGGGAATTCTCCCGAAGGATAAGTCAGGGGGTTACTTCATAAACAACCCGACCGAATTAAGAAACATTATTGTCAGCCATCTTCAGCGCTTTATTAAAAACCTGCATCGTTTTGGGGAATATGATCAAACAGATCTGCGAGTTAACACAAAGAGCCTATGTTGGCCTTACGTTGTCTACCAGCCACTGCCGTAACTAGGCTGTTATGTGCCCTCATATGCGTTTAATTAAAGTTGGTCTTGGTCCTTTTTGCGCTCCCCTGGGCTTGGATGGTCAACGCTGCGACCGCCCTAGTAACGGAACTGCTGCCAGCAGTCAGCCATTACAATCTATCCTAGTCAGCACTTAACCAAAGTTAAGCCCACAGTATTTCTGTCTGACTGACTGACTCGTTGAACATAAATATTTTAAATCAGACCCGCGAAATACTTCTCAAACTCTAACTTACGACATACTACGGCCAACCACACAGTGAACCTCATTTCATAGCATACAGCTTCATCTTTCAAACTTGGGTTCATGTCTTAACACCTAAATAATCAACATTTCCAAACAGTCAACAGATAAATCCCTTATGATAACAGAAATAAAAGGAAGACCCACAAAAATGTGTTCTCACATTCAAGGTTAATCCTTTTAATTGCCCGTTACTTTGACATTGTGTTTGCCTCTGTATATGTGCGAGCAAACTGATAAGCACAAAATGATGTTCTATTAAATGACGGTAATAAAGGGGCACAAACTAACCAGCAAACACATTTGCGAATGTGTACAGCTTAATATTCTCTTAGAATGTCACCTTATTTCCTGGTGCTAGGGTAAAATACCCTCCTCGAGGTGGGTTTATCCATTTTAGAGTGCCCACTGGGTCCTTGTTTCGCAAATTACACCAGAACTTGTAACTTTGCATGGTTATTGTTGTCCATCCGTCTTAACTGTCAATGAAAACGACTGAAATTGCCTATAAAAAGAATTTGACTTGTGCATGAAGCCGTTTTCAACATTTTTTTTCAACAACTTCAAACCAGGAATCAACTCAAACAAACAAAACTTTGTGTTTACGATTATTGAATTCCCAACATTGTGGTTTGCTTTTGTACTACTGCTGCTTAATTTCTGGCACATTAAGCATGTCTGGAGTCCCTCAGAATTTTTACAATATCAAAGGAGACGCAATAAGTACGCACATACATATGTATGTATGTACATACAAGAGGCGAATTTCTCGTCTCCCATTCAATTAAGAGATCAAAGTGAAATTTTACTGCCGCCGCTCGGGTGCAAACATAATAATTTGAAATGTGAAATGGTTTTCCCTTCGAAATGCGATCCTTTGCAAATGCGTCATTTGTCGTGTCAATTAATTTCGAACAATCCTTCAATTGTTTGCGTTTTGGGGTTTTGAATTGAAACAAAAAAAAACGGGAGAAAATGTACAACTTAATGACTGCCTGACAACATGTCCTGTCTTAATAATTTATGCGTAAAGTGCTTTAAGGACCCGTCGGATTAATCTGCACTAAATCGTCATTAAAGTAAAAAGAGCATAAGGGAATTGTGTTGAGCAAGAAGCGTGCCTTTGTTGCTTAATTTAGGGATGTTTGATGTCACTTACTTACTTACACCAGCAGCTAAAACCCCGGCATGCCATGAGTAGTCTGGGATGTGTTCCCAGACCCAGTTCCACGTTATAACTTGCCAACTTACCCGAAATACTTTTATTATGCTCCTCTTGCTGTGGCATGATGGCTGGGGAAACACTTAACCAGCCTCATAAAAACCAAACAGCATCAGCAGCGGTTACAGTACAACAACAACAACAGCAACAACAAAAACAAAATAAAGAAAAGGAACAACAACAGCAATGACAACAAAAAAGAACATAACAGAAGGGGAACAACAACACAAAGAAGAAGACTAACAAACACTCCCGATTATTTATTTAAATGTGAAATGGCTGCTTTGTGGGTGTAGAGACAAATGGCAAGGAATGAGAGTGAATATGGGTAAGGTTATGTATGTATGCATGGGTCCGACCTTTTTACATCATCCCCAAGCAAGGGTTTTCATCCTCACCCGTACCCCAGCCACAGCCCACGTCCCCGGCTGTGGGTGGCTCACAAGGTGGGGGTAATTTCCACTTTCGACAAGATGTTTGATGGTGACCATTAATCTTTTCTCTTTCGCTGAAATGCTGTACTTTATTTGTATTTTTGTGCGTAGCTGATTCTTCACGTGAATCCATTTCAAACACCTGTTACCGGTTGTCGGCCTGAGCGAGAACGAGAGAGTGCGACTGCTGCGTATGCGACCGAGAGGATATGACGTCCCTTCTGTGTGGCCTTAACACCATGACTAATGGTATTGCGATTTTTGATTGTTTATTCAACTTGATATATTAATGCGAAAATGAAAATCGACTAAGAGCTCGGCAAGGGCCGCCGTTTTGGTTTGGATAAAATAAAGCCGTCCTTTAACTGATTATACTGATTGACTTGGATAATGAAGTGGCTCTGGCTAGGGGTGAACTTTTCCAAAAGAAATTGTGCTAATGTTTCAGTGCGTGAGATATTTGTTTCATTTTGAGACGGTACGCGGTAGCCAGTTGGCTTTCAATTAATGTCGTTGGCTACTAATCGAATTAGTTTGTTCGAGGGAATGCATTAATCTTGATTTTGTGGGGCGAATTTTGACGTTGAATAAATCCTCGTTTGGCTTTATTGGTTTTACAATTTTGCAAATGAGTGTTGTTAATATCTTTTGGAATCGGCAGACCGGCAGCGAGAGCTGATGGTTGATCTGGAATGCAACGGTAAATGGATTATAACTTTGCACATTGAAATTTGTTGGTGCTTTATTTAAAGGTTAAACACATTTTCAATTTGCATGGCTGTTCTGAGTCCCTCCGCTAGGTCAGGCTTTCGCACCGGTCGTTGGCGGCATAGAACTGAGACTTAAGGAACGACCACAAATGTCTAACAGGATGAAATCTCACAGTCTCAGTTCATGTCAGTTTTGAGTGAAGTTTGGAAACTGATTCTGCAGAACAGACTAGTTGTATTTTATTCCTGAATTCGGAAATATCTCCGCTTCCAATTTCTATAAAAAAAACTATGATGACAAGGTTAAATCAACATAATTGATCTAGGTTATGATAAAAATGTTGGTTCAACTTATCACTACATTAGTCCGTGATATTCGAAAATATATGGCAATGCGTAATGGACAAGAACTCCGTCGCATCGATCCAACGTCGCCTTCGTGGCCTCTTTTAACGGCGCGGTCAGTTGAGTCCTGGGAATTGGTGTTTAGGTTGATTTAATTATGGAAAAGAGGTTTATTCTATTATCACTAGTTTAGAGCGTAGCCTAGAAAGCCGCTTTAATTTAAATTTAACTTGGGAAAAAGAGCGCTCGGGTGAACTCTATCGTCATCATTCTTTGGGCGGTTTTCTAATATTATTTCAAGTTGGAAGAACTTGTCGGATGATGTAAATGCGTGTCTTGTCTTGTTACTTCTTTACTAAGCTCGCTCAAAGAAAATTAAAAACGTTGTCTTCGCACAAAACTCGCACTGCCCGGGGCCTGATTTTGTATCACTTTCGGATTCGGAAATGAAATCCGATACGACAATCAATTCGTATTTTGTATCACTTTCGGATTGGGCAGTGTTCAACTGCCAACTTCTTACAATATTCACAACAAAAACTCAAATAAGGTGTCAGTTGCAAATCGATTCAGGGGCCTATTTCACAGATCATACATCACATACATTTCATATAACATACAACATACAATTTCATACATCATACACATCATACAATTTTCTGTTTCTCAGATTCGACTAGAAGTATTGTATGACATCTTCTTTGTTGTATGATGTGTATCATTTGACGTTTAATTTTGAATGGCAAATTTAATTGAAAACTAAATAGTGTCGTGAATGAAACCCAGACACCATTTAAGTGGATTGCAAACACACGAAAAACTAATTAACGGAGTTCTCCAGTAATGAAAAGAGATATCATTCAACTGTGTTTCCACATAGTACTTGCAATTTGAATAACAATTTCTTGACAAACTAGCATTCATTGTTCATAAATGTCTAACTAAAAAAAAAAGATGAACAATCATTCATTATTCAAAAATCAAAATTCCAAATATGCTTATTTTTGTGTATTTTCTCTTTTGAAAACTCATTTTTGTAGTGACTACAGCAGTTTTAAGTGCTGTATAAAATGTATGTTCAAATTTGAAAGAAACTGCTGTATGATGTGGATGATATTTTTCTGTGAAACAGAATCATACAACTTTCCCATATTTCTAGTGTAAACTTTAGGTGATACACGCTGTATTACAACGGCTCATACAACAAATCTGAGAAACAGAAAACATACAACGAAAGTGTCAGAATCATACAATGTATGAGAAGTATGTTCTGTGAAATAGGTCTCTGAAAAGGAATTTTTTTAAAGAGAGATATTTCTATTTGACTTTTAGGTAAGCGTCTCATGCAATGCCTATTGATATTTTCAAGTATTTTCTGTTATTAGGTGATTTCGGAGGTCGACTTGAGGCTTGACTTATAACGTCTTATCGTCTGTGCAACTGAAAATTCTATTCAATATCAAGATTTAAGTCGAACAAAGTTGCAGGTGCAGTCCGTACGCTGAAATCTTTAAGGCAACCAAGTAGTCTCATAGGAAACATGTACCATCTCATCTGTAGGATACGAGCAGAGGCAAGCATGCCCGACGAGTGGAATCTCAGTTTGCCTGATCCACACGAAAGGAGATACCTTTGACTGATGCCAACTATCGACTGAAAGGTCTGCTTAAGACTGCCTACAAAATCTTCTCTTCCGCATTTGATGTCCTCTTTTGAAGCCGTTTATTAGCATATTATATGTCTATATCAGTGTAGCTTCAGGCATGGGACGTTCAAAATGGATTAGAATTACAAGAAGTTCGACACTTGCGACATTTTCAACATCATCCAGAAGAAGATCGTGCAAAACTCTCACATCTGCCCTAGAGCGATGATCTCTCAGAAGTTCGTACATCTGTTAGCATAGGGGTGACTGGCAGAACACGGCAAGTCGTCAATGTGAAGTTTGCACGCGGAAGCGACTAGAATGGGTCTGGGGGTGAATGAGGGCAAGCAAATATAGCTCTCAAAAAAGGACATACACAGCATCACTATGGGCAGTTATATCCTTGAACCATCCGAAGTAAACAGCAAGAACAAAATCAGTACCGAGATCAAACGCAGAATAATTCTAGCCAACCGATGTTTCTTTGAGTGATGTTGAAGTTGACTATGTACAAAACACTGATCATTACAATGTTTGTGTTGCTCAGAGGCATGGACAACCTCTAAAGGGGGTGGTTCTTGGTCGTTTCAAGAGATTTTTGGTCCTGTTTCCATAGGAAGAGAAGATTCGACCTCGAACTGCGGAATATACGAACTTACTTACTTACTTATTGGAGGTTCAAAGCCTGAGCTAAAGCTGCCTTTCATCGTTGATGGTCCTGAGCACGCTGCTTCCAATCATCAAGACCAAGCAGCTTGCGTAATACCATTGTCGCAGTTCTTTCATCAGTAAATAAACCCATGCTCCTCACCCACAACAACTCAGTTGGCCTCTTAACGATCTTCTAATGCGACACATTTTTGACATCAACAAGTTCACATCCACAGAATTACGTTTACAAACCGACTAATTTGTGGAGTCATCAACGAAACATTAGCTTAATTCATTGATGAACACAGGAATCCGAGCTCGTCAGCTCTATTAAAGAACTACTAGCATCATTGTTTGCTCAAATACCAAACGATGTTCTAACATGTACAAATTAAACTCCAAACACAAACACACACACGCTCTGCCTATTTAACGTGTATTCATCCAATTTTCACATGGTTTATATGAAATTCAAATAAATTACTAGAATAGAGTTGTTCCCGGCCACACAAAAATCGTAAATTAACTCCCAGCGACCAGCCGCTATTAGCAGTTATATACACATATAACAATACGAGAAATATATCAGCCCATTTTCTTGTGGGGACTTTGACAGGCCGGTTGCCGGAGCTCCAGTGGCGCAATTGGTTAGCGCACGGTACTTATAATCAGTAATTGTGTGAGCTATGCCGGGGTTGTGAGTTCGAGCCTCACCTGGAGCATTAATTTTTTTTCTTCTCGCTCATCATTTAAACTTTTTTTTCTGCTTAAATCGAAATAATTGATCGACTGAGTCACCGGATGGCCAGATGTGCAATATGTAAAGTGAAAAATGACGAAAAATTAATCTTGTTATTTGTGCGCTCTCAAGGAAAGGCAACTTAGGCACGTCACTTCGTCAGAAGAATGACATCCATTCAGCTTGGGGTTGATTTTTTGAAAAATCGATAAAAACGATGATACACGCCTGACTTCATTCATTACGCGGATAACTTGTGTCTTTAGGATGCGAAGGAAAACAAAAAGTCGGATGTGTAGAGACTTCCATGAATTGCCTGCCTCTCTTCTTGTGATCCAATTTTCATTGAGTTTTCGCAATTTTTCGTACATTTCCTCGTGTCTTTCGTCGTTCCGTCTTAGCATCAGAAATGAAGTGTTTGTCTATTTCGCATTTCGTCTTTTGTGTTCCTCATGCTGAGTTTTATTTTGTTTTTCCTTTCGTTTTTTTTTATCCGTGAGGGCGGAGTAGCAGGAGTACGTAAGCTATCCCTTGTGCACATCCCCACACTCTGTGTAATTCAAAGCAGCAATTTGAAGTGGTGTGGGCTGGTAGGAAACTCTCATCCTGGCAGCATGGCAGCATTATTTGCGATTGCGAAACGCTTGAGTTTCTTTTTTTCTGTTTTTTGAAAATCATATTATGTACACATTACAGGGCTCTCGCTCTCTCGATTCTGGCAGATAGTACTTTCGCAGTTATGTACTCAGCTCAGGAGCGTATGGATGGCTGTCGTACACAAATTCGTGTGCGATGTGTATTATTATCTGTGTGCCATAAATGGCACAACATTGAAATTGCTGTTGGCCTTGGGGATTCATTACAATCAGAAATACCCGGAGTCGAGGGTTGGGGTGACTACTGTGTGTGATGCGTTTAATTTAATGCCAACATTCATGCCATTGCAATCGGCGTTACATTATTCTCAGAGGTATTGTGATGTAAATCGATAATGCGCCATGAAAGTATGAATAATACGATATTTTTAATTTTGTTTTTGTTTTTTTTTTTATTTCTTTCAATACATACGAATTTCTGTTGGGTAGGTAGGTATGTATGGCAACGGTAGAGTATCTGTCGGATGTACGCACAGCGCATACGGATTTAAGTAAATACCCATGTTTAAATGGGGTTTTTGGGAGGTAGTGGTTTTGGTTGGATTGTTAGTCTAAGGGATGCAGTGCTTATTTCAATATGCAAATGAATAGTTCGTACATAAACATAAACTCGTGTGTATCTCTATTTGATTTTAGAAAACGTATTCCATACGAGCATTGTCTATATGTGTCGGGATGTGTTCGAGCATGAGTGTAATATTTGCTAACAAGATGCAAGTGTATGTACCTAGTTACCTGGGTTATTGATGTCAATCTACTGGATCAATGTCATTTCTTTGATGTGGTTAAGCAGTTGTCCGAATTTGATATTCATATACTTCCTGATCTTCTGCTGTGGTTTGAGGGTAATCCATTTGTCAGAAGATGTTATCAGAAATGTCAGAGTCCATGATGTCTACATGTCTACATTTTACGTTAAATGTAAATGGAACTACTGATTGACTTTCGGTTACCTACACATGTAGGCGAAAGTGTATTATATTTTTGACACTTCTTTCGTGGTATTCTGTTGCATAGAAATCGTTAACTAAACTAGTTGAGTTTAAATAAAGCAATCTAGGTTGTTGATCCTTTATATCGCCATTTGACATAATTGACATGACCAATTAGAGTGGACTCCCCCTAAATCGAATTGTCACGGGATATCATCATTTTTTCGAGTTAGAGGGAGTTTGATTTTGAGGGAAGTTTTTGTGGGAAATTTGAGAGAAATGTGTGCAAAATATGGCGAAAAAATAGAGTCAGAGAGAGTTTCGACTTACGGACTCTCCGACTTAGTCCACTGTAGTTCATAACACAGTTCCAAGATGGTGTTTTATTCGATTTTAAGGGAATATCCCAAGACGGTAACATAACTACCGCTAGGTGTACAGTAGTTCCTCGAAAATGTCAACTAATTAAAACAAGGGATTTGAGATGGATTCACATTACTGGAACCTTTTGTAAGTACATACTGAACATATTGAAACGATTTTTAAATCATATAAAACCAACACAAAATCATTTTTTTAAAGCACAGTTTCAGTATTAGCGTAACGAATACAATTATTGGCACCCCCTTTTTTTTTCCACCAACTATTGGCACCATTTCATTCTTAAGCAATTTCTTCAAAAAACATTTATCCAAGCAAACCAATTTAATTTATTTCTAAAATGTTGACTTATTCTTCACAATTGTGCATGTTTGTTTTGATGAATGCTACCTCCTTAGCCGGTGAATGGTAGTTAACATGTTTACTAAAGTGAAAAATTGGCTAAATCTTGTGTGTTCTTGCTAAGGACCAACAATTGGGTAAACCTTATTTAGTTAGTAATACATATTTGTTTTATAAACAATTTATGTTTTTTGATATGAGAATATACTAAATTATTCGTTTTTATTTTTTTTTTTGTAAATTGATAATTTGAAAAAAAAATGGGTGCCAATAGTTGGTTCCAATAAAATTAGGTGTTGTATTAGTGGCACCGGGACGCCAGTAATTGGTTCTATGGAACTTCAACTATTGGCACTGTCAATAATTATAGAATTAAATCGTACCTTATCGGCGTACTCAAAAACCGTATTTGTACACTTGGTCGTTTGAGAGCTTGCTATTTTGGCAGCAGCTGGAATGACTTAGTCTTCGTTTATTCCCTGAACTGTCCTCAAATTATTCCTGTTCATCAATGGCTTGTACGATGACCCACTCCCAAACTTTTTGCATTAACATGTTGTGTTCGATATCTATAATACGAAGGAGATCATTAATTTCTTGTAACTCTCCTTGAAGCAGAGTTTCGGGTAGTGCCCTTCGTAATTTGATGCGTGGAGTTTAATTTTATTCCTGTAATTGTTTTGACTTAGACACATCGCACGTTTCAGATAATTCAAATTCCCTCCAAGCCTTCTTTGCTGCAAATAAAGAGTTTTCCAATAGGGACTTTACAACTTTGAATTAAATTGTTTCACTAATCATCAAACTGTCACTATCAATTTATTCAGTAAACTCAACATTTTATTATTGGTAAGGTAAGAAAAACACGAACGACTAACGTCTAGAAATTATAAAAATGTTCCACCACAATTCACAGTCGGTGACCGTAAATTTAAGAACATGAACACCAATTTTTGACCAAACTCATTTTTGGATCAATGGGTTCGTCAATAAGCAAAATATACGTTATTGGTCGGATGAAAATTCACATGTGCTTCATGAATCTCTATTTCATCCACAAAAAATAACTCTTTGGTGCGGCAGCATTATTGGGCCATATTTCCATCGACGATAACGATCGACAGGTTACGGTGAATGGTCAGCGTTATTGCGCCATTATTTCCGATTATTTTTGGCCCGAATCGGAAGATTTAGATTTCGACGACATGTGGTTTCAACAGGATAGTGCCAAAAGTCACACAGCACATGTTACAATCGAGTTAATGAAAAGTAAGTCTGGTGAGCGTGTTATCTCAAGAAATGGGCGATTTAACGCCGCTTGACTATTTTCTGTGGGGCTACGTTGAGTTATTGGTTTATGCCAACAAGCTGACGACGTTTTAAGAGCTCAGAGGCAACATTGAACACGAAATAGCGGCTGTTTCGGCCGAAATGTGCGGCCGAGTCGTTAAAAATTGGGTCCAACGAGTCGCCCGCTGCAAACGTGTCTGCAGTGGCCATATGAACGAAGTCGAGTTCCATTCATAAAGGTTTTGATTGTACTTCAACATGTTAATAAAGTTTTTGAAATATCGCAAATGATTTGGGTTTTATTTAAACAAAAGTTGTCAAGTCCTTATTTAATTATTTAAACTTATTAAGTTCATTTGCTTCAGATGTGAATAATTTAATGAAATGCCTTTTATTAGATCTGAGTTTCCTTAATTTATAAACACGTTAGAACAGCACCTAATGGCCCGCCCTAGATTCACAAATAATCCTTAAAGCTCTTTCACCTTTGAAGGCGAATATTATTGTTCTGTCAGCTGGGTGATTGCCTGCTCTGTGAAAATTAAGGGTAAGCTTGTGTAAAAATGTTCTCCTCAAATTGCATGCACCCCGCTGTGTAACCTCCCTGCAGTGAAGCAAGTGCTGTGGTTTGCTCATTAAGTATCTCTCAACCATCTAAACTTAACTATCATTTATTCCGCCCTGAGAGATCTCGACCCACAAACGCTGTGAAGGTGGGTGTATAGACAAGGGAATGACAAGCATTTCCTCGTGGGCTGGAAGAGCTTGAGTCAAGGCTTTTTTTTGGATTCGATTCAATTGCATTCACCCCCAGCGAACGCGAAGCAAAGGAGAAGCGTTTACGAATGAATTATTTTTAATTCGTTTTTCTTTCCTTGGAAATTTTAAATAGGTTGGCTGAACCAAAACCTTGCCCAAATCGCATTAGAATTTGGAATAAACTATCGGCGAGTCGCCAAGAAGAGTACCGTGTCATCATAGTCATGCTGGGATTTTGGAATGTTGCCAAGTGAAAGTGTGCAAAATTGCTGAGTTAACTAACCAAAGGGGGGATTACTTTTTGCTGGCATTAAGCAAGCGGCCATGATGTCGGCCAGGCGGTTTGGTAGTTAATATAATGTATAGGATAAAGGTCACGGTGCTCTGTGATTTGAACGGGGGAATCTGAAATTAATCATAATTCGGCCAAGGATGAGAAAGGAATCGTATACGTAGTTCGTTGGTTCTTTTAACCTTCATCTCATCCTTGTAGTTTTCTACCTACGCAAACACGATCCCCATTTTTTTCAAAAACCACTAATTGCACAATTCCGGGTTTCTCTTACTTTATCCCAATCCTTATTTCACGAAAAAAGGAAGCCGCTATAATAAAAATGTTTATAACGGTTGTTATTGAGAAAACTGCGTTGTCTACCCTCTTTCGTAGATTTTAATATAATTCGTGCATTTCATATAAAAGTCATTTGTATTAAGTCTTTTCGCAAGTGAACTTCGTGGGTACATATTGTGAACCTAATAATAATAATAAAAAAAACTGTTGAGACCAAGATATCTGATAGATGAAGAAACGGAAGCATTTTTGAATGAAAGTGATGATGATTGTGATGATAGTGATATTTCTGGAAACATTAATGGCGAATTCGTACTAGAAGAAAATGCTGGTGATGACGATGATTTATGTTCAGACGATAGTAATTCTGACATTGGAGAGGAAGCGAATGAAGCAAACGAATCAGTTGTTGAAGGTGAAAATATGGATTCATTGCTTGTTTCGAAAGACGTTATTGTGTGGCAACCGCAGACATTTCAACATAAAAGTGGCAAGATTGCTGAATGAAAATGTGATTTCTCTTCATCCTGGAATAGCAAGATATGCAAAAGCTCATGTTGCTGAAATCAAAGATGCTTTCTTAATTTTTTTCCCACCACAAATCGAAACTATCATTTTGAAACATTGAATGAGTATTCACAAGTCATATACTGTAAGGACCACAAAGAAATCGATTCGAATATGTTGCGAGCATATGTGTGTCTGTTTTAATCTAGCTGGTATTTATAGGTAAGTCGTTATTGCATTCTATTTCATTTTAATTGATATTTGGTTTGAGATTTTTAATAGAGCGAAAAACGAAACCACAATTGATTTATTTGATAGTGAAAGAGGTCTTCGTGTGTTCAAAGCAATAATGTCGAAGAAAACTTTGGAATATATGAATCGAGTTATTCATTTTGACTACGTTATAAGTAGAAGACAGCAACGACCTTCAGATGAATTTGCGCCCATTCGTGATATATTTGATAAATTAATAAATAGTTCTTAACAATAAAAAACTACTTTCTCAGTTGAAAGATGTATTATATATCATCATATCACTGTATGTAAATTGTGTGTTGGCAAACCATGTAAAATTTTTTGAAACGAAGAAATAAATATCTATCTATCTATTTGATAAATGCTTAATATTATTACAATTCTCATGAACGTCTTACAGTTGACTAGCAATTAATACATTAATACATGCCGTCGAAACCAGTAAAATATGGATTAAGATTTTGGTTGATGGCATGTTCTTATAAATGGCATATTTGGAAGATTCAACCATATTTGGGAAAAGCAATTGGTGTCAGTTTGTGTGAAAAAAGACAAGGCGAACGTGTTGTTTTGGATCTCGTTGATGGTTTGAACGATCATACAATTACAATAGATAACTTTTTTTCTTCGTATAATCTTGGTCAAAAATTGTTGTCATAAGGCATCACAATGGTTGGTACTATGAGAAAAAATAAAAGAAGTATTCCACCAAAGCTTCTTGAATGCAATAAGACCGTTGTATTAATCTACATTTGCATTCACCGACAATACGGCACTTGTTTCGCACAAATAAATGCGCTGTATTGCAAAGCACAATGCATAACATAATTGAAATTGGAACTGGTGAAAAAAGGATACCCTCGATTATAGAGTATTACAATAAAACTAAAGGGTTGTTTGACGTATATAAACTACACCTTCAAATTTCAATTCATCTAATGATTTTTGTTTTCATTCAATATAGGCGGTGTAGATACAGTTGACAAAATGCTACCTTGCCACAGTTGTAAAAGAAAAACCAATAGATGGCCAATGGCTGTATTTGCAAACATGATTGATATTTCAGCTTTGTCTGATAATACAGTCTATTCTTTGAATTCGTTAATTATTTTCAAGAAGTGAATCCGAATTGGCGAGTGACACAAAAATTAACACTGCGAAGGACTTTTCTACGTGAACTTGGATTTTCACAATACCAACCATATATGACAGCTAGAAGTTGTAAACCAAGATCGGTATCATCAGCAGCTTTGCTTGTAACTGCTCCAAGAGAAAGTTCACCAGTCCAAAATTTCGAGGATATATCGACAACATCTTTATCAAATCTATCAAAGTGATCAAGTCCGCCACCAAAAATAATACATATGTATGAGACGATTTGTTGTTTTTGCACAAAGGGTGCCTACATATAAACATAATCGAAACGTTTGTGTAAAATGCGTTCAAGAAAAACGTATTTGAACTTATTTACTTTAGTTTCCTTTGAATAAAATTATAAATGTATTTTTTTTTTTAATTTTGGACTATCGAAACATTGTTCCAAGAAAAAGAATTCTGATCCAAAACGAAAAAATCATGGAAAACACACTAAGATCCCATATGCTTAGACATCTACTCACAATTGTGGACCAAGTAATTTTTTTGAGGAAGAAATGATGGCTAAGTAGAACTTAATGATGAAACTGCTGTCTGTATAGACAGACAGATTGTATTCTTTAAATGGGAGGTTGGTATTCAACAAGATGTTCTCCTTCACTTCTGTGCCCAAAAAGGTCACACGCTCCACAGCTATTCCTCGATCGGTAACATAGCAGCTTCGAAATACAGTACCAAGAAAAAAAATGTTGACCCACAACATGTAACTTCAATGGTGGACTTATAAATATTTGTAAGTTAGATCTTAAGTTCAGTACGGTTTGGCACACTAATGTGGTCCGTTGTAGTAAAAGAAAACGTTCATTTTATTCTTTCGACTTCACCGGGAATTGAACCATAAGTTGCATA
The DNA here is from genome assembly GCA_964034865.1 of Eristalis intricaria. Taxonomy (NCBI): domain Eukaryota; kingdom Metazoa; phylum Arthropoda; class Insecta; order Diptera; family Syrphidae; genus Eristalis; species Eristalis intricaria. The sequence continues at coordinate 163,012,062 of OZ035873.1, forward strand.
GAAGTTGTATGTGCAGTAAAACCATTTCCCCCAATATCGTTAAGTTTCATTAAATGTCAATTCCTCTCTACCTCCTAAACGTAAATTACACTGATTTCATTTTCTATTCCTTATTTTTTTAATTGGTTGTTAAAAAAAGCAGCTGGGGTGTCCTGATGGATATCCACACGAGATATCGGACAATTTGCAGAGCATTGTGAAGAAAAGGAGGTTTGGTAAACGATATAACTTAATGCTTAAAGTTGCATCAAAACTATTTTAGATTCAAATCAAAACCCGAAAATAATAAAACCTCTTTTTTTCTTCACATTTTCAAATACATACTCCATAATCGCAACCCTTGATACACGCAATTACTCGTTTCTGCAACAGTAGAAAATTTGACCTTCAAAAGTGCAGCTAGTAAAAAAAATTACCTCAATAACTGCAACTCTCTATGATGCTAGTGAGTAAATAAACACATAACGTGTATTGTTTTGTTTCTCTTTTATATTTTTCCTTTATATGGTATTATGAAGAATTCGCAAATTACCGTTTTTATTGAGTTGCTGGATCTTTCAACAGAACAAATTTATATTGCTGGTGAGTTCGGGTTTTTCTTTAGGGAGATATCAGAGAAAATACTGGTAAGCTGCAATGAATCAGTAGTGTTTTGGTTTTGATGCGAAAATTGAAAAAGCTCTGGTCCAAAGTGAAACTCCTAGAGACAAAACGTTCATAGCTCTTAACAAAATGACTGTTGTCTCTAAGGGTAATCAAAATGAATGGATGACTTTTCTGTTATTTGAAGACTGGTTTCACCACACTTATTCCTGAGCTAAAAATAAAAGAATTTCAAATGAGACTCCCAAGAAAACCCTGTTACTCTCGGATAACTCCCAAATAAAGAAAATATTTGGTTTTTCTTTCAAGTCTCGTCAAAAACGCGAACTCGCCTTACTTACAATGCGACCTGTACAATCTTTCTTCGGTAAGTGCAATGACCTCTGTAAATGCAACAACCCCGATCTCTATCAGCTGCGGTTTGTGCGCATTGTGTTACGATAATTTATAAATACATTTAAGCCTAAGGTCCGATATTGGTCGAATTGCGATTCAAATTTTTTCGTTCACATATTTGTAGTCGACTGTTTCCGCGCGGCAGAAAATCAAAAAATACATTTACCTACCTAATCATTAATTCATATTGTAAAACATTTATATAGTTCAATTTCGACAAGAGAGCGTTGTAAATAAAAATAAAACAAATGAAACATCGTCGATTAGGTGGACTATGTAAACATGAGAATAAAATTGCACCCAAAACAGTCCGGAGAAACCCTACATGGAACCCTACATGGTGAACCCATTGTTGGGAATGGGGAGGACACTAGGATCCCATTGATTATAGTTTTAATGTGATCATGAAGATAAGCTAAGTAGCAATGACTTCAGTGAGAACGAGGAAAAATTTAAAAAGGTTTTACCTTCGTGAGAAGTATCGAATGTTCAATAATGTCGAATGCCTTTAAAAATTCAAGCACCACTACTGCTGTTCCGAGTTTGAAGAATTTTCAAATGCTATTAGCTCCCGATTTTGAAGTGACCGGCAAAACAGCTGATTGCTGACACGAAATAATAGTGCTGATAAAACCACAAAATTAACAAAATAAACTAAAGTTCACGCTGTACACTTGTTCGTTTTGACAACTACTCTTGGAATCCACACATGATGAATTTAAGAGGGTTTCAACTAGGTTTCGAAACCTCGAAAATATACGGAGAAACCTGGGAGGTTTGAAGTAATTTGATGAAACCTCGCGGTTTCGCTGTGAGAACAAAGTATACGAAGAGTTTCTTCGGCACCCAATGATGATCTCAGATAACTTGTTGCAATCACGACCGCAGATTCACAACCGTACTTGGATCGAAATCCCAATTGCCATAGATTCCTGCAATTGTTTAGCAAGTGTTTTTTCAAGTTTTGTTTCGCTTTTATGGGGTACGCCTCAGTCCGAGATGGACCTGGGTCTAACTACTACAGCCTTCTTCTAGTCTTTTTAAATACTCTTAATAAAATACAAAGCATGCTGATCAGTCTGAAACCAGAAGGGCTTTGAGACCATTTTTCTTTGGTATTGAAGTAATATAAGTGATTTTCCATTGATTTTGACACTGCCAATTATATACGAGATGCTCAGTTTCATAATTCGTGGCTTTCTCTTGAGTCACTACCAATGTTCATAAAAACAGAACTGTAAAACCCTTCCACTCAAAACTGTGGATGAGACGAGTAGTTGCTCTCGAAACTGGACCTAAATCGCATCAGGTTAGTAGCACCAGCTTAAAATAACACACTACTTTAATACCCACTCTTTTGCACCCAGTCAACGAGAAAACAAACATCAAAAGTCAACCCCTTTTGCCACACACAAATATTACGCATGAATGAACAATCAAAACTAAATTAATTTCGTATATGTATGTCACTTACGGATATGAAGCCATTAATCGGTGATTTCTCAAATACAATTGAATCAATAACCATCCGTCTCCACTCGCCAGAGCGCCATCATGGTCGTCATCGTCGTCGGAGAGAGAAGTCGAAATATTTTATTCATTCGATTTAATCGCAAATCGCCTCGTAAAAGAAATCCGCAACGTCATAAATTTTGGGTTAACTCTCACGCACATGTTCATACCAATACGCACTACTGCCGCGAGTAGGTTCACACAAGTAGTCAGAGAACAATTTTTCAATCCTCCTCAACCGCCTATTCAAGTACAAGGTAAGGATTCCTAGTTGCTTTTGAAGGCCCACTTCACCATTTTGCTCGTGTTCGTGTAAAACAATTTCAGCGATTGAAAATAAAATTGCCATAAATTTATTTCTATACACATGGAAAGAGTGTAGTTTAATGTTATACTCCGCGCTGTACGTATCTACTTGTGTATTGCGCTGCGAGTGTGTGCAATAAACACTCGACGAGGAGAGTTGGAAACAAATGGTTGACCTATATCGACCAGCAGTGGCGTCGAGGTTGATGTTAAATTGGAGGATGGGAATTTTAAGCAAAGCACAAACAGGAAGTTTCCTCAAGGATTACAACCAAAGCATCATCATTACGTAATGGATTTGTTCGTGGTTTGCCGTGCCGTCCCAGGCTTGGGCTTGGAACTGTGTTCTTCTAACAAATGTACACAGCACACACAAACATCTCCATCAAAATGGTTACTCTCCTGGCAAATATGGTGGTGGGGGCTCTCCTGTATACAAAATGGCGCATATTGTCGGTAATTTACTATTCTTATTCTGCGGATTACACTTCACGTTGTTTGTTATTGGCTTGCAGGACAACCGACAACCGACAACCACCACAACTCCTAAACTGTTGTCTTTAACATGTTCTACATGGGACTTCGTTTTTATTTCGTTCTCTCGTTTCTTTTTTTTTCGTCGTCTTATTTTATTGAGTCGGTATTTACTCTTGACATTCGTAATCTTTGTCACAATAAATCTCGAATGAAATGTCGATCACAATGTGGCTAGGTTTATTGCTGCGCGTCTAGGAATGTATCAGCCCTTTTGATGTTGTGCTGCAGTAGAGCTGCTTGCTTACTTTGCTTATTGGTATGCCAGAAGTATGTGTACACACTCGTACGTGAAGAGGGCTGAATGGGAAAAGAATTATGTTGCAATATGGGTGGCATTGTGTGTACGAATTGCGTTGTGCGGGGATAATAAAGTAAAGGCATTCTTTTGAACAAAACTCCACAAGTTTGTGCGGTTTTGCTAATTTGCCAACGCAAGCGGATTTCAAAAGAAATATTTCAAGCTTTCAATTTGCAATTTAATGACTTTAACTCGAAGAGCTGTTTCATCATGGCTGAGGAGAATCTTCGCATCTTTTCATACGCAGATTCAGGAATTGTGTTTGGCTTTTTTGTGAATCTGTTGATCCGTATTTGTAAGTTAGTATGTTTCTCAGGATATCTTTGATGATGTGTAAAATATAACTAAACAGATTTATTCGCTTCTGTGGGACATAGGTACAAAAATCACAAAAGTTCATAATTGTCAACGTAAGGTGTGTTTTTTTTGCAAGCGTATATAAGTTAACGAACAACATTGTTAACACATCATAATATCCCACATTCCTAACATGATTGCTTCCACGAGTACAACACCTGACACCATTCTACATTCCTAGCATCAAGCATCCGACACATTTCAAATAGAAGATCCAACACGCTCCCAGTGTATTTCGCTGACTTTGCGTCTGGAGAGACAAACAAAGATCTTCAATTTCATTCTCCTATCTTTCCTTTGTTCCCACATTTCCGCCGCATAGGTGTTAAGTTAGTTTTGAGAACACTTTGTCTTTAGTTTTTAAGTAACTTCTGTAAGAATCGGCTGAATAAAGAGGCGAAGCCTCAAAAAAATATTTTTTTGAAGTTTTCTTAATACGAAAACTTAATTTATACACTTAAATTTCAATTTGCCTGTAAAATACACTAACATCAAATCCTATATCCGCTTAAGATACACATCATATCTATCGCCGATAGTGAAATAAGCGCGGATAAAAACAATGCTTCCAACCATTATTTTCTGTGTGTTATCGATAATTTATTCCTGAATTTATTCATTCATTCATTGGGTTGATGTACATATTCACAATATTATGCGCTTAAACGCATTTTTCGTGTATTTTTGAACACTTTTAGGGAAGGCTAATATATTAAATAATTTTGAAATGATTTTAAGTATACAACTTTTGGTACACCCCGCGTGTCTGAGCTATACATTCCATTTATGTTACGTAATCGATTCTTTGCGTTGTTTCGAAATTTGATTAAATTGATAATAATTAAGTATTTTTACATTTAAAGATACGGTCACGCTACAAAATCACAAGCCGAAGATTGTGACCATTAACGATCAACCATCACCTTAAACGATTCCACCCTTGACTATCACAAATGTCATAATGACGTCGGTGGTGCCAAGTTTTTATGATGAATTATTAAGCGCCGATCATCGTGTTTTTGCACATATAATTTAAGCGTATATACGCTTACAAAAAAACACATTGTTAATTTTTTGAGTTAACATCAGATACAAAACAAATGGAAAGTACGTACGGGGCTCCCTTCCTAGGCGGATCTGGGCATCCACCAATGGGCATCTCCATCTAACGCGAATTCTGGCTAGATGCCTCCCGTCACGTACTCCAATTTATTTGCAGTCCTTACATAATTTTGTGCTTCATGTTGCAGCCATGGCATTACCCTGACCAAGCCGTCAATATTTCGTTTGTTTTCGCTCTAATAACGCAAGTTTTGCTTGTTGACATAGCTGCTGAGAGAAAATTTATAAAATGGACCTTATTCGAGATAAAATTTCGGATCTTCTGCCAAGATTCACGGGGATATTAATGTTCGTCGGCATAAATTCTCAGAGACGAGCTTGAATAGCGCATTATTAGGTTTGGCATGCCTACAAAACTCGTCCGTCTGAAGGATAACAATGGAGAGGAATGAGACTGTTCGTTGATCCGGCAATGTCGGTTAGAATCTTACCGAGACCTTTGATGTAAAAAAATGATTTAGACAAGGCGGTGCAATGTCATGATCGTGTCCAGCTCAGATTTCAACACTAGAGGGATAATCTTCCAAAAGTCTGTTCAACTGCTCGCATATGTCAATGACATTGACATAGGGCAAACTTAATGGGCTGCCAGTCAGAGGGGCATTTGTGAGCACCGAGAAGGAAGCGGCTAAGACGGGTCTTGCAGGGAATGAGGATAACATGAAGTACATGCTGTCTACGAAAACCCTTCGTCGCTTCGAGAGGACTATCCTACGAATTATGTATATTCGGCTCCGTTTGCCCAAAATTTAACGATGACGCTTACAAGCTGTACAACGACATCAAACTAGTGAAACGAATTTAATTGTCTTGATAGGGATGGCTTGGTTATGTAAGGCGAATGGACACCAACCAACTAGGACACCAACCTCCGCATCTTGGCGCGGTGTGCGGGCTTGTACCGACCCGTAAGCTTGCTGAAGGGGTGACTATGTCAGGTAAGCTTCGCACAGAGGTGCTCCAATAATAATGATGCTGTAATCGGCGAACTAAGTCCATTATCCTAAGAAGGGTGTCAAGTGAACCGTGCCCATTGGATTGTTCGAAGTGAGATGATGATACTGACTGTGTTTTAACGGAGCCTCTCCAAGGCCGGTCCATCGTGGGGAGTAATAATGGCCTTACCACGTTAATGCGACGCTCTGGCGTGACCGACCTTAATTTCCTCAGTTACTCATGGGAACAAAATATATCCCATATAGAAAATAAGGCCACAAATTATAGGCGAGCTAGGAACATTTCAGACCAGAGGTTACCCCTGATGTAGGAATAAGCCGTATTGAGCTCAACGAAAAAAACCAAAAGTGGCAACGTGCGACGATGCAGCCTAGAACCAGCCGAAAAGCTTCAAGCGGGATCAAAGCTCTAGCTACATAATATCTGGCTGAGGCAGTAAGGGATCTTGTTTTGCCTTTAATCCTCTATGAGCAAGGCGACGCGTTAAAGGTTCAACACTGCCCACTGGTGCCCCTTTTGGAACAATCGGCTGAATGGATTATTCATTCCAAAAGGGGCACAGTGGTGCAGCTTCCAATGAGCAATAGTACTCATGTCCCGCCCAAAAAAGTTCAAGGTCGAATTTCGATACTAATTGTTAATCGTTTTTACCACACTGAATATGTTGACAGCTGGTAGCTTTGACAGCTACTGAACCGTAACATCCTCCACTTTATATTCATTTTTGTACATACAATTAATGCAGTGGCGGAGCATTCTAACGATAGTGGGACTATTACATTACGGTTTGTTATGAATAATCTGAAGCAGCATGCCATTTTAGTCTGCACATTAAGAATTTGGATCGATGTTCGATGACCTATCGAAAATTCGCTTCCTTCCACAATCCAGGTTGAACCTGGACATAGCTTTTAGATCAGCATATTCCAATATGGCCTCATGGACTTAATTGTGACGTGATTTAACTCTCGTCCGCCCATTCACATCATCTTTAAAAGCAACCACTCGATTGTGCATGCCATTGTTCTCTCACGAGTGAGGGACGTGCTGTTTTTTAAGTGTACTCCCAACGAAATATGTGAATGTCTCTTAAGTTTGCATTGAGTGATGGGCAACACGAAGATTTTGTGACAGCAAGCCTCTTAGGGGATCAACTGCTGCTTCTTTCTCTTTAAAAAAAATCGCTCATTGTTCTCTCCCGAGCTGAAGTACATACCTATCAGTTAATAATGATGAAAATCGGCGATGGCCGAGTCCTAGTTAAGCAATTGAAGAGCTTCGTGAAAAGTGCAGAAAGACAAAGCGTGGGAGTTGAATACGATAAACATGTGTTTTTTGAATGAATGAATTTGCAGGCAACGACAGTAAATTCTCACTGCCCATCTAAAAATAATTAATTTATATTTTCACAGCCCTCCATCTATTGACAAAAATGAAATTAACAAGTCTGTGGCTGCTGTTATTAATTTTTTTCCATCTCAGCACTTTTCCAGCACACTGAGCGTTATTTTAAATTGTAATCAAAACCACACAAAAGTAACCACACGACAATAAACGTTTCCAGAGATTCAAATGGGAATTAATTTCAAAATGGTGACTTGAAATTGTATAAGGCATAAAGGATATTACATTTCCTTTTGTTGGTGGGGATGTTTTGTTTTCCTCTCACAATGGCATGGTCATTTTAAACAACCGCCTTGTACATACTGACATTTATTGGATTTGCGATGAATTCAAGTAAATAATGACTTTGAATATTTACTCGAAGGTAGAATACATGGACGAGAACACAGGGAATGAGGACAATGCAGGAGATAAAACAAATATGATATTTCCTAATAAACACCAGCAGGCACATGTGTCTGCTAACGTTGATTATTTATCCAAGGAGATATCAGATTTAGAGATAGGTTGTGTTGAAAGTGAGTCTACAAATAAATACTTGATATGATTTAAGGAAGGATTTAAAATTCAGCCTCAAGGAAGAACGTACATACATTTGGCCAAGCCAACTGAACAAAGTCCGTAAGAGATAATAAAGGGGGATGTATTGAGTTACATTTTCCTTTTATTTATACATTTATTAGTGGCTTAATATCTTCAAAATATTATGAAGCAAATTACAGTCAGTCTCAAGAGTGAGTAGGTACACAGCATAGAGCTGTCTGCAACAAAATATTCTTTCAAAGAGGACACCACGGATATTTTGTAATCAATAGTTGTCGCACGGGCAAACACGCACAATAGATCCCCATGACATGATTATAACTCATCAGAAGTTATGCGTGAGCGGGGAACTAGGTGAGTTGTGAGACTTGGTCCAATCACCTCGTGCTGGGTCTGCCCAGCGGTCGCCGACGTGATGGGGTTGGATTCAAGACGTAACGCTATCAGTCGTGCCGATGGGGAAATTCATGCCGCATGACCAAACTAACATAAGCATTGTCCTTTTCCTTCGAAGAAACAGCTGCTCAACTCACCCTATCAGGATGACTAACTCCCAGAAATTACATAGAGGGTCTGAGCCTGAGCAATCGCTGATTCCATCACTGACGGTCCTTTGCACGCTGTTCCAGTCATCCATATCAATCTGTGTTCACGATTTTTACATGGAGATTCGGTTTTTCTCTCCTTCTCAAACTAACAGGTTCGGATTCGAATAACTTCCTTGCTGAAGCGTGCACATGCGGTCTGGTTTTAAGAGTCTTCGGCCGGACTATATTCAAGACTACAGTCGCTCACTTCTAGTCAAGCGTGAAGCGGCCACAAACATCCCGTGCGGAGGAATTTTCTCAAACTTTTCAGATTTGTGCCTTGCAAAATTTTGGCGCGTCTCATTGTTCCGTAGTTTTTCCCACCGTATGCGTGTAACCACTCTTAGTTCATGACTTTGCATAACAACAGATAGGCGACCGCCAAGACCCAGGATGAGCTGACTGGACCATGTCTATAAACTCGCCGGGTTACGTTTGGGCATCATTCCTGATAAGTTAGAGTTAGAGTCGATCGGCGATGTGGAACTTATTTAAAAACGTTAAAAAAATCAGTGTTCGTTTGTTAGCGGTAAAATATTTATAAATTCGACAAATTCGAAGTGTCAATCCAATGATAATGATACTGACTTAAAACCTCTCGCTCAAAGAAGATGTTATATCTGACCATATAGATTTTTCGCAATTACTATCTAGTTTTAAATTATTTGCTCCATTTCGCACTTTTCGATCTAAGGAACAGTTGTTCAACATTACTTTTTGCAGAACGAACTATGTGCAGAATGATCCTAAAACCACGGCTTGCGTAAATTCCAATATGTATTTACATGCAATTTATTTCAGTATGTCCAGATCTGAATGTAAATCCGCAATAATGAGATCATTACGTTAAACAATTCATGAACATTGTAATTCTGTATAAAAGAAAAAAATCCTTTCTATTTTTGTTTTGCTATGATTGTGTTATAATTTTAAATTGTATTAGAAGTAGTCTCTCTAAATATATAAACAAATTGTTTTTTCTGTAAACCGAAGATTTTCATCATGACAGACTTTTTACAATTGATTTTCTAAGCTCGCAGTAAAAATTACCCCTAGACAGCCACCCTTATAAAATTCAAAGCAAAAAAAAAATTGCCGTAAGTTTGAGGTACGCAAAGTTTGATGCGTAATGATAATTTGTGATTTAATAAACAAAAGCAAAATTTGACATATTCGACAATTTCTGGAGAAGTCATAAATCATTGATCTAATTGATTGCTACGGTTCTAAAGACATTTACAATGGTGATAGAACTGAACCCTTTTTCACGAAAAGGGCAATAAACAAAATGTTCAACAACAATAAACAGCTTTAATGAAGAAAACTGAAATCGGTTGGACTTCACTGAAACTGAAGCAGTCACGCCCTATAACCTTTTCATACTCGATGTTGTTATTTTCATTTTTTTTCACAAATTAAATGTGATATACACGAACTATTATTTTTTTATTAAATCTAATAATTACAAATAAATCAAATATAATAAATAATAAATAAAAAAATAATCTTCAGCTTAAAACTACACAATTTTGCACAATTTGCGCGGAAAACCAGTGCGCCAAAAATTACACAAATTAATTCGGGCATGAAAGGGATTTTGCACGTGTTATCCTCGAAATTCTTGAAAATCGGGAGAGGGATTAATAACAATTCGATGCAGGTATCCCTGTATTCAAGTTTACCTTTCACCAAGCTAGCCCTGGCTTCGGTGGGGTTTTCAGGTTTGATCTTTCTTCGTGTGCTTGTTCCATGATTGTATTGTTTCTGGAAGAGTTCATGTTGGTCCAACTAGGTGAAAAGGTTTAGCGTCCACGTACTGGGTACCAACTATGCAACTCGATTCTAATTTTGATTCCATTCGAAAGTTGCTTCCGATTCTACACTACATTGGCACCATGTATGAAAGTAGAATTGAATGTCGGTTATGCCAAGTATTTTGTGCAAAATTTGCTACTTACGACAGAGTATCGTTTTCAATTTGACAGAATATGTAACAAACTAAAAAATTTTTTTAGTTTAGTTTATTTTGCATAAAAAAGAATTTACAGCATTAGCATTGGACATTTTAAATAATAGAGGTATGGTACATGAATACCATGCTACTACAAGACAATGTTATAAGCGGAAAGAATACATTTATTGGCAAAAGATAAGATGGAAGGAAAATGCAAACAAGAAATAACTTCCAATGCAAAAAATAAGAATCAGCTACTAGCATTTTACAAGAAATGTATATAGCTTTTTGTGCCTGGAACACATACAATAAATAAATACATAATATGAAATAAATAAAAAATGTAATAGTATGAAGTGTAAATACAAATTTGTTGTTGATTTGAATTATTTGATGATTCGTGCTCAATGTGGATAGTGTTGCATTGTGGTTTTACCATGAAGAAATTACGGAGCGGAAACAGAAAATTTAAAATCAATATTTTAAAATATTTTGGAGCTCAACAGAAGAAGGTTGCTCCCACAAAATGTTAATTCATTATTATCCTAACGCCTAAGGCCCCCTAACCTTTAAGTCAAAGGTCCAAAAGTGTGTACCTACCTTTAATTTGTCCACGGTGCTACGAATTACCAGCTCACAGAAGCCATGATGATGACCGACCCACGACAAAATCCATGCTGTACCCCATAGTTGACGTTGTGTTCAATCGCAAAGCGGGGTTAGCAAGGTGAATCTGTGACTCCCATTAACTTAAAATGATGAAGGAGATCAGACAAAATCTAGTGCTTAAAAAAGTAATGTTGAGATCCAGAAACGTTAGAAGCTCAAATAAACTTGACAGTTGCTAACAAAGACGCATATCGTCCAAATGGAGCATCAACGGATTATAAACTAAATGGCCATTATAATCGTGTAACAATAAAAAATTAAGCTTCTATTACATCGCCGTTAATGATCCGATGATCAATTAATTGATATCGGAATCACTTTGTCACAATTGTTGAGCAAATCTTGCCATTGTTCACCACACAGCTTCCCATAATTGGTTCATAAAAGCATGCATTCACTGGCACATGTGGTATGAATTACTTGAGTACAACGTCATTAAAAATGCAACCAGTCCAAACTGCTTACAGCGTTTCATATCCGTTCACGCAACTGAGAACACATTTCATCGAAACTGTACTTGGAAAATTGAAAAAAGTTGCATCGTATCTGTGTAATCAATTTGAAAATAACCTCGTCCACAGTCCGAGCAAAGTTCAAATCCAACTAAAACACAATTGCATTCAAATCGAAAAAATCAATTCCCCTAAATTGATTAGCAGTTTAAGCAGTACTCGGTGTTCCGGTCAAATCATGAAAATAAAAGCAATTAAATTCAAAAATCAAGCATATGCTCGGAGGGGTCAGACAACTCAGTGGCAGCAGACTACTGACTACACACCTCCCAGGCGATAAGAGTGTTTTCTTGATCTCATTCCGGATTCACGTGATTACCAATAGAGTATCTCGTGCTAGCCGTTGTAGCGGAATCAAGCGATGCACGCGATCAGCACATGTGTACGTACAGCATGAGCAATTTGTTTGTTTAAATAATGAGTGGATGTTGTATTCAGTGAAGGCGATACACTGGACATGAAGTTTCTTGTTTTGTGTTCATGAATGCACCGATTTCAACCACAGAAGAGGTGTGGTACTTGTTGTGTAAGGGTTAAGCAATGAGATGCAAAATGCATCGGTTATGAGGTTTAAAAATATCACCGCAGATAATTGTGGCTTGTTTTGTAACCAAAATAAATTTACTTCGACCCCCGTTGGGAGGTTTTTATCGCCCAAACTACTGGAGAGAGATTTTATTTTTTTTTGTGTTTGAACACATGTACATATACTAGTAGTTTCGTGACCTTGTTGGTGTAGCTGGTATTTGGAATGGCTTTTTTTTTGTTAGAGTATCTATATGGGATGTTGTTTTCGCTTTAAGGCTGCAGTGGCATAGTCCAGATGATTTGGCTTATCAAGAGAGTTTTGAAAAATTGTCGCTCTTATGTATGCTGTCATGAGTTCATAATTAAGAATTTACTTTGTTGTACCATCAGTAGGCGCGGGACGACCCTTGATCCTAAGCAGGGTGTTGCTTCAAACAATACCAGAATAAAAAAAACTTGTACCAATCATTGTACAATTTTGAATACTCATCTTATCTTTTCTATAAAATTACTTCTATCTGTAGGACCCACTGGACTCAACATTTGGTCAAATTGTATGAAGAGACAGAGAGACATTAAGTTCATCAAAAATCCAGCGACCGTGAGATGTAACAGCAATCAACAGGAAACGATTGCGCTGTCAAGTCCAAAGTTATTCGTTAGTTTTTCACGTTGAATCTGTATACGGCAGTGATTCAGTGCTCACAGCCTTGACGAGGCAAGTGATAGCGTAAACCATTTAATTTGGAGTTCCAGACTTAATCGTGTGTGCGAAACACGTGTTGGGAGTAATCAGCAGTTTTGCGTTGGTTGTGTGTTCCTTACATGTAATCATCTAAAATGTTTTTTACGGAAGAATTTACAAATTATTTATATAGGTATAAAATAAATTGTACTTAAAGTGTTGCATAAGATGATGGACAAGTGTAATTTAATTGAGTGGAATAAGATAACACAAAAAAGCGGAGTTTGTCGCTTTGTAGCTTAAGAATACGTTTGTGGCAAATTTAAAATAAGTTAAAATATTCAACACAAAAATGTTCGATAAGTTCAACTGATTCAGCAACGATTAGCCTAATTTCAGCTTACTATTTATCGACATTTTGTGACACAGTGCAATGAAGAACTAGTTAAATGTATATCCTGGCCCCGTCGGGAAGTTACTGGGGGTCTTAGCCACATAGAGGTGTGTGATTGGACACAGTTTAAACCCACCCCGTGGTAAATATAATATTTTTATTAAATAAAGGGTTGCAAACCGATAATTTAGCATTTTATCAAAATTATCAAATTTACGTCTGAATCACCACACAAATCAGAAGTTGAAAAGAATTTTCTCATTTCTAATATATGATAGCATTTTCATTTGTCACTGTCAGTAGTGGAGTGGTAGATTTTCTACCTCTAGTACATAGCTACTAGAGGGCCCAGTGTTTGATCTTAGGTTATTTGATGAAGACTATTCGATTTATCATGTGGCTTTCAAAAACATTGAATTTTGTATAATTCGGACAAATTTATTTAGTCTTCTAATCCGTCCTGTAGGGAAGAAATTTAAGTTTTGTCCACGAAAAATGAAAATTATTACAATTTAACTAAAGGCTGGATAAACAGAATTGAACTATACCAAAATTTGTTTGCCTATTGTATTTTCTCAGAATCCATCCATGGCTTCTAAAATTCATTTAGAAGTGACGTTGGTTAGTTAAGACATTAATTAATCTCACGGTGGAACGAAAATATTCGGTAAAGCTAGTTAAAAACGCCATCGTTTTATTTTGTGACTTCATTCAAGCTGCTAGTGAATTCACAGTACATTTAGACCGTGTTGGTCCATTGTCAGACAGTGTGTACTACCATTGACCACTCCAGTAATAGTGCCTTTAGTTTGATCCCAACGGCCAATGGTGACGGGAGCAGATTTGAAAACCCGATATAAGCTTATTAATACATACAGTCTTAAAAAAACACGTCTTTTATACTTAAAAATTTAAAAACATTATTATATAATTATTATTAATTTATATTACGCGCCGCTTCGCCACCAAGATGTCAGTCAATGTAAAGGATTTTGCAATAACACAACTATTTTTTTATATAGAACGCAAACTATTTGCGATGTTTCAAAAACGTCATTATCGGGTTGAAGTACAATCAAAACATTTATGAATGGAACTCGACTTCGTTCATATGGCCACCGCGGGCAAGTGTGCAGCTGTCGATTCCTTGGACCCAGTTTTCAACAACTCGGCCAAACCGGCCGCTATTTCGACTTCAACGTTGGCTCTGAATTCTTCTAACGTCGTCGGCTTGTGGGCATAAACCAATGACTTCACATAGCCACACAGAAAATAGTCAAGTGGCTTTAAATCGCACGAACGAGGAGAAGAGTAGTCTACTCTTCAATAAATAGATTGTAACGTGTTTTGTGTGACTTGTGGCACCATCCTGTTGAAACCACATGTAATCGAAGTCAAGATCTTCCAATTCGGTCAACAAAAAAAATGGTAATAATTGCGCGATAACGCTGACCATTCAGAGTTATCGTCGACGAAAACATATGGCCCAGTAACGCCGCCGGCATGCAAACATCACCAAACAGTTATTTTTTGTGGATGAAGTGGTGATTCATGTAGTTTTCACCCGACCAATAATGCATATTTTTCTTATTGACGAACCTCTAGAGCCAAAAATGAGTTTGGTCGAAAATTGGAGCTAACGCTCTTAAAGTTGCTGCCACCGACTTCGAATTTCGGTAGAAAATTTCTATAATTTGCAGACGTTGATCGTTCGTGTACTTTACCATGATGAATATGTTAAGTCAACTGAATAAATTGACAGTGACAGTTTGATGATTATTGAAAGAGTGCGTTCTTTAATTAAATTCAAAGTCGTCAAGTCCTTTTAGGAAAACATACCTGAGACACCCTCATACCTAAGACAATTTCAAAAAGTGCGCAAGAATTTGAGATCTCGACTCTTGTTTTACGAATCGATTATCACTCGAATAATCACTCGATTATGCCGTGCTTTATAATAATAATAATATGGGTGGCGCTACAGTCCGAGGCGGACCTGGGTGGTAGCTTCTCAGCAACCACTCGTGTTGTGCGTGCTATTGTTCTTGCACGAGTGGAAGGGACCTACAGTTTAATGCCGACTCCGAACGGCGAATTTGAGAAGCTTTTTTCTAGACAGGAACACTCTTTGAGCATTGTCAGTGACTCGAAAGAGGTGGATCCGTGAAACATGAAAGGTGGTAAATTCGGGTATCGAACCTGGCACCCTCTGCGTGGGAGTCGACGCACTTATGCCGTGCTTTGCAACAGGCTATATTCCGGCAACATAAAGCGTCGAATGTTGGTTTCCAAGTCAAAATGTTGCACGAAGAACGAAGTAATCTTATGTCTCTCCTTTGAAACTTGACTGCGCCGACCCATAAAGTGAACCAAACGTCGACTTTTGTTACGTTTCCGTTTATGATGCATTGCCAACTACGTAATTAAACAAGTGAGAACTGTCAAATCAGTTGGCACAGAGAACAATGTTATCAATTTAAAGTCGTCGCCCTCCAAAAAATAAATGAAAAAAACATTAAGCCAAAAATCTCTCTAAATCATTGAAATCAAAATAAAACGTTAAAAGTATTCAAACTTCTCTATAGCCGGGGGGCCATCATGATTTATTGCCATATAATGGGTCTTGTCATTCTCTTTGTAAGTCAAACAATCATACAAGGAACAACACGCACGACAACTCAAGAACAATGTGTGAATTTAAACTGAAACTCTAGAAACAAGCATCCACGGAAGGATTCTATTGATGGACTTCAATTTCGAATACAAAGTAAGTTGGATTTGAAGTGCCTGACGTTTTGTTGATTGATGATAGGTACATATATCCGTCTACAACTTTTATAAAATAAATTCAGTCAAAGATACATTTATCCGCTGATCAAGAAAAATATAATACCACCCTAATGTATTTGCTTACTTACTATCCTTTAAGCCCTCGGGGGCGTGGGGCTGCCCACAATGTCGTTCGGCGGTCTGAAGTGTATTTGAACTCTGCCCAACGTTTTCCCAAAGAACCCTATTCTGCCTTCCTAGCTAAGCCATGACGTACCCCTCAAGGAAGTTGTATTTGCCCTCGTTGCATTCTTCTTGCTTTGTGCATCTTTCGTGTGGTAATAGTTTTCACTTTCTGAGACTGCTACCAAGAAGCATCATAGATTCCACGTTGCAGCTTGGTCCTGCTGAACTATTCCAGCTCAGCCTGATGATACTGATTTTGCATATCGTGGACGTCAACTTATGCCATCCCGATTGTGTTCTGCACAATGCACCCATACCTATAGAAAGCTAGTATTGTGTACTTCAACGACTTCCAGTCGGACAGGAACATTGACAGTCAGTGGCAGTTTTTAGAAATGCAACTTATTATGAATTGGTCTTGGTGCTTCCCATGTTACTTACAGTAGATTACAGGGTCAGAAGTAATCTACTGAAAATAATCTTCAGCAAAATGTAAACTCCCTCGAAATGTTTGAAAATAGTACGCGAACTTGGGCAGAATCCCCCAGCTGTTCCAGTTCTCGGAAAAAAAAACCCTGACCAAATTTAAGAGATCTACGAACAACATATTCTTAAGATCGCAATACCAAATCCTTGACCTATACCCTGCACATTAAAATGAGGGAATTAACTTTTGGCGAATGACGTCGGCATGATTCAACCGGCATCATTATTAAGTCATCTATTTGAGCATTCATGTCCAATCAGGAACTCATTACGAATCTACGCGCTGACCTAATTGCATTTCAAATTCCTAATTGGTGGATATCCACGATTTACATGGAAATAAAATCAACTACAAGACAAGGCTGAGTACGTTTCAGTCTCTTGTAAGTATTCTCGGCAGGTGTCGGTATTTAACGTCGTCTGCCAAACTCGGCATCTAATCCCACAATTCGAATTGACAATTAGCCGGATGTATTTTGTTTATCTTACATTCTCGATGTAATGACCGACCGTGGTAATCACATGTTGACACATTCAAGCAATCTTCCTTCCTTATCTCCTCGTGCAGCCACAAAGAATAAACAAAAAAAACAAAAAATAACGAAAAGAACCAAGACGAGCAAAATCCAAATCGAACAAAATGTTCACATAATCACTGTTGAAACCAAAACAGATTCGGGCAGCTTATCAGCCGATCAATATCGAAACGCGTCTAGCTGGTGCTTGCCCCTCAATACTATAAATACGACCGCTGCTGGACCAGCGTCTGCCAGTCGATAACTCACAGTCACCCGTTCAGTAATCGAGTCACAATTGAACAAGGCACGACAGTGCTGCTTCGCGCTTAACTCCAGTCGTACAAGTTGAAGTCGAAACTCCTCTGTGGCTACATATTGAGAGATTTTAATACCGAAAAAAAAATGATTGATCTAGTTTACCGTATCGTCGTTGTGTTAAGTGTGTGTTTTCTTTTGTGCCCAACGGAGGGAGCTCCCAACGCCTTCACGGGAACGCGTGCTGACAGCTTGGGTAGGTGACCTGGCCACCAGGGAATGGTTAAATGGTTCAATTTTACACGGCCCTCGTTCTCATTTCATCGTTTAGATGACGACCACTGGATGCATCCTACTTTTCATTTCAAAACGAATCCAAGGCAGCGTTTGCATAAACGGGCCATGCCACCACTGGGATTTCGACCGCCAAATCGAGATGAGGAGTTCAGCGAGTACTGGAACGACGTGGGACAAGACATCCTTCAGAGCCAACTGCGGAAGAATAAATTGAACATGAACGTGGCCAAGAATGTTATCATGTTCCTAGGCGATGGAATGTCCATTCCAACCATAACGGCATCTCGCGTGTACATGGGTGGCGAGGAGCAGCAGTTGTCCTTCGAGAAATTCCCCTACATGGGTCTAAGCAAGGTATGTGTGCACGGTCTGCGGAAAAACTGGAGCAGCTAACCTCGATTTTATGGAAAACACTTAATTGTGGGATAGTTGCTTCAGTTGTGTGTGTGTGTATGTGGTGCATTCGCATTGTGCTGCAGCAATTGTATCTCGTGTACTTTATCACTCGGTTATATGGTTTTGAATATTGTTGCAGACCTATTGTACGAATTCACAAGTGGCGGACTCGGCATGCACAGCCACCGCTTATCTGGGCGGTGTGAAGGCCAATTTCGGTACCATCGGTGTGTCGGCGGCCGTTAATTTAAATAACTGTCTAGGGCAGAACAACACAGCAAACCATGTATCATCGATAGCGGAGTGGGCACAAAAACGTGGAATGGCGACAGGTTAGTTGTACAAATGATTAAACGTCTCTACAGAGTGAATGGGTGTATATGTGCGTGAGGAAGGTGTGCAGCAGCAGAAGGCAGGAATTGTGTTTAGAATGAGGAAGCGTGGAATTGATGGATTGAGTTAATCTCGATCGCGTGGTCGGGAATAAAGGGTGGCAAAGTGACGGTATCGCGTTCGTAACATCAGCTGCCACTTGGTTTACGGGAACCACATGCGTTTAGATAATCAGATTACGCCGAAGTGTGTACTTTTGTGTTATGACATGAATTAAAGGTCATGGGGAAAGGGTTGTGTGGAAGAATTTACGACTTTGTGTTGGAACATCTGTCAGTTTCAAGATTTCTTCTCGGGAAACGAGAAAACTAAGAATTTGTAGACTCTGTCTTCCGGGACGTTATCAACGCATTGCCATTGTGAAACAAAAACAAACAATTCTGAATTGAAATCTGTTCTGTTCTGAAATCATTAGTACGTGCTGTCAACACAAAATAAAAAAGCTGATTACGTGTGAATCATTGTTTTCCATCAGCTGATAGTTTACTCAAGTTGAGAACATTATTCAAGAACTTAAGCAATCACCTCCGCCCTTACGCGTGTTTGTAGTGTACGTGATCTTTGATTTTGAATTATTTAAATCGCAAGCAAGTCGAAGGTTGTATCAATTATTCACCTCAAATTCAGTTTATTTCACACAAAGTGATAATGAGCTCTTAATGTGCCTAAATGCTTTCAGTATCTGCTCATTTCCTGGTAGATCTAGATCGGAAAATTCTAGATGTTTCGTTTCGACAAACTGCCTCAACCAACGCATTCCGGATTTCGCTTAATTTTTCCGAATCTTTTCTGTTCTCACTGTGTGCACAGCATCCGATTAGCCCTATGATAGTGAAATGTGTTGACAAACTCCATCCATACACTGTCATTGGCCAATTGTCCTATTCGTTTTGCTTACTTCTTCTTCCTCTCTATTTGGCGCTACAGTCCGTGGTGGACCTGGGCAAAAACCAACACTTTGCTTACACCTTCAATTATTTCGTCATGGTCTATCAGTTGGATTGTTTCTTGTTCTTTGCGTTCGTTCTGTTTGATCACATTAAGCCACAATCATTGTGATAATTGGTACAAAAGCAAATACATAACAATTATCATGACGTCAAGTTGATTGATTCCTTCAAATTTATGTAAATAAATGGCGGGTGAAGGAATAGGGAATCGATTAAGAAGGCCTACTCTCTCCCTCTCCCTTTGGTGGGTAAATGAATTCCTAGAACTGTCCTTTAGACTCCTTTCAAAGTTCAAAGTTCAGCAAGTTATACTCATTTTTTAATTGTTTTGTTTTGTTTGCTTTCAATAACTTGACAGAGTTTCACAGAGTTTTCTCACGCGTACGGACGACGAAGGTCAACAAGTCTGTTTGTCTAATACTTGTTATAGCGTGAGTTTCGTTATAATTTGTTGATATTGTAAACTGTCTAGGAAGCCAATTTATGTTCATGCCTCTGGACGGGGTCTAATGACAAGAGTACATATTTGTTAATTTTCGATTTTTTTTAATGTATTCAGGTTCTATGTAAACAGTCACAAATATTTCGATTATTAAATTAGAACTGACCAATGTTGCCAGATTTACCATAAAAGAACATCGCCCGGTTTCTTGTTTGCCAAATTCGGATATTCGTCACAGGAGAGAAACAACCATTATAAAATGTTAGGTCATTGTTAAAGTGTCAGCATTCAACTATCGTTATGATAAGGTCGTTGTTAAATAAGGGGAGATTCATTAAGACCTTTTCTTTTTGAATTGTTCATCAAATGAGCTTGCCCAAGTCGTTGATCTTAGCAGGCTTATCGGCGAAGACGTTTGATGTCACATAACCCCAAAGCAAAAAGGTTTGTTACATCGATTTAGGTGACCAGTTGACAGCTCTCGGAAGTTGGATCATGCACAAACACCACGAGCAAAGTTTCACAGAACGTTAGATAGAGTTCGTAGATATAATGAATAATTGAGCGATGTGGTTGAAGTGTGAGTTTTTCCATGATGAATTGTCAAGCAGTACTGAGTGACCACCCGTTTGAAGTCGATTTACAGTCTATTTAAGTGGTGAAAATTACCTTAAAACTGCGAAAATATTTAGTTGAATCCTAATATACCTATTAATTCGATAAATACTCATAAGAAGATGTTAAGCCAGCACCCTCTTTTGAAATATTGTTCAAGTGTATATGAAACTGATGGGGCAATAAGATGAAGCTTGCCATCATCCACTTTTCTCGCTTCTCATGGAAAACTTTGCCTACGTAGCAATTGAAATCAACGAAATGAAAAAGAAAAACCAGATCATACGTTATCAAAAGGCAGTCGCTAAGACGCGGTATGGTACACAGAAATTGTGAAAGACCACATGATTTGAGACTTACAAGTAGTGGTAGAGCACCCTTTTCGAATACAGGTGCAGCTCATATAGGCCAGCAACTCGGTTAAATTATACCCGCACTCACGGAAGTAGTGTCTTATTTCAGTGCTTTAACTTTTCGTTAAAGTTCTAGGTGCAGTAGACGGGTGCTCTTTATAAAAAGAACTCTTACTACTGTCTACACATGCTTCTTAAGAGTATGTAATGTTTTACTACAATCAACTAACTAACTAAGCTGGATTAAATGATCGAAGTCGGTTATAACGAGAACATGTAATGTAATCATAATATAATTGTCTCTATAAAGAAAATGAAATGTATGATCTCACTTAAGTGAGAAAACTTGGTATATGGCTCCCAAGCTTACATTTGAGAATTCCGAAAAAGTTGGTGTTCGTTTCAAGGTGACATTCTCAGTTCGACATTATTCAGCCAAATAGGAATTCGGTCTTAATTTGTTCAACCCTATATGGATCAAATCAAAGCCAGAGTCAGATCTTAATTGAGGAATAGGCAAAGAAAATATGTTGATTTGATTTTTGCCTGCAATTGATGCCATAGGTTAGAACGAGTATGGGAATGGTACAGGCGAAGGGGAATCAAATTTACATTACGTTACACATTTATTGAAATTCGTGAAGAGGACCACAGAATCGACACCACCATATTTGCCCTTGGGACTGTCTTCAAAAATCTTCTTAGTTAGTAATTCTAAGAATTTTATTTGATGAAAGTTGTGATTTTATATACGCGGGTACAACTGTGATTATTATTTACTAATCGCAATGATATGACCTGCGATTTTAATCTGAGAATTCAAACTATATAATCCATGTATGGAAATCACATGTATAAGGTCGAAATGGTTATGCAATACAGAAGGAAACCAGAGCCGCTGAACACTTTAAATGCATTCAAAAAAACCGAAAAAACATCAAATTGAAATAAGAATAACTGCAAAAGTAACACTAAATAATAAACGTCGGATGATGGACGTGCTTTTTTGGACGATATTTTTTCGCATCGATGTAAAAGCTTTATTGTGAACATAAATTGTTCAATTACAACTAGACTGGAAACCAAGGGTTAGGGGGTTGGCTAAACAATAGGAGTTCAACTGATACACATTGCTTAATTTTAAGTTATAATTCTTATCGGTTTAATATTTATCCTCGAAAGTCCAGTGATTACATCATTGTTTTAAATCCAATAAAAATGCGAATGTGTTTGTGTAAAAATAGGAACAGAAATAGTAAAAATGCAAACTCCGACTATTTGTTGGAAGGTTTTTGAAAATTTGATTACCATGGAGCACGATCAAGTCCCACTAATCAATTCTTGTCAGCTTTTGCAGTATTAATCATTTATTATTTTACTACATTGTACGATACATATATTTATTTACTTTAAAATGTGAAGAAATTATAAGAGGCACATCTTAATATAATATAGGCGTGATCACAAATTGACTGATTTGACATTCGCAACTGTCAAAATTATCAATCGATGAATTTTGTCGACTGCCCATTAAATTGAATTTGGGGCAATAAAATTAATTTCTTGCATTTTTATCCCACACTGTAATATTATTAATTTGTCTTATCTTCTATTTCAGGTCTTATAACAACCACATCAGTTACACATGCTTCGCCAGCTGGGGTGTATGCACACACAGCGAATCGTAACTGGGAGAACGATGCGGAAATTCGCAATGACGGCGAGGATCCAGAACAATGCCAGGATATTGCACAGCAATTGATATATGGCGAGGTAGGTCGCAATTTGAATGTAATAATGGGCGGCGGTCGGGAGAACTTCGTACCGAACTGGGAGAAGGATGGTGAGGGCAAACGTCAGGACAATCAAAATTTGATTGATAAATGGAGAAGCATTCATAATGGTTCGGAAGCATTTGTGCGGACCAAGGCAGAACTGCTTGCTGTATGTATTCACACAGTCTACCCGTCGCCTTATCCTGTATATTCATGTTATTCCGTTTGTGCAGGTACCGAAGGACACCCAATTTGTAATGGGGCTCTTTGCGAATCAACACATGCCCTTCCACGTTGATGCAGACAACAAGACCACGCCCGGTCTAGATGAGATGGTGGACAAAGCGTTGAATATCCTGGAGGATCAAAAGCGAGGATATTTCCTCTTCGTAGAAGGCGGCCGAATTGACCATGCCCACCACGACACAGAAGCCGTGAGGGCCCTGGACGAGACCTTAGAGTTCCATAAGGCCATTGAACTGGCGCGCAAGCGAACAAGTGAGTCGGATACCTTAATCGTGGTCACCTCGGATCACTCACACACAATGTCGGTGTCGGGGTATTCGAGTCGGAAGAACGACATCTTCGGCATCAGCAACGGCCAGTTGGGAAACGATGAATTTCCGTACGCCACGCTTAGCTATGCCAACGGTCCCGGCTACGACAGCAACATGTCAGAGGGGCGCCGACGTAATCTTCTGAAAACGAATATGAGAGACAAGGTCTGTTGACCAATCATCAGCAATCAGCAACTTTTATGCTAAACATGAGTCTTTAGAATTTCAGATTTCCAGCAACTGTGCCCTTGGACTCGGAGACGCACGGAGGTGACGACGTTGGCGTCTTTGCAAGCGGCCCGCATGCCCATCTCTTCACGGGAGTCTACGAGCAGAACTACATCCCGCATGCCATGGCGTACGTGGCATGTTTGGGAGACAGAAGAACCGCATGTACAGATTAATTGAGGAGGCTTTAAGCAGCATTACATTAAATAACTTATTTATTTCTCCGTGTATTATCGTTTGTAAGCATTTCGCACTCACTACCATAGATCGACGTATGTAAGGCAAAAAATATATTAAGACATTCTTTTCTACGAAGGACGAGAAACCGCAATGTTTCATTTTTGTTGTGTGCTCCGCAGCAGGACCGCAGGCATTACTGCTAATGTCTTTCATGTGTTCCATCAGGTCGGGGGGATGTGTGTTGGATGTCGGCTCAAAAGCGTCTCGTCACCAAGGTTGCAACCCACTAAATGGGATCCAAACAAGAAAATCAATGAAACTGTCAACTTAAATTAATTAATTGCATGGAAACAGCCTCCTCATCCTCTTTCTGGTGGTGTGTATGGGAGGAGATAGAAATCGTAGAACTTTCTCGGGCTGGAATGGTGTTTCATTGGAATGGGAAACCCGGTGTGGGCTGCTAAGTTATTTTCTTTGAAAATGTCTGTTTAATTACATGTGTACAAGGGAAAGGAGAAGAAATCAAAAGTGTGACAGGGCAATATTTGCGGGCCTTCTGCTGTGGGCTCTCGAGGAAGATGCGATTGACATTCAGTTGACAGTTGGGGCTTTCGCTAGATTGAATTTAAGAAACGAATTTATCGGCAAAACCTTGTTAAAGTTCTTTCATTCCCCCTGTGATGGTATTCTTGACTTCCCCTGTTCCCGGCGGATTTCCAGTTGAGCCAATATCTCCACAAAGAGTGTCAGCGCTGACACGATATGATTGAAAACCCTTTTTGTCTTCAGAAATGTATCTCACAAATTGAATTGAATTGTCTTTGGTTGCCTTCTGCTCTTGTGGATGTGGTATTTTTTTTGTTTTAATATTTTTTTTCTGATGTACAATATTGATAAGTGTGAAGAGGTTTTCCACTCGGTAAGCAAATACGATTCTCTTTGTTTTTCTCCATCAAACACATACATCTGTGTTTTTACATTCGTAAACTACTCAAGTATGGACTATTGAGATAAAAAAAATACGCTGAATTGAAAACAAACACAATTCTATGGATTCTTTAGATGTCGCAAAAGGGTTGCACTGGTATTGGCACAGTTATAAATTGTAGGATTAAATGGGGTGAAGGACTCGAAAAATATGAATGTGTGTGTAGACTCACCTTTTGTGAGGTTATGAATAGAAACTCAAATTTGCCACGATACACATCTTTCTTGAGTTTATAAAAGAAAGTGTTTATATCGGGGTTTCCAACAAGGAATCGACGACTAATAATAATAAGACGCAAAATATAATAAGACTAAAACCTCCTACCGAACATTTTATTTTTTATTACAATCACACCATTTATGTATGGAATTCGACCTCATTCATTATTCATTCATCTATTTCGAAGAAATCGGCAGTCTTAAATTTAACCCCATACGTTAAAAATGGAAAGTTAATTAAATGTAGCTTGGTGCTACATGGTAGTCACCTAGTTCCTGTTTACTTGTAGAATCCGCCGAATAGGTTTCCTTATTGACAGACATTCTTTTTATCTACAAGCAGTTAAAATTCGCAATGCAATTATCTCTTTAAATATGTGTTGGGAAATCAAAATGATTAGATGTGAAGATGTGATTAGTTTAATTATTCTAAATAAGGAACACAAGTATGTACATCTGGGTAATATCACATAAATATCACACTTCGTAATTCAGTCTAACTAATTTAGTGGCATTTGAAAATAAAAGTTGTTCAATCTGCTTCTAGAATCTGTAAAAAAAAATCAGAAAATCCATAAACAGCGTTGAGATTGTCTTGGATTGTTAAGGGACAAAAAAAAACTTGCACCAGTGTGAAATTTAAGGGGAACAAAGTATTCCTGCTAATATTGTATCATTCTTACATTTCTTTTCCACTTCTTTTTCTATCTTCTTCTTTTTTTTCTATGTATAAAAATCAATGTTTGTTTGGGCTCTATCTTAAAGATAGAGCTCTGATGTCTTTGGCAACTTTGTTCAGAATTCTGTAAAATGTTTTGGTTTGGTTTTGGTTTTTAGTATCCTAATTCCGTTATTGGGGCTTTAAACCCCTTTATATGATTTCTTAACCATTTTTTCTATGTTATACACACATAGTCCTACAAAACGCCTGGACAGATTTATTTATTATGAGTTTATTCTTCGGTCAGTACATTTCCTGGCGAAGAGATTGATGTATCACTCATTATTCTGCGATTCTTAAAACAGAAGTAATAAACAAAAATGTAATTATTTGAGATTTACAAATTTTACAGATATGCGTAGATCATTACAATCAAAAGCCCACCATTGAAGTTCGCACACGCATATCCATTTTGAGGACACTCAAAAGCCACAAACACACTGCCTGGGGCCTATTTCCAAGATCATACATTTCATACAACACACAAAACTGTGTATTATTTTGACGTTTAATTTTGAATGAGAAATTTCATTGAAATCTAAATAGTGTCATGAATTAAACCCAGACAGCATTTAAGTGGATTACAAAAAACTAAAAAAAAAAACTAAATAACGGAGTTCCGCAATAATGAAAAAAGATATATCTTCGAAAATTTAAATTGAGATTAATTTAACTGTTTCCAAATAGTATTATTTGATTTTTAATAAACATTTCTTCAAGAACTAACATTCGTTGTCTAATTCGATGAACAAAAATTCATTATTCAAAAATCATAAGTCAAAAAAATTCTTATTTTTGTGCGTTTTCTCTTTTGAAAACTCATTTTTGTAGTGGAAGTGCTGTATGATATGTATGATAAATTTGTAATAAAACTGTTGTATGATATGTATGATATATTCCTGTGAAACAGAATCATACAAGTTTCCCATAATTCCAGGGTAAACTTTAGGTGATACATGTTGTATTACAGCGGCTCATAAAACAAATCTGAGAAACAGAAATCATAAAGCAGAAGTGTCGGAATCATACAATGTATGAGATGTATGTTCTGTGAAATAGGCTTGATGGGCCCCTTGATGTTTGTATCAACAACATGGCTGATTGTAATCTTATTACTTTTCATAATGAATACAAAATGTAATCTGTAATCTGTATTATAAATCATATATTATCAGAAGTCTATATTAAGGGAGAGGGCGGTAGAACACCTCTAATAAAATCGCACTTGCCATCAAAAGGCACAAGGACAATCTAGACCGTGAAAGACCGTGTTTCTCTCATGGGCAACTATATGTGGCCCGTGCACGCGTCGGAAAACCTTCTGAATTATTCGTCTATGCATCATCAGACGGAAAAACAAAAAATATCGTATATTTAACCAAAAAATATAAGTTTTCTTATACATACGTATATGATGACTTTTTTTAAATATGATTTCTTAATATGCGTAGCAACGCTCGCCGGATACAGCTGGTTGATTTATAAAAATTTTTAATTGTTTCCTCGAAATTTGTGTGCACAAAAATATACATTTTCGTCAACATTTCCTCGAACATACTGTCGTAGTTTGAAACCCATACCAATTATGACGTACATAAATAAAATATAAAAAGTTCAAAAGTGATTCACCAATTTCAATTCGTTCAAAGTACCAATATTTTTTTTTAAACGCCTTGGGATTTTTGCTCAGCTATAAAGCTAGGCGACAATTACATAGTCTTAAAATGTCTATCAACTAGACGCAACATTTATGATCTTATATTTGTTAGGGATATACTTTTCAGTCATATACAATTCTCTTGACTGTTATCAAAGACTAATTTTCATACGCCCTAAGTCAAACTCTCTCTAACTCGAACAAAAAATGGTATCCCAATTCGTTGGAAAGTAACAAGCAGGGCGAAGGATATTTTATGGATACGCGAAGATCATTCGTTTATCAATTCAAAAGAATGAGATAAAAATATCCATTTAAAATAGAAGATGCTCGATATCAATTGTCGCCATGGCTTATCCCATCATTTAGAAAAGCTAGTGTTGGTAATCCTAATATATATACCATAGTAGCCATAACAAAGGTGATGAAACTTGAAGGATTACTTTCAGAGTGTATTAACTTTAATATAATAAAAGACAAAGGTAAGGTGTACAGCAAATTCAATGTGGTTTATCGAAGATATAAAAAGGAAGTAAAGTAAAAACGATAAAAAGCAATATAATGACATTTGAAAAAAGTATAAATTAAAGTAGGTATGTTCGTTTTTATAAATTCAATAGAACTATATAATTAGGAATGTGTAGTTACTTATTGGTTTAGCATTAATACCATCAAAAGGTCTTTATATCCTAGAACGAAGTGTCGGCATTTAGAACAAATCGTATCGATGGTGATCACAACAGCTTCATGATTCTCCAAAGAAGGCTGTACAGAATATATAACACATTTATTACAATGTGAACGATTAAGACTTAGAAATACGAGAAGAAAAAAATAAAGTTGAACAGAGATTTTCGGAATCTCCTCAATTTTACTTATCAGAATCGAATAAAATCCGAGAAAGGTCTTTCTTGTTGAAGTTTTTGACCATGTTAAGAAAATTTCGTAAACGTTTTGGTTTGTCAAACGAAACTAGTCTCAAAACACACGAGAAAAACAATGTTGCCAATTGAAACTTCTTCAATTCTAAAAAGACCATCGAAGCCGCATTTTTCTAATGTCAGATTGAAGAAATCGCATGGCAGGAGGTATCTGACATTACTAACCAATTGTATCTGACAATTGGTTAATTTTTAGCTTTGGCAATCTGTAAGAGCTAAGGCTCACGATCTTTATTAGATCAGCTGTCTTGCAAATTAATAAATTCATATTTCTTTTTCTCAACAATATAATAGTTCATTCCAGTCTTTAAACGCATTCGATATGATACTCCCAACGGGCGCCAACATACCACGTAAGGTTCGGTCATCTTCTTGGCAATCTTTGCTGTTTGTTCCTCCAAATCAGCATAATACTTCAGCATACGTGGACGTACCGAGGGAAATCTTGTTTATTTTAGATAAATGTTATTCCGCATCAGTGGGACGTATGTATGTACCTATATGTGCACATGTTTATATAAACATAAATATGCAGACAATTTTTTTTCAAGTTTTTTTTTTTAACCCCTGTTCGAAACGAATCTCCAAACAAAATTCCTGAATAAATGCCAACAATGTAAATTCAATTTATGGATATAAAAACAATTCCAATATTGCTGTATTCCTGCCTACCCCATCCCCCTCGCACGCGTGATTTGCCCCGAGTACTACATGCATTCAAGATTCAATGCGATGGAATTATGATATAAATACAAGTACATATAAACATCAATTAAATTATTTGAACCCAAAACGCAAAAACGATTACACTCGAAATTAAATAAACCAACAAGAGTTTATTAATTCAAAGTTTGATTTATGCACGTCCCCGGTACCAGCAGCGGCAGCAGCAGGGTAGCTGGCATTTGTCCCCGATGCCAGGGTCCATTTGCCAGGGAAAAACTCTTATTGTACTGTAATTGTTGGAAGCATAGCCTGTCGCAGGCACATCTACAATGTGATATATCGACTTTGCCTCGGAGTTTCAAAGAGGACACCGAACGAGAGTACGCATCACAAAAGTAATTTTTATATGTGAACGCCTAAGGTTGGGCAACGCAAAAAAAGTGTTCCAAATGCATTTCGGAAAGATGTCCTTGGAGACCACTACACAAGCGATGGGAGTGTGTAGGGGTGTTTACCTTTTGTGTGGACGACAGTTGAGTTGTTCTTTTGTTGTGTTCTCATGAAAATTTTAAAGTTTTCTTCCTCTCTGTTGAAATGGTTTAAGTTTTGTTTGTTCGCTTTTATTTATTTATTTTTTGTTCTCGTCGTCGTTTTTGAATTGCTCTATTGTATGTTGAATACGCATGCTTCGGCTGTCGATCCTGTGTGTGTATGTTTTATTGCATAGAACTTTCCCAGGGATTTCATTTGAATTGTTTATTCACATAGTCAGCTATTTAAGAGCATCCCTTTGTGGAGGTGATTCCCAGAATTCATTCGAGTGAATTATAAAGTCCAGCTGAATTGATTTTTTGAATGGTTCAAAAGTTGGGCAGTACGTGTTTTGAGTTTTGACTTGAATGTGTTTCGAATTTGAGGGTTCTCTTAATTTATAGGCAATATTGTCTTGTATTAAAAAATAAATGACTTTCTTGTTTATAGCTGCTCGTTGATTGCCACGGCTCATACATCAAACGAAATGGGCTTTTGTGAGGGTATTGATTTTTTAAAAAACAACCCAACCGAATGGAATGGCGTGGAGAATGTTGTTGTGCTTATTAGAAAAGACTGATGGGTTTAAACTTGCGAGACCTAAAATGTAACATAAATTACATCTATGTGAACTGTGTCTTGAATCACATTAGAATGAATATTCGAGTAATATATTATTTTTTATAGTTCCGAAAACAGGGCTTCTTTTGTTTGAAATAAATAGGAAACGACGGGAACAAGTTCCTTTGAATTAAGACGTCATGTTGAGTGGCAATAACTTATCTTGAGAAAATTTGTTGTGATCGGACTTGTTTTAAGTTCTCAAAATTTGTTTTCTTTTAAAAGAGGTATAAGATTAATTTTTTTTTATTTTTTAGATTAATTTTTGGCATATGTTGCTTTTTTAAACATTGGCTGCCAATCCAAATTTGAGAAAATTTCGTAGGGTGCCAACACAAACAATTTTGTTAATAAGATAACATACATTTGCAACGCTTCCTGGATGTCCAGGCCGAATTTAGTCATTCCTCTTTAAAATTATAGCCATAGCAACACACGATGATCAAATGCCGTGGCTATGGGTGTACGGCAAAATCGCCCCTTGCCGGGTTAGTACGTAGGGGCTATACATTTTGTAAACCAGAGCCTCGTATAAATTTATAGGTGGCTATCATGTAAGATAGCCATGGCCATGGTGTTAAAATATGTGTCAAAACGTCAGAGGCACCATGTGGATCGTCCGACTATAAGCTCTATCATTTCTGTCGTCACAAACCAAGCCGCCTAAGTCGGTATTTATGATTTTTCAGGAGAGGAGCTCAAAGTTTCAAATTAACAAGAACTTGATACTGAGGTTATTCGATCTTTCGGCAATAACTTCTGTTTACCGGAGGATATAGACATAACAAATATAGTGGAAGTAGACACACTGAACATAACTAACTGGTACTCATAACTAATTTGTGTCTTACTTCGACTTAGCGCCGCTTGTACTTACTCAACTTAGCGATTTAAGTTTCAGTTTACAAGTTAAGAAGGACTTATCGGTTTGCATAAGGTAAAGTAAGTCTAACATAAACTAAGTGGAAGAAATAGTGGATCATAAGACTTAAATTGCACTCTACGATGTAAGTTACACTTTACAAGTTAACAAGGGCTTATCGGTTTACACATGAACTAAGTGGAAGAAATAGTGTTTTGATTCTCTATTTCTTCCACATTTCTTGCTTTAAGTTTGCACTCGATTATTTAATTTGTTTATACAAAATAATTTGAAAATTATACTATGGAGTACGAATTATTTGAATATAATGTGGAAGTGATAGATACTTTTCCAAAATTAATATTTTAATGTTTTTGACGAACTTTCGTTTTACAAACGTTTTCGGCTAACGTAAGACATAACCATGATTGCCTTACAGCAGATTGCCAAATTGAGAATGTCCTTTCAGCGGGTACGGTTTTTCTTATTAATTTCGTAATGCAAATTTTTAATGAATATTCAATTTAGTTATTTCATTCATTTATTTAAATCAAGAAAATACAAACTCTATTGCGAGTGTCAAAAAATAAACGATAAACGATACTTATCAATAAATTTGACTCGTCGGTATTGCGATTGTCAACGATTGATAGTTATCAATTTTTCGATTGTGAATAGAGGCAAAGTCAGATCAAGTTTTTTGATAAACGTCCATATTTTAGTCAGTTTAGTTAGTTTAGTGATATCATATACTGTAAACTTCTACTTCTTTCGAAAAAATATACTCTTGCTCTCAGTTTCTTAGAATTGGAGTAGTTAAACTTTATCCATTTCGGGCACTTTCCCTCTAGGCCTTGCAATAAATAGCTAAACGCTGCCTTCGTTAAATGAGAATTACCCATAAGAATATATTTTGATTAAGGAGCTATGTAGAATCAGAAGGATTAAAAGCTTTGGTCTCCTTAAAATCTCATCCATAAACATCTTCGTATCTTCGTCTTAAACTGAACTCACGATTATTTAAACAATTTTCGGCACTACAAAAAAGAAATCAAATTAGTCCGTCTGCTATTTTAACCGTCAAATGACTGGTTTCAGTCACACCAGTCAATCTATTCATATTCATATTCATTCATAGTCAACAACTTTATCAACCGAGTTACACAATACGGAAATCGTTTTGGAGTGACAAATTTATGAATCGTCAATTGATTGATATTTGACACTCGCAATAGGGGCGACAAACTCTATTTATATTTTCAAAACTACTCATCGTTCAGAGTGACAAGAATATCTGCTCTCCGTTATCTGCAACAAAGCTCTTCTTAGTGCAGCCAAGTCTCGCCAGATGTAAGCGTTACACATTTTAAAGAAATAATTCGATTATGTGATACGAATTACTTATTTACAAAAGATTACATTTCGGAAGATTGCACATTTCGAGTGAATCCAGGATCGTACATATAAAAACTACCGGAGACAGCTATGGCATATGCCAAGAAATATTTCATTCGAATAGCCTCGTGTCTTTTAATTATTATCGGCATTTATGAAACCCATTAAAAAAACCGACTGAATGGCGCATTTGGTAGAGTGCCTGCCTACTAACTGACTTCAGTTGTCATCGACCCAGGTGAGGCAGTGCTAGACAATGACTTCTTTGCGGTCGAAGATCCCCAAGAGAAGGTTACAGCTATTGGTGCAGTATTCCAGAGAGTGTGTACGGTCAACGAAGTTAGTAGACAGAATCACGATCTGGAGAACAGAGCCTTGCTTAACCACTTCTATCTCCGCAATGAGATAAGTCAATGGCGATCAGAGAATCCAGGTTTCACCAGGTTCAATGACGAGAACATGGCACATAGTTCCGTCGCCAATGATGGGAATCACATCTTGATTTCTCAAGAAGATCTCCAGGGTATCTTCCACAAGCTGAAGAAGAAAAAGTCAGCGGGGATCGATGGAAAAGCGAATATTGTGCTTCGCCATATTCTCTCCGAAGCGGTCCGAATTTACACAACTTTGTTCAACAATGCGCTGAGTAATGCACATTACTCGATGCACTGCAAAACAGCTGTTGTTCAACCGATCGCTAAACGGGACGAAGATAAGTCCATTCCGACAAATCTTCGGTCGATCAGTCTTCTTCCCTGCATAAAGAAGGTTTTTGAAAAGATAGTCATTCAAATTCTGAAGAAATGGTTTGATGAAAAGAAAATCATACCGGACAACCAGTTCGGATAAGGTGCGGGCATGAGACCATTCATGCAGCGTCAAAACTGGTGTCCGACATACAATGGAATAAAAACAAAAATCAACGCACGGGTGCCTGCCTAATTGACTTGGAGAAGGCGTTCGACACCGTTTGGTTGGAGGGCCTCTTTCTCACGCTGGTCAGGCTTGGCATAAGTAAACCATTTCTATACATGGTCTATGACATGATAACAGGTAGAAAGTTCGTTGTGAAAAATGGTGACGTAACTTCCACTACGGTCTTTAACATTAAAAACGGTCTGCAACAGGGGGCCGACGACCTAGTTCCGTACAGATTAGGTCCGAAGGTCAAGTTGATAACATCTTGTTGCAGCGTGATTTCGAGAAAATTCCGCGATTTTGCGACGACTGTAATTTGCTCATCAACTTCCAGAAGTGCGAAACTAGCCTTTTCCGGACCCCGTTGGACAGGGCACCGCGGGATACGCGCCAAAACTGGCGTAAGTTCGGCGTAGTTGACCCGCATGGTCAGCCGCTAGCTGTAAAAAGTGTAGTTAGATATCTTGAAATTTTGCTGGATCAATATCTGTACTTTGACAAACATATAAGAGCATATAGAGTATATAGAGCTGTCTCCGTCTGTATCGTACACCCGAGTCTGAGTACAAGGAGTACTATTCTAACGAGGTACAACTTGAATAACAACAACATGTACAACGAGGCAAAGGTGAACAGGGTAGATCATTTTAATATTAAGCTGATAAGAAAGCATACTGCACGAGCTATGACATTTTTCAACAGTCTGGTCTTTGGGGCTTACTACCCCAATAGTATGTACCATGAAAGGGTGCGCCTTAATGGCTTTATTCCTCCCGAAGCATTCCTTTAT
The DNA here is from genome assembly GCA_964034865.1 of Eristalis intricaria. Lineage (NCBI taxonomy): Eukaryota > Metazoa > Arthropoda > Insecta > Diptera > Syrphidae > Eristalis > Eristalis intricaria. Next base: position 163,046,134 of record OZ035873.1, read on the forward strand.
CTAGACACAAGTGGCCTTATACAGAATCCACAAGGATGTCCTTTTCATGTCGTACACCGAACAGTTAGCAGGCGACGCCAGTACGAATCGGATGTCGTTCGCACACACGAGGATCTCCTCCGGTTCAGTAGAGCCATCCCCGCTCGAGATAGGAAAGAGTCTACCAAAGAACGGCAATTTTACTGGTAGTTACAACAAAACCAGCCTCCGCCACCGCTAGTTTTTCCACAGGATCAGATAGTTGACAATAGTGGCCAGCTTACATAGTTTCCAAAGTAGCTTTAAAAAAAAAATTATAAATCAAATATAAAATCCAAAAAATAAAAAAAAAAATATAAACTAAAAAAAAATAAAACAAAAAAATTTTTTTTTTTGAAACAAAAACAAAAAAAGGTGCACCACGGCGTATAAATTATATATGTTATACTTACACAACATATACGCCTTGGTTCACGTGTCCGTACTGTTACGGACATAGTTAACATAGTGTTGAGTTTTATGTTAGGTTAAGTTAGTATAAGGTAGTTTAAGTAGTTAAGTTTAGCCAAGTTTTTTATAAGTTTTCTTGACAAATAAAACATCTTATAAAAGATTGTTCTAAAGACTAATGAAAAACGTAGATTAAGCCGAAAGGCACATTTATAACATAGACTAGAATAGCTTAGAGTACCCGCATTGGGTCAGTAGGTTAGTATTAAGAACATTTGTAATTCTTAAGTTAGTTCAGCTAGTTTTAAGCAATTTTGTCTAGCAAGAAAGTAAAGTATAGTAAATAAAATTACATAAAAAAAAAGAGTGCTAACGATCTCCGGTTCGAATCCCAGTGAAAGCAAAGTTAATAATGCATCCGGTTTTCAAATCTGGTCCAGTTACCATTTGCCGTTGGGTAGTGGTAGTAGTTTGACTAGGGGAATCACAGAGGACCAATATGGTCTAGCAGCCCGCCTACCTAACCTAACCTAATGGAACCCACAATATAAATCTCATTCACACACTTATTTACTTACAAAAATAACGAATTTGACATTTAAAATCGAAATGAAGTTGATTGCATAGGTTACATAGCTTACGAAGTGGACGTAGGTACCACAGACTTCAGCAAAGCCTTTGACAAAATCAACCACCAAATAATCTATTTCAAACTAAATACCCTTGGTCTCCCGCCCCATACCCTCGCATGGCTCAAATCGTACCTTGAGAATCGCTCCTACAGAGTACTCTTCAGCCACCTTACATCCGACTGTTTTGTCGCTTTATCGGGCGTTCCCCAAGGGGAGTCATCTCTGCCTTCTGATCATTCTTAACCATAAATGATGTTGACTATGTAATGAAATTTCCATTCACACATTAAAAATATGATACGAGCCAATTCATCCCTTGACTTCATTGAACGCTGGTCCAAGGAATTCTCAAACCTATACGTTACTAAACCCCTTTACTTCCCCTATGTCAGGCCCCTCTTAGAATACGCTAGTCAAATCTGGGCTCCCATCGCGTCTTCGCACTTTTCAGACGACTATCCTCCTTTTGATTCTCTTCGATGGTATCGTCGATGATTTGCTTCACGTAAGACACTCATTATCGTCTCGCCTATCGTTACAGTTTGAGTGCTCTGAAAATATTAACTCTCACGTAAAAATGACATCTGTGCTCTCATTCCTCTCAAATTTCACTAGCACAATCTCGTTGCAGTTAGAGAACAAAACGAATACAAATGCGACCTATCACTCTAAAAATGTCTCAAAAGTGTAGAACAAGATATGTAAGTTAACACACAAAGCTACCATTCCCTTTCTATTACTGGTCACAGGCAAAACTCCGATTCCTAAAAACTGCACATAAACACCACATAAACATATTATGTCACACCCTTCCCTAATTGATTCCATTAGTGACAATATTCCCATTCCCCAAAACTGTTTACTCTCCAGATCAGTTCGCACCAGTTCTTAGTTGCTTCTACAAGTTTATAAATTAAAATATAAATAAACAATGTAATTCTTTGAATCCTTGTATCCGTACTCAGCTGTATCTAGAATTAAGCATCATTGTGAAATAACTTTGTATAAAAGAGAAAGATCCATCAATAAAAAATCAGTTAGTTCAGTGATTCGAAGGCGTGAGTTTTATTTTTTTCACCCATCGCGCACCCAACGCGATAACTTGTACACACAATTTGTTCTCATTTAATAGGAGACGATACTGAAATAGGTATCGCCAAAAAATCAGTCTGCGGGACGATAGTTAATGACAGTTTTCAGTCTACGCGAAGCAGACAAAACGATATCTTTCTTACATGAAGCGAAACTATCGTCGATGCGCTATCGAGAGACGATTATTGCCTTACACGATTAGGGCCATGGTCTCCTCACTACGATAATCACTATAATCGTATTGAAGCTGTCTAACGTAACTTCCTACGTTGTGCATTACGTGGTCTCCCGTAGTCTGACAACCTTGCTTTACCACCCTATATAGATCGCTTACAGTTGATTGGCTTGCGTACCCTAAAAAACGCCGTGAAGTAGCTGACATACTATTTCTACGCCAAGTCTTAATAGGAACAATTGACTCGCCCGTCCTTCTCTTGGAGAGAATGAATGAAACAACACGTCTGTTTATGTTGAAAGAACTAAAGAGAGTGAAGCTTTATTTCAGTTAAAAAAGACAAAGTAAAAGAAAGATATAATAGGTAGGAAGAAAGGATAAAAGAAACCCGTGTTGCCACTTTATAATTTTTAGTATGTGACAACACTCCCTCTCAACGCGGGTTAGGTTTATATTTCAAAAACCCCTAGACCATCGGTACACTTTCGGTGCGATGGTCCGAAAAGGCCTTTGGTAAGAGCGTCTGCTATCATTTCTGTTGTTGGAATGTAGTCGACATCTATTTTGCGTTCTTGAAAGACTTCTCGCACATAATGGTGTCGAATATCAATGTGCTTTGATCTTGCATGGAAAATAGGATTTCTCATCAGCTTCTGTGCTCCTGTTGTCGCAAAATAATATTGTTGGTTTTGCTTCACTGTCTATGAATCCAATTTCTTGTAAAAGATTACGAAGATATACGGCTTCTTTTGCTGCTTCCGAGAGGGCCATATATTCAGCTTCCGTGCTTGACAAAGCTACCGATTTTTGTTTCTTTGAGCTCCATGTTACAGCAGCTCTTGCAAGCTTGAAGACAAAGCCGGTGTAAGAAATTCTATCGTCGATGTTTCCTCCCCAGTCTGCATCCACATATCCAATTAAATTAGTACCGGATTTCTTAAATACAAGTCCGTGGTTGATTGTGCCTTTAATGTATCTAAGAACTCGCTTAGCTGCCTTCCAATGTTCTTTTCCAGGATCACTGTTGTATTGGCTCAATGAACTAACAGCGTGAGCGATATCCGGACGAGTTGACACAGCTAAGTACATCAACGATCCAATCAGCGAAGTATATGGAGTATTTCGCATTTCTTCTCTCTCCGCTTCAGTCTTCGGCCGCATCTATTTTGTTAATTTTGAATTGCCGTCGAGTGGTGTCGCTACTTCTTTTGCATTGGTCATACCATACTTTATAAGGACGTCCTGTATGTATTTCTTTTGGTTCATGGTGACAGTTCCTTTAGCTAAATTTTGATGAAATTCTATTCCCAAACAATAATGCAAATCACCTAACTTTTTCATCTTAAATTTTTGAGACAATCTACGTGTTAACGTTGAATAAGCACTTTGGTTATTAGTGGCGATGATGATGTCATCCACATATATAACAACCACCATAAAGACGTCATCACTTTTCAGGGTATACATACATTTTTCGGTGTTCATTGGTTGTAGGCCAGCATCTATCAGCTCTTGTTCCAGTTTTATGAACCACTTCCTGCCAGACTGCTTCAGACCATAAATAGCCTTTTTCAAAGAATAAACAAAATCTTCTTTTTTACCTTGTACAAATCCCTCAGCTTGTTCCATATATAAATCTTCATCTTCTAAATCGCCATTAATGTAAGCCATTTCTACATCTAGTTGATATAGTTGAAGATTGTACTCTGCTGACAGCGCCATAAGAATGCGTATTGAACTTTGTCTAGCGACTGGTGCAAATGTTTCCTGAAAATCTATTCCAGGCTGTTGAGAGCAGCCTTTTGCAACCAATCGTGCCTTTCGTTTTTCAATACTACCGTCTGAATTGTACTTCGTTCTCAGGACCCAGCGGCAACCAATAACTTTTTTGTGATTTGGACGTTTCACTAGTTTCCAAGCATCGACATTTTCAAGTGCTTCGTATTCAGACTTCATCGCTATTAGCCATTCGTCAGCGTATGGTCCTGACATGGCTTCTTGAACACTCGGGTTTGGATCATCATATACGAGGTTAGCTTCATGATTGAGATCGGCCTCCTGTTTTTCACATAAAATGTTGAACAACTTACGCGGTCTTCCTCTTTTGCCTGTTCGAATTATTTTTGGTCTTCCAGGCCCACGTCTTTGTGAAGTCAGTGGAGTATCTCCCTTTGTATCAGCCTTTACTTCCAATTTTCTCATTTCGAATTCGATCTTCGGTTGTTCGAGTGATTCATTGTCTTCTTTTTGTACTGGAGCATCATTCTTCTGAAAAATAGGAATTACATTAACAAGAGGAACTTCAACTTCAATTAATTCTTGTGATTTCTGCTCGACTTCAACTCTGCCAGGATCCCCGAAAAATCGGACGTCGCGACTTACAATAATTCGTTTTGCTTTCGGATCCCACAAACGATATGCTTTTGACGTAGTTGAATATCCAGTAAAAATACACTCTGCAGCTCTTGGTTCGAATTTGCCTTTTCCTGGAATTTTGTTAAGGACGAATGCTTTACAACCGAAAGTTCTTAGGTTCGATACGTCTGGTTTAAATCCATACCAAGCTTCGAAAGGAGTTATACCATTTAATGTTCTCGATGGGCACCGATTTCTTATATACGCAGCTGTCGCAATTGCTTCACCCCAGAAGCTCGTAGGGAGATTCGATTGTAACATCATACAGCGGGCCATCTCCACTAGAGTCCTGTTCATTCTTTCTGCGGTGCCATTTTGTTGAGGAGTGTGGGCTACAGTATACTCTCTTCTTATTCCAGCCTCTGTAATTATTTTTGTAAACTCAGCACTACAATATTCCAACCCGTTATCTGTGCGTAAAGACTTTATTTTTCGACCAAGTTGATTTTCCGATAAGGCTTTGTATTTCAGAAAGGCTTCTTTAATATCGTTTTTTGCCCTGAGAAAGTATACATCCACATATCTTGATTTATCGTCGATAAATGTGCCAAATGATTTAAAACCGCCTATCGAAGTTGTCCGCATAGGACCACACACATCAGAATGAATTACTTCCAGCAAGTGATTAGCTTTTTTGCCTTTATTTTTGGGAAATGGTATCGCACATTGTTTGCATTGAGCGCATATCTCACATAATGGAATTTGTTCCAAAGATTTTATATTAATACCAGTTACCATTTCATTGGTTATTAATTTCTTTAGGTCCCTTTCATTTAGATGACCGTATCGATTATGCCACTCTATTAAGCTGTTCTTATCACATGCTGTAGCTGCAAATTCAATGTCTGATGTAACAAAATATAAATCTCCCCTTCTTAAACCCTTCACAACCGTTCGATCTTTATGAGTAACCACAGCTTCGTTCTTATAAAATTTTATTTCATATCCATTGGATGTTATTTTTGAAATTGACAATAAATTAGTTTTTAGCTCTGGGACATAAAGCACATTCTGCAGCATAATTGTTTTAACTGCTGCTCCGTTGCTTACAATTAAGGGGACGGTACCTTTACCAACAATTCGCGTTACACGGTCAACAGCGAGTCTCACACTTTGATCAAATACATTTGAGAATGTAATAAAACTCGATCTGTCTTTGCACATGTGTGATGTTGCTCCACTATCAACACACCAATCATTAGATAGATTTGGATTAGCGGTTAGTGCAATTTCATTTGACACTCTCTCAACAAATTTGATCTCCGTGCTTGCGAATGCATCTTCTGCTGCTGAAGTACTTTGCTTTGGTATTTTTCCTTTTGATTTTGCCCAACAATCAGATGCTTTATGCCCCATTTTATTGCAAAAATTGCATTTGAACGGTTTATATTTTGAATTGTAACCAGAACTGTACATACCTGCTGTGGTTGTCTCTTTCTCTCTTTCTTTCGGTTTAAAGATGCGGTTGTTTCTCGGAAAAGATTTTGCAACGAATGCTTCTTGTGAATGCTGTTTGGCTTGAGCGTCCTTTTCTTTCCTGGCGCCGAACTCTTCCAGAAGTTTTATCTTTAATGCTTCGGGTGCTGGCAAGTCATCCCTTGCTTCGATGGCACATCTAAAATTTTCATAACTTTCCGGTATGCTGTATAACAGTAGAATAGCGAGTAGATCCTCTGCCACGCCGATTTCCATCTCCGATAGTTTGTCCACCGTTCCGAAGAAATTATTCAAATGATCCATCATGTTCTCTCCTTCTTTCATTTTCGTGAAAAGCAACTGTTTTAGAAGCGTAGCCTTACGCGCAGGTCCTCTAGAGTGGTACACTTCTTCCAATTTTGCCCAAACGTGGTTAGATGTAGCACAATGCTTAATATGACACAGCTCAGATGGTGACATCGCCAAAATGATGTCGGCTCTTGCTTTTTGATCAGCTACTTCCCAGGCGTTGATTTGTGCTTGATTAATGATGATATCTTCAACAATAACCTCAGCAGGCTTCGCGAATGTTCCAGCGACGTATGCCCAACAGTCATTTTTAATTAAAATTGCTGCCATCTGCAGCTTCCACGTATCAAAATTTTCTTTGTTCAGTTTTTCGATATGAAAAACTTGTCCAGACATTTTAAAATTATTTTTAATTTTAATATACGCACTTATTTAAATATATGAATCTATTGCACCGTTATGATGTCTGGGCCCATAACCTCTTGGAGAGAATGAATGAAACAACACGTCTGTTTATGTTGAAAGAACTAAAGAGAGTGAAGCTTTATTTCAGTTAAAAAAGACAAAGTAAAAGAAAGATATAATAGGTAGGAAGAAAGGATAAAAGAAACCCGTGTTGCCACTTTATAATTTTTAGTATGTGACAACACCTTCTGGAAATGATTTCACTAAACTCCAACCCCAGTCGCCTGAGATCTGTTCCTCTTTTCCGACTTCCCTCCATTGTAGCAACTGCGGCCTGCCTCAGCCAATCTGTCGAATGTTGCGCCTGGCAAACTTATCTTAAAATTTCATTTTATCCATTAGATTAAATTCTTATTCACATCTCCATAACCCCCCCTGATTCCTACACATGGCATATATATATTAATTTAAGTTAGTTTAAGTCCAATATGTTAGTTTCTAAGCTAATAATAATAAATAATAAATAGTTTAAGATATATAGTTTTTGTTTTGCTTGTGCAAAACATTTCTCCGTCCTTGCATCTTAACTGCAAAGTACCAAGGGATAGCATCACTATGTCCTCTTTCTCCTCATCTCTGCAGCTTCTACAGAAGTTATTGTTGATCACTCTAATTGTTCGGGATTAGGCAAGCAACATAGCCCAGTTATTACGCCAACCAATTTGCTGATTTTCTTCCTGTCTAACTCTATGAGAGCTTTATTTCTGTTCAGTTTTTTTTGCAGGCCACGTCGTTTTCTATCACCCCATCTACGGCTGGTGTTGGTGAGATTGTCATATATCATTTGATATGCGTGCGAACGACATCCGGTTCGTACATCAGTAACAATGATTTTATTGCTTTAAATGAGGGATGGATTTCATACCAATTGGAGAAAACCTATTGAATTTTAGATTAATGTCTTGTGGAGCCTGCGAACTGAAAAATTAGAGTACGCGGGTGTCCATCCAATTGAAACTTTGTGTAATGAAGTGGATAAGATGTTAAAAAATGGAATGTCTATACAATTTACCGGTATTCGAATGACATCCAATAGTAGTGTAGTTTTGCAGACCACACCATTTACATCATCGAACGAATTTATACAGTCTTATAATTTTCAAAGTATTTTTTGTCTAAGCAATTCTCATTGTTATTTATATTATTTGCAAACAATTAGTTTCGACCTTAATAGTCATGTACCATAATTCAATGTTCCCATTGAATGAAACCTAGAGGTTTCGTAAAATTGCTACAGACGTACGAGGTTTCGCCATTTATTTTCGGTGTATATAAACCTCACGGTTTCATCAGTCCGTGAGAGGTTTGCAAACCGAACAAGTCTACAGTGAAAACCGAAAATTTATGTATCGTGACTAGCGAGGTTGTACTGTATTACCGAAAAGCAAAACTTCTACCTCTCTTGCCCCTTAAAATTTTTGACAACTGTTTTTCACATAATTTTATCAAACCAAACTGACCAATCAGAGGACGGCATTCACGTTATTTCGTGAATAACCCTCAGCAAAACCTGCGAACCACGCGGTTTAGGTTCGGTGGGAACGTAGCATTAGCATATTTTAGAATTCGAATACATTTATTTCACACAAGCTAATGTTTTAGGAGATTTTTATATAATTTTACAAAATTCCATGTTAAGTATTTTGAGAGGGTTAGTTACAGTGGTCGCCGTCGTGGCTTAGTGAGTAAGACTGGGTTCATTCCATGGGTACACATCTTTCGAGTAACTAACGATGCTCAACGAGTGTACTTATCCAGAAAAGTCTTCTAAAACTGCGCCGCATCAAATGTATTTGTCATAAGCAGGGACCCGATTTTGTTGACCTAAAAATTCAAAAAAAGCAAAACAAAACTATAATAAAGGCATAAGTCTAAACACCTGTGATTGTCCCCCTGGAGCGCCTTGAAAGAGCTGAGCTCCACCCATCCCAGTTAAAAGATGTCAAGTCAGTGTGTAATTTTTGGCGCCATTTACAATCTAATTTATTTCTTTGATAGTCTTGAGTCCTTATTTGCAGAAAAACGGCGTCGAAATCACAGAAATATTTTTGCGGTGGAAAAGTGAACTGTTCCCAACTTTACCACAAGATGTTCTAATTTATTTAAATTTTGGATTGATATTGGATTTTGGGCATTTTCGCGTTTATTCACAAATTAAAATCGGGAAATCACTGACAACGTTTTTATTCTGACCCGTCAGCGACGAAATATGCTCCTATATGACAGCGTGCACATTTACGAGAACATACCTCACTTATATCTAACGGATTTTGGCAGGCGCGATTTTATGCGACAACAGCGACGAATACCAGAGAATTTACATACTAGACATTAATTATATTTGAATTGTGTAGTTAAGACGAACCTGATAGATATTTTATAAATGACTGCCTCTTTCAAAGCTTAGAGTATTTTGGTAAATAAATGCATAGTTCTGCTTCAATTTCCAATTAATTTTATTTGGAAATTGTCCATGTGTAATATTTTTTCATGTACGTGCAAACCAAATCATTCCATGACATTGGTAAATTCGATACTATTATTCTTGAAGTGCAATTGACATTTGCAGACCATTGAGCTTCAAGTAAGTGCTAGAGGCAGTCTCAAGTCAAGCAAATCCTCGTTGCATCTCACGTTAAAGTTTGTAATAATTTAAAATAGGAATTCCTGACGATATGCTTAAAACGTGTGTACAGGCATAGCTGATGCAGATTTGCGATGCCACACACAGACTTGTATTTATTTATTCTATGAACATTATTGCAGGTTCCGCACAGATCCACAGTAACTTGTTCTGCAGTGGGAGTGGGAATTCAGGACGAGAGACGAGCGCAAATATTCCTCCTCAGTCTCATCCCCCATAACACATGTAGTATTCGTATATCTCAAGAAGAACAATTTTGAAAATTTGCCAAGAAACATTTGTTTTCATCGATATCGAATACGACAAATTTCGTGACTCGCTGTAACATTGAACGATGTGGATCTGATTTACGAGCGCGCAAATTTGGGTTGCCGGCGGGCGTTTGTCGTATCTAAATTTTACATTCGGCGACGACGACGACCGACACGACGGCTGCTGGGACCATATCGGCTCAGTAAATAGGAATTAAATTCATTCTTTTTGAATGCCTGTGTCTTCGTCAGTGTGTGAGCTTGTATTTGAAAGTTATGAATTGTGATTTATTGGATTGACTACTTGCCAAAGTAAATGCGTCTAAATGGTGTGCGAATGTCACTTAATTTCTAATTTGTATCCGATGCAAGTGTGTCAAATGATTGCTTGGTTGAAATCGTATTAATGCTGAACGTTACGCCAGGCAGTTCGTGCCCAAAAGATCATTAGTGAGTCATTAAATGAAAATGGAATGAATAAAGAAAAACAAAAAAACAAATAAGTAATCGTTTTAGTGTCTGCTCACATCCACTCTCGATGTGGTGACGACTTTAAAACTAGACGAAAATAATAAATTGTCCTAATCTCACACAAATCATGTAATTATTACGAAGTTTACGTTATTTGAAAATGTAAGATAACATGTAAATCGCTTCGGTTTCGACTCTCCCAAAACTTATGCATGGACTCAACAATTTGGTCTGCACCTCAGTGCATGCAGTTAAGGGACTGCTTATTATGTTCCCCATTAAAACTCCTGCAGTTCATCGTAGAAGTTAAATAACTATTATCCAATTATGGCTAATGGCAATGAAGCGGTATATATTATTCTCTTCCTTAGAGATAATTTTAAACTCAATTCAAAATCCGACGAAAAATTATGGCAAATTTAAATCTCCATGTCTGCTTATCAGTTCAACTTTTTTTTCCTCTTGTACAACCCATGCCGCGACTACAACGCGACCACGTTAAATCAATTGTATCGAAGGGTTGGGGTTAAGACAAAAGATAAACCACTTCCCTCATGAAAGATAGTAAATCTTTTGTAGTGGAATTTTTTTAATTCCACTGAAGTGGGCATCTTCCTAAGCCACCTTATTGCCGGTCATTCGCACATGATGTGCTCGGAAGTCTCATTCTGTTCGAGGCTTCGTGTCTTGACACAGGTTTAGTTTGTTGATATTTCAGGCGACAGTGGCCGGTAAGAAAGCTTGTTAGCAGTCTTAAGCTATCCTTATTGAGATATATTATTTCCTCATATGAATAAGGCCTGATTAATCTCTTGGACTTGCTAAGACTGTGACCATGTGTCCACTGGTGTAGGCAGTTAGCGGTTCAACTTAATGGTCTTAATCTAAAATTAGGTATGCGTTTGGGGAAATAACAGACGGAGTAAAAAAATTGTGATTCCTAAACGAAGTCCTTCATCACCTCAAAGCTATAGAAGCCTACACGGACGTTCTGGCCGAGTCATCGATATTGTCTTCTTCTACCACAAAAAATAAATAAAATCTCCTCCAGGGCAAATCGAGTACACTCTTTAGCCATTTTGTGATGCTATTGAGATTCCTGCAACAAGCGCATTGCCACTTCTTGCTTATCAAATCTACACCTTAATCTTTTTGCAGTAATCATTAATTTTATCCAAAAAATTTAAAAGCAACTACGTCTTCTTTAAATTAAATTGTTGAGTTTCATTTCGAAACAAATTCCCCCAATTACGACTGATTCACAAAGTGAAAGTTGCAGAAATTCTTTAATACGCCCACCACAGGTGAACGTATCTATTAATCTCGGAAACGCACGAATTTTTCCTCAAAATGAGATCCTCAAGGACGTACAAATACCATGCCACCATCGTCGAACAAAGGAACCGACTTCACACTGGCAGAGATAATTCAAACAACAAGAAAAACGAAAACTTCTCCCCCTCGTTCAACGTGGCAAGGTAACAGCCAACGCACGAATACCTTACGCAACTCAGTCAAGTGAATTTATCAAATGAAGCCACCTCACACACTCGTACATCACCAATTAATCCCGCCATCTTGGTGAAGTTCCCACTTTGCCGGAAATATGGCACATTGCTCTCCCGAATATGGCTTAAAGTGAAGTTTGAGACACTTTGCCAAATGGTGACGCATCTACCGCGATTACGGGCAAAGGCAAAGATAGAGGCAGAGGCAGAGAAACGTCAAAAATTTTAAAAATTAATATATTCGTCGTCGGCCAATATTACACACATTTCATTACGCACTTAAAAACTTTACTCATAATAAACAATATTAGATATTTTTGGCGTATACAACTTCACTAATACACCGTTAGGCGAAGCCCAAACGCAAGGAGTAGAGACGAATTTTAACAATAATTACAGGCCTTGGTTTGGCAGAGTAGGAGTCGCCGCCGCTTAACTTTTAAATCAACAAGATGGCGGTAAGTTGTGCTGCTAAATAAGAAAAGTTTTTTTTTTTTTTTTTGCATTTTGCTTAAAGAAATCTTAGGGGTGCGTTTCATCGTTCCAGATTTCGTTTGTTCTTCGTGTTAAAGGTGTTTCTTATAACACCCGCGTCATTTAACGCAAAACGCCGCTCTGCCGGAGCTGGTTGGAGGGGGTGAAGGAGACTTTAATCTAGAAATTGTTTCGTCCTTCATCAGTGTTAGTGTATTGGTGTGGCGAATGGAAAATGAATGGCAGAACAAAAGAAAAGAACGGAACAAAAATGAAATAAAGAAAAGTGTTCCCCATAGCCTCTCCTTCGGTGATGTCAGCACTCGAGAAAGTCGTTAAAAGTTTTCGCCTCCTGCAGTGATTTATTTTCGTTTTTGCTTTTTGTGTTATGTTACTTAGTCCTGAACAAGTCATCTTTTTACCCCAGCATTAAGGTGCATTTTATTTCAGGACTTTCCACAGCAAAGCACAATGAGAGAGAGAGAGCATTATCTTTAATTCGGGAATTAATTTGGGAAACGGAAGTACATCGTCACACATTAAGAAGAGGCAATACAGTAGAATGGCTGTGCTTGGGAACCATTCAATGGACTACGGACTAATGGACAATCTAATGGAAAAGCATGTCTACTTACAAGGGCCAACCGAATATGGTCATCTTCGCAACATCCAATCAAGTGGTACTTGATTACTTATTTAGTACCATGGCCCTTGGGGGGAATTTAAACTTGAATTGGCATATGAATCGTCATTTTATTGTTCGGAATAGTCGGTCGTTGAGTTGAATTGATGTTGTTTGGGCATTTGTAACGATAGAAGTTTCTCTCAAAGCGGTTGAATTCGAGACTTTTATTAAATTGCAAGCAATCAGGTTGAATTGCTTTGTTGGCGGTGCGGGTTGCTGGGCCTGGGTTGCTTGTTAGAACGTAAGTTATTCTCAGTAAAATCAACTGAATATTTGTATTTGCATAGTGAATAATACAAACCTCTAATTGTTGATGCGAGCGGCATTGGACTTCCCTTTTACACCGGTGATGGATGGCGAATATTGTATTGATGTCTTAGAATTGTCAGCAGTTTTTTTTTTATACAGGGTGGAACGAATAAGACATTCAATTTAAAAAACGAGTAACTATTTTATTTTCCCATATATATGCAGCAGTGATGGGACTTGGGAAATGAATAATGGTGGTTGATAAGCAGAAAAAGGTGGTAGAAAAGAGGTAGTAAAGACCAAAAAGAAGACATTAGAGACAAAAAAATATGAATGAATATGTACAGTTACGAACAAAACCATAGGACCACCCAATGACTTTAGTAGATTCCATTTCAAAACGCTGAAGTCTGTATGCTGCATTTTCATTATCTGTGACCATCAGATCAATCCAAATTCACTTTTGTCGCACCGGACTAATGAATATTTTTAATTTTTTTCTTATTATTATTATTATTATTATTATTATTATTATTATTATTATTATTATTATTATTATTATTATTATTATTATTATTATTATTATTATTATTATTATTATTATTATTATTATTATTATTATTATTATTATTATTATTATTTTTATTATTATTATTATTATTATTATTATTATTATTATTATTATTATTATTATTATTATTATTATTATTATTATTATTATTATTATTATTATTATTATTATTATTATTATTATTATTATTATTATTATTATTATTATTATTATTATTATTATTATTATTATTATTATTATTATTATTATTATTATTATTATTATTATTATTATTATTATTATTATTATTATTATTATTATTATTATTATTATTTTTATTATTATTCTTATTATTATTATTATTATTATTATTATTATTATTATTATTATTATTATTAATATTATTATTATTATTATTATTATTATTATTATTATTATTATTATTATTATTATTATTATTGTTATTATTATTATTATTATTATTATTATTATTATTATTATTATTATTACTATTATTATTATTATTATTATTATTATTATTATTATTTTTATTATTATTATAATATTTATTATTATTAATGTTATTATAATTATTATATTATTATTATTGTTACTATAATTATTATATTATTATTATCCTATGCTTTTGGTTAGGACCGACGCTACTCTACCCACTCCTCCCGAAGAAATTTTGTTCTTCAAGTCTTTTTTGTATTATTGGGGATTAGAATAGTATAGCTGATATCTTTTCAAATCCGATCTTTAAACAGATATTATTATTTTGTCGGCACCATTTTGAAGGTGGATCTCGTTTACTGAGCATTTTACTCTATTCATTCATGCTTACATGAAATCATTTTTGCTGAGAACAAGGTACAATGTTAAAAAAAAGTGTTACCTACTTCATCAGAAATGATCGGAGTAACAACAACACACAAAATGATACAAAGATATACACTGAAAGTACTTTAAAAAAATCGGGGTTCTTTTGCGAAATTCGGGGTTCTTTTGCGAAGTGTCAGATAAAAAGAATACAAAACAAATTGCTTAAAATGATGCTCAATCTCAAAATACAAAGTCTCTATGCTATGAGAGTTGATTTATCTGTTTGTTGTTTGCTTGTGTATTTATTTAGATATATTTTATATATTATATAGATATAAATATAATTTTATTTTTAAAATAAATGAAGGTTTTTGCTGCTGTTTCCCTTTGTTAAAATTATTTCACATCTCTGAACTCTGTGGTGGCATACCATTGTAATATTAGATGAACGAAACATAAAAATGTACTATAGAAAATAAAATAAATTAATTTCAATCAGAAAAAAAAAAAATATTCGAAAATTCTTACCAAAGAAATAATATATTTCATAGGTTAACAAATTGTCTTCTTCTCTAGTGATGCCACATCAATGGTGATATGTGATGAAAGCGTTTATTGAGCCTTTGAGAGAGGATAGGATTAGGAAATATTGATCTCTGTTTTACGCAATTACTGTCGCAAAATTCACTAAATGTTTTTATTTATTTGTTGGCCACTTTTTTCCTTGGTTCTAGTTTCTGATAGATATATGTTCCCTCCTTTCAAATTCACACAATTGGAGTTAGCTAGCAACATTTCGATCTCCACTTCACTCTGCGTCATATAAGAATGCCCTCCAGCCACGGGTTTCCATTCCGGTTATATATGCCATTTGATTAATTGATGTTCACTTCTATACCATCCAATTTTGGCCAAAAGGTATGCATTATAATAGATTAGTTGATGATGTCAATGCCATTGCCGTTGCCGAAGATGCCGTCAGCCAACAATCAGACCAAGACCAAAAGAAAAAAAAGACCAAGCAAAAAGTTCCGCGTTAGTTTATAATTTCGCTAAGACCAATTTTGTTGTACTTAATGAATGTATACACACTTTTGATTGAGATGCACTGCTGAACGGCTCCAATTTAAAAGGTAATTACGATGTGTTTATCGGTAAAATTAATTCTGGTTTTGAGTTATTTGTACCTAAAAGGCGTCATAAAAACCGGTTTAGAATCCCGTGGTAAATCAAAGATAAGTAAATTTACGAAATGTAAAAAGAAAAACATATTTGGCTTATAAATGCAATAAAATGAACTCAAACCGTGAAATTTTTTTGAGATTTAGAAAAGAATATGAGTTCTTGAATAGATTTTTATACAGGCAGTACATCATGTCCGTGGAGTCTTCGGTAAAGAGTAATGGTAAATCATTTTGGAAATACATTAATGCAAAAAGAAATACCTTAGGCTTGCCTAGGGTGATGGAATTTGGTAATGTAATTTCAACAGATTTGAAAGGAACTTGTGAGTTATTTGCCAACTTTTTCGATTCGGTTTATAATAATTCTCCAGTCCAATCAACGACGAACCATTACTCAAATATTACTGAATCATTAGATATTGGTTTGTTGCAACTTTCGGATGAAGACGTAATAAATGCGTTAGGTAAACTTGAATTAAACAGTAGCCCGGGCCCCGATGGAATCCCTGTTGTAATATAAAAAAAGTGTTCACCTTCTATCTTTCATCCACTTAATAATAATAATATGGGTGGCGCAGCAGTCCGAGGCGGACGACCTGGGCCTAGCATCTCAGCAACCATTCGTGTTGTGCGTGCTATTCTTCTCTCACGCGTGGAAGGAGTCTACAGTTTAATGCCGACTCCGAACGGCGAAGTTGAAAAGTTTTTTCTAGACAGGAACACTCTTTGAGCATTGTCAGTGACTCGAAAGAGGTGGAACTGTGTGAATTATCAAAGGTGGTAAATTCGGGTATCGAACCTGGCACCCTCTGCGTAGGAGTCGACGCACTTACCCACTACGCCACGGCGAACAAACCCTTGTCAGTGGAGAATTCCTCAATGAATGGAAATATTCATTTATTAGGCCAATATTTAAGAATGGTTTAAGACAAAAAGTTGAAAACTATCAGCCCATATCAAAGCTTTCTGCAATCCCAAAATTGTTAGATAGCATTGTTAAGGATAAACTTTTTTTCTCGCTTAAAGAAATTATTTCTAGTAATCAGCATGGCTTTGTTCGCGGTAAGTCATGTTCTACAAATTTAAATTTATTAACAAACTATATTTTTTATTTTTTTTGAAAATCGATTACAAGTTGATATACTCTACACTGACTTTTCGAAAGCTTTCGATAGAGTACATCATACTTTTGCTAAGCTTAAATCATTAGGTTTCCACTCATCTATGCTGATGTTGATTACGAATTATTTAAGTAATAGGAAACAATTGGTTATCGCAATAACAAATTTTATATCGCGAGTAATAGAGGTAACTTCTGGCGTTCCTCAAGGTAGTCATCTCGGACCGCTGCTGTTTATTTTATTTATGAACGATTTTCATGAAATATTTAGTTTTTGCAGAGTTTTAACAGTCGCGGATGACCTAAAAATATTTGCAAGCATCAAACATTTTAATGATTGTATTCGTTTCCAAATGGATATATGTAAATTATTAGAATGGTGTAACCATAATGGATTGGAACTTAATATTTCTAAACGTAAGATATACAGTACGTACAGCGTAACGTATTGCTGCGCCGTTCTTATATGATTATTTGATCAATGATCTTCTGCTTCATCGTCTTGAAGAAGTTAAAGATCTAGGGGTCATATTTGACTCAAAATTAAATTTTTCACTACATTATGATTATGCCATATCTAAATCTAACTAATTGTTAGGATTTCTAAAGCGGAATAGTGAAGACATCCAAGATGTTCATAGCCTTAAAACTATATACTGCTTGTTGGTCAGGCATCATTTAGAATATTCTTCCATTATTTGGGACCCCCCATATAGTGTTCAAGAACAAAGATTCGAAAGAGTTCAAAAAAACTTTACAAGGTATGCCATACGTAAATTAAACATGTTTGACGAACTTCTTCCTTATGACGAAAGATGCAAGATCATTGGCTTGCAAACCTTAAGTTTCAGGCGGAAGGTATCTTCAGGCGGAAGGTATCTTCAGTCATGTTTATTCGTGACATAATTAACTATCGTATAAATTCACCAAAATTGGTTGTGCTTATAAATATATATGCTCCCGAAAGATCTCTTCGGGTTAGAAATATACTTTTCGATAGAATGCATAAACAACTTATGGATGCAATGAACCTATGACTAGGTGCATAAAAACATTTAATGAACTTAGCAACGAAATTGATTTGAGCTTATCTCGATTCGAATTTAAAAATTGTGTTTTTTCTTTGGTTTTTGATTAATAATATTATTGTTTATTGAAGATGCAAATCGGTAGATGATCCTAAGTCGCGCAACAAACGTATGTCGTGTAAAGCGCTACTGAGGGCATGCACTAAGAGAACGTAGTGTTTTGTGTTTGCTCTGTGATGGTACAAAAAAAACAAAAAAAGTGACTTTCTGTGGATGATTTGCCTTTTGGTTAATCTCATATGGGTTGATATTGTCTCAAATCCGATATATTGCAGTGTTCTCACTTAAAAATCATTTACAGGTATTAATCCTCTAATGTCTTGCAAGCAACAACAATGAATCTGGGAAAACAACTTAAGCAAATTTAATTTTATACATTTTAAATGTAAGAGTTAATGTTAAGTTCAATTGCCTTAATTTATGATTGTTCAACATAAAGGGTTTTAAAAAAGGATAAAGGGGGAACTAGTTTTTGCAAATAATCTGTCATACAACAAGAGCAATGTCATAAGCATTTATGCAATCAATTATTATTTAATTATATTACATAATATTTACTTTTATTAAGAATAATTTTCATTATTTTCATTGCAAATAAAATTCATCGGAGAACGGAATATGAATTGTTTATTCAAACTTGTATTGCTTATTCAAATAAAAAAATGGTATTGCCCATGAAAAAAAATAGTAGCCCAATCTAGATTTGAACACAGAACGCAAAATAGCATGACTAACGCACAAATCCACTGAGCTGATATCATTGAAGGATTTTTTTTTCATTCACATTCGAAATCACATATTATGGTCGATTTCGCAGTGGAAGCTTAATCTGAAGAAGACATCTGAACTTCAGTTCAGTTGAACTTCATTTCTGTAATACGATCGAACAAAAATATGGCACCCCTTAAAACTGGTTCGTGTACTTGCAGCAATTCTTATTGGATTATTGATGTAGTAGCAGTGCTTTGAAGTTTTAAAATGCTTTTTGGTTCAGTCCTTTGGAGCCTTTGTAACGCTTTTGTGGTATTATCGCGAAATGGAGATAGATAACAAACAAAGAAAACAAACATAAAAAATCACTTCAGACAATCCATCCCCGAGTCCGACCAGTGAAAGAAAAACAACAAGAAAGTGGAAGTAAAAACTACCTAGTGGCTATGCATAAAAAGGGCGCACAAATTTTTCATCAAATGTCAAAAATAAAAAAAGTTAATGAAAGGAAAAATTTGGAAGGGATGAATTCCAGTATCGAACATCAGTTGTATTGAGAACAACATGCTCTCGCTCTCAGAAGAGAGGAACAATAGTAATGCAGTTGTGTTGCTGAAATGAGTTTCAAACGGTAGTACACGAGCGTTTAACTCTGTTCAATGAAAGTAACTCACGTTGAACCTGAAAGTGGAGCTGTGTTAGGAAAACAGAATATGAAATGTTTATTCAAACAAAAAATAAGTTTTATTGCTTATAAAACAGTTTTCCAGTGGGATTCGAATACCCCAACCTGCAAATACTGAGCTACGCACCAATCTACTCCGGCAACGAACTACGTTAGTTTTTTCTTCTACCACATTCGGTATAGTTGTGACATACTTACATGCATAGCACTTTATTACAGTAGATATGCTTATAAGTCTGAAACGACGATTTTCAAGCTTTTGGACTTATTGAAGTTGACTATACCTCTAATTAAATATTTAATACAATTTATTAAGCTTGACATCATAATAAATTCCGAACAAATCATGACAAATGCAAATTCTTCTAATCGAATCAAAATCTTCTTCAGTCGCCTGTTGGTCGCATGCTCAAAGATTCCATTAGTTTGACGCATTTCCAAAATATGGTCGCCAAAGTGCGACATTACTCTTTGCAAATCTGTGCTTCTATTTATACGCACGTTTTCATTCTGAAAATAGTTTTTAAAAATCACCGCAATTACAGCATCAGATATGATGACACTCTTTTCAGACGTGCGTCATGTCGTCATTCACGTGCTCCCAGCACTCGCGTATTACACACATCTTTGGACAGCCTCGCACGAGCAGTATCAGCCCCCACTTAAATGACATTTACACGCTTCTTAGAGTTATTTACTTTGGCAACCAGTCAATAAGATTAATCACATTCCATAACAGTATGCACGAGCAGAAATAAAATTAATCCGATCGGTAGTCGTAGTTGAGCTTACGACTTGCTTCCTCATAACCACAACCCGCAGCGCCACCACCGCCGCCCCCACTCCTGTTTCCCAAATTCGTGAGATCGTAAATCATGCTCAGATCGTTCAATGTTACGGAAAGTCGCAAAACTTGCCGTATTTGATATCGATGAAAACAAATATTTTCCTGGCGTACTCCCAGAGATTGTTATTCTCGTAGTACGCCGCACATGTTGCGAGTGCGATGCGGGATTCGTTGGCGGAATGTGTATTTCTGTGCGGAAAGTTTCCAAGTTATTACAGAATGCATACGATGGTTGCATAGATACTTTCTCAAATAAATCGAATAAATGAATCTGCCTGTGCCTACCCAGCACACATCCTATTTCAAAGGACGCATTATCAAAATTATAAGAGTTCAATTATCGCCTGCAATTGCTAATTAGGAAACGTATCTGCACTGCAGACTGATTTCGGAAGGCATAAACACATGGGTTGGCTTAAATTGCCTCGTTTACCTAATCCAATTTGGTTAATGGATTGAAGTTGGAATCGGATTCAGCACAGTCGAGTCATTCTCCGAATCCAGTCAGTGAACAGGAAAATGAATGCCGTCTCTACCTCTCTGGCAAAAAGGACTGTCTGTGTCTCCATAATGACTTCAACGTGACGAATTACTGTTTCTTATGTACTCGTACTCGTACAGGAGCCCATTGTTTCTCGTGCAGTCATTGAAATTAATATCAATGTCATGTATGTACCACGACCGGTGATGGATACGAACGCCGACGTATAAGAGAATTGATGTTATTGGAATGAAGGATGTAATTTCATAACACCTCTATTTGTCCTGTCGCTTATTCACAACATGCTCCCGTTGAACAAATTCAAAGTTTCGTGATTAATTATGAAGAACAAAGGAAAGTGTCGGAAGTTATTGCAGAAGCAGAACGAGTTTATGGTTTATTTGCCGAAAGTTATTTATGTTTCATGATGGAGGGAATTGAATAACTCTGGATTTGGGTCAACCTATTTGAAGAAGCCATAAATCATGATAACAGCTTTTACATGAAAATTACTGCAAAATATGTAACGAGATGGCTTTTGTCAACACATCAAGTTGCTCTATTCAATTTGCATCTTAAGAGCAGTAACACAATGACATTCACAAGCAGAAGGGGTTTGGTCAGAATTCTCGACCACTAAACACATCCAGACAGAAACTGGAAAGCCTTTCTCGGTTTGTTTTCTAATTTTGAACGTATAACAACATGTTGCATGGTTGGTAACATAATATCTCATATTATCTTTATCATAATTAGTGATGAGTGCATTGGAATAATTATGTTTGGACCTTACGCCAAACGGAGCCGATTCGGTTAGTGTATCAGTATACCATATGCAATATTTTTAACCATCTACCACATGAATTAATATGTAAGAGGAAAAATATTAAGAAAACGGCGGAAATAGTTTCTTTTGTACAGCAATATATTTAGTACAATAAAATATTTAGTTAAGAAAACAAAATATATTTTTTAAAATTATATTATATGCATATGAATTAATATTATCAATAATTTGTTTCATATTTTAAGAAATTAAATAGTTTAACCCAAATGTATTCTAAAACCGACTATAGTTACCGATTGAACGAAGTTATTTGCATCTAAAATCGAATAAGTTAAAAAGCATGTGCAGGGTAGTACTGAATAAAAAAGTCTGAAAAAGAGTTCAAATGATTACGAGAATCCGACTGATGTTCAAATGACGAAATATCAGACAGCCTTTATCAGGCAAATATGAAATGTACATCCGATTCTGTTTTACACGGTCTTTTTTTACGGTGCAGGGTCAAAGGCGTGAAGTAAGGCTCAATGAAATAACACGAAATGTAAAATTTGGCCTTATTTCGCAATGAAAATGGAATCAAGGGCAAATTGGTTTTATTTCCATTTGCAGGATATAGGCCAAATTTGAAATTTGTCTTATGAGTCTGGTGTATTTATTGAAGTATGAGGTGGGTGGATCACTTCTCTCGCTAACACTTAACCCGCTCATGCGCCTGCCTGACAGCCTACCCTTAGCGTAGCGACGAAGTAGCGTGGGCTTGTTCCTGAAGAACAATTTGTTAAAATCCTGGTAATCCCCACCTCATACTTTAAATACACCAGACTTCCTTACAGGCGAAATCAAACATTCGGAAATGTTAAGTTGAGCCTCATTTCACATAACCCATCGCACCTACTCCAAATGCTATAGTCACTCAAGCAGGAAGCTGCAGGGGGCCTATCGCCTATCACCTAGAAAATTTATCCAAGATAATAAAAATTATGAACTCCTCCGATTTCTCTTATTTTAATTCCTCTTAAAAGTCATAAGAATAATACTTATGACCCACTTGGTTTTTACATTTGTGAAATTATGTTTCATAAGATTATCCCACTTGGGCGGGCAGTTCAATTGTCGAACTATAACTATAATTATAAAGGTGGGTCATAAGTATATTGTGTACTAATGGCCTGTGGAACCTAGTACTTAAATCCTGTAGGTACTCAAGCATGTGTGTTCCAGGGGTTTAAGCATTTACATCGAACATGTGTAATGTGTATACCCACAAATAAAGGTCGCTGTGGCTTAGTGGGTTAGTGCGTAGACTCCTACTCAGAGTTTCGAAGTTCGAATCCCCAATTTACCAACTTTCATAATTCACGGCTCCACCTCATTCGAGTCACTGACAATGCTCAAAGATTATTCCTGTCTACAAAAAGCTTCTCAAAATCGCCGTTCGGAGTCGGCATAAAACTGTAGGTGCCTTCCACTCGTGAAAGAACTATAGCGCGCACAATACGAGTGGTTGCTGAGAAGCTAGGCTCAGGTCCACTTCGGACTGTCGCGGCAATTATATTAATATTATTATAGTATTCTTTCTTACTTTGTGGACTTATTAACATTGGTGAGTCTTAAATCCGTACTCGATGGGTCAGTAGTCCACAAAAAATATTTGTGGAATTATGAACCATTCAGTTGGGCCATAAGTCCACAATCGATTGTATGTGGGAATGTGGGAAATAAGTCATTTATGGACTTATGACTTGTGGATTTATGTTCCTGTACGGTCGAGGACCTGGCTGAATTGATCAGAAACGTATGAACAAAATTTTACTTAAATACCTACTTTAAGTCTAAGTCAATAACCCCTTGAAGCTCGGATCAGGCCACCCGCGTACTGTCATTGAAAAAAACTTTTGATAAGTAGTAAAATACATTTTAATTTTTTCAAAAACTTATAAACATAAAGCCGTGTGGTCTCTTGTTTTCAATTCAGAATTAATATGAACAATGAACACAAAATGAAATTTCAGCGTATCATTTCACAATTTTGAAGAATATTGGTCTAAATTTGTTTTTAATTTTTTATCAAAAATTTAAGTTTGCATGAGAATTTTTCAAAAACTATTGACATGAATAATTTCTTATTAAAGCACAGATTTCTGGCTGCCAAATTCAGTACAGCACTTCATTGCTAATGTTGTGGTTGTTTTATTTTTAATATTCTGTTTAAGTACTTTTTTTCGAAAATTGCCCTTACCTCCTAAACGGGTTGCGATGGACCCTTCCATACTAAAAAAATGCTTATCGTTATCAATTCTTGGCTCCAAAGACGTCGTACTCTTCCCTGTTACAGATATGCTACACGGCTATATAAGGGGTTATGTTATATGTCTATGCTATGTTATGAAATCAGTGTCGTTAGAGAAGCTCGGTGACAATATTGAACGAGAAATAACGTTCGTTTCTGTCGAAATGTGTGCCCGAGTCTTCGAAAATTTGGTCCATCCAATCGACCGATGCAAACGTGCTCACATGAACGCATGAACGAAGGCGAGGTACATAATGTACACACATAAATGTTTTTTGCTCTTCAAACTTCAATTCTAAAATGTTAGATATATCAAATGGTTTGTATTTAATTAAAATAAAAATATGTCAAGTCATTATTGGAAAACCCGAAACAAAACTTACGAGGGCAATAAATGTCAAAACTATTTCCTTGCCATCAGCAGAAGAAATGAAAACATTTAATCCAGAAGCTTCGAAGTCTAACGACGGAGCTTTTAATGGCAGTTGCAGCAAAATACGTTAGTCGTCGATTGAATGCCAGCAGAGGGTAGTTAAGCTAGTTTTTAGTATTTTTGAATCGAACAAAAATATGAAATTTAATTAATTGATTAAAGAAAATATTCCTATACAGGTCTGAAAGTCGGCTTCATAAACATTCCAACTTCACTCAAAATTACTGACAGATGTATCGACACTTCTGCTTTTATGAATATTATTCTCTGAGCTGGCTATATAATTGTGAATAAAATGCGTAGCAGCATAAATAGGGCATCAGTTATTCAAATTCATAAAAGAGGCCATGTCAAAGCGAATGATGCAACATGGGAAAAGGCAGGCACTTTCAAACGCTGCTTCCTCTTGCAGTCTTTCGTAATTTAAGTGTCCTCCTGTGTATTAGATAAACACGAAACCGCTAAAGATGCCGCCATCTTAGCACTGTAAGGACTCTGAGTGTCATTAAAGTCGTGTAAAAACCTCTGCAATTGCACAAAAGACCCTCACACATTCGCTCACGTTCCACGAGAACCTCTCACTGGCGAATGCTATCCACTGACGAAAAAAAAAAATACTCGTCATTGAAGAATCTTTCAACAAACGGAATTATGAAGTGATGTCCCGTCATCAACTGAAGCACCACAATTCATTCCGACGGCCGAGCGTAGTCACTCTCCCGCATAAAATATGATGCCACACTCATAGTCGCATTTATTTCTGCGTGAAAGCAGCTAAGGCGCCGTCAAAATGTTAACAAGTGCCACATTAAAAGCGTCTCTTACAAATTTGCACTTACTGTAACATGCTTTCAAAAGAGGTTATGTCACGTACTTGTTTCGGGAAGTGCTGCTTACCCAGGGCCCATTTCTGGCATAAAGTGTAATCCTCAATAATCCGCAAGTGAGAAGTGTGAGCAGACTCATCCGATTGAGGAACTTATTAGAAAACAATCTTTGAAATATTCCACGGTGTTCCCAATTCAACAACCGTCATCTTTCGTGAATTGCAAAGTCAATAGAAAACCACAAACGTTTAACTGGATGGGAAAAGGTTAAATTACACATCCGAAAACTTTCACTCACTCGCATTTCAGATTGACAGGCCTCGAGTGCCCGCAGTCAGTCAGGTTCAGTCAGATGAACGAATTCGAAACTTCCCAGTGATGTATCTGTTATCGTGTAACTACCCGTTTAGTGGTTTTAAACTACACCAGCTATCTGGCTTTAACAATTCACATCCACGTTAAATGCGGCAAGGTATTAACCTTCACCGTAGCAGCCAGCCTCCCCGCACAGAAACATAAAATCCGCAGACCACAACAACATTTTATCCCAATCAACGAAAATAAATAATGGGATTAGGAGCAGCAGGTGTTCGGATTCCGAGTTTCACAAATTGACCCGAGCTAAGCAGGCTGGCTGGTGGATGCTGGCTGGCTGTTGGTTGCCACTAAACTCGGGCGCTTGTTCTAATCTGCAGGCGCTACGGCAGATGGGGGTGAGCAATCCAAATGAGTCGGTTTTCGAAGGTGGCTTTCACGTCAACTGAACTCAGGAGGGCGCGCGCCCCGATGCGGGGTTCATCTTGTTATTCTGCTTCTGTCCCTAACAAAATCACATTCTAACTTTACCTTTATGTTCGGTCTGCCATGCTGCAAACCATTGACTTAACGACCACAATTTTGCTGAATGCCTCCCAAATAGCTTTTGTCAATACTCACAGCAGTGTTCATATTTGTGTGCGTGCGTGTGCCGAGTGCGATTGTGTGATGTGCAGGCAGTCGACGGTCGATGGTCGATGGTCGGATCGAAGTATGCAGCTCATTTCATTATACGGAACGTTTGTCTAATTCCAATTGATTGGTATTGGGAAATTACTTACAATTACGTATTTGTCATGAGCATTTTGTATTGAATTAATTATTAATTCGGCAAGAGCTCTGCAAGCAAATTAGGTTCCAGGGAACGTAACCATTACATCCTTGGATTTATGCTGCTTTAAACTCTGCCCTGACTGAGTTAATAAATTTGTTTACTAGATAAACTGGCTGCACACAATGTGATGTGAATGTTCGGCATAACAGGTATCCAATATCTAGAATTCATGAGGCTCCTTTGAGGCACAGTGCTCTCAATGCGATTGGAGTTTAGTTTGTGAAGAAATCAATCACATTCGGTTGGCGTTCCCACAGAGTACGTGACTTTGGGTTCATTCGGTGTGAGAGCCTTTTACGCACGTATGGGTGATATATGTCCAGATTTTGGTACGCCGGTCATGAAAGGGAAGATGAAAATATGTATTTCCTCCCCACCCTGGCCCATCCACTGTGTCAGGACTCAGGGTTGAGGCGTAATTCCTTGAAGAAGCACTGCCAAACGAAGCCAATGGGGGACGATGAGGATTCATTGAATTGTAAAGGACAAATCGAATGGAAAAATTGTGCCAGTGGAGCCGGTACGAACACTTGTGTACGTGCGTGTGCATTGATAGGCGTCTAGAAGTAAGCCTCAAACGGGGACTGACAGGACTAATACATGTAGTTTGGTTGGAATGCCTGTGTCAAAATGGACAATTAAATTCCTTATTGGAATTGATTTCAGAGCAAGTCGGACGATGTGGTGTTCGGAGCAATAGAGTCCAAGAGGGACCTTTCTGAAGGCAAACCTCGTCGACTAGGAGGTAATAGAATTTTCAAACTCGAACCAAGTTCGGACGAGTTATTAAATGTCTTATTGATGGGCTTGTACATGGAGAAGAGATCACATGTGCTCTCTGAATCGAATGCGGAAAATAATTAATTTGATGTCGAGGTGGACTGCTGGTGGAACATGGAAAACATTTCCAATTACTTTGAGAAATGCGGACGTTCATATTTCCATAGAAATTTCTTTCGTAAGATATTCGCAAACGTAGTTACTTAGGGTTAGCAACACAGACGGAGGCGTCCTCTTTCGAAAACTCATCGTAACTGGGAAAAAACTTATTCCGGACGGAAGGAGTGTGTTTCAGGAAGGAAAGACTGCAGTGGAAAATGGAGTGCATTAAAACAATGTTTTCTATTTTCATTGCAATCTTAGTGCAGGTAATTTAAAGTTGAATTTTAATCCCTCAATAAAGCCTGTTAGATTATGTTTGCAATATTTCAGTAGTAATCCCAACTTGCATGGGGGGAGGATGATTTGCCTTGCCACTGCTTGTTATTACAGCTTATGTAAGTTAACAACAAATAAATTAAAACAAACTCGTCGATCACCGGATGTTCCCACAACCTGAATTCTCCCAGACAGAATTCTAGGAAACAGGTGCAATAGAACACCTCAGCAAAATATTCCCAGTGCACCTTCCCAGTTCACCGTCACAGAACCGCATATTGCTGATTAAACAAAACGCGCGTATAAATGCATGTCGAGTAATCGACAGTTTTTTAGTCTTAGTTCAAACCAATAAAGGGTCAGGCAATCTGCCTGAAATTATATTTTTTTAAAAAAGCAAACTTATTATTCTTTAACTGGCGCCCGAGCAGGGACTGCTACGCGGCACTGTTCCAAATTAACTCAACATTAAATCAAGCGCGAAAGTCGGGAGTGTTATACCTCGTGAATCAGAGTGGACGCCAAGCCACCAAGTGATAGTTCGTGCGAAACAAATAAGTGGACACCAGGCCACAACCAAATTAAAAAGAGTGGACGCCAAGCCACCAAGTGTAAAAGTGCGTGGACACCAAGCCACAAGAAACAAGTGGACACCAAGCCACAAACCAACACAAAAGAGTGGACGCCAAGCCACCAAGTGTAAAAGTGAGTGCAAAAATAAGTGGACACCAAGCCACAAGAAACAAGTGGACACCAAGCCACAGAAGTGTTGTGAATAAGTGACGTGGACACCAAGCCACGCGGACCAGTGTTTGTGAGAGGGAAAAGAGGCCCCCCAGTAATCCCTTAAAGAAGGACAAAAAGGAGTCCAGTTGGACAGCCGCCCTCACCAGCGTTTAGCAGTTGCCGGAAAATATAAATTCGTTATGAGAATAATCTTAATCTTGTAAGTCGATTTTGAGATTGTACTGATTTTTTGTTTGATAAGAACTTAGACTCACATTTTTTTTACATTTTATAACTACTCTTTATTCTGTACTACTATTGTTAAGCCCCTGTAATAAATTCACTATACTATTTAAGCCCACAATTCAAATTTGACCCATAACTTACTGTAATTATTGTTTAATCGTTTGTGAAATTTTACCATTGCTTCAATAATGTCTAATCCAAATAATTTGATCAGACCCGCGCGGTTAGATGTACCAGTCCAAAATGCTGCACCCCAAGTCCCTAATCCCCCTGACGATAACCTTATCCAACTTATTTCAAGACTAGTGACAGAGACATTACAGATACAAGGACGTCAGATATTTACCTCAATCATGAATCCCGCCTCCGATATTAATAACGATATTGACCAGCCAATCAATTTAACAGACAACCGAAATTTGGCCGATATGGACAAAATCCCGGACGTAGTTAAAAGCTTACGTGAATTTTCTGGCCAAGCCCAAGAATTTAATTCTTGGAAGAAGAGTGTCGAGAGGATACTCAAAATTTATGAGCATCTAAAAGGCACTGCCAAATACTATGGCATTCTCTCAGTTATTAGAAATAAGATTACTGGACACGCGGACATAGCATTAGAATCATATAATACCCCATTAAATTGGGAGAAAATATCCAAATGCTTGACGTTGCACTACGCCGACAAAAGGGATCTTGGTACTCTCGAATACCAGTTAACAACCTTAGTGCAAGGAAATAGTTCTATTCCGGAATTTTATCAAACAGTTTACCATCATTTGTCTTTAATTCTCAACAAGCTAGGATCAATGGAAATGAGTCAAGAATCCTTAAATAATATGACACAATGCTACAGGGATAAGGCACTTGACACGTTTGTCAGAGGCCTTAAAGGAGACCTACCCAGACTCTTAAGCATAAGAGAACCCGTGGATCTGCCTCAAGCGCTGCACCTGTGCCTAAAGTTGCAAAATGTCGATTTTAGAACACAACACGCTAACAATTCGCAGTCGACTAGTAGGAAAATCATCCAGCATATTCAACCACCAGTTCCTCCCAGAAAGTTTGCTCCAGCTAATCCTACACCAATTCCCGCTCCTAGGCGAGAATTTTATCCCCAACTTCTCCATAATCCTCAGCTTCCTCAGCCACCACAGTTTATTAGAACACAAGGTCAACCTCACATGTCACACCAGCAACAACGGTTACCACCAAATCAGCGCCCGCTCCCTCCAAAACCGATGGATATCGACTACTCTGTAAGAACAGCAAATGTCAACTACCAAAACAGACCCCAAAACATAGCCCCAAAACGTCAACAAATACAACAGGTTCATCAACCACAAAAGATGCAACGTATCTACCACACAGACGAAACTAATGTAGACATGAAAGAGCTGGAAGAGTACGAACAAACAGCAAACAAAAACTATGAAGACTACGAACGGCCAGTTGAAGACCACGGTGTTGACCAATACGAAGAGGAATACCTAGATCAACCACAAGAACTAGAAGACATCTATTTTTTAGATTAAAAAGCTCTTCCCTTCCATACTTTGAACATGTTGGGAAGAGCGGCCAGGTACTTAAATTTCTGATAGACACAGGATCAAGCAAAAACTACGTACAGCCGCGACATATCCGCAACCCTCTCCCTAATAAAAAAAACTTTTTTGCGAACTCAGTTGGGGGTAATATCAAAATCACTCACAACTGTTTTATTCAATTATTCGGCCCCAATACAGAAAAATTACAATTTTTCATCCTTCCCAGCCTTATTTCCTTCGACGGAATAATCGGTAACGACACGTTAAAATACCTGAACGCTGTCATTCATACCCAAGAAAATTATATGACAATCCACCCAAACCTAATCGTGCCCCTTAAACAACATTTCACAAACAATGTCAATAATATAAATATTCGGACCTCCCACTTGACTAAAGAAGAAGCCACTAACCTTACTAACATTATTAAAAAATTTCCTAATCTGTTTTCCGATCCGGACGAAAAATTAACTTACGCGACATCAGTAAAAGGAGAAATAAGAACCACATCTAGCGACCCCGTTTATTCCAAATCATATCCCTATCCAAGAGCACTCAAGGAAGAAGTCGAAAAGCAGATCAACAAATTATTAGAGGATAACATTATTAGGCCATCCAAATCACCGTATAATTCTCCGGTTTGGATAGTACCCAAGAAATTAGACGCCTCTGGGGAAAAGAAATTCCGGATGGTTATCGATTATCGGAAGTTAAATTCCGTTACCATCGCGGACAGGTACCCTATCCCCGAAATAAATGAAGTTCTCGCCAATCTTGGCAACAATAAACTTTTTACAATAATAGATTTAAAAAGTGGATTTCACCAAATAAAGCTCAAAGAGTCGGATATCGAAAAAACCGCGTTTTCTGTCAACAATGGAAAGTTTGAGTTTACTCGCCTTCCATTTGGCCTGAAAAATGCTCCGGCCATATTCCAAAGAGCTCTCGATGAAATCCTTAGAGAACACATTGGAAAACGATGTTATGTCTATATCGATGACATAGTCATCTTTGGTAAAGACGAAACAGAACATCTCGAAAATTTAAGAACTATATTTGAGACACTTGAGCACGCCAACATGAAAATCCAGTTGGATAAGTGTGAATTTTTACAAAGACAGGTCGAATTTTTAGGATTTGTTATCGGCACCAATGGAATTAAAACCAACCCTAAAAAGTTGAGGCCATTTCCGAATTACCACCTCCAAAAACTCTTAAATATTTACGATCATTTCTAGGTATGTCAGGCTATTATCGTCGTTTTATTAAAGATTACGCGAAAATAGCTAAACCCCTGACATCCCTTTTAAGAGGGGAAGACGGACGAGTGTCCAAACATATTTCAAAAAACAGATCCATCAACCTCGATGCAAAAGCTTTAGAATCCTTTCAAAAAATTAAACAATCCTTAGTTTCGCAAGAAGTAACCCTCACTTACCCCAACTTCGACAAAGACTTCGAACTCACAACAGACGCTTCAGACTTTGCGATTGGTGCTGTACTTTCTCAAGACGGCAAGCCAATAACATTTTTATGTAGGACATTGACAAAAACAGAGGAAATCTATGCCACTAACGAGAAGGAGATGCTCGCCATAATTTGGGCTCTCAACTCGCTTAGGAATTTCCTTTACGGATCGAAAAAGGTAAAAATCTACACAGACCATCAGCCATTAACATACGCGCTGAGTAACAAAAATACAAACCACAAGATGAAGCGTTGGAAGGCAATCCTGGAAGAATATAACTACGAGCTAACGTACAAGCCAGGGAAATCTAATGTAGTTGCCGATGCCTTATCACGACTTCCTCAGACACAGACACAAATTAACTCAATGACAATGTCACAACATAGTGACGAGAGCTCCTCACATAACTTAATCCCAACCGTAGAATCACCTATAAACACCTTCCGCAACCAACTCATTCTTGAAACCGGTAACGAAACTAGCCACCAGTTTGTAATTACATTTCCTACATACCACAGACACATCTTCATACAACCCAATTATACTGATACTGATATCATAAACATATTTAAGAAATATCTCAACCCTAGTACAATAAACGGACTACTTACAAGCGAAGAGATTATGGGACGAATACAAAATATCTACCCATTACACTTTTCTAACTACAAAATAAGGTTCACGCAAACAAAGGTAGAAGACGTAACAGATGAAGCCGAGCAGGAGAACAAAATTCTGAAGATCCATCGCAGAGCTCATCGAAGTCCAGAAGAAAACCGCAAACAATTGTTAGAAACTCTCTATTTTCCAAAAATGGCATCCAAAATCAAAAGATTAGTTAAAAATTGCCAAACATGTAAAGAAAACAAATACGACCGACATCCAAACAAACCTTTCATTGAACCAACCCCTATTCCAAATTATCCCGGCCACACAGTACACCTTGACATCTTCTCAACAGAAAAAATCCTCGTATTAACTGCTATATGTAAACTTACTAAATTTGCAAAAACTCGTATAATCCAATCAAGAGCAATAACCGATATTAGGCAACCTTTGAGAGAAATTCTATTCTCATTTTGTGTTCCAGAAAATGTTGTCATCGACAACGAAAAAGCACTAAATTCTGCGTCAATAACTTCCATGATGGAAGACGAATTGGGAATACGCATTTTCAAGACCCCACCATATAAAAGCGAGGTCAACGGACAGATCGAGCGGTTCCATTCCACTCTTTCTGAAATTATGCGATGTCTCAAAGCAGAACAAACGCCCCGCTCTTTTGACGAACTTCTCGAAAGAGCTACCAACGAGTATAACTTTACCATCCATTCCACCACTGGCAAAAAACCAGTCGAACTCTTTTTCGGTCGTTCACCCAGAATAACTCCTGAAGAACTTGAAGAGAGTCGCCAACAGAACATAGAACGGATAACAAAAAAACAACAAAAGGACATAGAATATCACAACAAGAAACGAAAACCAAACAAAACATACAATCCAGGAGACATTATTTTCGTCAAGCACAACAAAAGATTAGGCTCCAAATTGACATTCCGATACAAAAAAGAAATAGTCAAAGAAAACAAAAATACAGTAGTGAAAACAGAATCAGGAAGGACTGTTCACAAAAGCCACATTAGGAACTAACTAACACTTCTACTACTTTCTTTATTTCAGACTCGCACTCCATTCTGTGACAGGAGAAATCCAAATTTTAGATTTCTCTAGTTCACGATTCGTCTCCATACATACCGGACAAGCAAAACTACAGGACGGAAATTTAAAACTAATACATGAAATCGACCTTGACCAATACGAACGATTCATGACAGCAATTTTTCCAGCACTTGAGCTTAACTCAACTAGAAACGATCCCTTATTCCCTTACCTATCCCACGAACTCCAACAAATTCAAAATTTACTTTTAAATCTCAAGCCAAGGAAAATTAAAAGATCTCTAAACTTTATAGGGTCAGCATGGAAGTGGATTGCTGGCAATCCAGACCACGAAGATCTTATAACAATAAAACGTAAAATAAACAATCTGCTAGTGAACTCTAACGGTCAAATTATTATTAATAAATTACATAACGAACGAATCAATAATCTTACTAAAATCACAAATGAAATTGAAGCAATGCTAAAAGAAAATAAATATGTCAATAAAGAAATTGTATCCGAACTTCAATATAAATTCAAAATTGTAAAAGAAGAATTACAAAATATAAATTTAGCTATTCATTGGGCAAAAGCAGGAGTTGTCAACTCATTAATATTATCAAAAGAAGAAATAAGATTAGCTATTGATAAATTAAATAAAGAAAATTTTCCATTTCCCACTATAGAAGAAGCTCTAGATTTTGCAGATATCAAAATTATAACCAATTCCATTTCAATTCTATACATTGTCAATATCCCAATAACTGATCCTTATAATTATGAAAAATTATTAATAAAACCAGTCAAACGAAAAGGTATCACAATAGATATCAATTATAAAGAAATTGTAATGAACGATGAAAAAATGTACGGTTTAGTCAAAGAATGTAAGACAATAAATTATGTCTCAATTTGTAATAAAAAAAACACTATCAATCTTGTAAACTCGACATGCATTCCCAATTTATTAAACAGCAAAAAAGCAACATGCGATTTGATGAACAGTCAACACATCCCCACAATAGAGGAAATATCTCCCGGAATAATACTGCTAAATGACTTCAACGGAACTCTTCAGGTTGAATCTACACATCGCAACCTCACTGGCACCTTTCTAATCAAATTTGATAAAACCAACATTACAATCAACAACAAAGTATTTGTCGCACAAGAAGTATCCGCACATAAAATCCTCCCACCAATCCTACAACAAACTCTGAAGGAGAACAAATTCCACAAACTTCTATCTCTGGAGATGATGGGCGAATTACACATCAACAATACAAAACAAATCCAATTGCTGCAATTAGACCACGAATCTCAAACTCTTATCAGCTATGGGACAATCATATCAATTGGAATCATGCTCATTGTCCTAGCAGCCTACAAAATCTTCAATAAGGGAAAAAGCACAAAAGAAATCCTTCAACAGCCAGAGATGAAAACTGCAGAAATTCCGTTACACCTGAAAGTCACACCAAACTCAGATGACCCCATCATTCCCCGAACAAAGTTCTACGACCTTCCATACTTTTAAGCGATTGAGGACCATCGCATTTAGAGGGGGAAGAGTTAACAACAAATAAATTAAAACAAACTCGTCGATCACCGGATGTTCCCACAACCTGAATTCTCCCAGACAGAATTCTAGGAAACAGGTGCAATAGAACACCTCAGCAAAATATTCCCAGTGCACCTTCCCAGTGCACCGTCACAGAACCGCATATTGCTGATTAAACAAAACGCGCGTATAAATGCATGTCGAGTAATCGACAGTTTTTTAGTCTTAGTTCAAACCAATAAAGGGTCAGGCAATCTGCCTGAAATTATATTTTTTTAAAAAAGCAAACTTATTATTCTTTAACTTGTACAACAAATGGGAAATGGAGATTGAATCTGAAGGAAAAGAAAAGAAGAAATTCCGAAAGAGCACTTTCACACGTTTCAATTCTTTAAATGCAAGGGCGTCCATAAATCCTGGGAGTACATTACTCTTAGGAATTCGAGTGTATTCTCACTCATTCTTTCGCTTTTATCATACTTTCTTCGATCTGCTTTATACTGGCGTTCTATGCTTTGGAAGGAATGGACGATGTAGGCGTTGTGGCCCAACTAAGTCAATATTCATATTTTGTGTAAATGCTGTACAGACCTTGTACAAAAAGCGACAAAAAAAATTACAATAACGCATTACAATAGTTCATATTTCAATAAAAACACCAACAAAAACAACGAAATAAAATGTGCATAGTATTTTGCAAAATGGGACACAATAAAAGTGGAAAAAAGACAGAGGCTAGCTCGTGAAACAATGAGAAATATTTTAAAATTAAAATTTTGTATTTTTTATTTAAATTTGTTAATAGTTGTCCGATGGGAAAGAAGCCGAATAGTGCCATTGCACTTGTGCATCACACATTTAAAGATAATGATAATTGTCTCGAAGAACTCCAAACCAAATCCAAACTCCGAACCAAATTTGACCACCTCCCACTACACAAAGAAGTTATTCTCCAAACGTTATGAACAGTGCATTGTGAACCATTCCCTTCAATAAAATGGAGACAATTAAGAAGCCGAACATACTCCATAGACCAGCTGTTCTCAAAATAATTAAGTCGTGGAACCCTAGAAGTCCAAGGCCATGGTAAAAACAACACAATCTTCAATTTTCTTTTTTTACATATATAAAAATTAGTTTGATATATGTTTGTCCTTTTATATCTCGAGTTTGACAACCATAAATTGTATGATTCTTTTTTGATGGAAAGGTAGTCTTTTGTAGGAGGTTTGTATTTAAAGAAAAAAAACAATACCATTGACAAAATCTTTGAATTCGGAATTGAATTAAACTAGATAAAAAGCCACAAGAAAATATAAAAAGTGCCAAAAAGTTTTATGTAAAAAAAATTCTGACGTGGTTGGTTGGTTTCAAAAAAGGGTCAAATTGAGACTAAAAGTAGCATAGCGGCAACCCTGGCTATACGTACTTTTCACTCATAATCGCCTTATTATGTTCCGTCACCGGAATCAACGTCAATCATGATTGCCTGGGCCACTCCTGAATACTATACAATTACAAATTATTCTACCCCCGAAGTGGATTCATTACTGTAAATTGAGAAGAAATTGACCTCACTCAGATCCAGATCAACTATGACAATTCCAAGAGGACAGAAGGCCGAAAGTTTTACCCAGAGCGGATTTAAAAACACTAATGCAAGTCTTAATGTAAACGTTTCCCCCAAAATGGTAAACCTTTTAACTTGATTTTTTCATATTTTTGCTTCGTTGATTCCCTCAGTGCAAGCACTCCTTGTACTTTTCATCTACTGCCATTCTCTTTCTGTACTAGTTCATAAATACACTTCCCATTGGTTTGTATGTGTACACACAAAGTGTACTTACCGATTTCAATGAGAGATGTTACGTACTTAAAGAAAGAACTGTGAGCAAATTAAATGAAATGAAAAACAAGTAGCATTGTAACTTTTGGAACTTTTAATATTCACCTACTGTTATTTTAAAATGGCAGTTCATGACTTTAAATGTCAAAACAAGTCCATTATCCATAACTTCTGAATTATACTCTGAATGTGAATGAAATGAAGTAGTAACTTCAGGAGTTTGTACACACATTCCTTACAAATTCCACAGCAACGTACACATGGGCATCTGCATTATCCAAACAAAAGTTGATATTCTTTCTAAGACACCGCTTTAATATGTTCAATGCCCTGGTACATGCACCTTAATTTAATAAACGCATGAATCCTGCTCTTGTTGCATAAAGGTTTCGCTTCAATTTTGTATCTGTACCAATTCTGGTAGGATTTTCAATTTATTTGAAATCCATTTAGTGGATAAAGAGATTACTTCGAGATAAATGTTCGATGCGTTTTAAGAAAATGAAATCATCAAATGTTGTATACGATGAGTTATCAGAAAACATGTACTACTATAGAAATTGAAGCACAATGTCGGAGGGACCATTTCCAATATGTATGTCTCTCAAATATAATAAGTGAATTAGTCATACCTGCATATACCATATCATATATAGCACTGTACTTCCTTTGGATGACATGATTGTAAGATGGGACGTCATCCTTGGATAAAAAATAAGAAAAGGATGCAGTCTTTTTTAAAGTGACGACTGCTGTTTTTGTATCTTTTCTGAATGTTAGGGTCTTAAAAGATGACTTTCATAAGGATTCCAGTGGATTCCCTTAATAACAACAAGAAAATTCATATCATAGCTATATTCACGTTAGTTCGATCAAATATATATATATATATATATATCCAGCAGCGAAAAATTAGACTCAAAGTTATTCACTAGACTATGAATTTCTCGTCTATTGGGATAAGAATTACGACCAGACATCGACGTTACCTCTTTTAAGTCCGACTCCGTAATTTTTATTAATTTCTAATAATTTGCCACGAAAGTTGTGTTTTTACTTATTGTTTTGCGATAGACAGTTTGGTCCCAGGCACCGCAGTCAAGCAACCTTCTGCGGATGTCAAGAAAATAGTGGATGACAAGATCATAAAGAAAGCAAAAAAGGTTGGAACTCTCTAACCAGCTAAAATTCAATTCAGATTCTAGGGCCCAAGATGAATAGTGCAAGATGTGGCCATAATCATCTGAAGGTTCGTGAAATGAAAATGGAAATAAGTAAGGCAACGAGTTTATGTGCAGAGCCTCCGGTGATCTGGAAGAAAAGATAACACTCCTTACTATCTTTGGACTAACAAATATCCTTCTAAAATCTCTTTTCAGGTTCTTAGGGTTGATGTTGTTGATGGTTGATGGCTAAACAATATAACAACAATAACATGACAAGCACGAAGCAGGGGTTAAGAGGTTATATTCCCCCATGGACATCACAATGGGTCCACCATGGGACATGAGTGAGACCTAGCTTACCACCGTCATCCACAGCATCCACGCACTTAACCAAACCCAACCTAGCTGAAATATCAATCGAAGAACGCAATGAAAAAAGAGGCAGACGCGATTTACAAAATCTCGATGACGTAGTGGAATCTCAGGTCAGTATTAATTTTAATTACACGATGTAGGCGGCCAATCGACGTGTTCCCCATATATCACGTTGATCGAATTTAGTTTTGAAAAAGTGGATTTTTGCACCCGATATATGGCTGTGGCACAGTCTTCTTGAAGGACACTTTAGGTGTGTATTTTTGCAAGCGTATATACGCTTAAATTATAGGTGTACAAAAAACGATCATCGGCCCTTAATCATTCGTCATAAGATCTTGACAGCTCTGACGACATTAATGACATTTGTGGTGATTGTGATAGTGGACACAATCTTCGATTTGCGATTGTGTAGCGTGACCATCACTATAAATACAAAAACACTTTATTATCATCAATTTAAAAACAATTTCCATTGAATGAAAAGAATCGATTACGAAACATACATGCAATGTATAGCCCAGACCAGCTCGGTATACCAAATGTTGCATACTTTTGGATGCAATATTATTTCAAAACTGTTAAATACATCAACCACCCCCTACAAATGTTAAAAAATACATGAAAAAATGCTTTTAGCCATAATATTGTAAATATGTACACCAACTTAATGAATTAATGAATAAATCAGGGATGTATTACTGACGACACACAGAAAATAATGATTGGAAGCATTGTTTTTATCGGCGGTTACTTTACAAGCGCCGATAAATATCCCGGGTAACTTAAACGGATATAGGATTTTTTGTTAGTGTATTTTACATGCAAATTGAAATATAAGCTTGCAAAAAAACACATCTATTATTAATTTCTAATACATGTAAATTGATCAACAAAATAATATTTACGCAAACAGTCACCTCTTTTAAATAACGTTGAAATTTTTAGAGGTAGACAAATTTAAACAAATGGTTGTCATTTAGTAGACTGTTCTTATATCGACTTTTGTAAGACAAGAACTGGTTGACGATTGGAATGGTAAGATCTCCCTCCCAACCACTAATACCCAAAAGTTCGGCAAAATGCTTGCTTACAACTGAGATAAATAATTTTAGTCTTACTGTAAACAGCCAACTTGTGTTCACGAAACCAGGTTCTGAAAAAAGGAATGTCGTGGTATATGTCAGCAGATAAAAAAAAATAACTACCTGAATCATCACAGCATCAGCACAAGCTGATACTTTTCCTCTGAAACTTTGGCTAGATTAAAAAAACATTGGCCTCAAAACTGATCCTTGAGGGACTTCAATGGTTATCGTTGCTGAAATGCTGTAAACTACTTCTTTTTGGATCGTTGGTTCCTATCCTTTTGACTGACTCATACCTATCGCAAACAAAACCACGAAATCCACACGGAATATAGTTTGCTGAGAAGTATCTGAACCATGCCAAAATCCTTAAAAATGTCCCTAAAAAGATCACGTCAGCATTTTTTGCTACGACTTTATCTGTACAAAAACAGAATTTCAATAAAGCATCCTCAGTTGAAAGACCACGTCTGTAAGCAAACTGAGCTGAATTATGGTTTTACTTGCATGTTGAGTGCAATACCTTTGTGTAAATAGTTAGTGCTAACACCACGTCCGCATGAATTTGAATTATTTAGCGAGCTAATGATTTTGTAGAATAATAACATTGCAATATGTCTCTGTGGTGACTGATTCAACTGAGAAAGCTGATGCTGATTGAATAGGCTGTTTGGCTCAGTGACGTACGGAATTTCTAAAAATATCTAATTCAATTTGCATATTCACCAAAGAAATTAGCGGATGAAATGTTTTCTTTTTAAAAGTTTCCAAGAACTTAAAATGTATGAATTTTATTAGCGATTATTATGTTGTTAATGAGCAAAGTAACAAAAAATTAACAAGTGGATGGAAACATGGCAATGTTTCAAAACGTAGATTGTCTTATTGTCCACATTTGTTTGACAATGCATCTTCCGCCATCATAATTTCAACCTTATCATACTGGTGTGAGAACGATAAGTGTATACTGCAGCCAATTTCTTCGTTTATTTTGCATTAATCAATCATATCTGGTCCGCCCATTCCAAGAACGATAAACGAATCCATTGAACTCGTGATAGGCATGCAGCCCCATGGGGCTTTTCTAAATCTCTTACCCGTGGCCTCAAAGGAAGTGTTTTCAAACAGTTTAAAATCTCAGTGTTTTCTCACGTGCCGGCAGTTGAGTTGTGTGCTGCTTTTGTTTAGATGTTTATTCGTCGATGGTTTTGATAATGATGTGTATACATTATTTCCTAAAGAGCCCATGCCTGTGAAAACGATTTCCGTATGTTTTTCTGGATTTGTTTCACACTGTGACTTACTTAATAGTGGGAATATAATGAGCTTGGGACCAGTCGGAATGGAATATTGTAAGTTGCTCAACGCCTTCTGGTTCAGAGAGTCCACCTATTGCATTTGTAATTCAAGAATGGAATGAGTGGGGACCAGGATGACATTTATGCTTCTCTTATTTTGCTCTGGTTTGAAAGGAACCAACAAAAGGAAAATCACAATCATTGTGGATGTGGCATCGTCACTGTCAAAATGTTCAGTAGTCAAACTTGATTCCATTCGGGCACAGAAAGCATTACCTATGAATGCGCACCACACAATCACTCTCCACGAGTGTAGTACGGTTAATGGATGGATATTTGATTTGGTTTTGGTGTGCACATAGGTGATTGTTGTGGGCTTGGGTTTTGTATGTTAAATTCAGTCCAAAACTGCAAAAAAAGAAAGAGTTGTACAGGGGCTGGCGTTAAGACGCGAAACGGTGAAGGGGAGATCTAAGCAGCAGCAAGTGCCACACGTGGTAGATCGCGAGGGCTTATTTATTGACATTCCATGTGAATGTGCTTTAAAGGTAAAAAGACATCATGCTCAGCATGTTAATGAAAATCAGTCAATGTCCGTTGGAAATGTTGTGCCTCTTATGGAGAGCGGAAGGGTGGAAGTCGGTCGAAGGCGCTTCGAAGTCGGTGTTTCAATAAACGATGTCGCAGTCTTTTCAGTGGCAAACTGATTCAGTTTCTGTGAACTTTACTGTATAGCAGACGCAGACACTGTCGTCCAAGTCTTACGAACCGCGAACTCTATGAGTTGTACAAGGGTGGGAACAGTCGGGAGGCAAAGACATATTGACTAAACTGGTTCGGCCACATCGAGCGAAGGGAACTACATGGCTCAGGCCCAGCTCCAAATGAGGGGTAAAGTTCCTAAAAATACACACCTCTGATTTTTTTTTTAAGCTTAAGTCCACAGCCTTTCTTAGTTCAATGGATTTTTATGAAAAGAAATATTTCAAATAAATAACTCCAATAACCGACATTTACTCTAATGTCGGTAAACGAACCGAAAGGTTTTTTGTATCTGTGAATTCTCATGAAAAATGAAAAATGTTCTTATTTATATTATTTATTATATATTGTACTATATATAAAAATATCTTTATTATAACTATATGGAATTAGGTCTACTATCCGTAACATAAAATTTAACTATACTACTTGAAACTAACGGACAAGCGGAATTAGAAGAGAATTTTAAGCGCCG
This sequence comes from Eristalis intricaria, assembly GCA_964034865.1. Classification (NCBI taxonomy): domain Eukaryota; kingdom Metazoa; phylum Arthropoda; class Insecta; order Diptera; family Syrphidae; genus Eristalis; species Eristalis intricaria. The sequence goes on from OZ035873.1 coordinate 163,087,702, forward strand.
TGTTGGTGTCATGATTACGGCTTCTTCTTCGATAAGTGGAAATAAAAGATAAGATAAGGGGTTAGAGAAGCGGGACCTCCTTAATCGAGCTGATCCGTTGGTCGATACAGCGACTTATGAACGTTTTCGACATCAGAGATGAAGAGAATTACAGTTTCCGGGCAGCTTATTACAGAAAAGGTTACATTTTCCATTGGAAACTAACCATCTGATATTCTCAAGGCTTCTTGGGAAGATTGAAAAAACTGGCATGGATTTCATACACGTGTTTTTCTCCTTCTCTTATATAAATAAATCATATGGTTCGAAGACGTCAGATTGAAAGCCCACATCATGTAAACAGACATTCTTTCTTTCTGTTTTCCAGCGATCCTGAATCGATTTTAATAGTTTATTTTTTTCAAACTAAGAACGATTGAGGTGTTGTTGTTAACATTCTTATCCGATTTTGCCCGAGTAATATTTAATTGAATAGGTGGTGGTGTGCATTTAACTGAGTGACATAGCTTCGAAAACAAGTCGGTTAGATTTTCATTTTTCATTTGCGGAATGCCACGGATGGTTGCACCGGTAGAAGTTTTTTCTCGTTCTAGGTGATCAATTCGTTCAATGAGTTTTGATTCAGATGTAGTTTCAATCTGTTCAAGCAGAGGGTCCCTATGTGTGTATTGTTCGACTTGTTCACTGACCTCTGCTAGACGCTGGATGAACTATGACTCAATTTTATCGAGCTTCAGTGCCAGTTTATTGTGTTCCTCCATGATCAGATTCTTTGTGGGTCGATACCCGAATTTACCACCTTTGATAATTCATGGTTTCACCTCTTTCGGGTCAATGACAATGCTCAAAGAGTGTTCCTGTCTAGAAAAAACTTTTCAACTTCGCCGTTCGGAGTCGGCATTAAACTGTAGACCCCTTCCACGCATGAGAGAATAATACCACGCACAACACGAGTGGTTGCTGAGAAGCTAGGCCCTGACCCTCTACGGGCAAATTCTTTAGCTTTTGATTTCGTCTGCTCACCATTGCTTCCAACGCTTTCAGGGGGTTATCATCGCCTGCTGAGGTTTTCATTGGTTTGTTTTGTTGTTGACTTTTAGAGTGGGTCTCACGAATGAACTGTCGTTCTTTTTCCCTCATAAGTGACATGGTGGTGGCAGCAGATGAGATTACTACTTGAGTAAGCTGTTTGTAGAGGATTCATTTCTCACCTTACTTTCTTCTGTCACATCTACTAAATTCATTCTAGGGACCTATTTCACAGATCATACATCACATACATTTCATACAGCATAGAAAACTGTCATACATCATACACATCATACAATTTTCTGTTTCAGAGACTCCACTGGAAGTATTGTATCATATGTTCTTTGTTATAAGATGTGTATTATTTTGACGTTTAATTTTGAAGAAGAATTTTATTGAAAACTAAATAGTGTCGTGAATTAAACCCAGACATCATACAAGTGGATTACAAACAAACAAAAAACCAAATAATGGAGTTCCTCAATAATGAAGAAAAACACGATTTTGAAATTATAGAGATTAATCAGTTACAAGACAATTTTTTCCGACAATTTTTCTGACCAACTAGCATTCCTTTTTCCTACATGTCTGATTTAAAAAGAAAAGATGAATGCTTATTTTTGTGTATTTTCTCATTTGAAAACTCATTTTTGTAGTGACTACAGCAGTTTTAAGTGCTGTATGAAATGAATGTTCAAATTTGAAAAAAACTTCTGTATGATGTGTATGATAGTTTTCTGTGAATCAGAATCATACAACGTTCCCATATTTCCAGTGTAAGCTTAAGGTTATACATATTGTATTACAGCGGCTCATACAACAAATCTGAGAAACAGAAATCAAACAGCAGAATTGTCAGAATCATACAATGTATGAAATGTATGTTCTGTGAAATAGGCCCCAGTTCGTTCTGGAGGATCTTATATTTAGAGATAAACAAGAAAATTCATTTCTGTTTTTTTATATATGCAGCTGAATGCACCATCTTGCACTTTGAGGTTCTTAAAATTTGTATTTTCTATTTCGTTTGTGTTGTTTTTCATTTTTGGTGTGTTAATTTTGCGCACCAGTGTGCTTACGATATTATAGGAATTTATTATACATTAATCCCGAGTTAGTTTCGTTTGCTAAAACTTATGTTTTTAGACGCATTTAACCGAGGAACGCAATTGCAAGAACCCCGCTTAATTGCTGAAGAATTGTTTGAAGAAACTATAGCTTCAGACAATCTTATTTGGTTTAACTAAACTGCAATAGCTCCGTCCACTTGGGGAGAAGCTTCACTCCTGAATCGTTTGCTTGTCAGATTACAAGTCTTCGATTTTTATCTTGATTCTGTATAATACGATTCAGCGTCGACCTGCAGCATCCATATTTGGCACACAATCCACTTTTGTCGTTTTCCGTAGCTTCAGCAACCTTTGCCTTAAAGAAAGTGAGATTCTTTGTTTTGTTCATGGTTGCCTGTAAAATATCGAAATGGACATCAGGAAATGGATTCAAGAATAATTATTAATCTAATAAATGCATATGACATATGTACATTCTTAATTATTCATCCAAACATGTTATTATTCAGGTCAATCCGCAACAATCGCAAAACTTTTTTATTCAAATTTAACAATTGCCTTAGTAACTCTTCTGGATTTTTTTTAAGCCGTAAGCACATGTCAATTTGTCAATTTTTATTGCGTGTGTTCAATTATCCAGGAGATTTTGTATGCAGTTTTATGAAAAACTTAATCTTATTCAATGCAATTAACTGGGTAGTGCAGTTAAAAGGGTACGCATTTAAACGGGAAAAGTTATGTACATTTCTTATGGAAATGCTTTTTATTTGTTTAGTTTTCCGATTAGTTAAACGGGGAACGCAATTAAGCGAGCGCCAATTATCCGAAGATTACTGTAGCAGAAATATATGATTATGGCATTTTGTCAATATCGTTGATCGTTTGGATCTCTATAGTGCGGCCTCCTTCTGATCTTTTTGCTAAGACCTTGTAATTCTTGAACCAAACAAATTTCCAATTAGTTGATTTAGCTTTTGTTTTTGTGACCCAAATTAGCTTTTTGAAGGATGGTGTTAATTGTTCGTTAATGTATACATTTTGATTCGTGTATGCCGGATTGCATGCTTTTCGTGAAGCAGAACATATCTCCCACATTTTAGGGTTCACTTTTGTTTCGTTCGTTCTTGGAATGTAACTTTAGCTTGCTTCCTAGTAAAGCTGACCACAATGTTTCTTATTAGTCTGTTATTTCTATCCGGATAGGAATAAAGTTCTTCGACATCGGTCTCAGTAATCTCCGTGTTTAATGTTTTGCCTATTGATTTTGATAAGTCGGTGGCATTTTCGGTGCTTGACATTGGAACATTCCTTATTTCAACATTCTTGTCAATTTATTTTTGTTCTAGACTATTGACCTGAGTTTGCAAACCATCTATTTGGACGTCTTTAATTTCTATGTATGTGTTTTTTGTATTCATCAATTTCTTTCATAAATGTTTGAAGCATTAAGAGTAGTTTCTTCATATTTACTTGTTAAACTGATTTTGTATATTCTTTTAGTTTCGTGCAGTTCTCTTTCTACATCACTTGTGCCTTTCTGTACATCGTTGGTGACAGTTGCTTTTGGAGATTCTGTTGGCCGTGATCTCTTGACACTTTGGGTTTCCTCTTCTGATGGTAATTTATCTTTCATTCTACATGATAAACATTTCCATTTGAAATCCACAAGGGAAAAATAATATCCTGACTATAAAGTTGCCAGGCTTTTTGTAGAAAAATCTATTAATTTCGATTTTGCGTGAGCTTATGCCCAGCTATTCCGCTTAATCGAGTTTCAACTGTACATGTTTTTGCGAAATTGTTAACTTTACGTCATTTTAACTTTGTATCTCAATTGAAAGTTACAAAATCTAAGCATTACGGCCTAGAAGATATTTAAATCTTTTCTTTAAAGATTTTCAATTTTAAAATGTCCTTTTCTTTTCTAATTGTTTGCGTTAAGAACCGCTTTGTGATAGATATATGCATATGCATCCATAGAAAAAATTTCAAGCAAATCAAAGGTGAGAAACTTTAGGAACTTCAGCCAAAATAAGTAATCCTTGACAAGATTAGCTTTGTCAAGATATGCTTCGAGTAATTTGTTTCTTATGTTTGTACCTGAGAGAGAGAATGTCATTAACGCAGATAGGACCCCCACATATCATCGAAGATACCACGTGCCCTTTCGTCTGCTTTTGAGATTGTTCATGCCTTTGCGGCATGAGTCTGGGAGGGCAAAAGTCTTAAATAAAGTCACGTTGATTCTTCTAGAGGGGACCTTACTAGTCAATTACCTCTTAAGCCAGAAGAAACAGCGGTTGACAAGAGTTATTCTCTTTTATCCTGGTGCTGATTTTGCTTGTACTTTCTACTGCCGAGTCGAGGCAAACGAAGTACATGACTAACTCGAAAATAAAATATTAAACATGAGCACAAATCCCAACACGTTAATGTAAGTGAGCCGCGGCCAATTGACCGTCAGGGCACCCAATCACCTGTGACGTTTCTTCTTTCTTTTTCACCGTAAGACCTATTTTAGCCGCTTCCTTTTGTCAATGCCAGTGACCGCCTCATTCAATCACATGAATGTCATCCACGTTTGCTGTCAATTGTAAATTGTCTTGAAAAATCATTTCTCCAGCGTCTAGTGAAGCGTACGTATTTATGCATGGCCTCCATGAGTTCGTTCAATAGAGCAAGATGGAGCAGTGAGTGTTCTCACTCGTCATTCGTCACAGTTGGGTAGGGAGATATAAGGTCAGGTTCGATCCCAAGAAGCACTATGTGCATTTTTAATGAAATATCTATAAATCCAACAGGAGGCAATCATGAAAGACATTAATTCCTTAATATCCTTCAGAACAGATATCTCTTCAAGAGAGTTGAAGAAGGGTCGAGCAAGTGCTCGCTGCCGGGCAAGTGTGAGACTTCCCCTTCCAGAAAACCACAATCTAACGATATCATGACAAGTTTGCCGTTGAATGAGATCGTTTGTTTTTGATCGGTTGTGCTGAGTCCACATTTTCGATGTGCTTCGAAGTTGTCAGTCTGGCTATTTCACTATGCACGGGATCATATGCCGCCTTGAAATCGCCAACAGATTGAAGCTTTCGATTTACTCTTTTCGGATCTGTTCGATGGTCTGCTGCAGTGTGTAGATTTTGTTTATTGTGGACTTCCCAGGTCGGATGCTACACTGGTATAAAGATATCAAGCTGTCCATAAATGCTTTCAGGCGATTACACAAAACCGCAGAGCAAAAACTGTACGCGATGTCAAGGATACATATCTCCCCATAGTATAGCATATTGTGGTTCGAGCGAACGAGCGAACACCCATATTTTTCCTCCAAATTAAATATCTTACTTTAACATGTAAAGGCATTGATAAGTTGAATATAGAATACCTTGATCAAATTGAGAGATTTATCTGTGTATAATCTTTTGACTGGTTTAAAATCATTTGACTTGTAAAACCGTCTTGTAAACGTTTTCCAGCAACGTACATTTGTTGGCCGACCCTGACACAGAGTCATAACTTAGACGAAGGAGTTTATAGAGGTTTCATAGAGGAGGAGTTAATTATGCAAAAACAACAATGAGCAAGTGAACAGGATCACGTGTATTTCCATAAATCCATGTGTATGATGCAACTTCAAGATTTCATTGCCAAAATGTGTACAATTAGTCAAAATACATCAACTCCAGAAGCGGCGTGTCAAAATTGACAGTACCGTGTCAATCAGCACGGCACTTCATACTCATCATTCTTGGATTACGAAATACTTAAAATACAGTTCAAGCATCCAATCACCGCTAAAAGTATGTTATACAATTTGTAAAAAATGCGAAAGAGATTTCAAGCAGCCATTCCTTCTTAAAGATTAATCACATTCAAATAAATTATAACTTTTATTTTTTTGCGAAAACATTGCGCATTGTTTACCACTACTCACCATTCATCTGTTATATATGTATGTGTACAAGTAAAATAACGCTAATTTTAAATTGTGTAGAAAAACGACACAATATTTTAAATGAAACGAACCACTTGTCAGTCGGAAAAGCACCGAAATCAGAGGACCTATGTACATTTTCTAAGCAAATCTTTCGAGAAGCCAAAGTTACGAAAATAAACTAACATAATTATTGCGGATCGCAGACACAATGCATTCTTTTATTTCTCTTTCAACTAAGTCTGTATGTTGTTTGTTTTAAATAAAAATAGACATAATAATTAGTTTTGTAAATGTCTTTCAAAACCGATTTCATCTGAGAGAATTTCTGCATTAGATGAGATTTTGGTCTCGTCATTTTGTAGAATTAATGAGCAATTCGCTGAGGAAAACAGTGACTTTACGGATCATTTTAATGAAGGAGCAGGAGGCAAAGTAATGAAATTCATTTGTCATACTTAATGTGCCAACAATTCAAATAATGAAGTGCCTATGCGTTAATCTCTGAAATACCAACTGACCGTGAGTGCCTTATTTTTGCAAGTAAATTCGGGCATTTTTTGTATGGCAAGTTGCATACATATATACTATATATAGGAACTTTTTAAGTTCAACGTCGATTTTATTTCAACGCCATTTTGGCGGTTTTGGTTTGGATAGCACCTATTCGTTGGGACTTGACAATCGTAGAATGTCAAAAGAACGAGTCAAAAGGAGGTGATATTTGAACTGTCAAAGTGCAAGTTTATATTTTTAAGTTCTCCTCGTTTCTTTAAATTTCAATTGAGAGCAATTTTTGCCTCGAGTGTATCTGATTGCTATCACTAAATTAATTCCTACAGATTCCTCTTAAGAACCACCCACAATGGAAGTTGGAAAACTTTCGACGAACGAGATAAATGTGATTCTCAACGACAGTCTTTCCGAGAAGCTTAAAGATCTTCAAGAGATAAGAGACGATCTCGTGACGCTTTCCAAGGAGATTGGCTCATTGAAAAAAATAAACGCACAGCTTAACCACAGATTAGCACTGATGAGCACAAGTCGATTGTACTACACCTCCCCTTAGACACAAAAACCAATGCAGTTGAATTAGCTGAACCGTATTGATCTGGCCTCTAAATATGGAGCCTTCAATGCGACTATTAATGCCTGCGTGTGTTATGGAGTCCAAGTTTTCGGATTTACAGTCCTCGAAGCCTTCGAAGTAGTCCACAGGCAATTTTTCAAGCGCTTGATCCGGCTTCCTAACTCAACCCCGAATTACGCTATTTAGGTCAAGTCAGATATTACTCCCATTTATGTACAAAATTTGATAACAAACGAAACTTTATAACAAGGGCTATGAAGAATAGCAATAGTGTCCTTCACAATCTGCTGACATCTTGCTGAAACTTCTGCATAGTATAATGAGGATGGCGCGACAGTCCGAGGCGGACCTGTCGCATTGTCAGTGACTCGAAAGAGGCGGATCCGTAAATTATCAAAGGTGGTAAATTCGGGTATCGAACCTGGCCCCCTCTGCGTTAGAGTCGACGCACTTACCCTGGTTGACGAAATGCTTTATATTTAAAACCCCACCAGAGCAACTTCGTCTACACCCAAAAATGTTTACAAACACTTACACCACTAGCTTGTTGATGCTAGCTATTTCAGAAAAGAATTCACATCCAAAGTTATAGCTACTATTATTAAAGCCAGAGTCGAAGTTTTGAACTTTAACCTTACACAGCACCGAGGCGATCTACCAAAAATATACAGTCTATGTAACAGAAGGGAAGACGAAGATATCTACCACTTTTTGCCGTTTGTCCTATTTTACAGGAAATCCGAAGATTACATTTCCAAGAAGTCAGATATCTTTGCAGCGTTTTTACGAAATTTTGAATGAAATTTTGAAAATGAGAAGGATGGCTAAGCCTGTATAACTACTGCAATCTTGCTTTTGCGTACCTTCTCAGTTATTCACCCAGTTACTGCATTATAACTTCCTTAATTTTATGTTTCAAATAATTAAAATTGTCATATTATTATACCGTACGGTCATGTATAGAATCTTTTATTTTATTTTATGTTTCAAATCATTAAGATTGTTATATGCTGCCACTTTGCTAGTTAGTTCGCCAATTGCGTCAAAGCTATTAATTTTATTTAAAATGTATTATTAAAAATTTGTTTTTGCTTTTATATTGTTTATTTTAATTTTTTTTTTCAATGTCTCTCCAGGTAGACTGCAGGTATTTGCCATTGTGGCATGCAATCGGCTTTGTAAACCCTTAAAATGAAGTAAAGAACTTATAATAATAATAATAATAACAGTAATACGTCAAAAGCTGACCATGTTAGTAGGGATTGCATGTTTGTATGGATTGATGATCCTTAAGCTTACATCATAATTTAATTGTATCTATAAAAAAGTGATGAATTAAAAACACGAATTTAATTGCAAATTTTTGTAAGTTGAAGGAATTTAATTAATTTATTAACCATTAATGAGTAGGAAAATGTTCAATAGTATTCCCCTTTTCTTTTTATGTGTGAAAAATGTTTATTTTTTTCCACCCTTAAGTTTATGTTGACATGCAAATTGCCGCAATGACGTCACGCAGTGGTTCAATATAACTGTCCAGCACACCTTGTTATCCTTACAGCTACACGAGTACACACTAAACAAGCATTTGGAATGCTCAAAAACAAATTTCGGAAATTGAAATCTTTGCAAGTGTTGAAACTACTAGATGCCAAGTATTTCGCTACATCCATGATACTGATATGCATAATCAGGAGATTGATAGCTACAATCACATTGGTACTCTACGTTAACATCTAGAAGAAGTAACTGTTCAAAACCCCTCTAGCCAGCGCAAAAGCACACCAAAAACGAGATGCTAAAATGACATCGTTCGGCAAAGTGACTACCCCAATAAAGCAAATGTACACAATTAAAGACTAAAGTGCCTTTTTTCTGTTCGTTTATTCAATGAAAAAAGCAACATGATTTTGTTTTTTGCTTTATTTCGAATATGCATTAAGCTAATGCGTTTGAGAATTATTTGATTTATCGTATAAGCATTTCCGAATATTATGCTTTGCATAATTTGCCCAAATTTTGCCTTTTCAAATAGGCCTGAACTCTAAGCCGTTGTGTTTTTGGACTAATGTTTACCTTCAGTACACAAAATGTACCAAACATGCCTAAAATTTGATCGCATAGTACACTATAGATGATAGTAGATATTGGACATGATGGCATATTTTGCGGGACAAGCAGGACATTAAATCATTTTGCCGGACAAAATTTTCCGGTGGGAAGCATGCGGGATAGAAGTAATTTTTCGGGAATGTCCCGCGTATGGCTGGACCTCTGGCATCTCTCTGGGGCACACAAGTGGAGAAGGACCTCAACCGACTTGGCGTGCGAGCTTAGATATACCTGACTAAATATCGTACTAACCGGAGAACCTTGTTGGTTGAACCCCAGGACCACCCCGCACTGTAGCGCCAACAGAAGAAGAAGAATAGGGAAACCACTATCTTGTATAAACATTCACGTTTATTTTGTTGTCATCCTAAACGGGTTTGGAATTATTTCGTAGAAGTACTTTTACAAGAATCCCTCCACTTCGTCCTCGCTACTCTGTCCCTGTGCTTAATCAGCCGTAGTGGTTTTACCAGACCGAAGACGAACAAAACAATGACTCACAGGAATAGGGCTGTAAAAATTACACATCGTCATCAAAACGAACGGGTAGTTTTCGTTACTTTTAATCTGAATACTCTGTACTTTAATATCGTTTCTTCAAAAATAATATTTTTATGTTAAAATTGATGTTTCTGATTGACAGGAACGTTGTATTCAGATAAATGAAGTATTTAGGTAAATATGAATGATATCTAAGATAAATTCACACAAAAATTAACCATACAAATAAGCATAGTTTTTTTAGTAAAACACCTTTCATTAAAAAGCACAAGAGAATTACTCTACTAAATCAACACAAACGTCCACAAGATATTCGCATTTTCAAAGATAGCGTACACCAAACAAATGTTAGAAACTGTTACTACACTACATCGATATCTACCGATACGAACAAATAATTCTAACTGTATACCATCCCAAATATACCAATTAACCGAGGATACTAGAGACAGCGAAAGGATCAAATTCCACACAACAAATTCTAAAAACATCTTCGCATCAAATGGAATGGGTATACCCACAAATTATATAGATGCGTTATGTGGGACAAGCACATAACAGTATAGAGACCATGCATGCTAGAAGAGAAGAGAAGAGGAGAAAGTGAGCACACCGATGTCGATTGACGATAATACACGTAGGCATAAAAGGTAAGAGTAACGATATACATTGAAGAGTAACGTTTCGGTATATACTTTATTGAATACTCGTTACTCAGTAACGGGAAATCTCCGCCAGTTGATTGCCAATTGGGGTTTGCTTTAGTGTGAAAACTATGTACTATGAAAAGAGTGAAGAGCCCGATGACGACCAGATTATTGAAGAAAAGAAGAGAATTTGAACTATGATTCGGAGTACCTGGTTGGTCCTATCAATGGCTCAAACTTCTACATACAGGCTGGCCTATGCGGATAGCGCTGCTGTACTGTCTATCGGATCGTGTCTAGCAGATTTGTGTTCAATAGGGACGACTGATGTATCAGAAATTAGTTAACCCTCTCAAAACAGTGGCTGTTCATGACCAAACAAACTAAAAGGCGTCAACATCCATTTTGCCGATGAAGCCAAATATTTGGGTCTTATTCTAGACAGAAAGGGTGTTATTCTATCCAAGGCCCTGTACGTTTTCTGGCAGTCTAAGAGAATCCTCTGTAAGTCTAGCGATTTAGCATCAAAAACATCCGTCTGCATCTACACGTCTATGAAAAGGCCTTTCTCTAATATACATTAGTCAAATGGGTCAGTCAGATGGGTCAAGCGCGACAACATTAGACTACAGACCTCGTTGCGTCGGTTTTCCTAGCCCTATGCGACCCTTATGGCCACAAATGTGAAGAACAGGTAGAACGGGAAACGTGTAGCGACAGCCAGCTGTGATTAAACCTTTAACCACTTCTAAGATAGTTCAGCAATGCAAATCTTCTCTGAATTTGATCGGCAATAAAGATTCAATAAGACTTGTTTGGGTCGCGGGAAATAAAAACGACGGAAAACTGGCTAGGCATGGACCACAGAATAATCTCTAAGGGCATGAACGAATGCCTGTGTCCTTGGTTAGGACATCCATCGATGGTTGGCCCCCTCAAGATCGCAATCAACAGCACAGATTATCTGAGTGGCACACAACCGACGGGTTGACTTGAAAGGATAAACTGGTCATCACCAATTTTTACATGATGACTCATTCAAGTAGTATTTAAACGTAACATTGATCGTGTGAAGAGTGTTATACGTACATCCAGTCCCTAAGGTGACGAAGCAGAGGGGTTCTACTTTACTTCATAATAATTAAACCTTGATCGTGTGTGGACTTTGAACGCAACGGAAGAATTTCAACCAAGTTATTAAGCGAAACAGAAGACAACTAGCAAGAGATCTCTTTAGCTGAAGAAGATGAATGGCCGATGTCCCCGTTGGATGAAGAAAAAGAAGATCACTTCATATACTCTAACCGTCGGCACAGCTGAAATTTATGGCTTTTGCGGCGGCAAGCTAATCAAGTTTTTATTAAAAAATAATCTTAACACATTTTTCTAAACGCTAATACAAATTTAGAAAACTTCTGAGAACACAAAACATTGTGTATAATAAGGTATGTTGTCAGAAGTTAACAATTTGTTTTACTGCTGCTCATTTTGGATGTTGTGTGTTCTAATTGCAACTTTAAAGACACTGCAAAGCAAACTAATTCGGAAAACTTTAGTGCAAATAAACTCTTGGATTTGATGATACTTCTCGCCGTGAAACGCGATCTAGATTAATGTTATTTCTGACGATGATGATAAAAGAAATATTTTTATTCCTTTCACTTCCCACCTAACACTAAAATTGTTTGTGAATATTTATTTTGCAAAATTGCCTTTATTTATCAAAATATTCATAACATGGTTTTTCCCCATCTCCCGCAAATGAACTAATTTCAACAAAACATGAATTTTGAACATTACCATGTAATTTTCAAATTAATTATCAAATTCCCTCGGGGTGAACCGCCCCATTGCAAGCTACTCAATAAAAATCAAAATATCCTCTGACTACAGGATCAAATACGGCGGTAGTTAATAACCACTCTAAGCCCATTCTACGCGGTTCATTGGAAATTACTTTGCGTGTAAATTCGCTGAAATAATTGCATATTTCAATTCGTTTACATTTTATTGTTGCTCTCCAAACAATTTCACTTTAAAAACAAAATCGAAGTGTAATTTCCGAATTACTTGTGTACATGTTTTATTTGCGCCAATTAAGTTTGTGTTAATGAGGATTTTTTTGTGTTTTATTTTGCTTGTTCTCTATATTCGCTATAAACGAACACGAATACATTTGTTTCCATTTTTTTTCTGTCACCAAAAAATAAAATAGATATAAACAAAATTTATGATGACATCAATTAAAAACGAATGAAACGAGAAAGCTTACCTGGTAGAATAAAGTGGCACATTTTATGAAAAACAAACGTTCATAAATATCATTTCAAATATGATAGCTGAGTCAACGGAAGGGGCTCAAATTTCAAATTTCAAAAATGACACGAAAAAGAAAATACCTCGGAAAGAGAAAATCGAAAAGTGTAACACGGTCGAACACAAAAAGAGAAGAAATTGACTTATTGAATGAGAAGTTCTTAAATATCAGCGCCCTTGTGTGAGTATATTTTTGAAATGTTCTTCTTTGTTTTGTTTTAGAAGGAATGCGAAAGAGTTCTCCATGATTTCTTGAAAAAAAAAATAAATGAAATGCCCACTGTCTACACGCAAAAATAGAATAATGCGTGGGTACAAACTAATTTATTACAATGTTAGAAAGCAAACGGAAAAAACATTAAATTGAATTTGAAGAACAAAACAAAAAGAACAAAAAACGCTGTTTTGTGGATAAGAAAAGAAAAGCCGAACAATTAAATTAATGCCGTCAGTTGGTGATAATTTTTGTTGTATCCATCAATCCGAATGACTCATAAATAAAGTTGTAATTGCGAACATTCACATACATAATTTCTACAATACACACACAAGAACGAGAATAGAATGTTAATGGGCGGGGAAGGGGTGGGATGGAAAATTAGGAGCCGTTTGACAGCAAGGGAATCTTCGTAAATTAAATTTTTGAAAGTTGAAACTTTTTAGAATAAATTTTGAAGGCACTGTGTTTCGCTGAGAATGGGTGGAGGGGGCCTATTTCGAAGGATAGAGGTCATGGCTTCGTGAACGTCCTTCTAGACGTGCCACTTGCCTTTTTGATTTTTAATGCTTTTCAAATAAGAAAACTAAACGAAGCATTTTAAGTCCATTCAATCGTCTATCTACTCATGCCGTTGCGTCGTCGTCCGTCCGGCGAACGAGTATCGAACGACTATACACAGTGGTTCTCTGTGAGATTTCGTTATGATTTCGGAAGAGTCCAACATTTTTCCACTCGAATGACTTTCACAAGTGAACGACTTTAATGGGGATATTTACTAGGGTATGCTTCAGCCTTTAGTTTTATATGTGTGTACTGTGTGTTCGGAGCGCCCGATGGAGTGGGATATGATATTTCATTTCAAGGATTGGTGGGCGAGGATATAATAAATAAATGGTTTACAGAGGCTTCTTGATAATTTGCACTATAACGATACGGTTTGTGTGAGATATACCATTCCATATTGATTTTCCGTGTGCGATCTCATCCCTTCATTGAAGATGGAAGAAGATACAAGTATCTCTATCATTACGGAGATTCAGTGGTGAATGGAATTTCTTCGCACGAAAAGTCGAATGGCTAAAGGAACTGAAGGAGCTGAAGGAGAACTGAAGGATGGTAGTAGCAAGCAAACAAATAAAACAATATATCCTTTATTGCATGCACGAATTCACCTCACTTGGCTAATGTAAATTCAGAAAAACATTTTGTTTTGCACATTTGGTTTTCAGGTAACGTCGTCGCTCAAGCTTCGTCACGTCTATTAAAAAGTTTTACCCCAGAACGTGCTCGATTTGTTTAGTTTGACTTGCCTGACTGACATTTTTTTTTGTTCTTCCTTCTATCTGACTCTTCGTCCTTCTTTTGGTTTTGCTTGTGTTCATTCTCCTTTCTCCTGCCTGCCCTTCACACAGTCTTAACATCAGGCGGTAGCTGAAAAGGTATTTTTATTATTCTGCTGCATAATAGATTTTATTGACTTTGTAATTTGTGCTCTAATTTTGAAAGTTACGTCTAAGGTAAGCATTAAATTGAAAATTTAGAAAGCATAAAATGTTAATGCCTTTCAATTGGTTTTTGGCGGGTGGTAGTGTAAATCCGCATGGAATTAGACGGGTGTTTAATGCGGATGATTTGTAAAATTTAATTTGTGAAGGTTTATGTAACTCTTAAGTTAAGTACACAATTTTTTTTTATATTTTATTGATCGAATATATGGCGCTATATTTGAAACACCTCACGTCAATCATGAGACATGTCTTGGTCGTGGCGCAAGGGCGAGCTTTCCTAACATAGTTTTCATAACAATTTCGTACTTATCAGCACTTAACCGTATTGCTATAGTATCCAACTTCAGATAGGCATCAATAGTTTTACCATATAAGTTGCATAGTTTACAATTTCCCTTGGACAGACACTTCCTTGAATGGACATCAATTATGCAAATAAATAATAAAAACTGTTCTCTTAGTCGGAAACCAAAGCTTGATTAAACATGTCAGGCTACAGCAACAAAACATATGGTGGTCAGAGAATTAACAGAAAGTGCTTTTATTTAAGTAATTGTGATAAAAACGGGTCGTCTGGGTACATAAGGAAATAAGCCTCATTCTGGAAGAATGTCTTGTGGAGTGACGAATCGGAATTGAATCGCGTCGGTTCTGATTAAAAAGCGTCAGGCGTCCACCGAAGCAATGGATGCTACACTATAAAAACGGTCAAACATGGTGACGTGCATTATGGTGTGGGCTGCATTCTCATGGAATGGTGTGAGTCCCACAATCTCACAGTTCAAAATTGACGCCTGAATGTATCAGCAGCAGTATAAACGAATATTAGAAGTTCATATGGAACCGTTTGGTTATGATAATTTGCCACTTGCGTGGACTTTTATGCACGATAACGATACCAAACACGCTTCTAGGCTAGTAAAAGGCAAGATAAATAGCTTTCCACGTCGACTGCAGTCAGTTTTACGACAAAAGGGATACTCAACAAAATATTAAATATTTTGCAATCTTATTCTTTAAAAAAATTTAGTTTTTTGAATGTGTGCTAATACATACAAATAATAAGACCTGAAATCTGAAGACCTGTTTTCTTAAATGAATGAAGTCTGTTGCTACAATTACTAATTATTTCATAGACAGTGATCTAAAGAATTATATTCATGTCTGACGAGATCAAACACACTTTTTTTTAGCACAAACAATAAAGACTGTCCATATGGACTGCAAAAAAAAAAACAGTTATTAGTAGTAGACGCCGAAAGGCAAATAGATAAGTAAGTTTAGATTATTTTAGAGCACATGCGAAGGGTCAGTAGCATGAAGTTAACATGAACTGTTTAGATATTAAGATAGATTTAATCTTTTCTGTCTAGTTTAAAGAATAATGAATTAAAAAATAAAAATTAATTTTAAAGTAAAATAAACTTTTACTATTTTTGTTTCGATTCAGGTGTACCGCAAGTATCCCTTATAGGTTCTATGTTATATAAGTTATATACTTCGGATCTTCTTAAGCTGCAAGACTAAGAAGTAGCTATTTGCGCCGACGACACTGCAATATTCTCATCGCATAAATTCATTCTAGATATAAAGAAGAATCTCAAACTTGCAATGATTATCCTTGGATTCCTTAAAAGGACGTGTTCAGAATGTACATATGCCCTTAAATCTGTCTATATGTCTATCGTTGTCCCATATGTTGAATACTGTTCTGTTTTATGGTGTCCGACGGGCAAAAATTCTGTGCAACGTCTCGAAAAAGTTCAAAAATCATTCACAAGATTTGTTATCAAAAAATAGAATGGAATCTTGACAACATGCCTCCATATCAAACGAGATGTGCCTTAGTTGGAAAACAGACGAAGTATTCAGTGCATTATGTTTATACATGACATTTTTTCGTATCGTGTCAATTGTCCTCAGTTACTCCAAAATGTAAGGTTCTCGGAAAGAATTCTCCGTACGCGAAATTTCTTAGTTCAACCAAAACACGTTCATAATTACGGCTTTAATGAGCCGCTAAGTAAATGTATCAGTAAATTCAATTCTGTATATTTAGAAATAGAATTGTGTGATAAAAAACAAAAATTTAAACTGACAAATTCTATAAATTCAATTTTCAAACAATTTGGTCTCTGTTATTTCATTTGTTATTCTATGTAAATATTATTTATATTATTATTATGTTTTATTTATTATATTATTCTTAAGTTCAATTTTATATTTTCTTAATCTATTTATAAAACAATTTGTTAATCAAAAACATCTATTGTACAATATAAAGATTATTACTATATTTACGAAATCTGTAAGAGTTAAACTCGGTACATGTATAATAATAAATAAATAAATAAATAAATAAATAAATTTGAATATATTATATTAATCGAAGATAAGGCTTAATGAGGAGCAAATACAAGCAATCTTTTATACACGAATGAACTGAATTGTGGTCAATCAGCAAAATTGCGTCAATAATTTAGATATATATGTACCTTGGCACGAGGTTGACCTTTAGCGAGCTTATACAAAGAACAACATTCAAAATTAATATTGCCATTAAACTACTTTATACTTGTATAAACCGGAAAATTTCGCTTTCCATGGAAAAAAACCGTAATCCACAAGGTGATTTCCCAAGCCATTTTGTTCTGAGGGAACGCAGTAAAGTATCGCAAAATAAATTGCTAAAAATGATTCTACATTTGCCCTGGTATTACTCAATTGCTGATCTTCACCTAAAAGCGATTGTTGAATTAATAACTAACAGAACTCAAAGACTGACTAACAAGCTTTTCAACAACTGTAACCTTGCAGATAACAGATTTTTAAATGAACAAATAAATTAATTTCTAAATCTTATCGTTTCTTTTACTTTTTTATTTATTATTTTATTTATATATCGTTATTATTTATTTATTTTCCTTATTTCATAATATGTATTTACATATTTATTATCATACCTTTCTTTGCCTCCAAATTGGTTTGTATTAAAATGTTTCCCGTTTTTGAATATCTAGATAATATTTTAGTTGACAAATAAATTTATAACAAATCTCTGTAATGTTCGATGTTAAATCAAATGCATTGTAAATGAAATCAAATGTATACATAGAAAGAATAAAACTAACTAACTAACACTTTTTTTGTACAAATTTCATCGGGTATGCTAATTCTGTGCCCAACACTGTACATATCACATACCATTTATGAAAAAAAACATGCGTGCTAGTTCAGAGACATGTTTGAGTATGTTTGATTTTTGTTTCTAGAGTGAATTTGTCTTTGAAAGAATGTATCTGTTAGATCTGATTGCATTGTTCTTTCCGTCATTCATGTGGTGGAAGCATTTCCTGTTGAAATTGTCGAAACTGAAAGTGGTGCAGAGGATGATGGTCAGGGCAAAGTAGAGATTTCAATTAATTCTTACTAGGAAGGTTACGCTTCTATTGAAAGCCTTAAAAATCTTTCTGGTCATGAAAAATTAAGCTGAGGTTATTCAACTTCTATTTGGTCTACAAATTTCAAAACAAATCCGGCTTTTCTAAAACCAAGCAAACATTAAGGTTTTTCTAAATAATTGAATACGTAATATCTACTAATTTTTGTGAAATGTAACATAGGTGCGCGTAATTTTATTTGATTTCCCTTAAATGGACAACTGCCTTAGGAGGACACAATATTTTTTTTGCACCATTGCTGATCGTTTAAGGGGTATTTGACTGTAAATGGAATAGCAAATTATAATCTTATCTTTGCTGTCATTGGGCACTGTGAAAATTGAAAAATTCCGAGTTTAAGTCACAATTTGCGAACGTTGTGTTCATTTACGGTATTAATAATGGTGCCATCGCGGGGGTACCATAAGGAGCGATAATGGGACCAGTACTATTTTTGATCTTCACATAAAATATACTCAGCTCACTCTCAGCGGAGGTACCCACAATGACAGTGGGACAGAACTTCACTACTTTTGGTACATATCCTGCTCCGAAGAAGGGCTGGTTTTAGCCAGAAGACAATTATCAAGCAACTTATCAGACGAGTGTTAACATACGAATCCTCGATCTGGTACCGCACTGAAATTTAGAGAATATATCTGTTTGACTGGAGGATTTTAAGAATGTGCTCCGGTTTCCACAGGTTCTTCGACACTGAAATTTTTCCTTAGGAAGGTTGTATGGATAAGCGAAGATCTTGGCAAAAGATAAATACTTACCGCAACTATACAGAATGTTAACAGTCATCCCAATCAGGACATACAAGAGCTGCAGTGATTTCTTCTCGAGCGCAGTCACGCCACGACAATAACACAGCCTGAATCTGATAATTCATTCAATTCCGACACAACGCAGCTCTACAAAAATACATTGTCGGTGTTTCGAAACATCGCATTTCTTTGAAACTCTTCGAGTTCATTCGTCCATGAGAGGTTGTCAGACCTAACACGCTTTCAGCGTGAATTTCAGTTAATTTTGGTCATTTTCGTGTTCATTTTCTCTCTCTCCCTCCTTTCAGGTATTCTCACCACAATAATTTCCTGTCAACAAACACTTTTTTTATTTCCCGCCACTTCGAAATAGAGAGGGAATGACATTTTAAAACCATTCAAACTCGGTGGGAATGGCGTATTCAGGAGGTTTCACTAAGAAGTCGTTTAAATTACGCGATTTCGGTTGAGTGAGAATTCAGTATAAGACTATTAATATGAAGTTGGTCGATTTTAAGTAAATGCAATAAATGCAACTACTGGAGCCTTTATTCACTGAGGTTATGGTAAGACTATCGGCGCTACCTTACTGGCGACGGATTATTCATATCCCTGATTGTATCATATCACTTCAATCACAATTGCCGCAGCACCTTGTGGCAGAAATATGTGGAGCAGAGGTGGCAGAAGAAAGCATATTCTTCTCTAAAGCCTCTGTTAAATTTCATCGGTTATTGTAGATTCCAGATAAAAACTAACATCGAAATCTCAATGGCGCTTAAATATGGCAATTAAATTGGCATGTAACAAAAAAAAACCCCAAAAGATAAGACTAATTTCCACCAAGCTTTATGTTCATTCATGTTTTTTTTCGTTTCCGTGTAGAGACATCACTCGGCTTCCTATGGTTTGATGAGACTTACATGCTGAGGGTTCTGGGTTCAGTCCACGGCCCGACTAACTTACATAATTCACTGCTGCACCTGTTTGGAGTCACTGGCAATGCTCAAAGAGTACACATATCTAGAAAAAGCTTCTCAAACACTCAAACATTGAAACTAAACGCTGAACTTGGTCCTGATAGAACAATAGAACGCACAATAAAAATAGTTGCCGACGAAGCTAGGCCCAAACCGAACAAAACTTTCCCAATGCCTACATCCGTACATTTTAAGCCCTCAATGTTCGTCATCTTTTCTCTGTTAAGGATATACTCGTATCCGTATCCTCCAATCCCAACTTCAAATACAATCAATTTCATTTTATGCTTATTGACTATCATTGTGTCATCCGGTGTAATATTCTGATTTCACTTGTTTGAATATCAAGGAAGCAATCATAATTTCCCTTTCTCGAATGGCTTTTGGAAATCCAAATAGAATTGTTATCATCCCTTATACGAATTATCGATTTTCATCGTTCCCGAGTTAGTTTATCTCGCATAACTTTCTGATGAATTCACATACAAATTCAACAAAATGAAACAAAAACACGTCTCATAGTTCTTCGATTAAATTCCCCCAACAATAGAAGATGGCTGTGTCCCTATATTCGATGAAATTCAGAAAACATCTCGTTCCCCAGACTGAGTCAGATTACAAAACATTTTATAGACTAACAGACGAATTTTCAATTGCTTGTTTATGTTCAGTGACTAGTAAAAGATACACAAACATACCTTGCCCTGCCTAGGCGCTTGTTTACAAAAATCTTCAACTTTTGTTGACAAACAAGAACAGGCCACCTATTGAGGTTTCTTCGTTTTCTCGCAAATAAACAAATAAATAGTAGACACCGCCTGTGTGATATGGAAATACAAGAGTGCCTCTAGAACCTCTCACAATAGTAGAGGAGATTCTTTTTATTTTCAAAATGAATCACTGGTAGGAGGAGATTTTGAAATTGTCTCTAGCATATGGATGTGTAGGTTCATAATGTTAATATACTCATTTGCTCGTTAAATTTTAAAGCGATATCATCGTATTTTTGATTTACGACACGAGCACGAACAAAATAATGCACATATATGCTGATGAAAGATTTGACACGACTTGCTGTAAATAATGTCTAAGAGGGAGGAGGTGTCTTTTGAAATTGTGAAAGAGAGTGATGTGATTATTTCACTATTTATGTATTTATTGAAAATGTCTTAAATTGTGTACGAGAAGAGTGCTTTAACTTTTTCGGATCTAAAATAATGTGGGAGCCTGCATATTTTTTGAGTTGTTTCTGTAGATCCTAAATAATAAATTATATTTTACAATTTGATATTGCAACTACAATTACTACTAAATTTTTAATGCAGAATCAAAAACAGGGGCCCAACTGATGCATATATTGTTTAAATTAACTTAGGTTTACAATATTAGTTTTGTGTTTATTTCTAATATTCTATAACAGCAAGACTCGTTCCCGTTCATAAGACAAATACGAGACAAACATGGATGAGAAACAACGTTCCAAACTTTTTTCCATGAATGGATGACCATCGGGAAACACAGACATCAATCATTTGACACAGACATCATCATTAGGGTTTTAAGGACACTGGCTTATGCTAGTTACGTTGGGGAGGCTGCTGGACACTTAGACCATGTTGGTCCGTTGTGATACCCACATTCAGAATACTATTACCGATCGACCATTGCAGTGACAGTGCCGTTAATTTGAACCCAACGGAAATGATAACTGGGACAGACTTGAAATCCGGATAAAAGATTATTAACTTTGCTTTCACTGAATTCGAACCGGGGACCTCACTAACAACACTGGCACATGATCAATTGCGCCATTCGGTCGTGGCTTCTGCGAGAAGACATCCAAATATTTAATCTTTGAAGCGCACGTTTATCCGAGCAGTGGATCATTATCCAATGAATGTGCTGCGTATCGACTTCACCGTTGCGGAAGACAGAGGACACTTCGAATAATTTGTTTTACAATTTGTAGTCATTAAATCAACTGTTAAAAACAGAAACTCGTACTTATGTTTCTTAATTTTTATAACTCAAAATCTGTGCAAGGCATAATAAAATAGAGTAAATAATCTTTCAAATGTCTTCAACGGGAGTTCTAAGCCGATTCCGACGACATGGGTTATTTATTATTTCCGCATTATAAAATAAATTGTATCAGTCCAGAAACAAAAAACGAAACACAGAATATGAAATAATACATGAAATAATTCGAAGGAAATCCATGTATATTTATCATAACCCCCTACGCGATTTCCAAGCACTTGGGAGACGCATGTTAAATGTCCATGTTTACCGCAGTATTTTAAGAAACTTCGATGGAAATGTAAACGGTACCCTAAATCACATTCAGAATCATTGTACTGTATCGAGTACTTTATAACACAAAACCCGTTTTTAAAAGTCAAAGATAGGTAGAACACATTGGCCTTGGATTTTCCAGCGCGGAACTTTAAGTACGTTAAGGACTAACGAACCAAACAACTTGGATTTGTACCAGGTAAGCACGAATAACATTTTTCTATTGTGCAATATATCATCATCATCTTCAGAACCACTTAAATTATCTCGTGGCACGCACAAGAGATCTACAGGCCACTCGATCTTCTGTCATCGACTCTAATTCATTGGGGTTCTGCGCAAGCGAGTTTTCTTGGTTCAAACACCTCGTCCTGGGTCTCACATGCCTACCTGATGGAATCACATTCAACATCATCACTCCCCTCGAAAGTTGAACATCATCGAAGCATAACTCTTTCCGCTCGAAGAACCAGCTGCTCAACATTGAGCTCCCCGAGTGCTGCCATGTTCCTCACCCCATCGCGGTGAATAACTGCCACAACTGTGCGAATAAATGTCGTCGCCCTCAAAAGAGGACCATCAATGTCATCCTACTGCTGAACACTCCAGAATTTAATTCGAGGAACTTCGTGGTATGTCTTTTCCAAATCCATGCCCGATCTAAGATCATGTTTGCCATTCCCAGGCCTTCTTCTAGCGGGACGCACTGTTCCCCCCATCCTGAAATCGACTACAGCTCCATAACGCAAAAATATAGTTAAAATATTGATTCAAGATCAGCTCCCACAGCTCCCAATGACTAGGAGTTTGATCCGAGAGAGATATGCAAGAACCACTAAAATTTTCAATGTCATTTGTTTGTAAAATGAAAGATCTGGTGAACATCTATTGTCAAACACACGATAAACGCAATCCTTCAACAAAAACAGAACATTATATAATAATAGAAACAGAACATTATATAATAATAATAATAATAATAATAATAATAATAATAATAATAATAATAATAATAATAATAATAATAATAATAATAATAATAATAATAATAATAATAATAATAAAAAAACAGAAACTCGTACTTATGTTTCTTAATTTTTATAACTCAAAATCTGTGCAAGGCATAATAAAATAGAGTAAATAATCTTTCAAATGTCTTCAACGGGAGTTCTAAGCCGATTCCGACGACATGGGTTATTTATTATTTCCGCATTATAAAATAAATTGTATCAGTCCAGAAACAAAAAACGAAACACAGAATATGAAATAATACATGAAATAATTCGAAGGAAATCCATGTATATTTATCATAACCCCCTACGCGATTTCCAAGCACTTGGGAGACGCATGTTAAATGTCCATGTTTACCGCAGTATTTTAAGAAACTTCGATGGAAATATAAACGGTACCCTAAATCACATTCAGAATCATTGCTCCCCGAGTGCTGCCATGTTCCTCACCCCATCGCGGTGAATAACTGCCACAACTGTGCGAATAAATGTCGTCGCCCTCAAAAGAGGACCATCAATGTCATACTACTGCAGAACACTCCAGAATTTAATTCGAGGAACTTCGTGGTATGCCTTTTCCAAATCCATGCCCGATCTAAGATCATGTTTGCCATTCCCAGGCCTTCTTCTAGCGGGACGCACCCCCATCATGAAATCGACTACAGCTCCATAACGCAAAAATATAGTTAAAATATTGATTCAAGATCAGCTCCCACAACTCCGAATGACTAGGAGTTTGATCCGAGAGAGATATGCAAGAACCACTAAAATTTTCAATGTCATTTGTTTGTAAAATGAAAGATCGGGTGAACATCTATTGTCAAACACACGATAAACGCAATCCTTCAACAAAAACAGAACATTTAATAATAATAATAATAATAATAATATTAATATGGGTGGCGCTACAGCCCGTAGAGGGCCAGGGCCTAGCTTCTCAGCAACAACTCGTGTTGTGCGTGCTATTGTTCTCTCACGCGTGGAAGGGACCTACAGTTTAATTCCGACTCCGAACGGCGTAGTTGAGAAGCTTTTTCTAGACAGGAATACTCTTTGAGCATTGTCAGTGACTCGAAAGAGGTGGAGCCGTGAAATATGAAAGGTGGTAAATTCGGGTATCGAACTTGGCACCCTCTGCGTAGGAGTCGACGCATTAACTCAATACGCCACGGCGACCCACATTTAACATTTACATTTAATAACAAAAACCAAAAAAAAAAACAATTAACAGACAACAAATTCATATTCTTACAAATAACTTTTTTTGGTAAGAAACAAAAAATTTAACAAATTTTAATATTTTGTGGCATGTCCATTATTCTTTAGCCCACTCTGTGACAACAGTATGACAACAATTTCTTTCCCACTTTGTGTTGGAAACATCGCGCTTTCGGCTGCTTGATACATACATTTGCTCTTTTAACGCGTTTTCCATGGTTTTCACGTATTTACATATCTCGTCTAAAATATTCCGCTTCATCTATCTTGTAGTCTCTGGTTTAATGTCTTTTAAATATTCGCTCGATCAAACTCCTAGTCATTAAAATTGTGGGAGCTGATCTTGAATCAAACCCCCTTGTTAATCCGTCCGTGAGAGGTTGTCAAACCGAACAAAATTTAAGCGTGAACTTCACTTCAGTTTGCTCACTTTGGTGTTAATTTTCCCATTTTCTCTCTCCCAACAAACAACTGTTTTGGAGACAACTTCAAAATTGACACCTAACAACATTTGAAAAGACTTCAAGGGATTGACATAATGAGGTTTCTGTAAAAATTCATCCAAACCTCGCGATTTCGGTTCGGTGGGAACGAAGCATAAGTAAATTTGATAAATTTGATAGTTCTGATATGTATTCAAATATTGTGGTACTTAGAAGTAGACCCACTGTACTTCTAAGTATGAGACTGATGCCTGATGCCCGATGCGACTTTTAAGAAACATTATAATCTTTTCGAATTTGAAAAGTTGTTTGTTTGATGCTTGTAAATATAGATTGGGTTAGGTAGGCGGGCTGCTAGTGCATTCATGCATTCACCAGCACACTTAGACCATATTGGTCCATTGTGATACCCATAGTCAGACTACTACCACTGATTGACAACTGCAGTGATAGCGGTGTTAATTTGATTCCAACAGCAAATGGTGACTGGAGCAGATTTGAAAACCGGATAAAAGCGTATTATCTTTGCTTTCACTGGGATTTGAACCGGGGACCCCGCTAACCAGGCGCAGGCACCCTACCAACTGCGCCATACAGTCGTCGTAAATATAACTAGGCTTTCAAACATTTAAAGGATCAATTGCAGTTATAATGATTCATAATGTATTCTCAACAAAAAACGTATTTCACTATCAAATTTAGTCCTTAGAAGTCCTTTGGAAGCCCCAAAATTAGCTACACTTCTTAAAATAAACTTAAGTTGAAAACTATCAAGAAAAAACCTTTTTTTTTCTTTTTCATCGATTGGGCAATAAAGGGTTTAATGGAATCCTGGATAAATTGTGCTTGTATAATTCTCAAGCATTTTCATTTGCAGTGGAAAAACGAAATATGTGCGTGCAAGCAGAGTGCTAGGCTTAAGCTATGGGAATTCATTTTATAATCTGCTCTTTAAGTATGTGTATGTGTGTGTTCACTTCATTTATCTTCAATTCGTCATGCAGTGTAAGAAGTGAAATGTAATTTCAAGCAGTTATTTCGAATACTCATTTACTTACCCTGCCATGAAATTAATACCAGCAGGTGTCCTCAATATTCTGCATCCACAGGGTTTCGCCAGACTTTCCGTCTACAAAATGTTTGCCCCACGATGTGAATTTAATTCATCCGTGCCGTGAATTGCTGTAAATGAAATGAATAAAAAAAATACATATTTTTTATCTAATTTACTTCTGGCGTGAATTCTGGGCCATCCTTTATGCTCGATCCGAGGCAGCAAACCCATCCTTTACAAAAATCTCTTCTCTTCAGAAGAAAATATAGCAGTTTATTGCAGTTTTTTTTACGTTTCTTTCTCCAGCAGCTGTAAAGTCTAACTAAAAACACGATTTTAAAAGTAGTTGCAAACACCGAGTGTCCCTCCCTCTTCCACACTAAATGATTCAACGTTACATTTTAAGTGGCATAGCAAGCAGACGATCTTTGCTTCTGACACTTTGTATATAGTTTGAAATGACATTTTTATTAAAAGTTATCCCACTTCCCTTGTGCACACATTTTTGAGTCTTCAACAAAGTTCAAAGTGTCTGAAAATGTATCCATTTCCTCGTTTAAACATAATATTTATTCTATGGCCTTTAATTGGAGGGATGCTGCGTAACAATTTGTTATGTACTTATCGTTTCGGGACTATGCTGAAGTTAAAATATAACTGTTGATCTGATGTTTTTATATAAAAGTGTTCAATCAGTTATATCCTTGTCATTTTCTCTATGCACAAGAAGGGATGGTCTCCATAAATGGTCAATGTGCGTTATAGAGTCATGAAACCAGATTGTGTGTTATGATCCTTTTACGAGTAACAAATCCAAACGGAGGTCTACATCAACTGTTTGGGCATTCAAAATACAAATAAAAAATATATTTGTGTGCTTATATGGCCCAATGTCTGAAATATACTGCATTTCAATAGAAAGACACAATCATATTGCCATAAGAGATATTTACATTGCTCGACAAGCAAGGGTTCATCAAACAAAACGTAAAAAGAAATAGCTACTTGGATTCAAACACCAATTTAAACTGAGTATTAAAATCTATTCATAATGAGCCACTACTCTAAACCCGAAATTTATAAAAAATTCAATTCACCTGATGGAACTGTTTTTTTCCCTTCAATATATGTATTTTTATAGAATCACCGAAATGGGTTAGAGTACAATGGTAAACTACTGTTTCTTAACATGACGAATACAAAAATTAAATAGTGGTGGACGTGGCGTTGTTGTTGTAGACAAATTAACCTCGCTGATTGGTTTCGATTCCCGGCCGTTAGGACAAAAATTATTTTCATGGTCCCACTTTTTTCGAGTCACTGCCAATGCTTAAAGAGTAATAACTTTCTAGAAAAACAAAAATCTTCTCAAACTTGGCCATTCGGAGTTGGCTTAAAACTGTAGGTCCCTCCTACTCGTGAGGAAACAACGGTTGCTAACTGTAGAAGCTAGGTCCTGGCCCTCTATGGTATGAAGCTCCACCTTTATATGTATATATACAAAAATTAAATGCTCAGATAAATAACTCCGTGAAGATAAGGCGGCATTACTGGTCTTACTTGACTTTTCTAAATCATGCTGTTTGCTACAGCACAAAATGTCTTCCTTTTGTTCGCTATGTTTTACTTCAAGGTTCTCCTATTGGCCCGTGATTATCAATTAACTTCCTACAAAGTTCGGTTACTGTACATTTTCTATTGATGCCGATGATGTTTAATAATTAATATACTAAGGATCATTTTGTTCACTACAAGTTCAACACTCTTCAACTTTTGGATTTGCTTTCCTTCAGTCAAATTTTTGTTTTTTCAACTTTCAATTTACAACTCATGAGTTCATCAGCTCCTCATATCATCAACTTACGGAAATGACAGAAGTTAAGGGATGAAATCAGGGAATCGCCTAACTGTGACTGTTTTCGTCTTTCAAAGCGGACAAAAATAATTGTGATCGATTAGCACAGGATTCATTGCCATGAAATGGTTGATGATATTGACCCTTTCGATTTGATTTGAAATAATGAAGTATTTGATTATTTTCATTTGTTAAACACAAACCCCGTGAATTACGGGCAAATACACACTGACCAACCGTATTACAATATTTTGCGCTCGGATTAAGTGAATAACCGAATGCAGACTCTATTAGTCTAAGCATTACAAATGTATATAGCCGGTTGTGCTGTTATCCATAGCATAGTTTGCAGGGTCTGATATCATCCATCTGAAGTTAAACGTTAATAAATGTCATTCGTTTTCTGTTTTCCAAATATTGTTGCCAATTCTCTTTGAATATACTATATGTAGGATGAATCTATTGAGAAAAACTGAAATTAAAGATCTTGGTATCATTTTTGATACGAAATTGACGTTCTCATTTCATATTGACTACTCACTTGCTAAAGCAAACTCATTGCTTGGGTTTCTTAAACGTTCTTGTTATGAATTTTCTAAGCCGTATGCCTTAAAGTCAGTCTACATGTCTCTTGTACGTCCTCATCTGGAAAATTGTTCTGCAATATGGGCTCCATCATATGTAAAGCACGTGTTACGTCTAAAAAGGGTTCAAAAGTCCTTTACGAGATTCGTTATAAAACGAATGAACTGGAACCTTGAATCTATGCCTCCTTATCAATTAAGATGTGCCTGAATAGGACTAGACACACTAGAAAAAAGATGAAGTGTTCAATCTATAATGTTTATTTATCATATATGCTCGTACAGTATAAACTGTCCTGATATACTTCAATGTGTTTAACTGTATGTCTCAGAAAGAAATTTTCGATCAAGAAACCTCTTATACCAACCAAGACACTTATGGTTTTAATGAGCCCCTTACAAAATGCATTGTAAATTTTAATTCTGTGTGTATTGAAATAGATCTATGTGATGATAGATTCGAATTTAAAAAATCAATTCCAAATCTCTGATTAAATTTCATTTCGTGCCATAGTGTCATATGTTTAAGTCAAACTGTTGTCTATTTAATATTTTGTTGTGTGTCGAATTCATACGGTTATTTATTATTACTTATTATTATTAATTGTATTTATTATAACTAATTACTGACTTAATATTAATATAAGAAATGTAGATTTACTATTATTAAAAAAGTACTTATTATACTTATATCTGCAATCTGTAAGAGTCAAACTCGGTAGATGAAATAAAGAAGTAAGCAACTGAAAACCAGAAATACTGAAGCATAGAGATATCCAACCATATTATCTACTGAAAACGTTCGTTCAACGTTGAAATGACATTGTATGTCATCAAAATAAATCAAGGCCAAATTTAAAAACTGAAAGTTGGACAGCTTCTTGATTTTAAATTTCGGACTATAAGTTGAAATAGTGAACAACACTAATTTTCAACTCTTCGGTTGAATTATGAGTTGAGACTCCGAAGTTGATCAACTCCCAGTTTTCCGGCATGTTGAATAGTCAACAAAATGACCCTTAGGTTTTCTCTTGGTGAGGTTGAAGATTCAGTTGGTAAAATATCTTAATATAGAGGGTGAACCAAACAAGTTTCTTTTTCCCTCATTTTAA
The DNA here is from genome assembly GCA_964034865.1 of Eristalis intricaria. Taxonomy (NCBI): domain Eukaryota; kingdom Metazoa; phylum Arthropoda; class Insecta; order Diptera; family Syrphidae; genus Eristalis; species Eristalis intricaria. The sequence goes on from OZ035873.1 coordinate 163,116,893, forward strand.
GGATTATACACTTTGACGAACGAGACAAACTGAATTTATAATGGGGTAACTTTTAAAATAATAGTTAATGTCCAGTAAATATTACTTCCATCTGTTTCATTTTGCATTTTAATAATGAACAGTTTGAAAATGAGAAGTTAAGTTTGAATTAAAACCGAATGCATGCACGCAAATTTACATCATTAAAGGACTCCCTCTATTGCTATTATCAACTCTTCAATTAAGGTTGTATTTAATTACATTGCGCACTCTGATTCCAAACCAACCATTGCACAATTACCTTGTTCTGTCTAGAGGTCTTGTTCACCTTGGTGTGTCCCCGCTACATTACTCTTGGATTTTTGATTTACACACGCTGGTATCGATTTTGTAACTACGACGTTCGTCGCATTGTTGACAAAAACCCCGACTATAAATTATTCTTTCTAGCAACTGGATATAGAGCCATTAGTGTGAAATTGGTATTTATCCGATAAGAACGATAAGAACTGTTCACTCAACTAATGTTGAGCTATTTAAGATGAGACCACGAAAACCATCCCTCTGTCGGCATTCATTCTTCAAACAACAATCCTGTTGTCAGACGAAATAACTTCGCATTATTATTTGTTTTGTACAGATACGTACTATTACACACGCATCCCTACAGAATCATTTATGTGACACTGAAGATGTTTAGTGCCAAAACAAAAGCTGATGACAAATCTGTGTAAATACTTCAACCGACTAGGCGCTATCTGCAGAAGTGCACACATTCATCAATTCAATGTTATTTATAGCAGTGACAAAGGTGTTTTCCTCAATGTAAAAGGAAAACAGAGAACCTGACAATTGCAAGGGGAAAGGAAATGATTTTGTGAAATACTCGTATCCCATGTAATTATGGTATTGTATTACAATTTGTCATTCAGTCCATTTGTCTTCTTTACTATATTGTGTGTTCTCAGGATCTTATAGGTTCCGTGGCAAGTTCCGCGCCCTGTGCAATCCTCACAGTTAGTTTTGGCAGTTAAATTTTGGAGGCTTTAGGAAATAGTCTTTAAAAGACTAAAAGATCTTTCTTGAGTCATACCAATGAATTAATTTTTTTTATTTACGCTATACAATGCACCCCTAAATGTAACACATATTACGCGTCCGGCCCGGCAGAGAAGGTCAGAAGGTCGAAGTAATAAATATCTGGTTGGGACTTTGCTTCGATACAATTTTGTTAATTTAGAACGACTAGATTATCGACTTTCAGAAGTGTTTCTGTGGTTCTATATAACGAGGCAAACTTGAACAAGATAGACAATTTCTATTTGTATATTCATTTCAACCCATATTCCACGGACTCCGATTTCCTTCAACAGTCTGATTTTCGGGGCTTTAATCCACCTGAAACATGTTTCTACCACAGCACGATTCATCGTTACATCTGTGTGGATGAAAGTATCTCCTCCGGTACAGAAGAGCGATCTCTGCTCACGATAGGCAGAGTGTGCCAAGGAATGGTAGTCTTCGGTGATGGGTGTTAAGTCTCCAACCTATCGACATCTAGTACATTAATTTCCTTTTCATATCTTTTGTCAATTTTGACATTTACTCTTTGTACATACATACTTCCTCATGCAATAAAGCTTTTTATATTCATTCGTTGTCCAAACACATCATTTCATAGGCTTTGTTTCTGTGAAGAAATTCCGATAAGGAATTTAACACTGGGTTGCAAACAATACAAGAAATGTTGCATTTGATTAAATATGCCAAACTTTTACTATTTTTCTTTGGCACGTAGTTAACAGTTGTCAATAAAGACCATAGAGGGTATGGTATCAAAGTTCCAAATATCAAAATAGTAGTTTGTATCGGTTGTTTCAAATCGTAATTGTAATGTTTATTTATATAAAGAAAACTCTGATGAGCATAGCATAATTTTTCCTCAATACCTTCTGAATATATGTATTCGTTCGGGAAACAACGAAACCTGTCATATTATAAAACATATATATATATATACATATATATATGATATATATATATATATACGTCAACGGAAAAAATTCGTGGAAATTTTGTTTATCAACAAAAATGTAACGTCGGAAACAAATGAACATTTTTATACATATAAAAACAACAACCGAGTTTTTGATTAGATATGGTTTCAATAAGTTTCTCTACATATTGTGACAATTTCCTAAATTACGTTTATACCGCGGTTCTTGCACGTATACGGTACTTGCACAACTCGATTCTTGCGACATACATTTTTTTCCATACTCACTTACGTTCTCAGTACTTGCAGCATCCAAAAAATTTGAACTCAGTACTTGCGAGTTACTTATTTTGCTCCTGCAGATGACCTTATTCAGCGCCCACCAAACTAAGCGAAGAACAGTGTATCGATGATGACGTTACTGGAGATGAAGAAACTGACGACTTGGTGGTGCTCAGTACGAAGCAAATACTAACACCGGAGGAGACTGTATCAGCATTTAATATATGTTTGGAACAGGCGAAGCAAAGCAATGCGTCCATAGATATTGTCATGACGCTTCAGAGGCTTAGGAGTAAGGTGGTTCTGAACAAGCGCGTCTTATATTATGTACATTATATTAAACGTAATTTTGACCGTATAATGGCTTTTTTAAAATTATAATGGCTTTATAATTTACATTAAAAGTAAGTCTTCGGTACTTGCAACATCCTTCAAACTTGCACCGAGCCCGGTTTTCATGGCGAGCAAGAATCGCGGTACTACTGTATTACCATACAAGTTAAAAAAAAATTTTGTATTCTTTTCCAGTCCGATCATGACTGCCTCTATTTTCTATCATACAACTTAAAAATGACCCATATTAACGCTTAAAATGAGAGTGATTGTTCTGAGGTAATGCAGGTAAGGTAATGCTGATGATGGAATTGATCGTTAGGTGAACGTGCCGGCGTAATGCTGGTGCGGAATTGTTTAATATGCTCAGCATATTAACTAACATATGTAAATGAATAAAATCTATATATCAACTCCTAAAAGTTATGTGTCTATTGTCACAAAACAGATCTTGAACGAGCTCACTAAATAAAAATGTGATGGTTTTGACAAGTGACACAGTAGTGAAGTTTAAGGTAGTACTTCCATTGTTATATTTCCTTTCTTATGAATTGGAGAGCATTATGCTGTCCTAGAATTTTATCCCAAACTAGCCGATTGCATCTTTACATTAATTAAAAATCAAGAGACTTGAGGTAATTGAGTATTAACAGTAAATACAAATAGATAGATCTCATAGATATGCATAAAAAGACAAATCATGTCATCTTAAACAAGGCCGTGGGTAACTAAAAAATTCGTGAGATTGGTATGCCAATGGGCAACACTCATGGCCCCGTCGATGAGCATGTGGCTCCTGTGGCCATTTTTCTTCGAAAATGAGACCGGGAACAAAGTTTTGGTCAACAATGAGCGTTACAGACCCATGTTTCCGAAATGAAGACATGAATTTTGCACCACCTCCGGTTCATGCAGGATGGCGCACCATGCTACACAGCCCATGTCACACTCGATCTTTTACGCACCAAATTCTCAAAGCCGAGCCTTTGGAGTTTTGTTGTGGGGAACCGTGAAGAACCAATGTTATGCCAACAATCTGGAAACGATTCCAGCACTTAAGGCCAATATCATCCAAGCAATCCGTCAGTAACAGCCCGAAACTAAAAAAAGCAAGGTCTTGGAAAACTAAGGTGATAGAATGCGCAACTCGACGTTGTATATTCAAAATTGACGCTGTATAATTTTATAGTTAAATATTTTCACGCACTTGTCATATTTGAGGACCCCCCACCGATAATAAACACATATCTCAAATACTAAGGTTTTCTTATTTTCTTAAAGTTTAAGTCCTCATGCCTTCAGCGCTTCAACCTTATCTCGTTGGTTGGGAACTGTAATATTTATTATATCTTTACTATGTAGAATTAAGGTTTGATGTCAAAATGCGTTGTTAGTCTGGTTTTCCTGAACACACTTTCTTTCAATTGTGTTGCAAGTATGTTTTATAACTACTTTTTCACGTCATGCTCCGCAATTTATAAATATTGTTATTTCCTTTGGTGTAATCAACATCCATATATTCTTACTTTAAGCGTGCTTCCTGAACGTTGCTTGAAGCACTGTTGCTAATACAACTGCTACAACTCGCTCTAACCCTAAACTATAAGCTGTCAGATTGCTTTTTTTTCAGCAACAATCTACTCCACAAATGGCGTGTTCTTTTTAAATTTAACTCTTATCTTCATCGTCGCTGTTAATGAGCATACTTAATATTAGGTAGGGTAAGCTATAACAATGTTGCTGTAAAGATTTCGTTATCAGCCATACTTGATTTATCTTTAGAAACCACATGTAACACGCTCATAACAATTGCAACGATTAATAAATTCTTAAAATTTTATTTGCATTGACTTCATTTTGAAAACTAAATAATAACAGTTTGTTCTAAAGTGTATTATTGGGCACACAAATACACATAATTCTGTTTTTACACTGTGGATATATTATCGAAGAACCGCGTAAAAAAACATGTTGTATGTAGAAAAAAATGGGATTGATTCCATATCCTTCAACCCTGTAAATAATATTTAAAATAATTTTTTTTAACTTTATTTATTAATACAGTATGAGTTTTTAATTTTACATATATATGAATACGATTAAAAATGGACTTAGAATGGGAAGATGGTGCTGTTCTTCCTTGATTTCATATTATACACTTAGTAAAATAAATATATACATTTTTAATAAAATAAGTAAATTATTAATTAATTAAATAAATAAGTAACGCCGTGGCGTAGTGGGTTAGTGCATCGACACCTACGCAGAGGGTGCCAGGTTTGATACCCGAATTTAACACCTTTCATATTTCACGGCTCCACCTCTTTCGAGTCTCTGACAATGCTCAAAGAGTATTTCCTGTCTAGAAAAAGCTTCTACTTCGCCGTTCGGAGTCGGCATTAAACTATAGCTCCCTTCCACGCGTGATAGAACGATAGCACGCACAACACGAGTGGTTGCTGAGAAGCTAGGCCCAGGCCCGCTTCGGACTGTAGCGCCACCCATATTATATTATTATATTATATTATAATTAGGTAACTCAATAAATAAATAAATAAATAAAAATAAAAAAATAAATAAATAAATAAACAGATCAACAAATAAATAAATAAATAAGTTAATAAATAAATAAAAAAAAAGATAAATAAGTATATATATATGTTATATTTATTATTAAATAAATTAATTAATAAAAGTATAAATAAAGGCGTACTATGCATCATTGTATAAACTTGAAATCAAGTAATTGTCAGATTGATTGCAAGACAATTTATGTCGTTCAAATAACTTCATTAGTCTTATAGAAACTCTTTCAATATTAGAGACTTCATGAAGCTCATCAGTCGAAAAATACCACGGTAAGTTAAGCATCATGTTTAACAGCTTATTCTGTGCGATTTGTAATTTCCTTATGTGGGTCTTTGCACAATGGCCCCATACATGGGAGCCATAAAACATGATGGGTTGAAAAATTGTTTTACAAATAGTGAGCTTATTTTCTATACTCATCTTAGATTAACGACTTATGAAGCGATACAGAATTCGTATAGCTAAGTTGACTTTTTTAATTGTTTCCTGGACATGAAAACTGAAGTTTGGGGTTTTATTCAGATGCACCCCAAGATATTTAGTACTTGATTTCCAATCTGATTCAATGTTGCTTAACACTATTCTGTAGCTTGGCAGGAAACAGGCTTTTCTTTTTCTAGTAAAAAAGACAGCCTGAGTCTTTGAAGCATTTAATTTAATCTTCCATTTATTAAGATATGTTTCTACATCATTTGCGCCAGATTGCAATTTCGTTACAATGTTGCAACCCGATGTATCTGACGCAAAGATGCACGTGTCGTCCGCTAAGATTACAGCTTCATAACTGTTGGATAATGGAAAGTCATGAGTAAATATATTATACAGTATTGGAGCAAGAACTGATCCTTGAGATACACCTGCCTCAACTGGGAAAACTTGTGATCGGCTGTTATTCACATTGAACCATGAAATTACGACCAGTTAAAAAGGATAGAACAATCTTTACCAAGTGGTTTGGGAACATAAGGATGTGGAGTTTGTGTAGTAAACCCCCACATAAATGATTCCTTAAAAAATCTTTATAAAAGCCGAAATAATTTTGGATGTGCGAAAAATACAGTTTATTGTGTAAAAATAAAATGTAAATCTTAAAACAAAAGTAACATAAATAAAATATAGGAGGAACTGGCAACTTCCCAAAAGATCACGGTAAATAAAATATTTTTGATTAAAATTTCCATGAAACATTTTTTCTTGCTTAACTGAATGAAATGGTGTCAAAGGGTAAGTCAAACCCGTGTGAAAAAAGAAAGTGTAGAAACAGAATTGTGCATAGTCTAATTCTCAGCTGAGTATACCAATTACCTATTTAATTTTTTTGTTTATTTGAAATGCATAATTCAAGAGCCAAAGCGAAACAGACCTAGACTCTAACACCAGTATACCAAAAATACTTAAACATAGTATAATGATATACAATTTGATAAAAGAAACTCACGAAAAGTTCAACTCAATTTACTTCAAAGGCCCGCAACATCATCGCTCATCAACGCACGCAATGGATTCTTCTCAGTTATTCCAAATTAATTCTATGATTCAATAAAACTACGCAGGAAGTTTATCATTTCTTTGATAGGCGGCGTGTTTTAGTCATGGCTCATTAGCATCGAATGCGACGGAACCAAACAACTTCCACGACGCCTTTCCATATCCGTTCAACTCAAGCATAAATAAGATGTGTTAAATAAAAAAAAAAACAAAAGAAAACAAAATCTAATTGAAAAGTCGCATACCACGGATAACTGCAAGATTTCCCATCAAAAGCTCTTTAAAAACTCTTTAACATATTTTAATCGTGTGCTATCAAAAATTATAAAATTATTTCCCACTCTCCCTCCCCCATCTCTCACTCTCCTCACTCCATAACATTCTCTTTGTATGCGTCGTATACGTGGTGGTTCTCTTCCAATTATAATCGCTCAACCCCCTTTCGATTCCCCAAAGGGAATTCTATACATTTCACAATAGCACAATATTTCGACAACAAATCGTGCAACCTATTTATATCTTTATACAAGTATCTATCTACAAGATGGAATATACAAAAGTGAAATGCTTTCCTCGTGTTATCGTGCACCTTCAGCACTGGCCGAAACTGCGCGAATCAATATAAAAACATTCAAAGATACAGCAAACTTCTCTCTGACTTTCTCTCAGTCTCTGAAAAAGCTGAATACGCTCAGGGAGTAATGTTTGCCATCTGATGGAAAATGTTCGGAGAGCGAGAGAGAGATGAGAAAAATCTCAACATAGCACATGTGTACTGTGTATACAATTGGAAAATCTCATCTCTCATCAACGTTGTATTCAGCATCTCAACAACAGAGTTTCTGCTTTCTGATGCTCTAACCAGCAGCATCCCTGTGGAAATGAGTCTCTCTCTCTCCATTGTTGTGCCATGGTCTAGTGTCCTATCGCAGTTGGTTCGCATGCATACGCAACATACCAACATTTTTTGCACGGCGCGTTTTATTTTATATTTTTTTTCCACCAAAAAAAAATTATATATTCAAATATTTTCATTTGTGTTTTTTCACCTTGTTTTCGAAAATAATAATTCATTCAAATTGTTTGTGAAATTTACTAACAAATCAAATTTGAAAAAAGAATACACCTAGCAGTGCTTCGTCGTGTCACATTTGTGTTTACATCAAAGTTAAAGTATTTTTTTTTTCACTTTTTTTTGGAATTAAATAAAATGTTATAAGAAAAAAAAAATTAAGGAAGTGAAAGGAATAGAAAATAAATCCTGATATATGTATGAGTATGCAATGAGTACGTAATGGATTCGCGAAAAGTGTAAAGTGAGACATGCAAAACGAAATGCTTCAAATCGTCCTGCAAATTTGTGTGAACTGTGTTAACTGTGCTAAATGCGTTCATGTCACGCTGCTGTGGTCCGTCGGTAGTTTTTAATTGTTTTTTGTGTCTTTTCATTTGCATATGATCCTCGAATACATGGATATATGTACACCTGCTAATCTAAAGTTATTTCCCATACGTCAGTCTTCAACAAATATATACGGAAAAATTGCAAAAGATGTGAAATAAAATCAAAAAAAAAGAAGAAGAAAAAAAATAAATCACTTGTGATCTATAATTTTGGACGAAGGATGATGTGTTGATACATACATATATTCGAATGCAATCGAAACGGATTGTGGTTGGTTTAAAGAGGATACTCCATGAATCAAAGAAGCACACAGATTTAATTGAAATATGGATAACGATTTAAATGTGCATACATGGATAAATCGAGGTGTGTATATAAATGGGGGGACTGCCACAATTTAATGTTGCAACATTTATGGGGTGAAAAACAAATGTGATGAGGGGGGGATGCTATATGATGATGGTGGTGTGCTGGTGGTGATTGTGGTAGTGGTACATCTGGAGTATGGCAGGACACCATTGTGTGCGATGTATTAAAAATCCGACCTTCACCTATTTTTGGTTACTTGGATGGCATTGTGATGCATAGGTGTGTGCGCGCACTTTTACCAGTCAGCTTTTCACATATTTTCCTGGGAAACGTCGTATTTTTCCATCACAGAAAGATTTGATTCACGATTGATACGAGCCTCGATGCGATTTATGATGGAAAAGAAATAAACAAAATATTTGAGAATTTTTAAAACGACGTCGAATATGTGGAGTTTTCGTGTGTGTATATCCTTTTCAGAATGAGAACATTCGATTTTCGCGCCATCTTTCTCCCACTTGCAGGTCCTTTCTCATGTCGCTCGCCTGTGTCGGTGATTGTGACACTATCGCCTTTGATTGTATGCGAATGCAATAAATGTTGTCCAAATGATATACCCAACATATTCATGTATAACTGTGCGCGTGTGTGTGTGTGTTGGTAGAGATGTTAGTGCTCTTAAAAGCTGATGATAGATGAATGGTATAACGGTCTAACTGACAATGTTTATTAAATAATTTATTTGAGTATCATTAAGCTATTTGAGCACACAGCATCCATCGGATATAATAAAAATGTGTGCGCACACACACACTTCACGTCCAGAAAAGGATGAACTGAGTGGTCCGAGAGAGAAAGAGAGATAGAGCCTGTCTGTCTACCTGAGATAACACGTAGTTTGGGGAAGTTATTGATTTTTTATTTTATGTGTACATTTTGCAACCAGAATCATGTAGAAGACGTACTGAGCAAAAAAAATGGAAATCAAAGAAAAAAGAATGAAAATATGTAATTTTATCCATAGTAGAGATGCGGGCATGATGCCAATTAATTGATGTTATTTACTTGAGACTCGAAAACAATGTAAAAAAAGTGGGTGGGGGAGCGGGGGTGGTTGAGATTTTTCGCCCGGTGGTAGATAACGACTGCATAATAAGAGTGATAATAAAAATAAAAATTTAATGCACCCACAAGCAGGCGACGAAAAATATGAAGAAAATTTGCACACAGAACGGGACTGTGGTTATCTTAGGGAATAAATTGAACATTTTTCGAGTTCCCTTTTTCTTGAGGGATACGAATCCGGAGTTATCTCTGACATTTTCACTTTTGTTGTAAGAGCTTTAAGAGCTATATTTGATGTTCGTATTAAAAGCGAAGAAGTAATAAATTAGACTTCTACTTTAATTTCGGAGAAATTCTCTTTGGGAAAAAATGTTCCACATACGACCGAGTGATGTACGAACTTTTGTATTGTTTGTGTTCATTTTTGGACGATGTTGTGTTACCCAATTTATGTTTATCTTTTTGTCACTTGATGGAATACGAAATAAGATTAGTCGAGCGGAGGAATAGTTTTTCAGTTGTTTCGAATATTCATTAGGTATGATTGGCTGTAATTAAGTGGGCACCTAAAATGGACGGAATATTAATCACTGAACAAATGCTCTCACATGTGTCTTGAGTGGTAATCGAATTCGGTGGTTGATAAATTATTGGATTGGAGGTTTATAGGTTGGATGGATGGGGCATATAGGAGAACGCATTGAAATTGCTGCACGTCCGAATCTAATGCAAAACAGATGGGAATAAATGCGTGTGGACTGAGAACAAAATAGGCTTCATTAAAAATGCAAACAAGATAAAAGCAAAATTGTCTGGTTTTATCATATAAATGAAAATTCATTTAATGCGAATTTGGAAAAAGTACTCCGCATTTTTAATTGCGGACTTACAAAGTTTGTTATCTTTTTCTTTTCCTTTGCCATTAATTATAACCTAAACTTTTATGACGTGATTTCATTTCATAATTTCGAATTTTGAGTGCGAACCCGACGGCATTTCAAGCGAAATTGTGAGTTTATGCGTGTGCTTTTCTAGTTCATTGGAAATTTAATCTTGAAAGTAAAGAAAATAGTAAGAATCAAGATAAGACTTACAATTGCGAACACACTTAACTAATTATGTGCGTCATTTGTGAATAATAATAATAAGTTAATTAAACACATACCACAGCACGTAAGTAAATTTAAAAGTTAATGTTAGTGTAATGTGTAGAACAACTTGTCAAGTGTGTCAGATACACGTACGTATTTTTACGAAATGTAAAAAGAAGAACGAACTAAATTAATCCCATCTGTTGGAATAACAATTCTAAGAAATTGCGAAGAAAATTGTTTTGCAAATTTGTATACTTAACTATTTGTGTCACAACAAGTTTGGGGTCACACAAAACAGCGGTGGCCCAGCATAACGAATGAAATAATACTAAAATGTCTACCTGTATTCGAGGACTTTTTACTTATAGAAAACTTTAAGAAAATTTAGAAGTATTATTTCTATACCTTACAATAATTTTTTATAAAGTTAACGAACCCAACTATTCACATTTAACATTAAAAATGTGTTCGAACACTACATCATTTTTTTTAAATAGATCGTCAATAAATACAATTTGTCGTGAACTTTGCAAAAATTTACAGATTTCTTCTGAGTGCAAATACTTTTGGAATGTTCAACTCTTCGACCTCCCTAAATTGCATAATTTTTTCCATGACTCCAAATCTTCTGCAATGAAAAGAAATGTTTCAGCTTACAAAACAATATCATGAAAAGTGAAAGTGAAAGAAAAACCCCATGTTTAGTGTTGGACCTTATACGCTCTTCTAACACTTGTGAAGCACAACCGAGGATACATTTTGCCATGCCAACGCAATATGTGAAACAATCGTTACATCGAGTGTCAACTCCTTTTTATCTTATATAAAGATACCAATGAATCTCTTGACGTTTGCTATACTGGACCACCACTACTTTTGGAAGTTTTTGTTGAGTTTTTTTTTTTTTAACAAAAAAGCGTTGATCCTTCTTAAAGGCCATATTTGCTTTCATGAGTGAATTTTAAAAGAAAAGGTGACAATGAGTTTCTCTAATACATGGATTAAAACTTCAAGACTTAACTATATAGTCCCAGGCCTCTGGATTGGAGACGAAGTGCTAGAAACGCATATCAAAAGTAGAGGTCTAATTTTGAATGTAAGGTTTTGCCTCAAGTGGCATTTCGGTAACTAATTAAACAGTTGCCGTGGTTGTAGAAAGATGCCGGGTCCAAAACGGACTGTTGCACTCATATCGTTGTTATTATTATTTAAAGACGATAGGGCGATTAGGGGAAAGTAATAAAGTATTGCAGATCAATAATGTTAAAATATAACTATGATTAGAATCCCCACAGAAGCTTCTTTACCAGTGCAATGAAAAAACATCTGTTATTCAAAAAACCCATGTCCCTTTTGTTCGAATTTACTATTGTGCAATATAACATGAAAACCTCTTCGAAAATAATGATAATTTTTAACTCTTTAATTTTAAGATTATTTGTTTTTCTTCAAACTCTTTTTCTTCACTGTATTGAAATACGTACGTGACGATATTAAGCCATGAAACAAGTACTTAAGAGATCCCTATGTCATGTGTGTCCATAAAATTACATCATAAGAACCGGGCAGAAACCTGGAACACCGCTCATGGTATGGAGCAAGATAATAAATTCTTGGGTCAATATATAACCTAAACAGATTTAAGGCACGTATCAAAATGAGCAACATCCGTATCCTAACAGACTTCCTAACAGGGCACTGCAGACTCAGCGAGCACCTAAGGAAACTAGCTTTATCATAAAAAGGTCTCTGCAGTTTCAGTGTCAATTCTAATGAAAGTCCTGATCATGTACTGGGATTTTGTGAGGTACTAGAGCACAAAAGCCAAGTCACTAGATCCATCTCCCTTTCTCACATTCTTGAAGGAATCAGGAAAGGAAAGGAATCATGCAGCACCCATTATATATAATTTTGATATAGTTCCCTATGTAAAAAAAGACAGTATTGTACTTTTATTGCCCAAGCCTTTGAAGATGTTAATCTTATCATGGCGTTATAATATCATACCTCGACTGTAGTTGTAGGTCAACTGAATAGGAGGTTTGAAAGTTTTCCAGAAATAAACTGATTACTTACTGAGTCTCTGACAATGCCCAGGGAATAATGCTGTGAAGAAAAATATCCAGAAAGGGGCACAATAGATCCATCGTTGTAGTTACTCCCATTTTCTTGAATTGAATTCAACCTCATGTCATAAGGGTAAAGACATGTATGACAACTATTTTTTTAGTTATTTTCTCGTAATGAACTAAAATTATTTTCCAACATTACTGAGCCACTTCTAACACAAATTGAAGTGACTTTGATAACAACATATGATGACATCGTGATAGTGATTAAGTAATACAATTTACATATCGTCCTCGTCTGTATATACACTCAAGGTGTGTGAGATCACATGACTTGACATCACTATATCTCGAAATAACTCGTCCCAAAAAACTAATTTTGCAATAAATCTTTGAGCCGTGTGAGAAATGGTTCTGTTGAAATAGGAATTTATTATTGCCGACGTTTTACAGGTTAGAAAAAAATGAGATGTATTCAATTATTATATACGTAAGAACATCGACAAAAATAGGCCAACTTTTCATACTGAATCCATTGTTTTGTCTCAAAAGGGTGATTTAAGGACGTGTGCAAAATGAGCTGGTTGTCCTCTAGAAGAGCAGGTGAACTCAATTATATTTTGGAAAACAACGGATTAAGTAAGGCACTGAACAGATTTCAGATATCAAATTATGCCTTTCTCGTCAGTCCAAGGAGCTACGTGATTTATCGGAACAAGCCTGCCCATCACTTGTGGAATGATTTTTCACAATGGAGTCGAATCGAAACTTTAGTAATCGAATGTTAATCCGAGATATAACGGACACGCCTAAGCACCGTACTAGATATATCACTGCCTGTTCTCGAGCTGAAGTAAGTCATTTGTCGAATTATCTTGAGTTAGTAGTTAGTAGTTATTCGAATGGTTTTTTGAACTGAGATGTAGGAATCGACTATGACTCGAGCAATCATTCGAATGCCACATCAATAATGAAACCCTTTGTAAATTCTGTTTATGGCTGGCGAATTGAAATACATTGAAACTTCTCTTTACGTACACCCCTCTATAAGGGACACCTCTCTTTACGGACAATTCGTCATGGTCCCGCCATGAGGGTAATTGTGTCTATTCACCCCCTTAAGAACGGACAGCTCGACATAACGTACAATCATGATGGTCCCGCTGTTATCCGCTATAGAGAAGTTTCGCTGTAGTAGTTCTCCAATCAGTACTGCTTATAACGATAATTAGGACAATAATTTCGCATATATTTTACAGAAGAAAACAATTTCAAAACTAGAGTTGTTCGCAATGTTTTTCGTACGTTTTCCCCCGCCTCAGCCTAATTTGATATTTTTAAATATTTGAGGTGATTAGCAGGTACGTCCGCAATTTGCCCATTCGTCTGTCGTTGCATCCATCGTTTCACCATTCCACTTCCCTCCCGCGCACATATTTTAATTTATGATATTTTTGTTATTTTTTAATGAAGCAAAACAACTCGTTTCCTTTTCCTCTGACAGATGTAGTTCCCACTTTTTTTTTGTTAAAAAACTAAACAATAATTGTGTTGTTAGAAACTGTATAGCACAGCTTTGCTTATAGTAAATATGAAAAAAAATCAATCTTCCGAAAACGATTAAATTCGCATGGTTCTTGCGGCGTGAGTAAGAGTGTAGTAAGAGTAAACCGCTGTGAGAATTAAAAATAGGTTGCTGATTTCATTGAATGTTTCACTGATAATCAGAATATTTGTTTATTTATCCACAAAACGCTTTGCATGATATGGCAACACAAGTAGAACACAAGCAAGCAAAAGGAGAAAAGAAATGACACAAGAGAATTTCATTTAGAAGTTTGTTCTTTCAAAATACATCAATTTATGGAGTGTTCATGTTCATTTATTATATATTCTGTTTCTTCTGTTCAAAGATAATTTAGGTTTCACTTTGATAAACGATTTTCAAGGATAAGTGTGCCAGATCTTATTTTTTTATCTTTTGAAAACATAAAAAATAGTTTAACACATATATCCATTCATCGGTCTATTTTAGTAAAAAAAAACGCCCTAAAATTTAAAAGAGAAAATTCATCAAGATGAAATATTTGAAAACTATATTTATGAAAGTTTTATCTTAGGCGTGAACGTGTATGTTCATAAAATTAAAAGAAATAAACATTCGCTCATCAAATAAATTAATTTTTAAGTGTTATTGGATATGTATGTGTGTACAAGAAGTTCGCCATTTATGTGTAAGAAAGATTTTAATAATATGTTGATTAGGGCGTAGTGTACTTAAGTGTATCTCTCGTAGTAGACAGTCTGCAAGGCGAAAAGCTTTTGATTTTATGGAGGTAGTCTCTGTCAATGATTCGTGTCAAATTTTACACTTCTGGGTCTGGGGAAAATAAATGTCCGGCAAATTATGTAAGGTAACCTTAAACTGCTAAAAACTAGGAATAGTGAGGATGATAGTTATTATTGTCTGTTAAAAGTTGTATAACATTGGAATGATTGTTCGAGTGAATCGAGTGATAATCGATTCGGTTTTCAAAATCATTCAAATGACTATAAAACGAGTTCAGCCGTTATTCGACTTTACCACCAATTTTGCCATTTTTTGATGCCCGGAGACAATGAGGTAGATACAACTAATAGACCGCGCCACTACTAAACATTATATAATAATAATATGGGTGGCGCTACAGTCCGAGGCGGACCTGGGCCTAGCTTCTTGTTCTCTCACGCGTGGAAGGGACCTGCAGTTTAATGCCGACTCCGAACGGGCAAGCTTGAGAAGCTTTTTCTAGACAGGAATACTCTTTGAGAATTGTCAGTGACTCGTAAGAGGTGGAGCCGTGTATTATCAAAGGTGGTTAATTCGGGTATCGAACCTGGCACCCTCTGCGTAGGAGTCGACGCACTAACCCACTACGCCACGGCGCCCACTACTAAACGTTAAAATTACTCAAAATTGCAGAAGTTATGCTCGTGTAAAGTAGGCTCTGAAAAACGCAATTATGTTCGATCTAGCAAAGTAACAATGTGTCCGGACTCGAAAATTTGCTCATTTCGGCTTACATGTCACTGTAGCTTAATTAGTTTATGGTGATGGATTTCTGCCAATTCATTTACAATTTTACGAAGTTCATTGTCGGTCTTTAGGTAACCTGTGGCAATATATATTGCATATTTTTGCAACTTCCTCAAATTGTTCGGCGACAACACTGCTACAACCTACTAGCCCAA
This sequence comes from Eristalis intricaria, assembly GCA_964034865.1. NCBI lineage: Eukaryota > Metazoa > Arthropoda > Insecta > Diptera > Syrphidae > Eristalis > Eristalis intricaria. Next base: position 163,132,733 of record OZ035873.1, read on the forward strand.
AACTCAAGAGAACTCCACAATAATGACTCAATTGAATAGGAACATGTAAAAAAAAGTTATCGTTCAAAACGACTAATCAGGAACACAAGGAGATATAGTTATTGATGGAATAACTCATCGATAAATAACGACGTTGCTGGCGTATACGCACTGTTTTGTCAAAATTTTGCACACATAAAGCACACAAGTGTTTGTGGGTTGATTGACATAGATTTTGTCAATTAACCACAGGAAAAAAATCTGATATTGCTAAGTCACACGATCAACGGAGGCAATGCCGATCACCCAAACGAGAGTAGGCGGTCAACTCGAGAAAACGTACATCGAACCACCTCTTGCCACAAAAAAAACCAAGTTATCAAGACTTCGAGTACAAAATTGATATAAATATTTATTTATTTGCGTTTCATGTGTTATAAAACGTTGAGGACCTTAATTATTATTTAAAATAGTCTGTTAGACATGACAAAAGAGCATTTTTCTTAAAACAATCCTCAATGGAATTTAAACCACTGTAGATACATAGAATCATTAGCTGTTTCATGAGTCTTATAATATAAACGCAAAATGAGTAACGATTTAGCAACCAACTCACTTGAAGGTGGTTGAACCAAATCATCCTCAATTATCTTCAAGTCTTTCCCTATTACACCACTACAGCTATCATCGTTATTGTCAGGCTGAGAAGATTCGGATTCACATCTATATATCTCGGCATTTCATCTATGGGAAACTTGAGTAACAATGTCGCCATCCCCCTGCAGAAAATCAGCATACTTATCCCCTGTATATTTCCGGTATTTTTCCAAGCTTCAAAATTCATCTGCAGTTGAAATTCTCCCTCATTTCTTTTGTTTTAGCATTCAGTTCTGAAATCAAAGGAATTTCCCCCCGCTCAGAATATTCACCAAAACCACGATTTTGTGTATACAAGGTCAAAGGAACATACAAACGCAGTGCCCCGAAAGCGATTCCATATAAAACAAACTTGTAGAATACGCAGATTTTGGGAATTTCTCTTCAGAATTCGACTTATCGAAGGTAACGCTAAATAATCTGTTCGAGTGATCAAGACATTCGAGTAATCAAAGTCAAATTATATGTAAATTTCAGTCTTGGCGCTATTGCCAACCAATTTCATTCGAATTATAGAAGTTCGACTGTAGTTTGTCCCTTTAAGCAGCAATGTATCAGCGAAAATCAAAGTGTGCGTTGGTTCATTCACATTATAATTGTGTAGACAATCGAAGAAAGCACAATTTATTGCACATTTAACTGGCAATTTGAACGACTGGATGGTGCAGTTGGTAGTGTGCCTGCCCCTGGTTAGCGAAATCCCCGGTTCGAATCCCAGTGAAAGCAGAGTAAATACGCTTTTATCTGGTTTTCAAATCTGGTCCATTCACCATTTGCCGTTGAGATCAAATTAACGGCACTATCACTAGAGTAGTCGATCAGTGGTTGTAGTCTGACTATGTGTATCCCAATGGACGAAAATGATCTAAGTGTGCTGGTGAATGCACTGGCGCCCCCCTACCTAACCTAACTGGCAATTTATCGTGTAAATAAAAATATCAAATTATTTAAATTTTTCAATCCATCCAAATAATTAGTGATGATGGGGTACATTGTATCACTTTACTTCTAAGATAAGTACCTCATAAAATCTCAGTATAAATATATATGTATCTAACCCAACACTACATGTGACACTGTCTTTCTGACACCACATATGGACCATAGCAGTACCACACAATTTTTACTTACCCTATGCTAACATCTGTCAAATGGTTTTTTTCTCTGCGTCGTCAAAAATGTCCTGTACCACTGCAGTTGATTAAAATCCTGTGTTAATTTTGGGACACCCTTTATAACTTTGTTAAGGTTATGTTGGTGTTGCTGATTGAGGGTTGGCAGCAGTCACACTTAGGCCAAAGAGATCCGTTATGTTACTACGTTGATCCTAATCCGCAAATAAGTTAGTGGTTTTGATAAGGCGGTGTAGATGAGTGATACAAATTGTTTTGTTTTTATTCGTCTAGTTGCAAAAAAAAATATCCTTTTGTGTCCGCCTGTCGATGTAACACATTGCTCACATTTCGTTTGAGCGTGAAATTTATCATTTTCACACAATGCGATAAGCCACGTTTGAGTTCATTATATCTCATGTATATCCTGGGAGAAAATTTAACGAGCATTTCTCTTAGCTGCAAAGAAACGAAGTGGAATGCATTAAAGTATATTTGCCATGAGGGACGATTTGTGGTTGTGTAGCAGTCAGACCAACAATCGATTATCTAACTAAAACCGCAACATTACATCGCACAATTAAAATGTGGTAAATTATGGTGATTTTGAAGTTATTTATGAAACTGATACCTACTCAGTTCATTATTGGTAAGATAATGCTCCGATTGGTCCAGATAATGAATAAGTAAATTAGGCAGGAAGTATATGTGGTTAACTGGTATTTCTCAATAGATCCACGTACAGTTAATAATTTATTCACTTGTTGAAAAACTTTCTAAGAAGATAAGTAGACGTATGTGGTAAGAGAAGACGTAGGTTCCTAAGTACATGCGTCTAAGTGACGTCAGAGGTGGACAGTTATGGAAATTGTATATATACACTATTTCCCCTTCCTCTTTCTCGGACTAGATTTGATGTTTGAAGCCAAAAGAGTTTCAATACGAAAATTTATGTCTAAGACCGTATTCAGAAACAAAGGCTTTTCCTAGACCTGCTTGGTTGTCTAGATTAAAATCACTCACGCTCAATTAAATTAAAACAGTTTAAACAAATTTAAGGTGAAAGTCAATAAACTTTTATGAATTCTTTTTTTGGCGTCCCCTTTTACTAAGAGGTTGCGCATAGTATAAAAGTTCGACATTCACAATTTAAATGTAAAAAATCATCGAGAAAATACGTGTTGTTTTAACAAGAATAAAAACATTCTAAACGTTTCTCCTAATTAAAAATACCAGGGAAATACCTAACGAATCACCAATTCGATGTGAAAAAATATGCTGAGCGAGTATCAAGACTGAGAACAATCACAAATGAACTTGTTCACAACTCAGTCTCTCTCTCACCCCGTCCAAAAGCGAGCGATTAAAATCTATATTTTAAAGCTACCTTATAAAACAGTGCTAACAATGCTAACCCTGTAATACCTTATTTTCTATTCTATTCAAGTCTTTTTTTAATATGCCACCCAACCACAAAGAACATAAAAAAATCAAAAAATTTCATTTTGCGTTAATATAGGTATTTTGCAGATTAAAATAGGTCAAATCCAAAATCCGCCTTGTAGCGTTACAGGACAAAAGACTTACCACTGTATGAAATTTGAAAATAAGGCTCCATTTATCTACTTGATAATACTTTTTCGAAAAACATTGTCTGCAAAAATGTTTATTTTCGTCCAAAAATTGTTTTTTTTTCGACTTTAAACGTTAGTTTGAAAACAAAACGCACTACAGCCATGAAATAAATTACAACGGAAAGATTTATGTTTATACTTGAGGGAGAGTTTTTATAACTAAAAAAATTATCGTTGCCTCAAAATCTTGCAAACGTATACCACGGCTTGGCGGTGGTAGGCATTAGAGGGTTAAGCGAGCTAGCCAATTGAATCCCTCATCTCCACGATTCATTAGTTTGGCGGGAAGTTTGCCTCCCAATATTTCGCACAAACCACTATCAAAAGCAATTTAAGATCAATGTGCACAGGTACCTCCTATCCCAATCCTCATCCATGTTGTGACTTGTCCCTGGACATTTAAGGGTATTCATTATAAATTTATGCGTGGACAGAATTCTTTCGCTCTTTTACATAATTAAGTTTAGCGTATATTGTTCACTAAATATTTCTTTATTTTTTATAAATTATTGCCATTTTTATAAACGTTGTATCTCCCTTATAATCTTCTTTGTTATATTACAGGGATTTAACTTAAATGGTATCAAATTCTTTTACTATTTTTCAGAATTCAACAGGGCAAATCACAAATATCGGAGACAAAATTAATCGACGACTTAGATGAAAAACAGTACTAATCAAAATTGCATACCAGTTATTTAACAAAAAAAAAAAGAAATCAAAACAAATTAAAAATCAAATTTTATAACGGTGGTTGTGTCTTATAAGCAAAAATGATGTAAGAATATATGTTGGAATAATTGAAAATGTTTGAATTATAAAAACAAAATATGTACGTGTAAAAAAGGAGAAAATATGATCAGATTTTCTTACCAATCAAAAGTGAACAAAGCAAATCCACCTTTTTTCTAAGTGAATAACAAATAATAAAATAAATGTAATAAAAGATAACACACACTTCAAACTAAACTTTTACTACCTATCTTTAAATAAAAAAAATCTGAATCTCTCGTGTGGTTGTGAAAATAAGTTGTATAGCTAAATAAAAAAAACACATATTACTTAAAAAATCATATATATATATATTTTTAAAGCAGTCATAAAATTTTATTATACATAAATATATATATATACATTGACAGAACTATAAAAAATGTTATATACGTATGTAGTATTGCCGTGTGCTAAAACTGCTCCATGACTAGAATAGAACTTTAAATCGAATTGTTGTTAAACTCATAGTTTAAAGAAAAGTTAAGTAAGCAAAAAAAACACATCTCAATCAACCGTCCTCTATACAAAGTGTTTACTTTTAGTTGAAAGAAGTGAAAACAGAAAATAACAAGTTATTTAAAAATCAGAAAAAAACGTTACTAATATTTAAAACAACAATACATTTTCTTACAAATATTCTCACAAAACTAAATTTAAGATTAAGTGTTTACAAAAAAAAAAAATAAACAGAATAGAAAATATATATTTAATATGTATATGTAGCTATACGAACCGTAGAAATCCTAGCGTCATTCAATCTCATTGAATGTATATATCTATGTATAATCGTCATAATTTGGATTATCAACAAAGAAAAAGAAACAATGATTTACTTGAAAATTTAAAGACCCCAATGGATTAAGGAGTACTGTCGACAAAGAAATTTCATTTAAGGAAACTTCACAGCTGCTTCAAAAGGTATGTAGTTTAAAATGTTATATAAAATGTTGTACAAACTAGACCACACGTGGGGATTTTTATTTACACAGATGTTACCATTTCCTAGCTTCTAGCGTGGGTGGATTTTTGAAACTGTCGTTTAAAGAGAAATAAATCAATTCATCTCTAATGACGTAAATAAGGAAGAAATTAAAATTCTTTTTGAATAATTCGATGTTCTAACCATTTTTATGACACCAACAAAGATATAATGGTCCTTAAAAATACAACACGAGGTATGCGCGCTGACGTGCAAAACGTAAATAAAATATTCGATGTTTTAATGAACTTTTGCTGATATATATTTTTTGTGTACTGGGATTGTCCCCATCTTTGGAACTTATGTCAAATTAATTTGAAATGATCTTGAAAAAATACGCATGTGACATATATTTGCCACTTATGTAAGACGGGTCAGCTTTTCTACATTTGCTGATTAAATTGTGCCCATTGGACAAAATTATAGATCAAAATAAATGTTTGCCTGGAACTGATCCTAAGATATGGCATTCTGAGATATCATTTTTAATTTCTTCCGCATAGATTGCCTTTCACTAAAGTCTTCTAAAACAAATATCAAAATCATCTCTACCCACATCGCACATGTTCAACACGATCTTCATTAGTCAAATCAGCATTTGTCCATTTTTTTCTTTGGCATTATTTCAATATTCTGCAGCAGACTGAAAATATTTTCAAAAGGTCATCACTTAAACCATTTGCATTGAATACATAACGAGTGCCGTCGGGAATGACATAAATTACTTAAAATTGTTCCCTTAAGAAAAACACCCATTAATGTCATCATCACATCAACGTCAGTTGCCCCGGCGCGGTGGTCCCTAGCACGTTCACACTAATTCTGTACATCATATAATGCGTCAAATGCATATTCGAATGCAACATAGTCGCCCGCTTACAATACAAATAAATGCGAACGTGCCCAACTGAATTAGCATCCTGATCAAACTGAATAGGATTGGCAATTAAATTAAGAACGTGTCATGTTCGATTTCCCTATAAGAGATTCGTTGATTAAATTTAGGATCATAGAACACTTAATTATGCTTGCCACTGTGGCCGCTCCGAAAAATCACTCTCCCCTCTGCTGGTTTCCTGATTTGGCTCAAAAGCAAAAAGAAAACTCGTAAAGCACATAAAGTGATGTTCTTCTGAAATCCATTCATTAATAAAAATTATGAAAACAATATTAGCATCCCCCACAGATGAGACCGGCACATACCGACAGATACAAGTCATCATCGAATCCGCTGACACACAATGACGCACATTACAAGCCACGTTTTGTAGTTCCAGGTTTGCGGAGGAGAGGCGGCCGGTTGCGCGGCGCGGCGTGGCTGTGGTAAGGAGCGGACGACTGGCATGGCACACAGCACGCCGAAACTTATAATTAAGCATTTGGAACAGAATATCTTACGTGAGACGTCACCTATTGCCAAACATTTTGAACACGATTATACATATTCCTGAAGCGGATGGTGTGTGATTTGGCGGTGGCCCCGAATCAGATCGTTACAAATCGTTGCCCGCCAGTTGACTTGAAATCTTCGCACTGTACGAGACTGTGTGACAATTTTTCGTTCGGTCCTCTAGTGCGATTTAGTGTATAGATGACTTGGCGACAACAAATTTTGCTTTTTTTTTTCTTGTTGGTGCGTCATCCTTTCGTTGTGTGCCACCGACCGATAGCTGGTGAGATGTAGACTGCAGCTTGTTCGAAGAAACTAATCACTAAACCACACGACACAACGATCTCACATGGGGCACTTATCACACAGCAAATTCGATGGACAGCGACAGGTGGCTGCAGCAGCATGTTGAAGCAATAGAGGATAGTCCATCAGAAGCAGACCTACTAAATTATCTTCAAACGAAAAAACCAAATGCATGTTAGAGACGAAAATAGAATGGCACAGTGGTGTTCAAAAATATTTACACTCTTCGGAACAGTTTGAATATTTGGGAAATAAATATTTAACTTTTCGTTTATATTCTATAAATATGGAAATATATTCTTGTTTTTATATGATTTATGAAGTCACTTGGCTCGCTGTGGCGCAATGGATTGGTTCGTCGACTCCTACGCAGAGGGCGCCAGGTTCGATCCCCGAATTTACCAACTTTCATAATTCACAGCTACACTTCTTTCGAGTCACTGACAATGCTGAAAGATTCTAGAACAAGCCTCTCAAACTTCGCCGTTCAGAGTCGGCATATAACTGTTGGTCCCATCTGATACGATCTTGTCGCTTGGGCCTGGGTTCATTAAAGTCTCACTTAATCAGCAAAAAGTCGCAACGAAAACCAGGGTCATAGTTAAGAAATTATTTGACTTGAAATAAGAAAATAAATCAAACTGTTGCAAAACTTTCAGTCACCAATATATGTCCAACCAAGACTTCCTTCAATAAATCCCGACATGGGACACTCTCATTCGCTTGGCCACCAACATGTGCATATTCCAAAATCTCCGAAATGTTCTTTCTATTTGTTTTCGATTTTTGTTTCCTTTCTATTTTTTTTTCTGTATATATTATTAGTCACATCGTTGATGGATGCAGCACGAGGCTTGAAAAAAAAACCAGAGAAACAAAAATTATACCCGTCGACTGGTGCCTGACACTCATGGCTATTTTTTGTTTTTGTTTGTCAAAACGCTGCACTTTGCGAATGCTTTTAGTAAATATACATACTTTTGAGCAACGTTTTCTGAATTCAGTAGGAAGAAGAACAGAAGCAAGTGCCGAAATTAGATGCAGACACTATTGATGTAAATAGACGACGACAGCGATGGTGACTACAGCGACTTACAGACACAGAACTAGAAGAAATGAGTCCTTTGCAAAATATTCCACATCATTGTTCTATCTATGATTTCTGGGTACTGAAGTGCACAATTATTTTTCTCAGATCTGAATTTCATTAGCAGGCCTTTGAGGCTCATTAATTTGTTTAATTAATCTGGCATTACTTAAGATGTTACAACTAGGAATTCTGTATTCTGTTGCTTTGGATTACTAGTCGCTTGATGGATCTATTTTTAACAGACCCCTTTATACAGGATGTTTTTGGAACTCATTCAATTGTTTGCTTACGACGGTACGATGGATAATTAGTTCTATAAGACTTAGATTTATTTTAGAAGAGTACACTCAGACCGACGCAGTCTAGGTAAACGAGCGTTAAGGACATACCCCATCAATAGAAGAGCAAGCTGTTCACCATTTGTTTCTTCCGTTCAACGATGAAATCTTGAGAGCATGCCATAACAGGGTTTTATATTAACACAATTTCCATTCATTTTACCGAATCATTGTACCGTTTCTCAGGCAGGTACTAAAGGCTCTGAGGCGGTCAGTTAACATCGCCAAGACGGCTGATATACCGATTTGGGAATTTGGTGCGCCAAAGATCAATTGTGGCATAGGCAGAGTGGCATCGAGCGCCATCTTGCATGACCCAGAGGTCGTCAAAATCCATGTTTGTACATTGAGTAAAAAAGAAATCGGTCGGAGACACTGCTCTGTAACGCCTATCGCTGACCGATACGTTTTTCACATCCTCATTTTCGAAGAAAAGTGGTCACATTTCTCCCATTTCTCCCTCCTTCTCATGTGTCGGGGACCATGAGTGTTAGGTCTCACTAACTTGTTTCGCAAGCTTGCGTACGGCAGTCGCGGTACTGTATTAATACTCCTTGTTGTTTTGGAATTTAGAGCTTTGGAAAACAACTGAAATAGGTCGGCAGTGTTTCGGTACTGTTGCTTGTGCACGTATTCAGCTCCAAACAAAAACATTTATTGTTAACAAATTTATTACCACTGCACGTACCCGCTTTGAGACAAAACTAAATTTTTATTTAGTTTCGTTATTCGTTTTTAATGAGACTGCTAAACAAAATCACAAATATCTTCAAATTTAATTCACAAAACACGAAATTGACATTTCACTTTTTAGTTCACAGTGACACTTATACATGTCACAATGAAACTAGATTCAGGTTATGTAAGTGCTGATAGAAAATATATGATTCGAGATGAATGACGATGAGCAATCCTTAATTGTTTGTAGTTCCGTTGTACCCCTGCTCCATCCTCAATTATTATCGAAGACGCCCTACAACTGTCAAATTTCAACTGACAGAATCATAATATTCGAAATGGTTAGACTTTAGATTTGTGGAAAATTTTGACAATTCGTGATACAATTGACGTCGAAATCGTTTGAGAATTAGTCCCAAAATGTAAATGGCGTTCTCTGATTGGTCCGAGAATCTGGTATAAAAAAGAGTTGTCAACAATATAGTCGAATATTTTCATGACAGTTGATTTTATATAACAGAATCTTCAATCTACACTTCAAAGAGGATATACAAACAAGTTAAACACTTAAGTATATAATATAATACAGCACAACTATGTATGTTAATTTTATTTCAGTCTTATAGTAAAAGTATACATTTAGTAAACTCGAATATTAATAAGCATCTAAATTTGAATAAGAATTAAATTTCGATGGAGTCACTGTCTTCACCAGGACCGCTATCCGCAACCTACTTGATTATTCAATGAACACAACATTCGCTGTGAATGCCTTTGCTACGTGTATCCCTCCGCTCCAGTTATTATTTTATTCTTAAAGAAGGACATCCTTTTGTTATGTTGATATCATTTTATTTCACACACACATGCTTCAAGGCATATGGCATGTTGACAGCACCGCTTTGTGCATGTTCTTCTCGTGTTGGCTTAACACAATGTAACAAAGTGAAATTCGAAAAGAATGCTCACCGACCGCCGCCGCCCGCTGCCACCGCCACGTACCGCGTACCGCTGCCAGCCTCACGCCATTCACATCACCACCCATTTGTCCCAGCAACACTGCAAACAGACCGATTACTCTATTGCTGCGTGTTCTTTCGTCATTTTGTTCCTTTTATATTGTTTTTGTGAAAAATTCTTGCATCGAATACAATGCTGTTTATTGTGTACATTCAATTGTTCAGTTCACATTTCTGGCAGTCGGCCAGGTGATACAGCATTCCATGGTTACCCTGATATGGCCTCTTGAGTGACGATCAAATAGTTCGTCTCATTCCTTTTCATTCTTCCTCGGGTGTTTGCTTTCTTTCTTTTTATTTTAAGAGCTTTTTTTATAGCCTCATATTATTTCCCTAACCCAATGACTTTATGTCCAGGTTTCCCAGCGGCAGTGAGTGAGGCAGCCATGTGGATTATACGGATGATAATAAAGTGTGCCTTTATTTATCTCTGATATGTGTTATTCATTTCGTTTGATACCTCGCGCCTCAAAATCATGTTTCTTTCCTAATTTATGGGGTGCTCCAGAAAGCGAGGAAGTCCGTGCAGCTCTTCGGAACGTAAAACACATTGTAAAGGATAATAGTTTAGTTTTAATTGGATTTTGAAATCGACATGGTATCAGCTTTCAGTTTGATACATTTCGGATATGTTGCGCTGCAGTTTATCAGTTGTGAGTGTTAAGCTATAAATCTTTAAAAAATATGACCATGTTATTGTGAAATGATGCTGCGAAGCCTAAGGCGCGCTAAGTTTAGCGAAAGTAACTCATTGAGAGGACATTAATCTTCGGAACGTTTACAAACTTATATGGGTGTGTACCCTTTTGCCTATTTGTTACAATTAATCACTGATAAACGGTTATGGTGTACATTAAGAAAGAGGTTAATGTTCACATGACACTTCTTGCTCTAATATTATGGTTGAGGTTTCGAGAGAAATCTTCCACTGTACCTAATTGCCTTGCTATTGTGGACTATCACATCAAGTGTAGACAAGTATCTCCTGTTGTGTCCTTACTGTATCACTGGGTTACACAGCAATATGGTAGCTGGCATGAACATTGGACATTCTCTCCACTGATATGCGCAAACACAGAGGAGATATACTTCATTTTGACCAGAATGAGTGCTGAATATTTAAATAATGTGCACTTACTTTTATTAGTTAGAGCGTCTTGCGTTGCGCAGTGATATGTGAATGTTTGCTTTCTACTTGCATTTTTGTCAATTTTTGTGAAACTAGACTTTGGCGTGATTTTTAACACAAAGCTTATAAGTTAAGTTTCTGATTCCAACTTTTGCTCAATCCTCGGATACTTATGCTCTTAAGTCCTTGTAAATGTCAATTGTGGATCCGATTATCCCGTATGTTGCGCGTGATTCATGAACTGTGCCATATGTCTAGAAAGGAAGTATTTTACAGAAGAGAGAGAGATCTGTAATTAAACAAATGAAATGCAATCTTTATCAAACAGGATGTGACTTATTAAGAAAATGGGTTTTAAAGAAGTAAATAAATTTATAAGATAAGGGCAATGAAAAAAGCAATGTTATACCTTATACCGTTTTTCCATAAAAATATGTATTTCTTTTAGTAAAAAAGCACGACTTTAAATTCAATGTTATACAAAAAATAATTGTAGGCTGTGTATACTATCGCGTAACCGAGAGTATTGTTAGCTAGGGTATTCCTTATTGGAATGCAACTAAAATGTCAATTTGCGAGATAATCAAAGGATATCATGTTTTTGCAACAAGCCCTTCAAATATGGTTTTAATGTTCCACTAACTAAATCTTTTTGTTTCTATGAATGAAAAAAGAAACATTTTTATTTTTTTTTATTTTACTATCACCATTATTATTTGGTTTATTTATATACGATATCCGATACCCTTGCCAGTTTACTTTTTAATTCACTACTTAGGGTTTTCACTCAGCACATAATATTTATTCAGTTACTATTTTGGCCGTGTCAGCTAGTAAATATATAAAATTATAATATAAAATAATTACCGTAACAGTAACATTAAAAAAAATCCGATATAAATAAATAATTGGGGTTACCGTCATGATTTATTTTTTTTTCCTTCCTACACTTATTCAACACATCAGAAACTCTTTTTAAAATAATAATAAAAATAACGTAGGCGTAAAAAACCCTAATTTAATTCAAGCAGTTAATGAAACCACCTATTCTTAAACAATATCGACAGGCGATATTTGCCACGTATTACCCATCCTCTTCATCTCTCTTTCCCTGCAATGGTTTTATTGAGGAGTACTCATACTTTGTTCGAAACTCAAAAATTCTTCTTTTCTGCAGCCACTATTCTTTTTCTTCTACCCGACACGCTGACTGACTAACTGCACATTATTATAACGCTTAGCTGACGGTTGGATGCGTATGTTTGATTTGAATTTGAATTTATGGTCATAGGTAACGCAGATCTTGGTTAGTCTGATGTTTATGAAGATGCTCCCTCTAACATGCTAGACAGATCGCGTGATAATATCCACAAAAGTTGTCATTCAAATATGAATTTCCCTCGTACAACAGCATAAGGCAAAGAACACTTACAACCAAAAATTGCATCGTTTTATTTTTGATATTTGGATCTGTCATCATGTAGTCACGGCATGTATATATATAAAATGACAACGGCAGCGACAAAAAATTTATCAGACAATGTGACGACGGTCTCAGGTGAACTGAATCACCATAAGGACCTGCATCAAGTGACGATAAATGATATGTCTTATAAATTATTCAGCATATTATTTTGACACATTTGAAGAGGGTTCAAATGACTTATTTATCAAAGGAAGGCTCTCCTTCTCCTTCGGCTGGGACTTCAAACAAATTTGTTTCTTTTTTCATTCATGTTGAATCTGAAAGTTGTTGGACTGATATGGAATTCTCAGGCGCCTCATGTAGTGTTCCTGCACACCTCGTAAGAAACATATCTTTGACACTTTGTGTTACATTATAAGTTACTCATTATTTCTTCTTAATGATCATGTGTCAAAATAAAAATGTATAATAAAGTTGATGTCATTAAAATAACATGTTCGTGTGGCCATTCGGCAGCACACATTCGTGTTCACGTATGCCCACGTCAAAATTTTCATAGTTATACCAAAAATAAAATATATGAAATATGAAAAAATTAAAAATACTACTTTGAGAATTTGGAGTGGGGTATTTTTAAACTCAAACTCAAGAGTGCGCTGTCCTCATCGACAAATGTGTAATATGTGACAAATGCATTAATTAATCCTCATTGAGTGGTTTATCATATATTTTATGGTATGTGTACAGTGCTTGTAGATGGTTTATTCCGCTTGTGTGCATTTTGATTTGCAGGCGATTTCACTCATTGGATTGAAACGGATTATGTCGTGTTTTTGACAGTTAGACATAAACAAGTTAATAAAGCGAAGGGAAGTTTGGAACATTTAAAAAATTGGCTATACGTTACAAAGTCAAAAGGGAATTATTAATTCAGTTGATAATCAACTTCATTGCTTATAATATGATTGAGTCTATAAAGGTGAACTATTATAAATGTTTGATGCCTTTAAAGTGGGTATCTGAATGACTTCAACCTGATCTTGATGCTGTGTTATATTTAAGTCACGTAAGCTTAGGTCTTTTGAACACGTCAGACAAACAGTCTACCAACCACCATGCATAGCCATACATTTTTCCGGAACTTCCATCCAGCCTTCGTAAACGAAGCCAGGAATTAATACAAATGGTATCAATCGAAGAGAAGATCGCCCAATACACTGACGACTCAAAGACGACGATAGTACAGCCACAGGGGTCTTCTGTGACGTCTTCGAAAAATCCCTACTAAGGGACTTTTGTGTAGCTCTTTTCAAACCAAAGTACCTTTGAAAACATGTTCATCAGTATTTCCCGACAGCCAAGCTACTAAGCGAAAAAACTCACAGTCTTGAAAGAGGGATCTGAAATGTTAGAATCTACGCCAATCACTATCAAATACATAAAGAAAAAACGGGAAGACGAAGCTGTGGATAGAGCCAGAAATCGATGGGTGAGGTTGGACATATAGGACATTTTTTTTTTGTTCATAAGAACAGGATGCTCTTTTAAATCATCTATGTAAGATAGCCCTACTTGCGGTGCAATTTGTAATAAAGCGTCGAAACGAAAACATTCCTCTCTTTTATTCTTGTTATTACGTTCTCTGCCTACAACAAACAGCGAGGGCCCTATGGTCGACGCTGTGCAAGACCTTCAACTCGATCTTCATCAATTGTCAGTTTTAATTGTAAAGAAATTCTCAAGCTTATAAGAATCTTTACCTGCTGAGCAGCAGGCGTATATACCTTCTTCTATATATAAAAAAATCAGTTTGTTTGCTTTTCCTTTATAGACTTTTAAATGGTAAGAAATATAGTTCTGACGTATTTGGCAACTTTGTTCAGAATTCTTTGAAAAAGGTTTTTGTTCAAACTTTTTTTCTTTATTTCATGCAAAAGACATTTTTCGATATGAATAACAGCGCACATGATACAGATAGTAAAATGGTTTCATTTGAAGGGTGGCAATGCTTAGATTACTAAGACAAAGTAATAGACAAAGTTTTGAAAAGAGCATCTTCAAAACTCCATATAATTTCATTGTCCTCATTTATGGCTTAATACTTTCGCGTAGGCTTTAATAAAGCTAACAGTTTGATCAATCGATTCCAAACATTGCCAGCTTCCTAATCAACGATTTCATTAAGAGGCTCTCCTTTAATCAGTCTTCGAGATCAGAAGACAATCAGTCTTCATAATTATAGTCTGGCTTTCGATTTGAAGCACATCATTTTGTGCGTACATTTTAGTCAGCTTAAAAATGTAGCTCTCACGTGAACCCTTCTATAAACGTCAATCCTTGTATGCCATTCGAAAAATGCGTCTCAAATGTATTTTCTTTTACCAGTGTTTTTCTTATAAGCTGGTTTCATATAAGAAATAAATTAAACATATATTCTTAAGGAATACGACTTTCTTATATCAATCCTTTCCATAAAACTCTTTTCGGAGAAGCCTTACAATACAATTCCAGGACGATTTGATTATTAAATTATATCTGTACAATGATGAAAATTCAATATTTGCTGATGTTTTAATAAAAGTATTGTCTTATCTATATTTATTCATTTGAACTGTATAAGATTTATTAATTTATAGATGTTTTACTTAAAAAGAATGTGTTATTTTGTTTCCAAAAGTTCTTCGTGTGCACGTGTTCGTTGAATTGCAAAACCTCCTCATTTATGAAACGATTTAAATGGAATACGATGGATCTACAGAAATGTACATGCATTACCATTTTAAAACTGAACTCTTTGGAGAATGCTCACACATTAAGTCTGGGTAACAGTAGTGCCGCATCTCGTGTTATATATCAGGTATATATGTATCCGGTAATATAATAGGTGTTTGATGAGGGGAGTTCTAAATGTTCAACATTTTGATGCACAATTTTGCAAATATTGACATGTGGGTAAATATGTGCATTCCTCTTTCCTATTTTTTATTTGGTAGCACCCATATGGATGGCAATATTACTTTTACGATACATAACTTGACATTTGACTCAGAGCCGTAGGCAGAGTTGAATTCTAGGTAGGGCAGTGGTAATTCAAGGTATAGCTAAATTAATTTGGTCTATTGGAGGCGTATTGATTACAGTCAATGTTGAAAACATAGATTGAACTAAATCAATAATGCATCCTATGGTCGCCGCATATGCAAAAAAATTATACGTATCTATAAATGCGTATAAATAATATAAATATAAAGGAAGGGACCTATAATTTAATGCCTACTCCGAACGGTGAAGTTGAGACGCTCTTTTTAGACAGGAAAACTCTTTGAGCATTGTCAGTGACTCGAAAGTGGTGGACCTGTTGCGGACAGTTGCGGAGTTTCGTTCACCTCAGCAATCTTATCAGCTATTTCTGCTACTTTAGGCAATTTTTCCGTGCTCAATTTCTTGCAGGAGCTTGCGTAAGCGCTGTTGGTCGGAATCTGTAAATCGCTCGATTATTTTAGATTTTAGGGTTTAATACATGTTCTCCACGGGTGGATCAAGAAGAATATCACTGACTTGGTTCAGGATATCGCTGTCGATAGCTGCCACTACTGTGTGATATTTTCGCATATCAGACGTTATTCGACCAACGTAGAATTGCGATTCCACAACTCCGGTTTCTCCTTCCAAAACTTTGGTATCTTCACCGATACTGTTCCTATCTCTGCATCGCTCCCTGCTTGTTTTTGTTCATTCTCCATCGTCGGGGTCACCAATGTGGATGTTATGGAATAAAAGCCAGAAAGTTAATTACTATATAAAATCTTTATTAAACTTCTACTCCAAATCTACTACAGCGGCAGCTTACGTATTCTCGAACGGCGAAACGGAAAAAGAGACAGATTCGTGGAACCTGTCAAACACGAAACCTCGGTTTTTATGCTCTCGAGCTCCTAGCGGGCGAGACTCGAACTTGGTGATGTTGTGTTGACGTGACACTTTTTCCTGGCTGTGTCCATAGACCCATGAATTATAAAAGTAGCTAAATTGTCTGCTCCGTCTGCGTCGACGCCCTAACCCTATACCCCAAGGCGACCCAACTTGCTGACGAATACGAAGGGCATACGATATCACGTAATCATCCATCCAATTCGAGTTTTGCCTGGGCCACACTTACCGAATGGCGACTTGTACGTTATCTTATTTGCCTTCAATATTACCTTCTTATCAAAATTGTTTGATACATTAAATCTGATCGCAGTTAAGTTATTCCTTTTTGGACATTTTATTATTGTAATGACGTCTTTCAATCCTGCGCTTCGGGCTGCTGACGAAGCATGGATAAGATTTTTCTACCCTGACCTTTGTAATATCAACACACTTCTCGACGTCTTCACCATTAAATTTGTAATTTTTAATTACACCTAAAGAAGTCATCTCAATAATCTAAGAGTAATTATAATTTACAAATTTTGTTACTACAAATGTGATGACCAACGTTGTTCGAGAAGCCAGACAATATTTTGACACTTGTATTATAAATTATATGGCTTAGTTAGTTCGTCGACGGATCGAAAAGAAGATCATAGCAAGATATAGTATCTTTTTGGATAACCGTCTCTCTTTAGAAGCACTGTAAGATGTCTAAGCATCCATTCCACAAGTTCCTTTGTACACCAGGCTGTAATTTGTGCTCATTCTTCTACTAATTTATCCTCAAACATATTTTTGGGCTTATATTAAGTTTACTGCGTTACAAGGATGAATGGATGTCATTGGTAACTTCGACATCAGCTGAAACATGACAATTGTAGTGTTGCGACATGCACTATAATAGAAACAGACTATAATAAAACTAATTGCATTTTCTTAAACACATTCTCAAGACACACATGTTTAACTAATAAATTCACAATTTATGGCAAGCAAATTAACCCCTACTTTCGCTCCGCTAAACGGTTTCTTACATTGACGAAAGCTTAATAGTCTCGTTTTAGCGTCTATCTATACAATCCCATTTGTTTTGGATAATTCAAAATCATTGCAGCCTTAAACCCCTTAAACACATTCACAACAGTCATTGAATAAATTCAACGTTAAGCATTAAATCGAGAACTAAATCCATTTCCACCGAACTTCTCAATGTCGTCAATGGCAGTTACTCCGTGTCCTTGATGCGAACACTCGAACATTCATTAAACTTAAGTGCTGTACGCCTCCAAATTCCCATAAGCCGTACTTAACCCCTTTTACTTGATTTCAAGGTATCTTCACAAACAGTCACTCTAATGGATTTTTTATTTTTTCAGATATCTATCCCAGTATTAGTATGGCTGCTGTAAATTCGGTAAGTACCGATAATGCCATCTCTGTACATCTCACTTCAAGAAACAACAGCAAAAAAAAAATAAAGCAAACCGAAAAAGTTGTTTCCTTCAAGGGAAAAAAAGGCATTCTCCGAATTAAATTTATTTCATGTTGGATCTCACCGAAACGTTGATGGTGGTGATACAAGAAAGAAAACAAAAAAGAGATACACAAGTTGAAACAAAATTAGGATAAGTTTTCTGCTCTCCTTCGTGCAAGGGAATTTGAGGGCGGGTGGAATTTTTCGCTTTCCAGCAAGCATCAGCAACTCCACTGGCAGCCCCATGGTGTATGGTGTACATAGCTCCCTAATGAATTGCTTCGCAATGCCCGAAAAATATTCTGAAAATGATGGCTGAAACAAAAACAAGTTTATATTATCTTTAGGAGAAAATGATTGAATGCTCCTTTGGGATGGCAGTTCTTCTTGCGGATACAAGCTGAGCATCTTCTCAACTCAAGGAGCGTGAAAGTAAATTTAAATTAGTCTCCCCTGCCGAGTGAACTTAAGTTCGTCCTTAAAGTCTTCACGATACATACACACACACACACACTTACATCGATTGTTGCATATATATATGGGTGCTACAATGTCCACCCTCCACAATAAGGACAAACGTGGAATGTACACGTTTAACTGATTTTGAATAGAGGCAAAATTGCGTATAGGTCAGCAATAAATTCACAAGAATTATTCCTACTCCCGGGGCGCTTTTATTTCAGAGCGAGAGAGTCACGGGAAAAAATGCACATAAAGGTGATGCCATCATCACAACATAGTCACACACATTCCCATAAATATATAGATAATGAAATATCCTGTAGGGCATAAATGAAGCCATAACGAATGGGAACACAATCATAACTGATAGTCTAGTCACGTTCGTTTTAACAGTTTAGCGTAACGACGACTTTATCAGTGCTGCCAGGCATGAGTCCACTGGATGGAATACATATTAAGCTTCAATTCTGGGTCAAACTTCTATTTCCTTCATTCCACAGAGGATTAGTGAAAACCAACCTTGCTTACGTATCAAATCGTGACATGGTTGGTGTAAACGTCAAAGTGGGGCGAGATAAATTAAATTACAAGCACATGCGGTTTGGGGGCGATGAGGTCTTTTGATGCTGAAAATTCCTGACATCATCGTAATATTGGGGGTTGAGTTTCATTCTCCTCCTCCTCCTGCATCCCCATTCCCCCATTTCACTTTGTGAAGTGTTCCCAACTGAATAACTATTTGCAAAGTGTTTCTTTGAAATTTGATAATTCCAAAAGATATGATGTCGTTTCACTTGAGACCTGCCTTCGTTAATGTAGCTTGTGTGTCGAATATTTGTTATCAATTTTATAGAATCACTTGTGTGGAGGAGATTAATGTACATTCGTGGTTTTTTGCTGTATTTACATATGGTCAAGGATCTTAATGAATATTGCCTTGTGACATAAACTATTCACTAAGTAAGGGGCATGATTTCGTTCAGGGTCCTTGCCTGCGGACCAAATCTTCGTATTGACAACTATTGCTGGTTCAAGGAAAAAATCTTCGTTGTTGTTTTCAAAGCTGCCATCCGTAAGACCTTTTTACATTATAAACTATCTTCAAAGACCATATATCTTTTCTATCAAATTCATTAGAGTTTATGGAGAGCATATCAAGAGGCTCCCGCGGCTATGTGGAATGGTAGGGTATTATCAGACCATTTCGATAAAACAAAAACAGGAGTCCCGCAAGATTGTGTGCTCCACAGTCCACTTTGTTGTCTCTATATCAATAACACAGCAAGTTCTCTATCGAGAGGTGTTAGGACGAATGACAAATTTCGGCAGAAAGCTTGCATGCTCTCTCATTACAAATATATAAATTAAAACCCTAATGCGCCCTTTAAATAAATAATTTTAGATTTAGAGTTTGTCGGGAGTGTTCTTTGAAACATGTCTTTACGGAAAATTGGAATATGGATGTTGTCAAAAAGTTACTACCTAGGTTTTGTCGTTATGTTAAATCTAAAAAGTGGTCGTAGCTAAATTAGCTCTCTACCTAAACAACCCTTTGGCAACCCACGAATTGATAGTGTTTCAAAGTTGAAGGTCTTTCAACCCACTCTTAACGAATGTGTTTGATATATCGAGGAATGTGAACAGAACCACCGCTGTTTCATTAGCGTATTTTAAAACTTCCTTCAGCATACATGTTGGATCCAGCCTTTCTGAAATCCTAGCTGAGGCACAGATCAAACAACTGTCTTCAAAAGAGATTACTCAAGATTGCATTTCCACAGACTATAACGCCATCATAAGCTTGGATTTAAGTGAAAACCAGGAATGGCGGGTTACATATTCCACTGTTTATTGTAGTAAATAAAATGATGGTAAAACAATTATTATATCATCATTATTCCAAATTAATTAGAAATATCCTTTGTTTATACCTGTCGTCGGACCTATCCATTAATGTATACACAGACGGTTTCAGGCGGTATGAAGGTGTCGGTGCTGTTATATTGAATGCATCGCAAGGCCATAAAACATGTTTCAAACCGCACGAAGACTGAACCTGCGGCAAGACTGAGAACCAGTGCTAACCGTAACTACCAATGGTCTTTGGATTAAGTCTGTGATGTATATTTCACCTTGGTCAAAGCCATGACAAAATTAATTCAAGATATATTCAGACAGGTTCCTGGAAATGAGAAAATTACAGGAACCGACGAAGAAGTGATCAAAAGTCTAGTATAAAGTTAGAAGCCCTTGGGTCAGTGTTCTCAATTGACTTAAATTCCTTCGAGAGAAACAAGGGAACTGTATCTAAAGAAATATTGTTGGTATTATATAAAAATGAGTGCACCTAGAGAATTGATTCATAGAATACATAGGGAGTTGGCACGAACACATACTGTTTGAGTAGTCTATCTTCAGATATATACTCTGCAAGTATAAGATGCATTAAAAAAAATATGTAAATTCAACATGGGGTTCTAAAACCGTTGGACATACCAAACGAGTGAATATGTGCAAATGGTAGATTCTTACAAATTTTTTTGTTTTGGTTAAAATTGTTTAATAATTTTATCACATTCCCTTCTAGGAAATATTTTCATAAATTTTTTTGACCTTGACCTTGGCTTTGTGGTTAACCTAGCTGCATGGGTTCGATTCTTGGCCGATACGACTCAACATAAATTTCACGGTCCGATCTCTTTCGAGTCACTGGAAATATTTAAAGAGTAATAACTCCCCAACTTGGCCGTTCTGAGTCGGTATTAAACTGTAGTTCCCTTCCATTCGTGAGAGAACAATAGTACGCACAACACGAGTGTTTGCTCCATATTGCACCCATATTATTATAATTATGTATTGATTATTGATTACAATGTTACATGAGAGTATAGAATTCAGCCCCGTATCATTGGTCGATATTTTTGACTGGTTAAGCAGACGACGAGCTCTAATTCCTAGCTGATCTCATGATTCGAGTGTGTTTTCTGATTCATGTCGAATTTGGGAAAGCAATTATTTTTTGCATTCCATTGTCTTGACCTTCCCAAATCTTCCAAAAAGAAAAGTCACACAGCAAATTCTATATGTGATCATTAAAAAAAGAACACAATGCGTTCAAATAACCTTGAAAACTTATTTAAAAAGTCAGCCGCCCCACCATTATGGCCCATTTTATTAATTAACATAAAACTAAATTAAGTGAAACATAATAATATGTACTTAAAATAAATTCTTTCTTTCCGACAACCTCGCAGGCAAATGCCTACACGGATTTTTCATAAAAGCGTGCTGTACATTCAGAGCATAACCACCTACTCTGCACAAAACCACCAACCAACGATAGCATTATCTCTGTATACATAAATAATAAAACCGATTAAAAGGAAAACAAGTATTGCAATAATTACATTAACCAGCCAAGTCCAACATAGAAACATAAATTCCGACGACGTAATTTAAAGTGCGGTAATCTTTATTTAATGTTCACCCGGAGGTGTTTCAGCTCGTGAAATATGTTATTACACAAAATACAATGAAAATTAAAATGTGTACCCATGTAGTTTATTGCAGAACAAGTGTTTTTTTTTTTTTTTTGAAGAAGTTGGCTAGAGATTTTACTCAATAAATAAAATATAATAATACAAGCGTCCTATAACCAAACACAGTGATAGATTTTTGTTTTGTAGTTAAAGCGATAATCACATTTTGTGAGGTTTAATGTATTATTCCAATAGATTGTAAATAGATGTATGAATCACAAATGTGTTAAATGAAAAAACTACGCAGCTGCTAACTGAATACAATCATTTTCACTGTTCACAGATTGTGAGTCCGAGTGTGTTAAATTTGAAGAAATATAACTGATTCATATTTAATGTGAGGAACATTTCTGTCGTTTTCAGTCTATGGACTGTTTAAAAAAATGTCAATTAAAATCGAAACAAGACCTTAATATTATGACCTTGTATAGGGTGACCAGATAAGACCAATAATCTTGAAGATAAAGTCAGTAGAACATCATTCGAACGGCTACTTCGGTTTCGCTCACTTCAAGGGGTGGTCCAATATTTTATGACCAATTTTTGCTGGGATATTCCAGCAGTATGGTCTCGATCTAGCCCAAAGGGGTTGACTTGAGGTAAATCAAAAAAAAAAAATCTAGTGGTGCCAATGTCATGTCATGTCATGACCGCTCGTACTGAGGTGAGCCAGTCGGCAAACTTATCTATCACAACCTCGAGCGCTGCGTCGCTTGTATTGCATGTTGGAACCATATGCCTCTGCAGAGTTGGTGGCTTAAAGTCGAAAAGAATGCATTGACAAATTGCATACTAAAACCATGTTAACGACCACAAAACAAAATACACGTTGCGTATTTACAATTTTAAACGGAACGAAATTTCAACAATATATTTTTTAAATAATTTTCGCTCTTCTCAAGCATGAAAGCATGGTAAAATGGGATTTTAGTATCATTCACCTTCACCTTGCACATTCACCTTTCATGTTTAGAAACGCAAATGTTAGCATCACGGTAAACGTTAAACGTCATCTGCGCAAACATCAAATTATTTGAGCATGCGCCGTATCAATGCATAACTAACGTTTCTGATTTCAGTCATTGACAGCTGCTGATACATAACCAAACATCAGATACTATGGAGAAAAACATTTTGACATAGTTTTTAAACATACATTATGTGAATAACCGTTAATCAGTCGTGAAGTCGGGTATCTCTACATACAAATACCAGCACCCAATCGCCCATTGTTCTTCGCTTTTCATAATCCCCTGGTTTTAATTCTTGAGCGATTTGAAATTTAGAAGGATGTAATGTGTAAGGTATTATATACTAAGTTTTTTACACGGTTCATTACATAATGAAATACTTAAGTCGAATATTTGGAATATTTTTTAATATTTTCTAACTTAATGACTACAAATTGTCAGTACGCAGCACGTCCATCGGAAAACTATCAACTGCTCGGATAAACGCACACTTCAAAGATTCAATATTTGGGTGTCGCCTAGCACATACCATTCATTGTCTCTAAAACGGGCCATAATTTTTTGTCAATAGGATCGAAGTATGAACTTCCGGATGGCCATTCATTCGTCGTAACGAAGTGTGGAATGTTATTTTTAGCCATGTTTTCGGCATTTTTGCGTTATGAGTGGGAGTCTTAATAACGTTCTCTAGAACATCTGTTTGGTGAACTTTTGCTGATGTTCTAAAACCTTTTTCACAAAAATTGATTTCGGTGGCTCTCAGCAATCCATCACAGGCGTGAACACGACCCAGTTCACACGTTGAATTATCCGAATGAGTTCAGACGTATGTCGTGATTACCGAGCATACATATATCCTATTGTTCTGCTTGGTGAACGACTCTTCAATGATGAATATTTTCTCAAGAATATAACTGATTTTTTTGAGGAATTTTTCGCGTACCCGCCCCATCCCATGTTTCCAGACAAATGAGATTAAAACTTTTAACACGGAAACTTTTCATAAATGATACTTGTCAAACAGCAATCAAATTCAATTGAGTGTGTTCAACGCTTTTTCAGAATCTATGAATTCGTTTCATGTAGCGTAAGACGAGTCCAAATGCGGTACTCTGGGTTCATTAATCCCAAGACGAATTATGACATCACGTCTTCAACTGCAAGGAGTGACATTTTGACGGTGAACGTGTCATAGTTTTTTTTTCGAAATGAAATTGATGTGACGTTCAAGTTTTCCTTATTATATTTTTTCTCTTTTAAGTAAAGATCACAGACAATTTTAGAAAGCAAAGGCAACAAAAGACTCAGGGACACCATTCTCCTCCAAATGCCATAAAAGCAAACAGGATCAAAGAAAAGGTTAATATTTTTGCGGCATAAAGCAGGACCGCCTTGATCACAGACAGGCTGTCCGTCGAGAGGTGACCCTGCTGCTCAATTGTTTCATAGCATAAAATAAAAAGCGATTCTTTTCCTGAGTTTAATGTTAGTACTGATTGTATTCCTCATTCCTTGCAGCGGAGGTTGGTGGTGTGTATCATTCCTTAGACCGATTGTGATCGCCTCGGATTTGATAACGGTAAATTGACGGCTCGCTGTTTTCGATCAATAGCGTCAATATGGTCTGTTTCTGCTAACAATAGTACATACTTTTGGAAGATCTTGCCGCTTAGCTAGCGAGTGCGTTCTGTACGATCTTCTCAAGAATAATTTTGAAAAAAATTACTTTCTGTCAACGCATTTCATTTAAGACAATTATTTTAAATTACTGGCTGTACAAAAATAGCAGCTTTGGAGCCCTGCCGACCGCAATGCCATGGCTAACTAAAAGCAACATGTTGGGTCCATTGTATCCTTGCTATGTATTTGTTTACTACCGAGAGAACTAGTTTAGTCCTAAAACCCCATACAACATTGCCGATATGGCTGCATAGACGAATTGGCATTATGACACTTTAAGTTTGAATATGGCACTCTGATCAAAATTTAAAAAAAATTAACATATTTGCATCAACGTCTATTAACCAATTGCTACAAACGGTGACAACTACCATACAAAAGAGTTGAACCCTGTTTAAGTTTTGACGAGTATGTTGTTCGTCATTTAATTTTTCTTAACTTCATCGAAACCAATCAATTGTTTTCTGTAGAGTGTTCCCTCGAGCTTGAGCTTTTTTTACACGTGTTCATTTTATTTTTTAAAAACTAATGGATTGTGGCACTTTTTGTTTGAAAAAGGCATCCCGCATACAGTTTCAGGGCAAAGCTTCGTTAGATGCTGTATTCCAGCACCTCACTAGGTCAAGAACCCCTGAGACTAACAGACGATTTCAGCCTGACAAAGCGGCGTCCCATTTGTGGGAGCGTCGTGGACGTTACTTTGTTTTAGGTTCGCACTTTACTGTGCCGTTACTGTCCAATAATTCATAAACTTAATTGGTGAAAATAAATAAAACTGCAAAAGAATATTCTAAAAAATACCACAAATATATATAATTCTGTCGTCTTGATTCAGCGTTGGTCATAGAGTCCTTGCTAATGTTCCAATATTTAGATCAATGCAACGATTGCCTATCCAGAGCATCGTCTCCTACTTTGTTTTCTTTATGGATATATGAGACAGCTAGAGATTTTAGCAGCTCCAATCACCTCGAGAGACTGCTCACCTTTTCATTTCCTTGGATTCTAGTATAACCCGGTACCCGAGTTAACCAAGGATGTCTCACTGAAGTATCATGCTATGGTCTTTATTGGTTGGCTTGGCTATCAGAAACTATGGTGATCGATTTGTCGTTTACGTTTTGATCTCTTTTGCCACTTCGATTTGAAAGGCCCATAGTGGCATTCGGGGTTTTTTCTCACAGAAGACTCCCGAGCTTGTATCCGCGAGTTACGTTCGGGAGCGAACCGTACACGTAAAACGAAATTAAGCATGAACAATTTAAAAAACCTGAATTTATTTCTACATTTAAATAACTACCGACTTTGTCGGTGTTCTACAAAAAACTGCCCAGCATCTATGCACTCTGGACAAAACAACAAGATATTACTGTTAACATTAGCAACAAACAGGTGGAGATAAGGAAATGAAAAGGACGCTGCTCAACTTAAACGTAAGCAAATATAGGGAAGGAGGGACTACCAAACAAGACGACAAGTGCATAGAGGCATTGTTGCCAAATATATATAACATATATGTTGCTGAAGCTGGGACGTATTGCAATGTTGCAGGTAGAACGTATTGCAACACGTAACTCACGCTCGTCTTTCAGCCGTCAGTCTATAGGGTGAGTGAAACCATTTGTATATGCTCCTGCCATGGCTTCCAGTCCGGAAATCGGAGATGGAAGGAAGGTATTTTCTGGGACTAAAGTTGGTGGTCTTTCTTCTACTCTGTGAAGCTGTTCAAGATGTTAGTATAGCATGACATTGAGTGCTGTAGACGCGTCAGTGTTGTTCTGAGACAACCTGTTCTTCCTAGGTTGACTGTTGTTCCGTTGCACGGTGTAGTTTGGTAAGGTTTTCTCTCTGAGTGTTTACTGTTTTATAAACAACTTCAGGGCATCGACTTAGCACTGTCAAAAGGCGCATGCATTGGCTTATAGGATTAAAGGATTGAATTAAAAATTATTTTAATTAAATATTAAATAAAAATTAAAAATATGCTCCACGTGATATTTAAGGGAAATCAAAATAGCTCTGTATTCAAGCCAACATTTTCTACATATTACAATGAAATAGGTATATTATCTTTACCGTTAAAATTCCTATATTCGTTCTAATTTTGTAGAAGAATATATTGACCCCACCTCTTCGACATCAAAACAACAAAATAACAAAACCTGCATTCCAAAGTATACATTGTCTCGCAAAGGAATGCTAACTTAATCACAAAATTCCACCTGTTCCTACAGCACTGTCAGCAATGTCATCTGCATCAGCTGTTAAAGATTTTATGTGATTTTGAAAACTGTCTCAGTGAAGCAGTGTGCTCAAAAACACACGCACGCCCGAGAGGCGAGAGTCGAGAGTATATGAATGATATTATTATTATTACGATATTTTGTTCGTATTATTGCGATGGTGTCGTTTCCTTGTGTGCCGGCTGCTTTTAACTTCTCCTCTCAGTTTTAATTAGAATTTCTTGGCGCAATCTTTGGTGTATGTTCGTTGGAATCGATTTTCTCTTACGTCCACATGCTTCCCGCTCATTATCGGTGATTCATGAGAGCGTTTTGTTTCTCTTTCGTTTACATAAAATCTGCTAGACCTTGAATCGTCTAAAGTCGAAACGGTGTCGCTGCTGGAGCCCCCCATGAGACACAAGCGCCTATAGCACTTTAAAACAAAAACAAAACAAAAAAAATGTACCAAACGACACGGATGATTGTCCAACAAACAAGGAATGTTTCAAATTAAGACGAAAAGAAATAAATACTTTGTACCTATGCCAACTCTAGTCGACGGAATCAGTAATTAAAAACAGAACCATAGGAGCTTAGTGACACAAAACACACAAGTACGTCTGTGTCCACAGCGGCGGCGGCATTGTCAGCGGTAGTTGTAGCTCCTTCGAACGTGTACCAACCCTACACGTTCCATATCGCGATTGAATAGATGAAGCTTCCGTTGCCTTTGGCCTCACATAGTACGTCAGGCGTTATTTTAGAATAGAATTTTCTTTCACGAAGAATACGCGTTTCTCACAGCAAAAGATGACACTTGATTGATGTGTCGGGCAGATGGAGACTTACAAAATAGAAAAATGCCAAACTGGAACAGCAGAAGCATGATTTCACTCACGACTGGCAACATAGAAGTACCAACGCCCACCAGCACCAGCACCAGCACCAGCAGCAGCCCACGTTGGCTTCGACGGAGCGCCTGGGGCGCACCTTTCATTGAGGAAAATCATTTTTATCACATCTCTGGTTTATTTTCATAATGTTTTCGATGGTTGGATTTAATTTACCTGCCAAGTACTCTAACATGGCAGAGTTTGATTAATGAGCAACTCATTAGGCATAAACTGCTAATTGATGCGGACCAAGCATCCCCACGTCCGTCGTCGCGTCGCACAGCTCGTGTCTGCTTTCTTTCGTTATTCCGAATGAGTGAATTAGCAGATACAAACCATCAAACTATCAAAATGGCAGCTCTTCCGCTGTCTTCGTCACCCTCAGATTTTCGAATTTTCGAAGGCGAGGATTTACAAAATGAAAGAATGCTGCCTTTGTGATGATTTGGCGAGGAAAACTCTCGAGATAAATCACCACCAACTTGGCACCGGTAACAATAAGTCAAGGTGTTTACGTTTCGGGGGTGGTTGGTGGTGTATTAGAACTTTTTAGGGAAATTATTGCGTTCTCTCTCTCAATATGCGTCGAGAATATTGAGGGAAATCGAAAATTGAAATTTCATTTTATTAGATTGCTTCGCATGGAAGTGATTCAATCTGCGTGTGCACTCGTATTAGGTGCTCATTATCATTTGTGAATGGCTTCAGGGTGACTCTTCGAGTTCGAGCAAGTGCGTAATTCGTGATAATATGTTAATTCCGAACGGGGATGATTTAATGAAAGGAACATTTTGGATACTCACGAGATCAAATATGCGAAATTCTTATTAAAATTGACAAAAAATAATCTCATCAATTGCCAAGTGTTGATGGGCCTTATTTAATGTACGTTACGTCAATTGTACGGAGCTCTAGTGGTTGGAGTCCAGGCGACTGTGACTCGAGGACACTCTTTGCGAGAGCTCTGTTGTTCTTGAAGAGGTCAGGATAGACAATGCTGGCGTGCTTGAACTGATCACTTTCTTTTCTTCGAGATTAAAATGAAAACTGGGAATTGCCTCGTATTGTAAAACGATCGGCAAACGAGTTTACTTACAAAGGAAATTTTGCGCATTTGTAGGATAATTCACAATAGCCTACTGATTTAATATCATTTCTGGAGCGGGCATATTTCACATCAATTGATAGTAATTTCAGTCTAACAGGAACAGCACAGAAAAGAAATGTATTTATTGCGCTACATGCCTGCAGATTAAGACAAATTTCAAGAGAGAATACTTACTGGAACTGCAATCATTGAGTACGACATATGAAATCATCCTAAAATCGACAGATCAAAAATAGAACAATGTAATCTTCTTTACTGAGCACTGCGTAGTGTTTCAAGAGGAGATGATGGCAATTTGCAGTACACTGTCTTGGCTCAACTGGAATATAATGGGCCTGGAGCTACACTGGATCATGAAAACATGCCCAACAAGTCTAGAGTTGTACAAACATTCCATATATTCACATTGTCCCGTTCAAGTGAACACGAGAATAGTGACAAGCATCTAATAACTTACAAACTTTATAAGGTGGTCGATACGCATCACGTACTTGCCTAAACTATCATTGATAAAGTCAATGAGCCCTACCAGCTCATCTCCAGCTACCTTAAAGAATTCGGCAGACAGTCCGCCTGCAGCTTCGACTTTAATCTGGATATCGCTATCTTGACGGGATTGTCTTCTATCATCGTTCATTGTGTAGAGTGGAACAGTCTGCCAGACAGTGTCTTACCCGCTGTTTAGCAATATACAGTATCGACTGGGACTTTACTACAAATAGTTCCTCTTCGCCCCAACAAGCTTCTGACCGAACTTTTGGAGGTCATTCCTGCCGAGACACCGCCCCTTTTTCCTTCCTTTTGAAAAGCCCATAATATTCCCTTCTCTTAGTAGCGCTCACGTGCCTAATATGCTGCTTGCTTCGCTAACTGTCTGCACACGTTATCAAACCAAGGGTTTTTTTGTGGTTGGCGTTTTAAGACCCAGCGCATCAAGGGCAGCCTCTCGGATGTGGCTCCATTATTCGGCGTTTGTTGGGACTGACCGTGTTCTACACTCTGAGGGAATCTTCATCGGCAAGGTTCTCAGACAAATGCGATTGAAAGCTTTCTTTCGCCAAACTGTCGAAAACTGTATCCATGCTCTTACCTTGGCTAGAATACAGAAACGATGAAAACATTGTCTCACGTCGATCGCAATGTTATCAGGCTCTTGCTGCCGAATGTAGCCTTGATGTGAATTGTTATGAGACGTTCGCTTATGTATTTCAGGTATATCAACTTGACGTCCATTTACAAGGATCGTTACCTGCATCTCGCCAATTTGAGACCAGTCAACAACTTTGCCCTGGATGTATATGTAGGTCAATGCATTCCGGTTTCATATTGTCTCACAAATCTGTCTCAGATTAAACTACTTAAATCGGTAGATTGTGTCATGAACGTATTGTTTTTTTTTTTCAATCTTACTTTAATTCACTATCTATAGTGAAGGAAGAAAGACAACTGATATCTGCGAATTTAGTGATGCATGCATCAGCAGTATACTAAGCTAGATCAAACGTGCCACTTGGTTTCCAATCGAAGCCCGTTGCAGCACCATAGATTCACCCAGAGCTAGGTGCGTTTTAAGGACACTTTAACCATAAACTTTTCATAATAGTAAATTTGCATCTTCGGTCATGTTTATTCGCAACATATTTAATTATCATATAAATTCACCAGAATTGCTTATAAATATTTAGGCTTCCCAAAGATCTCTTCGAGTTAGAAAAATATGTTTCAACAGAACGCATAGATCAACTTATGGTTGCAATGAACCTATAACTAGGTGCATAAAAACGTTTAACGAACTTTGCAACGAAATTGATTTTGGCTTATCTCTATTAGAATTAAAAAATTGTGTTTCTTCATTGACTTTAGATTAATAATATTCTTGTTTGTTGAAGTAATCAGTGAGATGCATGTAGCAGATGATTCTTAGTCGCACAACTAGTATCTGTAAGGCGCTACTGAGTACGTAGTGTTTTATGTGCGCCCTGTGATGATGGTCAAACAAAATAAAATTACATATCAACCAATTTCTTTAAGTTTAAAAAATTTAGTATGCACACCGAGCTACCGAGCATATACCAAAAAAGGATCTTCAAATTAAAAAAAAAAACGTTTGTAAAGTTGATGATTTCTACCAATTTGTATTTATTCAACTTTTTTCTCTAGTTGTTTTTATGGGCTTGGGTTTTTTGTTTATGTGTACAACTATACCAATTAATGTATAATTAGTACTGTGTGTGTGCACTTGTGAACAATACACGCCTTAGTCCTCATTCCTTCCAAACATTCTACCTGCCATCACAGCCATTGACCTCCGTATTAAAAAAGTCACTCTTTTCCAAAAATGTATAACGAACATCGAAAGATTTGGAAGTTCAAAACCCTTATTTCCCAATTCATTATAACCTTATTTCCCAATTCGTTATATTTTATTATTAAACGTGATGCCATACAATAAAGTTAATGTACGCTGAAATCCTCTAACCTACGAAATAGATTTTAATGCGATTCGAGAGGAAGGTTGTTATGTATGGTTTTACACAATTTTGTCTTGTCGGATGGATGTCGGAAGAAATCAAGCCGACTGAAATTATAAAATATAAAAATAACTCCCAAACTTATTTTATATGATTTAACATTCAACTTCTTCCGTCGCTCCAATAGGTAGAACAAATGAACTGAAACTTTAGGAGTTCCTTAAACCCACTCTCAATCTCTATTAACAATTTAACATAATTCATCTCAAAGTGTCTTTCTTGTTTTGTTAATATTTTAAAATTAACTAATCTAACTAAATCTTCTAATTTGTTTTTTCTACATCTTTCAGTATCAAAACTGACCTAAAGTCGTCAGGAAAGACTATGAAACTAGGTGATTCACGGTCTGCAATATATTAGTTCAACTAAGTATCGGCTTTGATAAAGTAAATCTGATTTCACGCAGGATATTCATTTGGAAAATTAATGCCCTTTTAAAAAGGTATGAATACTAATTTTTGTTAATCCTTGTTGGTGTTCTAAATGCTATCGAATTACTTATTTTATGTAATCCCCACTTCCCTCTATTTAATTCAATTCTTTTCCAATTGGCGATACATTTTTTTCGTTTAATCTCAAAATTATTTTCACATAAATCAACTTCATATGATTTCGTGTATCATTTAGTTCCAAAGTATATGGAAATTTACAAAAATGTCCGCTCACCCCAGTCAACAACATCCACCACCAGCTCATGAGGACCACACGTATAATGAAATTAAGTAATATTCGCCCACTCCACCATGCATCCATTGATATATGAACGCACAAAAGTATCGCAATAAATTAACCAGCCCGAATACATCATTTCACAGGAAACCAACATAAAATATCCGCTAATACCATATAACAACGAACGAAAAAAACAAGAATAATTTAATTAAATGCCTTAAATAATTTAATAAACCATGTTTGAATAAAAATAAACTTTTTTACTCGCAATTAATTGCGGTACACTCGCTATAAATACCATTGATCTTCACGCCACGCCGTGTAAATGTATAATTAAATATGTTTTGCATCCAAAATAAAACCGATTCGAATCCATCGCATTTTGTACTTGCTCTCAACTCACGGCCCGCCGGCCCACGCATGTTTTTATCAACGTGAAATATTTTCATTACCAAAATATTAGATGTTTTCACATGTGTATGGGTATTGAATGGAAACTAAAAACGTTTTTAAAACAACCACAAAATAAATGGGGGAAAAAAAAGAACAAGAAGTCCAAAGGAATTTTTTGTGAAATCACTCACATGAAATGTCCAAAGTGCCACCACCTGCCGCTGGGACGCCTCCGCGCCCGTGTGTTCGTCGTTAAACATTTATTTAAATCTGGTGTCTTGCGGCAACTGACTCTGGACTCTAGTATACTTCACTCCACTTTCTTTAATTATTGCTATAGCTGCTGGTGTAGGTGCTGCAAAGACCACTCTTCCTCTGATGGGGGATGCTTTAAAAAATATCATCCAGTGTGAGAGAGGAAAATGGAATTGTCTGAGGCACCCATGGGAAATCGTTTATGACTCAAATTTGAATGATGTCGTGAATTTTGGGATCCAATAAATGTGCGACAGCAGTTAAGAGTACGGAAACGGTCTACTCATTGAGATCCACTTAACTTTTCTTTCTTCATTTCAAGATAATAAAAGAAATACATAGAAATTGCACAATCCGATGGATGTGTTGAATGATCCAGTCAAAAATGTCGCTTCTCCAGTTTATACGATCTTTTGGCAGCTGTCTGTGGTGTCATTCACAAAGTTTCTTTTGAGAACATTATCCATTCTATATCATCGACTAAGTGAATTTTGGCTATTTGAAGCTGTACAGCCTAATGACGTCGATGACGAAGAGTTTGTTCAGTCTCACCAGCGCAAGACCACATAAATAGTATTCGACTACTTTTCATGACTACTGTGGTTCGCGATAGTGTTGGCCCCTGTATCCAAAAGCTACCCACGAAACAAATCGCTGCTTGGAAATGACTGATCGCCGCATTTCTCGGAACACACATCAAATTAATTGATTTCGTGAATCACACGCCATCATTTCGCATCTACGTCTGCCACAAAAATATACAAATAGATATAAGAAATGCTTCTAGTGATGCAATTTTTGATAACATAGTCCAATATGTGGGATGCCTTGAATGTTGACCTTGAGCTCGTTCATAGTGGTTGGCTTAGTAGCGTAAACCTAGGACTTGACGTTTCTCCAGAGGTAATAAACCAGTGATTTCTTATCGCATGATCGAAGCGACCTGTTGATGAACGCTCGCCGTGTGATAACTCAGTCCCACATTTCTCCTTTATATTATATGTATAATGTCAAGCGTCGCTTTGAATGTACAGCATGTAGCATCGCGACGCTAAGTCTTGTTGGCACCATACTACGGACATGTCGTTGTCGAGCTGCTATTAGAGAAGATCCATCAACATCGCTATATGCCTTGGATTGAGTTTTTTCTAATAACTACAATTTAGCTTGTCGACATAACCACTGAGGAAAAATGGGCCTCGTGCGACATGATTTTTTGGCCAAAAACCCGGTCTCCGGCAAGATATCTGGCGATTCCAATGCTTTCTTCATTTCTTCGCGACAATTTCCGGTTGTTGTTTATTTGGACATTAAGTCCTAAATTGTTCTTAATTATAATAAGATGTGATGCTTTTATGAAATGACAAAGTTTACTGAATATTTTGACAACTGGACGTCACTGGTAACTTTGATATCTGATGTAACATAACAATTGGTAAAACTATCACTCTCTACATATCCGCTTCCATCCTTATTGCTCGCAATTGATTTCGAAAAACGACAAATCAAACCGTTCTTTAAACTGAAGGAAAGCTGAATCTTAAGGGCACTATCAATC
Organism: Eristalis intricaria; assembly: GCA_964034865.1. NCBI lineage: Eukaryota > Metazoa > Arthropoda > Insecta > Diptera > Syrphidae > Eristalis > Eristalis intricaria. The sequence continues at coordinate 163,166,920 of OZ035873.1, forward strand.
TTTCAAAAGCCACATCATAATGAAACGTAATCAAAATTTCGGGGAGTGTGACTGGAGTGGTCAGTCAGTGGCAAAAGTTTGAGTGAGGGTAACACAATGAACCACCATAGTCAAATTGTACGGGTGAATACACTAACAGCCTCCCTACCTAACCTAACCTAACTTAACCGCTTTCAATTCGCTGTCATGGAGGTGATAGAATCACAGATATCTGGAGTTTGTCATTTCAATCTTTTCGTCAGAAACACGAGTGTGAATACCTCCTCAAAAGCACTGCAATCAACAAGCTGCATGAAAATCATAATCAATCTTGCCTTAGCTCACAGTGCGAGTTAAGGCGTACCCGTAATACACGTAAGCACACTTATGTAAATCAAGCTAAGCAATCGAGCGAATTTTGTGAAGTTATAATAAAAAATGGCTTATTTAACTGCGACTAGAATCAATTTACTTTCGGAAGTAAATGGAAATACGTAGGTATTTGAACGTAGGTACAAGTTTCCAATAGCTATTATGTCCACATTGAATTGTATGAATCTGGCTGTAGTATTTTACGATCCTAATCTTCATGAGTTTATAAAGATTCTTTTTTAGAAGCACAAACTTTAAATTGAAATAAAACACAGAATATTTCGAAATATGATTTCGGCATGTGACCACTGCGACGTACAGGCTGTATTTTGGCAACAACGTAATCACGTCTGTACAGTACACCATTAACTATAACCTGTTGATCACCTTCATATTTGAAGAAGACCACTGATTAGACCGATCCATAACCCGCACCTAATTGTGCTTTTCTTGGCGGAATGATTTCTTAAATTCTTCAGTTTGAGTTCCTCGAAATTAACTATGAAGTAAATTTGAATAATTTATAAAAGTTGCTAATAAAATGCTAATATTCAGTATTCATGATGAATTGCCTGATCAAACTAACCTTATAACAACATCGATGTCACAATATTGCCAATTTAAGTTTATGCGCCTCTCAAAAAACACATTTTATTTACTCACGTAAATTATAAGTGGGAAATAAGATTTTTGATGTTTGCTTCCAAATGTCCAAAAGCAAAACCTTCATATGCTCTGGACTTCCTAAACGGATCTATGACGTCTCGCAACCGCTTAAAGGGGGTACCCTCAGTTGGAAATCCAAAAAATAGCCGTTTTCCCGTGTTTTTTTCATGTTCACACACTCTATGAAATGTTTTTCGACATGAAGTATAGGCATTTAAGAAAAACAATGTAATTTTGTATATCAAAATATAAAAAATGCTTGGAAAATAATATATTTGCTCGGAGTCCAAAAAATAGGGTTTGCGGTGATCACAACTCGTCACTGGATTGTCTGAAATCAAAACAAATTCAAAGACCATATGTTATAGATCTGACGCTCCGGTTGAACTCAGGAATTAGAAAAAATTTTAATTTTTAAACATGACAGACGTCAAATTTGTTGTTTTAACCCAAACTTCTCTCACATTATCGGCTATAAGAATACCTAATCGTCAAAAGAAGAATTCTACATTCACACGGTGGACAATACTATATAGAATAAGTAATAAAAATTTCGAACTGATCAGTAAAGCCGTTTTCAAGTTACAGAGATCACCGACTTCGAAGGCATGGTTTCTAGAAAAACGTGTTTGGCAGCAGCACAAACAAAAAAATCGATTTTCTCAAAATTCCAACTGAAAGGGGGTACCCCCTTAACACAACACCAACTTGGAGCTGAAATAACCAAAATCATACCTTCTGTAGCTTGGCGCTTGAGGTGAAGTCTATCAGAGAATCGATTTCTGACAACAAAAGGGTTTATTATCTGAAATTCGGACTAAATTCGAAGGAAGTATGTATAAAACCCTTATTATAAGAGTAAATCAATATGAGTTTCATTCAAATTGTCTGATTCCATTTACTTTTTTGTTCAAAAATCAACATGCGTGGAGTGGTAAATGAAAAAGTAAACAAAGAGGGAAAAATGTAATCTCATCTGAACTTGTGGCAATAGTTTACAAAGCGATGAAGAATATAGCGCACATGGAGAATATTATCATAATTCTCGTCCGAGGAGCAGTTTACTTAAAAATTCAATGCCAAGTGTAAACTGATTTTTTGCTATCATTAAGTTTCACTTTGCGCCACGTAACAAATAATAATTACTCATGAAACTTACATTATTTGTCATTTCACACGTTTTATGATCGTCTTAAAATCTATTTAATAATTCAATGCACAGTGAACGTAAATCATTCCCAAGTGTTATTATTTCCTCAAATTGTGTTCACCCTGTGCCTGCTGCCAGTTTTAATGTATATTTAAATAGATTTCATGTAACATTTCTTTAATTTAAAATACGACAGCTACATGTATATAAAAGAAAAAGACTTATGTATGAATGCTGATGTATGTATGTTGCATGTAGGCCACTACCGGCTATCCTTTGGCTACGGTCATGAATCATGTCCCTGCCAGACAAATACCCGAGGAGGCAGGAGGGACGCAGCAGAATGCTTTACATTGGCGAATACAATAGCGTGGCGGAACTAGAATGTTGGCAGTTTGTGAAATGAAAAATTGAAAGTTATGTCTCCTGCTCGTTCATTTCACTGATTTTGAATGTGCGCCATCATGGTTTTTTTTTTCTCTGCATTTGCATTTTCATTTTTCACATAGTCCACCACACTAAGTGAATAGTATTTAAAGCGATGCGAATATATTTTCGTGTGTATTTTGTAAGGATATAGACACATTTATTTCCTGTCAACTGATTTGATTTGCTGAAAACGAATTAATTTTCATGTAAAAACTACAATTGTAACGCAAACAAACGTGTATTATTTTGGCAGTTGAACATGTTCATCAGTTCATGGGTTTTTTTTTTTGACTATTCCACATCTCTTGTTCACTTTATGTGGTTGCAGCGTGGCAGCTGTGTTCAGCTTTTTACAATTTATAACTGCATAACGTATAAAATGTTGATTTTGTGCATCTATAACATGTCGTGTAGACATCAGCCGGAGAAAGATATTATTATTACTTATTTACGTGCAGAATGGCCTAGACCACTAACGTTGGGCAATGAACACTTTTCATTATTGTTTTCTAGCTTTAGACGGATCTCTCGAATTTGGATTACTCGTGCAACACATTTAAATTTTAGGGTTGAAATCTCGTCTTTCAGAATCTACGTACATTTAATTGTGTAACTATATTCATTTTCGAGGGATGCTGAATTCGACCAGTTTCAGTTTTCGTCTCTCTAGCGCAGGCAGACTCTCCGGGTTTCTCCCCATTTTTTCACTTTGCAGATCTCTTTCTTGCCTTGTTTTGATGTTAATACAAGTGAGTTTTGAACACACAGACAGAGAAGGACAAGTATTTAGGCTGCTCCAATTTACTCATATTGAAAAATAAAAAAAATTAACTAATATCTCCGGTGACTTATTTTATCGGGTTTTCCAATAATCAAGCAAGCCAAGCAAACGATTTGAGGAAAATTGTATTTTGAATTAAAAATTGCGCATATTAAAAATTGGTTTCAAGTACTGTTAAACCTTTCTAAGATGGCTGCTAGCAGTGCAAACATTTCTGACCAAGTTGGGCAATTGGCCAACTGGTAAGTTTAGTGGAAAAAAAAACATTATCGTCAATCAACATATCTCAACGGGATTGGACAGAGTACATGTTTAGGTCTGGTATGAACTGGGATTATTAATTTGCACAAAAATTAACAAAATCAAATCGCCTTTCATTCAGCCGCAAATCAAGTGAAGAAGCAAAGAAGATCTCCACCGATTTGATTTATCCTAGTACATATCATAGCTATATGTGTATAGAATAACGTATTAAAATTGATTTGAGTAACCCCATGCGCCAGTCGTAAAAAAACTGTTTCGAGAAAAACGCGTTTAAAGTTTTGAGTAGGCAATTCTTGGGTAACCTACCTACGCTCCTACCATAAATCGGCAACATCTTCAAGAGGGGGGTCTTCTTCATTCATTTTTTTGCCAAGTTTTTTTATGATTCAAAGAAGGTTCTTATGAAAATCTAGATGTGTATATAAAATTGGATAATTTGCAAAATGTGGAACAGATAATGAAAGGTATTTTCGTCTGAAGTGCGATGAATATATGGTCGTGGGGTTGAACAGAAGTACATATTATCTGTCCCCCTTTCTTATGAAAACGAATTTCTGAAAACTTAAGGCTATCGCTATTTACTTTGGTTTCATAACTTGAGAAGGGTTTTGTCGATTTCATTCCCCTTTTTGAGTTGTCTAATACTTTGGATACTACTCCTACTAATACTAAAGGAGTAGATTCGCTTCGCTTTTTACAATATTTTAAAATCTACTCCACCACTCCTTTTTGTTCACAATCTACTTCGAAAAAAATTTTAACTGAAGTAGTTAGCTCCTTTGCACTTTTAAAACAGTCCATGACTTTTTATGTTGTCATCTTAGTTTTATACAAAAAAGGATTGGACAAATAAAGCGCAGGAAAAAATCGCAACCGTGAGGTTTGAATTTTGAACATAACTGTTTCTCACATTTTTGTAAGCCTGCTCACGTAGAGGGAAACCTTCGGATTTGATTGTGTTCGCACATGGAGGAAAAGCCAAAAATATTGGCTCTCACAAAGCCATAGAATAAATTCATCTGAAAGAGAAAAATAAATATTTTCAAATTTAACAAACAAATAAAGGAAACGTCTAGCAAAGCAGACGGTGCCAAAAAGGGGACATTTCTGCCGAAGTTCTAATACAAAAGGTTTCCAACGTATACATGCACTGTTTTCTCCTATTTTGTATGAGATGCAGAAACATTCAGACCAGGTGGCAAAATTCCCAGGATTCACTATACAATCATTTATGTATGCAATTCGGCTTCGTTCATATGTTCACCACGAGCACACTTGCAGCGGTCGAATCGTTGAACTCAATTTCGATGACTTCTACACACATTTTAGTGGAAACGCAAATTCTGTTTGTTAACGAAAACGATTAGTCAAAAATGCGCTTCAATACTGAAGATGAACTTGCAATGAAATTGGTCATCTTCTTCCAGCATACCTAGAGTCCAATCCGATACCGTAAGTCGCTTTCTATGATCGAATGACATTAGTTCTTGAGCTGACTTCGTCTTATAAAGCGGCATGCCAAGATCGTTTCGCAAAATTCGGCATAGTGTGCCCAATATTTTATGATTGAACGCCAGCAATATTTCTATACTTCGTTCGACCAACCCTCTCACTGACACTAAACACTCAAAATTGTTCACTAGACTATGTATGAATTGCATGTCGACAGGGACGAGAATTACGAAGAAAAATTGTTGTCAACGTTCTTAAGGTTGTGGTAATAAATATTACTTATTTGTAATGGTGGCCGTGACGTTTTAAGTTTGTGCGTCGACCGTACGCAACTTAATCGCGCAGCCTGGGTTCGATTGCCAACCGGTACGACCAAACATAATTTTTACGGTCGCACCTCTTTCGAGTCAATGACAATACCCAAGACTAATTATTGTCTAGAAAAATCTCCTCAAAGTGGGTCGTTCTGAGTCGGCATTAAACTGTAGGTTCCAATCACTACTGAGAGAACAATACGACGCATAACACGAGTGGATGCTGTGGAAGATATGCCCTTGTGCACTACGGGCTAAGTGAATCTAAGGTTCAACTTTGCGAAATATGGGGATTGGTATATAAAGTGACTAAAACGTAGCACTTAATAGGTTGAGTACCTGCCACTTGGGTGTGTGATTTGATAAAAATCACAAAGAAGTTACAAATATGGGTTAGGAAGGAATAAGTAGATATCATCAACACGCAAATCTAACAAGTGTCCTACGAATGAGATCCTTCAGTCCTCACACACCCTATATCAAATGGCTGTTACGACTATCAGGATTAAGTTCCGCATACACAATCAACTTTATATGAGACACTGTATGAATGACATGCATTCTCTCATGATTCAAAATTAAGCCAAGAATTGATACAATGTCCCAAGGGAAGCAACAACTTTAGATCCTATGTACAAAAACAAATACATGAAGAATGTAGCCTCGGCTTCAAACAAGCTCTTTTGCTGACTTCGCAGCGATCGATAGGCAAAGTCAATAAGTTTGCTGCGCCATCACTGTTTTTTACTTTACTCGAAGTTTTGCGTAGGACACTTTCATGCTTTACAATTACAAGAATCTTTGAAGATGTCAATGTGCACAAATCCACTAGTATTCCCCAATACTTTTGAAAAGTTCTCCTTTTTGATGAAAATGTTTTGTATGTATTGAAAAAGTTTGGTTATTGGTTTATGGGTGCGCTCATAGTGAATGATAAAAGTTTTTAAGATCCAACTGAAAAAACGAGAAATGTCTTGAAACAATTCCCATCCTCTGATATACAGTCACGCTTTGAATTTGTTCCACCATAACCTGAAGGAATGTTCGGGATTGCTAGGATTTCTTAACTCTCCTAATCTTTAATCTTTATGGTCGGTGATCAATGTCCCTAATTATGGCGAATTGGAATAATTCGTCTGTTTTTCGGTCACGTATTTGGTACACACACCTTTTTTTTAATAAATATTATCGCTGTGACAGTTTAAAACTCCGCTGCGTTTGTTCCCCCTAAAATATTTGCCTACCATAACGTGACCCTTATTATTTACTCTAAATTTTTACTGCCGACAAAGCGATGGACATAGAAGAATACAAATTATTTTAAGCATTCTCTAAATCCATCCAAAATTCTGCAGAACCCGTAGACTCTCGACTAGAACACACAAATTAAAATCAAAAACTTCAATGAAAATGCTGTGTACACACACTTACGTCAACAAGAATGAAGCAACAAATAATTCAAATGTACGAAAAACATGTAGACATACACAAGGGACAAGACAAGACAAGAACACATTGCTTACTTTTCCTACACACCAATGTCATCATCATCTTGCATAATCCTCCCTCTCACAACGACTTCATCTCATGATTAAATATAGTCAAATCAAACATGCGTGTATGTATTCTATGTATTTCGAGGCAGAAAACGTACTCGTACATTTTTGACTGAATAAGTCTTGAAATAGCAATTTGTTATATATAATTAATATCCCATTTATTTGTCTTAACAGGTTCAAAGTGGCCTTCATTTGCCATTGACTGGACTCTCGCCGCCCAGAGTTTTGATGTGTAGTGCCTCTATGGGTGCGGAAGGATCGGTTACGTTGCAATTACGAGAAGCCATTCATTCGCCGGATTCCTCATCAATCGATGGTTGTTCATCTCTAGATAATGCCCTTACAATTGGTTATCCAGATCCGGATGTACTAGCCGATGTTCTAGGTACTCTACAAACTGCATGTAAGTCCAATCGAAAACAAAAAACAATCCCATTCATCAGCATAACAACTGTCTTATATTCACAGCTCTTAACAATAACTCAAACAATAATAACACAATGATTAGTGCCATTACCCTGGAAAGTGTGGATGGTAGTAAACTCAATGATATTGGCAACTCAACAACCAGTATCACCCAAAACAATAATAACAATAGCAGCAGCGGCAATCAGAGTAAGGCCATCATCGGCAAGACCTGCAACAATAACAGCCTTATTAGCTGTAGCAACAATATATCGCTGAGCAGTCCTATTAGCGGGCAAATAATCAGCATCACCGGTAGCGGCAGCGGAAGCAGCGGAAGTAGTAGTAATTGTAGTACAACCAGTAATAGCAGCTGTAGCAGTAGCAGTAATGAGAGTATATCAAACGTATCAGTTCCTGGATCTAATCCACCGATTGTAAAGAAACAAAGACCCAAAACATCTTCCCCCACACGGCATGGACCGCAGCAGTGTCAGGTAATTAAAAGGATTGCTATGGAGACACTTTTTGTTGAATTTGATTGTGTTTAGTGTTCGTCTGTAGTCCCACCCCCAAAAAAAATGTAAAGGGTTTTCTTGATAGAGGTTAAAAGAAAAATACAAGGAGTGCTCTTCGTTTGTAAGGTTCTTAAAGTATTTCCTTCAATTCTATAAATATATTGATTTGGAAGGGATGCTAAGTATGTATGTTTAGGAAGCTTGAGATAAGAGGTTCCAAAGTTAACCGTTGTAATTGATGGTTTTATCATGTTTGTGCAGTATTTTACAGAATAATTAAATGGCTAAGGGATAGATAAAGTTTAGTCAAACTGCCGCCTATTTAATTGAGTAATGCATTGTAGTGAGCTACAGCCCAGTATGATCACAAATCAGAAGAAGGTCTTCGAATGCAAAGATCCTTATACTGTTTAAGCCTTTTCACGTATTCTTCCTGTTCGATGATAACCCTTGAGCTCATATTATAGCGGAGTCTCTTTTAAATCCACAGTCAAAATTGCAGTTGCAGTTAGACATTGTGAGTCTGCCACAGTCTTTTGAATTGAACATAAAGTTAAATATATTTCGCTCGAGACTGAAGTGCATGACTTTAGTTTTGCCGCTGACTGCTAGATTCCATCAGCAAGCCGCATTCTTTAAAGAGACAGTCGTATCTCAACAGAGAGATTAAGGAGACTAGATGAGCTATAAACAGACCAAAATCATTCGCAATTGTTGTGAGATCTGATTTAAACGGTTGAAGAAATATATATTTTATATAAATGGACCCAAAACTGAACCTTCAGGCACATCAAAGTTAATGCTTGATGGGCTGTTGTGTGTAATATCTATCTTGATTTGTTGGGATCCATATTTTAAATAAGACTCATACCAGTTATAAACAAACTGTCGCAAGCCAGGTCAAGTGCAAAACACGAAGAGCCCAGAATACAATTTTTGTTATCCAATTATGAATAGAATACCAAAATTCCAAGACAGCATCTCCAATACAATTCAATTCAATTTATTTATAATATAAATAGATTCTACAATAAGATAAAGTACGTTGTGTAGTACTTAGAGCTAATACATTAGTTTAATACAACAAGTTAAATAATAAGAAAGTTCAAAAATTATGCTAAAAATGATTAAAAATATCGCTTTTAAAGCGTGTGACAGCACAGAAAGTTCTAATACTAGCTGGAAGAGAATTCGTTCAGTGTAATAGATTAAAGCTATCTTGGAGGAAAACTATGAAAAAAATGTCCTTTAAAAGAAGAGAATTCCATAGTTTAATGGCAAAGATAAAAACAAACGGGAAGAGTTCAGATAGTGGTGGCACGGTTAAATAGCGCTCAGAGTTCTATGCGAACGAGCAAAATTAAGTTTTTCATATATGCATTCCGTTGTCTTATTCGTAATGGTTCTATGTGGAAAATACATATTCTTGCATCAAGATGTTGCCTTAAATTTGTGTTCAATAAGCCATGGACAAATTAACATACATGGTCACAATGTCGCAGTCCATGAATATAACTTATGGAGTAATTAAATGCAACTTGTAGTTTCTGAAGTGACCAACAATCGTTATAGTAAACAGCATCAGCATATTTTATTAGAGGTCAGCTAAGAGTTTTTACTAATTTTTGACTTGTACTGACAGGGGTGAAATTTGCAGACATCCATAGTTTACATAGTTACACATACATACATTTATATCTTTGTTATGACATAGTTGGTATGATCATACCCTGACAGGCCAGGGTTGATGACAAAACCCACTCACAGTTTGTATCATTTACACAAACTATGATATCGGCAGTGTTGTTAAGGGTTAACTTTTTCTTTAGTATGGGTATGAATCCATTAGATATAGGCCAAGCGGAAATACTAGAGTTCAAGTTCATTCATTTGTGTCAATGGCTTTCCCAGAAAAACTTGAGCGTCATCTGCATAAAGATGCACTTTCGTATGTGTTCTGTCGAGAAACCTTCCCTAAAGACATTGTGCCTATTTTGGAAGATACGCTCACACACTTTATAAACTTCTAACCCAGGGAATTCTTCAAAATGAGGCGTGTTCTATGAAAACTTGACTTGACTAAGTGTACGACTAAGTGTCAATATCAGTACTTACAGAGTACCATGCCAATTGGTGTGTAACATATTATATTAAATATTTTAGTGTAAGCGACAACATTCAACTTTGATAGTAGATCGCGGACTGTACTGTCCTCCATTCCATATTTCTACTCACGCTTTCCAAAAGTCAAGGTTCTTGAGAACTACTGATATGATTGATTCGCAAGCGCTCGAACAGTGAGGCTTAGATTACGTCTGGAAATTTTGGCCAGACGCAATATGACGTGTGTCAGGTTAACTACAATACCACAAACTATGCTTAGATCATCATTATATTATTACATCTTACCAAGTGCACATCCAACACTACAGTAAAAAAGGGGCATTCTTATAGAACGACTTAAGTTTTTGCTCAGACTCATCGACTTTTTAGATTCATAGTAAGTGGATGCTTTTATCATTAATTTATTCTCCAGTTTTATTTTCTTTAATAAGACAGCTTTGATCACCTTCGATTTTTCCAATTTTCTTTTCATCCTTCATTTGTTTGAACATTACTGTCACAAATGACATTCGCCAATTTAAACAGATCTCTGTTTCTAGCGAAACAGATGCCCAATTAATGACGACTAGCACATTAATTGCAGGAAAAAATAATCCTAATAGTGTGGTTTAGAAAATTTTTGACGTTTATTCCTGGGAAAAAAATCCGCTTAAAGAGAGTTCACCTTAGTCTCAATTAGTATGTTTAAGGTATGGGGAAGGAAGGGTATAGGTATTCCCCGAGTTCAAGGGTGCTAACCTGTGACATGTCTTCTCTTCTACCTAAAACCAACTTACCTAGTTTTTCGAATGAGTTCATATTCTTCAAGTGCCCGTAATTAATGTAATCTAGCGAGTGAGCTAGAGTTTACCAATTAGGCCCAGCCTTCTTTGATACTTAGTGTTCCACGATGCTCTTGGGCAGGCAAGAACCAGAATCATTGCGATTTAGTTGTGACTGTGATCGGCATATTCAGTTTTTTTATATTATATCTCTAAAGCAGAGGCAGACTTTTTCCAATAGAAACTGAACATGCAAAACATTCCGTAAAAACATCATATTTTTCATTTACCGAACGAAGAACGTTTTAAATAATAATAATCAAAATTAATTAACAAAATGGGGTGAAAGGGTGATGGCAACAGTGAGCGTTTACGCCAATTTTTGGTCCCCATTCTCATCCCAGTCGACAACAATTCATAGACCAGTGAACAAATTTGAGTCAAAATATTCGTGTTGGTGATGGCCGATGTGCAGAATAAGGATGTTCGATGTATATATCGTGGGCTGAACATCGATGGCCCATAATAATCGAACCCAAAACATCGATGTTCGATAACATCGATGCTATACGATGAATTTATATAATTCCGACAAATAGTGTAAAAAATTACATATACATGCATAATTCGTTACCGCAAACTTCACATCAGCCAAGAATGAAAGCATTCTGTATACTCCGAATTTTGTTTCAGACTCAAGTTGAAACATTCCATGAATCAATTCTACAATTAATAGGTAGGTTTTATTTTCCTAACATCGAAGGCCGATGTTTTGTGCTTAACATTTACGAACCTCAACATCGATGTCAAAACATCGATATTTGGTCACTCAACATCGATCAACATCGAACGTCCTTAGTGCAGAGAATGCTGACGCCGTTCAAGTGTATGTCGCAAATACCATGAATCGAGCATTGCTAAGACCACACTATGAGTCTATGGCTAAACTAAAGCCATAAGGAGAGACGTACACACTCAAACTAAAAAGCTTCGTCACAAGCAGAGTATGCGTTATTGGTCAGGTAAAAACCTTCTCGTCTGCCATCCACTTTTTGATGGGTCTTAGTTGAATTATAGGTACTTGCCAACAAACCGACATCGTTAGATGAGCTCAGTGCGGATATTGAAGGAACGACACCGACCGTGTTCGTCGAAATACGCACCGGAGTCGTCGTTGGGAAATGGTCGTTATTAAAAAACATGATACAAGTTTTTGTGAAGTAGCCACATTAATTTGTACTTGATGCCATCGTGACACAGTTTGTCGGGTTCGCTAGGGCAAATCATTTGTCCCTCTTAACCCATCGTTCAATTCCAAATGCAGTTCTACAAACCTGGCTTTCGGCTAGAAGTTTATCGAAAATAAAAGAAACATAGTACTCACCCTTTTCATCGTCATACGTCACTGCCTTGAGGTCATGACCAGCTGCGTAAGAACTCTGTCCACACATATCGACTTATCAGTTATTGAACCCCTCCCCCTTAAAATAAATATATCAATAATTCACAGACTATAATCATTCGAAAAGTATACAGCTCTTTCATGTACAAACACCCAAGGCGTTTTATTGAGTCCCAATAAATACTGCATTTGCTTGTTTGCACGAAAACAGACATAAAACAGCCATTCTATGTACTTAGCACAAAGTTTTAATTTGCTTTCATGAGCTTTAATTGTGTTATTCTAAGCTTCGAGATAAATAAATAAACCGCCAGACATTCGGTCGGTTGTCTATTGATACACATTCGCATCTGTCAACACCTTTACATACAATCCAACAACAAGCTTTCCAATCGATGGGGAAAATATAAAAATAAAATTTCAAACGAATTTGTAGACAGAAAAATGTTTATGTTCGATAGCGCCATGGCCAAAACATCCGATCCGAACAAAAAAGAGCAGATAATTAAAAACGCACTAGCACCACCAGCAGCAGCACCACCCATCCATCCATCCAGTACCAGTCACTTATTATATCTAAAAACTATTTTCAGGTTTGCAGTAAAGTATTTGGAAATGCATCTGCTCTGGCGAAGCACAAATTAACGCATAGCGACGAGAGGAAGTACGTCTGTGTGATGTGTTCAAAAGCGTTCAAAAGACAGGACCATTTGTAAGTACAAGCCACACATGCCGCATGCCCAATTAGAATTAGCAAGACATACGCCCTCATGCAGTATGCGCGAATTAATGATCAAATGGTTTTCTGTTCTATCTCTCTATTTTCCCGCCCGCAATAGAAATGGCCACATGATGACTCATAGAAATAAGAAACCATACGAATGCAAGGCTGAAGGTTGCGGAAAGTCGTACTGTGATGCACGATCGTTGCGGCGGCACACTGAGAACCATCACAGTGGATTGGCGGCAACTGCAACCACCCCTCAGAATCAATCATCCTCCCTGTCGCCATCGACTGGGCCGCCAACTGGACTCAGTTTGTCACCAGCCACTGCCAGTGGTAATTATACAAAATCCAAGACGTGTGTTTGTATATATTTATTTTTTCTCATATTCATAATTTCCTAGGAGACGCAAGTTCACCTCATGGGGCAAACTGTGTGCAATACATAACCACGGGTGGCGGTGACGACGGTAGTGGCAGTAATAGCAACAGTTCAGTGAAACAATCATTATCTTCGGCTGTAAATGTGTCAGTGGTGTCATCATCGACGCAAGCAGGCTCTTCGTCACAATGCTATTCATCAACGCCTTCACCTGCGTCGTCGCCCTCATCAAACACCTCAACAAAATCAGTTGCGGCAACAAATGAAGGACTCACTAGGCAGCAGCTGGATCTCATTAGTCAAATTATGCAACAGACGAAACAGGGAAATACCCAAGTGACTGTTGCCACCACCACTGCAAGCTTGAAGCTAGCAAATCAACCACCATCGCCCCGTCAGAGCCAGACCCACAATGTACAGCAGCAGCTGCAGAGACCAAGGACATGGAACATGCAGGTGTGTGGCTCTCTCTCTCTCTCTCATCTTCTCTATTCTCACTTTCTATGCAAGAAAATAAATAAAATATTCAACCGACATCAATAGCTCCCCATTTTTTCTGCTTTATGCTTTCTTCTATTGTTATTGTTTTTTTTTCTCTTCTTTTTTCTTGAGTAATATCGTGCACCCCTTCTATGCTAAAGTTTGAAATAATTCATTGAAACTGTCTTGATAACTTTGCTTGTATAATATTTCCATTTTGCGTAGCCTTGTCTTTGAAGGGGATTAAGATATGACGGTTGTCTTGTACATTTACAAATACACATACATTTTTTCCATCTCCTTATAACTCAACCACCAGCTCAGATTTATGCCAATAGGGGGGTTCACTTGCCGCACAGACATGGTCAGACAGTTCAATTGTGATCGTGTGAACGCACGGAACGGTATCTCGAACATGTCGAGTGGTTTGCAAAACATTGATTTCTTCTTCTAAGAGTATATCTATTACAAGCACTGCCAGTACGTCCGCCATCTTTGAAATTCATTTGAAAAGTGAGGTCCGACAAGATGCTAACGACAACGGAATGTCCGATGAAGTTGTCCGGTATATTTGACCATGTGAAGGACTATGAAAAGGAAGCCATTTTTGTTATGTTTCTTTAATATTACTGTCTTGTTCTGCGTTCTTTTAGCTTATATCCCTTATCATGACATATTTCTTTCACTTTTATTCAGCGTTCTGAAAGAGGCAGTGTGCCTCTTTTATCAAACTTATGGGTAAGGAGATATTCAACTTTCCGGTGGATAATCCCTCGCCAATCGCAGATTTTGACGTTTTTTGCTCTCAAGTTACGCTTAGTACCTTACTTTCACGCACACTTGTTAGGAGTACAGATCAGCGCCATGGTGTTAGTCGGTAGAAAACACCTTTCTCACATATTCGCAGACGCCTGTCTGTGAAGATGTTAAAAAAAAAGCGCTGTCAAATGACAACGTGGGGCAAGAGACGTAAAAGTTGCATATCTGTTCAATACTTCATCTCTGGTTATGTACATTTTGATGGAATCTTCAGTATTGAATTGCCTTCAGGCTTAATTGTTTACTAGTGATCGGTTTTTTGTGGAATCTTCATTTTGTTCACGCTCCCCAACCCATTGAATTCTCCGGAATTTAATATGGTTGCTGAAGTCATAGATCAGAACAGCAAGAAATACTGGAACTGCTCACGATTTGGTTTTGAAAGTAATTCAAGTCGGTAACGCAATCTCTTCGGTTTGCTTTCTCTGATTGGTCAATTTGGTTTAAGGAAACGATATAAAAAAAACAGTTGTCAAAACATTTAAGGCGCAAGAGAGGTAGAAGTCGAGCATCTCTGTAATACTTTATTTCTGATATGTAGAATATATTCGTAGAGAGCAATGAGTACAATTTAAGCAAACGCACATATCATAGCGAAATTTTGGTCGTGACTGTGTGGATCGCGTTTACTTCTCTTGTGTATTGCGAACTCAGATCGACACAGAGCAAAGATTAATTCGTGGCTACAAAAGAAGGATACTTAAACTTATTATTGTTGAGATTTTTTTCGATAATTCAGTCCTTATCTTCTTACATACTGAGAAGTATAACTTTTTGTTTATATTCGGTGGGAATTGGTTGTTTCTGAAGAAGAGACCACTCGTACTGGTTCTTCCGAATTGGGGTGGTTATGGAGGTTGGCGTTTTCTTAAAGTGTTAACTGCTTTCCAGACCGGGTTGTTATCCTATTCGCAGACAAGCCTGTTAAGTAGGTGTTCAGATAATTATTTTTCAATAATCTAATTTTCACCCTTCAGTTTCAGGTTAGTTTTATTTCCATTTCTTACAAGTTTTAGGTTTTATCTTACTGATTCTCAAAATATTAAAGCTTCGATTATATTCATATCCTAGTCTTGTGAAGAAAATCTTCAATACCTTTCAAAAATAAAAATGTTTTAGAGGAAGAATTTTAAGATTTCTAAAAAACTTGCAGACTATTCACACGACAATTTGTATATCATTAAAGTCGAATGATATATTGTTGTGACATTAAAAGCGAATTCAGTTTATTCTCACGAGTTTCTCCTCTGGACACGAGAGCGAATTCAAGCCTAGAATGAACTAATCCTTATACGAGACGTCTCGTTATAATATTAGACACATTTAAGAGGAATGTGGCTTCAAAAAATATATTAGGCAGCTAAAAGGTACTTGTGTGTGCAGAAGTATAATCAGACCAATTCATTCTCCAGTGCAAAATAACACTAAGATACTTAAATGAACCGACTGCATGAAGCATTTGCTAGAACGTCACAACAAATTTTCCTGAACTTCTGTTCGCTTTATAATCAATTTAGTGCCCGTGGCGTTGTGGCTATGTGCGTCAACCCTTCCGCAACTTAACCTCGCTGCCTGGGTTCTATACCCGGGCGGTACGACCAAAAATCTTCTCACGGTCCCACTTCTTTCGAGCCACTGACAATGCTCAATAAGTTATAACTATCTAGAAAAATCATCTCAAACTTGGCCGTTCGGACTCCGGAGACCAGACTTTAACTATTCCTTCCACTCGTTACAGAACAATGGCATACACAACACGAATGGTTGCTGAGAAGCTAGGACCTCCTAACGCCACCCATATTATTATTATTATTATTGCGCCGGAATTTACTACAGTTTACACAATAAAAAGAGTGTGTACCAACGTCCGCGCACATTGAGAAATAATTTAGTTTTTATCACTTATCACCAACCAGTGGATGTTGAAACCAGTGGCTTACAATTACAAAGGCATGGTTTCTATTAGCGATGAACGATTGCGAATAAAAACAATCGAATTATTTGATTGTTCTTGCAATTCGATTTATTCGAATTAAAATCGAGCGGAGTCAATTGTTGCTCCTCGATTGTTCCTCATAAATTGTTCCTCGTCGATTGTGCACCAATACAAATTATAGGTATATAATACAATCGACTACGATTGAGTGCGTTCGCATGATTGAGTATATAGGCAATCGTATTCGATTGTTTATGAAAGAGAGAAAAAGCGATTTTTCAACTTTAGTATACATCCCCATTCTCAGAGCAGTATGTCCAGTTACAAATTACTACATATAGCCTAAGGCTTTATCGCTCTGGCTTTGCAGCTAACTTGTAATTTTTACAATTATATATTAGCTTTTATAATAAACAAATAAATAAATAAATAAATTACTTTATACTCTCAACGGAGGCAAAAATGCATATGTGATATTTGTTAATTGTCTGAAAGTACTATTCTGTCATTTGCTTCCAACATATCCTACACATATTATAAGTTAGTGTGGATTGTGGGTTGTGTGGAGTGTACGCTGTCGTAGAGTGGATACTGCAACGATTTGTGTCTGTCGTTTTTTTTAGCTCTATTCAATTGTTTGCTCTGTAGAGTTATTGATATTCTGAGGGTTATTAATTTTTGAAATTGAAAGTGTTAGAAATGTTTTTTAAAATATTTGTGAATAAATCCTATACCGAAAAAAAAGTTTAATCAAAACTAAATGTAAACTGTGCAATCACATTTCTGAACATAACAAATCTAAAAGACCACCTAAAACGTGAACAAAACAAAATATTCAACAAGCATACAGACGCCCACAGATAAATCGACACTCGAATATTACTGTCCACGCCTCTAACTATTCTCTCGATTGTAATTTATGATTCGATTTTTATTCGATAGTTTATTAATAAAATCGAATAAATCGATGAATTACATGTTTAACAATTGTCGATTACAATTATTCGATTGCGAGATTCATTCGCAATCGCCCATCGATAGTTTATGTCAGCAACTAAATTTAGATCTGATTTAATTTTTAAATTACATGTTAAATCATCAGCAAACGCATTAATTTAACTTCGATAGTTTTGTAAAATATCAAGTAAAAAGTATCGGACCAAGTATCGAGCCATGGGGAACTCCATTAGTAATACGTCTGGAACTAGAAAGATATGAAGAAAATCATGCCCCTAAAATCATATTTTTACAATTTACAAAGAGTCAATTAAAATGATAAATTTGTATTATTGAAGTTATTGTAAGAATAAATATATACCGAAGTTCAAGAGTGCTCTTGAGTTAAAAAACCTGTAAGAAACCCGAATTGCAAAGGAAGTTTTCTCCAAGACTATCTTCACCTTTTTCTCAGCAGATGAGTCTAAAATTGGCAACTGTCGTATTATCATATTTTAAAACAATTGTATTTTCCTCTGAACTCCACTTTGTCTGTTAAATAATTTTTCGCCTTCGTGCTCTTTAATCCCAACGATAACCAAACAAGTATGTATCTGTGTATAAAAGAAACAAATATTTTTATCCAATTCCAGACCCAACTTCAAAAGTCTCAGTCGAAAGCTTCATCAGTCTCGTTGATCGATAATACCACATCGCCGATGACGTCAATATCTATTAATGAACTACTCAACGGAAGTGGGCCCCATCAGCAACAGCAGCAGCAACAAATTTTGAGCACCGGGATAAATCAACAAATTTTAAATATTGTTAAAATAGAGCAGAAACCTGTAGAGTGCAATCTTTGTCATAGAAAATTTAAGAACGTCCCAGCTCTTAACGGACACATGCGACTGCATGGCGGCTACTTCAAGAAGGAAGCGGAAACAAAGAAGTGCGATCGGAAAGATGGCGTTGGACCGCCACTGCAGACAGCGAGCATTGGTGTACGTGCTCTGATCGAAGAGAAAATAATAAGCAAACGATGCAAAGATTTAAAGGTAATTTCCACACACAGACTATACGAGACTATATTAACTAACGCTATGTTTATTTTGAATCTAGGGTGCCTTTGTAGTTCCTGCCCCACCTATAGCAGCTGCGGTTAGACGAGCAGCAAGTGATATAGAAAACTTTTTAACACCCAAGTCAACTAAAATGCTCCAATCAGGAGGCTCCCCGTCCGAGAGAGGCAGCACCACCAGCAATCTAGCTGAGACAGGAACAACAGTTCTTCCGTCTGGTCTGCAAATTCAAAAACAATCAACTGCAATGCAACAGAAGACAACCAATGTGAGCGTTGGCACGGCGACTGTTTCAACAAACACCAGCAAGGGCACGTCCACAATGGATCACAAGGACGCAACGTTGATCGAGCTCTTGAAGCGGGGCACCAAGGTCGCCGTGCGAAAAACATCAAATCCCGATTCCAGTCAAATATTCACCACAAGCAATGGAACTTTGATGCTGCCGTCTGAGTTGTCCTTATCATCATCAGGATCATCGAACCCACCACTTGCGATAACTCTCCCAAATGGAGATACCACCCCTGTGTCGCTGACAATATCTCAAGCCTCGAATGGCTCCGGTGATGTGTACACACTCACTTACTCAACGGATTCGGCAGCGTCGTTCTTCGACGAGAGCGACGTGTACAACGTATCGGAAACCGATATGCTTCTGCAGACCGTCGATTCTATACAGCTTCTCAACGAGTCTGACACAACAGACCACATGGATGAGATGAACTCCTTGAGCGACTATCCCACTGACAACTCGTCCGGGTTGAGAGAGATTGTGAGCAGATCGAACAAAGACATGCAGACGGTATTCAGTTCCCCTTTGCAAGAGGCATTGCCCGACTTCCAAACACTTCATTCCAAGGATTTTGTCCTATACAATAATGGCACGTGCAAAGCTTTAAGTGGTGGTAGCAATACCACGGCTAAATCAATGTCCACCGTCGTGAAACAGTCATTGTCCCCACTTCCCTCTCCACTAGGCTACCCCACCCCACCTGCAAGCCACGAAACGGTGACACAATCGTCGCCATTCCTGGACGATTCCCATCACTTCTCGGATGCGGCGAACTCGTTCTTCCAGGAGAAGTCCACCAGCGATTTCATCGACGACGCCAGCGGTACCTTCTTCAAGGATTGCTCGAATGATGCCCTCACAGAGAACCAGAAGATTCTCAAACTGAAAAGCGTCCTGGAGGACAGTGGACACTTCTTCAAGTCGACGGATGAGAGCTCCTCTGACGTGTTCGACACGTCTGTTGTGAAAGTCGAAGACCTACTGAACGAATCGAATGACGGAACTAACTGTGATCTCAAAGATTTCGCGGAACAGAATCTCTCCTTTTTGGACGACGCTCAGGGGTTCCTTGACGACTCGCGCAATGCCACATCCCCGCTGTCAGAGTCGTTCTTCACCAGTGGTATCGGAACAGCCGAGGAAGTAAAAGAAGTCTTGCGTGATGTGCTACCCGATGAGTCACTGAACTGCGATCCACAAAACTCGACAGACATTGATCTTTACTACCTACCCGGTCTCGGCTTGCAGTCGCAGATGATGCCCAACTCCGAGGACCCACTGCTGTCGTCGTCGCCACGAGACTTCGGACACAGGATACACAGTCACCCAAACCACCAGCAATCACAGCTGCAGCGTATCGAACAATCAGCAGCAACCCTGCAAAGTCAGCTGCTCCAGAAGAAGCCCGAACCTAGTCAGAGTTTTCCCATGTTAATATCTACCAACACGTCCAAGGATGGAAGCGCACAATTCACGTTCAGCATGAATCAACAGGAAATTAAGCAAGACAACGAACTCGAAATCAAACCGGATTTGACGGCGATGGATAATAATCTGCCACCACCTCCGCCGCTGCAACCACAACCGCAACCGCAGCCGACTCCAGCACCAGCATCCCGAGAGAATTCCAATCAATTAGAAAATGCATTCTTTGTAGGCAACGAGGTTACGCCACAACAGAATCAGCCCCCGGCACAACCACAGGTCCCAAATGTTATGACGACAGCGGCCACTGCGTCTCCTTTGACAAGCTCAATCCTTAAGAGGCGCCTACGTCAAGGGTCCACCAGCGGCGAAACCTCACACGGCAGTATCCCTCGAAAGTACGAACTATACAAGTCCAAGTTGCGGAAACCATCAACGACCCACTACACGCCCCAGCCGATCTTGAATCCAGACAGAAAGGGCACCGGATTGTTCTCCAACCTGCCCAAGCCACCCACTTTCCACCAGGACACTCTGCATTTGGACGATGAATTCGAGGAAGCAGCTAGTCTCATGGCCTTTCTCGACGAGTCCAAGGTGAACATCGGTACAGCATATCAGGCTGCTATTCCAGCACTTGAGAAGCCAAACGAACCACCAACTAGCAACCTTGAAGTCACTGATCACGAGGAATTGATGTGGGACCCCCGAGTGCGCACTGACGAGAAAATCCTCACGCGATACATCGAGCTAAGCAAATCTTCTGCCATTCCACTTGGTTACCATTCGGAAGAAGTTGCCCTCAAAGCCTTGCTCGAGGTGCAGGGCGATACACCCATAGCCGTGCTAAATCTCCTCAAATCCCAGTCGAATCCCTTCCAATTGAAATGGTCTGCTATGGAAGTGGAGATCTTCCTGCGAGGGCTGGAGAAGTACGGCAAGGATTTCTACAGCATTGCCAGAGAGGTGAGTGGAATGAGGGATGCTTGTCAAGCTCAAGAAATCAAAAAAATTTCGTTACAGATCATCACCAAATCCACCAGCGAATGCATTCAACTGTATTACTTCTGGAAGAAGCTGTGCGTAGACTACAAGACCACCCACTTGAAGATCGAGGCCGACGACACAAATCTGTCGCTGTTTTCCCCGCACACCTCAGAGCCGCGTCCTCATGTCTGTGAAATGCCCGATTGCTCAGCTGTAAGTTGTACACTCCATCCCCTCGTTACATCGTGTCACATAACCGCTTTTCCCCCTGCAGAGCTTCACCTCAAAAGCCGCACTCCATGGTCACACCCGAATCCACTGCATTGGCCGCAACAGTCATCAACTGAACAACAATAACAACAACAGTACCTTGACATTCGGTAACAATGGTCAGCTGCAAGCCCATCCAATTCTCAAAGACGACTACCCCTGCAAGGTGTGCGGCAAGTAAGACACCCCAAACGTCCTTACAGACACACAGACACATGAATACACGTTATACGCACGCCAGCCACAAGAAACAAAAAACCAAACAAAAACTATAGAATCAAACATTTTCTTCCTTATATATCTAGTCAATGTTCTTAATGTTTATTGTTGTTATTTACTGTTGTTGTTGTTACATGTCCATTTAAAACAAATCAAAAAAAACAAAGCATCACAAATTACCTTTAAACCGTTTGTTATGAACGCAAGCGCTAGCGAGATAAAGTGCCATATACACATGCGTACGTTACAATAATATGTATACCAACTGCATCCAAAACTTTTCGTTTCATCTGTAAAATCGTATCTATTCTTTTGGATTAAATGTAAGTTTTTTCATTTTCTTATTTCGCTTAATTTATTTTCTATATTTAAAAGAGATAATATATACTTAAGTTTATTTATTAAAGTAATTTTCTTTTAATTTGACTTTATTCAAGTTAACTTGTAGTTGCATTTTTGGATTTTTTTGTTTGTTTGCCTTTCTCGACGTACGATGTAGGGTTTTAGTGAATTTATTCATAATCAGGTCAACCACATTTACCATTTTCGCACTTTAACTTTCGGCTTATGAAACTGTATAGAACCTCGAGGGCACTAAGGATAACTGAAGCAGTAAACTATTCTTCTTTTCTTCAATTGAGCACTACTAATGAGTGATTCATTAAACCCATATCGCAACGGCTCGTTCAGGCGTTCGGGCTTAGAATTTTCAGTAGGATACATGAAAATCATACGTTAAAGTCGAAATGGGGCGGTCACGCATTGAATTTACACAGACCGTAATTTCGTTAGCGCGTTCACAAATTTCTAGGTAGGTTTCTACATTTGTGAAACATTTTTTTCTTATTTATTTCTCAATTTGAATTTTTGGCAAGCTGAGACGACTATTTCCGCAACTAATTATTTTTTCTATGCATTTTATTTACTGTAATTTCATATTTTTTTCTTGAAAATTATATTTCAAATCGTTTGAGTTGGGTAAACGGGCGCGTTTATTTCGATATGGGAAACTGAGGCTGCCGCTTTCTGACACAAAAATTCTCGTAATAAAACGCGTAGCAACGCCTATCAAAGATCGACCGCGCGAACGCGCCTTTGCGATTCAGCCTTTAAGACCTGCCTCCAATCACGTATGACAATAGTCGTCTGACGTTAGCGTTTGGGCGAAGGTTCATGTAAGCATGAACCAAGGTATTTGCTCAACTACGCGAGTAACTTTTACTATTAAAACTGAATCCGCGAATACTTTTAACTTCACACAACCCCAAAAAAGTCTTAAGTTTTGATGTCATTTGACAGGACTCGCAAAGTCGATTATATTCCACAGAAAAAAAACTTATTTATACATATATATGAATAATTTGGATTATTTATTGAGGTGGTTTCCTTGATTTGTCAAATAATAATGATGAATAAACGCATTTATCAGTAGAAACAGTCGCGTGCGTGAATTCCAAACGATCCACAAGTATCGTAGTTGCTGGATTGCAAAGAGGTGCCCACGTTGCGTGCGCAATCCTATTGCATAAATCTCAAGGGCATTCATATGAGCTCACTACCAATAGCGAACTTAGCAAATTCTGACACTTCATTCATATGGAGAAGAAATAAGGTATTACAAGATGCCCGACTTGCATGAATAACCGTCAAAAATTCATGAATATCTGTCAAAAAAGCACTCAAATGTGTCGATGGTTTGGTTTTTCGGTCGTGAATGTGTGGATCGCGTTTGCCGCTCTTGTGTATTACTAACTCAGGTTGACAGACAGCAAAGATTATGATTGATTCGTTGATAAAAAAAAATAAAATCGTTAATAAAAATACAATAACTCGATAATTCAATCTCCAAGACGGCTAAACAAATCTATTGATGCCTTAATGCTCCGTCTGCTTGATCAGGATGAAAGAAGAACAGGACTCTGCGATGAGGACATTGCATGTGCACTAATTTGACAATAATAATACAATAGAATGCTAAGTTGATCCCCCACGAATCTACAGCACTCAATCCTAAACGGCCCTCAGGGCTCTACCCAGAAGCTGTCGACTTCAGCGTAAGCATTTCGTTAAATGCGTCAACTCTGGCTAACTGGTTCATATCCGCAGCGAGTCACTCTAACCTTATCTAGCCTCAACGAATAGACAGTTATGAAATTGTGTAGTGACAACAACTGGCATGATTTTCTATTCCTCAACACTGTTGATTGATGATTTAGGTAGATGCTATTCTTAAGCAGAGAGTCAGACTATTTATCGTTTCCAAATATTATAATTTATTTCTTAGTTCATGCATTAGGAACACTAGCTTACATCTTAGAGCATGAAACAATACGTAGATAGATTTCAAACATCAACATGTGCATGTACTTCCCTAGTTATAATAATTCCAAAAATAAAAAACATAATTTAAATGCAAAAGTATATTTTTCAGAGTTTTCAACAAAGTCAAAAGCAGAAGTGCACATATGAAGTCGCATCGTCCACAGGAAAACGATCCAACCAATCAGCCACAGCAGCAATCACAACAACAGCAACAGCAACCACATCAAAATACAATTTCATCATAAAGCCAAACTAAAAGCAATTTGAATCAAATTACAAATAACTCCAGTTATTTAATTGGAAAAAAATCAAAATCAAGTGTCAAGGAGTGTACATAAATAAATGAATCTCTTATGTAATGCATGTGTAAAGTTATAATTATGCCAAGACACTGTATATTTATAAAATTTAAATTAATAATAATTTAGCCTATTATATTTAAATCAAAAACAACAACAACACTACAAGTACTTACATTAATTTATTTGTAAAATTGACAATCGAAAAAATGTATTATACTGAAAAAATTGTTTAAACAAACAAAATGTGCATTAAAATTTTCAAAAATATGAAAAACAAAAACATATTAATAAATAATTGCAAGCATAAAACGTCCTAAAAATTCATAATATCTTTTCTATATAAAATCTATGTTATGTTCTCTTTTTCTTTTTTGTTCATTATTCTTCCTAGTTTTTTATTCGTATAATTCGTACAAAACAAAACCAAAAGAAAAAAAAATATAAAACAAAATATTTTTTTAGACAAAAGTGATAATGAGTGAGATAAAAACGACATTAAATTAGCTACAAGTTAAACAAAAACCAAATATTATTAATTCACGACACGCAAATATACACACAAGCACATACAAAACTATTAGTTTCATTTAAGTGTACTAATAAATTGTTAAATTTCTTTTATCTGTTGTTTATTAATGTTTATCATTTATTGTTTTTCATTTAATTTCACTTTTTCTATAATGTTCTTTACTATATATTTAATATTAAAAAAAGGAAAAATAAACTGAGTGAAATTGTTGTCATTGATGTTATAATTTTACAAGACAAGCAAACGCTCATTCGTAGGTTATAAATTATATAAAATATATTTAGTAATATGGTTGTATTGTAGATCGTAAGTGTTTGTTATTATTATAGAATGAAATGAAAAATTAAAAATATATATATATATATATTTATGAATATACCCGTAGATGAAACTTATACTTGTATCTTATCATCATTAAAGAGCGTCCACAAAAAACCACATTTCATTGATGATTTAGTCCCGACACTGTGCACATCTTTCAAAAAGTTTATACACATGTTATCTCTTTATCTCTATCTCTATTTATCCTATTTCACTTTCTCTTCGTAATAAGATAAAACCAAACAAAAAACCAAAAAACTAGTCGAATTAGAATTAAATTTTTGAGGTTTTTATTGTTAATATTAATATTATTCGTTATAGAAAGAAAATGAAAACAAAACCAAAAAAAACAACAGAAAACAGTTTTAAAGTTGTGTAGTCATATATAAATCTACAAATACGTAAAATTATTTTGTATTATGTACCTTAAAAGATGCTCCAAATGTCAGTGTATCTACTACGAAATCTGTTAATAAACGCAAATTTTTAATTATTATTTTAATTTGTTGAATTTTTTTGTTCTTTATTTCTTTATTTTCAGTTTCTATTACAAATCCTAAAAAAACGTCATTACGTAAAATAGTTATAAAAATGTAGATCAGTGAATCAGCAATGCTTTTTTCCTTTTGTTTACGATAGGAAGTAATATCTTTTCTGATTTTACATGATTGCAACTTTTTTCAATAGAGCTCTCTTAGACATCGGCTTTCCAGATCAGCTTCAAGGGTACCTCCATCCAGTCGTCTCCAGTTAATCGCATATAAGTTTGTGACTTTCAAAGACGACCAATGTCTACTATCGATTGAAACCAAATGAAGTCGCCACTGTCAAATTTTACTTTAATATTCATTCAACAAGAAGTAAGATGCAAAACACAGACTAACTCTAACAAAGAGCCAACATACTCCGATTGGCTCTTATTGTTCCTTATCTTAAACCCCGGAATGCTAATTGGGGTACACTCGTATCCTAGCCGATCTTAAAACTCCCCGCAAAAAAAAAAAAAAGAAAATGGAATAACCTAGATAAAATATGTCCAACTTGGGCAAAATAATTGTATTTTATTTCCGTGGCAAGAAACTGTTATTATAATAATATGTTATTATAATTGAAGCTTCTTTCTGTGATTTGGTGGAAAAAATATCTTTTCCTTAGTACCCTTAATGTAGCGTAGTAATTTTTTCAAAAACTGTAACTTTCCAGAGTTAAATAAATTTCCTGAGCCACATCAAAGAAGAGCAGCAGCACAATCTAACAACCATGATCTCAATAAATTATTTCTTTATACAATAATTTCCACATTTTATTTCTTATTCCAATTTCATTTCATATTTAATTAATAAACAAAAACCAAAGGCTAAATTATGTAAGGAAGCATGTACTACGAATTCATCAAAGTTGCCTCTTTGTCTCGATTTGGCAAAATATTAATATGATTAACATAATCTTAAAAGCAAAGAAAACGAAAAAGAAGAATACATTTAAAATTGTCATCTCTCTCAACTGTCTCTTTTTATACGCACTCATGAATAAGAAAAAAAAAAAAAATTGTCAGACATAATAAATCAAATGAATTGAGATTAGCATATTTCTAAGAAATGAAATTACGTTGTTGCACCGAACTGTGGTGTTAAATATATACATTTATATGTACACACATATGCATATATACATATTCATATATGTATATATTTATATAAATTGACAATCCAATTACTAAGCAATACATAAGTTATTATTTCATTTAACATTTTCGCCTTAAATACTACTTGTTCTTTTTCACAGGTTACAATCGTTATTATGTGTTTTTTTAAGCTTTTCATGTGTTTGCTTGATCTCATCAAACGATAGTGAGAATGTTTTTGTAATCCACACGATTTTTCTCTTTGACGTAGCAAACCTTATGTAAATAAATTGTTATGGATCCTTTTTTTGTTACCAATCTCGGAAGAATGTCATGAAGTTCATCAAATGCATTTTAATTTTCACATATTAATTTCATGATCACAAATTTAGAAAATGCCGAAAGTTGTCCCGTATTTATGTTCCACGTTCATAACATAAAATTCTACGCGATTTTTAATACGATCTAGTGACTTCCTACAGCCAAGCAATTATTCAACCACAATTGAAAGATGTCATATGTTCTAGGTTCAATCTTGAAATTTACCAACTTTCACACTTCACGGCTCCACCTTTTTCTATGGAAAGCTTTTCAAACTTCGCCATTTGTAGTCGGCATAAAACTGTAGATCCCATCAACACGTGATAGAAACTATAGCTCGCACAACGGCGCAATAGCGGAAGGAGAGACGAATAAGAATCCTTTTGTTTTTTGGATTTCAAAAACAAGAACTGCAAATGCAATCACTTCCAGAAGAATATACAGTAGCAATAGTATATACATGTATATATATATATCAAAAGGGCCTTAGAAATCCATAGTTATATCCGTAACAGCAAAAATAAATAAGAAAAAAAAATTAACATTAATTTTATTAAAAGCGAGATTATAACGTATCTGAAACCTTTAAGTCCAACTGAGTTGTGTGAGCCCAATTCTTGCCAAAATAGTTGCCCTGAAGTATTGGCTTATTTTTGCGAGCGTTAATACTTCTCTGGCTTTTTAGCCATTTATGTAAAGCCTTTTCAGTGTCCATAGTCTTTTCGCTTCGCTCTTTTTGTAGCTTACCAGAGCTTACCTCTAATTTTGCTTTTATTTTTAGTTAAGATTGTTGCAACAGTTGCTTGGGATATTCCAATATCTTAAGAACTACATCCGGGCACTAATTGCGTCAAAGAAAAAATCAACACTTACTAAACTCTTTACGTAACAGATATGGCATCGATCAGCACTTGCGATGAAATTAACATTACATCTGTATACATGCAAGAAAATGTCTTTGTTATAGAGTCACTTTAGACTTAAATCTGGTACTGGATTTTTATCGCTGTAACCGATTTCACAGTTATGCGAAGAAAATACATCGTTTTATGCGCACACTGATGGAATTGCACTTCGAGTAAAATTGAAATTCGTCTTCAATCAATTCAATCAATTGAAATCGTTCTTCAATATACAGAATATGGGTGAGTGTCGAATGCTCCAACTCAGTAAAGTTTTCTTACTATCCATTCTTCATTCTTCTTAAATAACTATCCATCAGTTTCAGTGTTTTTTATCATATTCTTCTTCTATCTTGCACGATATTTTAATATCTGCCCTCTGTATGCACAGCAGGTAGGTTGTCTACATTTCAATAGTGGACGTCTTCTGCTACGCATGCGCTATTCGATTATATTGAGGCTTCAGAAGAGACAAGTTGCCTCTAATGCAAACTAATCCGAAAAGAGCTGGTAGAACTAAAAAACCACTCTTAATCTGCTTTCGATACTATCCATGCGTCTCACATTGGGGTATTTAACACAAAACTTGTTGCTTTTTAATAATTCTAAGTTCGATTATAATAATACATACCGACTGTTAAGAAAAAAGTTGAAGTTGTATTCAAATATTTGTTTAAACGTCTTGTTTTTCAATATTAAAGTAAACAATTCTCTTGATATGTGCAGGATTGTACCGATTAATGTGTTGTATACAGCCTGGTGGGGATGTTTTGTTCAATTACCTCTTCAACCCAAAGGAACATAAGTTGGTGAAACGGCTGATGTTCTAGTAAATAGTCGATGTTAACAAAGTACCCCCAAAAGTACGTCACAGCGGCTACTACTGGTAATTGCGCTGTTCTGTAGATATCTCCTTCTAAAAATTAGTAAAAACTTCGTTGACCGGTATTCCAATTACAAGCGTTTCTATGTTAATTGGTATTATATTTTTTATAATATACTATTTGCATTCGCGTTTGTCAGTTGTAGAATTATTGGAAACTCGGGCGTTATAAGTTGAACAGCAACATTTGCAAAAGACGCTGTCTTGTCTTAAACTTGTTTTGACACTGTAGATCTCACTGAGTTCATAACCTCTCTGGACCAGCGACGTTTCTCCCTCAATATCCAACATAACCTACAAATTTGACAGGAGTAGTCAACATAGACATAACTGTACAGCTCATATCTCTTAGCGATCGATCTGGAGTAGATTTGTGAATATCTGAATATTATGAACTTCCTTGACTTACTTAAAATCTATTTAGTTCATACAGGGTGGGCCAAAGAAGAACTACGCTACGCGTTTTCCACTTCACCAACTGCTGTTTTCTTGTAGTTTCAGGCCCCGCATATTGTCCCGAATAATATATAAATATTTCTATAAGAAAAAGTGGATCGCATTTAAGATCTGATGACCAAGGGTAAACTGATTTGGTTTAAATCAAACAGGTCGATAGTTTCCCTTCCAATGTATGCAGTCTAAGTGTCCCTCTTGGTAGAACCACAAATTAGGATGCTGATCCACCTTTCGCCAGAAAAGTTGGCTATCATTTTTTTTTCAGAAGCCACATAGAACCAAAAATCTTTTATGGGTTGTAACTGCCATCAGCAAGCATTAGTTTGTCTTATTTGGCCCACCCTGTAAATCTTTTTCTTATTTGCAAAATTTGAACTCAACGACTGGACATTACATTACTTTTGAGATGGTATATTTTGAACTTTACTTATTTTTAATTATTTCTGAAGAAGAAAACTTAGTAAATATATCAATAAAGGAACTCTCCTAAATACAAGATAAAATGATAATTAATACATTTTTGGTCGGCTACGCTTATTTCGTATGATTTAATTCAACTAGAAATGTAGTAAATTTGATCTATTTAACTTATTTATATTCTAAATCCTTTCTTAAATCTAGATTAATAAAGTCAAATTTTCTTGTGGGTTTAATTCACTGTCAACTTTATTTATTCCTCAGTTTTTCAGTTGAAGATAAATTATTTCAAAAAGACAAACACGAAAGCTTAAACAAAGTAAAATAAAATTCATATAATCTCTTTATTTTCAATTTAAAAAATTGTGATGTATTTTGTATTTCTTTTATACTCTTTATAAGATATTTATTTCCAAGCATATAAGTAAATGAAAAAGATGTATAAATGAAAATAACTCTTAATAAAATTGATAACGAATGATAATAGCTCTTAGACATATCAGTTTTCTAGTTCTTAAGACATGTTTTAAAAAGCAAAAAAAAAGTTTATAGGGAACTTAGCAAAGTAATGGTGATGTATAGAAGAATAAATAATATATATACATACTCTTTTAAAAGATTTTAGGTACCTAAAGTAAAGATGAAAAAATGAAATATTTACTTTTCTATGGTTGTAAAAAAGACAAAACGCATAAGCTATCGAGTTAATTAATAGCATATATAAATATAATTATATTCCTACTGCATTTTCAGACAAAAAAAAAAACAAAACAAAACTGTTTATTATAAAAGTGAAATGAGAAAAAGAAAAACATTTATTGTAACGAATAAGATAAAAGTATATTAAGTATACATGTATGTATGTATAAGAAATAAAAAAAATAACTTTATATGGTGTACTGTAATCAAAAAAAAAAATCAGAAGAAAAATAAGCAAATCAATGATGATTTTTCTACAACTTGAGTGCAAACTATTGTGCTAATATAGTCATACAAAATGAAGCCAAAAACAAAAAAGATCAAAGTTAAAATATTTACATATATATATATATACATATACATAAGGCCTATGCTCATCGTTAAACTCTGTACATAGTTTTTACTATATGTAATTTCGTCGACAGTTAATTTAGGTTTTCTTTTCATTCTTCTTTTTTTTGTAAGATTCGATGATTTTATTCGTTGTTAAACATATATATATGTTCAGTGAATTAGAAGAAAATATTAAATCAGATTCATAAATCAAATTAGTCACGAGTGTACTTATTCACAAGGCTGTCTTCATACAAGAATATCTTTATTTAATTCACAAAGTATTTCACTTCCTTGTTCCGTGACATTCCTGTACTCGTGTACACATTCGAAAGGATTTGTCATCAATGTAAACCAATAACTTTTCTTTGTCTCTTCATTTTAACAGTACATAGATGTAATTGATGTGCATTAATTTAAGTTCTATTGAATTATTAAATAATATATACGTAGATTGTCACAAATCAACTTCAGGTGCTTTGTATTTATTGTAAAATTATTTATTATAAAGAAACAATGTAAGATCTTCTCAAAACACCAAACGAAAACTTATTATCTCCAACTTTAAAAACAATACTTTTTGAACAAAAAAAAACAATCTTTTTAAGTGAAAAGAAAATGAAAAATAAAAATACTAAACATAAATTTAATTTTTCTGTGATTTAAAAAAGAACACATGTATTCTACTACAGCTCTCTTTTTCTACATCTAGCAACAACTGGAACGATGTAAGATAAAGTTATTAATGACGGTGTCTTTTCTTAAAAAAAAAAAACTTAAATCTAAACAAAGCATTAAGAATAATAGATATAGTAAACTATTTATATACATAAATGTACATAAATACAAAATACAAAAAATGATTCCGCCGAAAGAAGAAAAACCAAAAATAAACATAAATTTTACATACATACTTCATACATAAGTGTGTGTTATTGAATGTTGAATAGATCGAGAACAAGAATCAATAATTACATAAAATATATAAAAAAAAAGATAAATAAATAGAAACTGGTTGGATATTTTGTAATGTTGCATGTCTATCCTTTGTTTATTCTCATCCATAAAAAAATATGAAGAGATACGAAACTATGTACTTTAAGTGTATGACTAAAGTGTAAGAGACAATTTACGAAAGGATATAGTAGATCGTTTGGGATTGCAACTGGTGTTTCTTTAGAATATACATACGAGTAAATGAAGTGTATATTTTATCTCATTATAATATGCATGAATTTATATATGTAATATTGTAAAAACAAAAGTCTTTAAGTGGAAATAAAAGAAAAACAAAACTATTATAAAAGAAACTGTGTTTCTTTTCGATTGGATTTTATCCGTCTTCTGTGGTATGCATCATGTCCCAATGAAGTTATGAGAAACAAAACATAATATTAAAGTGGAAGCAATATACATAGAATTGGTTTTTATTTTATCTTCCAGAAGACATGCGGAGCTAAGGTAACGCGATAAGGTTTTCTGTGGATAATGGAAGGATTATTATCAACATCATCATGGGCTGACCCACGTCCCAAGTTAGATGGAACTCCACTCAAACTCACAACGAAGGCTAAATATCTAGGCATCATTCTTGATTCCAACTCTTCAGGATGAGGAACGTCAGGAGAGAATGAAGAAATTAAATCCTTTTCTTATCTAGAGATCTAGTCTGATGGACTGCCAGCAATACTAAAGCTCAACAAAGTAATGAAGTCGGCCTCTGTTTTTTTAAAACGGGAGCTATAAGAAGCACGCCGCAAGCAGGTTCGGGCATGACACTTCACTTAAACTGGACTTATTCATAAAAGGCTGCGCCGCATAAGCGCTCTCAGACTAAGGGAGTCCTCTTTGTGGTAACAAGCCAACTTTGGGCCGCATGGGCCGTAATCAAAATAATAAATAACCTCGGAAAGAGACTTAGTTGCAGTAGGTCCGTTGTGCAGTAGAACGCCGTTATCAACTATCAGGAGATTACCTTTTTCACCGAGAGAACAAAAATGGGCACAGATACTAGGGCCTGCTTCCGTATTCCATTGCACTCGGACATCTTGCGCAAACAGGAATCATTTACACTTCCTTATAAGTGCAGTGTCTTCCAAGCAGAGACCCTAACAATAGAGAAAGCAGACAAACACAAACAAGCAACAGATATCCCACAGTCAGATATTCTTTGAACTGCCGCGATTCACTAAGGTCATCCAAGGTCAGTCACCACAAGGTCAAACTCTGCTGCGTTCCGGGCCACAGCTCAATAGCAGGGAACGAAAGAACGGACGAATTGGCCAGGCAGGGGTCTGAAATGAAATCGTTGAAGCGGACACATCATTACAACCACTGCTCAGTTCATTTTACCAGACTATAATCGATTTAATACAAAACGACTCGTCTTGGCTTGCAAAAAATTACTGTCATACGACAAGATCAGAGCTTAATAACGGCAAAATAAGGAAGCCTGGCGTTGTACCGTAACGAATCCAGCGATCTCTGCCGGAGCTGCGGTGTCTAGGAAGAGACCAAAACGATCCAAGATCTGCTATGCCACTGCCCAGGTCTCCAAAATCATCGGCATTCGCTGGGTCAAACATTCTTCGCAGAGACCGCGGGCTTATCCAATGCAGATATATCGGATCTTCTAAGATTCGTAAGGAGTACGGCGTGGTTTAAGCCATCAAGTGACAGAATAGCTTAAAAGAAATTGTACTCCACAAATAAAGTGATTCACTTTGGGCCCTAAGGCCTCCGACTTGAAGTGATGTTCAATCATCGGAGTGTGATTCCAAAACGTAACCAAGCCTTGCTTTGACCAAATTCATCGCTAGACCCAATATAGCCGCATCTGTCTCAATGCCTAGCCATCAAAGGCATCATTGACAGCGGACTTTTGCAATGTCGAGCCTTTCGTTTTGAAGTTTGGGTCTTGTAAGCTCTTCTTCAGAGTGATGTTAAAGAAGTCACTTGACAGCCCGTCACCTTCTTTAATTCCTTTTTTGACATTGAAGTTAGACCATGATGCATACAATCTTAACAGTTTGGCAGGAATGTCAAAACTAGACATGGTGTTGTACAGTTCGTCGCTTAGATGCTGTCATATGCGCCTGTGAAAGCGTTGGTAGGTACCAATCCGAACTTGTAGTGTCTTTTCCAGGATCTGCCGTAGGATGAAGATCTGGTCGATTGTGGACTTCCCTAGAATGAAGCCCAACCTATAAGATTGTTTACAAACGGCTTGGGAAGAGGACAAAACAGCAAAGAAGATTCTATACGCGATGTTAAGGAGGCTTATTCCTCGATAGTTGGTGCAGTCAAAAGAGTCTCCTGTCTATACGATACTGGGATTCCACTCATCGGGCATTCTTTTCTCCGACCATATCTTACAAATAAGCTGATGCACGCGCCCATCCAGATCATCTCCAGCTGCCTTGAAGATTTTAACGGACTGAACATTTCTTGATCTTCTCTCTTGATCTTGATCTCGTTTTGAGTGGTTAAGATCCAACGTCGCACAGTGGTTTGCTTTGTATGGGAACGCGGAAATAAATATGTTACTTTTGAATCCGTTAACTGATCTTAATGAAATATAGTACAAATGCTACGAGATCTTTTGTGCCTCAAAAATAGTTGATGTAGCCCAAACTGATTACTCCATAAGGGTTACTCCTTTAAGTGAAAAAAAAAAATATAAAAATACCACGAACCACGAAAAGATTTCTTGCAACTTGTACTATATTTCAAATTTCATTAAAATAGGTTAACGGGTTTAAAAATTACAGATTTATTACTTCGCAGAACTAGTATCCGTCAGCTTGGTTATTACAACAAAATTGTCTTTTTTGAATCGTAGGTCAACGTTTAACCACACTTAGGCGGATATGATTTCTACATCAGTAGAGCACGTCTTCACCTTTCAGAAAAACCTCCCGTGGAAAAAACCTCTTTTTGTCTACAGTCCTACAGATTCTACTATAAGAAATTGAGTATCTCAGACCTCCGACCATTTTTTATAGAAAACTTTATATTTCTTCTAAAAATAAAGTCCTATGTGCATTCATTCCAACCATCATTAGCCAAGAAATTGTGACTTTTGTGACATGACCCAAATCGATAAGCAGTATTCAAAGATCAGCGTGTATCTGCATCACAGGGGCATTGCGATCCACCCCACAGCCGCCATGGAAACATTGATACAGCTTCTTCCCATGGACATCTATTGAAAGCTGACAGCTATCAAGGCAGCGTTAAGTCTACGGGAGTGCAACCGTTGGAGTAGTTCACACAGCTTAGGTCAACGCATACAGATTATAAAACACCCGCTTTAGACTTCGAGTTTGGGTTCAAAACACTCATCCCAGACAGAAGATTGGGAAAAAAGATCTGGTAAGGAAACCAGGCTACACTGGATACACAGATGGCTCAAAAACAGACTAGGGCACCGGACTAGTACTAGCGGTATCGCCGAATATATCCTTTTCCCTGTCTCTTCGACTACCTGACCATTGTAGTGTATTCCAGGCAGAAGTTAAAACTATCCAAGAGGCTTCCCGCTTACTGTCAATAAACCCGATAGACGGGCTATCTATCGCCATCTACATAGATTGTCACGCGGCCATAAAGGCTCTGGATGCACCATCAATTAAATCGAAAATGGTAGGTTGCCGTCTATCTCTGAGGGAGGTAGGGGTTAGATGCAACCTAACGCTATGATGGATACCCTGGCATAGTGGTTTCAAGGCAACGAAAGAGCCGACGAGCAAGAAGAGGCCGGCCACTGCCTTCTCGGTACCCATGCCAGAAGAATGAGAGCCCCCACAACGACTACTGCAGAAGCTGTAGAGACGAGGAGGAGGAAGAAAATACGTTTCACCTCCCTGGCACCCTTGCAAAAACTACAAAAATATATACCAGGCACTAGAATACCATTAGGCAGTTTCTAGGTTTATTTTATTCTCTTTAGTATAGTCCCTTTGAGTTTAAGAGGAGCCCCTGGAAAGCGCCGGGAAGTGTTAGCTCAAAGGATCCAACCAGGATATAAGTGAGTCACAATTGCTAGAGTGGTGACAAACACCCTAACCTAACCTAACCTAACATGACCAAAGTCAAAACCGTGTTTCTTAAATCCGATACAACGAAACAAATGTGAACATAACTCCGAGGGTTTGCAAGAAGTTGCAACAAATTTTTTCCCTTGCTGCAATTTAAAAATATGAATCACACGTTGATAAAAGTCGCTACGCATAGCTTGGCGTGGATTTTTTTTAAACTCAAGGCGTATTCATCAAAAGTTTTTTTTTAACACCTACATATATTTTTAGCTACTTATCTAAGGTATGTTTGAAGATTTTTTAATATTTATATTTTATTTTAAAAAGCACAAAAACCGACCAATAGAATGATGTATAAAGGTACAGTATTTATTTTATGAAGCTTGGGAAAAGGACATGTAAGCTTTTGTTAAAAATATGGCTTGCAACTTGATTAAATATTTTTTTTTGACTTTAAGGACTTGTAAATAAGTAATATAGTATATAGATTTCGTACCCGGCTTTGCCCGGGTTTGTTTCTTCAACCGGTACTTTACCTGTAGTGAAAATATAGTTTTTTCAAAATATGAAGAAATGTGTTTAAAATAGTAAAACGCCAAGAAAATTAAACAATCCATTACTTGAGTTCCGTTTTTCTCTTTCATACTGTGTTTCATTACATCTTCTGGCAGCCTGTGCAATGTTGTCATTTTCACGAACTTGGACTCTTACTTCTTGAGATTGTGCAGATCTTAGAAGTCGCCATCTTTTCACACATGCTTGCTGATGATCAAAAACAGCTTTCCTTTTCCTCGGCATTTTTGCGACATTGTGGTTATTAAGAAAAATGTGGAAAAAAGTGTTCCGTTGTAGATGCACTGAAGACGATTTTGAATAAATTTATACTCCACACTTTTTAATTTAAGACAATAATAAGACTGCTCGAATCAAAACTCAGAGAAGAATTTGAATTTTCTTTTGTCATTCATGCCTATTCCGATCTCTCATTCACATCCCTACTCATAATGAGTACAATTCGTTGACTATGTGCATACATTTTGAAGTTTGAATTATCAATTAAATCAATCAAATTATCAAAAACGGAAGGAAATTACGGATTTTTCTTTACCATTTACACACAACGCGGAGGGATATCAAGCGATTCATAAAAAAAATTTTTCTTGGAAATCCCATCTATGTACCTTCGAGTGATGTTCACTTATTGTGCAATTGAAGTCAACTTCTTGTAACACATTATGTAATTAGTCTAGCTCTGAAATTTTATCTAAATCGGCTAATCCGTTCAGAAGTTCAAAATAATATATAAATACAAATAACACAATTTCAGCAAACTTGAATGATTTGTGTGTAGCTGTGCATATGTACATGCATAGATAGTTTGGGTATGACAAAATAAGAAAAGTGCGAAAATGTTTATGGTTTCCTTTTCGCTTGGTGACTCAGGCAGTCGTTCGTATATGTTTGGTTGCACCAAAGCAAAATATGAAAAATGTGTACGTATATATGGAAGTTCCAACACACTGGGGGATAGTTGATATCCACGACTACGGAACTTCAAAAATGGTTTCATACCGGATTGATGCAACCACCCATATTTTGATTCCCGCTAAAAAAGTGCTCGTAACTTCCGAACCGTATGTCGTACCGACTTAAAAAACAGTCAGCATCTAAATTTTAGAATGATTTTTGTAGAAAATTTCAGAGCTCTGATAAGATTTTAAGATATATATATATATAGGCTTTGAAATCATAAGCCCGGGTTATCTAAGAGTACTTAGGCATAAAACTAAGAAAGCTACAGAGGAATTTCTATAAAGACCTTTTTTCCGCTTAACCCACTGCGTCACCGGAGCTTATAACAACACCTCTCGGGATTTATCACGACTAAGGAGGGTAGCGTGTTATACTCTGAGATGTGAATGACATATGATTCAAATGGTTGCAGAGATTCAATACACAACCGAATGCTGCGAACCAAAGAGCTAGATACGTTTTAGATCGGTCTCACACTTCACCAAGGTAGAGAAAATAACCACAAATATGAACTCAATTGGAACTTGAAGTTGCTTCCTTAGGCGTTGATTCAATGAACCACATTGTCGATTTAGCTGATGACATCGGTTTGTCTTATAGAGTTCTTGATCCGCAAAATGTCGATGTTCTCGTACGTCGTTTTCCTCAATTTACGATAGTCACTTCTGTATAACAGTGAACGCTTCAAATTCTCTAGACTTACCCTGGGTCCATTGAAGGTTGTGACATTAGCTAAAAGCTACCAAAAAGTCCATAATTGAAGCTTTTAGTCGATTGCAAAAACATTTGGAAGGCAAGAAGGAAGTCTTTCATTCCAACCCCTTGGCAATTATTCACGCACACTATCGCAAAACATCCCCGGAAACTGTGTGCTCTTGAAAACATACCTACCGCACACCAGCACATCTACTTTCGTATAGGGAACCATTCCTTTGCCCGGTAGGATATAGTTCAGTGTGTTGCCAACCATTCCATACAATATATCTTCCAAAGGACTTTCGCTTGGCGTCGGAACTTAAATTTTTTCACTTTTACTTTTTAAGGTATTTTGTCGGTTCCTTTCGCATTTTTTGCATTTGTTCTTGTGTGATGTGTGTGAGACATTAATTAATTTATATCCGTTTTCCCCTTTACTATTTCTTAACAGACGTGAACAACGGTGCCCGACTTACAGCTGTCCTTTCGAGAGGTTACTTTCGCTTTTCATTTTTGATATTGGAAGGTCAAATAAACGGCTTCAAGATTAACTACTCAAAGTATCATCACAACGCTATGTCGCTATCGGCCATAGCGAAGGTAAGTGAGAGCGTCGGTGGTCTTCTTGGACGATTGCTTGCATTCATACACACTATTGGTTTTCTCTATGAAAGAACAAAAATCATGGACAATGTCAAAGGAACGCCATGTCTACGGATATACTTATTCTATTGCATTTAAACCGTGAATAAGCTGGAATAATCGAAAAACGTGTGTGCTATTAGCTTGTGTTCAACTCATGGGTTCCACAAGGATAATAGATGTGTCTGACGCATGCGCAATATTCACACTCTGACATGACCAACGGCAATGACAACCGAAGCCGGCATTTTTTTCCCACTCATACCTTGTGTGTTGTACACAAGAAAGATGTCCTTGACGGCTTGCTTTGAGTTTCTGGAAATTTTGTCGAGGTTATTGGCCTTGCCTTGCCATAGGTACACTATGGCTTTCAGTTGTTGAAATCAGTTCGTTGTCAACCGGAATCCGTGTATCTATAGCATGCCTTCCTTGTGTAAGCGCGTATGTTTGTGTGTGTTGTGTGTTAAATTAATCTTTTAGTTCACTGAAATCAAAAGTAAATGCCCTCAAATACATACATCCATGTATATCCTAAGCTCTATGAATCTACATAGCCATCTCATCCAGGCAGGCGGCGATGTATTCCTATGTGATACATGGTTTATATAACCCCGTTGAGCTCCAGTTCAATGGTGAATGACTTGCTGGGCCTTCAATCTGCTTATGCCGTACCTCGAAGTGCCTCCATTAACATCTTCCTGCTCGAAGTAAAAGTTAAGTGGCTGACCGTTTCTCGTTTACATTGAGTATTTTTTTTTACTTAATCCAAGTGGGCATACTTAATGGATACTCTCAACCAGTATAGAAAGGTAATTTGTAAATAATTGTGTTATGACATACTGTATGTGATACGTAGGACACATATTTAATGGGTTTTAAATTTGCAATTAGAACAAGAACGGAACACCTGTGTGGTACATGTGTGTATTCTCTCTCTCTTGATTTTGTACACTTGTACCTCTTAGTTGAATTGATAAAAAAGGCGTGGCAGAGTGTTCAATTGATGTAAAGTCCAATGAACCGCATTAAGTTTTCGGTATTCGGCGCTATTGTATATACACATGAGTGTCCTGTTGTCATGTTTGATGTGTATTTAATCTGCACGCGTGTATCCTATAAAAACAGAAATGTATTCTTAGCATAGCGTCCGTCTTTTTGAATAAACATGCTAACTACTTCTTTCACAGATTCTAAACTTTCTCAAATTTGTTGTGGAGTATTTTGGTGGAATATGGAACAAATTTGAAACAGCTGGCCACAGGGATGTTTTCCTGATATGCTCGTAGCCTAAATGTTTCAAGGAACGCGAAGCTTATTGAAGTGCATTGTGTTGTACTACATCCTGTCGGGTGTCATTAATCAAATTTCTTCAAATGAATACGAACACATTTAAACAATTTGATATGAAGTTAAACTTCTTATCGAAAACACGCTACTGTTAAGGCAAGTCAATTCATTAAATGACCTTATGTGGCCTTCTTTATTTTCTTTTAATATCGTCAGAAAAGTATCAAAATGTGGGACTGTTCTTCTTGAGAATTATATGTATGTCAATGCCCATATGTTTTTCGAATAAATACTTTTCCCATGAAGCCAAGTATGCATGTGTGTATATTAAAGAAGACCTATGACAATTTATACATCCACACGCATTTAGGAGAAGATTCAATCCACCTTCCTCTTTAATTTTGCTTTTCATTTCAAATAAGAAACAGGATGATTTAGATCTCTTATTTTAATTTCTCCAATTGTGATTTCCTCGTACTTTTCTGTGGAAGACAGGACTTCGGGATATACATAAAACGGTATTTCCTCAATTAAGCGAAATTTTCCGGCAGATCTTTAATTTTTTCCTTTCGCACAATGGTTGAATACGTGACACTTTATAAATTACAAGAAGTAAACGAATACACATACACTGAAACGATAGAAGGTAAATGTGCCAACTTCATTGATCTAGGAGTAGTCCTTAACGTATTTAGACCAACATTAAGGCTCAGTTAAAACGTTTAAAGTCTTGAAGGATACTTGATTCTGATATTAGCGCAGGTGTATCGAAGAAATGCCATGTGACTTAGATATGCCGAAAGTCCAAATCGAAATGCATTCTTGAGTGAAGGACTCTAGTTTCATTCCACATCATCTTATTTAGAGTAAATACCTAATTTGTAAACTGTGTGTTGTTTTAGAAAAAGCTACCATAGCTACAAAAGCTACATGAAATATGAATATTTTTTCATTGTACAGTGTATCTTGTAAAATACAGTTGAACTTCGATAAAACGAACCACCACTTGCCACAAAAAAAAATTCGAGTCAGCAAGACTTCAAGTTATCAAGTAAAATACTAAATTGATATAAATATTTATTTATCTGCGATATAACACATACATAAAACGTAGTGGAGCATAATTATTATATAAAAAAATCTGTTAAATATTGAAGAGCGGATTTTT
This sequence comes from Eristalis intricaria, assembly GCA_964034865.1. Classification (NCBI taxonomy): domain Eukaryota; kingdom Metazoa; phylum Arthropoda; class Insecta; order Diptera; family Syrphidae; genus Eristalis; species Eristalis intricaria. The sequence goes on from OZ035873.1 coordinate 163,208,122, forward strand.
CTTAAAACTATCATCATTGGAATTTAAACAATTATAGGCACATAGAATTATTTCTTGTTTCATGAGTCTTGTAATGTAAAAGCAAAATGAGTAATGAATTTGCAACCAACTCGTTTGAAGGTGGTTGAATCAAAAAAACTCATTTATGGCAAAGTCTTTCACTATTAGATCACTGCCGCTGCCATCGTTATTGTCGAGTTTACATCTAAATATCTCGACAATATCTTCACCTGTGGGCAACTCATAAGTAGCAATATCATCGTACACATGCAGATAATAATCATACCGCCATCTTGTATACATCTGGTATTTTTTCAAGCTTCAAATTCCAACTGCAGTTCAGTTTCTCCCTCATTTCTTTTATTTCGGAGTTCAGTTCTGAAACGAACTTGTAGAATACACATAATTTGGGAATTTCTTACCAAAAATGACGCCAAATAATCTGTTCGAGTTATCAAGACATTCGAGTAATCGAAGTCAAATTAACCAAATCAACCAATTTCATTCGACTTATCAAATATTCGCGTTATCGAAGTTCGACTGTATTTGCATTATTTACTTACTTCCTTACTTGTAAGGCCTGCAACCCATGGTGGATATGGCCCTAAGCGATGGCTGGTTTCCTTCATTGACGGTCCTGGACTCGCTGCTTCCAGTCCAAATGACTGAAATATTGACGTCTTGCGTCTGCTAAAACTTGGTGTACTCGGCGACTCGTTTTCGAAGACGCTCATAGCTGAATCATTGGTGTCCATGCGCTCGATGTGGCCAAGTTAGTGCTATCGAGGGATTTTGACAAATCGAAATAGCAGCGGTTCCAATCGCCGATTCTACGTTGGATCTCCACAAGGATGTATTTTTGTATGGCACTACGTTTTTTAAGTGTTGACTTTCAGTGTATGCTTCCATGAATAAAACAGATAAAAAACACAGAACAAAATAGAAAAAAACATACATCAAATACATGATATTATTTAAAGAACAGTGTATGAATACATTTTTATACTCTAATCGAGATACGCTCGAATCAATTTCGTTGCAAAGTTAAAGTTTATAGGTCAATAGCTTTTGTACTCTCTAAGAACCTAATCATGGGCTTCTTCACTTTTCTGCCTGGACTGATTTTTTCACCACTGGCAAGTTATGTTTCCTCGAGGAACATCATCAAAAAGAAACCCGACTCAACGGCATCATAAATTAGGTTCTTAGACAGCTGAAGTTCATACGTTATTTTTAAATGGCGCAACTGAGTCACGATCGGATGAAAGTTTTTCCCCACAGGTTTTTTAAAAGCCGAGCTCCATAGCGTAGCTTGAATCCTTAACTTAACCACATTCCTCTCTTTTCTTTCAATTATAAGATTTTTTCTAAAGAAACACTCATCTACATTGCAGTCTTCTAATTATATGCAAAACTAACAACCCAACAAACGAACAAATGAACTAGCTCAATAGTGTGAATACATTTTTGGTTCACGTTATCGAGGTTTCTATTGTTCACTCTATAGAGCATGGACTAGCATTCGAGTAGTTAGTATTGTGTGTTGTAAACTTTTTAGATTTTGGAATATTCATCTCTAATGAATTCTGTTAACGCAATTCCGATATCGTATGAATATCTGATTGAAACTGAGTGCAGTCGATTAAACTATTTATAGATATATGAAATTTTAATTCAACTACGAATGTTCAGATTTTACAGTAATTAAAAATTTAATTTGTATGAACAAAAGAAGTATTAACTGCACCAAATGGCTACCTTGTGGAATGCCTGATGTTACTTATATTACTCGATATGTAAAACTATCGAGACTACATGAGCCAATTTACTCGATTCATTACGCGTAGTTATTCGAATGAACTACATGCCCAATTTGCTTCATTGATTAAGTTTATTTACATTTGTCACGTGTGGCTTTTGCAGTGTTCACATACAAGCGCAATTAAACTAACTTTAAATTGACATTGTTTCTACGACTATTACTTTTTATTTTATATATTACATTAACTACCACAATGAGAAGCAGCAGTAGTTGTTCCAAAAAAGTGACCAGTTTCTGTCATCTCTGATCTTTAACAATTGCTTCCTACCCTTTAATTAATTGGAAAACTACCTTAACTTCGACGAGTGGAATGAGAGTATTTGTATCTATTCTAATTAAGCAGCACCGTTACCATAAAAAACCTATATAAATAAAACTAGTATCGGTTATATATTTACAGTAATAACTTTAAAAATACTTAAAAAAAACTTCTTACTTCTTCCAAATGGTAGTTGTTTGTGAAAACATTGCTGAGTGTAAATCAGATTCTTCGGAAGCCAAACAAAAATACAGTGGAACCTCTATAAGTCGAACTTCGATAAATCGAATATTTGAAAACTCGAATGAAATTGGTTGGCAATAGCGCCAAGACTGAAATTTAATGTAATATGACTTCGATAACTCGAACAGATTATTTGGTGTCACCTTCGATAAGTCGAATTCTGAAGAGAAATTCCCAAAATCTGCGTATTCTACAAGTCATTATAAAACGAATGAATCGGTTCGGGGCACTCCGTTTGTTCCTTGGATCTAGTAGAATACGACCTGGTGGTTTTGGTGAATATTCATTGGAAGAAAATGAAATTGCTTTAATTTTCAGAACTGAACGCGGAAAGGAGAAAAATGAGGGAGAAATTCAACTGCAGTTGGAATTTTAACCTTGAAAAAATACCAGAAATATACACGATGGTGGTATGACGACTATCTGCTTGTGGACGACTATATTGCTACTTATGAGTTGCCCACAGATGAAGATATTGAGATATAAGTCGAGATATATTGTCGAGATATTTAGATGTAAACTCGAATCTTCTCGACAATAACGAAGGCAGCAGCAGTGATCTAATAGTGAAAGACTTCCATTAATTAGGGTTTTTTTTTATTCAACCACCTTCAAACGAGTTGGTGACAAATTCATTACTCACTTTGCGTTTATATTAAAAGACTCATGTAACAACAAATGATTCTGTTTCTGATACCTACAATGGTTTAAATTCCATTGAAGATTGTTTTAAGCAAAATCTGCTCGTCAGTCATATGTAACAGACTATTTTATATAATAATTATGCTCCTCCACGTTTTATGTGTTATATCTCAGATAAATAAATATTAATGTGTATCAATTTTGTATTTTACTTGATAACTCGAAGTCTTGATAACTCGATTTTTTTTGTGGCAAGTGTTAGGGTTAATTAATTAATGTGGCGAGTGGTGGTTCTATTTATCGAAGTTCGACTGTATTTCTTTCAGAACCAAGCAAAACCATGTCCAGAACCATGTTGCTTGTGCTCACTAGTGAAGAGCTGAAACAACAGCTGATTTGAGGCAGTCCTTGGCAATTCTATCTCTATAAAACAGGAAAACCTAGGAAGGTGAACTACATTTCAAGTTGGGCTGTATATTTCAGCAACAAGGATATTTGTTATAACACAGCAATTCCAGATAACTTGACCTCCTGATCACAAAAAGTTTGCACCGCGAGTGGTCAAATTTTAAGGTTTTCACTGAATTTACTTGCGTTTTGGAAACAAGGCGCTACTATTCAATCAAATCATTTCAAAAACTGAACAAAGCATCGATTCTCTTTAAAGATGGCCTCGCATTCTTTTGGGCTTTTATAGGTTTGCGTAGTTCATTTCATCAAAACTTCACTCAACGAATAGATAATCCCCCTCACCATGTCAGCAGCAACCTTATTCCTCCCCTTAATATCACTGCATCAGTATTTTCCTTACCCTCACGGGTTTCATGTCCTGATATCTACTTGGGAAATTTGAGAATGATTTCAGCAGAATTAATAAAATACCAAAATAATATTAAATAAATAACGTTTAATAGTCATAACCATTAACTAGACTGACGTCATGAATGTCCACATCTTTAATCTATTATGTATGGTTGTGAAGGGTCTCCGTTTTGATTATGCGATTCTTGTTTACAACCATATACATATATGCATCGCATATACATAATAGGAGATACGTATGTATGTTTATTAACTCTTCCACAATAGGATTGTTAATTCATATCCGATTATGCATTTCAATTAACAAGGACGAAACTTCTTTCAATAAATTGATTTATTGATTTTTGAAGGACAATTAAAAATGGGGAAAAAGACTCATGTTCATGTTGTTTGTCCTTAATTTAGTTGAACTGTGCGTGCATTATTAAATCGGACTCTCGTTAAAAGTTGTTCTCCTGTTCCTTTTCTCCTCCTCTATCGCTTACTCTCATGTCTATTGAATTCCCGAGAGGACGTGTGTATTGTTCGCTAGTCGCCTGCAGTTAAACGGATGTGTCATAGTCTAGTCACTTCTCAAATGTTCTAGTTAGGTATATGCACGTTAATAACATAAACAGCGTATGTATTTTCAATGTTGAATAAATCACTTTTATGATTCAAGGCTGTCAATTTAATAGCTTACCCTATAAAAGCATATACAATTCGGGAAAAGCTTTAAGGGCTTTTCGGAAAGTTGTTATTATTCTTCCACAAACAGATAACATCTGTCAAACTAAATCACTTGTGTTTATAAAATTATTTCAACAAGCAAATAATAACACGGCCTCTTATTGTAAACAGTTTTATGTATATGCATATGTACGTTGGGGACAACAAAACCAGTATTACCTGAAACAAGTCTAGTTCATACATTATTTATCAAAGAATAAGAATTGAAAGTTTATTCAAATTCCTATGCAAATTATTTTTGAACAAAATTCAACATGAGTTCTTTAATCATTCAACGCTCACGCTGTCTTTTGTCATCATCGACACTTTCAAGACACCTGTTCTGTAACGCTTCAACTAACAAAATGTCTTCACTTTCTTCCGAAAAGCCAATACTTTACTCGTACTGGCGAAGTTCCTGTTCGTGGCGCGTTCGTATAGCACTCAACTTGAAGGAGATTCCTTATGATATCAAACCAATAAGTCTCATTAAGTCTGGCGGCGAACAACACTGCAATGAATATCGCGAGGTGAACCCAATGGAACAAGTTCCTGCACTGCAAATTGGTAAGATTTGATTTCATAAATTTAAACCACTTATAACATTTATATTCACATTTAGATGGTCACACCTTGATCGAGTCAGTAGCTGTGATGCATTATCTAGAGGAAACTAGGCCCCAGCGTCCTCTCTTACCGCAAGATGTCCATAAGCGAGCTAAAGTTCGTGAAATCTGTGAGATAATTGCTTCTGGCATTCAGCCACTGCAGAATCTAATCGTCCTTATACACGTCGGGGAAGAGAAGAAAAAGGAATGGGCTCAACACTGGATAACAAGGGGATTCCGTGCCGTTGAGAAAGTTCTATCTACCTCAGCTGGAAAGTACTGTGTTGGTGATGAAATTTCTATGGCCGACTGCTGTCTTGTACCGCAAGTATTCAACGCCAGACGGTAAGAAAAAACAATTCAATTTCTTTATTCAAATTTGTCACCTAATCAAACATAACCCATTTATTTTAGATTCCATGTTGATCTTCGTCCATATCCAATCATTTTGCGTATCGATCGTGAATTGGAAAGCAATCCGGCTTTCAGAGCCGCACATCCATCCAATCAACCCGATTGCCCACCAGAACTGCCAAACAAATAAGTTCACCCAGACGCGGTGTATTTATCTCTCTGCAGCATTTCTACTTTGAGTAGCAATCAAATTGCTCTGAAGATAATTATGTATTTTTTTTTAAATTTTTTGTATCGACATATGCTTAATAACGTTTGTTTACCTTCTTGTAGAAATTACAAATTTCGAATGAAAATTAATAAGATAATTCTTTAAGAATTGAAGTGAAAATGTATCTGTGGTCACAAATTTATATTTTAAAAAATTTGATAAGAATAAAACTAATTTAATAAGTACATACAAATAAACACAATTCAGGGATATTCTACAAATTAATGAATACACTTACAAAATATTCAAGAAACCGATTTACCTGTTCAAGACAAAGCAACTCAGTCATTAACTCTAAATACAATGTAATACAAATCGCAGTTTTTATTATATTATATGTGAAAAAAATAAAATTATTTATAATAAAGACTTATTGATCAAATCAAATCATAAGTGCAACAGTGTGCGTCACAAGCTTGATATCGAATGAGTGGTATAATACTATGCAATAAGATGGAAGATGGGCAAACTCAGTAAATCTCACTTTGTAAGAATATCAATGAATATACAAATATCTGAAATGAATATGAGAAAACAAGTAAAAAGCAAATAAGTACTCGTAGTTATGTATTTTAATGTGAAAGGCAAGACAATTGAAAATTTAGACATATGTATGTAGTTGGTATAGGAGCCGAGGATATGAAATTCTATAGGGGTGTTCAAAAACAACAAATTGTATCTGTACGATATGAAAACGTAAAAAGAAAATGTGATTGGATTTAAAACCAGTAATTCATATAATTATGCATTTAAGAAAAATAAAATTTGACAGTCTCATTAAAGGACAACAATTTGTTTGATTTATTGAACAAGATTAATCCTCTTAACGGAAACCCTCGCAATCTTAAAGGCTATTGAACTGGCACACAATTTTGCTAAGAACATGATCTGCTCCGAGAGCCTCTCGTACCTAAGGCCATCATCAATACTAATAAGAATTTTCTGCGAAAGATAAGCGCAAACTGGGAACAAAAAAGAAGATAAAAAAAGGAATGCCTGCACACACCATGCTTGTCAAGTTCAGGTGAACTAGTTCGTAAAGTCATTATATTTTTGTTCATAAAGTTCAGTAGTTGAACAAACTGCATACAAGAATAACTGCATAGCGATTGTGCACATTAAGGTTTTTTGGTTTAACTACCGCAACATCGCGGATCTTTGCGTTGTAGATAGTGTATATGGAATTCCAAAAATGAATAAGATACATGGTTTTCCTAAAGGTTTTCTGGCATAATGAATAAATTAACTATTAAGGACATTTCATTCTAGTTAAGTTTTGATTTTTAATTTTGTATTGAACTCAATTCATGCATATTGGTTGTTGGTATGGTAGCGGTAAGAGGAGTACCAGTACTGCCTCTGTTTATTTAACGCTGTTATGCTCGTTGATGACGATTTACTTAAATTATATGTACATGGTTTCTAGTTTTGTTCATTATTTTTTCGCCTTCTCTGTGTTTACAAATTGGGATCGAAAATACACAATAAAAATGTCGACAAAACAAATCACAGAAGACTTTCTTGAGAAAATGAACTAAAAGAACGAACTTGGTCAGAACAGAATAAAAGAGCGTCCTCTGGACTGAAATAAAATGCTCAAGTAGTCACATCATTTACTCATCATTACTATGCCCTTAACCCAATGGTTTAATCAAGAAAGTGTTCTGTAGTCACAAAAATATGAGTCACTCACAAATTTGTATTCTCTTTGTCACTTTATGTCACCCGCGCAGCAATCCTGTGTACTCAATTAGTCATTTCATACAATTTTATCGTCGTAAGAGTGACAAAAGTCATATAAAGTGAGACACATTTTTCAAAGCGACATATATTTTTGATTTTCACTGCTGTAACGCGTCTGCCAGTACCAACTCTATCAGAATCAACCGAGAGATCAAACCTACACCATAAATAGCTAATTCAGCAATCTAGCCTTTAGCAGCTAGTACATATTAAGTTATCAAATTATTGTAAGACATTTTGCAGTTGGATTCGAATAAAAAAAGAGCCTTCACCCATCAAATAAAAACAGATGTTTATTTATAATGCAACCTTAATTTTAAAAATTTAAAAAGGTCCCCTTAATCTCTTAGAGGAAGTGACAAATTGTCGCTTCACATTTTTCTGTCACCTCACAACAAATTCTGTATGCTTGAATTTAAGTGAGGTGACAAAAAATAAATCAAATGCTCACCCCAACTTGGGGGGTGAGCCAAATACTTGGCAAATGGGATCAACATTTGATGCAAAATTTTTCCAAATTCGGATTAAAAATTTTCTTGACTCGTAAAGTATTGGCTCTAGAAACACTTTTCCATTATTAGCTTTTAGTTTTGTCGAATTGTTTGTTAATTATTCGTTAATATATGGTTTGTGCCGTATATGCCACATCATGTATTTAGCCATCAAAAAATTGTCCATTTATTATAATATGTTTGCTAAAATATGAAATAGAAACATCTACTTTTCTTGATATTTTAGAAAACGGTTGTTGTCTATGTTCAAGTATAGTACACATTTGCGCCATTTCAAACATGATTTCTAAACTTATACCTCTAACGATCAGTCCCAAACCATGAAATGTGCTTGCTTCGACACGTCATACATTTGCCTCCAAGTTAAAAAATTTAAATATTCATGGTTTGTGCATGTAATTTAAGAATGCCTTTGTTGCAAAACTCGGAAAACTCGAGCGCGATTATGCTATTTGGTTTTTTGTCAATTGCATTAAACAATGGAAAAACAGGGATTTGAATTATGTAGTATTACTTCTATTACGGCTGTTTTACACTTTTTCAATTCAGAAACAAGTTGCAAGTTCTGGAAACACAAAATTGTCCCAGATGAACTGGACTTATATAATAAAATAGATTTCGGGCTGTGATTGTTTGTCTAACTGCAATAGATATTATATAAATAATTATCCTCCAGAGCCCATTTACTCAAATTTTTGATTCGTTGTTTCATCTTTGGTGCACACATTAAATAACCTGTATACCTACCAATACAACATTTGAACTCCAGCGTTACGCACAAGAAACTAAGTGCCAAAATATCGACCATTCTATACCAATTTTTGTGACTGTGTGACTAAGGGAATACACACGGTCTTCGTGCGGGTGCCAAATGTCCCATAAGGTGACTTAGAGGATACATATTTGTCACAGTGACATGTATTTTCGGGTAACACGACTAAGAGAATCAGGAGGTTAACTGTTCAGGTCCTATGAGAGATAACTGTCGACAGATACTCCTGTGTTCTGCACTACCTTGCTGTGCAGTCTGATTCCAAACTTGCTTTCAAAATATTGCCGCGAATCACGGTTTCTAGTTTCCCATGTGCTTCGCCTCCAAGACTAAGATCTCGAGAACGTAACTCAGCAAACGAACTTCGTATGTTGCTTCAATTTACCGTTACAATTAAGGATATTATTGTGTTATTAATGTTTTTCGCTGCACCCATTAGGTACCAGATTCAAAGTTTTTTAGAAAATTTTAATCACCAACAAAATGAATCATTTTTCTTGGAGTACAGTGAAACTCAACTATAGCGCACAGGCGCGACGATGATTGTCCGTACTGTGCGGATGTCCGTAAAGAGAGGTTTCACCGTAGTTGTAAGGAACCCGAAACAAAATCTAAAGACGTTTACTCCCAGTTAAAGTGGGACTAGCAATATGCTCGATTCTGTCCAATCGAGGTCTGGTATAACGAGGCAAAGTTTAACGTTATTTTTAAGAGAAAATAGCGTATACATTTTTCCTTTCTCTTCTTCATAGGTCTGCACGTTATCGAGTGCCAACTGTCCCCATGTGTACTTCTTCAGGAATATGTTAGATGTATGAGTTTTTATAAAGATAGTTAAGCTAACTTAGCATAGCTTTGACCGATTATTCTCCGTTCACGAGGGCCTTAACGCAAATAAAACAGATTGTTTTTGATTACTTTTGAATTCAACTTATATTCAGTTTTCTCATATACTTTTATTTATTATTATGGTAAAATATGTACGATTTTTAACAAATATATTCTCTCTATTCATTTTAAATCATTTATTATTTTTTTGTTTTCTTTTTTTCAATAATCAATGTATTATCGTTCTTTTAACAATTTTCTCAGTACTTAATAAAATTTGAAACGTATCATTACGTTCGTTAAATAAAAATACAAGTTAAACAAATTTTGCATGCTGGCAGACTTAATTGCATAAGTATAGATTTATTAAGTAAAACAGATTCTACTACGTTCTCAATGAATAATATTTTTTCTTTAAACGTGTGTTTGCGTCTAACAAGCAATATAACTTTTGCGTTCGTTCAGATATTGCACAAAAAAAAGAAAATCAAGTAAGATTCTAAATGTTAATCAAAAATAATAGATTTTCTACGTTTCCTTGCACTCGTTGAAGTTAATCGCATTTTTAGTTTGTTTTTTTTTTTGATATTTTACGTTTTGTTTAAAAATTGTATTTATTTTTATTATTTATTTTTTTTTTTTTTGTTTACTGTGAATCTTTAAGAAAAGAAAACTTCGAGTTTTAAGCTTAAGAGCACATTTCGATTTTTATGTTTCTTCTTTAAAAAAAAAATGCGCATATTTCGTTCATCTCGAAACTGATCGTCAAGACGGCATAATGATTTAATTTTAAACTTATTTCTGCTCTTATTTAATTTATTATCATTTGTTTTTTTTTTCGTAATACTATTCAAATTTAAACTTGTATATATATGCATGTATATATATATATATAATATTGTTTTAATTAAATTTATTTCTTCTTTGTTTTTTTTTATTATCACAGTCGAATCATAATAGATTTTTGTTGTTTTCATCTTATTTTTTTATGTGGTTATTTTAGTTTCAATTATGAGTCTGAGTGATGTGAGAATAGGTTTTTTGTTTTCTTTTATTTAACTTTTTTATGTGAAGATAGACTTACTTTGTTGAAGAAATGTAACACGATTTGATTAACTGTGTTCTAAGACTATGACGAATAAGGTGAAAATGAAAAATATATGAGACCGACAAAAAGAAAACACTTTTCATTTGAGCAAAGTTGTCGTTTGTTCCACATTCATCTGTTGCTTTTTCTTGTAGATTACAGCATGTTCCTCATTCTTTTTCATTTTCTAATTCTGGAAAAAATCTAAAGGTATTTTTTGTTTTTTCTCGAATATCATAGGTAAGTTTCAAAAATTGTTCGTCCATCAATAGTGAAAACTTCAAGAAGAGGAGACGGAGACTTTGTTCAATGCTCCTTTTGGGAGGAGAACTCCTTTTTATTTTTATCTTCATCGAAATCTAATGTTTGTTTTTTTTTTTGTAGAGGACTTGTAGTTTGTTTCTAATTAGATTTAAGTTTTTGAATGTGTGACACATTTTTTTTTTTGTCTAAAGGTACTTACGTAATGAGGACATAATGTTGCATGCACTTCGCTTATATCTTTATAGGTTATTTTTTAACGGTAGTCAATTATGTGTTGGATTTTTGTTTCATGAATTATCTAATGAAATGAAGGTTATTATGGCAAAAAAGTGTGCCGAGAGAGAAAATGACCAGGTTGCGCGCAGGCCTTCGTAAGGGCCAGATTAATTAATGCTCCTTGTGAATGTTACGCTCTGATCAAGAGTAAAATTAATTAAGTTAAATGTTTCATTCAATATACACGGTTTTGTTTTTTTTTTTTTTCATATAAACAAGTTTATATTTTAAATAACTACGTAACAGACTTCCATCTTTAAAAGGTGGAAGGCACACCAGTCGGCATGCAATTTCTCTATCTACCATTGTTTATTTCTAAATTAAGAAGAATGATTTATTTTCTTTTTTGTTTTTGCTTTTTCATTTGTCATTTGTTATTTATTGCACAGCAATATTCGTCTAATAAATGTATTTATGTATTTACTTATATATCTCATTTTTGTTTTTTCCATAATCTATATTTATGTATGTATGTATATATAGATATATATTTGCAATATACTCATTTATTTTTGTTTTTCTTTTCTTATTTCTTTTATTTATTGTAAATACAATTTTTTAAACATTTTTGTTTTCTCTAAACGATTTGTTATAGGGGACTTATGTATAAATTTAACTTGTTTTTTTTTTGTATGTATATATTTTTAAAATATGATTTATAACTTTTTGTTTCCATTTAGTTAGAATTATAAATTAGTAATGTTTAACTGCATTTACTATTTTGATTTTATATTTTATGTTTCAAGTGCCAAGGGGTCAAACCAAATCCCCTTTTCCGTTAGTTCACTACATCAATAAAAATTGTATTAAGGTACTTTAATGTTTGTTTTACTTTATTGGTTAGATATAAATGGTTTTTATTATTGAGAAATTAAAGAAAAAAAATACTTTTTAGAACTCGCTTGAGTGAAAAAATCGATGTATTCTTGGAAAAAATTATGAAAAAAAAAGAAATTGTTTTAGTAACACATTATTAGTCTAGAGTGAGATTATCACACACTGCATATGAATCGATTCTATTTTTACTTTGCAACTACGTTATGAAGTTAATTTTTTTCTTGGAAAAAAATATGAGAAGACGTCAAGTTTGAAACTATTCTTTTCACTACTTTGTTTTTGGTGTTGTAAATATTTTGTTATACAATTCAATTAGGATTGAGAATTACGTAATATTATATCATTGAAACATACCGCGTGATTGGTTTTTAATAAGTTGTCTTTTTTTGTCATTCAATTTAAGACAAAATTCAGTTAAGGTTGCTTATTGTACTGAAATGTAAATATATTTGTTAAGATAGGATCTCTCGTTTGATTGTTTAAGGTACTAGAAAAATGTCATGCAGCTAGAACATATTTCTATTCTCAATATATCCGGCTTAAGAAATTTGAAATACGAAATAATAATGAGAAAAAAAAAAACTTATAAATTGTTTCTGTTTTGCTCCAAAGAACTATCGTTTTATTTGGAAAAAGAAAACTTTGTATTTTATATTAATTAGCTTTTTTTGTTTTTACAAGATTCGATCTAAGCTATTGGTTTAACATTGGTTTTTTTGTTTCAGTTGAAATTGATGATCACTATTTAAAAAAAATATATGTTTATATGTGTTTTTATTTACCGTACATTCAAATCAAGTGACTCTTTTCATATAAATTATGCATTTTTGTTTATTACTAACAACTTTTTAGTTTATTGGATAAATATGTATGTATTATTATATCATTTTATTGTTATTGCAACGATTTATAAAATATTTAATAGACTTTCATTTTAATTGTGTTACGTTAAATTGAAAAAATAAAATCAACTGAATGCGATTAAAATAATAAAACTAATGCTTGTCTTACACTTAGAGGTGCAATGAAAAGGTGTCCTTGTGTGACCGACAAATTAATATCTTCTTTTATTATTTTTCTTTTTTGTTTTTTATTTGTTGAGTTGAAAGTATAAGCCATCTTGATTTTATTAAATACATTTTTTTTATTACATATCACAGATCCAGTACTTTGAATTAATTGTTGTGATAAAAGAGTAATGAGATGGTATGTGATTAATGTTGTATGACATTCGTGTGATGGATATAATGTCAAGAAAATGGTTGAAAAGAATAATTCATATAAATGTACATGTACTAGAGCGAGTAAACACCATACATTGCATTCGCTGCTTTAGTTTGCCTCTTGGAACCTTCTTTGGACTTGTTTTCATAACAAGAGTTCTAAGCTACAACTGAATCGTCTTTAAAGTACAGGGAAATTTCTCTTTATGGACACGCTTCTATAACGGATACCTCCCTTTACAGACAATGGTGTGCCATGAAAGTATTCGTGTATTTATACAACCTTTACAGAGCGGACACCCTTAATAACGGACAATCATGGTAGTCCCTCTCCTGTGGGCTATAAAGAAATTTCACTGTAATACTTTTTCTGTGACTCGAAAGAGTTTTCTTGAATTTGATGTGTTTCAGAAATCAATCCATGAACTTGCAGCGCTTCAACGACGTGCCTGAATGACGAACACAATGTCGTCTTTTATGCCAAATTTCATGAGATCTGGAGAGAACAATGTGAACATTTCATCAGCCCCTAGGCTTCAATTTATCTTGTGGTGGTGACATAAATCAAGTCTGCGACTCCGAATCAATGGGACATAGCAATAGACGACGTCCACAAAACCGATGACGCACACAAGTGGAAAAGGAACCCGACCACGTTCGAAATTGGATCCAGCTGGCTACAGATTGTGGCAGCTGGAGAAAGGTTTGTTGGCTGAGGCCCAGGTCCATCTCGGACTGTAGCCACTGGCGCTACATCAACAATAGGTTAATAGAGCAGAGCACCAACTATTTTACCGTTTATGTCATCCTCTTTCACAAGAAGCACACATCCAACAGCGCTTTTTCTCAAAAATGTTCATCCTTAATCTGAGAAATCGGCTATAAGCGATGGTCGTCGTCGAAGTAGCGTAGCGCGCATATCAAGTCCATCTCGGTCTTTACCGCCAAGCAATTAAAATAGTTTCCACGAGCACTGATTCAATACATTTATGTACTTGTTTCAAATATGAGAAAACAACCTCAAATGAGCGATTGATTTTGTAATGAGTTCATAAGCTGTGATAAACACGAACGTTCAGTTAAAAACGTGTCGAATTACAGTCACCTTATAATTATAATCTTCGGTCATTGTTTTTTTAATATAATTTTAGGCACTTAAAATCATTCCACTTATTTCCTCCTCGATTTCCACAAAAAAAAAAACACAAAAAGTGAACCATTCTTCTTGAACAAAGATCATGAGGTGTTTTCAACATGCACTCTCATTTAGATCATTTGTTTAAGAGTAAATACGTTCTGTTGATTCCTTATCTGATCAATCACTATGTACACACATGCGCACAGTACGTATCTTCATATCTTTGAGAATTGTTTGTTTGTTTGTTTTTTTTATCGAATTTTTCTTTTGGCTTTATTCATTGTCATTATACCGAATAAAATGGTAGTAAATCAACTGAATGCGTTAACAGTAAATGTGATGTCTGTTTTTCAGCAATGTATGCACCTATGTGTGTATGTAAATATTATAGTTTATATTTTACACATTATATGAATAAATTAGAATTTAACTATATTGACAGGCACACAAGGACGATTTTCTTTCATAAACTATTTTTTCTTTTAAATATATTGCACAGTATGTACATATACATGAAATATAAGCTGTTCTCACATTTATGTATACATACTTATATATATATTATGTATATTTTATAATCATTGCTCATTAACAAAAGAGAAAAAACTTTAACAATTTTCTATATATTATGTATATCTATATAACCTATTGCGTGTATATGTAATATGTTTTCATTTGACTGTTAATATAACGAAAAAATAAGTTCAACAATTCTTTTATTTATTTCTTCTATTTATCATTATTATTTAAAAACTATTCATATAATATATTTGATTTGAAAAGAAAAACTAAGCAAAAAATAGAAAATAAAATTGTATGATGTAAATCTGATGATGAGCGTTTTCAGTGAAGTCGAATGATAAAAATGTTTAGGAGCGAAATGGTTTAATGTGAGTATAGATATAAATATATATGTATATATATTTATTTGATTTTTTTGTTGTCTCTCTCATTTTTTGATAAAAAAAATGTCCATGGGCAGGTTGTTTTGTGAAACGTCAGACATAATTAACAACTCAAACATGAGTAAGGAATTTTAAAAAAATAAAAAAATAAAGAAAAAGCACTATTAACGTTGTAAACATAAAAATTTATTTTCTATATTATTTTATACATAAAATATATAATATAAACTCTGTAAAAATCAATAAAAATAACAAAACTGTGGTGTATGATATAAAAAAAAGTAGTTGTGTAATATACAATGTTTGTTTTTTCTTTCTCTTTTTTTACATCTGAAATGTTGTAAAGATATAAATGAAGATCTTTCTCTAATGAATATCTAAACTTCTAGCAATATGAAGTGAATAAGGCTAAACCTGGTCTTTTCTTTAAAAGTATATTTACTGTAGAATAACTTTGTAATGTCTTTCTTTGCTTCATTACACACAACAAAGGAAACAAAAAAATGTTTATATGTAAACGTTAAATTAAACAAAACAAACAAAGTAAATTGCACAAAATAACAAAAGTCAAAACATTAAACTTATAGAAACAAAAAAAAAAATAAAAAATAACTATAGAAATTTTATTAGCTAAGCAAATTGTGATGGCGTTAATTGTAAAAGTGGAATATATCATCAAAGCACAAAACTTGTAAAAAAGATCTAAAAAAAACGTATTCGTATTTACCCCTGGCTACCGATTCAGTTTTGACCATATTTTCATAAGTTTTCTGATTGGTTTGATTTTTTACATTTTTTTACCGTATATTGCCAATGTTGAAATAAATTAGAATTAGAAATCGAAATCGATGTTTGTGTTGTACAATTTCTTGGTTATTTGTTGAAAGAGCTTTAGTTCTGCTTTTTTTAAGTCTCATAATCAAGTTGAATAAGACAAAAGGGACGCGCACACATTACCACTAACTATCCAATTGTTATACAAATGAAAATCCATTCTGAACCCAACATCGCCGAACATAAACTTTGTTCATGCATTGATGTTGTATTCGTGTTTGTTTTTTTTTTTTTTTACTTTTTGTGTATAAATATATGCTGTTGTTAGTCACCATTTCATATTAGGGGAGAAAAAAATGAAACAAAAATAAATCCTTGCAAATGCTTACTTCAACTAATTCTTGTTGCAAAACGAAACATACTAGAGAAATGCAAGAAAAAAAGGATTCACACCACTACAAAGGAAATAAATTGGATTACCTTTTTTAAGGTGCACAAAATGTAAACGAAAAAAATAGTATGCCTACTCTAAAGTATTATTCAAAAATTAAACGAAGTAAAAAAAAAAGAAAATGTAAACATATTATGGAAAATATTAAATATTTACCTTCGATCACATATTAGTTTCTTTTATTCGTATATGTAGTATCTATACAACAGACATAAAGTGGATATATATCCTCCTGAGGATATCACTGAAAACGCTCATGTTCATTCACATATGTATGTATGTATTTTTTTTTTTTTCATCTTCATCTTCTGTTTAAAGAATATACAGATAGTAAATAGTTGCTTCATAAACAATCTTCTCTTCATTTATTTTAACAAATTCACAACTTATTGCAAATGTTATATTTACTCTTTTCTTCAAATCGATTTCGTGGTCACGGTTTTGAAGACGTTTGTTTTTTTTTTGTGTTTTGTTTAATAATTTGACTAAGATTTTTGTTTCCAACCGTGAGGCCACAAAACTGATTGTTGAATTGTTTCATTAAATAAATATTTGTTTTTCTTCTATTTAAAAATTTAACTATGTGCATAATAAGAGACGAGCTTTTTCTATATATATGTTTGGTTTTACTTACAACACTTTTTTCTTCTGTTTCTTGAATAAATTTTTTTCAACTGTAGATGGTAATTTAATAGTTATTTTGTTTTCTTTTCTTTTTTTTTTTGTTTTTTTTTTGCATAAAAGTTGTTGATTTTTCATATTTAGTAAAAATAACAGTTTAAGGTTTAAAGAAAAAAAGTGTTTGCATGTGAGTGGGTGTGTGTGATTTTACATATATATATATATATGTACATATTACACACACAAATTGTATATCTAATTCACAACAGTGGTTAATGGAATTTGGCGCGCCCTCTTGTTCTCCTCCTCGTTGATTTTCTGTTCAATTAAATACTGTGCCTTTGCGATGGCATTCGGTTGACCAGTTATTGTAACAATTCGATTTCTAGTGCCAGGAGCGAATATGCCTTTTTTAGATATTTGTACATTAGCGCCAGATACGTGTTGAATTTCAACTAAACTACGACCGTTCGGACCTGCAATTTGTTTGGTTTCATTGGTTTTATAAAATTTAAGCTCTTTTGTTTATATATCCTTTGTCTTTTTTATGTTTTTGTAATTTAATTTATTAATTTAAATTAAAATTTATTATATACTATTTAAAAAAAAATAAACGATATATTCGTTGTATCATCTCCTAGTCCCTAATTATTATTGCTATTCGTGTTATATCTTGATTATAATCTAATATTTACCTGTAAAAATATACAATTTATTTGAGGTATATCGATTAAAAAACAAAAACATTTTTTTTCTCCCAATTTTAACAAGTGAGTGTTAGCCCTAAGTATATAGGTAATGTATAATATGTATGTAAATATGTATTTTTATCTACTCTCCTTAATTTACCTAAAAAAAATATCATATATGCATGAACTCTTACGTGATTGTTTAATTATTATTCATATTTTTTTCTTGTGGGACTGCTTTTTTTTGTTTTTTAAGTTGGCGATTGAATGTTTTTTTTGGAATTTCGACACTGATATGTGTGGTAATGGATGTTTCACAACCGAAAGTAAGCCAATTGATTGTAACCATTCCTTAGAGTAGACACTTATAAATGTATAAATGTAAGAGAATGTTTGTTACATTATTTGTAAGATAATTGAACTAGTATCTAGGGGGTGGTAATTTACACTTGTGATCATGATTGATTATTAGATAAATGTGACTTCAATCACCCGTGTTCTATTGCCAGACATTGATTTGTTTATTATTGGAATGTTGTCGTTATTATATGCTCGAAAATATGGTTATTTTGGCAAATATTAGCGGAAGAAGTATATAATAAAAAAAACAATAAACGTTTAAAAATGTTCAATAAAATAAATAGAATGAAGAAAAAAGGAATGCTTTTGATTGTTTTGTTGTTGTATACTTGAATAAGTATATATTGAGGTGTTTCAATCACAGATACTTTCTTGTTTTTGTTTTTTTTTTTAGAAAAAATATGATGAATTGTTTATTTTATTTTAAGTCGGCTGAAAATTCTGATACGATTCAAGATTTCTTTTTACACAAATGAATTTTAATGTGGTCAAATACGGCAAGATTTTGACTAGATTTTGCAGTGCCACTTGTAGCCATGAGCAGAATAAATAACACACACACACACGGGTTGTGTTAATCGCCTTTTTTTGAATTAATTTCTAAATTGATTTTGAAAAGAAGAACCTATGCTATGAACAATTATTTCTCTTCCTAATCAAAATGAAAAACACGTTCGAAAACAAAACAAAAAAAATATACATCTATGTATGTATGTAAAGGTACTCTTCTTGTGACACAAACAATGTAAGACAAAAGAGTTAAACAATATTACTAGGTAGGGATGTTGTCTTTTGAAATCGGAAATAAAACATAACTAGTAGGGATAATAAAAATGAGGCCCACCTAAAATAGCGCCAACAATTACTTCTGGAATTTCAACATTTTTGCTATCCTTTGCTCCCAAATCGCCAGGTGTAGGACTTTTACTTAGTCCACCAACTTGTGTCGCACCAAGTGATTGACCACCAGCGCCACCAGTAGCAGCGGCCAGGCCAAAGCTATTATTGTTTATAGATATTGGCGTGGCTGCTTGTGATCCAAAATGTCTTAAAGGGTCGAATTGCGCAGCCGCAGCCGCAGCAGCTTCCATTTGTGAGGGTCGGGCGGCAGCAGCAGCAGCTGCTGCAGCTGCTGTGTACTGTTCCAAATTTACTTGCCCAACAGCACCGAAAACATTACCAGCTGCCGCTGCCGCTGTTGCTGCAGCCGCCGATTGCTCCAAGGCAGATACACCCAAGTAGCCAACGGATGCTGTGTGTGCTCCATTGGTATGCGGCACACCGACGCCCATTCCAAGGACACCATACTTAGCAAGTACACCCAATGCTGCACAGACTTCTGTAGTTGCTTGTTCAGAGTAACCAGAACCTCTCATAGCCACCTATGAAATAAAAAAACAGAAATAATTTAAACATTAAACACAATGGAACGATATTATTTATTTATATGCGTATGGAATGTCTGTCTTAATGCATGTGCGATAAAATAATACTGACAGTTTAAATATGAATTAATAGTTAATAAAACAGCCAAAACAAAATTGTAAAGAACATGGAATCAATTTTTAAATAGTAGGGGCTTGGAACGTCTTCCCGGTAATATTTTATTCATTTATACAGAGATAATATCTTGAAAATAAGTCTGAAATTCCCATTTACGTTTTGTGAGGCTATATGTATTTATGAAATGACCATACGTACAGCAGTTGGCTGAGAGGTCCAGTATTTACATCTGTTATACCAGTCATACATCAAATTGTCTTCAGGATAATGTCCAGTTGTCTAAATTCAATTGTTTGCTTTTGATTACAAAATTTAGTTTATAACTCAGTTTTATGAATTTTTGTGAACCCTAACAAGACTAATGCATACTTATCAAGAAATCGGGAAGTGTTGTATGAAACATTTATATAAAAAAACATGACCCGCGAAAACATTGCCCACTGAACAAGTAATTCAATGTTCGTCTTCTTTAATTAACTATTTCGCTATTCAACGTGAACGTTAAAAAGAACGTAGGCAACGTTTGTTTGCTCAGTATGTGACTGAATCTCGTTTACTCAAATTTAGTTGAAATGCAAAACAAAATTAAGTACAGACTCAGTTGCAAACATCCACAAACGAACAATAGAAAATAAATAGATTTTATGGCATCTTGCGAAGTGCAGAATACAGCTAAATTATGAGTACATTACGGTCAACACTTCAAAAATACACGTTTTATTGACTCAACTAAGTACCCGAATACGATAAACATCTTTGTTTCACAATAGATAAAATAACTGAATTTCAAGACTGCAATTGATACTGATAAACATTTAATTACTCCATGAGTAGAGGCCTTTTCTTTATCTCATCGAGATTTCGTCAAAAGTTACAACATCCAATTAAACGAATAGCCGACACATCATCTAGTCTGTTTTGATGTGAAAGGAAAACAGCTGAAGGTCAGACCTTGCGCGTCTGAGAATTAATGTTACATGGCCAATAATAGTGAAATTGATGAAAACTGATAAGTCAAACACAATCAAATGTTTGCGAAACCAATTGCAAACACAAATGCTGTTTGTGAAAATAATTCACACTTATCACATTGAATGGAAATACTTTGCCAATGCTTTTTTTCTTCTGAAGCCTAAATTAAGTGATTGATTTTTTTTTGCGGTAAATTAAATCATAACCTAATTAAGTTGAAAATGATGTTAATGCTTTGGGTTGCTGTTATGTGTAGCATTTGAATACAAAAAGTACTAAATGATGAAATGAGAGTAGATTGTATCCCTTAATATGGAAAATGCAGATATTATTTATATTCTCACCTTAATGTGTTCCAAAAGTTGTGTAGCCACAGCCAGATTAGGCGCAGGATTCGGTGCGCCCAAGTTTAATGATAAATTAATGCCCGTTCCATTGACTAGTAAACCAGCAGCACTACCAGCACCACCAATTGCAGAACCAAGCGTTGAATTTAGTGATGCTGTACTTGAATTTATTGCATTTTGATTTGTAGCATATGGCGATCCAGTTGGATTGAAATTTGCAACTGGACCATTTACATCGGCATAGGAGACATTTAGGCACGTGCCCGATTGGGGATCTTCAACGATTTTCGATAAAATCATTTTACAGGCGTTTTTATTGTTCTCCTTTTCACCGATTATTGTGATGCATCTTTCTTGTAATGAAATGTCTTTGGGTTTTTGTGAGATTTGCACATATGATCCGCTCTCCTCTTTTATTTGTTTAATATATGCACCACCCTTGCCGATAATCATGCCGGCCGTTGAGTTGGGAACTAAAATTTTCACTTGTTTATCACGCTCTTGTGCTTGTTTAGAATCGATGTCTACGATTTTTGTTGTCAAATCGGGCTTTTCACGGATTTTATCCATAATAAAGTCTAAGACATTCATAATGCCATCGACGGAGCCCGTAATGAGACAAACTCGTTCAGCGGTACCTAAATAACAAAAAAAAAAACATCATTAACACCATAGCTGGGACAAATGATTCTTTTCGTACTAACCTGGGTAAAAGTCGTGGGATTTTGACATCTTCACCCTGGCGCCAGAGTCCTTCTGCAAGGAGGCGATTGTCTCACCTCCCTTGCCAATTATGGCACCCGACGCCACAGCAGGTACTAAGATCTTCATGTGATAAGTGGAATCGCCTAAAAATAAAATACAAGCACATTTCATGTTTAGTTGAAGTTGGAAATATTTAAATGGCGCACACAACAAAACACACCAGAGAGTTCACTTTGTTTTGGAAATCAATGTTGAAAAATTAAAAATAATAACATCCGAGAAAAATTATAACATAATGTAATTAATAATGAAATGATTAATGTCATGTGAGAAGAGAGTGCTTGTTGTTATTGGGTGGGGAGATATGAGACTCAGACTGATGTTTGATATCACTTCTATGTTTTTTTTTGTTTTCCTTTACCACTTTCGGGTCACAATCACCGTAGCGGTGTAAAAAAGAAACATAAAGACTAAAAGTTCCGCATTGCCTACCCTTAATTGTTTTTTTTTTTGTTCTCTCCGAAATAAGGTCATAAAACAGAACTATGTATACGTACGGTGTGTATACGTTGGGCATTATGGCTAATAAAAGAAAACGGAAGAACAAATTTTTAATTGTAAGTATTTTTTCAGGACTTCATTTCGGATTAGGAAACCAGCTTTTTATGTTTATACTCCTTTTCTGGTGTAGTTAGGTAGTTCTTATTCTTTAAGGAAACACGCTACTTAGGAGACGAATTCAACTCTTCATTCTGAAGGAACATGAAAGGGTTTATGCTAAGCGGAATTCGATAAGCTTTGAAACTAAGGTCGCATACTTTTGTGAAGAAAAATTTTAGTTTCCTAATTAAAGAAGTATGCAGAAGTTCCTCTAGGCAACTACGGTTAATATTCTCTTGGTAGTGTCTACGTGTGTACCATGTGTCATCTGAAGAACTACAGCTCTTTCTGTAAACATATCCTTTAAGTATACATACTCGTGTTCATGAGATAGAGAAACACAATCTTTATAAGATCGTTAACAATATGTACATGTTCAACATAAAATATTTGTCCCCACGAAAACTTTATCAGAACAAAATAATATCCAAAATGTGATAGTTTACAAAACATGCATCATAACTAGAAAGTTACTCAATAACGAGCAACTTTTCATGTAATATGTCCGCAAGTCAACTTGGAGACGAATGTACTGCTAAACCAATTACGTTTCAAATAGCTTGCATTTTCATAGAGAATTCTTAAATTTAAGCTTTTAAGCTTGACCTACAAATTCATGTCAAATTGCAGCTGCTTGCGTGTAATACAACATTTTAGCGCTGTACGAAGAATGTCGTGCAAAAATGTGCTGCCTATGCGATAAAAATGAACGATATGTTTAACCATCTAAAGCGCAATAATTCATTAAATATGCAGATTCTCGTAATAGAGATAAACTAGCATGACAATTGCCAGTGAAATCAGCCATTCCCAATTGGGGGCTTCTAAAGAAACTATGAATATGCTCTGTCTGCCAGTAGGATACAGCAATTTTATGTATTCGCCAAATGAACAAACTTACAAATACAATCAAATCAAACCATGAGATCGTAGTAAGCTCTTTTCCAAATTCACAAGTTCAGAACACCGTTATACAACGAGTTCAAACATAAAACAGGCGATGTATACAAAAATCAAAATAAATACAAAGCAGAAGACATCGTCCTCATTGGTATCAGATCACGATTAGAAATAATACAAAAAAAAAAAACAGTGAAAAAATAAAAAAAATAAAACACGTTAGCAGTGTTAGAATGCAAAATTAAGAAAATAATGCTGCAGTTGAAAAGAAAAACAATAAATATGTACAGAATACAGTTTTGTAAGTTAAGTTACAATCGTTGTTTGTTTGCGTTTTTTTATTTTGTTTTTACATTCACTATATATGAACTGAAAGCGCATAGTTTTTTTTTTTCATTTTCAGTTTATTTTACAAGTAAACATTAAGACATTAAGTCTGTAATAAAAGAAAAGTTTGAGTATATTATATTAAAATATTTAAGGAGCTTTTCTTGTATTTATTTATTTTTTTTATTGTTTGCAGTAGAGATGACAGATGACACAATGACTTAGCTTACCATGATGTAAATTATTGTTATTATTTTCAATTTCAACCTCAATTCCAGAACAATCTGACTCACCTGGAATTAAACAACAAAAATTTCAATTCAAATTTAAATGTGTGTGTCTTCAATCGATTTTTTTTTGTTTGTGTTGTGTGCATAAATGTATGTACTTAATAATTATTTTGTTTTTCTTTTTTTTTTATTCATGTAATTTATTTTAATATGGGTCAGTAAAGTTAATGCAAGCACACTTCACTGGACCGAAAAATACCCTGCTCTAGTCATTATTATGTGCTTTTGTTTTTCTCTTGAAAAAGTTTTGCTCTGGTGACAAATGTACATGTACAATTGTTTAAGAGTTGTACATGTTCAACTTGTGGATAGTTACATAATTTGGTTGAGTGAAAATTGAAACCCTCGTGAATTGAATGCTTCCGCTGCTTCGGCGAAAATAAAATAGGTCGAATTGCATTTGCATTTGGAAGAAGTTGAATGACGACGAATTTACTGTGCACTCACTGATATCATTAAGGCTTTTAGAATTATTTATACCCTGCTCACGTATTGAGGGAAGAATAAAATTCCGAATTGAGGAGGAAAAAAAGTAACATAAATTAAAACTAAATTAATGAGAGAGCTGAATTCACGCCATCAAATAAGGACAGGTGTCGGAGAGAACGAGAAATTGAAAAAAATAAAATTAAACTATCGAGCCAATCGATGGAAAATAAGGCCTTACGTTTCAAGTATGCTAGACGACAGAATGACGCTTATAGTGCACGTGTGGCAAAGACAAAATGCATGAAGAGTCAAAAAGTGAAATACCTGCTGAGTGTTGGGGAAATCAATCCATGGTCAAAGACGTATTTTAACCTACACTAGCAAGGTCATAAATAATACGGCAATAAGTACAACATTTCAATCTGAAATTATGCATTAAGAAAGAATGTTTGTTTTTTTTTTTTTTTGTTCGATGCTTTAACAATAAAACATTCATGTGTATGTACAGCACCCAACAACTCGTTAAACTGTTGCGGATTGTAGAGAACACAATATATTTATTTTTAATTTGGTTTATCATTTGAAACGAACTTAAAGCCCAATTATAGTGGTTATCTGAAACGGTTGAACGCGCTGACAAATAGCGTACTTCAATAATTAATTTCGTCAATAATTTTGTTCCCCTCATGGAGGAAATTAAATCCAATCTTTTTGTTGCAGCCTGTTGTAATTACCGAACATTTTTGGTCACATGTTGGTTTTACAAAAATGTATGTTTTTATCTCGTTTACACATGTGCAAACAAAAAACAAGACAGGGAGAAGAGGGGGTTGACTTTGACACGCTTTCTACATTTTCGGTGTCTCTCACTACTTTTTATTTCAAAAACTATACTGTTTCCGTCCTCATTATCTTGGACATTCATCTGTTGACTAAGTAATTATGTAGTGAACAAAAAAAACACAAATACTTGTTCGCGGATATGTTTCAAAAATCAGTCTGGCACACAGCATGAATTTGATGTATTTTAGAATAATTGAAAAAATCAACAAGTCCAAAGCACAAATCAAAGACCACGTCAGCTGATGTCAATCAATAATTTGTTATTTGATTTTGACATGAATGAAAGCTATCAAGCTCTCATTTGTCGTGAGACAGTGTGCCAGCTGTTTGGAATAGATATCCCAAACACTTAACACGTTTTGTGTGTATGGGTTTATTAATTGACAAAATGTAAATTTGAGAATACTGAGGAAATTTGATATAAATTGAAACTATAAATTAAAAAAATAATAAAATCATTAACACAATTCAAGAAATCACTGATTTCTCAAAATGGAGTAGAAGGGTCAGGTTCACTACGAGCTGTACCACATCCTATGTTTACATGTAAAGGCGCTACTTTGAACTTTTATATAATAGAAGCTGTAAAGTTTTCCTATCATTCGCACAATGAGAGTGAAAAAGTATTTCAATCATTTTTCTCCAATAAAGTTCTACAAATAAATAAAATTATCATCCAGTTGGGTATACAATACACAAGGTCTGTTCGCCACAGTAGTAAGTACGTATTTACATCGCATCTTTGACATTTGTTCCAACAAACATCAGTTTGAATATCTATTCAAAGTACAGAAAGCTATCTTCATTTATTGTTATTCTGGATTGGTCCATCCATACATATGCATTAGAGTACATGTGTATTTACAGATAGAGATACTCCTTTCAAATGGAATGGAAGCAATTACTATTGGCGGTAAAGATCGTATCAAACAAAAACATATGCATTAGAAATACATCTTCAATTCTATTCTACAGCCGCCGCGACGTATGCCTCACAGTAAATTGAATAGAATGACAGTGTAGATTTATTAAAACAACATTTGTTCATGCATGTGTACAGCTGTTTACATGTGTGCGTGTGTATGATAAAATTGAAACACAGTTAAGATAAAAAACATTGTTACTGCTCTATTTATAAATGTGTACACAAATGAATTTCTTTTGATTTCCTTTGTTCGAAAATGAGTTTGTTGAAACAATTTGTTTAGATTAAGAAATGTGTTGTCACAATACCTGACGTTCAAAAAAGAAGCATAATGCAGTTTGTTTATTGTTGGTAGTCAATTTTAGTTTTGAGGTACCCATGTATTATATTTCCACGGTCAGATTAAAGAAAAATAGAAAAATTTACCAATCTCAAGCTTGTGACTACATCATTTGAGTGAGGATTTTGGAAAGTTCTTCCTCTTGACGCTGATGTGCGTTCTCAATGATCGCTCCAGGAAATACAAAGCACAGTTCTGTGGCCACAAACTATTACCGCCAAAGGCGACTTCAGATGAAATTGAGTTATTGATATTACAAGAATTGATATTACAAGAAAAACGACTTTATTGTTATCCTTCCAAGTCCATCTTCTCGCATGGCTTAAAACCAACAACCCCACCGGATCAGGTTTGAAGGTTCTTTAGGCGAGAGCCACGAAGTCTGTTGACTTTCTTGTCGCCGGTGTATTTCATTATAAAACCTTGTTTTTTATTTCTGCCTTATTGAGAGTAACAACCAACTTAAGACAACTAAGTGTGCAAATGAGTGCAGTCACGTTCAACTCTAAAACTGTCCTGAATTGTGCCTATCTCTTAACGAGATGGCCAAGTGCTTTAGCATCCAACTAACTCCTCCAACCAAATAATAGTGAAGCGGGCGAACACACTAAAAGGAAGGTTTCGTACTCGATTTGAATGGAGATCTATCATCCATGCACATCGCAATTGTGAAACATTTACTGAAACTTGAAATTCTTGCTCAAGTAAAGCCTGTTAGGGTGAATCATTTAACATCTATGGCCTACTCTCGATATAAAACGCTCACTCAGGCTGATCAGAATGAGTAGGTCTTTCATCTCAGCCCCCTCATCGTCATTATAACTAAGCACTGCGCGATTGAAATTCAGGCCTCTAGCTTAGGTCTTACTTAAAATGACGTCAGCAGAAGCTGCAGAGGAGCGAAAAAGGAAAAAACTTTTGCGCATCTACTCTGCATCGCTATCTACTTCCGAAGAAAAAGTCACATAGAAGCCTTCTAGGTTAACAAGCTGGCTGAACTAAGTAGCCTCAGAGCCAGTCACCTCCTACGCTTTATCTAGTTGGAGATTACTCCCAGACTGGTTGGATGAATCAGAGAACTGTTGTTTACTAGTCAACCAATACAATCTAACCTAACCTATATTTTATTACATTGGGCATTCCTCCTTGCGACTAAAGCCGATCATGATGTCTTCTTACTCAGCATCGGAAATTGGGCCCTTGCTGTAGATGCAGTGTTCGCCAGCAAGTACTGGCTCTGTCCAGGGCTTCGTGGCTTATGGGGCTAAGCCGCGTGTGAGCCATTATCTAACATGGGAAATAATCCGGATAGCTATACCAACTTCATACATTCTAAATAGCCCTAATTATAAAGCCATTTGTAAGCTTATATTGAGCACCAAAAACACACCTATCGTTACCATGTCTAAAATTGTGAACTGCACATGCTTTAATTGGTTCATAATAGTTTGAGTGACTATACCAACTTAAACCATTACAAACACCTTGAGTGGAATTTCTAAAATGGAGCCGTTTTGTGAAGAATGAAAACTCATATCACTTTCCTCACCCTAGCATCGATTTATGTCAAGGCAAATTGAAATGACATCCTCTTGAAAAAAAAACCCTTATTCAGGTTACATCAAATTAAAAACATACCCTGATTTCTTGACCGCATTTAGATGGCAATGGCATTAGTATTGAATATTTTTTTGCAATTAAAATGTTCCTTATTAAGGCCCAACGCCATTCAACGTCTTTTTAAATGAGGCCCAACCAATTAGAAAAAAAAAAACGCACAAGATGAACGTTATCTTTAATATCCTACTGTCCCCCATGAAAGATATGGAACAAGTTTAATTATACCGACGTTCAATTTACGTCTTATATCGCCTCTCACACTACCTCATCATAACCGGAGCATCTTTTCTACAATTAGAGTGTCCTTCAAAATCCATATTGTATACATCTTACATATGTTGGTTGTTCTAGTTTTCTTTTAATTGGACACACAACACGAAGTCATCACTCGATATACTCTGGTGGACTCACTGGTTGGAGGCACGGTCCTAGGTGTATATTTTAAACGTGAAACATCGTGTACTAACTTATTAATAAACCGACCCGACTCCAACCAGAAATATATGTGTGCACATACATTGTGTGTACTTTGCTTTGTGTTTCTACTATTATTTTGTGTGTCTAGTTCGATCTTGTTTTTCTGTGTTCCTCATGCAATTATGAGTGAAATATGTAAAAAAATAAAAATGTGCATATGTGCACACAATGTACTTCTCTTCAGAACTCCCCCACATTTCAAAATGTGAGAAGGTCTGTCATTGTTTACATCTAGATTGTACTTAGATAACACGGTTCGTGTGTATTAGTTGTGTTGAGTGGTAAAAATTGCGCACTAACATTGTACACGTATGCATGTATTTGAAGATAACACCTCTTGTCCACCATAAATTCCTCCAACCTTAATCTCCACTGCACTACATTCTATTCCACGTATCATCGCTGTCAGAGTTGATGCCAACAGAGCAGAGCTACTGCAGGATGTCCTATAACTAGGTTACTTACTTCTTCGGAAAAGAGTATTTCATCAGAGTCATTTTATTTGACTATTATTCGCCCACTTAAGAGAGTGTATGTGAATCAGATAGCTTTTTTGTTATCTGTGAACTTTACATTGATTCTTGCGCACTCGCATTGATTCTCGTTCTCTTTATGTTGCAATTTACGTGTAGAGTGTATTAAGAACCTAACATCGACAGATTGGTTATTCTTTAAATATTAACCAGCTGCAGGAAGTGGCAAGACTTTGAGGAAAAATTCAAAATGAGAAACACTTTTGAACACATGCACGCGGCACTTATACATGTGCACGTGTTATATGACGCTTGTTACTACCTGGCCAGTCACGTATGATAAGCTTTACTTTCAATAGTTAAGATAAGCATTGCTCGCGTTCCACATTCGAGGATTGCCGCAACCTCAGAATAAGTGTGAACGATGAGGGGAACGATGACATGTTGGTTGTTTGTAAGAATGTCTGCTCAAATATGGGCAGAAAAGGGGTTCGAATTTAAGGGAGTTTCTCTTTAAAATATGACAGGCAGATTAGACCTCGTACAGAAGTGCAGTTTTGAGTCACTGGGAATGACAAGGAACGATTCGATAAAACAAATGTGTCACATTACAAAATAGAATTAAGTATCAATTAAAAGAACTTTGAACAAATTTAGGAAAGAACAATCGGAATCCGTGCTATAAAGATGGATATAAAGAAGACGATTAAACACAATTTTTCAAATGAAATACTCAAAATAGAAAGCTCTTTGATGCTTGCATCCATATTGCGTTAGCCCACGCACTTTAACATCTCATGCATACTTTCAACTAATGTGCAAAAATGCTTCCATTTAAAAATAGACCAGATTTCTATAAATGCACTGATTTTAAAAATATTTTACTTGCATGACTAATGCATCAAATGAGTCTCCATTACAAAATGTGTGCCTTTAGTTTAACGAGGGATTTTCAATAAAATTGTATATTGTATAGTATAGGTCCATGTACATTTGTCCGTTTTCATTCGTCGGATTCGGGGGATTTCAGCCTAAAACCTCAGTCTGTGGACAACTCCCTCAGGTGGATGGAAAAAAAAGAGTTTAAAATGAAACCTCAGTTTGTGAACGACCCCGTCAAGATTGTAAAATTGTGCTTAATGGAAATGCAGTTCCCACCACTAATATGAAATTTGTAACAATTATTTGGGAGCATGTAGGGTTTTAACTACATTAGAGACATCGGCAGTCCACAGGCCAAGTTGGACAAGGGCTTAGCTTCTACACCAACCACTCGTGTTGTGCGTGCTATTATTCTGTCTACAGTTTTGTAGCGACCTCGATCGGCGAAGCTTGAGAAGATTTTCAAAGACTTTGAGCGATGTCAGTGACTCGAAAGAGGTGGACCGGTGAATTATGAAAGTTGGTAAGGTCGGGGATTGAACCTGGCACCTCTGGCGTAGGAGTTGACACGGCGACCACCTTGGAGACATGTTAAACGTTTTTGAGACGCTCATAAAATTAAAGTCACGAGCAGTTACTACTAACGTCCAGTCATTGCCCGCGTGCTGTATATATGACATGCCTGCCTTAAACAGACACATTTCCTCGATCATACCTTTCGCATTGCATGCTCTTTATGATTCCTTAGAAAGACGCTCATCAGCCTTATCTAATTCATCGCTGCATTCCCATACGCTTCCTTTTCGCTTTGTACTAGCACTTTATTTCAACCGCCATAATAATAAAAAAGATAAAATAAACCAAGGAAAAAGGTAACTATGTAATTTCACAGTTCGCAGTTGTTTACAAAAAGAAATTATAGACGTTCATCAACTCAGTTGCTAAGAGCTTTAGGGATGATTCGTTCTCAAACAGCGCGACTACATCAAATAAACATTTAAATAAATAACTTTTACCCCACATTTTAAGGTTAATCTACAAACTCTGCCTCCGTCTCCCCAACAACCGGCACTCGCCCATTTCATAAGGACACGTAACTTAAATTACTTCCCAAAGGAAGTTCTTAAAGTACAGAGCCCACACTGCTGTGGCTTTTCAAAAAGAAAAGAAGAGCAAAGAATGCTCGCACACAAAAGGACAAGAATATCTTTCAGTCTTGTTGGTATTGAAAGGTCACCACTACAAGCCAAAACCGGGAACGTGCACATTTTCATTTTCGACCAGCAAGAGCTCCACAGAAGAGAAGGACATCTCTGAGAACTGGGTGAGCGAATATGGGGTATCCTGACCTGATCCTTGTATATAGGCAGACACTCTGGGGTTAATAAGGAAACAAAATGAAAATGAAACGGAACTAACGCAAAAAGAATATAAATAGAAACGTTCCCACAAAATTTCAAATTTTTTGCAGGTTTTATTATTTTTTTTTATAACTTTGTGATGTGCTCCTCTCGATGAAACACACACAACGAAATGCAAATGTTTCAAAATCAGTATTAAGCAACAAATTTGTTTGAAAGAATTAGGGGCACACTCACCAAAACACCAACAGGACTTAAATGGTGACGTACTTGATTGCGTCATAGTTGTGGAATTTTGCTGCTGCTGTTGCTGATGTTGCTGCTGCTGCTGTTGTTGCTGATGCATGTGGTTCATGTGATGATGGTGCTGATGTTGCTGCTGAAGTTGATTTTGTTGCTGTTGCGAAATCGATGACGAAGTCGGAGACGGAATCGGCGAAGGCGTTGATGACATGGAATGTCTAAGTTGCTGTTGTTGTGTTATTGAAGACGGCGATGAGGGCGACGACGGCGATTGATGGTGTTGTTGGTATTGTTGTTGCTGCTGTTGATGGTGATGTATATGTTGCTGTTGCGAATACATATCCATCGGATGGTTTTGATTGAGCAAAATACCACCTGATGAGTCCACCACTCCAGTACCCAAGGCAAAAGGTGATCTCATTTGATGTTGCATAGCTGAGTGCTGTTCGCTCATGACAATGATATTGCAAATGTCACGGAGTAGTTGGTAGTCGTTAATTGACTTGTTATCCGTCAGATATGCTTCTTCGATAATGTTTGAGTCGGTCGAGCTCGAGCTAGTTGCGTTTATGTTTGTTACTTCGTTTTTGTTGTCTTTTTCCTCCCTCTCCTCCTCTTCAGCTGATGTTGATGGCGGTGATGCAGCAAATGCTGTTGTCGTTGATGTCGGTGATGACGTTGTGCTATGACGATTGAAGTTAAAACTGTTATTAATTTGACTGCCGTATAAATTTGTAATGGACGATTGCGATGGTAAATTTTGTAGCGACGACGATACTATTGATGATGGTTGTGGTGGTGGTGGTATTGGTGGTTGTGGAGGTGGTGGTGGTGGTGGGTTATACTGAATGTGGTTGTAGCTATAATTAATTGATGATGTGACTGAAGTTGGGGTAGGCGAGTTGCTAAACGTATTATTATTATTATTGCTATCGTTATAAGTCTTATTTCTATGATTTAAATCAAAACTTTTGAAGTCATTGTCATTTTTTGGAAAATTTGCAAATTTTGCGACAGCAACAGCAGCAGCAGCAGTGTTTGTGGTAGGATTTGGGATGGTGGTGTTGGAACAGTGCCTGTGATTGTATGATGACTTGTGTGCAGATGCGGATGATGTTGGTGATACACAACAACTCACAGAATGCAATGAGCGATTAGAAGAGGCAGTAGAAGGTAGCGATGATTGTGTGAAATATTCTTTATATGATTGCTTTATTGCTTTATTGCCCTCATCAATACAACTATTCCGACGATAGTGGCAGCGAAACTGTGACGATGCTCCTTGATGAGAATGGTTTGTCGATGTCGATAAATTTGATTCTGATCCCTGCAGGTATGCAGCTTTATTTATATCATTCAATCTTATCAAATCAAAATTGTAGTCCAACTTGTCAAGCTCATCCCAATGAATTTCGTATGATCTGGTGGTTGTGGCTGAGGTGGTAGTGGTGGTGGTTGTGGTTGAGATTGAGGTGGCGGTAGTGGTGGTGGTGGTATTCCTTCTTTCTTTACAACTACTCTCTGTAGCCTCTTTGAATGATGACAGTGATGATGAATTCTGATATTCCGGCGTTGCAATGGATTCGATGTTAAAGTGAAACTGATGTTGTCGTTCTTGTTTTAGTAGCAAGTTGCAATTGTTGTAATCATTTGTTTGTGTTTCGTGGCAATCGAACATTTGCTTCTAAATCTTTTTTTTATCAATTTAATATTATCGCGTTTCGTTTGTGATTTGATTTTTTATTTTATTTTTTTCATTCAACTTAAGTACGTTTACGTGACGAAATCACAGTCGTTCGGTATTTCTTTGTTACCACAGAGTCAAAACTATTGTTCTTGTCAAAAAATTATTCAACTGATTTTAATTTGATTTCGGTTTGTTTTTTATCTCTTTTAACTTATATGCAAATCGAACGAACGAAAAATCGAACTATATGTGGGAATGTTTCTGGATAAATTTTATAGAAAAAAACAAAACAAAAACAAATATACATATACTCGCTCACCGAATTTTTGTGATATTGAGAAATGTCAACAAATAAAATAAACGAACGGAAACAGAGTATGATATAAATTGAAAGAAGCTCCTGCGTTATGGAAGACTTGACTTTATTTTTTTTTATTTTTGGTTGGATACTGTCAGCTATAAAATTATTCTTTAAAGCAATATACAGATACGGTGTGGAGAACACAAAACAAAAACAGAAATAATTTACATCAACAGTAACAACAGCAAATAGAAGAATTACATATTCTAAAAAAATGAGTTGAGATTGTTTTTTTTTTGTTTTACTTTGATAAAAGACAAGATCGTGTATGACACCGCTGCGTTTCGATATAGAAGTCAACCACTACTACCTACTAACATCGAAATGATGATGGCCTTTGGTCTTTGAGACCGTACTCTCTCTCTAAAGGAGAGGAGGAATACTGATGATGAATACTATGAATATAAAATTAAAATTTTGCAACACGCAACCGATCGAACTTTATTTCATTTTGTGTGTTTCGGTAACTTTGAGCGATGAGAAGAGGAGACACTACTAGATACTCGTCTCAGATATATGTATAACATTGCACAACAGTGAACTGGGTGGGAATGAGAGAGTAAAGAAAGGTAAAACAACCCGAATGTTAAAATATTTAAATTAGTCGTGCATTTATTGAGGTCTCAAGAGACACAGAAATGTCAAAAAGTAGGGACACACATGCGATTAAATGATACATTCATTTGTGTAATTGCCAATCAGAGCAGAGATAACACTGAGAACGTTTGCCGCCATCGAGCAGCTTGCCCAAACCATCCACTGGAACTTTGGAAGTTATGTCACACTTGCAAAGAACCTGTTGAACTGCGAAAATTACGAAAACATTCCCCCCGCGGCTGTCGGGAGTTTGTTTTTATTTCATCAAGCGCACCAAATTCGATTCGAAACACATCGCATTCAAGGTTAAGACATGGTTTTATTTTATTTTGGTCTTCTTCCCCTTCATCGTCATCAATAGCTTCAAATCTCACCAAGAGGCCATCATCATCATCATCACATCACCATCAGCAACATCGCACGAAGTAGCAACTAACGTATGCAGATATACTACACTAAAGTGTGGTTGGAACATTGAAAAGATTGCCTCACTTCATGTGGATTTCCATCTACGGTGGATATTGTAAGTCGGTTTGTGTAGGCTCGAACAAACGAGCGAACGAACGAATTAAATATGTATGTATATACTTAACTAAGCGAGTTTGACATTGAACTAAATTCAGCAGCAGTAGCAACACTACTAGCTGTGTGATGTGCGGCGACGAGCGATGTGATTTCTTATTGAATCCAAATGAAGATAAAACTTCGATATCTCAGCGACCAAAAATTGATACTAGACGAACCGGTTCGAGAGCAGTACACTTGCTGTTAGAGTTGTGTGTTTGTTGTTTGTCTGCGATATTGCGTAGTACATTTGTTCATATTTGATCATGATGAGGAGGTGAAAAGGAAAAAAAAACGTGTATAATTTAAGAAGAACGCGGTAACATTCCACTAAATTCATGAAGGTGAAGCGGATTCTGAAATGTGTTTCACATTTCAGCGCTGCACTGAGAAGAGAGTCACACATCTTACTTTCTGCACACCACTCTACACAGATAATTAAAAAAAAATTTGCAATTAAAACAAAAACAAAAATGAGTGTTTCAATAGCCAATGCAATAACAAGTTGTTCTTGTTTACTCCCAGACGAAACGCAGCAGTAAACCACGAAAATGAAAGAATTTTTTGGTTGGATTTTCGTACAAACGAGAGCAATAAATACGTAAGCACTACTTGTTGAGCCAAGCCAGGGGGCTACGGCTATGGCGTTCACTAAGAATATAATAAAACAAAAAAAAATATCGTTCGTATATTTTTTTCGGCATGCCTTGTTTTCCGCCCGAATACATAGTCGAGAAAAAATATTATGAAATTTTTGTGATAAGCAACATACACATATTTGATCTCTCGGATGTTGCTTGCGTGTGTTGTGTAAGTGTATCTTACAGATATTTCTATTATTTTCCTCTATATATATATATTATATCTTGTTTTTTTTTCTTTTCTTCTCCAATTCAATTGAAATTATTTAAAATACAAAAAACTGAGTAGCTAAAGTAAAACAAAAAAGCTCACAACCCGATCGAAAGTAACGATGATTTTGAAAACGCGGCGCACTAGGATGTCAATGTTAAAACCGACGTTGACTACAATCGTCTGTCTACATGAGAGATGCGACACGTTTATAGCGTATATAGATAGATACTCGTATTAGTTCGAAATGAAAAATACATTTCGTTGATTCTCCATTGAAATTCGTTTGGGGAGGTGAAAAAGCTATCTAACAACACTCAGTAAGCGCCAGTCGGAGAGCGAGAATTGTGCCGCGCACCACACCATTCACACGCATACAATGGCGCGAATATAAGCAAAAGATAATGTATGTCGAACTAAAGAGAAGCAAATGGAATACGAAAGGAAACGAAATAACACGCGCACAAAGCTTAAAACGAAATTAGCCAAATGTGGTTTAACCACAATCACACTTTTTTTTGACGAGAATAAAGCACACTTTTTTGATTTTTTTTTTACTTTTTTGAGTTTTTTTTTTTGTTTTCGCAAGCTGCTGCTTCTTCCCAAGCAAATGTGACACGTTTGCTATTCATGAATGTTGACTCAAAAAAGAAAAAACTTGCTTTTTCTGTTTCTCTCTCTGTACTGTGCTGCTGTGTTGTATATATAGCCCCACAAAAGCCTCTTATTCAACAGAGTTGATTTGAAAATTACTTTTCGACAGATTTGATAATCCACTGTAAAAACAAAAAAAGTGACGGTATTTCCACCTGTACAAACCATCCGGCGAATGGTGGATTAGATAATAAATTCAGCTTATTCAAGTTAATTAAAAACAGAAGACTGGGCATTCGTTTTCTTCTCTCTTTCATTTCGTAAAGCTTTTATCTATTATCATCGTTTTAGTTGAAAGTATATATTTTTTTTTTCTTTTCTTTTCTTTTCTTTATTTTATTTTTTTGTTTCTCTCGTTTTGTTGATTTGAAATTTGCATTTCTATTTCGAATTTTCGGAGAGTGAACAACATTACGTTGTATATTGCAATATGTATTGTATACCTATAAAGCCTTGTGCAAGCTGGCAATTAATTAGTGAATAAAGAGGTTTCGAACTGATTATACATACACACGGTTTAGATAATCTCGACATTGACATTAATTCGATTTTGTGGACATACATTTGTTATAACCTGTTTCTTCTTCTTTCATTTGAGTGATAACTATTTACATACATGCAACGATGTTACTGCTAATGGGTTTCTCATAACGAGCGAGGATGCAAGTGTAATAGGATTGCTTCGCGTCGCGACAAATAGTTTTAAGTTTGTAATGTCAATCCACTCAAGCTTGATTCTATTTACTACACATCAGTGTGTGTATGAACATGTATTCATGTGCACATGGGAATAACGAATTGTGGCTGATAATCAGTTGGTCATTTGATGAAATCACATACATTCATTGAAAAGCGAAAAGCGTAGTAGGAAAACATTTAGGAAGGCAACACTTTCTTTATAAGCATGATTTTCACACACGAAAAAACAATCTCAAACCATTCCGAACCTCATGTCGCGATTGACGCATGGCGTGTGGATCATGATGATGTCATAGAAATGAGGAATATAATCAGCATTTACCGAATGTATGTACATGCACACATGTGACTGTGGCACAAGTCTTCATTGATAATCTGTTTATAAGAAGTACCAACTTGACGAAAGACACGAAAAAGGAACACGCTCATCATTCACATAAGATGTGCCCGAAGGTGTAGATTAGAAACTTTTTTTTTCTTCGTACAGTAGCAATTCTGTGCTTTGAAGTGTTTGGAGAAACTTTGTATTACAAGGATTGAAGAAATAGTTGTATTTTCTTAATTCTTTTTATACTTTACTTTTGACGATTTTGTCAAGATCGAACCAATTATTCGGTGGAATATTAATATTAGATGCTGGCCGAATATATACAGACGGATCGAAGACGGTGGTTGTAGGTGTCTATTCCAAAGCCATTTACTTGAAGCTTCTTGATCACTGTAGCGTTTGTCAGTCAGAAACCATTGCGATAAAAGAGGCAATGTCCCAAAAGAGAAATCACTATCAGTTCGGACAAGGGCGCCATTATTTACCCGGACAGTATCCAAGTCTTAATGAGATGGCTGAGCACTAGAATACAGCTATGAACGTGCCTGAACACTGTCACATAACGGACAATTGCAAAGCCGATGAACTCATTAGGTGTGGAACAACCTCCTCTCTAACAGCAGAAGGATATCCACCTTCTTAGATGATCGCTACAGCCTATTATCTTCTTTTGGTACCCACGATAGGAACAACCAACCATAAGTGGCTATAAGGCACCACCTGCCTTAAAACAAAGCATATATGGCCAGAACTAAACTTAAGTGATAACCCTGTCTGCTCAGATTAAGAGGATCCTCAGTCAGGATACTCACCGGCGTCATAAACAGACACTGCACAATTGGCACGTACGCAGAATGCGTGTCCCATACAATTTCTGCAAGAGCTGCATGGATGAAGAATAAGTGAAACCATGAATCACCTCCCCTGCTCGTGTAGAGCTCTAGCCAAGTCGTAGGTACTCACAGCTAGGGGCCTACTATTTGAATAATCTTAGCCATATATCATAGCCAGGTGGTTCTTAGTTAAGGAGAAGTCAACTCGCGTGGTGTCACAAGGAGGCTTCTTTAAGTGTCAGTCATCCACTCTTACCTAACTTAGCTTCCTAGAGACTTCTTGATGTTTTGTGCAATGTTGACATTTAAACGTCTCCTAGTGAACGCACACTCCTTCAACGATTTGCTCAGAATGGCGATCGTCGAGATAGTTAGAGAATATGGCCGCTTCCGCCCTGCCGTAGACAACGACATTAACATTCCTCGCTTGATCATACAGCGGATGGACGATATTGGAAGAGAAACCTTACACTCTTCAAGACAAAATTACTGCGTGAAATCAGCGACATGAGTCAGCCTTCTGTGGGGGGGTGGGGGAGGGGGGGGGGGGGGGGGGGTAGAATGAGTCTGTAGGTGAGTTCAAGGCTCATCTCAACAGCGGCGGAGGACCTGAACAACAGATTGGCCAACACAGACATTTGGAGATCTAGGAGCTACCTTGTATGCTTCCCTTTTAGAGGTGCTTCGAAGCTCAAGTTTAAAAGGCCAAGGCCAAGTGGGGCCTTAGAGTAGTGTTGGCGATGTACAAGCCCTTTCCTCTGAAGGTCAACGACGGCACTCATAACCCCAGCGGGATTACCGACACCGGATGCATCCCGAACGTCCACTTGTGGATTAATAAAAGGTGAGGCTACCCTCCCAGTAGCGGGTTGTGATTAACCCCTTCCCCACACAAACAACAAAAATGTTCATCAAAAGCAAGTTTGAATTTTATAATCTCCTAGAAAAGACATATGATCAATGCACCTCAATGCACATCTTTGCATCGCGGTACACAGCCAGCAAGACACCTCATCCGGTAATGGACTCAGGTTGGACTTTGTCAAGGAAAAGAACCTCTCTGTCCCACACCTCAATATCCATAAAGGGATCTGGCGGTCCCCTGATCACGCAACCGTCAACCAAATTGATCACGTTGCGATCGAAGTCTGGCACCCATCCAGCATTTTTGATGTCCGAACGTTCCGAGAAGCTAACATCGAGTTGAATAATTTCTTGTTGCAACCAAGGTGAGAACTAGGATATCAAGACCACTATGAACACCACGTTTTGAGTTACAATCGCAAACGACTTCTAGGATAACTGCCGATTGAGTATCCCAGAAGATCTATATAAGTTCGATGCCAAGCCGCCTAAACCAATAATAGAAGAAGATTGCAGGTGCTGATAAGAAGCCATCAAAAAAGCTGCGGTTGACATTGATGTGATTGGGAGACCATAGCGAGCCGTCAATGAGACGTTAAATAACTATTCAATTAATTATTGCATTAAATCTGTTTTTTCTTTCGAGTCCCGTGATGATGTGGACAAGCAACTTTATCTAGTTTAATCACTTTTGTCACTGACTGTACAATTGTCTCTTTAAGATGACAATGTTTAATTACAAACTAGTCACACAAGAACAATCCAAAGAATAAATCATCAATATTTTTTTATGCTATCAGGTGTATCAGCTTCTGTTTAGTCATCACTGTTCTCTTAAGGTTGGTATAGAATTTGTTTCCACTAGACATGAATGTATGCAGTTTAATTTAAGGGAATGGCAATGTCATTATTTTCTAGTGATAGTCAAAATCTAGTCAATCCACTGGGAACATACAAGCCCAACGTTATTGAGAAACATGTATCTGATATTCACTGGTGAATAATTCAACTTATTCACCGATACATGTCACAATCTATTGAATAAATTTTGTAAGAATTCGATTCATTAATCATGTTTATGGTCATCATCATTTCACATGCAAACGTATGAATTTATTTTTACACACATCCATAAGTCCATACATTCAAATGCAAATGAGACTTATTTCTCTTTCTTTTTCCATGACTAATGTGAAGAAAATAAAACTAAACACCTGATTAACCGATTAACGAAAAAGAAGTACGAAAACATTGTTTCCATGTGGATGCAGAACTTGAAGCGGTATAACCAGAATAATTCGTTTTGTAACAAAATCCGAAAATCTAAAGTATCTAATTAAATATCTCGAAAACAAGAAACAATCTCATTCTCCCCCTCCAATCAAAACAAAGAAATCGAAACAAAGCAATTGCAATAAAGTTGTGACGATGAAGTGTTCATAGCCTATCTCTCACAGTCAACTGCAATGCAGCTGTAATAAATTACCAAATCCTGGTCTTCTTCAAATGTTTGCACACAATATCACTTCCGCTGCATAAAAGGGCTCGCAAAAGTGCAATGTTAAGAAGGTTCACTTGCGTAATAAAATTAAACTATGTTAATCGGTCAAGCAGTATCTTAAAGCGAGTTGGTACTCTCATGGAAGTCGAATAGACGAATTAATAATGTACATACGTATGTATGCATAAGTAGTTTTCAATATTAAGGCAACTTTTAAAACTTATCACATTCATTTCAATAGTAGCACTAGGAATCAAATGATGACGTTATACTGGAATTTTAGAACAACATTTGTTTTTCTCATAAGCTAAACGAAAAACGTACGTTTCATTGCAGCATTCGTTCGTGTATGTCACGCAAATATGCAAAGTTTTTACAGCATCACTGTTGGAAATAAACGCGAAATGACTGCATTCAATTGATGTAATAATGCGCGGAATGATACGGATGAATTATCTCAATAGTTTTTCACTGAATTTATATTTATAAACCACAGAAAGTGTTTAAAACTCCGATTACATCAGAATGCATATTAACAGAATGGTGAGTCAAAGGAGAAAGAAAAGGGGGGAACAGCGTGGCGATTACTCCTTAATGAAATTTTTTCTTTATAGAGTGAATCTAAAAAAAAAACTTGCAAATGATGACCTTCCTGAACAAAAATTCAAGAATATGCAACATTTTGTTCGCCTCGCCGTAGTGGGATGGTGCGGCGACTACTACGCTGGGGGTGTTAGGTTCAATCTCCGAATTTATCGGCTTCCATAATTCACCCCATCTCTTTCGAGTCACTGACAACTCTTCAAGAGTGTTCGCGTCTGGTAAAACTTTGGAGTCGATATAAAACGGTAGATCCCATCAAATCGTGATAGAACAATAGCACGCACAACACGAGTGGTTGATGTAGAAGCTTGGTTCAGGTCCATCAAGGACTGTTGCGCTACCCATATAGGAAAATGCATATTTATGCAAAGTTCTGATATTTTGTATTCGGAGACCAGATGCGGAAGTTTTGTTATTAAGACACTCAATAATTTTGTGTTTACATTCGTTGATTCCAACCAACGAAAGTAAGTCATGGCGCATATGTATGCATACCTATGTCTAGTTTCTATTTTAGCGTCAGCAAGAACTTAAAAGCATATGAAAAAAAAAAGTTTGCGTATAGACCCAATTGCTGCGGCTGTCACGAATAATTGACAGATTTTCAGAAACATTCTATGACTGCAATGTTTTCAACCTGACCCTAAGCCTACTCAACGTACTGAATGAAGACATCTATGAATCTTTAGGTACTATTTCGCAGTGATGACCAAAAGTAGTAGGAACTTTACGAAGCGTTAAACTGGACGAAAGACGTAGCATTTTTCAAGCGGAATTGATTTATACCCAGAAAGTAAAGCCAAAACGTACTAACGTCAATACTTGTACAGACTCAGGCACTGCTTCTTAAAAGTAACACAATAAAGCCTAAAACGGCGATCAACTGTTTCAATGCGCTACATAAACAACTATATAAGTATTAGGATTGCAGTCACTCAATCTAAATCTAAGCATGGCTTTATCTGAGAAATTAAGCATCGCATCAAGGAGTTCGATGCTAAATTATTAAGAACGACAAACACTGCCTAGAAGATTTTTTCTCGTTCTCGCCTCGTAACCAAGATTTTCTGGCACATCGCCAAAACTAAACTATTAATCTCTCTACCAAGACTTAACTGCGGTCTATTAGTAGGGACTAGGCTAGGCTAGAAAAGCAAGCCCCTTTACCTGGCCCAACTACCGACAGTCTCTTCAACTTCATGAATCGGAGGTTGCCAAAATGGGTCTGGAGGTGAACGAGGGCTAAACAGAAGACTCTCTCTAATTCGAATTTCTCTCTTACTTGAATTGTTTCGCGATATTTTATATACATTTCCATACAAAAACATCCTCTCCAAGTTAAACTCCCTCTAACTCGAAGAAATCATGGTATCCCCGACTTAGTGGGATACCTTGAAGATTGCATATAGAGTGGGGTCCACTGTTCCAGGAAGGACATATACTATCAACGGCTTGGCCACAACGTCAACATAGGCAGATATTCTTTTGAGCTGAGAAAAGATTTCATCTCCTCGGCTCCCAAGTAAACAGTAGGCATACCATCAGTACCGAGGTTCAACGCAGAATAACTCTTTCCCACCCCTGTATCTTTGAGCCCAAGAGGCAATTGAGTAATAGACTCCTCTTTCGAAGGAGGAAACTGATTTTATACAGGACACAGAATATCCCGGCCTGATTTACGGAGGAATGGACAATCTCAAAAGCGGAGTCGTTATTCTGCGATTTTTAGTCCCGTTTGCGTTGATGGTATTTGGAGAAAATTAGAAGAAAAAAAATAACGTGACTGAGCCTACCCGGATCCCTCGCCTAAGTTGGCTAGACCATGTAAAGCGCATGGGCAACACTGCTCCAGCCCGAAGAGTCTTCGACCCCTAACTAGTGGACCACGCAATAGAGGCCGCCCACGGTCCAGATGGCCCAAGCGAGTGGAGAAGGCCCTCATCCAACTTGGCATGCGAATTTGGGGACAGCTAGCTAAGAAATCACACCATCTCGTGAAACTCCACCATTTCATGAATTTTGTAAATGGAACTGGAACACTTTACCCAAAAAGGGCTACAGTATGTTACAGCGTGTTAACTAGATTAACTAGAAGCACTATGGTTCAATAGGGAAGGCTCGGTTGGTGCCTAACGTAACCTAATTTACGTAACGTGTCCAAATTTTTTCAAATTTGTGTTTTGTGCATTGACCCATATATGACCCCCTTTCCTTCCCTTCACAATGATAGCTTAGAATTGTAGGGCTACCGTGTGCGGAATTTAACCGTGTAATCTACTCTCATGCGGAGCAGATTTTGAAGAAACTCCTCTTAAAAAAAAAAAAAAACAATGCACCATTCTTTCCATCAAATCATGGGAAAGTAACTAAGACACATTACATCCTACACATTGATGCATGTTGTGGGAGTAAAAGTGTCCATGCAAACCGCGATATACCAATATTTCAGGTCAATTGAAAACTTAAAACACATTCATGTAAAGTACACATACCAACTCGCCGAGATATGGACACATTTCCAGAGCGAAAGATACGTACTTAAAAATTGCAAAAAAAAAACCTTTTTAGGTCATACCTACTAGGTACGTAATGCAAAATTTAAATACATAGATGACAGTTGAGTACTTTCCCGTGAT
Source organism: Eristalis intricaria (assembly GCA_964034865.1). NCBI lineage: Eukaryota > Metazoa > Arthropoda > Insecta > Diptera > Syrphidae > Eristalis > Eristalis intricaria. The sequence goes on from OZ035873.1 coordinate 163,251,807, forward strand.
ACAAATGTGCACACGGGAAAAGCCGAGACTGTTGGCGTCCTCGAAAAACTGTTCTCCTTTAAATGGAATAATAAATGCACCTTGCAGAAAACTCTGATTCTAAATAATTCCATAAGCTATCTGCAATCGTAGACAGCTCTCTATATCTCTATACCTGCGTTTCTTCCTTTCCTTTCCTTTCCTTTACTTCTCCTACATTATTTGAATTGCTGATTAAAGCTAAAGCGCAAGGAGTCTGTGGGAATCCTTGGAATCTGCGCGACCGCAATTCCTATTTACACGCGAACATTACATAATTGTATTTAAAAGTAAATAAAAAAATAAGAATGAAAAAGAAGAGAATAACATTTTGTTTACATTGTTACATACAGTTGTGCGGAATCGTATACACACACGCATATATGAGAATACATGTGTGAATACATGTAGTTGCCCATGGTTTTTGTTCCCATGCACTTTTGGTCAAGTGCTCCTTGGGAACATAGAATAGTGTTTAGCTTTGCCAAACGACCTGTGCGCAGGACACAACAATAAATATCACAATAAAGCAGATTTAACTAGGTCAGCAAGACGAGAGCAGCGCAACCAGAAACAGCAGCAACTACTGCCAGAAGAGCTGCAAGAAACATAAACAACCCCTTTCGCCTGCATGACAACTTGGCTTTGCTCAATGTGCGACTGGGTGGTGTTTATGGACAAAGATATCATGTGCCCTTTTTTTGTATTTTTGTAGGGTGGAAATCAATTTAAAAATTGTTTCGAAAACCTTAAGAAAAAGTCACCATTATATAATGGGCCTATTGGAATACAATATTTTTCTACTTGTTTCGTGTAAAAAATCACGAATAAAAACCCGTTTAACAGTACATGATGCAACGTCAAATGGATATTATTTCCAGTATTCAAAAATAAAATCAGATTCACTGCTGGTTAGTGGGTATTCAGTTAGTTTCGTTGCTAATCAAATGACATCATCGAGTGCCAAGGGGAAAGTGCCCACAGTTGACGGTCGACACTGGGGAAGTAATCGGGGAAAAGCGATGCATCTCCAACACTGAACTGAGCGATGATGGCGTTTCACGTGCCTTTTCATCTCATGTCAGACCAAAGGTATAATCAATTGCTAATGATTGCCACACCGGGTTTCGTAACTCTCAAACAAGTATCATCCTCCGATTAGACGAATCATGTATCGAGTCATTTTATTTTTCTTATTTAATAAACAGCCTCAGGCAATGAAGCGGGGGTGGCGGTGGCGGTGTTGGAATGATGAACAGCGATTCCAGTTTAAAATATACTCGCGTACAGATGTAGTATATATCAGATGATAGTTGTTTTACAAAAATATGTCCAACAATACAAAGTCATTAAAAAATCCACCAGCACCAGCACTATGTCATACAGACGTACATATACCGAAAGGCTTTGCTCGTGAGGTACACGTAACGCTTCGCTGTGAACAGAGATACAAACATATGACTGGAGGTCCATCATACATAGAGCGTTAGATTTTGTAGTTATATTCATAGCTATTCCTATACCCACCCGTTCACCTTGGACTCGTGTTTGCTATTGCTATTGCTTTTGATGGACGGACACGAAATCGAATCGGCTTTTGCGGTGTATACTGATATAGCGATACACACATACTTTCGTGTGTGTCTGATGGAAATGTTAAGTTGTTAGTTTTTCTACAATAGGCGTAACCATGCACCAATGCGCTAATTTTCCCACAACTACATGCACATCGATCTGTGGCCGTAGTAGTTGTCAGTCAGATATTGTTGTAACTTTTGCCGATCGGTTTTGTGTTGTAAATGATACGAACTATAAGCTCAAACACATACCTTTCCATTCAATAAATCAGTTGTTCTTGAATTATGACTTTTTAGGCTTCGAACGGTGGGGGATGGCTGCCTACCAACATAGGGTGCCCTTCAGGCTTTGTTGAAGGTAATCGTGTATGAAAGGTATTTTCATTTGTTTATTGAGAATAACTTGTCTTTTTTTTTCTTTTTGTGTTATTGTATGTGACTTGTGATGAGAGTTGTATTTGAATGCATTTTTTCTCATCGATTGGGGCGCGAAGTGGACACAGAAAGGAATGCTTTGATGTAAATTTGTACAAATTCAAATTTAAAGTGACCTGTGAACGATCTGAAGTATGTTTAACTTTATTTATTAAATGAACAAGATTATGTAAGTGTTTTACGAGAGTTTTTATGCTTTGTTCATGGTTCAAATATAAGACCAATTGAGATAATTCCTGCAGAACATCTTAAAGACTTAGTTTAGATTCTTCGGTTAGATCTTAGGATAGGGTAGGTGCCCCAATAACTGACGAGTCACTAGTAGAGCTCTTGATACCCGAGTGGCCGAATAGATACGCACACCATATCTGGGTGTTACTCTGGTGACGGTATAATAATAATAATAATATGGATGGCGCTACAGTCCGAGGTGTACCTGGGCCTAGCTTCTCAGCAACCAGACAGGAACTACTCTTTGAGCATTCTCAGTGACTCGAAAGAGGTGTAGTCGTGAAATATGATTAATTTTTTTTTATAATATAATTAATTTTTGCATTGAATAAGAGTTTTTTCTACCCGTTATCCGATTATGACGCCCGGTAGCCTAAGCGGTAGTTGTTGAAACGGGTATTAGAGCACTAGTTGCTAATATCCAACCACTTTCTATTAAATTGTGAATATTTAGACAATTGGACATAACTTGCATGGACAAATAGATTGTGACCACAATTCCAGGACATCTAATGTTTTGGTTAAGTTTGACAAATCTGCACATCCTAGATCCATGTCAAAATGTTCGTTTCAAAGAAATGGTTCCTGGATGGAGGATGAATGCAAAGAGAAATCTTCCATGGATGCGTTGATGGAAAGTATGCTTTATAAATTGGCTGGCCGAGAAATGTACTTATCCATGCAAATTGGCTAGCTTTGCTTAAAAATAATTGGGGAACAGTATGAGATTGACATATGCAAAATATTCGAAGCTTTCTCACATGGAAGAATTTTTGTCCAGTTTTAAAAACCGTTCTTACACTTTTGCACAAGTTATTAAAATTGATTTTCGAAAATGTATACGCTTTCCATTTCATACGAATGCTGTGACTATCGAATGCCTACTATAGCAAATGAGTTCAAGACATGCTGGAAAACTGTTCGGCCCAGGCTACAAGCAGAACCAGGGGAACCTGCCTAGACAGAGCACAGGTTCCCTTGAAAAGCGCATAGGGTGAGTGCCCAGGATCGAATCTAATTTGCAATCATCGCAAATCATAGACAAACTAGAACAACATGGGATTAAAAAAATATTAAATACTTTAGAGACATCTAAAGCGACACCTGTCCAAGAGTTTCAAGAGATTTTGTCTCACATTCAAAAAAGGGATACTGAATCGAAGTGGCCGGGAATTGATGAAAGAGAAGTCGATATTAAAAAATGTAAGTAAATTTGTATTTTTTATTCAATCCTAAACATCCCAGTCAGATGGGAGCAGAGGATGCCAGGTTGAGTCCCCAAAATTATGAACTTTCATAATTCACGGGTCAACCTCTCTCAAGTAACTGCCGTTCGGAACCAGAATTACATTGTAGGTCCCAACCACTCGGTCTGAGGCCCCACCATAGCATTATAATTATTATTATAACCATAAACCATAATTGATCAAAACAAATAACATTGACGTACAGAATTAGCTTAATAAGTTATACAGCTTCAAAGTATGAGAATGTGTTAAGTAGCCGATAAGGGTAGGAGCACCACCCTGCACGTGTAAAATATATTCTGTTGGTTCTTTTTGAAACTTCTCATATTCAAATGAATGAGCTATTTGGAACAAGGCCAGCAAAGCATGCATATTTAAAATTCGCACAAGAGAGAACTATCCCTGAAAAGAGGGAGAATAAGCGGATAGACAACATAAGTAGCTTATGTTTCTTATTCGGCAAAAGAAAGAAACCATCCCAAACCACCCGTTTTAACATTTCGTGTACCATTATATTATCAGAAATATTTAATCACTTGTAAGATTTACATTCCTAACAAGTTTGTTAATTTATCTAATTTTTAAGTTTGTGGTTGAACAAAAAAAAATATATTCAAAAAACGAGTTCTACCTCGTATCCTCCTACGACGTCAACAAAATTTCTTACGAATGTTTCCAAAAACTGTGTCTCGAGACAACGACAGAAACATTTTTTTATAAATTCTTCATCTTAAAGAATCATGGTTTATTTACATAATGCAATTAGAAACTCGTTAAAAAGGTCAAAATGGTATATCAATCATTCGAAACATGAACCTAATGTATGAATAGGATATATATTCAAATAAAATCAAACACTAATTTGTTAGCTCCAACATCGAGAGTGTGAAGGTTTGTTTTGCTTCAAGCTTAATTGTCTGAAGCAGTAACCAGTTCTTCACCAAGGACGGCGTACAAGTTTAATATGTTAATTAGTTTAAAATTAAATTAGAAGAAGATATATAAGTGCAATAGTGGATACATAATATGTCTCTGATCACATACATTCTACTTTTTTTTTATTTTCAGTCAAAGTATTCGCTTAAAATAACAAAGAAAAATATGTATATGCAAAACTTATCACAGAGATGAAAAATAAACTGCAACGTGTTCTGTAGGGATATTTTTCCAGACAGAGATTTATGAGTAGAGGGAATTTGTGTGTTATATCAAATTGCAGCGCATGGCTAAATTCGGAGAAAATTATCAACCAACTTCCTTGATGGGTGTACATCAGAGCGAATGGTTATGGCTAATAAGAGAGGAAATTACTTATTAACGTTCCCCAAACAACAATAGGAATGGAAGGTGATTTCCCAACTTTTACTCCTTGCCGTTGCGTAATACTTAATAATAAAGACTCCCACCAGTCAGAATTTTGAAAGCTAGATGTTTGTTTTGTTTCTATTTTTGTGTTCTTCGAACTTGGCGACACTTTCGCTTTCTTCTACCACTGAGGCGCTAGAGCCGGGAGTGCCTAGTGTGATGATTTTTGGTTTTTAATTAGAATACTGACTGTTAAATCGAATCGATGACAGTTCAGTAATGTTTGTTTTTCTCGAACAGAACTAGATAATGAACATGCTATGTAAGGGTATTTTTCAGAGTTATACAAATTCACTAAGAGATAAAGCACTTGAAGCTAGGGTTTACGTCTATGATATTAGCTTTACTTAATAGATAAATGTATGCCATTAGTGTTTAGATATGATTTTGGGCACAAGCGCGCCGTGGCTAGCTCAAATGAAGCGTACATTTTCGACAACTTAATGGAGCAACTGGGACTGTATATCAGCAATAACACGCCGATTGTTAACTTCCAAATCTTCGTGCTCGAAGACGATTATGTCTAGCGTAAAATGGACATAGAGTACGACCAATTTGGCGAACCCAACCAGGGTCTTCTGCACAATTAGCGCTCGTATTTCTGGGGTTTAAACTGTTCATCGTAAAATGGCGAAACTTCTTCGAATCAACATTCACCTGTCAAATTGACAATCTGTACAAAACAGTGCTGCCAGCTTAAAAACCAAAACCTCCAAAAAATTACACCCTTTACAAGTGGATTCCAAAAACTATTCCTAGAAGAATATAATCAAGCTCATTTCTGGATACGATATAAGACCTGAGGGAAAAACCTGAAGTCCCTATTCCTTTCACTCAATTCAAATTCTAAAGTAAAACAATGTCGACCTGATGAAACATATTCTGTGGCTTCCTGTCAAAAACCTTTTCATAACTGAAGAACAATTAACAACTTCCAAGTCATATGAGAAAAATGTTTCAAATTAATTTGAAACATATTAGTGACAATTTATACAAGCGAATTTATGCAACACAAAATTAAACATTTAAAATGTATTTCATAGAATCTTATCCGTATAAAGAGGTGCTCATGAGGGGGTGTTTGATGTTAAAAGCGTCAATTTGAAAACTACGCAATGTTTTTTGTTTGCTGTTTAATTTGTTTATTTTTTGTTGGTTAATAAATGTTATAGACATGTACTGTCAGTAACTAAAACGCATAAGAATGTTGCAGTGATTATTGAGAGTTGTCTTGATTTTTTTTTGTTTTTTAATTTTTATAGAGACAAATGAAATTTTAGATTTTATATTTTTTAATTCAACAAAACATGGCATCACATGACATTAATCCCTTAAAACAAAAAAAATATATACAAAATGTATGTATATACTATGCTTGATATACTAAACATTCCCATTTAGATAAATTAAGAATGAACAAATTTATCTGAACCATATTTCTTCTAAATTAGAAATCATAACCAAATTTTGTTCATTTTCTTGTTTCTTTTTTTTTCTTTTTTGTTAAAAAATAAAAATAAATTCAAACAAAAATCTGTATATGCATGTGATAAATTAAATATAACAAAATTGAAATCAAACGATCACAATAATAATAATGATGGGACTTACCAGAACTAAAATGTGAGCGTTTGGTTTGTTCATTTTCCGGATCGGAATCAAGTGGTCTTTTTCTAGAATCGCCGATTTCAGGGCTTGGGCATGTCTCCATTGGTGCATCATCAGCCATCTTAGCTTCGTACATATACTTTTCTTAAGTATTTATAATATTCCTAATCTGGCTTTGAAGAGTAGAACAATAGGAGAATAGATTTTTTTGTTTGTTTGTTTTGGTATTGATTTGTACAAATTTATCTTTGTATTTTATTTTATCGGGAAGTACTGTTTTGTATCTTGTGATTTCGTCGCAAATAAGCAATGCAACACTCGTTATATATGTTTTTTAGTCCTTATTGTGGTGCGATTAATGTGCGAGAACGATATGGAAAAAAGAAAAAATATGATTACATGAGTTAATAAAATATTCGAATTGAATAATTAAGTAAATGATGTATAAAATGGTTAAACTAAATGAAAATATCGATAAAGAGAGAGGCGACAGAGAGAGATAGAGAGGAGAGTTGAAAATGAATGACCTACATTTTTTTCAAAAAAAAAAAATAAATAATAATAATTAATTTAAAAAAAAGTCTTTATTGTCTATATGTATGTTGTCTATTAAGATAAATTTGTATAAGCTAATGAAGGACGAACTACATCTATGTTGAGTTTATGTAAGCCTGATGCGGTTTATATGAATGTGTTTTTAAGTAGCTTTGCAAGCTGTTTTAAGAATAATTCAAATTCAAAGACCGAGAAGTGTCTCTTAAACATTGTCCTTTTTTCAGTTTGGTCTACTCTTTCAAAGCAATTTTTGTTTTTTCCTGTCAAGAATTGAATTCAAACTATGAAATCACTATGTAAAGGACCTCCTCACTTCTCAGCGAGTCAAGCACCACAAATTTAGTAACACTTAATTTTGCGGATTTCGGTTATTTGCTTGAATGCATTTTAGCCACGCACTTAAAATAATGGAAAATTCGATTTGTTCACATGTAAAAGTTCACATCGTGGAACACTTCATTTTTTTTGGAGCAACTAATAGAAATTTGTATTTACAATGCAAATATATGTATAAACAAATAAACAACGAAACGATCCATACGTTGAAATAACACTTATCACTTTTCAAAAACATGGTCAACTTTAGACTGCAAATCGAAGTAATAGGTTTAGGCTATCATGCGATGATGTTCATACATACATACACTATATCACTAAAGAGACTTCTACTTTACTTATCCTCCCTCGTTTTGATAAAAGTTGCACCTACATCGGTACATACACACATGTATCCATTTGATTTTTGAAGAATTCAACAGAATTACCACCGCCGCTGGCCCCGAACTTCACAATCAGTTAGTCAAATAATTATTGTTTTTGTTGGACGGCTTATCACAATAACACACGAACAAAAAATAATAAGTTTATTTGATTAGGTTATCAAAAGGAAATGACTGCAATTCCATTTAAAACGCTCAAACTTTAAACGAAAAGCTTTTGATATGAATTTTGAAATATCTTAAATAATCTGGGATATTTGAGAACTTAAACTAACATTAACATACCTGTGCAGGAAAGTATCTACAAAATTCAAACTATTCACAGTAATGAAACGAATACACTTGTGTTGTAATAAAATGGTAAATAGTAGAACCCAGGGGGACTTATGTAACAAGGGTTCTAAATGTTGTCAGCGTCGAAGGTATGTTTCGTAATTATGCCTCCAAAAAGATAGCCAATATCACCAAGTAATGTGAGTAAATTTTATTATATATTATCTTGATCTTGATTTTGATCAAATAAAAAAAATACCAAACCGAACGAAACCCCGAACTGTGCCTGGTGACAAAACCGCACTAAAACAATTAAAGCAAACGAATGTTTATGACAAGACAATGTCCTGACACCTGCAAAAGTGTGCAAGGTATTTCTATTTTCAGATTAAGTTATTCATTCTTAAATTATGTATGAATAAATATCAAACAGAAAAAATGCCTCTACTATTCAATGGCCCATAATGCTTAATTTATTTCACTTCGATAGAGAGTACGTAGTATAGAAAGTGGGAAATAATAGGCATTCCTGGATCGATAATCTTGCAGAGATGCTTTTGAGTAGCTTACGTAACACAAAGCCGTAAAAAGGATAGTTGACTCACAAGAGACATGGTAAAGTGGAGATTGTTATGAAAATGAAAATAAAATTGAGAAAAAAAAATTAACTCTGAGGTGATGGATTCTTTTTTTTCTCTCTTTCATTACCCTTAGTTTGTATTCTTTCTTTTTTGTATTTTTACCTAACACTCGTGCCAAGAATCATCGACTGAAATGACTCTTCCTCTCATAACAGAACATATGTACGTGTCTTTTATATTGGCCACATCCCACACCTCTCGCCACCTTTCTACTGCATTTTTCTATCTTGCAACACTTGTCCTTGAATCTATTTAAAAGCATCTGAGGCACTCTTCTGCCAGGTACGTGTATCTGCAAACAAGCAAATAGATTGGAGGGACATTGAAGTCACGTTGCTTCTTTTTTTTCTTCTTCTTTTTCTTTTTTGATCAAGGAACACAGCACACGACGGTGTTTCGTACATCTACGTCATCGGGTCCATAGGTGTGCACATTGCATGCTTTCCATCAACGATTTATACACACCAAACATCTTTGGTTATCGGTTTAAATACACCCACCCGTACAATTGGTCTAAGCCTAAAAATACTATTCTGATATCAAGAAATTAAATGGCCGGAATGTTAGCATAACGAACATTATCATGCTACAATAACAAAAAGGAAAAAAAAACTGTCCATGCACTACATAATGTGTACGTTTCTTAAAGTATGTGTGGTGAAAGAGAGAAGTATGTTGGGTTGAGAGAAAGGTAGGTGAGGGGGGTTTTGAAAGAGCATGAGGGTCTTTTTTTCTATGTTGAATTGACTTGACACAAATTCAACATAAAATTGCTGTCTCTCCCCTTCCCTTTTTTCGTTTGCTTCTTACACTCTACACATCACATGGTATTTTTCGTCGGCGGGAGGGGTTTAAAGAGGATGACAGAACTATACTGCTTAAGAGCTTTGATCAAAGGAAGAGAGAAAATTGGAAAAATGAAGAAGAAAATGAAAAAAAAAAACAGAAAGAATAGAATAAATCCAGAATAACGAAAAACGAACGAGATTACATACTTTTACTCGGCCGTATGCGCGCCAATCCAACTATGATACCATTCTCTTAATATTGTATTCCCTCCCCCGAAAGAGTTCTCTTTGGCATGCAGTGGTTGTAGAATGTAGATACATGGACATGACAAATACACGGTTTTCCCCCCAGATTTATTTTTCTTTCTTAGAAATATAATAAATAATACCGCACTAACAAAACAACCATACCAGCCAGACACTCTATCTACTTGTTTCAGACATACTTGTTTGGAAACTGAAAATAGAACATGATTTTAACATTTAGTGGTATACACACACAGCCAAACACATACACGTATTGCGAGTCAATTTCAAATGATCACTTCTAAAATGACTAAAACTTTACCCTCTTATCAGTCGGGCGTTACGTTCACGTTCCTTATCGGGGGTATTTTTCAGTGATAAGTGAAACTTAATCGTTAAAAGTCAAACGTTCAGACTGTTTAAGTGTATGGTCTAGAAAGTTCACGTTTAAAGTTTAAACTGGGAATATATTTCAAATTTTGCCTAGTGGAACAAATAGATTTAAGTTTTATCAAAAAACAAATGGAAGAGTAAACAGATTCACGTAACAATGCTAATTTCTAGAGTGATTAGCGTATATATATATATATATATATATATATATATATATATATATATATATATATAACATTCTTCACTGGTAAATGGTTTTTAAATGCCTTTCAAATGCTTTGAATAAGTTAACCTATTGTTGGCCGCGTATAACCTGTCGGGCTTCTTTGTTATTTATTAGTAAGGTAAATAATTAATTCTCACGTGCGAGCAATCTTTTAAAAAAAAAAACTAATTCACAACAGATTTGTTTCGTTTATCAGTGTGTTGATCGAACAGCGACGCGAATTCGATATTTTTTGCTTAACTACTGATTGATTAAGACATTGCACTAAAAATAAGAATAATCAAAAAACTGTTGTAGACCATCTCCATATGTACGTAATCAGTGATTGAATTGTGGAATATTGTTTTCACTTTTCATCTGGACCGTCATTCTCAAATATATATGCAAATTCAGGCTACAGGCGAAAGGTAAACAGTTCAAGAATATTGTTTCCCATAAACCAGCCAATTTTCATATTGCTAAGATTTAAAAGGTCAAACACAAATCTTTGAGATCAGGTATTTTGTTTGCATTTCAAGAAATTGATACATTTTGAGAAACCAGAAGTTTGCATAAATACACACGAAACTCTAAATCATAGAGTAACACTTCCGGTTAGTATCACAAAACGTTTGATCCTTTGATATTTATCCACGAACTGTGTAAGACTTTCAGGTTGGAAAACACTAACGAAATGTCACTTCCGCAAATTCAAATTAATCGACATAGCTCAAAGGTCATTGAAGACCTGCATACTTTCTGATCGTTTCTGGTATAGTAACAGAAATCGAATAAATATTTTCATAAGCTAGTAGTTTTGTTGGTTTTGGAAACATATGACATCACACCCGAATCATCAATCAATTACGTCACTGCAATGATGTACCATTCATGATTTTGTGTATAATAACTACAATCGTACGAATGCACGCGAATTTATACTTTATATTCAACGACTCGAAAGATTAGACCAACGACGACAAAGGCTTGCGCTATCGCACTTAACATTGAAACAACAGTTTACTGCACAATAATGCATAGATTTTCTACGCCAAATCAGAGATATAACAAAAATGTTTCAACAGCCAATGGAAGCACCTGGAGCAACATCAGCTAATTATTTCAAAAGAAAGTGTAAATAAATTAATGTTGTTCGGTAAGTAAGCGTGTTTTCCCTACTGAGAAACTAAACAGGAATGACTAGATGACTGCATGTATAATTAAAGACGATATGAAAAGGAACCAAAAAAATATGTTGTTATTTGTAAATAGTTTGTAAACTAAAAATAATAAAATAAATGAATGGTGAAGGCAATCAATACAAGAAATTTTATGTATGAATTGAATTGTTAGTTTCATCTTACAGTGGAAATGTGAAGAAACATGTTTGAAGAGACATTTCTACATATGTAGTTCAACTCCAATAGATTGTGGAAGAAATTCAGAAGCTCTTCTTTGAGTTACTTTTTATAGGAGTTAGTTTTTATAGGAAAATACAGTGAAGCCCGGGATGATAGGCACCCTTTTAAGTTGGCCACCTGTCAAATTGGGCTGAATATTTCCGCTTATAGAAAATTTCAGAATACTGAAAAAATGCTTCTACATGCTGGCATCGAGCACATGGGCAAGAACGCTCCAGCAAAGAGGTCTTCTCGAATTCTAGCCGTCTGCTTCAAGAAGGAAAGGAAGACCGAACCTCTGGCGGTGCAGGGAAGTAAGTCCCCGGGAACTACGTCCCTGGAAACTATTTCCACTGGAGGTCTTAGTTCCCAGAAGGGAACGAAGTCCACTTTGCCAAAGATGACGGTCGGTTCCACTTCCCGGCGACTTTCTTCCACCACCTCTGGTATACAGAACAATTGCGGCGCAAGACAGCATTGTCTTGACGACTCGAAGTAGAGTGCTCTCGACCGTCATCGTTGGAAGGCAGCTACTGCTCTGGCTCTAACCCTCCACGAGTCGCAAGTCTGACAAGTATGTAACTATGTATATATTGGAAACTTTGGAACTTTTGGAATTTGCATGGAAATTTCGCTTTTTTTTTTTTTGCAACCGCGCGCATATATAGACTGATTTGTGGCGACATTGGGATGTACCTACATATTTGCAAGACAGAAATTCAAGTAAATAACGGTACATTAGCGAACATGTATTTCATCATTTGCAGCATAGATTTTTAAAGGTAGAGTGTTTTAAGTTTCACAAATTAAAAAGAGGAATACAAAACGGAAACAAATTAAGAAGCTACCTTTTGCATTGACAATTTATTTAATCGAGTGGTTTCTGTATACTCCACTTAACCTTTTTTAATTTACATCAAAAAAACGTAGGTACTCCAGCCTAGCCTCCAAGTTGGCCAGGTGACTAACTTGGTCAGAAAAGTTTGGACGTAGGGTGGCCAACTTAAGAACTGTATTCACTGTATTTTAAATCATTTATTCGTAAGATATCTTTAAAAGACTCCAAACACTTTAAGATCAAAATGTCCTAAATATTTATATATATAAATTGAAAGAAACATATTAACGGCGGTAGACGCGTTGCTCGAATAAATGTCAAGCATGAAGATGACACAGCTGAACTGTCTATGTATGTAAAAATCATTCCCAATGCTGAGTGTGAAAATTCAGCTGAATGAATAATGGGATATCAGAAATATATCAGCCCAATCGAATTGACTTAGAATTGAGACTACCTTGCAGTCGTACAGTATGCACACATTATATAAGATATATATATATATATATTGTATTAAAGATCAAGGATCCAAAAATAAATCAATATTGCGTGACCTAAAAACACGAAACAATCCATATACCTTAACACTTCTGAATTGTTACGATTTGGTGACAATGCAATGGATTTGGACATTGCGTACTTTATCAACTCGAAAATTGTATACCATTTCACAATCAATTTTAAACTAAATACCTATACATCTTACATGGATGTATATAAGCGAACGAGTGTGCAGATTAATAGAACTAGAACGGGGTATACATAATGTGTAAGACTAAGCACAAATAAATTGCTGGCGGATAAGTGCTTGTTAATTAGCTGTATGGCTCTGGAAATGTCTAATAGATAAATGCAGAATAATGGCACATAGTCAATTCATTCCGTCTCATTATGACACACTAAGGATATACCGCGAAAAACTAATTGTTTCCTGATTATTTTCACTAGAAACCACGATTATACTTTAATACCCATCTTTTCTGTTTTGTTTATCTTTTGTCAAACCGATTATATACAAATGTGCACAAAATGATGTTCCATTGAACGGTTTGCCATTTGATTCTCACATCTTGCCAGCAAATTCAATGGGAATATAATTAGCCTTGATGCCAGACTTGAGGGTATACTGTTTTCTCAGGTGAACAAAAGTACACACAATTGTGCGAATATTAAGCAGCTCATTTCAAAACTTACATTCGCAAAAGTGTGATGATAAATGACATTGAAGCAAGTCGCTATGTCTTCGCTTTTTTTCTGTATATCACCCCCCTCAATCTTACAGAACTCACACCATCTTCATCTGTCCCATCTAGTCAGCAAATGTAACCCAACATGGCGCGCTGTATTCAACTAAATCTGCGTGTACACAACACAGAAGGAAAAATAATAATTATTATTTATTATAGACCAAATTTGAAATAATTTCCTATGTGGCGACATTTGACTCTGAAAAAAAGGGTCGATTCAAAAAGGAAGAAGCCATGAAGCCATGTGCTTCTCGTCCCCATCAACGGAAAAGCTGCTGCATAACGATAAAAAAAAAACAACTTTCTCTGTACACACTTTTATACGACATATACATATGTATACAAATATAATGCTTCTGGCTCAACATACATATAGAACTAGCAAACTAGAATTGGTCGTTCGTAGATATTCCGTCGTCTGTACAAAAACAAAAATATAGGTCAATACCAGGAAATTGATGCGCATGCTCTCTTTATAAGAGTTATTATGCAACGAATTCTTTTTCATTTCCTTACGGTTATGGATGAAAATTGCACTAAATATTTTATATGTATATATAATACACACATTTTGGATTTAAATGATATGAAAAATTGGAAGGTTATAGGAATGACTAATAAATGACAATAAATAAATAAAATAGAAACATGTATTTTCAAAAATTAATATTTGACGTTTCAAATGATATACAGATGGTATGTACAATATTGCTTGTTTACTGTGTCGTATAGCGGTCATTTTAATGTATAGCAAAAGGGGGATATTTGAAATAAAAAATTATTAATGTTCTTTTTTTTTGTTTCAAGTTGGTATTGTCTGAAAAGCTGTTTGGTTCTCATAATGCAGTGAATGTTATGTGAATATGAACACGAAAATTAATTAGTTTCTGTGTGGAGGAGTTGTTTATACTGAGAGGAGTTTTGAAAATGTTTTGTTTATTTTTTTTATTTTTTAGTTTTAAGAAAAAAAATGTAGTAATCACCTTTTTGCGATACTGTATGTATATTGAACATAAATTGCACTATTAATCCATTTATTTTTTGTAAACTTTTGTTAGATATTATTTCTCTAATATTGATTGTGAAAACTTTTTTAATTTGTTCATCTTACATAGTAACTTCTTCAAAATACACCTGAAAGAAGAGAACAATATCCTTGTTTGAAGATATACTTTTCCTCATTTATCGAGCATAGAAAATCAATAAACTTTTTTTACGGTTTCTTTCTTCTTCTTTTTTTTAATTGTAACAAAATAAGTTCTTAACAGTGTCACACAGAAAAAGTTTATATCATTGAATTTTCTTCACAAGTGTCTTTTCTCAACCAACAGACAAGAAAAAACGCTTTTCACTCGATCAAACTTAGCGATGAACTATTTTCGACAAGAAAACCATTTGTAGGGCACTAGGCTTTACACACTTTACAAATGCACACAGTAGCACACTTCATATGTGCGCCCGTCGTTGACACTGAGAATAAATTTAATTAGACTCAACAAACTTTTTTTTTTCATTCCCGTCTTTTGATTTCGAATATTATTTCAACTTAAAAAAAATTATATAAATTCATTAAAAGCCAAACACGAACCACGGTGACGTTACTCTTAGAATTATGTGTTCGTTGTTAAGGAACGAAAAATTATAGATACACAGGCAAAATTATTGTTCTTATATTTTATTCAGTTGAATTTCTTCCTTTTAAACTTTAAAATTTGACGCAGTTACCAACGTTTATATAACCACCACACGTATGTATTTATCGTGGAATAGACAGTGGAGTATTGTTAAGCAAAAATTAAAATCAAGATTCTACCAAATGTAATAATAATAAGAATAATAAAACAAATATGTATATATTACTAGTATCTGTGCTGATGACAAATTGTTTATGCAGAGAAATTCTATTATGAAGTCGAATCTGACTGAGTACTTGCACGAAAGTGATGTGATGATGGGAATACCAGCAGAAACCAACGAATTCCACTCTGTTCGTGTGGTATCACAAATACGATTATTTTCATTAGGTTAGGTTACGAATACAGTGAGTTCGAAGAGAGGCCCACTATTTGGAGACTATCTCTTTTCTGCTGTGTACAAAAAATTTTGTGTCGCTTGCTCTGTCAATCCTTTGGGGCTTTTCAATGAAAAGTGAAATAGAGCGGCCAACCGCATGTATGAGAGAATAAATTGATAAGTGTATGAATAGATGTGACTCAAATTTCACACAGATACAAAACGCATTTCGATATTTCTCTTTAACTATTGTGTATTTCTCTCCGAATTGGGTGGGAGAGGAGAGGAATAAGCGCCTGGGCGAGTATTTCAAACGAAATCGAATTTTATAAAACGAAAGAAAAGAGAAAATTGTATTCCAGCAGTGCTTCGGTGGCAGGTAATCGTTTTCAAAAACTACCTTGCACTGTTTATCAACAATGTTTTCCCCTTTACGTGTCAAAAAGGATTGTTCATAGGCAGTGGCAAAATTGAATGGCACTGCCAGGCACACAGAAGAGATGCACGTGGATATTATAAATAAATATATATGTATAGCTAAGTGACTCATTTTAACAATATTACTGGGTTTATATTGCACCTTCAGTGCTGGTGTATGGACTAATGAAAGTGGTATGAGTAGTGTTACAAATATACCAACAAACGTGATCATTGAATTGCTCATAACTTTCCGACCACACTGATTCAATGAATGTTGAAAAAGATTCCAATAAGATGTATCCTCGTAATGACTTACCAGGAATGTTAGAACTGAGTGCCCACATCCACAATACACAAATTCGAATGCGGCAACACCGAATCTCGGACACATCTCAATTCTCAATTTTCAAATCAATTCCCTCTCTTAATGGTTGGAACTCTATTTTTACTCTTACATTTTAAGATCTCTTTACACTAACATCTTCTTCAACAAAATTAATCGTTTTAAGGCATGCGTATTAATAAATAGGTTGGTTAAGTGATAACGACATCACCTCTTAATAACTTTATTTATGTAGGTATGCCCATATGAACGTATACGTCATGAAATAACAAACCTAGTGAAACATTTTCTTCTTCTCCGACACCATATAAATGACATTAAACAATTGCCCCACTCTCACAATAAGCTGTCTTCGCTTAAATAACCAACAAATAGCACGTTCAAATAAATTAGATGCATTTGAAGAAAAATATACAAGTCGAACAGTTGGAAAATAGTACATGCATTTGCCTTGAATATACATTAAAGCCTAGGTATAGATATAGCGATACGACTTCACGTATTGAGATTGTGTACGCATGTAAGCATATGCGGGCACACATTCGTAAGAAAAAAAAACTATCACTGTATTGTTATCTCGTGCAGTAAACAAATTATATCTCATCTTATCATATCATTTCTTTGTCCCCTTTTTTTATTTGAATACACATTTGAATGTTATCTATTTGTATGCAGCGTTACAGTAATCGAGAATTAATAAAAATCAGGGTCTCAATACGGACATCGATAATGACAATTATGGTTTGAAGATATTTTTGAAGTCACTCAACATAAGGGCTATGAATTATCTTTCATAATTCTTAATTTGTATGCATAGGGGCTATGATATCTACGAAAAATATGATCACATTCATCTTTATACGAATATTCGTCAAACATTGAAGCCAAACGATTTTGAATTAAAGCAAAGGTATGACTTCTTATTAGATGAATGAGTTTGTTTAATGTTTAAGAAAACAAAAATCGGAGTGTTGAGAAGTAAGCCGATATAACAGAGAAAGGAACCCCAAAATACGCTCTAATTGTCTAGTTTAATTAAATTATATGTGTTTAGCTTTATATCTAATAATAATAATAATAACAGCAACCACTCGACTTTTCTCTCACGAGTGCAAGGGATCTACAGTTTATGACTCCGAACGAACGAGTTTGAGAAGCTTTTTCTAGACAGGTGTTCTCTGAAATCATTGTCTGTGACTATAAAAAGGGGGAGCCGTTACTTATGACAGTTGATAAATTCGGGGATCGAACCTGTCACCCTCTTCATAGTAGTTGACTCGCCTTCCCAATACACCACGCAGACACAAAAAAATGTTTTTTTTCTATGACAACCTCATAGATCCCACATCCCCTATGTAAGACCAATGTCAGCTTCAAATTCCATCTTAAAATAAGAAAGAAAATCACCAACTAAATCTACACATTCTGATACATTTTTCAATAAGAACATTCTCCTAATCCCAACCAATTGGTTCAAAGTGTCCAAACCTGGAAGCAAATAATAACAACAAGAAATTCACACTATATAATTTATTTGCATAAAATGAAATATCATTATTTTTACAAATACACAAAGAGCATTCAAAAAATAACTAAAAAAGTTTTCTTTTTAAAAAAGAAAACTTTAGTATTCTACCTTGAACGCACTTACTACCCGTTCAATGAGACGTTTTTGTTTTGTATTGACGTATGGCATATTTCGGATTTGGCATCACTGTTTCGAAATAATGTAATGGCCGCGCCACGGGACGATAAACAATTTATAAATAGAAAAATATTTTGTCTTTAAAAATGATATATTATTTTATTTTTCATTAGAACGTATTGAATAATAAACTCAATCTTTTACGTTAACATATAGTGAAGTATTTTTAGTCATATCGAAAACGGCAAAATATATCGTACAAAGAAAGGCTCGTCTCGGAATAGCATCGGACCAGTGAGGAAAAAAAAAAGAAAAATAAAATGGTGCATCACCTTCATATGCGTTGAGTAAAAAATATATTAGTGAAGTGCTAGTTCTGTGTGAGGTGTATATTAAGTTAGAAAGATCACATGCAAATCATTTACTCTGGCGGAAAATAATATCTAATACCTTAAAGGAACTGTGACCAGATACAAGTGAAATATGATAACATATAAAAACAATGGCATTGGTCAGGTTTCACCTGCAAATTCAACAACGAGCAACACAACGCCTGTAAAGGCATTTGTGAACAATCCACAAATGCAGCAACAAATTGTTAATATTCAAAACCTGCAGAACATCCCGCATCAATTTATTCAGGCGGGTGGGCAGGTTATACAAAATCCGTCAGGAAACAATATGTTCTCGATTGTGCAACCAATGCAAACAGTGACTATAGATGGACAGGAAGCATTCTTTATTCCCAACATCAACTCCCAGTTAGCTGGAGCACAGCCAATCAACTTTAATGGGCAACAAGCGTTCCTTACACCCAATGGACAGATAATTCGAGCTCCGCTTCCCGCTGCATCCAATAATACAGTCCTTCCAGCACATTTTATACAAAATTTAGGACAAGCAGTGCAAATACCAAACGCAGGGTCTGGGGGAAATGGAGAGACTATGCTCACAATCCATGGTACAAACATTCAAATTCCCATCGCAAATGTAGGTAATACGAGTGCCGTGGTACAACAGGGTGGAGCTGGTAACCAGAATAATTCTGTTCAAGGTGCGCAGCAAGGCCAATCCCAGCAACAGCAGCAGCAAGGGCAAACGCAGTCTTCCCAATCGTCACAACAGCAAGGTCAGGGTAATCAACAGACTTCAAATGCTTCAGCTCTTCCAGCCACAATAACCATACCCGGAACGAATATCACAATACCTACGTCGGTAGCTGCTGCGAATGGACTCTTGGGCAACATTGGCGGTCTGCTTGGACAAAACTTAAATGCAATCAAATTAGAAGGACAAAACATTCAGCTAAGACCGGCTGGAGCATCAATACCACATGTAGTACAGTTCCCAACAGCTTCGCCCATCTCACAAACAGTCGCCGTACAGATCCCGATTCAAACTGGCAACGGACAGACAATTTATCAAACAGTCCATGTTCCCATTCAACAACTTGCGATGCAAGGGTTAGTCCAACCACCTCCGCAAATGCAAATCATTCCACAGTTCACGCAGATTGCCAACGTTATCACACCGAATGGACAGATTCAACAGGTACAACTGGCGCCCATTAACCCCATGGCTCTGCATGCAGCTCAGCAGCACCCCAATGTCATAATCAACCAATCGAATTTACAAAATGTAGCAGCAGCTGCTGCCGCAGCAGCCCAAAACAATGCTTCCCAAGCGGCTCAGGTGCAGCAGGGTAGTGCACAATCGTCTTCATCGGGAAATAGTGCCCAACAGCAACAAAATCAAAACCAGCATCAGCAACAGGAAACAAATGCTGCAAACCAACAACATCATCATGGGCAGCAACAACACAATCAGCCTATCACGATAACTAATGCACAGGGACATCAGCTTACAGTGATTCCAGCTCAGGCACTGCAGCAGTTTCGACCTGCGGCACCTACAAACGCAAACAACATAATACACTTGCCAAACCTTCCAGGTCTACAGGCGTTGCCAATACAGAACATCCCAGGAATCGGAAATGTTCAGATAATCCAAGCTCACCAGCTGCCACAGAATCTCCAGGGATTCCAAAACTTTCCGGGTGCAGCCCAAGTAGTTCAAGCAGCACAAGTAGCTCAGCAAGCTAATAGCCAGCAACAGCAAAGCCAACAGCAACAGCAACAGGCACAACAGCAGCAACAGCAACAAGTTATTGTCACGGCTTCAAAAAACGACCCGCAGTCTCCCCCTCAGATTACTCAAACTCTAATAACAAATATTAAACAAGAACCGCCAGACATAAAATGGGTTACGGCGACTGCTGCCACTCCTCAGCAGCAGCAGCAAATACAACAACAGCTGCAACAACTCCAGGCGGCACAGCAGCAACAACAACAGCAGCAGCAACAACAACAGCAGCAGCAACAACAGCAGCAGCAGCACCAGCAGCAGCAACAACAACAACAACAGCAGCAGCAAGCTTCTCAGCAACATCAGAACTCGAATGTCCACCACCAGACCTTGACAGTGACAGCAGTTCCAACGCCAAGTCCGATTCACGTTGCATCACCACCCCAAACACAGTCGTCACAGCCGAACCCACAAACGTTTACAACAGTGTCACTAAGCAGCTCAGGCATACTGCAAATTCCTGCCAGCAGCTCATCCAACGTACATCATCACCAAGCAACGCAGCCGCAGCATACAGTTGCCGCTCAGTCGACAAATCATCAGACACCGCCAAGCCAAACCTCTGTTAACGTAAACATCAGTGTCAATGATAACTCAGAAATAAAACCTCGGCTCAAGCGAGTTGCTTGCACTTGTCCGAATTGCAAAGAAGGCGAAAAGCACTCCGACCGCAAGAAACAACACATCTGTCATATCCCCGGGTGCAACAAGGTATACGGTAAAACTTCACATCTACGTGCTCATCTGCGATGGCATACTGGTGAACGGCCCTTCGTATGCTCCTGGCTTTTTTGCGGCAAACGGTTCACCCGTTCAGATGAATTACAACGCCACCGACGCACGCACACTGGTGAAAAGCGCTTTCAGTGCCGAGAATGCAACAAGAAATTCATGCGAAGCGACCACTTATCGAAGCACATAAAAACCCACTATAAATCATCCCGCTCGCAGCTTGATCTTATGGACATGTCAATTAAAGAGGAGAAGGACCTCGAGGGACAGGTATCCGAATTAGGCCATCTTGCAGGTGCGAAAACTCTCACTAATTTAAATGGCATTGTGACAATTGAACTTCCTTCGGTTGCAGGTTCAACCAGTGACATGGGCGGTGGACTCAGTCAATCCCCAGAGCCATCCTCGGATAGTTGCGGTGAAGACGACAGCGGAGACGAGGAGAAAATGATGATAACCATCAGCGAAATAGCGGATATTGGTGGTGAGAACTCTAACTAGCATACGGGCACCCTGTTCATGGAACAGTTTGGGAGCTTTGATTCAAATGGTAAATTCTCATTCGATGAGTTTTAAACGAATCACGCACGTATTTGTGTTGCCATTCCTGTACATACATTCGCTTGAACATAAAAGAAATCAAATTTTTTTTTAGTCTATCCCAAGTTATGTATAGTATCCTTATCTTATTTTTTTAATTAACTATCAAAAGAATGAATCTTCCGATGTTGATAATCCAAGATTCTATTTGTAGACAAAAAAAAATTATTCAATCGAAACGATACACGTAAAAAAATAACTGTGAGTTAAGAAAAAAAAAAATAAATAAACTATGCACTACAGCATACGCTATATTATATATATATATATTATCATTTTTAATTTATGTTACTTTTTTGTAAAAAACGATGGTTAAATAGTTATATTTTATAATTATTCAGAAATATATATATATAAAGGTATTTTCAAAAAGAAAATAGCCAGTGAGCGATCATTTCTATTATTACTTAACACATGAGCCCGTTTTCAAGTAATTGTAGGGTATTGCAAATTGTATAAAGCGCATTTTTATCAAAACGAAACGATTAATATAAATTCTTCATCAATTTCGATACGCAATTGATGTTTATAATTTTAATATAAGTACACTTTGGTGGATAACGTTAGTTTATGTGTAATTATTTTTAGTTGGTGTAACGTATAAATAAAGTAATTATAAATATACACAAAATGGAAGTATGTATAATCAATTTCTTTTCATAACTTTATGCGGCGGGTGTTTTATGTAGAAAAGCAGCAAGCACATATTTGCATGTTGCTTTATTTATCGTTCTGATTCGAATTTATATATGATCACGAGTGAAGTGCAAATTTCTAATCAAATGAGTCTTATTAGGAATATTTTACTAAACCCTAGTATTTCTTACAAACTAATAGAGTTCTATTTGGCATCGCCCTACTTCAGGTCATAATTTTTCTTGGTGTATTTTCTCTCCAATCAAACATTTAATTTACACTGATTCTATATAATAGCAAAAATAATTCCATTTCGTTTAACAATGAAATCTTCCGCAAATATCGAGAAATTATCAACGGCAACACTTCGAATGTGTCGGTAAGGCAGTCGTACAATTTGTTATGACAGTAGGCGTGTTGGGAAATAAAAGAAAACCCAAATTTACTTTGCGCTTAGAGACTGCAAGTAATTTGTGTTATTTTCAATATAAAACACAATTTAATAATTATTTTGTACATGTGTGAACCGTGAGAAATAATAATCAACCGAATAAAACTAAACACCCCAGTAAAAATGTATCATTGGTGTATATGCAATTGAAAACTAATAAGTGATGATGTCTGAAGGGCCACAAACACAAACGGATCCAGCCACTCCCATCAAAGGCAACACACCCACTCAATGCGATGATAGGACAAAAGCCCCCATCTTCGTCTCGAACACGAATTTAAAACAACATGTACCTGTTTCGTGGGCTAGGAATTTAGTCATAGCACCTGCAGCTGACGCCACAGATTCGAAAAGGCGATTTATTTGCCCAATTTATGGATGCGACAAAGCGTATGGAAAGAGCTCTCATTTACGGTCTCACCTGACATGGCACACTGGTGAGAAACCTTTCATTTGTGATAAACCGCTGTGCGGAAAAGGGTTCACACGATCTGATGAACTAGCTCGTCATAATCGTACGCATACAGGAGAAAAGCCCTATGAATGCACACAATGTTCAAAAAGGTTCTCCCGCAGTGATCATCTTACTAAGCACTTGCGTGTTCATTTTAAGTATACAAAATTAGACATTGAGCCACTGTTAGAAGTTTCATTGGATGAAAAAACAGTAACTAAGGCAATGGTGTATGCTAAACGGCAACTAGATTCTATCAATCGACAGGCAAAAACAGAGATCACAGGAGGTGACCAAAATGATGTTCGTTTAAGTGAGGTTCCAATTCCAATCGCAGTAAATGTCAAACTAGATAGGGATTTCGAGGCCAAGCCTAGAAATTCTCTTAGCAGTTATATTGATTCAATAAATGACGTGGTTAAGATGGAAACGCCGCATGTCCTTTCATCGCATTGTACTGAGACGAACTCTGAAATGAAATTAGAAAATGAGAAGGCTGATGTGTTGGCGTCGTTGTTGAAACTGCAAAGAACGAAAGCCGAACTATCACCGGGTGCAAAACCGTATCCCTGTCAAGAAGATGGCTGTGAAAGAGCCTTCAAACGACAAGATGAACTTAATCGTCACAATCGAATTCATTCTGGAGAAAAACCGTACCCCTGCAGCCGTTGCGATAAACGATTTTTAAGGAGCGACCATTTAAAGAAACACCTTAAAGTTCATGCTCGTGACTGCATAACTATGAAAAATGGATTCACAGTTAGTTAGCGCGAGGCTGTTTTTTAGAGGAGAACATTAATGCAATATATAGTATTTGTATATAAATAAATTATGTATTTAATTAAACTTATATAAATCGCTAACAAATAAACAAAAGTATTCACATGGAAATTTCTTTCTGATAAAAGTTGTCAAACCATTTACGTGCAGCCACCTCGAAAGTGAATTCATCAACGGACCACATAAAAACGCAGAGAAGTGTCATAATACTCTTTCGGTAGCATTTATTTGTATATTCTGTCGACAGTTTAGTTACGTTAGGTCAAGCAAAGTAAGCATTGTTGATTAAAAAAATAATATCACATCAAATTCAAAACCTATAATGAAAATAGATTATCAAAAACCAAGGAACAGTACACAAATTTCAATATGAGAATACATATTTTGTTTATATTTTTGTAAACCATCAATTTAATGCCATCGACTTTGTCATCTTTGAATGATAAATGCTTTGGTATCCATAGGACAGAAATTTATTTCGTCTGTTGTTATCTCGTTGCTCTTGCCGATAAACGTCAAATATGTGGAGTAGATGTTAGTGTT
The DNA here is from genome assembly GCA_964034865.1 of Eristalis intricaria. NCBI lineage: Eukaryota > Metazoa > Arthropoda > Insecta > Diptera > Syrphidae > Eristalis > Eristalis intricaria. The sequence continues at coordinate 163,276,355 of OZ035873.1, forward strand.
TTTGTCTGATGGGATATTTAAGAGTCGCTTTAAATTGACCTGAAACAGTTACAAAATGTTATGGACGCGATTCAAAGGCATTTGAATTTGCTCTTACCACTCCGGACCGATGACTGTCACTACTGCATTCCATTACATTGGTTTTGTGCACAACTAGTCCTGTATTGAGTTTTGGTCGTTTTCGTTTGCTAATCAAATCCGCTGGAATGTTCCTCATGACCGCGATTTGAATATCACTTTCCAGCTGTTCATGGTCTTCACCAAACGACCTCTCAACGCCAATCCAATCGTTTTCTACCCAAATGAATTTATCAATCGGATACAGAAGCGTCTGATACTCATTGAATGCGTTTGAAGTTAAGAATCCTCCAGGATAGTCTTCACTGGGTTTCGTACATGAGTCGATCTTTTCCAGTACCAATCGGAATATATGCTGAACAGGTCGATTATCGAGGACACCTTGCCCAAGACCTCGTTCATCATCTTGAGCCAGTCTCCGATCCTGCATTATCTCGATTTCACCTGGTTTTAACGACGAGCCCCCAAGGGGCTGCGCCGATACCAAAGTCAAACGAAGATTGTCATCCTCGATGAATATACTAGACGGTATGGGATAGTAATTTGCCTGAAGGGGTATTTTCTGGAACATTTTCCTTTTCATAATCTGCAAATAGAAATGCATCACATCTAACATTACCCAAACTCATGAGTTGGTGCTCACTTGTAATCCGTTGAGATCGGTATAGAAAACGTCTTCGCTTTGAATGTGCGTTGCTATCCTCATCACAATCTCCGTGTTGTCCATTGAACCGATATCAACAAAATTTCTTATCTCAGGATGTCCTCCCCTCAGTACTGTTTGATGCACAGCGAATGGCAAGCACGAAGTAACGCTAGACTCGAGCGGACCCTCTTGTACCAATACTACTGGATTTACAATTGGCAAAGGACTTGCTTCGCCATAAGGCAAAAATAAGTACGCTCCACTCATTGGTCCTGTTACACGGGTGCCATAACGTAGAAAATTCAAACTAGTCGGGGTGTGTGGTGATGATTCGTCAATTTGAATTGATTTCAGCAACCCATTGCCATGAAATGCCACGGTAGGTCCCTCGCCAACACGGAGTGAAATATCTCGTGGTTCTGCGAACTTTACTTGATCTGGATAATCTCCCAGATTGATGGAATATGGTGTGACCGTAAGTATCAAGTTCTTGCCCAGTTTTGTACTCCTAAAATAAAATTCATTTTTCGAATGTTTCTAGTGCTGGTAAGTATAAAAGGTCTCTTACTCTGGCATATCTTCGCCCGGTTCAGATTGAATGATGTAAGTTACCAACCCAAGCGGAGGTATATTTACTTTAAACAACAACCGGTATTTCGTGGTAGAAGCTTGCGGGAACACCGAGTTGCCTTCGCGATGGCCGTGCCATGACCACACAGGGCTAATCTGTGCCTGAATGGGTTTATTGTCAAAATCCCGAACACTTATAAAGGGTTTTGAAACATATAATTCAACCAGCTCCTCCCTCCATTGTGGCAATGAATTGTGAAAAACAACATACTTTGTGGGCAATTCACTTCCCAAAATAATTGTTGTTCGCCCATCATCTGGACCTGGCCACCGAGATTCGTCAAAGTAGAAGTATGTAAATTTGTAGTCCGGGCTATAGATCTGAAAACGAATAAAATTAAACGAGATCAAATCTCTGTACGGCAGCAACTTACAGAAGGTTTTGTCATTAGTCGGAAGACTGCTTGCTGCATAACAAATCGACTGTCTTTAATAGCCCGCATGGTGCGGTTAGCATAATCGTAAACTACGTGTGTTTTTGCGGTGCCGGTAATTCCATCATGATGCTGGAACAGCGATAGCTCGCGTCTAGCATTTTGCAGCATTTCATCAAACTGTGTGGACGATTCCCACGTGCTCCACGAGTGGAGCATTTCTGCAGTGCGTATATGATGCAGCAGCACTCTGTCCATTCTCTTGTGGTAGGGGCGAGAGGTATAGTAACCGCTCCAATAATGATCATCTCTATCGGCATACGTAAAGAAGTCACCGCTAAGTGTGGGAAATGATGCTAAATCTTGCTCTCTGTGCACGGAATCGAAATATTCTTGCAACGTTGCAAACTTTGCTTCTGTGTACATCTTCCGGTCATTGTTAATGTAGTCAAACAACATCTCGTAATTTCTCATTTGCGCCTCCCACTCGGTACTCTGACTGTATCGAAAATCGTCTCCCAATGGAATTAACACCGAATTTGTCCTATAAAGCTCTGCTTTCTTGCGCCACTGATCTACCAGCATTTCAGCTCTGTAATATAATATTCGATGTATTTATTTTGTTATTATTGATTGGGATTTGACTTACCTGCGAGCCACATTGTTTTCATCGATAGCTTGTGGCTGCACACGCCAAGGACAGGTAATGCCAAAGCCTGGGATGCGTTTGAAATCAAACTGACAACATATTTTCGGATCTGGTCCGCAAGTGTGTGGAATGTCGTAGGAGTAGAATGGCATCATATGCGTGAACAATTCTGTTCGACCAGATACATCTGCAGTGAACGAATTTTTAATTTGTTATAAATATCAATTTTGTTTTTTCAGAGAGTCAGAGATCAGATCATCAGACACACAAGATCCTGTCCAGCGTAATGGGTGAACGTGTTTAAAACCGTTTTGCACGCACTTCTCAATATGTACCGGCCCAGGGAGTCTACTATAGACCAAATACTAAGGGAAATCCTGGAGAAGGCTAGCGAGTTGCAAATCGATACGCATGACCTTCTTATTGATTTTACAACCGCACGATACACAATCGCATTCATCGAATTCGGCATCCCGGGAAAAAATCTGATCCGGTTGTATCGCACCTCGCAACAAATACGCGATGCACCGTGCAGTTCGGTTCAATGACCTGGTGTGACTTCTTCAATCTGGTACTGAATACAAGACGATGCAGTGGACTGCTTTAAACACGAACGGCACTATCCTCTACAATTCAGTTCAACTGTTGGGTTACGCAGATGATATCGACATCATCGAGCGTTTCCAACGTGCTGTCGTGGAAGCGTTCACGACGATTGAATGTCATAAAGTATAATAAAGTACATGTTGTTGGCGAACAATCGCTCCGCACACGACCTAGGGCACCACAGAGTAGATCCAATGTAGAATTACTCTTGCCGATGTTACCTCTCGCAGGATTAAAACAATGCTCAAACGCTTATGTTGCGAGTCCTAGTGTATGGAGCCGAAAGCTGTACAATAAGCAAAACAACAGAGTTGATTTTTAGTGCATTAGAAAGGTGAATGGAGGAGAAGATAGAGTCCAGAAGGGAGAAATCTGTTGACTGCGTTGGTTTAGCCACATCATAGACAACAATTCTCCAGCTAAGAGAATCTTGGAACCAATGCCTCTTGGTTCGAGAGCAGAATGAAGACAGAACCTCAGGCATAAGGATCAAGTTGTCGCGAGTAAAAGACTTGGTCTTGGGCACCTCGAGCGTGCCCGGGCCCTTCAGCAATGGAATGCAGCTATTGCACCGGATCAGACTATCCATGAGTAGTATGCCTGATAATTTGGTAAGTACAGTGAAACCAGTCAAGCTGGCCGAAATTGTGACATTTCCGTAGCTGAAACACATATCAACAAATTAGGTTATGAAATTGACGTCGATGCTAATGTTTCGCTTAAGTGAACTCCGTATTTTAGATTGAGAACTGATAAAATCGATGCACAAATTAGTGTGTACATCAATACACTTGAATGCTTGTTAGCACTCTTATTTAACAATTTATTTGTTTTTATCACTCAGAGCAAGTTCAAGTAAAAATTTTCAAAGACCTCACTGTAATACTCGTATACCAATTTGTTCATTCTAATTACGAGTTAAATATGGTCATAAAATACCCCTAAGATAGCGCTTTTAATCGATTGTGCACATATTGTGCACACAAACTCCGCAAGTCTTATCATCGCTCACTGACATTGGTATAACTCGCTAATTAAAAATAAAAATGAATTATATAATCTATTCGAGTATGAATCGTGACATGTCGCAATTGTACAACAGGCAATAAACCTTTAAAGGGAATTAATCAGTTGATGCTGTCTTATCAATTCATGCTCACCCCAAATTTGTCTCCATCGGAATTCCAAGTCCTTCATGCGAGCTAATTGTTTCTTCACTGAATAATGAGTGCGCTGAATTAGTAAGTTCTGAAAGCCGGAGTGCTTCAACAAGTACGGCATGGTTGGACTATGACCAAAAGGGTCAATTGCCCAAGACGACGTCGGCGTTACATTCAGATTCTTCTTTAACCACGTGTGCCCTTCAGTCAGTTGCATTAAAATACTCAACCAATGTGAGTTGGCTTCATCCGGCATAACCCATCCACCGGTCACAAAGTCCAATTGTCTGTTCTGCACTAATCTGCAATGCGAATTATTATACATCCATCCATGATTGAATTCCGATTTAATACTTAGTGATTTCCAATTTCGAGTTCACACCGAGATTCTCAAAGAAACGAGAAAAATACGATATCTCAGCCCATATGAATTTCATGTCTGGATTTTCTTTCAGGTGTCGCAACATATTTGAAAGAATATGTTTCGTGTCATGTTCGTAATATGCGTCGAAAGTTTTGATCCAACCTTTACAAATAAAAACAAACGTTTGTGAGAGCTGCACTTGTTCAAATATTGATGTTCTAACCTGGATCATTGTGTGAATGTGGGACAACAAATACCTTAAGTTTATGGTGTTCATTAAACTGCAGCGGGTCATATTTAATGTTCCAGCCTTGTTTCCAAACACCGCCATCGACGTTGTCGAACGATATATTCTTGTACAGCTCCAACATCTATGCCAACAAGTCAATTTTTTTTTTTCACCAATACAATACGATGCATGCATATTTACCTGTATATTGGCTTGAGTCTGTGGGTCGATTTTGATATCGCATTGGTTATCTTCTGCACTAATAACCATCTCATTGAACATTTCCTTTTTATTAAGTTGTGCCGGGAATTTTGGATGGTTAATTGTTTTCTCCTTTTTAGTGTCTTCCTCAAAGTCTAGCTTGTTTTTGTTGCTCTGAAAGGTCTCAAGTTTCTTCTTAAGATGCCCCATTTCCTGTTTGTGCAATTGTAAACCATTTTCTAGCTGTTTGAGTTTATTCTCAATGTTATGAACATTTTGCTACAAGTTTCGATACAAAAAAACAAATTGAAATAATAAAAAAAAAAACGAAATGATAAACGAAAACAAATAACAAGGTATAATTGTAAAAAATATACCTGTCTGTCGGCGGGCACTGAGTAATTGATTAGCAAATATAGAGATAGAAAAACTGCCACACATATCGCGCACAAAATCACTGTCAACTTTCTAGTTAGACGCAATATCATGATGCTGCTTATCAATGTAACACATAAATTACTCTAAATTCTAAACTACCAACTAAGATATGAGATTATTTTGAAAAGAGCAGCTCCAATTGCACAACAGACGCACGAACTGAAAATAAATATCTTTCATCCGCAAGACCGCCACCAATCTAGTATGTAGAAGAATGTTTATATTTTTGCGGCGACTGACAGTCCCAATGAAAACTGAACACTTTTCGATACTCGAAGGGGCAGACATCAAATGATGTATACATTAAGGTTACTGTTGCACTCTTGAAACTGTATGAGATTCACATCAGCGGAGAAAGTTTGAAATTTAGCATACTCATACTTCGAACGTATGCACATTGCACACAGAAGTGTATTTTGTTTTGTTTTGGATTATTTTCGAACTGGGTTGATAATCTTTCTGATTAGTATAAATGTATCCCAGAAGCGATCAGAAATGTTCGATTTGATCCTCTTAATAAGCCTTCAATAAATCAACCTTATCAAATATGTGCATATGTTACGTACACCATATTTTTGGGTAAACAAAAAGTTGACAAAACAAACCCATCACCTCACTGTTCCGATTCCAGTCATCATCGGGCACTCTTTTTTATCCCGTTGAGTTGATGGCAGTGCGATGCTTGTGTGAAACGGCCATTGTTGATTTTTTGACAAGGAAAGAAAAGGAAAGGTTCCTGTGGAAAACTCACCAAGTCTGGGTTGCAAGAGAAAAAAAATATACATTTTAGGAAAATTCTTCTCCTTTTAATCTTGTACACAATAAGTAGATTTAGTTTTATTAGTCTTTTAATTGATCAATTCGCCTTATATGAATGTAGTGTTAACTGCAAAGTTCTTATTTTATTTGTAAATGGGAAAAAAAAGAGTTTTTCATAAATAATGTGCGACGTGTGTGCTGATTTTTTGCATCTTCTGGAGACATGTAAGTTCGATTGAAAAATCCACTGGAATTGCTAGAGAACAACAACAACCAACCAAAAATGATATACTAACAGAAATAGTTTACAATACCCATCAGTTTATCAGGAATTTAATAAAAATAAGTTTTCTTTGTGGAGTTGACAACCTCGATTTTGACTGATACAAGAGTACATTTCCCGCAAATGTATAAAATTTTGTAGTACACATTATAGCTGTGAAATTTCTGTGTAGACTGCAAGATGTATCAATTTGTGAGATTCGCAACTGGTCAAAGTCATCCATTCTTTGTTGTAGAAAGTAGAAAATGCATTTTTTCGTTAGACTCACCTGCACATCATTTAAGTCGCATTGTATTTGTATATGATCTTAAAAATTGCCGCCAGCTGCAAGTGTGCATAAACTCCGAACCTACACCAATAAACAAATCAATGACAAACTATTGATTCGAATAAAATGCATGAATATGAGTTAAATTGCTTTCTTCCGAGACATATCCTATCGAAAGGACCAAAGTTGAGAGTCTGTAGATTTGTTAAATCAATTCCTGACGAAGGAACATTTTGAACTCTTCTTATTTTATGCCACAAAAGTGCAATCGACGAAATAGATGGGCTGTTAGTAGGTGGCTGATTGAGTCCGTCAATCATTCACACCATTATTCTTCTATTTTGCCACTCAACCTCTGATTTTATTCGGATCTATAAAACAACGCAAACATAAAATTCAGGAATAGAAAATCTAAGAATGCGAAGAAATTTCAAAAATTATATTTTAATTTAAACAACATTCTTATTTATACTTCTTTGACTCATAGATGAGGCGAGGATAACAAGTAACGATGCGAAACATACAGCCTTACTCAAAAATGAAATTGAAATCGCCTTTGGGTATATACAGTCTTGGCCTCAAAGGTATTTAATGTAACTATCATTTTGTTATTCCGTGTATTTAATTCTTGCATATTTTCCAGACAATGTATGTGCTTATACAGGGATATAAAGAACTTTGAGCGATTCAATCTTATTGTACAGTCAATGATATGTCTTGCTTTGCATTACTTAAAAAATATTAATAAACTTGTTGAAGAATACAAATGCATAGCGGCGAACAGCTTAAGTTGTCCATCAAACAAGCCTCGAACTTCTGGCGAAGAGGATGAGGATAAACAACAACAAAGTAACACAGGCTGCAGGGAAGATGTTCAAGGAGAGTCGACAGAGAGAAGACAACAAGCAAGCACATCTGCAGATGAGGACTTACAGCGTATTGGGCAGAGTGAGGAAAAATGGATACTCCCAGAAGTCGAAAAGCTGTTGATCCTTGTTTCGAAGGCGTTCCTTTTGAACTTCCCGCTCTATATCGCATACAAACATGGAACTCATTCTCGGCTCGATGAAATCTCATCAGAAGAAGCTTCACATTTGAGTATCGTCTGCGATTTGCATGACAATGAGATACCGGTCTATTTGTTGCGCAATATAAGTTTGTTTTGCAATTCTGGTGGTTTTTCAGCAATGATGGCTTGCTTCGATCATCCTGATTTACCGGTGACAACAGCGCATGCAATAACTGCAACCGTCTCGAATATAAAATTGTGGTTAAACTACAGATGCATTATCCAATTGTTTGTCCCGCTTAGAAGTAAGGTACTTCAATACATGTGTCAGTTGTCTGACCAGAACTTGCGCTCCGTAGCCACTCGTTCGATGGCAGATTTTGTGTGGTCGGCTGTGAGAGACCCGCTTGATTCTTCGGTTAACTTCGATATCGAAGGGCTTGCATTGGCCTTTAAGTACTTCAATTCCACAACTTTAACAATGCGGTTAGCTGGTAAGTCCTTTTAGATTTCTTAAAAAATAAAATTCCTAAAAATGACTAAGCACCTATTCTGTTCTGTAGGAATGGCACAAATAAATGCACACATCAATCTATTCAATGAAATCTGCACAACCGAGACAGTGGGTGAAGTGGAGTTGGTTGGGCAAAAACTCGGCGATTGGCTAACTGAAAATCAAATCATAGAGCATTTGTTTGGTCCCAACTTGCACGTTGAAGTTATAAAGCAGGCACATGTTGTGCTGAATTTTCTTGCAGTCGAAAATCAAATTACCGAAGAGCATGTAAATCTGATTTGGCAGGCTGCACAGTTAAAACACTGTTCAAAACCCATCTACGATATACTGCCATCTTTAGTGAAGAATCTTGCTCCTCGTCCTGCATTACATTTATATTCATTGCTCTGTCGATTGGATCCGAAGGAGCACACTGAGCAGAGTATTTATATAGCGTCTGCATTGACAAAACTCATTTGGTCACGTGACGCTGGGCGTTCACAAATGGAATTAGTACCCGAAAGTATATTAGCTTCTAATGTTACAGCTTCAAGTTCTGATAGCGGCAGCATGGACGGAAGCAACACAGATGAAGAGCAACAGGATGATAGTAGCTCTACGAGTAGAAAAAGTCCAATTGACATAGAAAACGGCGGTTCCGATTCTGGTGCTCCACCTCCGTGCAAACAGGCGCGAAGAAAGCGACACATTTGTGATCCCACTGAAGGTAATTTTTTATAGTATAGTGCGTAGTAAATACATACTATTGCCTCTAAAGTTAAAAACTGTCATTGAATTGGAAAAATTAAGTGCGACGAATCACAAAGTGATGTTCTAGTGTTTAAATCATAATCTGTCACCATTTTCTAAATGAGATTAATTCCTATTTCAATATCCTCTCATCAGTTTTTACCTATATCTGTTCCCTCATAGAAACGTCTAAGGCCAAGGGAGAAGACCTATCAGAGTTGAATACCATGAAGGCTAAAACAGATCTCACGTAATGCACATTACCACATAAATAAATTCACTTTTATTTGATTGATTTGTTTATTTCGTAGTTTACAAAATCATCGAATGGTCAACATTGTTGACAATTCCAGTAGCGAGGAGGAACTTCATCAGCCTTCGGTTATTCCAATTCGTAAGAAAACTCGCAAACGAAGGAAGAACAACAATCTCCCTTTGACTCGTTTGGCTCACGAGTTAGTCGAGACCATTTGGGAAGGTGATTCGCACAGTGAAGGAGAGGTTATCAATGACAGCGATTGTAGTGACAATCCAGTACCGGCTGCAGTTCTTAAACATCTACAAGGTGAGGGTCCTTATATTCGAGCGATTGGCGAAGCACATATAAGCGAACTGTTAAGTGGAGTGGAAAACGATGGAAGCTATTCATCGCCAATGAGCAATAAATCTGAAAAAAATTTGGCTGACTTTGATGACGATGAGTCACCGTGTGAAGAAGAGCTGGCCCAGTTAGTAAGTCGTACACATAGCTGCATTCCCGGCTTTACACTGCCATCAATTGCGATGCGTGAGTCATCGGTATCTGGAGAGTCTATTAAAGTGATACAATCCGGATCGGGTGCGAAGGCTCTAAGGTGTAAATTAGAGGAAAGCAACTCTACCGTTGAATGCAAGGAACAACAACCTACATTCAAAATAAATGACGTTTGCTTGCCGGGAAACACATTACTGTGGGACCTTCTGCAGGATGATAAAATTGTGAGTGAATATCCTAGCATACCATACGAATTTTATGTTAAATTTATCTTTCGTTTCCAGGGTCATTTGGGCGAATGTCTTGCACTTGAAGCTGAAAAGGCTCTGGCCACACTCTTGTGTTTCAGTACAGATCGCTTGTTGCGAACGAAATTTATTGAAGGCTGCCTACACAACTTGGCCAACAACAAAAGTGTAATTGTTAGCTTGAAATTGCTGCCAAAGCTATTTGCTTCGTTTCAGCAATTTCGAGCCGCCGATACGCATCAGGTTACGATGTGGGCTGAGAGACAGCATAAAATGACATATCACTTCTTCAATAACATCAAAGCCTATGCAAAAGCTATGGCAAATCGAAGTGATACATCGCAAATAGTGCTTAATTCGAATGGGTCGCCCATGTACTCGCACAAAACCCAGGTGTCGGTGAGATTGCATTTTCTTTCGTCTGTATTCAGCTCATTGGGATCTCCGAAGAATTTCAGGTTTGTGCTGTGTTTACACATCATCATCTCATATACATCGATTAACGTAAAAAAAATCTTTCAGATTAAGTTTAGAACAAGTCGATGCACTATGGGAATGGCTGGCGCATGACCCAGAATGCTGTGATTGCTACTTTTCGTGGCTGCAAAGTCAAGCAAAGGGGGGAGACCAGCATGCACTTGGTATCGAAGCACTGCAACATTTGTATTTGAAGAAACTGCCGGAACTGCGTCCAGAAGAGTTTTCAATGGTCGCATTAGGACTATTTCAGCAACTATGTAGTTTAGCTAGACTTGCCATTGCCCACTACGAGAAGCAAACCGATTCGGTTTCCACCACATCGTCCAATATCGTTGGAATGTTCCATCTCTGGAAAATTGCATTAAGGGCGCACAACACAGAAGTGTCCCTTGCAGCGATCCAATATATTAACATGTATTATATGGGACAGCAGTTGAGGCTGGAGAAGGAGTTTGTGTCACAATGCATGGACCATTTGGTTCAGGCTGCAAATGGCTTGCAAAGGTAAAATTAGTATCTTTCAACACAAATCTTATGTAATATATAGTTTGAACAGTTGCGAAGAAGAATACGCATTGATGTGTGTACAACGAGGCTTGATGCTTTTGAATACTCACTTAGAGACTTTCCGTCGCCGATATGCATTTCATTTGCGGAGGTGGGCTATTGAAGGAAAGGGCATCGGTTCGCATAGTAATCTCAAGAACGAAGGGTCTGGACCATCAATCAGAATAGTTCTGCAGCCAGCGGGCCTCTCGGAAAAATCACTTCTACACATGCATTCGTGTGACTTGATTGCAGAACTGAAGGCAGAAATTTCAAAATGGTACACACTATAATCCCGCTTACAGTCAGTACTTGAAACAAATTCATTTAAAGGTGGGAGAACTTACAAGGCGGCGCTAGAGCGTCCGGTGTCAGTGCTCCTGTATTGGGTCTGCTGTTGAGTGAAGGCCCCTTGCGAATAATAACTCAAGGGCAAGAGCTTACTTCCGAGTATGATGAGAGAAGTCTGGTTGACGTAGGCTTTAAGGATAATCAAGTAAGAATAAATATATTGCCATTTGATCTAAGACCCTTTACGTGTGAATATTTTCCAGATCGTCTACGTTTCTCTAGGCGGACGTGGAGCACGTCGAAAGGAACCATTGGATCATCCAACATTGCAACCACCTCCTCCTAAGGAATGTCTACCAACAGTACTGCTGCTTCAACCAAAGTACTTTGAGAAGCTTTTTCGCCTAATGCAGACACTCGGTGACATGGAGGTACATGGGAACAACAACATTCAGACACATACAAAGGCCCAGCTGTTATCCCGCCGGGTGTGGGATATTTTGGCAATACTACCGACAAATCCAAACATACTGGAGTCCTTTCAGAACCTCACAGCTGACCTCTACGAATGTGACACCGCTGAGAATTCGGATGAAAGGAAATTCAAAAAAGACGCTATTAAGAAAAAATTATCCGAGCTTCTACATCCCGGAAATTTGCAAAAGTTCATGTACTCGCTGCATATAGTGGAGAGTCTAGCCATCAGTAACTCATCGTCTTCATCAAGCTCTTGCTGCAATGGGGATTATCACATGTCGAAGGCGAAAAGTATAAGCCGTCTTTTTAGCTCGTCGTCGTCATCGTCATCGAAAAGCAATTCAAGCCAATCGCCTCGAAAGAGCAGTAGAAGAAGGAAAGTTAGTCCGACAGAAAGTTCCGAAAGTGGAGGGGGAGCAGATGCAACAATAAGTGATGAAAAATCAGCTTCAATGGAAAGTGCACACAAAGCTACGGTTAAACAAAAGTCTGAGGGAGAATCCGAAACACATCTTCAAAAGAAACTCGATGAAAGCGAAGATAACGACTTCCAACGAGACGACGATGAAGATGATTATCCTACCACGCCGAATCCCCCTTCCCCGGTCGCATACGACATGAAGTGGAGTGAGGTGTTCATCAAGTGCGGGGGACTGCAACATCTGTATGATATTTTCATAAGCGGCATGTTGCAAAACGGGCATCATTCAACCGATACCATAAATGAATGGAGGCATGACTGTCTCGCCAGCTTACTAAGAATACTCTGGTTGCTGGGTTTCGAGGAACACCGCTCGGAAGATATCCCAGTGGCAATATCAAAACCGCATGCTTTCATGTTGGATATGATGAAAGTTGACTCATGCCTGATGCGGCTGGCATCGATATTGAATGATGAAGCCCACACGCACTTCACCAACCAATTGCACATTCGAACTGGGTTTTGGGGCCGAGCGCAGGTTGTACAGTACACGATGAACATCATGGTCAGCTTCGTTCATGCTTCAGAGAGTGCACGAATGACGCTATGGAATGCCCCGGAGTATTGCGGTTGGGTGCGAAAGTTTATTCTCGAAGATCCCGAACCGTCTGTGCGACGAGAGATATGTGCTGGTCTCTACAGGATATGCTTGGGAAATTCACAGAGCTACCAGGAGCTACTGGCCCCATTGTTACAGAAACTGATATCATTTTTACCTGTTGCTGAAAAGATGACTTGCTATCAACAGTCTCACTCTCATTTTGTGTCCGATGAAGGTAAAGAGCCGTATGGACCAGCATGCCGCGACTATTTTTGGCTGTTGGCTCGACTTGTTGACACATTGACCCCAGACATGGTGAAGTCATCGTTGGAAGAGCCTAACGTAAGCGCAATAGACATCGAGGGGCTTTGCCACACCGTCTCGAAGAGCGTCCTTAACCGAGATTTCTACGAGACCCGGCATGGATATCAGGATGACGGTCTCGTAGGGTTGATAAACCTAATGACGAACCTAGTGAAATATGACCCGCCATTTAAATTCAGCGCCGATGCACTTGGGTTCATTGAGAAAATCTTTGAATTCCTGTTTGACATGCCATCACCAACGAATAGGCAGAAGCCCAAGTGTAAATCGCCAACATCACGGGCTGCAGCTTATGACTTGCTCGTTGAAATGAGTAAGAATTCGGCAAACAACTATTCTCTTCTCCATGGAAAATTGCTTGAGCAGCACACCCCGGGACCACATCCACCTTATCCATGGGATTACTGGCCGCGTGATGATGGACGTTCGGAGTGCGGCTATGTGGGTCTTACAAACTTGGGTGCTACTTGTTACATGGCATCATGTATTCAGCATCTCTACATGATGCCCCAAGCTCGAGAAGCAGTGCTTCGTGTACCGCCGCAAGCTGCACTAAAGCATGCCCCGACACTTCATGAATTGCAAAGAATGTTTGCTTACCTTCTTGAGTCCGAAAGAAAGTCGTACAATCCTCGATCGTTTTGCAGAGTGTATCAAATGGATCATCAACCACTTAACACGGGCGAACAAAAAGATATGGCTGAGTTTTTCATTGATCTCGTGTCGAAACTGGAAGAAATGACACCCGAACTGAAGGATCTGGTTAAAAGACTGTTCTGTGGAACCCTAAGTAATAATGTTGTTTCGTTGGATTGCGGTCATGTCAGTCGCACAGCTGAGGAATTCTACACTGTACGATGTCAAGTGGCTGACATGAGAAATTTGGGGGAATCATTAGATGAAGTTACTGTTAAAGACACGTTGGAAGGTGATAATATGTACACATGCTCGCAGTGCGGTAAAAAAGTTCGTGCCGAAAAGCGTGCGTGTTTTAAGAAACTCCCACAGATTCTGTGCTTCAATACAATGCGATACACATTCAATATGGTCACCATGCTCAAGGAAAAGGTGAACACACATTTCTCCTTTCCGATGAGGTTGGATATGTCCAACTACGTAGAGAAGACCTTGATGCCACATCAATACTTAGGTAAATCAAAGAATATTATTTCACAAATCAAATGCAAATATACTCAAGATATTTTTATGTTACAGAGGATAGAAAGAATAAAGCCACGAAAAAGAACTTAGACACTAGTTCATCAAATCAAAACGATTCTGGCGGCAAAGTTTCCCCAGACGAATCCGATGATGAGGATGAGATGAATGAGTAAGGAAGATGATGATGAGTGCAATGATTGAGTTATAACATTTAAACGATTTTTAGATATGAATTGGTGGGAGTAACAGTTCACACTGGAACTGCTGACGGTGGTCACTATTATAGTTTTATTAAGGAGAGAAATGAGAGCCCCCAACAGCATGATCGATGGTTCTTATTCAATGATGCCGAAGTGAAACCCTTCGACCCATCACAAATCGCAGCTGAATGTTTTGGTGGAGAGATGACAGTGAGTTTCTCTTATTCATGACTTTCTTCGCGTGTATTTACAATCATCTTTCTTATTTTTGTTTTAGAGCAAAACATACGATTCCGTGACAGAAAAATACTTGGATTTCAGTTTTGAAAAAACGAATTCGGCTTACATGCTGTTCTATGAACGGAGCACGCCAAACACCCAAGCAAGGCTGCGTTGTAAGACATCTGAAAGTCCATGTAGCTCCAGTGCTGTCCAACTGCAAAGACCATTGAGTATAAAAAATGTGGACGAGCCATTGAAAGGCTCGGAATCGTCTGTATCACCATCACCATCAACGTCATCAACTAATTTCAAGAGCCAGAATCAATCGGAATCAAATGAGACTGAAGCAAACGCCGCTAATATTTCTACTAGTATTGAAAATTCAACGAAAACTAATAACATAGGGATGTCATCAACAACACCACATTGTGATATAGACGTTAAGAACTGTAATGGTGGTATGTTGTTTGCATTCTCTTGTTGAAAATCTCTGCAAATGCGCATTAATATTGCGAACATTTTTATAGGCGGCAGTAGCAGTAGTGTGATATCCAAGGTTGCCGAAGTCGGTCGAAATTCATTACTCAGCAAAGAGCTTGAGGATTGGATTTGGCAGGATAACAAGCACTTTTTACAGGATCGGAACATATTCGAGCATACTTATTTTAAGTAAGTTCCTCAGAGCATTTTCAAAATGGTCAGATAAATGATGGTATAATTTTGTGTGCAGTTTTATGTGGCAAATTTGCGGACACATACCACAGACTCTTCTGATGCAAAACGATGTCACATGTATGGCTGCAAAATTGTCTGTATCGTTCTTTATTGAAACGTTTATTCATGCAAAGGAAAAGGTAATCAATTGAATTGAGAAAAAAATGTCAAGGTATGTGAATGTGATTTTGTTTTAGCCAACAATGGTGCTATGGGTTGAGCTATTGACAAAGCAATTTAATGCAAGCCAGGAGGCATGCGAATGGTTTCTAACCCATATGTCAACAGAACCTTGGTGGCCTGTTCAGGTGCTTATACAGTGCCCAAATCAGATGGTCCGACAAATGTTTCAACGCCTTGTCATCCATGTTATACAACGTTTGAGGTGAGTTAAGCCTTACTTCACTGCGAATTTTCAGCATAAAAGAACTCTTAAATTCCTTTCCAGATCATCACATTCGAGTCTATACCTTAAAGTAGAGAACGATGAAAGTGGCAAGGAAGTGATTGGTAACGCATCTTGCATAACCCGCTTTATATCGTCTCTCATATTACTGATGGAGCATGGCGCCAGGGCACATCTACGTCACTTATCCGAGTTCTTTGGACTTTTGTTTGAGTTTTCTCGAATGGGCGACGATGAGACAGTCTTTCTCCTTCGCATAAATGTTATCCGCAGTGTGGCTGACTTTTATCTGGGGAACAAGAGTCAAGATTGTGTAAGCAATACTTACAAGAGTAATGTTTTACTTATTGAAAATGTTCACTCTTCATTTAGATCGACGTGGGTTCAGATAATGATGATAATTCGTCCGATGAAGCGCTATCGGTGGATAAATCCCGTCCTGCGTCCTTAGACAAAATGATTGCATTGGTTGCTAATTTAGTTGAACGATCTCGAGGTCAAGACTTTCGACTAAGACTTTCGCAAAAGGACTATAATGCGATTGCTGGTGGAAAGGTAAAACAACATCTGCATGTACGGTTCTATGAATTGATTCTTCACAAACTATAAATTTAGGGTTTCCCGTTCCTGTATCAGCAAATTAAAGATAACATAAATCCACATCAGACCAGACATCTGATACATGCGCTTTGTAGGTGGGATGATAGACTAGCAAATCAAATTATTACAATGCTGTTCGCATCTGTAACCAAGCATACCGAACTATGTGGACCCTTCTTCAAATTGTTGACACTTCTCACTGAACCGCAAGGGGGTCCATCGGGATTGCCGTGTTTCTCACAACTTGTTTTGCAGAGGGTTTGGGATGCAGCAGAATATTGCCCACAGTCCGCCCTAGATTGGTTAGCATTTCAGGCTCCTAAAAACAAGATAGCCCACGCATGGATATTGCAGTCAGCTGAAAGTTGGGTTGAGCAATTTCTACTTGCTCACAACAATTCAAGAGTTCGAAATGGTATTTATTGATTAAAGTGCATAACAGACAATATTAAAACATCTTAACTTTTTTTTTCATATAGCTGCCTCATATTTACTCGTATCACTTATCCCGTCACCACCTTTCCGGGCACACTACAGGACGCATTCTCTTCACAAGCTAACCACAAATGCCAGCATATCTCAAAGGTGGGAAATCCAAGACGATATGCACAGGAGTCTATGTGTGTTTATTGTTTTATAGAAATTTCTGGTTTTACAGGGATCTAAGCAGCGATGCACAAATAATTCTCCACAATATAATAAGTCTCTTGCTGAGGCTTTTAAGGCCTGCACGATCTTATGCCGATATCGGAATTCATGGGACCACAAAACTGACAGCGTACTTTAGCCTGCTGACATATTGCATGGTTTCAAAGACTGAAAAACTTATGGTGAGGTGATGTAGCAAACTAGATTAAAACGTAGATTAAACCCTTTTACGTGTTCTTCTTCAGCTTGGTCCATACATGAGGTCATTGTGGGATCTGTTTCATCCTCGACTCTCGGAGCCCAGTGTACCAGCACACCATAACAAGCATGCTCTACTAGCATTCTGGCATCATGCAATTCTCGACTGCCCTGAGAACGCCCAAATAGTTGCAAACTGCCCGGAAATAACCCGAAACATTGCATTTAACTACATTTTGTATAGAATTTGATTTCCAAACACAGGGTATAAAAACTAATCAATTGAATTTTAGGGCGGATCATGATGATTCTGAAATAGTGGCTTATAATCGAGCAATGCTGCCTGCCTACTACGGCCTTTTACGGCTATGTTGTCAACAGAGCAGGTCTCTCACGCGGCAACTAGCTGCACATCAAAATCTCCAATGGGCATTCAAAAACATCACACCGCATCCGACACAATACTCAGCAGCAGTTGATGAACTATTCAAATTAATGACACTCTTTTCAACAAGACATCCTGACGCAACTGAACAAGAACAGCATGAAGTTTCAACATTTCGCAGAACTACATTATCAGCTTATTTGACAGGGCTAGATGCTCGTGTCTCCTGGGGAACACTTATCAATGCTTTAAGGATATTAGGTACGTTTAAGAAGAGAATCCTCTCAGAGCATTGAATCAATACGTTTGAATTTTTGATTTTCAGTTGATAACGATGAAGATCGACTCCTTGTGATATACAATGGTGGAATCGAAATGTGTTTTGAGGCATTGCATACACTACATTCCATGCATCATGAGGCGACTGCTTGTCATGTGTCGGGAGATCTGCAGGAGCTTCTAACTGAGCTAGTGCTGTTGGTGTCAACATTACGGCAAAGCACACGAATTGACAGCCCACCTAAGAAAAGGCAGCAACCGTCGAGTCAGAACAATCTTGTGAAGGGTTTACCGGAAGCCGTTAAGCGACTTGCAACATTTTTAAACACATACAATCCACAAGAAATATGTAACTTATCATTAGACGTGCTAAAAGAACTCGTTCGCAATTCGAATTTGGATGTTACAAACATACTAGCACCGATATTCACAAACTGTCACTTGTCAGCACAGAATGCCCCCAATTCGATTGGTCCGCTGGGTCCATATTTTCCACGGCGTGGCACTAAAGCACCGTGGCCAACGTTGTCGAAAAATGCACCCCGTCCACCTCGACCGATGGTACAAATGAGCATACCACAGAACGAAATTATTCAGCGAGGTGTTGACAAGGAATATGATGCACGTTTGGATGCATTCTATAGACCGTATCATGATTTTCTAGACATAATGATGCGTATGGCCGTAACCACAAATCAACTGACCGAGTCTCTGGTGAAATTAAGTTGCTTAGCTGCTATAGAAGCAGCCCCGCTACATTTCAATCTATTCCCAAAGTTCTGGGTAGGAATCTACAACAACAAAAGCACTAACAAGTAAGACTAGAGTGTAACGATTTTTGTAACATAATCAACGTCAATAATTTTTGTAGATATGTAGACCTTCTACTTGCCAACCCGAACTTGATTGAATACATTCACATTGTTCTTCGTGATGAGCGGATATCAATAAATGATCAGTATGTGAGAAGCTTTTTGGAAATTTACTATCCTAAGGTGAGATCTACGTCATCTCCGTCTGAACTGCGCAAATAAATAACAATCATTTCAGATAAAAACAAGTCTTCCAATATCTCGGCTTTTGTATACAGTGAGCTACTCTTTGCATGCAAAGATTGACTTGGATGAGTTATGTGGAGACTTGTTTGCAATTCGTGTTATAGCACAAACTACTGGTGTACCACCATCCGTCCGGAAACAGCTAAGAACTTCACTTAAGGCAGTGCTTACAAACAATTCATGTGATATTTCAGAAAGTGGTAAATATAAAAACTGTAAACTGTTAGAAGTACTTCATCATACATTGGTAATTAATGTTCACAGATGACGTTCGACCTAAAAAGAAACTTAAATTAATTCAAGATAATTCAATGGAAACCGTTGAAACTGAAGAGGCTGTGAAAGTTATGAATGACAAACCGACCGTAGATACGCCTCTTCCTGTAGCGACAGAACGAAAATTGAAAAGCGAAGAATCTCCTCCTTCGTCAATTGTCACCGACTGTGGCGGCATGCAGACTACACCGGATACCACATCAGCCTCTTCATCGAATCCACCCGAAGAAGAGAAACCTCTCGATGAGAGCAACGACGCCGATGACGAAGAAGACGATGATGAGGTGAAAGAGCTCAGGAAACAAAAGGAGCTTATAAGAAAATCTGTCGAAGAAAAACTAGCCGAAGAACGCCAAAAAGAACAGCAACTATTGCGAACAATTGAAAATTACATTAGAACAATCCTCGATCTCATACGGGATGAGGAAATGTCACAGGATGATGCATCTCCAGACAATACCCCACCGGCATCAACATCAGCGATGCCAAACATTGCTTCATGCAGTAACAATGATGCAAAAGCCAATACAGAATAACGCCAATAGCCATGGCATGAAATGTGAACTGTTTTTTTTTTGTTTGTTTGTTTGTTTGATTCTCCCCACACTATTTTATGCTTTCGACACATGCATAATGATAAGAGAAAAATGTATTATCGGTTAAATTATTTATTCATAAAAAGATGTCATACATAAGTGGTTGGAGTGAAGATTTCGTGTAGTATTTGACGTATTTGGTAAACATATATATATATTTTTTTCTTTTAATTCATCCCGTTTAATATAAAATAAGCGAATTTACGAATGTGAGAGAGAGAGCGAAAGAGAGAGCGCGATGTGTTATTATTTTATTCTTTACCATTTTTATAAATACACATATTTTTTCTAAAAACAAAATAAAACAAAACTGAAACTTTTCACTTCATTTAAAAAACGCTTTGAAGAAAATTGAAAAAAAAAACAAACAAAATAAATAAATAATTAAAAAATATGTAAAACAAGCAAATAACAGGAATTGACCTGTTGGGATGCACTTTTATGAAATTCTTTAAGATAAAATTATTTAACACCATAATTATAGATGTTTTTATTATGTATAAATGTAAGAAATAATAAAATGATAAAATTATGTTATACAGTGTTGATTCATTTGCTCCATTCATTTGGGCATGCCTCATTAGTTGGCAATTGGCGAATGCCGAGTCGAACGAGTAAACGTGTGATACCTAGTTTCACAGTGTAAGTTTAAACTCCACTTTTGATTTAAACTTCTATTCAACGATTTATTCGCATTCACAGTTTCGTTTATACCTTGAACTCAGTCCAACTTGTAGTTCAAGTCAAACAAGAGTGTGATCTCGTTTAAGCCTCAGTTCTGCACCACAGATGCATTTTGTTTGTGAGCCTTATTTTGTATAACTTTAGGAATCATCAATTCGTATTGGGTTTTAATGCTGCCAACCGAAAATTGAGATGTCAAACAAAAACTCAAATAATAAGTCAGTTGCAAATCGATTCAGTTATATTTGTTAACACTTTAACACATTAACAAATAAATATTATCTCTAAAATGTAAATTGGAATTTCGTTGTTTACCTATTTTGTAAACGGAGATATACCTTCTTGGTTCTTAGGTAAGCGTATCAAGCGATTCCTTTTGTATATTTTAAAGTATTTTCTGTTGTATGGGATTCCGGATGTCCACTTGACTCTTCGTTTCGTTTTTACTGCCTTATCGTTTGGAAGCTGAAAATTCTACTCAAGCCAAGTTCAACGAGCGACTGTCGGCAGCAAGGTGTATGGTGTGCGGACTTTCGGTGTGTTGAAGGGCAAATTTAAATGTTGGTGTATTTCTTCACACTATTTTTGCTTGGAATTTAAAGTTTATATCCCTCATTGGTGGGCTTTGTAATTTAATTCCTCTACCAGCTTAGTCCATGGCTGGTTGGATATCTGCCTTGCATCTGCAGATGGAAGAAATCTTTTGGCAAGACCTTTACCAAGGCTTCAAACTATTAATGCTTGGTACGTCCTACTCTTTGGTGCGTGACTTTGAAAAGAAAATTGGAATTAATAACGAAAAATATTTCACAAGAAAGATTTACCTAAAACAGCAACCCTACTCTTCATCCAAAAAACTTTGGGCAGATGTTAACTGTCTCACTGGGTCTTTCAACCCTTTTCCTATAACGATTACCCACCAGGATTAAATTGTATTCGGCCC
Organism: Eristalis intricaria; assembly: GCA_964034865.1. Taxonomy (NCBI): domain Eukaryota; kingdom Metazoa; phylum Arthropoda; class Insecta; order Diptera; family Syrphidae; genus Eristalis; species Eristalis intricaria. Next base: position 163,297,807 of record OZ035873.1, read on the forward strand.
AGCATTAATTGTTGAATTCTTTGCCAAGACATGGTCCGACTACACGGCAGACTCAAATTTTCACCTGAGTTTTTTAACTTAAAATCGCTCTTAGGTACAATCTCACATCGTCGATCGGCCAATCACAGCAACAGAATTTTAGGAGGAATATGACAGAATTTCGTAAAACATCTTAAAAAACAGCCGCGATCTTTTGAAAAATCGTCTATTGTCTATACAATCAATCTTTCTCCCGGGTAATCATCCCCCAAAGCTGGAAAACTGCTACGGTGCTCCCACTACCCAAGCCAAACAAGTGGCCCTTTAACACTAGCGGGTATCGCTCTGTATCTCTTCTTCCATGTGTCAGTAAAGTACTGGAGAAAATTATTTCCCAGATGATTATCTGGTTCTTCGAGAAAAACAAGCTCTTAGATATCCATCAAGTAGTCTCCTACCCGGACGCTTTACATTAGATATGCTACTACACATCCACAACTTCATATCAACGGCTCTTTCCACCAAAAACCACGTTTCAATCTTATCCATTGATTTCGAGAAAGCTTTTGATAGAATTGGAGCGCATATAATTTTAAAAAAGCTCTCAGAATGGAATATTGCTGCCAAAATGTTCAACTTCATTAAGGCTTTCCTCGACAACAGAAAATGTCGAGTGGTTTTTAATGGATCAATTTCGTCCATCCACCCTTTCCACAACGGCAAACCCAAAGGTTCCTCCCTCTCTGGCGTACTCTTCATAATTGTCTTCAATGATATCAGCAAAATTTGTGTTAACTACACCCTTTACGCAGATGACCTTATTATTTTGTATCAAAACTGGCTACTCATGCACTTTAGTAAGAAGCCGAAAAGTGGAGAACGGTGAAATGGTGGCTTGGGAGCGTCGCTATGTAGTGGCACTACGATTGTGCGAACTTTTCACAGAAAATTACCCTTGATTTTGAGTAACAAGGAGGATTATGAAGCGAGACCAGAGAAGACAACAACAAATCCTTGTGTTGAGGTTCAAGTTTGTAAGCAAGGCAAGAAACTAGTTCTTAGTGAATTAGAGACGTCAAGATGGCCCAACTCAGACTGTGGCGCCACCTTAAGTATAATATTCGTAGAAAATTCATTAAACAAACTCAGTTTAAAAAATTAAAGTTTATTCATTCTTTCTAAATGTATTTACAAAAAAAAAGAATAATTTAATTGTAATCCAAGTCAGATAGAATAGACAGAATACGCATTTACGATACATTCTACACTAAAGATAATTGAACAGAAAATAAAGACAAATACGAACTACTAAAAAAATGGATATTTTAGTTTTAATAAAATTTGTTGAATCTTCTTTATCCGATTTTTCTTCCATAGACAACTTGATGTTTTTATAATCTGTTCTTGTCTACGGTCCTATGCAGTTATGCAATTATTTCACCCACCGAAGGAGCGAAGCCAAGCGATTAGCTGCGCTTGTTACGAGCCCTTCAGCCATACTGACCGTTTGTTGATTTTGATGTATTGGATTTGGTGATACTATTTCTTGTGGTGGCAAACTTGACACAGCTTCCCAATCCAAACGCAAGGAGTTTTCATCTAAAGTTGAAAAGAAATGTATTGATTTTTTCGAGGAGTCCTGTTAAGCAATGATTACCTTCGGATTCTGATTCAGTGCCTGTCTCGATGCCTACTAGCAAAGAGTCTACAGATTTCATCAATGGGGCATACGTCACCTCATTTGGGCCATATCTTCCGAGTTTGCTTTTATCTGAATCCAAAGTAGCCAATATATTTTCAAGTGTGTGGTTCTCATTTAGATGTTGCAGTCGAACACACTGCGTATATGCCAGGTACATTATATTTGTGTTTAATCTAGAAACTTTTCGTTTGAACTGTTCCTCATTCAATTTCTTGCAAAAGTCCCTACAAAAATCAAAACGTAAGCAAAGAACAAATATATAAGAGAAAAAAAACGTACTCTAGTCCAAAAAAAACCCCCGTCAGTACTTACCCATATGCGAGTTTGAAAGGTAGGCGAACGTTCAAATAAAAACTTAGCAAATTGGTTAACTGCGTAGTGTAGGTAAGCCCCCCAGAAATACGAAACGCCGGGATTTTACTAGGGGAAATTTCATTTGAATCCGATTTGGGAACATCGTCATTATTTTCAGTCAACCAGTCTATGTACGCCGAATAGTCTCCATTTGCTGGTAATGAGGGAGCGACAATACTATATTGTAGCTCATTGATACTTCCATGTATGACCCATTTTCCTCGTATGTAAGAAGTGTTTTTTGCATCGGCTAATGCAGCAATAGTATCAGAATCCTCTGTAACTGCTGCTACTTCGCCTCCATGATGCAAAACTAATGCTCGCTCACGTATATCATCTTTCAGTATAACTTCAGATATTGGAAATATATACTCAACAAGCTTGTGTATATCAACACATGCGACTTTCTTTAAGTTCTCCAATAATTCATTGTTCTTTTCACGTAATTTGTTGATTTTTTCTGTGCGATCTAGTACATAATCTTCCAGTTCTTTAACTTTTATCGGATACTTTGGCAGATGTTTGTTTTTATCAGCATTTCCCGCCTTGAGTATATCTTTTTCTTCATTTTTCTTCTTAATTTGTACTTGTTTACTGGCAATCAACTGTTTTAGCAATGTAATGCGCTCCTTTTTACTTTTTATCTCAAATTGCATATTTTCAAAAGCTTTCTTCTCCTTAATGAGACGTTCATAGCGATTACTGAATACCTTCAGGCTAGCTTGTATTTTGAGATATTTCTTTTGTTTTTCTGCCAAGCTAAAATGAAAGTATGATTTTGCAATTAATGACTCATATTGATTGTTAAGCTCAAAACATACCTCTCTTCGAAGTGGTGTGAAGAATGCACGAAATCACCTTTCCGAACGCAACTACGGCAGTAGAAGCGTTTTTGTAATGTTGAACACAGTGGACACCTGAGCCTGGAATTTTGTTGGCTTTGATTATCCTCGTCGCAGCCATCGTTCGATGATGATACATGAAAATTTTCTGGAGCCTTACTGTTGCTCTCATCTGAATCATTACTACTGTTGCTGGATGCCATAACATCTCCCCAATGCAATCCTCCAGTTGTGCATAGATCTATTCAAGCATTATTTGTATTCATAGTATTATATTACACAATGAAGATATGTGAAAAAGTTAATTTTGCATATTAAATTATCAGAAATCAAAACAAAACACAACTATTCTTCGCATTTACTACTACACATCCCTGCAATGAAAAACTTTGACACTTACTTTGACATAACAACGAGATCAGCTGGCAGTTTCACCAAACATACAGACATATTCCAGTAGTTTTCTACATTTATCCATTTTATTTTGCATTAAGGGCACGACTGCATTCGTTCTCAAATGTATCATGCAATGACTTTCGAATTTTGAACAAAAATGTTGCGTGACTTGGCCATTGTTACTTCAAACTTGATTTTAAATATTTTTTATTATTATTTGATTTATTCAGACTCTATTAATACATGCATATGTTAATAATAACATGAATAGTTAGAGAAAGGCCCCAGACTAGGGGTTCGACAAAATATTGAAAAGGCGTGAAAAAAAATGCAGAAGACAGATGATCGCAGAGATTTATAGTCTCACTTAGTGGCGTTAAGACGCAACAATTTCACGTAACGATTTGTTGAAGCTGTGGGTCACCGTGGCGTAGTAGGTTAGTGTGTCGACTCCTACGCAGAGGGTGCCAGGTTCGATACCCGAATTTGACCACCTTTTATATTTCACGGCTCCACCTCTTTCGAGTCACTGACAATGCTCAAAGAGTATATCCTGTCTAGAAAAAGCTTCTCAACTACGCCGTTCGGAGTCGGCATTAAATTGTAGGTCCCTTCCACGCGTGAGAGAACAATAGCACACACAACACGAGTGGTTGCTGAGAAGCTATGCCCTGGCCCTCTACGAGCTGTAGCGCCACCCATATATTATTATTATTATTTGCTGAAGCTGAAAAGTCAAAATGCTTGGTCTACCGCAAAACAAGTCTAGCGTTTTGTTTTTACACAAATTGTCGCTAGAAATTGTTGAGCGTGTACGCCGTTATTGCCTCATCAAAAGAAGAGTGGTATGTGGAGATTTGGCAGGTCAGGTCCTTCATAACGATGTTTGGACGGTTGTCGAAATCTAGCTATTGCTTCTGCAACAGTGTTACTATGTTTTGCTGTATGTGTGCAGTGCATATTGAACGTTTCTTACTTTCAAAGATCGAAAGCTTCTCCATGCTGGACTTGGAGATGGTATGCCATATAGGAATCACACAGGACACTTTTCAAGCAAAATTTGTTCAATTTGTGTGTGATTCCTTTGCCTCATCTCCCTTGCCAATGGCATTGAAAAGTCGGCGACAAATTTAGCGAGTGTGAAAGCGCCTTATAAATAAATCAGTTGGTTGTACAGTAGCAACTCCGTCTATCGGCTTAGTCCGCTTTTTGATTTTAGGGATGTTACCTTCCATGGAAGATGTCATATGCATGTATATTCATAATCACTTGAATTACATGTAGGGTAAAAAAAAAACTTTTTTTCGACTACATGGAAATGAATGTTGTGCAATATACAACAAAAATTTGAGTCTACTATGGGGCAAATTCAATGCAGAAATCAAGTAAAACTGGGGCTTTCCCCTTAGAATGATAAGAAGGTTTCAATTTCGATTTTCTATCATTTCTTTGGTCTTTCTTCTTATGTGCAGTTTCTCGTAGAATAACTGATATATCTTCGTTAATGATAGATCGATACTCCAGTCATTTGTGAAACATTTTGACGTCCAGCACCACCTAACCCCGAAAATCTATAAAATACACATTCATACTTCAAATTTCTACATATCTTTCGTATATGTGTGCATATTTAGGGGAAACGAAAATTATGTGTGTACTTACAGTTTGAGAAAGTTCACTCATTAACTATTAACCGACCTCGCTTAACACACAACCATCCTTTGAATAAAACTATCAATTTATTCTATATTCTATAATCCAGGTAAGTAGGCCCCCATTACCCCGGCTCCGTAGGAACATCAGTGCCAAAATGAAAGGCCTAATAAATCTGCCTATTGCTGTTTTTGGATTTAAGAGGCAATAGAGCAATAAAACCGTCTCTTGGAGGACCATGCACTGCTGTAGGTCGCATAGGCATGCACAATCTCAAAAGCGTATTAAGAATTCCACTGTCTCTGAGAAAAATGTTCTGTGAACGAGCTTTGGTCATGTTTGTATTAATGGGGTATATGAACCACGAGCTGTATGGACTGGACAGCGACATGAACATAGTTAGGCGGCCATGTAGCTACAGGTCCGGGTAGAGTGCAGCACTGTTTCACCCCGAAGTCATCGACCCGAACCTGTGGAACACAAGGGGTGTCAACCAACTTAGCTGACAAAACTGAAGTCAGCTAGCCATAGATCGCTCTAGTGTGAGAGGCTTCTTGGTTGAGGTCCAGCCCATCCCCGGACTGTTTCCCAGATTATCGTATTAATCGGATTCAAACTTGTTGTCTTAGTCGTTAGCGTAAGAGTTCAATTTCAATATACAAACCAATGGTTGAATAAAATGAGATTTTTTCCAAAAATATTAAAGATATTTATTGAATCTTTTTGAAAACTTCCTACATACATACACATTTTAATAGAGTTATTAAAGAGATTCGAAAAAATCATCAAACTTTTTTAAAGCTCTGAATGTTTGAAAATTTGTGCTTCGATCATTTCCTGAAGTTTTTCAACCTTTCTTGTTTGCTTTTTTATGTGATCTTCCATGTCCTCGAAACGATCTTTTTTGTCCTTGTGCTGTTTCTCGTTCTAAAATTTATTTGGAAATTGTAATGAACAGCGTTGAGAACTAATTTTGTTTTGTTACCTTATATTTTTCTTTATGTAGTGCATGCTCAGCATGTAGCTTTTTTAAAGCTCTGAATGTTTGAAAATTTGTGCTTCGATCATTTCCTGAAGTTTTTCAACCTTTCTTGTTTGCTTTTTTATGTGATCTTCCATGTCCTCGAAACGATCTTTTTTGTCCTTGTGCTGTTTCTCGTTCTAAAATTTATTTGGAAATTGTAATGAACAGCGTTGAGAACTAATTTTGTTTTGTTACCTTATATTTTTCTTTATGTAGTGCATGCTCAGCATGTAGATGTCGCAATTTAAGCAATCTAGTCTCAAAATGGTGCAGTTCGGTTTTGATAGATGATAGATGTTTATCCGTAAAATTGCTGGCTTGTGCCACACGCCACAATCCTTGTACTTTAGGTTCAATAAAGTCTTGACTATTCGGTCCGGATGATACTAGCCGCTCTAAACGATCGTAGTGGTCCTTGATACCCCGATGATGAGTTCGCAAATCATTCACATTACTACGATAGTTAGCTTCCTCCATTTCGGGAGTCTTGATATCATTATCATTGTCACTCGGGGGGAAGACTAAATTGAAATTCTCTAGTTCGTCCTCATTGATAGCATCTTCAAAATATAAATTTAAATTAAATATTTAAATATTTTCATGTTGATTTTGATCATTCAGTTAGACATACTTTCATGATATTCAGTTTTTGGAGGAGTTCCTACATTCTCTAACAAACTGTAGTAAACATCCACTTTATCCTCATGGTGTTGAAATTCCTCCTTAAGAGAGTTCAGTTCATCGGCTGTGAATCCAGACAATTCAGCTTTTTCCCACAGTCTATTCAGTTTCTTATCTTTAAAAACACTTTTTTTGTTGGTACCATTTTCGTGAAATTTCTGTAAAAACAAAAAAGAGAACAATTGTTTGATTAAGCAATTTACGACACACTGCTGAATTTTGTGTAAGCCTTCACAAAAGCCGTTATCTCGACTTAAGCACGTTTTTCTCTGTTTTTCCAATCACAACCTTGAAAGTAAAATATTTTTTTCGATTATCAGTGCCCCATCATGTACCAATTCTCTAATAGGTCAACTACAATGAATGAACTAATGTGTCTTCACTGGAACACGTTTCTATTGTTCTAAGCGTATCGTGAGAAAATTAAAAACAAAAAATTGCTAAAAATAAAATGAATAGAGGTTGTTAGTGTGAAGTAACACTAAATTGAATATCGTATGTTTTTAGTACCACTACTAGCATCATCAATTCTAACGGAAAAGTTATAAATTTACCGGTACCTTAAACGGTTTAGTTTTTGCAGGATCCTGAGTTTCTTCAAAATGATCCAATAAATCATAGCTGCTCATAATTCCGATGAGTTTTTGACGCAATTCAGCTTCTTTTATTCCCTCTTTATCTTTATGCTGGGAGTTGAGCTGCTTCCATGCGATTTCTTCTTTGTCATGTATTTTCAATTCCATGTACAAAGATTTGAGTTTGGGCTCAGTCAGTCTCTGGAAAAAATAAGATCTTTACATCGGTTTAATAAAATAAAAATGATTAGTTCAATGTACATGTTGTGCTTTGGACCACACTAAGTTTAGCTTAGACATCCTAAATGGTCTTTGGATGTTCCTAAAATCCGGATCATAACTTTCTGTAGTTAAATGTGGTGTATTTGCCTCTTTGGAATATTTTTTACTACTTTTCTTGTCTCCATTTGTGTGAACAATTAAAACAGATATAAGAACTACACAAACCAATTTAGGAAGCAACATTATAATTTTGCTGCAAAACTACACTTAACTGATCGAGTTATCGTTTTAATGTGCGAGCAACCGCATATGAAGTTCTACTCAATGGCTCGCACCTAATTGTCTAAAGAATGCAGCTCACAACGAAACGTCGGTATTTTTGATTAACTAAAATTGACGTTTGAATAGCTTCGATCAGTTTTATTAGGTTTGTTATTTTTGCAAACAAAAAAGACTATGCGCAGCTAGAGTAGGAAGAGATTCGCAGTCACAAATATCACTTTTTCGTACTTCTACAGTTGTCATCAAATTGACAGGAATAACCGCGATACGAACAGCCGGTGCAGGTATGTAGTAGAGCGAAATCTGAGCAGAATTGAATTAATTTGAATATCAATTCGAATACGATTGCTCGCTTGTTATTATTGTTAATAAATAATCATAAATTAATCCATCCATTGAGTTGTCTACTTGCATCAGTTGTTGGCTTTTTAATGAAATATGACTGATGTACTATTGAATGTATATGTCCATCGCAAGTTTGTTATCATAATGCAATCACGAAATTCGCAAATAATGGTTTTAAATAAAATTAATTAAATTGAACAGACAACTATCAAAGAAAACGCAGTGAATATAATATCTGGCAATAAAACATTTGTGTATTTGAAGGTTCATATATCGAAATGACTTACCACCCAGTGAGCATTCGCAGCTATTGATCGATAGATGTCGCATAACAATTTGTAGAATTTTCCAGCAGTTATGCTGCTATTGACCACAGAGAGATGCTGTAAAGCAATATGCATCCGGAAGACATGATGGCGAACCTGACTCGAGTAAATGACGGACACGAAATCGCTGTAATAAGTTTCTAAATATTGCGGTTTAATATTATCGGTAAAAAGAAAAAATATACGAAATATAAATTTCAAGAGTTTGTGAATATTATAAGCTAATATACATTGCGCTGCGGCAATTTCAAATGGTCGAAAAATCCAATTGAAAAAATTTTCCCTTTACTTTTTTTTTCTCTCTTAAGCTGTCTATTGTGTTAATGTGTAAGTGCTCGAGCTAGAGTTCATTAGAAAAAAAATTCTCATGTTCGGAGAAACGAGAGAAAAAAAAAAAAAACGAAAAATTTTGTCGGAATTATTTTTTAACATTCTTTTTCGCTTATGCGTTCTTCGTTATTGGTGATGAAATAAAGGGGAATAATATTGGGTAACAAATTATTTCCCTTCATTTCGTAGGATTTGAAGAAGAAAAAAAAATGTGAATTCTCATTCCAGGTTTAGAGCATATTTCTTTTTTCTGTCTTTATTTTGTGAATTGATTGGACTGAAATAATAATTATTAATTTGTTAAAAATCAAGAGATAAAAAAAATATATAGTGAGCAAAAAGTGGAAAGAAGCATAAAAGAAAAGCAAAAAAAAAAAAGAAAAGCAGAGAAAGAAGGAGAAAAAAAAATGAATAATGAATCTGATAAAAAAACCGATTTAAATGTGTGTGGTAATACAACCAATACATTCACCCCTGTCACCGACGGTTCACCAACATCAGCAGGAGCAACAACAACAACTGCGACAACGACTACATCAACAACAACAACCACAACGGCGACGACGAAGTCAAAAAATTCTTCGCAGCCATTGACGTCGTTGTCATCCTCTTCGTTGTTATCAAAAAAGAAGAACAACTCGATAGGAATGACGAAAAAGTCGTGCAAAAACTCCGTAGGGGGTGGAGTTGGAACCTCGGGGATTAACAGTAGTAACAACAATAACCAAAACAATAAGAATTTCAACAAAAGTAATTTAAAAAATCAAAAGAATAGTGATAGTTGTGTTAATAACACCACTATTGCCGCAGCTACAACTACAACCTGCAGTATAACAGGCAACATTGCCAGCAGTAGTGGTGGCATCAGTGGCAGTAGTGGCGGTGGTGGTAGTAATACTGGTATTTGTAGTAGTAATATAAATAATAGTGGTGGTGCAAATGCAAATGGCAAAAGTATGTCCAAATCGGCGACGACGGCGATTACATCGTCTTCTCTAACCATAATGGCTGCCATTCCTGCTGGAAATGATTCCTGCGCTGCCACCTCCTGCTCGTCATTATCAACAGCTATGACAACGCCATCAACATCAGCTGCTGCAGTTGGATTATCATCGAAAACTAGTAGTAATAGTTCAGGGAGTAGTAAAAAATCCGCTATCGCTTGTAGTCGACAACATCAGCAGCAACAACAACAACAACCACACCACCATCACCAGTCAGAGCAACTGCATCAACAGCAACAACAACCGCCACCACCACCTCTACCCAGGCAACAACACCAGCAAACATCTACAGACATTTGTGGAGGTTGCGTAAGTATTGGTGTCGGTGGTGACCCGTGCGGTGATGCAGAGAATGCAGCAGTATCAGCCCCTGGCACAAGCAGACATCCAGTAGCTGGGGATTGCAATGTACAAGCTGAAACCTCCACCACTGCCGATGTGACTCAAACAGTAACAACGGCGGGTCTAAATCAGCAGAATTCGTCGTGTTCAACATCATCTTCAATATCGTCAAATTCATCGTTGTCATCGTCTTCGGTTGGTATTGTAAATGCAATATCAACTGCCCTGCAAAACATTATCACTAGTGATAATTCGGATACCGACACCGAAGTTTTTCCGGCACAAAGAGTCACAGATTTATCTGAATCCGATGAGGAGTCAGTTTCAGAGGTAAGCAGCTATTCATTTTTTGTTTCTTCTGTTTTTGTTTCGATTGCGATAAATTACAAAAAAAAAAACGTGTATGCCGTCATTCAGTCTCAAGTTGAAAAACGAAAATATTAGAAAAAATTGTTATGAACATTTCGCTTCAGCAGTGGTAGCGAGAAGCGATTTCTTAAATACTTAATACACACGACAGACGTGTTTATGTCTATAATCTTATTATTTTCTAAATTTCGTTATTTAGTGAGATCATTACATTTTATTCCAAGATAAATAGTGAAAATAGGAGAAATTACTCGAGTTTATTATTCTGAAAAAACATTCATACAAATGTATGTACACACATTAGTACATTTCTATTTATCAATTGTCATTCTTTAATTTGTTTGAATGAGTTTCTCATCGTAATTGAATGTTTTATGTACATTTAAGACATAAGTATAGTATTTTGTAATTTGAGGAAGAAATTGAGAATGGCTCTAAGCATGTATGTTTCACTGATTAATCAGATCGACCACAGTAGCCCTTGTGAATGTGCGTACGTGCATACATGCATATTGGTATTTACATTTTATAGAATGTTCGCTTACTCAGCCCTGATGGTTTCAATAATTCAGCCGGTTGAGCATCTGACATGTTCGTAGGCTGCCCCTTTAATCGATTGAGTTGACTTTTGAATGTTTGCATTGAATTCGTTTTGTTAATAGATTCCTAAAAAAAAAAACAGAAATGTTGTTCATTATTATAGCATGAGACTTGTAAGAAATAATGCGAATATTATATTAGGTCGGCGAGTGTCAGTGTGATAAATATTGTACTCCCATTATTGCACAGCTTTCCAGCAACTAATAATATGGATGGCGTGACAGAGATGAACCTGGGCCTAGCTTCTACAGAGCAAGCACATTGTTTTGTGTAGTATTGTTTTTCACGAGTCGTTGGAACCACCCTACAGTTATATGCCGATTCCGAACGAAGTTGAGAACCTTTTTCTAGACAAGGGTAGTGGAGAGGTGGCACCTTTGAACATCACATACGATTTTATCAGTGATGTTCAAAGACACACTCTTTATAGATTCGATAAAAAATGTGCTGAGGGTTTTCAATCGGTTTTATTATAAAAAACTAAATTGGTAGGTTTATAAATAAGACACATCAAACAACAATCATACCTACTTATCCATGCTACTACGCCCTTACAATTGATTGATGGATCTTTTATTTTGTTCCATTCAATGTTATTAAGTTGCCAGCAGAATATAATCATGAAAAGCACCTTTAGAAGCAAGTATAGTGTACTCAAAAGTAAGTATGAAAAATGTGCAAGATTTCAAAGTTTGAATTCGAAAATAGATGCACATAATCCGCCGATCAGTGAAAACATGTTGTATCAAGAGCAACACTAATAAATAGTGAATTCATTTTCTACCATAACTGCATATCTAACTACGTCGGTGTTTATGCATAGGTATTTATTTTAACATTTAAATACTTGTTTGGATATGGACTAAACTACTAAAAAAATAAACATTTTGTATTCCAAACAAGCTTGTTTTGTTTTGGTCCAAGATGTGTTTGATTTGCTTGTTTCTCATCTAATACAATTTGTGTTTATGAGTTATACCTACTGACAGGAATTAAAATACGAAGAGAACACGTTTGAATATCGTTATAAACTTGAAATTCTGTGAATTGGATTCACATCGAAAACGTGCTTATGTCACATACTAAGTCTATAAGCATGTATCAGAAAGACAATAACTATTTTAAAGCAGAGGTATAGGTACACGTAGTTAGAAGCAATTGAGAAATAAACAAAAATAGTATGATGGTATTGGGAGTTAACTTGCCTTTGTTCTTCTCTCCAACACACTATTATTTTGAAAAAAAGGTAAATTCATACCGATGTAGATTAGCGAACTGCCAACCGATATTGTCTAAATGAACATTGTTTCTGTTACTTTTCGTAAGCTGTGTTAAGTCATCATCAATCTCACATGATTGCCCAATAAAAAGCATGCAAATCTAATTTAGGAGAATGTACTTAAAAAGTGTCCGTAAAAATGTTTAGACAAACTTATGTCTTGGATTGTTTACTTGGCTTGTTATTTAATCACTGGTGCTCGACTTTATACTTAAAATACTGAAATTTGCAGCTCGACCAATCGGGACCCGATTGAACAAACATTATAAAAATTATTTTGTTCTTCCTCTCTCGGTAGAGTAAATTGTCGGAAATGTAGAAATATACAAATGTGTACACTTAATCAATGAGAGAAGTTCAGTCGTAAATGCGTAGGCTTTATAAATCCACACTATTTTCGTTTATATCACAGTACCCAATATTAAATAAAGGAAATCAGATGCAATTTCAGCAATGTGGTATTTAGAATTTCCTAGGTAATTGCATATAACTCCTTTGTAAATATTATCTGACTCATCGTTGTCAGACTAAATTGTCTTTCTCTATTGTCAGCATTAAATGTGAGGTATTTTTTATGCTAAACTTCTCGCCATGAAATGATTTCCCATTGGGTTCGGGTTCCTTTGTGCCTCTTTCCCCGCCAATGCCAAAAGCCAGCCATGCTGAAGAAATACGCGGACCTACTTTTTGAAAATCACCAACACACACAGGCCGGTACAATTGAGAAGGGTGAATCCAAATAAATGGAAATATGCATAGGTGTAGTATCACTACGTATACGTGCATAAATACGCTGATGAGAATGTGTGAATCCGTGTACAAGCCGCTTGTAAAGAACATCGAATTCATTTTGTACACAGTGAACATATCGTACTGTGTACAGCTTCGTCAATACGCCGGTAGTGGTACGTTGGTGAAGAACCAATTCGAAAGAAACAAAGTGAGAGTGAGAAAACAGTTGATTGTGAAAAGGGACAAAACGATCAACACCAAATTACTCATAGTTAGTTTTTTTTCTATTCAATCTAAAATTTAAGGAAAATATGTTAAACCCTGCAACATACAACATGGAATTGGTGTATTTATACACAAAAAAAGACCACTCCTCATGATGCATGTTCTCCATAAAGCAACTCATCAGTATTTGTACAATGATGAATTAAATTGTCAGAAAGAGATTGGTTGGCTGGTTCGATCGAAGTTTTCCACTTAGTAGGTATTTCGCTTTATATGCTCGCTTTATAAGTCATGAGTTTCTTGATTGATCGACTTAATGTTTGCTGCTCTCTATGTGTAGCATTTGAGAGTATTTTTTTTATTTGTCAAAGCAGCAGCACATGTTTTGCCTTTCAGCGATAATGTGAAGTGATAACCTATTTATATGCGTTGCTAAAAATTTGTTTCGTCTGAGAGCTCATATGATTACAATTTTTATTTTAAGACATTTGGTTTCACTGCAGCGGATAGACATCTGCAGGTACGTAAATACATAGTTTGTATGTATGGATGGATGTACATATGAATGTATGTATGAATATGGTGCAAACATTTTTTTTTGAATATACCTACATATTTATCATCTGTCTGAAATCACCTAACCTAACAACATCGTATAAGGAATACCAAAAATATGAGCAAACCTATCGCCACGCTGTGAAGATAAGCGTTGAATGTTTGTTTCTTTTTCAATTCATCGGCCTGACGATGGTCGCAGCGCAGGTTGAAACCTTTGAAACACACGTCAGAAATATGTTTAAATATCCACTTATAGCCTGCCACTACCACTGACAAATTTCACCTTGCGATTGTTGCTGGTATGCGGTTCATTTGTAAGCAAACGAAACACGAAAAAAAATTATTTGCTCTCTGTATAGAAAGGTGTGAGATAGTTTTTTTTTTGATTTTTATTTATTTATTTTTTTTTATCATGTTGCCACTGGCAAGACAATGAACTTACAAAAGAAAACTTATCTTAATTAGAGATGCTAATCAGTGAAGAAATTGAAAAAAAAAAATAACAGAAGAAAGGTGGACCCTTGCATATGAGTACATCGTCGTGATAATCTCAGCACATATGTACTTCAAGAATACTACAAGTCTATTCGATTAATAATTCTCAATCGATTTGAAGAGCACAACTTCCGCTTGAAGCTTTAAACAAAACAAATGAATTTACAATAAAAGTCTTCCCGATCATCATTAGTTACTAATTATTTTTATTTTTCTGGAATTTTTTTTTTCATTTATAGATCCTTCTGGCATGCTTGTGTCTAAGGCCAGATCTCTTGGTAAGTTCGCGTTTCGATGCATATTAGCTACATATCTAAGCTTACAAAAGATAACATTCCAAATGAAAATAAATGCAAGACAAAACACACATTTTGATTAACAGCGAGTATATATATAGGATATGTAACAAAATAAATAATGTTTGTGTGTGCCAATAACTTTGAATAATTCTTCTATTAAACCATCAAACTACTGTAACTGTAACTGCGCAGTCCTTTTACACTATCCATATCGATATAATTTAACAACTTTGTCCCAAAAAAAGCAATTGATATATGTACGTAGCTAAAAGCAGATATGTATCAATTGCAGCATGCTCTGGCCTTAGACATTCACAGAAAATAATAGCTTTTAGAGGCTATATCAAATAACTTATACATTTTATGCGGAAGTTTTAGTTCGCTGAACCTCTACCACTGCAGAAATAAAAAAAAAATCAAAGTTTTACTAATATAGAAGAGAATTAAAATTCAATTTGTGCTTACATGTTTCAATTAATGCAGCTTTCTTTGAAATCAATTTCAAATGTTTAATGATTTGACACGTTTTCTTGTAGGACGATATTCCAGAATCAGATCCAGAAAGTTGTGGCAACGACGGTGAGGGAAAGGATGATGAGGACGATGGAGATGATGAAGAGGAGGACGAGGACGATGAATTGCAGGACCCCAATGAAGTTAGTGGAAATTTCTTGTTGGATTCAGCAACTGATTCAAGGGGCCTTACTGCGTTGTATGAAGCTGCAGGTGAGAACTTCGCAAGATTTATTTTAATTGCCTGGGATGGTAGAACGGTTGTCTGTCGGTTACAGTGGATATCACCAAGAAATAATTCAAATCAGGTTATCAATGCACAAAGCCATTGGTAAAATTATGCTTAAAATGATAGCTCTTTGAAAGACATTCATATGACAACTTGAGCTAGCTAACACGTGTCAAGTTACTGTCATTTGTGATCTCCACAAAAAATGTTCACGATTACAGCGTGACACCGAAGATAGCTTGTGGAGTGTTTAGAACTGAAAGGATATTAACGTGGCGTGTGTTAGACTTTTCATTGTCAGTTAGATCATCAATACTACGTGCTGTTTGTTCATATTTTATGTTTACGTGCGAATGCATAAATATGTACGATTATGCGTAGACATGCAAAAGATAACAGATCCCCTTTAAAACTCCCTCGTTGTAAGAAAAATAGTTTTTTTTGCTTAGAAGATGTAAATTAACATCTCAGATACAATTTTAGAATAACATTCAAAACGAATCTTCTTTTCTATTTACAGCACACGAAAAAGCACCTGTACTGAGACACGCAACACATGCCATTGATGAGACCAAACAAGTGCTTACCAAAATGAGACACGCTAATAGTCCAAGGGATAAGACGTAAGATAAATTTGAATATATTTTTCATCTGATAGATTGATAACACTTGTCTGTTTTTATTCTATGAAGAATTTTCTCACGGACACTTATTGCTGCTTGTAACGACAATGATGTGAATACTGTTCGAAGACTTTTGGGCAAAGGTAACATAAATATCAATGAATCCACCGATGATGGCGAGTCCCTTCTATCGATGGCTTGTTCAGCTGGTTATTATGAATTAGCTCAAGTAAGTAAACAGAAAAAAATAACGAAATTGAAATTTTTTACAGTAATGCTTTCGTTTGAAAAGGTACTTCTTGCAATGTCAGCAGCACAAGTGGACGATAGAGGTCAAAAAGATTGTACACCACTAATGGAGGCCGCCTCAGCTGGTCATTACGATATTGTAAAGCTTTTACTAAGCTATAACCCCGATGTAAATGCTCATTGTACTACTGGCAATACACCGTTAATGTTTGCATGTGCCGGTGGTCATGTTGATGTAGTAAAAGAGTTGCTTAAGCATGGAGCTAATGTCGAGGAACAAAACGAAAATGGCCATACACCTCTAATGGAAGCAGCCTCCGCAGGACATGTCGAAGTTGCAAAGGTAAACACAGAAAAACTGTATAAAAAGACAAGTATTTTCATAAGTAGATGATTAAAACCGAGATACGAGGTCTAGAGTAAATTTTCATGTCGATTAAGTTAACAATCCGTGAAAAGGCATTCGACCGATGAAAACCTTTGATCTTATCTGATACGCTAAGAAAATACCAGTTTTGACTTCTAATTTGTTACAATTTGTTTATTGACAAATGTTTTCTGTATTGCAGGTCTTGTTGGAGCATGGTGCCGGAATCAACACCCATTCGAATGAATTCAAAGAAAGTGCCCTTACGCTAGCTTGCTACAAGGGACACTTGAATATGGTTCGATTTCTCCTGCAAGCCGGAGCCGATCAGGAACATAAAACTGATGAGATGCACACGGCATTAATGGAAGCATCCATGGACGGGCATGTTGAGGTGGCACGCCTTCTACTTGACTCTGGAGCGCAAGTAAATATGCCAACCGATTCGTTTGAATCGCCACTTACCCTAGCGGCGTGTGGCGGTCATGTTGAGCTGGCTACTTTATTGATCGAACGCGGAGCAAACATTGAAGAAGTCAACGATGAAGGCTATACGCCCCTAATGGAAGCAGCTCGGGAGGGACACGAAGAGATGGTTGCACTTCTTCTTAACAAGGGAGCTAACATAAATGCCACTACCGAAGAGACTCAGGAGACTGCGCTAACTTTGGCATGTTGTGGTGGATTTATGGAAGTGGCAGAGTTTCTTATTAAAGAAGGAGCCAACTTAGAGCTTGGTGCTTCAACCCCGTTAATGGAGGCAGCTCAAGAAGGCCATACCGATCTTGTTAGATTTCTGCTGCAAAACAAAGCGAATGTTCACGCGGAAACCCAAACTGGGGATACTGCATTGACGCACGCTGCAGAAAATGGTCATACTGACGCTGCCGAAGTTCTGTTAAGTTATGGAGCCGAGCTAGAGCACGAGTCCGAGGGAGGACGAACACCTTTGATGAAAGCTTGTCGCGCAGGTCACCTTTGCACCGTGAAATTTCTCATTCAGAAAGGAGCCGATGTGAACAAGCAGACAACAAGCAACGATCATACACCACTCTCGCTAGCTTGCGCTGGAGGCCATCAAGCTGTTGTTGAACTTCTTCTCAAAAGCGGAGCCGATCCATACCACAAGCTTAAAGATAATAGCACAATGCTTATTGAGGCTGCCAAGGGCGGACACACTCGTGTTGTTGAGCTGCTCTTCAAATACCCTCATCTCATGCAGAGTCATCAAAACGAACTTCAGGCAAACGGAATGAACAATACTACCAATACGACTGGTCAGTTGCAGTTGATAAACATTCAACAGCAAAAGCAGTTACAGCAACAGCTTCAACAGCAGCTACAACAATTAAGTGCTCCACCAGGATTGCATGAAGTACCTGAGGCTGTTCGAGTTTCCAATCAACAACTATTCCACCAGCAGCAGTTTCCTTCTGTTGATTATTTGGACGAGCCGCTGATTACAAACTCTACGGAAGGCTTTGCAATTGACCCGAATTCTCTGAATGCCCAACAACAGGAAGCCCTCATCGCCAAGAGTCGTCTATTCCATTGTTTCGAGCAAGGATTCGCGCACGGTGTTAGAGCTCAATCGGGAATCGTTAATCAGTTGATCAGTAGTAACAATACCCCATCCACGCAAACTATAAATCAAACTCATGCTGGGCCGAGTTCTGCAAATAACGCCACTGCAGCCTCGACCACAACCACCACCATCAGTAATTCCAATACGATCAAGCAGAAAAGTCTGCTGCGCAAGAATCGTCAGCCCCCATCACCGTTTGAACTAAATTTAACTAGTTCTGAAGCCCAACAAGTTCGATCTCAACCATTGGGCGAAGATGATGCTTCACCTGTGTTGGGTACTACCGCATGTACATCAACTGCTTCAACGTCTATGTCAAGTGATGAAGAGAAACGTCGACGGAGGCAGAATATCATCAGAGAATTCCAAAAAGTAATATTTAACAGTATAGGGTTTTTCTCAATATAAGACTTTTATTATTCCCCTAGAACATGCAGTTAGTTCGTGATAATAAGGCTGCGCCAACAATATTACCTTCATTTGACGTATCTAGTGGTGGAGTAGGTCCATCAGTAGCAGCTACAGGTAATCAAGAAACAATGAATTTGATGAATGAACAATTTTAATGACGATGTTGGTTCCAGGTCCTAAAGATGACCCTCCCAATATGCCTATGTTGCTTGCTTCGGCACTGCAAACGGGGGCGAATATGGCAGCGGCCCCAGAAGATACCACTGCAGTTGCGGATCTCTTTAAGACTGGAGCTCTTACCTCGCTGGCACCCTATAGCAACTCTTTGGTGGCACCGAATACTGTTGCTGCGACATCTGTTTGCCCTCAGACAAGCAGCAACAATACGACAACAACAACAACCACCCAAATCACCACACCTTCTGAGGTGTCGCAAAGTACAGCTATTAGTGATAGACCAAAGGTTAAGCCTGTTTCGAAGAAAGATGGGAAGAATATGCGAAAAACTGTTTTCCCAGGACTGCCTCTTCTGCAGCAGAATCAGATGGTTTCCATTTACAATAACTTGGTAAATTCTAAAAGTCTATACTTTCAAGAAAGAACTATAATGATGGCGTGTATTGAATTCCAGCCATTACTGCTTACACCTGAGCCCAACAAGATTGACAGAAATCAAGCCTTCATGGAGGGCTTTGTAATGGCGGCCCAGATCGAACAGTCAAAGTTTATTGGTCCTCCCATACCTGAAACCCCATCAGCATCTGTAGGAGACGATACGGTACTCATTCCCCAAGAACTGGAACACAGTTTGATTGGTTCTCGAAATCTGCATGAAGCCCTTCAAGCAGCATGTTCCCAAGCAGCGTCATCCATGGTTCAGTCAAACGATTCCAGGTAAGAACACACAAAAATGGAGACGCAGAATCATGTATTAAACTCATTGATGTTCCTTTGATCATTTTTAGGGATATGCCTCCGAACATACCATCTGGTTCATGTGAATCAATCAACTCAATCGGTTCATCTTCAGCTGCAGACCCTGATGAGTATAATCTGGGGGTGAACACGCAATTCAAGATGTTGCAAATGGTCGCTGCGCAGATACCCAACTATCCAATGCAGAAAACAATTCAACGTCTGTTTGTTGATCATCCAAAATCTCCAACCGAGTCCCCTCCGTCGAGCTCAAATTTTACTCAGGCCTGCAGTGGAATTGGCGGGGGAAACGATCCGAATACCGATGTAATGAATGCAAGTGGTGGGGAAGTTTCATCTAGTGTCGGCAATACAGCAACCAAGAGAAGTGCAACGGTCGAGGAATACGAAGAGGATGAAGATGAAGAGATCGATGAGGACGATGATGAAGACGAGGATGATGACGAAGAAGACGATGAGGACGATGAAGAAGACGACGAGGACGATGAGAATGACGACGAAGAAAACGAGGAGGATGAAGACGATGCTGAGGATGATGAGGAAGACATTGAACTGGATTCGCCTTCGAAGAGTCGCAAATTATCTGGGAATCCTCTAGGAAGTTTGATTCTATCTAACATACGACAGGATGATATAACGCAAGCACTGTGTGACTTTCGTTCAGATTTTCACGCAAGTGACTTGGTACAGGTCTACCCGCAGATAAGCAACTTCAAGTCGGGCACACTCTCGAACGTGCAGCAGCAATTCACTCAACAGGGTAAGAATTTAAAGAGAAAAAATGCCAAAGAACAATTCTGCAACAAGTATTTAGTATATTCTCTCGGCGCAGCCACGTTTGCCCAAAATGAGGAGCATTTTCGCATGTACGATAACACAGAAGACGATTGCGAGATTTATGCTCCATTGGGAGAATCTCTGGAGCAGTTTAACTCGGAAGAGGACGGAGGACGCGATCGAATCTATGACATTACAGTAGATGAGATATTCCAAGTCATTCATGATCCGTCGTTGCAGGTAATTTTAAACAATACATATTCTTTTATTGTGAACATACTGACGCCTTTACGATTTTAAAGGAACTAACAACAAATATAAACTGCCCGGAGCTGACTGATATTGGTCTGAACTCCATATGTAAGACCCGCTGGAACGGCCATGGCCAACACCTTCAATCGTCTGGCGCAGCCAACATGTGTCTTTCTCCCGAGGAGCAGAATGAACAGCAAAGGCAAACGAATCAATTACTCCTGGACTATCAGTTGCAGCAACAGATTCAACAGGTGGAGGACTTGCAAATTTGCAATCAGCTACAAGTAAGTAGTCGCAGCGCATAAATTAGTCGACTGAAGGTAAACTTATTGCAATTTCTAGAACCCGCTTCAACAAACAACGCTTTCGTTGATTCCGATTGCCTCCGATGAGCAGCAACATCAGGTCTCTAACCTAGGAATAAAATCACTGCCCAATAACCAGGAGCTACAGCAGCTTCAACAACAGCAACAGTCTAGTAGCAATCAGGTGATACCACAGTCCTTACTTCAAGCTGCAGGCCAACAGCAAATGCTGTCGGGTGATGCGCAGCAGCAGACCAACTACGTATTCAATGTTGATCCGGAAAAGTCTTCACAATCGTTGCAATTGCTATTCCAAATGCCCTCTGTTCAGCAACAACAAGGTCAATTGCAAAAACATCAGCAACAGTCTCATCAACAAATGCAGTCAACATCATTGCTACCAACGCAGCAACAGCTGCAACAGCAGCAGCAGCAACAACAGCTTCATCAACAACAGCTTCAGCAGCAATGTAATACAGTCCAGGACATGGGACAAGCGGGCGTCATCTGTCAGCCTGTCGTCCAAACAAACCAAGTAACGCAAACAAATCTGATCCTGCAGCAACAAGCCGCCTTAGCCCAGCAGGTTTTGAATCAGCAGGTTCTCAAACAAAAGCAACAGCAGCAGCAACAACAACAGCAACAACTCATACAATTCCAGCAGCAACAGCAACAATCATGTGCTCAACATACACAGGTATGATTTAACAAAACGACCCATTATTCGTGAGTGTTTTCTACATGCATTGTTTCCACAAACAGCAAGTTCAAGTTGCAACCCAAACCCAGCCAGCGGTGAATAGGAACGCTTCAACAAGCCAGTTCTGCCCGTCTATTCCGATTTCCACTGACGTGAGTATTGGAGTTTGCACTATAACATCACAACAACAAGATCAACAGCAGCAAATGCAACATCAGCAGCAACAACAACAACAAGTGCAGCAGCAACAGCAGCAGCAATTGCAACAACAACAGCAATCACTGACAACAACGAAGTCTTCAGGAGGAATCGCGAAGAAAGCAATCGACAAGGCTTCCCGAAAGGATCGCAATCGTTATTCGTTGTTGCGACAAACACCAGCTGGTAGTCAAGGTAAGCTCAATGAAATGAAATTAAACGAAAAGATTTTAATGTATGTAAAATCCCATTCATTAGCCAACACAACCACGCAGCAGTACCAGCAAGCAGTCACGAATGTATCCGCAACACCAGATAAGATAATCGACGTCGACTCTGAAACTGACTCCAACCATGATACTGCCCTAACATTAGCATGCGCTGGTGGTCATGAGGAGCTCGTCGAACTACTCATAAATCGTGGAGCCAATATAGAGCATCGTGATAAGAAAGGCTTTACTCCGCTCATACTAGCAGCAACTGCTGGTCACGAAAAAGTGGTTGATATTCTGTTAAAGCACGGCGCCGAGTTAGAGGCGCAATCGGAGAGAACAAAAGATACTCCCTTGTCGTTGGCCTGTTCGGGCGGACGATACGAAGTAGTGGAACTCCTACTGCGAGTGAGTGCGAATAAGGAACATCGTAATGTCTCGGATTACACCCCGTTGAGCTTGGCTGCGAGTGGTGGGTATGTCAATATCATAAAGCTACTTCTCAACAATGGAGCAGAGATAAATTCTCGCACCGGGAGCAAGCTTGGTATTTCACCTCTAATGTTAGCTGCAATGAATGGCCATACTGCCGCAGTTAAGTTGCTTCTTGACCAAGGTTCCGACATCAATGCCCAAATTGAGACGAATCGAAATACCGCTTTGACCCTTGCATGTTTTCAAGGTCGTCACGAAGTGGTAAGTCTGTTACTAGATCGAAAAGCAAATGTTGAACATCGAGCCAAAACTGGATTGACACCTTTAATGGAGGCGGCATCCGGCGGTTACATTGAAGTTGGTCGAGTCCTCTTGGACAAGGGCGCCGATGTGAATGCGGCACCAGTACCAACATCCCGTGACACTGCACTTACGATTGCTGCCGATAAAGGCCATCTAAAGTTTGTCGAACTCTTATTATTTCGCGGTGCTTCCGTTGAGGTTAAGAATAAGAAGGGAAATTCTCCTCTATGGTTAGCAGCGCACGGTGGACACCTGAGCGTGGTCGAAATATTGTACAACCACAATGCTGATATCGACTCCCAGGACAACCGGAGGGTGTCATGCTTAATGGCCGCATTCCGGAAGGGGCACACCAAAGTAGTGAAGTGGATGGTTCAGTATGTTACCCAGTTTCCTTCCGACCAGGAAATGAATAGGTTCATCAGCACCATCAGTGACAAGGAGTTACTCGAGAAATGCTACGACTGCGTGAATATTATACGAGCTGCAAAGGAAGCGCAAGCTGTAAAGGCAAACAAAAATGCGTCAATTCTATTGGAAGAGCTCGACATGGAGAGGACCCGAGAAGAAAGTCGGCGAGCTGCTGCGGCCCGTAGACGAGAGCGTAAAAAGAAGAAGAAAATGGAGAAGAAGGAGGAGAAACGTCGATTACTTGAGGGCACCAATGGAAGCGAAAATGCCGGCGATGGCTGTGATAAAGATTCCGAAAAGGAAGACGACAGCGATAAAGAAGATGCAGCTGCCGACGAAGAGGATGACGTAGTAAATAATAACCCTTACCGCGAAGAAGGTGACTCAGGAATTGATCAGGGTTCATGCTCGAGTACTGATATAAAAGCGGCAAATATGCAGCCTGACAAAAACAACAAAAATAAAAACAAAAAGAAGAAAAACAATCAAAACAACAATCGCAACTCCAATAGTCCTGCAATGAATTCTGCAACAAATGCAGCAGTGCAGAACGATGATGAACAGCCAGCATTGAGAAAGGAGAAGAAAAAGGATGAAGCTGTTGCATCTACAAGCAACAAAAACAAAAAAGCTGAGCCACCCACTGCCATGAAAATCACAGAGTACAAGACAAAAGTGAACTCTCAACAGCAAGTTGGACCACCACAACCGCAACCTGTGGTTGAGAGTCAGGAGAAACCCACCCAAAAGAAAGAGGACACCAAGAGGAAGGACGCGAAAGATTCACTCAGGCAAAGAGAGAAGGAGAATCTAGCTCCAAAAGAAGAAACAGTACCTCCGCAACAAGTAACAGCCCGAAAGCACACGGAGAAAAAGTTAACTTCCGATACGTGTGCGTCGTCACATCCACTCCCCGCAGCGCCATCTGGTGGGGGTGCCATACAAAAGCAACAACTAAACCTTTCCGAGGGAAGTGGTCGCAAGTCAATGGTGTTTTCTTCGAGGCATATAAATGTCAACTCTGAGAAAGACGATACAGTACACATCAGCAAGCCACATCGGGGTGGCAGTAGCTCCCAGCAGCACGATGAGCAGCATACTTTACCCAAGGTGAGCCCTTTGAAGCCACAAACCGGATCAGCCGCGGCTACGGTGGCTGCAAAGCGCGGCGAAGATGGCTGGAAAGAGGTTGTACGCAAAAGTTCTACACAGCAACAGACCTCTTCAAACTCGTCTTCGACTTCCTCGTCTGCGGCACCCGAAATGACTTGTAAAAAAGTTCAAGTTCCTGTAAACGCTATATCACGTGTCATTGGGCGTGCTGGTAGCAACATCAACGCCATTCGCGCTACAACCGGAGCGCACATTGAAGTCGAAAAACAAGGCAAGAATCAATCTGAACGGAGCATCACCATAAAAGGTCTCGCAGATGCCACGAAACAAGCTCATATCCTTATATCAGCTTTGATAAAAGACCCAGACGTTGATATTCTTCAAATGTTGCCAAGAATCAATCCGAATATTAAGCCACTACCGCTTGTAGTGAACTCTTGGGACAAGAACACTCCACTGACCCAGTCGTCATCGAGTACAACATTCAGTAGCAGCAGCAGCACTTCAGTCGTTACTACTGCATCGACATCGTACGCTAAAAGTGCAACTTCGTCTACAAAACCTATTGTATCGGCATCACTAACAACCACAAGTTCAAGCAAGAGTTCGGGCTCGATAACTTCGCAACAGTCTACGGTGAAGAGTTCAAGCAGCTCAAACACAGGTGTTGGTTCCTCCTCCCGTTTGCAAACAAGTGGAGTTCCCTCGAAGGGATTCTTTTTCCAGCAAAATCCGCGCAGTTCCACCTCGTCTTCGTTGAGCTCAACATCATCTCAAAAATCTCGCAACGTTACTGCGAGCGATTCTTTGTCCAGTGCAACTAAGACCACAACAACGTACACGAATGTGATTATGTCTCAAAGGAATGCGGTTTCTAAAAATCAACTTTCCTCACAATCCCAGCCCCAACCGTTTGCTACGGCCGCAGCAGCAGCAGTGGGTGGCGGAGGACAAACATTTGCAGCTAAACTTACATCCGGTGTTGCCCATAATAGCAGTTCATCGACGGAGAAACGAAATATCAGCGGCAGCAGCCAACAGCCAACCGTATCTGTGCAGAATCAGATGTCTACATCTTTCCATAGTTCACCTAAAAAGAGCAGCAAAAACTCGAGCACGAATCACAACTCGAACAGCATGAATAACCTGAACACCTTAGCTGGTCCAATTGGAACATTTAATGCAGCAGATGTTGCCGTCAGCTTAGGAGTGTCAGCGGTCTCACAGCCGGTCCAACAGGCAGCAACACAACCGCAAGGGCGTTCCGTAACTCCCATTGGACAGCCCGCGGTGTCAGTTGGAGTCCAGAATATACCATCAAATCCAAATGTCTCTTCATCTCCAGTCGTAATCTCGATGCAGCCAAGTGCGAATTCATCATTGCCAATTTCACTAACTGAGCGTTCGTTGCCGTTATCAACACCAGCTATAGTGCCACCACTTCAATCGAAAATCGGGAGTGAGTATTCACTTTTTAATGACACGTACCAAAACCAATGGGAGAACAAAACAATGTATAATTCCACGAATAATGATTCAATTCCAAAAGCCGATGCCTCCAAAGCACCTGGCTACAATCGTGGCAACATTAACAGTTCCCCCGTGAGCTCGAAGGCATCTAGCAGTAATTCGACATCTCCACCCAGTGGATCTATAATAGTACAACCACCGAATCTAAATATCCTACCAGTATCGGTAACAGCAACATCTCCTGGCAACACGGGTGCATCCTTGTCAAATGTTGTAGGTGCGCAAGCACAACAGAAACAGCAGCAGTCGTCGTTGTCGATTATTTCATCGATGCCCACAATACCAACTTCGTCATCAATGAACGTAGGCAATGAAAATGAAATGTCTAATGTTATGAAGCCAATAGTCGGTAGTGGTCAAAGCTTAGGTGGATCAGTTGTTCAGTCGGCAATAGCTCCTCCACCCAGCGGCTTAGCGATTCAAAGACCAACTGGCGGCCAACATCGTCCAGCGACATCTCAAATTGAAACACCAGTGTTGAATTTCGGCCCCATCGGATCGAATTCTGGTCGAAACGTGCAAGGAGCAGTTGGAGAGAATGTCCAGAGTACTCCGGCAAGTAGATATTACGATCAAATGGCACAGTCAAACCTATCGCATCAATTGAACTACAATGTTGACTCCTTGCTCCCATCTTATCACCTTGGCAGTGGAGTTAGTGGCAGTGGTTCAGCTGCTCCATCCATGGGTGGCAACGTCGGAGGTCCGATGAACAACTCCTCCTCGAATCCATTGCATATGTCTCGCTTAAATCCAAGGGCATCTGTCTTTTCGCAGTCAAATAAAGCGAACCAGCAGCAGCTTAGTGGGGGTAACATGTTCCACCAAAACAACCAAAATATGGTGATTGGAGGAGGATATAACAGCGGAGGACAAAAACAAATGGGTGGCTTATCTGCCGCTCCTGGACGTCCGCAATCTCAACCTCAAACTGGGTCAAGTGGACGTTGGTATCCAACGAATGATTATAATAGCTATGCTATGCCTTCAGCTGCAAATGATTTGTTAAATCTGGAAAACGGAATGCCATCAGCAATGGGTGGAGTTTCGAGCGGATCGCCAGCAGCTATGTCACCAAACAATCCGAATGTTCAAGCATCGCAAGCTAATGGATTAATGCCGCCGCAAATGAATCAACAACAGCAGCAGCAACAACAACAGCAAAATATGCCAATCAATAGTGGAAACGGTGGCGTCGGACAAGAAGATATGAGAAAAATTCCTAGACCGATCGGCACCGAACGTGCTGCTTCATGGAAGTACAACAACTATCCTTCTGTGAACCCTGGACTCATTTCTAGCGGATTATCCCTCGATGGAAATCGAAATAATGCATCTGCGCCCGGCAATCCAACTGCGATGGGTGGTGGTCCCATGCCACAATGGATGATGGATAAGAGCCAGACTCAGCAACAACAGCCGCCATCGGCCTTAAATCATCAGCAGAACAACTGGCTAAAATCGCAATACAGATATTATCCAGGTGTTGGGGACTATCACCAGCCAGATCAATTCCATGTAAGTTTTTAATGATTGTTATATTTCCAAATAGTTGTCTTTGTTGATATTGAATCAATTGCTGTACTTGTTCTACATCACTTCTTCTAAAGTCGGGGTGGACTTGGATGTCAACCAACAAGCCTCCAACTAGACGGATCTCTGGCTAGCTGCCTCAAGTTTCTGTTTCGTTGTCCTGCGTTTTAGGAGTCGAAGACTCTTCGAACCGGAGCTGAATTTTCCATACGATGTACGTGGCCCCGCCAGCTATGGCTTTAAATCTGTTAAAACCAGACTAGGTTCATGTCGCTCCTCCAAATGGCGTCCGAGAGACCAAAGACTTCTTCATCCGGTTTTGAGGTTTTCCATGCCTCTGAGGATCAATGTCTATAATAAAATCAGCTTGTTCCTTCGAGTGTAGGTTCTATTACTCTAAACAGGGGTTGGGAAGCACTGCGTTTGATCTCGGTATTGATATTGTTTGTACTGTTTATTGCGGAGCTGATGTAGATGAAGTTCTTAACTACCTAGACGTTATAGCTCTGTTCAAGACGTCGTTGTATACCCCTTGTTGAGGACAGCATATACTGCGTTTTGGCCTCATTCACCACTAGACCGATTTTACCCGTTTTTGCCTCAATGCGAGCAAAACGTAACATCGACGACTCCCTATGTTCAGACAATCACGTCAATGACTTGTCGATCTGTCATGTCAATGTCATGCGCGTGTGCTAACAGTTGGCATATCGATTGTGTCACATTACATAAAAGAAGTCACAGTTCAAAATGGAATATAAAAAACGCGTGTGCTAACAGTTGGCATATCGATTGTGTCACATTACATAAAAGAAGTCACAGTTCAAAATGGAATATAAAAAACGCTAGATTCTAAAATATTTGTTTTAATCCAATTGCAGCAAATAATGGATTATCACACCACTGTTCCGCCGCCAAGTGTTAACCAGGCTCCTCAGGCAATGAATATAATACCATCTTTTCCATACCTTTCATACGTTGGACCCACTGATCCAAATCAGATGCCGGAAAAGATCGAATTGTGGGATCATCACGATAAAAATGTGAGTAAACTTGATCTATTTTTATCAATAGACAAAATTATTATTTTGTTCCAAATCGTAGACATGGCCCTCCAATTGGACTAACTAAACGAAAACAATTTTGAAGGACAACAATAAATAAGAAACATCCCCTCGTCAACACTTTATCACACCGAAGAATACGAAAAATAATATTCGAAATATTATCAAACTCTATTGAATAATTCATAGTTTTTTTTTTTAATTAATTTCATTCATGTTCATTTAATATGCTTGATTACGAACCCAATACACATCAAACCACACACACCCATTCACCCTCACACCACACATTTCACCTGCTTTGTCTTGTGTAATAGAGAATAATCATTTATAAATTAAGCAAGAAGCAAAGTTTATTTATACACACACCATTTCACTTATTCCCTTTTATAAACTATATATTCTTACTTCTTTTTTGCTTTGTGGTAATTTCGAAGAAAAATTGAAATATTATTAAAGTATCTTAGGTTATTGCATATAATCATCATAATTAAAAATACTATCCAATCATTTAAATGAAAAACACACACAATCAAACGTGAATTACAGATAAATGAAAACAAAAAATATATATTTTAAGCAGGAATTTTTTTCATATTCAAAATATATATGATCAAAGGAAAAGATAAAAAAAAACAGAGAGAGAAAAATCTCAATATAAAGTCTATTTATTTCGTATTGATCACCAGTAAATGAAGAAAATAAGATGATGACGAAGAGAGAGGAGCAGGAGCCAGGAGGAGGAGCCGAACTCTGAGTGTATACGATGGCGGAGAGTCCTTTTGGAGTCCGTAAACATAACCCACATACTGGAGCATGGAGTATTCCACAAATTTGATTGAATATAGCGTAGACGTATTAAACAAACAAACAAACAAGTATATTTATGGATTTGCTAAACAATTCAGCAGATATGCATTAGTGTGTCTAAGAGAAAATAATTGCATTCAGCACAAATAGCAAGATATAAATCATTGACTACGTAGAAGGTTAATAAATACAAAAAAGTTAAACGTTTATTTTGTTGAACTTTTCGAGTGTAAAAAAGCAAAAAGCATATGTAATCATTCAATTCAAGGAAAACAAAACAAAAATATATTCATTAGATTGCAAAATTTTGAGGATTAACAGTTATGGAAGTCATTATAAAGTTGATTCATTAACTAGAATTGCATATAGGATGAAATGAACACAAACAAATAGATGCAAAATGAAAACATTACCATACTTCTACTACTACTAAATTACTTCATATATGCTTATAATATTTAAAGAGACTATACATAAGTTATGGCGACAGAGTCGAGAAAATGCACACCACATACATAGATCCCACCAAAATCGAATTGTTTCGCTTTTTCCAACCAAATTCGAGCACACACCAACCATACACCACATGCAAATTTCTTCTCTGTGGGAAAAACAAAAACGAACAAGAAATGATTTTGGAAGTAGTTTTCGGGTGTACACATGTTTTTTTTTTATTCCTCTCGAACTTACAACACACAACTGGGATAGGGCAACTGGTTGTGTAGCCTTGTAAGTTTTGGGGGAAAACTAATATGACATGTGAAATTGGATTTAATTTTATTTTCTCCCCAATAGTATTTTGGTAATAACCTTAAGAAATATTAAACAAAAAAAAGAACTCATTTCTATTTGAAGAAAAAACGAAGTAATAATAAAACATTTTTAAAATGTCATATTTTTTAAATTAATATTATTATTGTCATATTATCATCGCTATATAAAAAATATTTAGCCTTCAAAAAAACAAAGCATTAAACACAAGATTAAGAAACAAACAATGGAAATCAACTTTTAACCTATTTATGAATGTAAGTTTATAATATAAAGATACACAAAAACAATTAATATGATGGTGATTTAATGCATTGCATGCATCTAAATATTTCCCGCGCATAGGTGGCACATTATAGAAAACGAAAAAAAAACAAAAACAATGAAAGCGAATAAAATAATGAATTAGCTGACAAAACAAAAGCAAATGCAAACAAAAAAAGAATGAAAAAAAAACAAAAACGTATGTTATAGGCCGTACGCTCATTTTGGTTTACATACAAAAAAGATAAAAATTCAATATTCAACACACACAGTACGTTTTGTTTGAATTATACATTTACTATTAAAAAAAACAATATTATAATAATTACTATTATATATTCAGCATACTTCAAACTGAAGAAAATTAATTCAACAGATAAAAGAAATGTAATCCATTTGCATTGATCAGAAAATTATATAAATAAACTATTATTAATACTATTATTAATGAAATGCATACATAAAGCAAAATATATATATATACATTAAAGGTATATGTTATACTGGATAGAAATATTATTATAATTATTGCTGTATGAGAACCTACGGAAATATTATTAATTATTATATTATTAAAATATGAATAAAAACTTTGCCGAGTTCTTTTATTTCAAATCGTCTTTGCTTAACACTGATCATTCAAAAAAAAGTGATGTTATATTCTGTCACCACAATTGTTTCTATTTGTTTTCAGTGGGAAAAGTTCTACGTTCAGCGACATGACCTCTCCGGATTCAACGTCAAAAGGCCATGAAGAGCGCATGTGCAACACTACTCTCCGACGAGGACGCCTATGAAACCGATACCCACGCACACAAGTGGACAAAGACCCCAACCAACTTTTGCGAAATTGGGGGCAGTTGGCTAAAGCCCGTGTTAACCGGATAGGCTTGTTGACTGATGGACAACGCAGGTCTAGCCCGTACTGTAGCCTTAGAACAAAATTATAAAGTTCTCAGCGATGTACTCTGTGCAGAATTTATGGAATTCGATAGACTATGGTATCTTGACTACGCTGACGATATTTGTTTTCTTTCACATCTAATAATGGACCTTTACTCAATGTCCCAAAAACTGAGGCAACAAAGTGAAAAACAAAGTAAATAAAAAAAAGGCTGAAACCCTAAGCATTTCCAACATCCGCGCTCAGTTGATCTTTAACCGACAGTACGCTTTCCATATCTATGAAGTGTGATCCTGGATAACCCTGGGGGCACCGAACTGGATGTGTACAGCAGAACCGGGAAGGTTTAATCTGCGTTTGGAATGCATCCCCGATCTTTTATAAGTAATGTTTTATAAGTCATGTCATCAGCTTGCGAACATCAGCGACTGTTCCGCTCGAACGTGCAATCGGTGCTGCTTTATAGGTGCAGTCTCTGAAGTGGACACCATTACCAGAGGAAAGCAAATGTAAATGAGAACACGCCAAGAACCTATAAACATTATTATACGAAGGAAAAGGATTCGGCCACCTACGGCGCGAAGACAACAACAAATTTGGGTCAGAACAGTCGAAGATGAGTCACGGCTCTTTAAGAATGAGTTGGAGACAGCTCAAACGCGTTGTAGAGCTCGGAATGAAATGGCACCCGATCCCCGAAAGGATGTTAAAGGATATCAGTAAAGAAAGCACTTACGCCGGCCGTTGAACGGACAGCGGCGGAAGCGATATTTGTTCCATCTTTCCTGGAAGAAGAAGTGTACATTGCTGCAACGCACACGTCAATCCCCACACATCCGAATAACTACGTCAATCTCCACATCGATAGAACATTTGTGGGATTATGCGAATACGTAGGTCCCAAAACGGAACATCCCTATCAGGCTAATAGTCGTTTATATAAATACTATAATATAATGATAAAGACATTCCACATCATACAACGAAAATGATCGGCTTTCTGCGATAACTCAACTAAGCGATGCCTCCACCCTGCGATGGATTCTTCATGCGACAGCCTGATTGTTCTTCAAAGCCGCACAAATCTGCCACTGATGAACAGACGTCCCTTAGTGTTTATGTTATCTTATTTCGCATGTCTCTACCGAACTGCCCACACTTGTAAAATGTTTGCTTATGGACTAAATGTGAAGAAAAACTTTAAAATAGCGAATTCCATTAGAAATAATGAGACGTCATATTAAGCAAGTTGTTGTCATGCCAACTTGTGTCTCTGGTTGCAAAAAGAGTCGCATGGAATTTGCATAGTTAATCCTATCCCTTGACTTGGATACGATCCAAGGACCATTCACGTATAAAGCTCGAAATCCGAGCGACATAAAATTCGTTCCACTCAATCAAACCAAGCAGATGGATGGCAATGAACTAATGGAATTCTACGCCAATCATGCGCAACTGAAGCAATATCTACCAATTATCAAAGACTCTCCTGTATACCCAGTCATCTATGATTCCCAAGGCGTGGTCCTTTCGCTTCCTCCAATCATAAACGGCGATCATTCGAAAATATCCCTGAATACCAAAAATGTCTTCATCGAATGCACGGCAACGGACTTGACTAAAGCTAAGGTTGTGCTGGACACTATCGTGTGCATGTTCTCAGCCCACTGTTCGGAGAAATTCACGATCGAGCCTCGGATAGAGTTTCAAAAACATCTCAGACCTTGACCATTGGTGTTAAACATGAATAGCATGAAGCATGAACCTGCAGATGAGTAAGCATTCGTTTGCGATAATCGTGATTTGAAGGATAGATTTCTCAACAGGATAGTACGTCAACCGTGCAACGAAATATTGCGCCATTAAGTGGGTTGTGCCTTTAACCCATCTTACATACAGACAGTTTAAAAATACTAAAAATACAATACTAGAGTTGGTTTCCCAACTTCCAGCAAGATTGCATTAATATGTCCACAAAATATGCTAAGACACTTCCAGGATATGCAGGAAGTCAAATACAGTGTAAGTATAACCCGCACACATTAAGTCAATTTCAGAAAGAAAAGCTTTTTCCTCGGAAGCCACATGAATTTAGGATTTGTGTTGGATGTGACAACGAGCGAACAAGATTGTACGTGAACTGTTTGTTTTTTCATATTTTTATGTGATATTCAGCGGGTTGTGCCATTAAACGATTTGCTATGGTTTTGCGCCAGTACAAATTATACAAAAAAGACAACTGCCATCACGATGGTGTGCCATTAAAGGTTTTGTGCTATGAAGTGATATGCTATTATACGGGTTCGACAATACAAGGTAAATACCATTTCCATCTCTTGCTGTTACCACACTTGAAAAAGGAGATGTATCACTGTAGATTCCTACGCATATTAAAAGTTTCGAATCAGAACCAATTTTGCGAATTTTTCACGGCATCACCATTTCTAGTGTCCCTGAGAATACTTCAAAATTTTCGCGGAAAATAAATTTCTCGTATCTCCGGCATATGAGCACACAAACTCAATTGTTTGTTCTAGAATCGGAGAATGTATTTTTAAAAGTCATAAAGGCACTAACATTCTGCGAAACAAATACTTGGTGTATATATTTAAACTGCACCTATTCGTCTATAAATACTCAAACACCCCACATATGAATTTACGACTTTATTTTTTAAATCATTGTTTTGCTTTAATTTACAAACTAAACAAATGGTTCAATATTTAATTCTACTACCGAGCATGGAGTGCTAAGTTCAAAAGCCTGAAGAACAGTTGGATGAAGAACTCCAATCTTGCCGATTGGGGCATTCTTGTACATGATGTTTGCACACCGTCCCGGGAAATAGCTGGGATCTGCAAATCGGCAAATGTGGTGATTAAAATTGTTTCCTTTTTTTATGCAAAAATAATTACCATCAGTTGATTGTAGTTGGTATCCGTCGGCTGATTTCCACGGCACTTCCAATAACTGCATCACACGATCCAACAATCCATGCACGACTTCAAATCCAGCCGATTTATTGCAATTCACCGCACAAAGTCGTCGTTCGTTCCTTGCACCGACTTCTACATGAACAAATACCATACGAATATTATTTGAATCCATTTTGGAATTGTGATTTACCTGTTTCATCGTCGGCCAGTACGATGTCGCTTATTTCAAATAATTTAAGAGGCAGAGGCATTTTGCGGTTGGCTACTAGCGTTTTCAACAGACCAGGAATGAGCGACGTTCTCACAACTTGAAACTCAAGCGTCTTTGGGTTCGATATGTGCACAGCTGGCAGATTGTCAATCAGTTTGTTCAATTTGCTGGCTATGTCATCACGAGAGCATAGTGTGAATGTGAGTGCTTCAGTAAATCCGGCTTGTGCCACTTGCTCTCGCAATTGTTCAGTCAACTTATTCAGTGGATACTGCTTGGCTATATGCATGAATGATGGCAATGACTTCCTTATGTTATTGTAGCCGTAAGCGATAGCAACGTCCTCATAAATGTCGCAAGCGTGAATAACATCATGACGCGTTGGTGGAATTGTAACTTGGAGCTCATCTGCTCCTTCTAGCGTTGTTTCTAGATACATTTTCGTAAGCATTTCAGCTATTTTGTTTGGCTCTTCGGTAATTCCCACTGCTTTGTTCGCTTTAGCAGCTGAAATGGTTTCCTTTCGATATTCTAGCTCGGGATATGTGGTAACACTTCCATCAGGAGACACCACGTTGCAAGGCTCGATCGTGAATTTCTCCGAACAGTGGGCTGAGAACATGCACACGATAGTGTCCAGCACAACCTTAGCTTTAGTCAAGTCCGTTGCCGTGCATTCGATGAAGACATTTTTGGTATTCAGGGATATTTTCGAATGATCGCCGTTTATGATTGGAGGAAGCGAAAGGACCACGCCTTGGGAATCATAGATGACTGGGTATACAGGAGAGTCTTTGATAATTGGTAGATATTGCTTCAGTTGCGCATGATTGGCGTAGAATTCCATTAGTTCATTGCCATCCATCTGCTTGGTTTGATTGAGTGGAACGAATTTTATGTCGCTCGGATTTCGAGCTTTATACGTGAATGGTCCTTGGATCGTATCCAAGTCATGAGTGCCGATGGCAACCAATGCTCTCTTCCTGCAGATGTTCTGATGCAATTTGTCCTAGAGTGAAATTGAGAAAATAAGGCCAGATTAAGCAAAAGCACATGTTAAAATACGTCTAATCACTGGCAGTAGTAAAATTTAGTTCTTCACTTACTTGCAGATCAATGAACGAATTATACGATTCTGGCGTGAAGGTTACATCTCTTAGAACTGCTGCCACAGCAAATGGTCGTATTTCCGCAGTCTCTGGATTTATCTTTAGGGTTTGGCGAGCATTCACTCCTCCAGCTGGTTCTTTCAAAGTAAATTGGGGTGGCTTCATTCTTTCAAAACAAAAAAATGTCTATAATTCTTGTAATTTGGTTTGCTGGTTGCTCAACATACGTTCCTTGAAAAACTAATAACCCCGTCACCAATCCTTCCATGCACAGCAAATCATAGCGATTGGCCGGTATATCAATTCGGTAAATGATTTCCTCTGAGGCATCTTGAGCTGCAGCTACATCACCTTGCTCTTTAGTTAACATTTGCTTTTCAGTTGTCTGAATACAAAACAAATTATGATATGTTCACATATTCTTACGGTCCATCTTACTAACCACTTCATCCAACTCAAGCCCGAAGGCAAAGCAAAGCTGCTGAAATTCGTCATCCGCTAAAAAAAATATACGATATTATGTGAGAAACATGGTGCATGTATCAACATACTGTATTTTTTCCCAAGTGCCTCGAAGAGGAGATCACGTTTAACACCAATTGTCGGCATTCTTATTATTTAATTGTAAATTCTAATATCGGCAGAAATGCAATGTGGACGTTAGTTGACGTATGAGTTTTTGACAGTCCTCATTTAGTTGGGGCATGACAGGTATGAAAATCAAGTGTAGCTTACATTCTGTGAAGCTGGCTGTTAAGAGAACTTCGAAATATGGTCGACACTAGATGTCTCGCCAGGCGATAAAAGGGGAATATAATGAAGTTGTTAGTACTATTATGCGATTCATCGAATTTTGAATACAATATATATTTAAGTTTCAAATGGAGCATTGTGTTTCTAAATAGTGTTTCCGATTTCGTGCTCATCCTAGTTGCTTTCAATGAACTTGAATAAATCGAATAATTATGCATTTTCATCTAAAGAAAGCATATTCTCATTTAACATTTTTTTTTATCAAAATCTACTTCACTAGTTGGGTGGTTATTGTTGAATGTTATATGGTTTCACGAGCAAAGCACCTGTTATCGAAGTCGAGACACTTAGCAAAAAATATTCACTGCAAGATAAACATGTGCTGGCGCAGAAGAAATCGGAAGCAAAACAAGAGTCAGAGCTTGCCTTCCGGTTGTTCAGCATGAGCCACAGCGGCGCACACCCGCTCGTGTGTGTTGCTTTTTTCTTTTTGTTATTTTACTTCATGTTGTCCGAGGCACAACCATACCGCTTCTAAACGATATCTGCGGGTGGTCATCATAGCTATCGAAGTGTTAATTAATTTGCGCAAGGTGTTTGGCTTGGTCCTACCATTTGCGACACAATTATTCGTTGGTGGTGTTTAGTGTAACATATCAAAAGCATGCAAAAAATTGTTGGGCACGCGTGAATGAGTTACTAATATACGAGTTTTTATGACGGGTTGCATCTCTAGCAAATTAGCTCTAAATGACAAACAATTTTTTATGATCAAGTAGTCAAGTGTTTTAAACTACATTTTGGATCAGCCGTATAAAGGGGATATATTATAGAATTTTCCCATTGTAATGTGATGAAAAGGAGATGGGAGTCAAATACAGAATATAATTGATTTTACATTTCTCAGCCTATGCAGATAGACAAAGAGAGAGAGAGAGAGAGAGAGAGAGAGAGAGAGAGAGAGAGAGAGAATAGATGACATTGAACTTATTTCCATTTCCACAGTATTAGTAGCTCATATTTACTCAGCTCATTTTATTTATACGCCATGGACCGGGGCATCCAGATCAAAGTTGTTGATTGCTCGATCAAGACTAAATTCGTCAACATAATCCTTATATGTGTGCATGCCCTCATAGAGAAGAAAGATGACTTAACTAAATATTGTTTCTACGAGCTCCTTGACAAAACCTACCAGCAACTCAACTAGCCTTGAAGTCAAAATCGTCCTTGTTGACTTTAACACAATGCTGGACAAGAATTGAATCTTTGGCAACGCAGTCGGAGAGCATAACCTAAACGACATCACACGCGATAACGAATTTGCATGCTAATTGAATCTGCAGCGGGGCGAAACTTCAATAGCAACCATACAGTTTACACACCTTAACATCTATAAAGGAACATGGCGGTCTCCAGATCAATCCACCGTCAACCAATGCAATGGAGAAGATTGAGAGATGTTACTGCAGGAATGACTTAAGGAAACTCTATCATCAGGTAAGACGAATATGTCAAGTTCACAAAAACCGAACGGAAACCTGCAGGGATAAGGATGGGAATCTAGAAGTGGAATTACAGTCAGTGCTGGGAATATGAAAAGATCACTTCTATATATGTATAACGGTGATGACAACCAAAATACCGATGTCATGCAGAATAATCCATCCAATATAGGCTAAGATGGACAAGAATTCCGGCCCGATAAAGTTACGACAGCAATCGGACTTGGACTGCATGCCGAACTTTTGAAAGCAGCTGGTGATGATTTGGTAAGGTGCATACACCGATTCATCTGATGAAAGTATGTCCGATGGATGGAATCTCAGTACCGTTTGCCCGATCATAAAGAAATGAGACGCCCTAAACTGTGCCTATTACAGAGGTACAATACTCCTGATTATAATTATATTTTTACAGCCTGATTGGTCACAATCAGTCATTGACCAAATATTCACATTACGGCAGATCTTGGAGAAGATCAAGGAGTTTCATGTCGACTGCCACCATTTTTTTATCGACCGCGTATGAAAGTATTTTATAGAAAAGAGTTATACAGCGCAATCCATATTTTTGGCATCCCTGCCAAAACTCGTCCATACGCTTCGTTTAACATAATTTTTGAGAAGATAGTGCGTGACTCAAGAAACACCACCAGCGGCACGATCTTCCAAACATCCGTGCTCGCATATGCCGGTGACATTGACAACTGGCTATCAATGGGGCGTTTGTCAGCATCGAGAAGGAAGCGGCTAAGAGAATGTATAAGCTGTCTACGAAAAAGGTTGATCAAGGCTATGGTTAGGCTATCGTATATTCCGCAATTGTAAATCATACTTTTAATTTTGTACTACGAAAGATTTATATCTTACTTATACATCGAATAGACTAAATTGAATTGAATTGAATTACCTCAGCTCTGAAGTAAACGTGAGCAATGATACCGCCGCGTAGATAAAACTAATACTTCGCTTGCCCATCGCTGTGTTTTGGGCTTGGAAGGCAATTGAGAAATAAATCCCTCTATATATGAGGATATTATTGGTCGCTTCGAGAGGAAAGTCCTTCGTATTATCGTTGGTCCCGTATGGGCAACCTGAAAAGTGTGCTTCTTGTAATGTTTCAGATCAGAAATTTCGTTACCAAAGAAGATGGAAGCTAGCCATGGTTGCAGACTACTATTGGCATCCAGACTGATACTGCCACGAGTCAGTTAGAAGGAAGATAATCTTTCCAAAGCTAATATTTTTACTAAAATGTAGAATAAGAATTTATGTCACTATTTCATAGAAATTAAGTAAAATCAATAAATGTGTGTTCGCTACTAAACTTGACGTGATATCACAATTTTCGTTTCATATTAGAAACATCAAATATGTAGTTTTAAGGTGGTGAATCATACCGTGAACCAGAACTGAAGTATTACAGAGATGTCAGACTTCTACCTCTCTTGCCCCTTAACATTTTTCACGTGTTCTTAAACCAAATTTACCAATCAGAGAACGGTATTTACATTATTTCGTGAATAACCGTCAAAAATTTATGAATATCTGTCAAAAAGGCACTCAAATTCGTCGATGGAAGGAAATCAGCTGTGAAGTGGGCTATCTCTGTAATACTTCATTTCTGCTGTGAAATCAGTGAAAAATAAAAAGCGCTACTTTGTGTAATATGCAACCTTTAAATCGACGAATAAGTGGTGAGTGCCGACATGCATTTGAGTGGTTATTTCTAGGATCTGGAGTAGTGCGACGTTTTGATCGATAGAAGACCCCGGCCTGTAACCGCTCAAAAAAGGACCATCAGATGATTCGCGATTGGTTTAAGGCGGTCACACAAAACAGTTGGAAACAAAATAGTCGATTTGATTTTTTGTGGATCGAGTAAACGATACAGACATTTTACTCATCGGAAATTCGCTGTTTATTATTTCGTTTAAAACTCACTCTTCTAGCTGTTCGTAGAGTGTTTCATTCCAACATCCTTCCACTCTGAGACTTAGGGCCGATAAGCCTGGGCTACTGCTCAAAAGATATCGGGGGGCTTCTTTGTCGATCTAGTGATCATTCCTCGACCATTTCTTGCGACTTAGGGAGACCACGTGGAATTCTTAGATCTGCAAAACTCAAAGAATATGTCAATAAGAAGACGTTGCCTCCAACCCAAACCCAAGATCGCATCACTCCCCGACATCCGTTGCATTTTGCAAGTGGTTCAGTAGTTCTATAAACAAAGACCCGAACTGTTTCATATTATCTTTAACAAATCAAATATGGTCAAACATTTGCATCAATCAACATTAAATCATTTAATCATTATGATTATTTTTGTTCAAGGGAACACATAAGGCGTGAGTGCAAGTGTGTTTTTCTTCAAGTCGCTTTGTTTGTTCTTCTTATAATTGCAGTCTATTTTTTAAGGGTTGAAGGAGGCTCCGATTTCTAACAAAAACCATATTAATAAATAACGTACTATAAAGAAATTTGTTAATTCAAATAGTGAATACACCGCGCAACGTACGCCCACGAATTCTTTGTCGCTTGGCTGCTGACCGAAGGCGCGACGCGGCGGCGCAAGCCGATCACTCCACGTCCAACCGAAAGATTGATGGTCCATAATTACAAGGAGGTCCCGAGAATCGGTGTGGCTCATCCCCAAATATCTTCATTCATTATGCGTCCTTGTGTTAGCAACTCACTTTCTTTGGCCTCTATGGAATTGATTAATCACACACATGAAGGGTTGCTCCAGATAGATGTTAGATTTTCCGAGAATTTGGGAAACACGGGGAAAAGTGGAGGAGATGTTGACCTAATTACAAACGCACCATCGGGCAGACAGCCGAGGCGCATTGAATAATGTAAACCTGCTCTACAGATGCGCGGAACATTGGATGTCCTCAAGATTTCGCACAACGACCCTTGTGTTGACTTTTTGTCTTATCTTGCAATCCGATGTGCATTCGTTCGGTTACGTTTCATGTGTACTACTGTACCGCTGAGTGTGGTGCAATTTGTTATCGAGATTTGATCGTCCCTCGCATGGGGGGAATGTGCAGGAGTTCTCTTTGGGATCTTTTGGTGTGTGCCGTCTCGGAAGCAGGGGTCACAGCGAGTGCAAAGTGTCATCGTAAATATGAAACGCACACAGGGGTTGGAGATATCGTATCGATTGCGCATCAAGGGAACACATTTCTTTGGTTCTTTATTTAAACGTATTTGCATTTGAAAACTCCGACAGGATACTTGGGCATGTGCCACCGGGGCAGGTGCACTTGACCGAAGAGGGCGACTTTTGCCGGTCAGGAGTTCACTGAAATTTCGTATTCAATTCAGAGTTTGAGAGTTTCAGGTATAACTGGTGGTCGACATCGCCGAATGGTTGACATCCAAAACAAATTGTTGGTCTTGTCACTACCGGGACACCACTGAACAAAGGTTCATTGTAACATACATGCATCTTAACGAGCAATAAATTGTTATCAGTTTGTCTGTTGATATTGGTTTCTGTGTGACTGCGGGGTGGGTTTGTCGTCTGTTGAGTGCCAAAATAATTCTTCAGATGCACAATTGTGGTAACTGAAATAGTTTCATTGTTCCCACTGAATGTATTGCGTGCAGAAGGTGTCCGCTCAAGATTATGAATCGCAAAACGGATCTCATTGATGATAAAAGCGGTATAGGTAGCTTGGCGGGTGGCTTGACAAATTAGGCTCTGTAGTGGATAACATGTAAGGAACCGACTTTCGTGATAAGAGTGAAAGACGGGGAATGTAAGGACATATGGGATAATACGGAACGTGCTAGTTGCTTTTTGTTAACTTATTGATTTGCAATGTAATTGGCTTCGGTGTGGTGTTTAGATGACGGCTATTTGGGTATGTATGCGTATGCGGTGAAGGCGATTGGAGGAGTCCACGACTTATACAGGGATGTGATTTACATTACATTACAGTAGAATCTTAGTAATGTGAAATACCTAATTAAGATATTGCCATTCACATTTTATAGATTCATATTATCGATCAAAAAAATCTGTTTTTTTGTATGTTGAAAATATATTAAATAAAAATTAAAACACAATTTTTAGGTTGGCATAAAAGAATTCTTAATTTTTTTGGATAAACATCCTTTACAATAAACAGGCATAAAACTAAAGAAAGGAACAAATTAAGTCAATGGACACATATATTATTATTCATAAACAAAACGAGAAATCAAAATTATTTCTTAGTATATATATTTTGAATCTTCGTTTGAAGAACGCAACAGCTATTTTTCAATTGCCGTATGTACAGGGTGGGCAATTTTTTTAAATTATAGGTTATTTTACACTAACAGGAAAACACCCGCTAGAAATCTGATATAAAGCAGCAATGAAGTATTACAGAGATTTCCCCCTAGTCCATCGACGAATTTGAGTGCGTTTTTGACAGATAATCATGCATTTTTTCAATTCTGGAGAAAACGATATAATTATTTTATTATATATATTTATTCTATTTTTGCGTAAATCGAGTTTGTACTGTATTGAAAACATATACAGTGTAGACTCGATTATTGCAATACTTGACTTCTGCAACACTCGCTTTTTGTAACCAATCTAATGGACTTACCGATTTTCGATTTTTGCAAGAAATCGAACAAAAGTATCATCCAAGCGATCCGTGAGCGACAGCCCGAAACCATCAACAAGGTCTTGCAAAATTGGGGTGACAGAATGCGCTACTTCGAAGCCAGACGCCTCGGCTACTTGAACAACACTTTTTTGCATTTAAAAAAACACAACTTGTATTTGGCCCACCCTGTATGTTTAATACTATTTATACATGTGATGGCATACGCATCCATTTATGTTTTTTTTATTTTTGAATTTTAGTGCATTGAATTACAAAACAGTGAGACGTTTTTGCATCTTCAGCTGTCCCTTATTTTATCTCACCATTGCCGACGCACTCTCGTATATCTTAAATGATTACTCAGTGCTCGAATTGATTTTCAAAAAAGATAGTTTCCCCTTGCTCGTGGAAACGGCTTAACGGTATTATTTAGTAGCATTTTGTTGGAATATTTTACTATTTGCATTTCGTAAATTAGTCATTTTCCTTGTCTTGTGTAGTAATAATTTCAGACAGCATCATTTTCTTGTATTCTAGTTTCAAAAGATTAATTACATCTTGATCCATATGTTGGATCAGGGTAGTAACGTGTGGTGGGAAAAAATCCAACTGTTCTATCGATGTTTATTAACTTGTTTTTAGGTTTGTCGCTTGAATCTGCTCTTCGATGGCGTCATATTCACCTCACTTTTTGTTGTCGCCTCTTCCATTTTAAAACCTTTACAAGCAAAGAGAAAAAGAAACAAAGACGTGAAAAAAAATACACATTGCCGAATAGGACAAATTGGTCACATCACATTTTAGAATATATAGTGCACCATTTTTTCGAGTAAACGTTGTTGGTGCACATTATCGGGGTTCACATTATCAAGATAATATTGTACTATAACGGTAATGACACGACGTCGAATAAACTGATTCGGTCACATTGAACGCATGGACAAATGCGTGGCATGAATTCCGCAGCACCAATCAACAGTTTCATAGCATAAGCTAGGAAAGTCAATTCGCTAGTCTATTCTTGACTAGCGAATTGACTTTCCTAGCAAGATACAAGATACAGTGGACTCACCCAAAGTCGAAGTCTCTCTAAGTCGAAACTCTCTCTAACTCGAACATTTTCTCCATATTTTACATACATTTCCCTCTATTTTTCATACAAAAACCTCACGTACGTCAAACTGTCTCTTACTCGAAAACAATTTGATATCACATTACAATTGGACTTAGGGAGGGTCCACTGTAGTTAATTCATTGCAATTAATTGACTCAGTCTTGATATAGGTCAAGATACTGTATATCACTCCATGGGCAATCACCCTCAAATGTCACTAATTAAATTGTAAACAATGATACACTACCCTCTAAAGACACACATTCTCTCTTTCTCTCCATCTCACACCATTTTGTTTACATTACGTTCCAAATGCACTGAAATATCATTCATTTAATTTCGAATTAATTCCGAAATTACATGAATCAACCAACAGATAGAATGCATCAGTTGTGAACCAGAAGATATCCCATAAATTACAGGTTTCAGCACACACATTTTTGGTGGCGGTATGCAGACTGTCAGTCAGTCACCAATCCGAAACCATATCGTCTTCTTCGTTTCATTTCATTGAAGCAACTGAAAAGGAAGTCGAAGATTATTTAAATGAGCCGCGTTCGTTCCAACATTTTACATTTTACTGCATTTCATTGCACAAAAAAAAAAAAAGAGTGGCTGGCCCCTCGTCGGGTGCAACGAGAGGGCACATCACCAGTTTCAGTATCGAATTACCTATGGAGATGCAGTCGACAGAAATTACCCAGTCTGTGGTTTGGCGCACACTTCTACTTCAGTTTTCATGGTTCGGCGCGCATTAACCTGCGGCAATTTTCACATCAGTTAATCTTGGTTTAGTGCGATACCATTTTAATTTGGGACACTTTTCAGATTATTTTCGTTATTTAACAATGAGATTGATGGTTATTCTGTGGAGGCAATAGAGAAGCAGTTGTTCGTTTAGATGTTGTTCTGTATGGAAATGATAGTTGTGTAGACTCACTTAAGCACATTTTCTTCTGTTGTATGTACAAGACTGAAGTGAAGAAATTGTAGCAATACGGTACGGTAATAAGAGGTTGCAACGTCTGTGGAGTATGTTGGGCGCTGCATACGCTGCATAC
This sequence comes from Eristalis intricaria, assembly GCA_964034865.1. Lineage (NCBI taxonomy): Eukaryota > Metazoa > Arthropoda > Insecta > Diptera > Syrphidae > Eristalis > Eristalis intricaria. Next base: position 163,342,221 of record OZ035873.1, read on the forward strand.
TTCTCAGCCAAACGAATTCATCTTTTGCTTTGGCATTAAAGATATGTGTGGTCCGGCGTTGTTATGATAGAAATCACCGCTTTTCCTTTTCACCAACTCTGGGCGTTTTTCTTCCATCTTCTCCTTGATCTGGAAGCAATACTTAGAGGGATATAATGTCCAAGCAACTCGAAAAACAGGACACGTCGCCAATCCCACAAAATCTTGCTTATTGCTTGATCTCAGTATTTCACCAGTAGAACATCATGACCTCTTAGGCCGAAAGTTGTTGCAAGCCATTCAACCAAATTTTTCGTCTCCCACAACAATTCTTTTCAGGAAAGACTTAAGCGAGTTCATCTCAACAAAGACTCGCAAGCCATTATGTGATTCATAATTCATTTCACGAGGAACACAAGCATCTACATTTTTCGACATTCCAATTTCATGCATGTCTGCAAAAGGCTTGTATGGGCGATGTTAAGCCGCTGAGCGATCTCCCGTATCGTTTCTGCAACTTCAAGAGCCAAGATTTGATCGCCTCGTCGTCTGTGGTGGCTGGATGTCTGGAGCGAACAGCATCAGCAAGGTATGTATTTCCTAAACAAAAGCGTATAAATCACAAATGTATAAACAGAGATATTCTGAAGCGATGAACACTGCTTCTTCTTTTTCTAGTGGTGTTGCAGTCCAGTATCGTTAACCAATTACCACCAATATCCCACGCTAAGTAGGTTGAAGCCCTTCTACAATTGTGTGGGCGTTGTTAATATCGCTGAACGCTGATCTTAGTGGCTGAATCCGTAAAACTCAAGTTGAAGACAAAAGCCATCAACGCAAAAAGAACTAAGATGATCTCGGTGTTATTTAATTGGTGCTTGGTGCTTTGAGAGAGGGCTCCATTACTCAGTTGGCTCTTGGGCGCAAAAAGAACAGTGATTGGCTAGAGTTATTCTGCTTAAATCTTGGTACTGGTGGTGATCTGGTGGAGCCGAGATAGATAAAGTCCCTCACTATCTCGAAGTTTTAGCTGACTACGGTGACGTTCCGGCCGAGTCTTCGATGGGCACCTTCCTTGAAGATAGCTTACATATTCAGTCAGTTTTGCACGAACTTCTCAAGAATGATTATCAAAAAGGCACAGAGTGTGGTTTGCTAGACAAATGCTAGAAAAATGTTTGACATCTACATTGACAGTAGAATAAAAGGTTCTCGATTTGACAACTGTAAGACCAATTTCTCACACTCACACGTTTATTCGTTCAAAACGCCAACCATAATAGGGTGGCTAAGCTATTAGTAAGGGTGGAGTAGCTATTAGTCGATGAACCTAACTGTCATGCAAACTGCTTTAAATTATACATTGTTAGGCAAAACAAATCTTTAGGTGTAATTATTGACCAGGTCTTAAGTTGGTGCCACCTACATTTCAGATTTGAAAGATTATCTACTAAAGTCTCAACGTTCTTTTTAGCGTCTTAAGAAATACTGTGGTGGCCTTGGCATTGTGGGTATGCGCGTCGGCCCTTACGCAATTTAATTACTCTGCACTGCCAATATGACCAAAACTAATTTTCACGGTCCTCTTTTCTCTTTCGAGTCACTGACAATACTCAAAGAGTAATAACTGTCTAGAAAAAACTTTTCAAACTTGGCCGTTCAAAGTCGGCATAAAACTGCAGGTCCGTTCTTCTCGTGAAAAAACAATAGTACGAACAACGCGAGTGGTTGCTGCAGAACTAGGCCCTGGCTCTCTACGTGCTGTACCACTCATATTATTATTATTATTATAACAGGAAATACTGCAATGCAAACGTTTTAGATTGCAAGTAAACCAACAGTTAAGTGTTTTTTTTCAAATTCAGTAGACCCCGTTCAAATCTAGGTTTTTATTGGTTTTATGAAAAGACTGATCAAGCACACAGCGACAGAACACATTCCAAGAGTGTATGACATTTAACATCTTCCTCTTGGCCTGAAACTGACAAGGTTGGCCGTGAACTGTGGAAAGTCGTGACATTGATAGATCCACATTTTCCTAAGTACACAGTGCTCCCATTTGATTTCCATCGAAAAATGTGTCAATTATACTGTCTCATGATGTCCCAAGACATCGTTTCATTCATCACTCACTTCGTGCTCGAAGCCTTTCCAAAGGATTAACCCAAAATAGAAACCAGAAGAAGATCACGAAAAATCTTTTGTTTTCTGTGAATTGATTGAAAAATATCGTACCTCTTTTGGACAATGAAGAATTAAGTATCAATTACTGATGTGCCAAGGAATTTTGATATACGGCAACTTCTTGGAAGGAACAAGTGTATCTGGGAACAATGTGCGCTGGGTGTACGTATTTCGCTAGTGATGTAGCTACTGAAACTTGTTGACAATCTCAGAAGTGGACAGATATAAATTGGTAACACAAAAAGGTACAGGGTGGATAAGATGTTATTTCATATCCACTGTCGATGAGGGATACCTTCGTGCACCCATGTTATTTTCCCAGCAGGATGTACTCGTACGAATAAGTTATTTGTTTATTCCTGCATGATAGGAGATGGTGTTGAGTAGATAAATTTCTACTTTCATTTTTGTTTGATTTCGTTGAGAGGCTATTTCGCCAAGGATTGTACATGTTTTCGGTTTGCAATGTAAAGATTGACATCTTGTTTGTAGAAGAGATACAACTGATTGTGATCATCCGGATGTATTGTAAAATATTTAAGTTAGTTGTTTTCAAGGATTTGTTCTTTGAATAAGGATATTATTTTAATAAATATTTATAATTAAAAAAATATTATTAATCATTATGAATCAATGATTAGAGGGGACAATGCCAACTTAGAGTTTGAATCGGCAGTCACCTGGCTGACCCCATGACGCGGTGAAGCCTGTATACCTCTGTGCCATCGAGCAGGGAGGATGATCAGTTTCTTGTGCAAAACTACCTTGGTCTTTCATAAGAGGGCCAATTGGTCTCGTCTCGAGTCTCTCGATTGCATTGATGGGAGAAGATCAACCACGAATTAAGCCTGTATAATTCGTACAGCGACATGGGCTTAGCCGGAAGTCTACGGATCCAATTCCCAAGGTGGATGGGATATATAGCTTTGACCCAAGAGTTGGTGACTCCGCACCAGCGTGGTAACATATCCATCGGCTAAGATCGTGGCAGCCGGAGGATTCACCTTGGGCGTTGTAGTAAGGCGGCAAATTTTGTAAGAATAAGACAAAAAGGCAGACAGGAGTGCTTGCAGATATTTGTCAGCCAAGCCAAAGAGAATATGATTTATACCAATAATTGTGAATTCTCTCCATGCGGACGTATTTCTGCCTATGGCTGAACAACCTTAAATTAGAGTGTAGTATAAATGTAGATGTGTCCAGATGTGACCCACCAGACAACTAATGCAACAAAAAGGGACATTCCTTGTCGACGGCAGTATTGCTGCTTAGAGAACAAGGCAAAGACAACCTTTTGCCCATACTGCACTACACTCAGTAACTATCTGAGCGTATACCGACTTAATCTTAGATATCTGACAACTTCCGAGGGGACACTGCTTTTATGGTTGAATTCGCAAATGACAGAATATCACTCTCAGTCAAGCAAATTGTACATTGTAAAGAATAAATAAAAAATATCGGACATGCATTTGTGTCCCCGCAGAGATATATGTATGTATGTAGTTATTTTTAACAGGAAAAACTGCGAGAATGGGATGTATACTAAGGTTGAAAATCGCTCTCTCTCTTTCATCAACAATCGAATACGATTGCGAATATCCGCAATCGCGCGAACACTCGATTTTTATTCGAATAAATCGAATTCAAAGAACAATCGAATAATTCGATTGTTTTTATTTGCAATCGCAAATCGCTACTTAGAGTATGTGTGTTCCTATGACCCGTAGACCGCTCTGATTACTACTTTGTAGTCATCACTTGGCATGTGATCCAACGCAGTTTTTAGTAATCGAACCAATGAATAATGTGGATGAAATAGTTGCTGCAGATCTTTCATTGTCAGATCTTCAAAAGGAAGCCATTTGGCATCATCCGTTGTATCTTTGAGTGTTAAATATCGTTATGCTGGTGTTTCGACACGAAGCAATGAATATAATGGTTCAGCTGGCGAAGGCAATAATAGCAATTTTATCATTCCACTGCAACAGCAGAATTCAGGCATTTGTTCTGTTAGCCGACGAGAACTCCGTTCCCAACAGAAGATAGTGACGCTGTTCGGAAAGCAACTTCTAGACATTAGCAACCGTTATAGCGAGGCAATCACGAGCCTGAGAAACACTGTCGCTAACGCTAAATCTTCAAACCGAGCAGAATCGCCCGACGACATCGAACAACCAGCTGCATCACTTTTACTTTTAAAGACCAACGATAGCTGCCACCATCGAAGCTAATTTAGCTTCCACATGCGATGTAAACCGATCTAAGCTCTGGGCATTGTAGAATATAAGAAAGCATAAAGGGAATGCAAAAATGATTTGAATTTGTAATTTTTTTATGTTTCAGATCAAGAAATCTCTCAAGCCTATTGATAAACAACATCATCAAACGTAGAAGCAAGGAAGGAAACAAAGGACGTGCTTTCGTTCCATAATAGTTCTCTTAACACGAACTGTTCAACAGCATTTGCATCTACCATAGAAATGAATACATACATCCCTTTCCATTCAAACTCTACAGCAACATCAATAAAAAGAATTAATTGTTCTGCTATTCCATTCACTGAGTGGGCAGCACATACCCCATATACCTTGCAAAAGCACCCTCTCTTAATCGAATTCAAGCATTTATTGCGTCATTAATTGAATTTATGAGAGTTTCTTATATAAACAGAAGAGAGAACTCGAAAGCAACGAGACTTCATTGATGGGATATTAAAATTTCAATGCACTAGTGAGTGTGGTCAAATGTCCTTCCTCGAGCATTCTCGCGCATTTCCAGAGCCAAATGGAGACCCGATGGAGCATTAAAAAAAAAAAAGAATCAACTCAACGCTGCCTGGGTAACATGTTTACAAAAGGGGCATTGTTTGTGCAAAAAGAGGGAAAAAACGAGCACCAGAAGAATGCGAGTAGAATTCATGTCAATATTGACACATGCCATAACATATCATTTCGTTCCCATTGAAATCCGCATATGAAATTATCTGTTGTACCTGCCCTTATGATTTCTCTATTTGCAATGGCCTGGAAGACCACATCCACTCGCTATCGCTTGAGCACTGGACACAGATAATTTGACCAGTTGAAGCAGAACGTGTGTGTCCTGTCTTCACGTTCGTTCCTCTGATCACATGATGATGCTCCTCACACCGACACGGTGGATGAGAGAGGTAATGCTTGGAGTCACAACTTTCACCCATCCTTCTAATAAGTCAATGGGAAAGTACATTTTAGGGCCAGACAGGATTGTTCGCAATGTAACGTATACATTACTTGGGAGCATCAGCACCATGAGTCTCAAGGGGATAAGCTGGTATAGAAGTTGAGAAGAGAGTTTGGCATGTTACCGACTGTCCGTCAATCGAAAGACATGCAACTCTGAAATGGACAGGTTGACGAGATTTGCCCTGTTGCCCTCCATTAAATTGACAGCACGTGCGCTGTCGAATCGCTTCTTCGTACGCAAGCGATCGTGGAGGTAGACACGTTCAGCATGTTATTTGTCGTGTATTATTAACAAATTATTCTTGTTAAGCACGCCCCGAAGTATCAACTGTTCTATATTGTCTGCATGACCTGACCTAGATTGCGGATCGTTTTAATGTGCGTTTCGTTTAGTGCGAAATGATGTGTAATCTGCTTCGATTGTGACTGATAAATGTGTGCTTGGATTTTTGTGTTAATTGATAATTTTTGTTAATTTACAAAGTTACTTCTGCTTTCCTCGTGTCTGCTACATCTGCCACGCGACAATTTTTCTGCAGCCATGATATGAGTGTCATCCTGTATCCTGGACACATCATCAAGATAAGCAATATCTGCATCTGCATCCGCATATAAATTGGAATTCTCGCCGATGTGTCCGAAGAACACGTATTTCTTCTAGATTCTTGTGTGAATCAGGAATGACACAATATAATAATAATATGATTGGCGCTTCAGCTGATAGAGGGCCAGGGCCTAGCTGCTACAGCAACCACGAGTGGAAGGGGTCTACGGTTGTATGCCGTACTCCAAAAAAATGCATTTTGATCATTTCACTCAGGAGAAGGAGAAGAGGCTCTAAATCTGAACAAGGATGACTTAAGGATACTATGTGAAGCACTTATTGACCACTACTGTCAAAAATGGGGCTCAGAAGCTCAAAAAACTGTGCGAGCAATCAAAGGAAACCATGAAACACCTAGCTTTTCGAGTCGAACTGTCGCCGCAGTGAACAATAATCAAACGCTCTTTCTCTGGGCTCAAGAGGCATTGAGGCCTCACTCTTAAAAGAAAGGAAACTTTATATTAGACGTTGATCATACATGTAGGGCGCAGAGGCATGACTGAAAAAGTCCTTTGTCAAACTGTTACGGTCAACCACCCCATAATATGATTAGGCTATTTGCTAAGCCATTCAACCGACAACCGCTGGCTCATATCTCATATGACAGGCATTTCGTTGCACTCTGGCGCAATCGAAACAGAAATGCTGAGCCGCGAAATTGTTTCAACATCGTCACCAGCGACCATGTAGAAACAAGCTTAATTGACAATTTTGATCGCTAGTTCAACGGATTCCTCTTGAATGACACACTTCGATCACTACGATCGGTGCACATATTTTAGGTAGAAGAATTAAGTCTTAAGAGGGACTCCAGCAAGCAAATACGGAATAAATATTATAAATTAATACGGTGTGTTATTTACTAAACTTAATTTCTAACTACGACTGTACGGACTGTACCACGACAATCCAATGTGTAATGTGGCTGGCCATGTAGCGTGGATGCATGGACAGTTTAGCTCTTGACCGAAGAGTCTTGTGTCTAAAAGTGTACACAAGTGTGCGTAACCGAAAACAGTGAACCACAGATCGCGTTAGCTGGAGAAGTTGGTCCAGATCCACCCCAAATCTTAGTGCCACTCAAGGAAGAAAATATTCAATAACTTTGAGTCCTTCGTGACATCATGGCACAGCCATCGCAGGCAGCCATTATGGACCCGTTGTATTACCACGCGGATCCAGTCGATTGTATTTCAAACACAAATTGGTGCTTTTAATGAAGTGATAAAGATGACTGATACTAATACTGCTCAGTTTGTTCAAATTGTTATAAAAGTAGGCAGTGATTAATCCTTTGGGAGGGCGATGTAAGTACAGAGAATTTGCCGAAACGACTGCCCACGACAACCCAGCGTCTGATAATCCGGGTATGATCTGGATGGGATGCTCATTAAGTTTTTCTCGAAGAGGGGCTTAGATGTCACTAAATAAATGTTTCCAGAATCAGATCTGAGAGAGATCGGAGTTATGCCGGGACTTTAATCTAATTGCCATTCTGACCGCCGTAAATTTGCCGCACGTTCAGGAGAGTGGTAAATGCTGCAGAGGGTTTGTCCTTAACGACCCGCTGATACATACCCAAGCCATCCATTGCACTCAATTGAGTGATTTGCAGCAGATGTCCTACCAAGTGCAGTCCACCACATCGCAACTCCATAGAGCAGAATGCGTCTGACGAGTACTGAATAGACAGTAGACCATGCGAGGCTGTAGTCCCCAATTCCATCGGTTAGGCTTACAGCAACATACCTCAAAAAGTATCTGACAACAGCAAATTAGATCCTTCTAAGACAAGATCCCCATCTTTTGTGGAACAAGATCTCTGTCCTAGAGACCCACGCACAGTGGTCTCGCAGTGGAAATAAATACCCGAAGTGACATATTTTTGACGGCCAAATGGTATACGTTTTTCGATTCTACAAATACGAGAACATAGAGACCAACATTTTGTTGAATTTTGATGATTTGTTTGCCTGTACCGTTAGCTCAAAGTTGGCACTTTGAAATTTACTAAAATTTACGCATTTTTTAAGCAAATTTGATGTGGCATATTTCCTAAAATAAGGCACTTTGGAACGAAGTATAATAGTGTAAAGGCTATACATTTGGCCTTCAAACTGCGTCGTTCATACCCCTTACCAATTTTTATTATCGGGCATTTAATTAAAGGAACTTTTTGAGGGAGCATTTCAACGTTTGGGCCGCCGTGGCGTATTGGGTTAGTGCGTCAACTTCTACGCAGAGGGTGCCAGGTACGAATCCCTCTTCAGAGTCACTGACAATGCTCAAAGGCTTTCTCAACTTCACCGTTCGGAGTCGGCATTGAACTGTAGGTCCCATCTACTCGTGGAAGAACAATAGTACGCACAAGGCGAGTGGTTGCTGAGAAGGCTGCATCGCCATCCATATTATTATTAAATTGTCTTAAAATGCATAACTGCTTCACATGTCACAAAGGGCATAACATTTCGCAATAAGGACGTTGTTGCCAAACAAATTGATTTCTGACTTTGGAAGATCTGGATTGCGTATTTAAGGCCTGAAATGAAAACAAAAGACTCGCTTCCACTTAGTAATGACTCAAGCCTTATTATACTAAATTGCTTAGATATTTTTAAGCAGATACATGTGGCCAATTCATGTAAAATTTAATTTATATATGTTCATAGTTACTACAACTTTAGTTCAGGCAACGATTTAGACTAATTAACAATAATAAATAATTATGTTACGCATGTATATTTCATTTTTGGGCCACAATAAGAAATCGTGGCACATGTACTATGTCTTAAATTTCAATAGGATCGGTTCACGAGTTCAAAAGCTACAGATTTATTTTCAACACTCCCATACAACGGGACCACTGTGCCTCGATCGGTGAATAGTGGATGAGTTCGTCGTCCACATTCTACACTAAAGTTCACTCCCTGGCACAGCGACTTTAATTTAAACTCCACTACATGATCTCTAACAATAGTCAGGGTATCTGACGGCCAAGGAAAGCATCCCTCCGCTGACCGACCAACGAAAGGATTCATCATAGACACACTCTGATCGCCTAATTATTCGAAACCAGAAGAAAATCTCATCTACCTGTTTGTGGCAAATCCTTTATCAACAGATTGGAAATCATCAATGGAAGTCCTTGCAGACAGAAGATCCAACTACCTTCCGCATTCGATACCACATCAATGTTTGCGGTTTTCCCTTTCATCTCATTCCGGATGTGCGGCTTGTTATCAATCCCCATTTCTCGTTCACTAATTTCGATTGGATTCGAAACCCGAAAAGGTACTTCAATCTGGGTCACTTGTAGGTGCGAAATTACACGGCACCAGCGTCATTATCATGGGTTTGAGTAATGAGATTACAAATGTTTGCTAAAAATTGTCTTCGCCGACACGCTAATGACTGTTATTAGAACATCAGCACTTCAGGTTCGTTCGCACGGCAAGATTCTTCCCATGCCCTATGTCTTCGTTGTTCAGTGTGCATTTCTGCGGCATCGCCTTTTTTTTTGCTCTATGTTGCTTGCCTCGATAACAGGTACCCACCGACGCGACGTGTTCGTCATCCTCCCAATTCGGCGGCGGCGGCGTCGACGTAAAATAATCTGTTATACAAGCCAAAACATTGTTAACTTTGGAGATTTATTCCAGGAGGTCCATAACGTTGGCTTTATTAATCGCCGTGGTTCGTCTCGCCATTCCCCCGGAGAACTACCTCATCTAACAGTCTTTAAAAAATTGACCATAGCAGAACCCCCATCTGGAAGGAGCTAAGGAGCAGGACTAAGGTAAGGAACGAAATCGATATTTTTTTCGGCTTGGGAATGTCTTTGAGGAATCAATGTCGCATAAGTGGTGCCAGTGGTACCAGTCCGGAGAGAAATTGTCTGAAGTGCAACCGATTTACTCTGGACTACCGAAGGAGGCCGAAAGAGAAGTAGGAGTAGGAGCTCGCATTATTTTTTTTTTCTGTCGCCAAAGATGATGGCTCGTTGGATCGTTGCGCGGTGGTCCATTTTACTCACTTAATTCCCTAACGATGGGGCATTAATACCGAACTTCTTAGGTTACCTGCTGGTCATTCACATTGGTGTAATGTTTAGGTCCATGGAAAAACGTACTAATAAACGGTTATTCGTTATACCTCGTGATTTTTTTTTTGTTTTAAATTCTGTTGTGTGGCTGAGTTTTTGGTCAGTCGTCGAGATTTTGCATACTCCTTGGGATGCGTTCAGTGTTTAAGTCCCCCTTAGACGGACACTGGCAAACGTGGCGAGATAATTTTTAATTGAGAGTTAAAGTGGTCAATCACCTTAATTGGCATGGTATCGTGTTACACACAACTTGGCAAGTTGCCTGTGTGAAATTCACACAAAAAATCTGACGGCGGGCGTATGTCGGTTCTTTTTATTGTTCTTCAAGGATCATATCTTTTAGCGAGCGTAGAGCGTTAAGGTCTCCGAGTGTTATTAAAATAATATTGAATTTATAACAATTTTATAGGTCATTCGCATTTACTTTGAGAGAAACAAAAGCACTGAACTAAAAATTGTGTGTAATATTAATGAATAGGATGTCAAAGATTTTTTATAGAGTAGATATGTCTTAAAAAACAAAATATTATTAAACACACACAAGTTAATAATGAACATGAATAAAAAAAGGAACAATTTACATACAATAAAAAAAGGAATTCAAAAGATAGGTATTATATAAAAGCTATGAAGCTGAATGTATCCGTGTCCCGACTACCCCTATCTGTCGTTATGACGTTGACAAGTGTTTGTTAAAGTCATTTTCGTTGCTCCAACGAACACTTTCATTGGCTTAACGAACTATTCGTTCATTGAGCACACGACATTTTTCTTCTAAGCGAGCGAAAATTTATGAAGATTTCGTTGTGTCAACGAAATCGTATGTTGAGGCAACAACTCTTTTATTAAAGTCTATGTTTTGCTCGAGGTAAAATAGTCAAATACAAAAGCCCTTTTGAAGCTAGCTTCAGTTGTGATTTTTTATTAGAACACGGCTATTGTCAAGACGCATCAATCTTGTGGTCGCTGCTTGGCTACCTACTTCTAACACAAAAAGTTGTACGGAAAGTTATCAATGGGAAGAAACCAACTTCTAAGTTCACAATTAAAGATTCACAGGAATCATTTCGTTGTATTGGGGAATCTGTTCAAGTTATTGAAGGTACCAACATAATGAACATAAAAGATATTTATGTTTTATTTGGAGTATCCGGCAACTAGCACCACATTTTGGTATTTCATTCAAAATTATATTTTTTTAAAACAAAAATAGGTTTCCAAGAGTTCAGGTTCTAATTCTTGCATGAATAAATAACATTAAAAATTAATAAAAAGTTATGTTTTATTGTATTATTTTGTATATTGCAGTACTAATAAGAAATACGTACTATGTACGTTGGATCAATGTACATGTTCGTTGGGTTATTTATTTCGTTCGTTTCGAATTAACGAACAGACATTCGTTGGTTCAACGAACAAGTTCATCGAACAAGATTTAATTGACATTTCGTTGGCTCAATGAAAATATTCGTTGCATTTACGTACCTTTTTGGTTCAGTGCCGATTAAGTGTTTTACGGCATTTGCAAACAGCCCTGGAATTAAATGTGAAGCTGTTAAGGGCTTTAAGTATTCAATGGCTATCTGAGAATAGCGAAATTTTTGAGTTCAGTAGACTTCTGTTGTTGATGCAATGCATTGCTGCATTTAAGGCAAAGTTATCGACTTGGAATCTCTGGTGAGAGGATTTTTTAAATAATATCTAGGTCGCACTGTTCCTGCTTCTATTCCACTTACCAACTTATTAAATTTTAAGAACTTGTTTAACAAACATTTTATATGTAATCCCGCTTTAAGATTAAAAACAATTACATTCATTAATTTCATATACGCTTCTGTTGAATTGATTTATTTTTTTTTATTTGTGTCATCAAATAATTAGTAAATGGTAAACTTATTGCACTGATGCCGACATAAAGACAAATTCCACGTTCAACGAAACCTTATACAATCAACCCCTTCTTTCATTCTCAAAGTAAAAACCCTATAATCTATTGTGATTCCCATTCAATACGAATGTATGCACAGTGGTAAATACTCACAACGGTACTGAGCTGTTAATTGTTTTGGCACATTTTCAAGATCTTAAGTGTTTTTCAGTGAAATTGAAACGTTCGCTTTCAGTACAAGTACAACACATCAGACAGCAGAAAACTACAAAACACAAAAACATACTGTTGCCAAACAATAGAGCCTCACAATACCGCATCCTGGGTGCAACATTGTTTACAAACTCTTCACCATTGTGCGCTACCTTGAAGATTCGGTGCACTGAAGAGGATGTTAAGTGCTACTGCTGCTGCTGCTGCTGCTGCCCAACAATGCGTCTGCAATTACGGTGGCATTGTATAAAAAACTGTGGTCTATTTAACCCTTGATCATGTTCGTTTACGAGGACATAATCAAAGATCAAATCTCACGCACGTGTTACTGTGTATCCATGCTTCGGTATGTTTTTCATTTTGTTTTTATTGGCCAGTCAAGGCTAAGGATTCATTTATACAAGCGCAACCCTTTTCGGGGTGTATATCAATTTTTTCGATATCAAAATTCATTTCCTTTTCATTTAGCTCCCGTGGGTACAGAAACTCCAACTCACGGCATCGAGGTGTAGATGTTCACTTCAGATCGGAAACGTTCTCACACGTTATTTGAGTTGGGTTGTGTTGATCCTTAGTGGGAAATGCGCTAGAGAAGTAAAATGAAAAATCACACAACACAGACAAGACTCCTTCAGACGTGGCCACCTGTTTCGATTTCTCCCGTTGATTTTTGTTTCTTTCTTTTTTTTCGGGAAATGATTTGAAGACGATACAGCGATCGCGACTGTGGTGAGGCGAAAGGATTCGACTGAGTAATAACTTAGGAGGAATAAAAAAAAGGATGACTGAAGACAATGCTTATGTCAGACATATATGATGATTATTTCCGACTCCGCTTAAGTGGATATCCTTTAATTCTCGGCTGGGGGCAAGCAATCTTGAAGAGGGATCTCTGTTGAAAACGGAAGTGATGCTTAACAGATGACAGAACTTTGATTTTTTATTGATTTTGTTTTTTATTTGTTTGCATGAATGATGATTGGTAAAAAAGTTACATACATAGAATCACAAATGCAAGCAAGGCTTTGTCGGCTGATAAACAAAATTTGAATTTGATTTGAATTTGAACTTTAATTTAATAAACAGGGAAGAAAAGATGATAGGTGATCTTTGATCACAATTGCTTCCCCCCGTAATAGTTTAGTCTTAAGGATAAGTCAGAAAAATGCATATGTGACTTGGTATTAACGTCTTCAGTTTCTGTCTTCCTGTGTTTCAATTTCTGACTGAAGACGGGTTTGCCCAAGGTCAAAGATACAGTTTAAATACTATACACCAAGACGCCATGCAGTAGAGTACAGGGGATACAACTTATACAATGAATGACAAGATGTCAGTGATAGTTTTTCCATTTGTTTTGAGTCAGCAGCTGTCAAAACTGCCAATGACATTGAGCTATCAAAATTCCCAGTATGGTTCCCCATGTCATCGTGCTTCACTTGTTGGACGTGCGGAAGTTTATTAATTTTATTACCCTAGCTGAATTTAATTCACTAACCAGTCGTCCGAATGACAAAATTTTGGTATCAAATGACAGGTAAACCCGAGCCGCCCGATCGACTGAATTGAGTATCGCCATTGATCGACTGGTTGGTTCCGCTGACTGTGCTGAAGCAAGAATTGCCGGACGACGATAGATCACACAAAGCTCGCTGGAAATGCTGGCCGGATATCCGACTTCTGGGCGAATAAACATTCTTGGATCAGGGTCCCTTTTTGGCTCAGGGACTATGTCAGCAAGCAGATGTGCTTATTGGAGGGAGCACAATCCATAAGAGTTGCACTAAGCATCAATGTATCCACAAAGATTGACTGTTTGGTGAGGTTTATGACATGGCGGCATTATCGGACGTTATTTATTTCGAAACGAGGAAAAATAAATCTCTCCGGCGATAAGTGATGGGTTAATCGAATTGATAATACAAATGTATAATCGAGTTGCAAATACTGAAGGGAACCGAGTTGTACTGCTCGGTCCAATACCTAGCTGGTAATCGGTTTCTTTTGAGAAGGTCATGGTTTGTAATTTGTCGTTTTTAGCTTTTACATAGGAAAAAGCCGACGCCGACGTACATAGTTGCTCAACTTCTAGCTCTTTTCTCTCCTTCAAAGTTGACAGTCGCCACACTGTGACGTTTCAATAGAAACCATTCTACAGTATATTCAAAACAACTTGAATTTTAACTCACTGTAAACTGAAATCATGTCAAATCTCATTCAAAATAAATGCGTTGAAGTATTCATTGTATTCTCCCTAGTTTACTGACAACGGGTGGTCTGAAGCTACGCATGTATGACATTCTAGATCCCGGAGCCTTTAGTCACTTAAGTGTATCGAGTACTTATCAATAAATCAAATAATAATGAGTTTGTCAATAAGAGTTGCAAATCAGCTTTCTTCAATTATTAATCGTGGTAACTCGGTTTAGGAAAGTTTCGGTTCTACACATGATGTGAAGCATAATAAAGTCTGTCGATTTAGACTGTAATGACCTTATAACTGAATTGGCTAAAACTTTGGTCAGAAAAGACTGATGGATAGGGCGCTTAACGTAGGGCTCGCACAGGGCGCTCATTTGGATCGGATCTGCCCTGTTCACTACATTTATTGTTTTCTTTTAATTTATTTTCTAATCGTTCATACCTAATTAAATTAAGTAACTGCGATAAGCTTAGAATTCCATTCGCCCGCTGATATGTGAGCTTAAATGTCCTTTGCGATCATTGATTCTTCTAGTTTGCGTCTAGATTGCGGAAGATGGGGCTTAGCTTACGGACCAGCATGGATGATCTCCAAGGAGCGAGGAACAGTGGAAGAAGCGAATAGGAAACCACGCTGTAGCAATTAGGTATAATTCAAAACATACGAAAAAAGGGGGTGACTCGTATCGCTGACGATTTATCCATTTGTTATGAATTTAAATTCACACCAGATGGCGGTGATCAGCAAGAAAGAAAAATAAATGTGCCTTCGTTCCAGAAATATGCTAATCTTGGCTTAGCCGAGTTTTCTTTACACTTTGCAACCACAAAATCCCGAAAGATCAATCGAGATACTCATCTATCAAGAATGCGAAGAAGGAAGTTGGAAGATTCCCTCTGCCAAGCCTATTATTAAAATTAATAACTACGTTCCTTCCTGTTCGTCGTTGATCCTTGTTACACTAGAAACAAATCCACTACCGCCTCAATAATTATCGCTTTTATCGCCAAAAATCTATCAACATCTCGAATCATAAGACAATATTTTGGCAAAACACTGACAGTGTGATTCAGCATTTCGTGCCGGACAGCATGCCCGCAGGTACGAGATGAAAGGCATTATCCTAGATGCGGCATGACGAATTTTTATTTGAGATTTGCCGCACAATCATTATGTCTGTCTGACTGCTTATCTTCTGGGTGCCAGAACATTTGGCACGGTAAACGATACGAACAGACCACAGAAGTTGTGTGTGCGCTGTGTGTTTGTCGGCCTCTGAAACTTTGTCGAGGCAACATATTTGAAGTGTGCCAAGTTTTTTAATATCTAATGCAACTCGTTGATACCGCCTTTTGCTTGATTTATGCATTTCACCTAAATTAGACAAATGACACCGAAAATCCCAGTAAGTCTGGGGGTGTGGTGGAAGCAAATGTCATGCAAACAGAGGTTGAACCCTTGCTATCGCTGATCTGTACTCTCGAATTCCATTCCATGATCCAATAAAACGATTTAAGGTAGCAACTCCTTTCATTTTTAAAAACCTTGCTCAACGATTACTCTCCCATCGTAAATCTCCGAGGATCTTGTGATCTTGTGAACACAATCTTGGGTGTGTACCAAATTATGTTTGTTTCGCTGTTCTGGTCACAATGCCGGTAACCGATTTGTCGCTATTCTTTATGTCTCTTATGAGACACGGCAAAGGCAGTGCCTTTTGAGATTCCTATCAGTCGTGTTGGCAAATGTCAAAGCAGGTCGATAGTCGATAAGGGTTGAAATTACGAGAGGGAATCAGGTGGATTTGTGTTGCACACCTACTTGGTGTCCCGCTGTCTTAAATTAAACATGGAATGTATGTGACAAATTAGGTAGTTATTTGTATCTAATCTTGTGCAAGCGTATCAATTTATGTTTGTTCTACAGATTTTAGATGTGATTTGGGCATTTGCTGAATGTGAACAAACAGAACTGATTTGTTGTATAAACAATGAACCACTGCATTCGGTGCAATTCGTGGCGCGGTGTTTGTATAAATAAAAAAATAGAAGAGCGAATGGATAGATGTCCATAAAATTGTATGTGTCCATACACTGACGATAGGCTTTTCATTTCTTGGAGATTGAACTTGGACTGGCCTTCATGTAGTTCTGATATCAATCCAATTGAAAACCTATAGCAACATTTTAAAATACAGTTCGCCTTCATATGTCTTTGGAAATAATTCGCTCTTTGAGGAAACAAAACTTAGCTGGCAAACATTCAATATAACGTCTGTCAGAAGCTTGTAGAGTGTATGCCCCCCGCAAACTGCGAGATGTAACTGAAAATAGACGCCATTCTACTAAATATGTTAAAGTACAATTTCAGTTAATATTTGAAAATTCTTCAAAAAATTTAAGTTGAGAATTGGGTAAATCACATGTAGCAAGCGTGAGTTTTTCACAAATCATTCATATGAGCACGCTACGAATTGCGAACTTTGCAATTGGAGGTTTCTTTGTGTATAGAGTTCATAGCTTGACAGTTCGCGGAGAGGCGGAGAAGTAAAATAGTTCAATAGAATACTCAAACTAACTTAAGTTGAAATGCTTGTCGATAAAAGAAAGGCTTAATATGGGTAATGTGCATTGAACGCAATGGCGACTGGATCTAGCTATGTCAGAGCCGCTGAGCGTATTATCTTCATACGACTGGCAGCTGGTATGTTATGGGAGTGCTATCGGTTAACTTGTACAAATGCTTAAAATCGTTGCCGAAAACCGAATGAATCAATGACAACTCTAAGGAAGTCAGTCTTACATTTGAATAGTCGAACTCTGACATAGCAAAACTCACTCTTGAGGAATTCAATATACGCGTCTTTAAAGTTTAAAAAGGAAACCTATCGCCGAGTTCAGATTTGAACGCGTTAGTTCCTTCTTCCCACTCAAAACATAAAAAAATCACAAAACGATCCATTTTCTCAAATAGACAGGAACAATATACTGTCTTGAGAATTAAGATCTAATCGGATATGAACTTTTCCGTGCTATGTAAACACGTTCATGCCTTTTATTCGAATAAATCAACTGCAATGATTAAAACTTAATGTTGAAAAATGTCCTCGTATTATTCATTCTTATCACATTGAAATCTGATTAACAGGTAATACACTAAGATCCCCTATCACGTGATACGTCTCAAATTGAATTTCACAATGCTACCTGTGTGATATATTAATTGATTATGTGAACTGGGCTCGGAGGACCATCGTACGTCACCTACTTCAGTAAAATCAATCAGTCTTCGTTAAATTCAAGAGTAATTTTGTATCATCAATATATAATGAAGATGTTTTTTCTATATTCGCTGATACTATCCGAATCTCAATCTGAGTTTATTAAAATTAATGAAATCAGACGTGTTTTTCGATGATTTTTCATTGTTTTTGACTGAATGTGGTGAATTCGTTTGAGAAGGTGTCAACCTTTCTCTAAAAGAAAACAATCTGCAATAGTATTTCATCGCTGATGGTCCTGGCCGCAGTTCACTCATTCATCAAGATTAAACCAAGGAGCGTTCGCGGTTATGAATATCCTCCATTCACCTTCCTCGCTGACAGTACTCGGTTACAGATTTTTTTATTCGAAGGCACCAACATGTTTTTCCTTGAGGACTGGCAGAATAAGAGTTTTGTAGAACTTGTTGCTTGGCTTTGAGTCCAATTGCTTCTACAAATTGAAATGGCAACGATTGCTGAGGGCGATTTACTTCGGATCACCAATAAGATGTCATTTGTGGAATTCACGTTTGTCCCGAAGCAAAAAAACTCCTTTCCTATAAGAGATTCGCAGAGAAACAATTTCAGATCGTTCATTGGGGTATTTAAGCTAAGTTTTGTGAAGATTTTTGTCGATAAAAAGAAAACTCGATAGTTAAATGTTCTTTTCACATCTACATCAGTTGGACAAGAAGCCAAGACCTCGGTAACACTCATCTCGATAGAGTCGGTGAGATTGAAGAAAGGATGCATTGGAAACCTTCTTACTGGAAGACACATTTTTAAAAATTATAAAACATCGAATCTGAATGGGATCAGTATATCGATACGAATTTACTGATGGATTGATGCAAATGTTGTTCAGGTTATTATAGAGAAAGAAGAATGAAGTCATATTCCGAAACGTATTGTTTTACAGAAAGGAGAGAGCACTTGCGGCTTTCTTTTCTTATGAGAGATATAAATTCCTTTGTGTGATCCCTTTGTGTCACCTCTCTTGGCTACGCAATTAAAAAAAAACTAATTAACCAATTTAGCGAGTGTAAAAGCCGCCAATGCCAGAGTGGGGCATGTGCATTGTATCTTCTTTCTCATGTGGCTATAGCAAAAGTTTTTGCCAAGTAGACTTATTATTAAGACGTGTCTTCAAAATAAGGCACTGTTCAGTAATGGCTTCTCTCAAGGCCCTTATTTCTGATCCTCTTATTCTTATCAGCAGAGTGACCGTTGAGTGGATCAGGAGTAGTAAGATACGTATGTATAATGTGGTTACTTCTTCTTCTTTCGATTTCAGTAAAACATTCGACACTCTCGATCACAATAAATTCATTCAATACAAGCTCTATATGAATAAGCAAAGGACCCAGTCTAGATCCTTGTGGAACCCCGTGCTTTTCGTCTCAATTTTTTTTCGATAAAAAACTTGATAGTTAAATGTTTTTGAATATGACTAGATGGCGCAGTAGGTTAAGTGTGAGTGAATGTGAATCACAGTGAGAGCAAAGTTAATACGCTTTTATCTGGTTTTCAAATCTGGTCCAGTCTATTTGTCGTTGAGATTAAATTAACGGCCACATCACTGGAGTGGTCGAACAGTGATAGTAGTCTGACTGTGGGTATCATAACCTTACCTAAGTTGCACATGATAAGAAGAAAAACTGTTTGCTTATAGGTAGGAAAATTGTTGTTTTCGTAATTTCGCTTTTGCAGTCACATTGGTTTTAAGTCTCTGAGCATCAGGGAAAAATAGAGGATGCTGTATATTTCACATCCGTGTGGTGCGGCTAAAAAAAAGAATCTCTATCTTTAACCGTTCGCCCAAAATTGGACTCGAGAGTAAGCTGATAGACGCACGGTTGGCTTGTTTAAGAGGTGGAATACAACTGGCTATTTCAGCTGAGCATTACTTGTGGAAGTATCGATAAAATAAAAAGAGACAAGAAACATTACGATGGTCTTCCAGAGATGGAAATTTTTCAGTGATGGATCTGTCTCTTATCTTTTTGAAGTCATCTCACATCTTTTAGCTATAAACTGCGACGTACGCGGTCTGTACACTTTGTTTCTATTTGGTCACGTTGCTTTGCCTTTAACGGGCATAAACATAAGGAAGTTGGATCGTTTATTAAGTGGGGACCTATTTATTGGAAGTTTAACCAATTGCTTAAACAGTACAATTCAATCATTGCGCACGCAACACGCGATAACAAATGGTTCCTCTTCAGCTTCAAAGAACTATTGCAATTTTGTTAACATAATCACGAGCATGTTTCTAATCTGATTTTCAAAAATTTCGTTTTACGTAGCTGCAATTTCTTTTATTTCTCCGCTCCTGACCATCAAACAATTCGAATTCGTTTATGATTAAGAAAGTAATAACCACCCATCAGCACTTACAAAAGGATACAAAAATCAGCACAAATAGGACACAAAGTACCAAGCACCACCTTCTGCCAGTGCCAGAGAACAAATTCGTTTGACGTCGACAATTTCCCCTTTGCAACATGTATGAATAACGTTCCAAGTGAAACCTGTTTTCTTCCATGCTCCTCATGCACAGACTCAATGAATGTTGCCATTCCCTATCAGCCAATGGGGATTAAGATTCGCCACCACTTAGATATACATCGGCGCTCTATCTTATTGGTTGGCGCTGCAGAAAGAAGCACGTGCTGGTTGGTAACCAGTTCCCTGGGTTCCCCCTTACTTTGCTTGCAACACATACATATACCAACTGATTGAAGTGGACCTTTTTGTATGAGCACGTCCCAGGTAATCGAAAGGAGCCGGCTCAACTCCGGGCATATAAATAGGCGTATCCTTACCTGTTTAACCAGATTCAATTCTGCCTCTGAACGGATAACAACGTTAAGTGTAAATACTCTGAGTTGTGTTGTGTGTGATTATTGATTATTACTAGATTTTGTGAATTCGAATCTTATCAAAAATGGCATCAAGTGAAGTTTACCGTTATTACTACCCCACATCGGACGATTTACAGTCACTGAAGGCGCCCGCTGAGACGTTCTTCAACCCGATGGCTGCCTACAACGGCGTTCAGTTTCAAAATCAAGGATTCTGCACATTCGAAAACACCTCCTCGGACGGGTGGAACACCCCCTCGCCGGCCAGCTACCGGTCAGCGAGTCCCGAATACGTGGATTTGAACACTATTTACAATGGGACTATAGCTTCGGCTGCTGCACAGTTACCAGCACAGTTATCAGTGAACATGATCCCACATCAACTTCAAATGCACACCCAGGAGTCGGAACATGCCGCCCCAGCAGGATCTTCAAATGTAGGAACATGCAAGGTGACCACGAAAAAACGCGCCTACAACCGGAAGACCACAGCCACATCAGTTCCAGCGGCTTCGACTATCCAAAAATTGCCGTCAAGTGAGGAGATCATCTACCCCGACATAATTTCAGACGACTTCAATCAATTCAACTTCTCCGAGTCTGGAATATTCGACGATTCGGTTTCCGACGATGACATGATGCTGTTTCAAGATGACTTCGGCGCCAGTGCCAGCCAGAGTGACAATAGCACGTATGATGAAACCACCGGCCAGGGGGCAAAGAAAAGGCGCGGCAAGCAAGTATCGCCTGTAATTAAGAAGAAGCGACGCTTAGCTGCCAACGCTAGGGAACGCAGACGAATGCAAAACCTCAACCAGGCGTTCGATAGACTTCGCCAGTATCTTCCATGCCTGGGCAACGATCGTCAGTTGTCGAAGCACGAGACCCTACAAATGGCGCAGACCTACATCTCAGCACTCGGCGATTTGTTGCGCTAATTAGAGAATTTTGTTTCCCGATGGACTAAGGCCGTTTAATTTAATTTTATTCTAATTGAGTATTTATGTGCTGAAACACGAAACCAGTCAAGTACCTTATGTAAATCTTTTTTGTTAATACTAGGACCTAAGCAATAAGTTGTAAATTTTAGTTAAGTTTGTGAATGTAAGGCTTACCTTTAGTTAAATCAAACCGGAAGACAATGAAATGTTAAACTTTTATATAAACTAAAAAACAAACAAATATTTTCCTTTTTATTTGCTGTTGTGGAAATTTCACATGAGGTGTGGATCTCCTTTGAGTTATGTTGGAGTAAAGTGTGCTGCTTTTCTTCTTTTGAGTGTGTTGAGCTAGAGACGCTATCTTAAAGCCCAACTTCTGATTTACTTTTCGAAGTTTCGTCAATCGGTGATCTTGGTAAAGTCAGTGCGGTGGGGAAAAATAACGCTGTGAAAACCAAACATTTTAGAATGAACACTTTTTGAAGCACTCTGAAGCGTCGATTCTATTCCTAAATCGAACGGATCTTATGTATGAGCGACGGGTTGATGCCAAAATTGTTCAAGTTCTTAAAGAAATATACCTCCTTAAAGACGAATGGTTTGGGAGAACGAGAAGGCAGTGTTTATCTTCTTATTCTGATCAAGCGGATGGAACATTTAGGGGTTTTTTTTTTTTGTTTTTTTAATTCATTTTTATTTTCGGAATTCATAAAGACTTACATACTAGACAAAATGGTTAAAACTAGTTGGACGAACATTTTTATTATTTCTAACTTACTGGCCCTCGGCAGGCACTCTAAGCTAAACTTAATCTTATTCTATGTCTTTCGACTTAAACTAAGGATCTATGCATTTAAAGAAAACTTGCTTTAACTGTACAACTTAATATTAAGAAAAATTTGGAAAAAACTCAATAACAGAACTGGCTATACTTAAAACTTATATACTAACTTACACACTACCTTAAAAATAACTTAAACTAACTTAAGCTAAACTACATGCATATACATATGTATATATGAATATATAGACATATGCATATGTATATGTATTGATATATACAATGTATACACAAAGGTACACAGTGGTGTACTTATGTGAATACTCACTTTTTTTTTTTTTGTTTTTTATTTTTATTTTTATTTTTATTTTTTTTTTTTTCGTTATTTACAGCTTACATCTACCTTAAAAACTACCCTAGGCTATGTAGGCCGGCCATAGGTTGCAGCTTATAGATCTGCATCTAATTGCTGCAAGATATTGACCGACTGGTTCCCCATTCGGGGATACGTACTACCCTTTCTACCCAGGGTCTAAAGGGTTCGACGAGGGAGTTCCCTCTCTCTCCAGCCACCAGAATTTTCGATGTTGCAATGCAACATCCCGAACATCTCTCCTTGATACCGCAGTACTGAACCGGAGGAGACCCTCCTCAGCTCGTTGTGCGACGGAACGGTCGTGGTTGAGTCGCCCATCCACAGTTGAACGGGCTATGTGGAAGATGAGCGGTACCGCATTTATATTCTGTAACAGTCCGTTCTTGTCTAAATGGAGAAAGGCTTCTGGGGGGGGGACGAAGCCATTGTGCCGTACCCTTTCGTGGTATTCTGGATTGGGGTAGTAAGCCCCTGAGATCAAGTTATTGGACGAGTTCATCGCTCTAGCAGTATGACCTCGCATCAATTTCAACAGGAAATTGTCCACTCTTATCAGGTTTGCCCTGTTGTATAAAACCTCATTGGAATAGAATTTTATGTACTGGGACTCTGGAGTTCGATAAAGACGAAGGCAAGCCCTAAGACAAGCCCTCTCAAACAACCGAATCTTTTCCATTAAGCTTGCACTCACGTTGAACCACACGGGACACCCATAGGTGAGCATTGGCCGGATGAGGGCCATGTAGCAGATAACCTTTACCCTCGCATGGAGTTGGCTGTTGTAAAACAGTCTCTTTGTAAGGGCAAAAGCGCCTCGGGCCCTGGCCAGAGCAGCATCTACATGTTACATTTAGGGGTTCAAGGAAAGTAAGTTTTTAAACATGTATACAAACAGTTTAGGTTATTTTTCTTCATCTGATTTCAGTGACAGATTAGACGCACTTGAACACATTAAAGTCATGCAGTAGAAGTTCTAAATTAATTAAAATGATATAGCGAATGACCAACGCTTAACCCTTGAGTAAAGAATTCTGCAGAAATTGCAATTTTAGTGGTAGTAGACAGTAGACAGGTAACTAGACAGTATGTAAGGGTGAAAATAAAGTCCTCAGCAATTTATCTTATAGAAAAAAGAGAAGGTTATAAACATGGCGCGAACATATGTCTAACTTCTTCTGTAGAAACAGCAGAGACGATGTAGTACGGCAGAGCTAGATGAAGTGCTTAAGGAGATTGTTTCAAGGAACAGAAATATTCTGAACTTTGATGTACTTAGGCATTTCGTTTATATATATATATATATATATATATATATATAATTTTCTTCAAGAATACCCAATATCTTTTTACAGAATATAGTGTTACAAAACAGGTACTGCAGTGGTTTACTAATCCATGGCGATTGGTGTTGTAGAGGAGTCCTATACTAGCCACAGGTTAAGACCGGTTTCTAAGACCATTACAGTCACGGTATGTTTTTGGTGAAATCGCATGCGACTTCCCTCTTCAGAGGGTGTATCACATACACAAAATAAATATTTTCGGATTGAAAATGTAACAATGTATCCAATTTAGTCCTCACACTCGTATATTTTTCTTTTTTTGTTAGTTTTGGATGCAAGGGCGAAAATCAATCCACCACTTGAGAATATGCGACGGAGAGAGCTCTATTAGATCCACCTTATTGCGGTTGCGGATTCAGGATCAATCAACTTTAGATTTGGTCCTTTGTGGATTTCTTCCACGGGAAACAAAATAAAAAAGAAGAAAATTGTTACAAAAAAACCACAAAATTGTGTATCCTCGGTGGAA
Organism: Eristalis intricaria; assembly: GCA_964034865.1. NCBI lineage: Eukaryota > Metazoa > Arthropoda > Insecta > Diptera > Syrphidae > Eristalis > Eristalis intricaria. The sequence goes on from OZ035873.1 coordinate 163,366,657, forward strand.
GTGAAGTAGGGAACTCCGGGACAAGTGCCAATGTTTTGTGTTTTGTGGCCCCAGAGATACTACATTGTGATATTAAAGGAATTTCCACTTCCTGTTGGAACCTTTACGGTTAATTTGTTTTCGGATGTTTTTCGTTTTCCCTCATAATTCGAGCTAGACTTGGATCTTTTTCTTTGCTCTTCAATTTGTCTACCGAAAACATACCTGAAGTGGAATGGATGAAATTAATAATTGATTGGACATGTAGAAATGAAATTTGTTCCCATTTGACTTCTAGGGGTTTTGTGATTTTGGTGCGTGGTTTTTTCAACTGAAAATTCAGAAATCAAAGGCGAGAGATTGAAGAGGTTAGAGGAAGAAGTAGAAGAAGGAGGCGTTAATGTCAATTGAATGAGAATATGGGTGACTTGAGGGCCAGGTAACTACGCTATATATATGCATTATTGTATATAAGGATATATGCGTATACACATGTGAAAATAGCTATACAAAAATGTATACGTATGTATACGTAGATTAGCTCAAGATAGTTTGTAAGTCTTATTTTAAGGTAGAATGTAAGGTCGCCGTGGAGTAGTGGGTAAGTGCGTCGACTCCTACGCAGAGGGTGCCAGGTTCGATACCCGAATTAACCACCTTTCATATTTCACGGATCCACCTCTTTCGAGTCACTGACAATGCTCAAAGAGTATTTCCTGTCTAGAAAAAAAGCTTCTCAATTTCGCCGTTCGGAGTCGGCATTAAACTGTAGGTCCCTTCCACTCGTGAAAGAACAATAGCACGCACAACACGAGTGGTTGCCGAGAAGTTAGGCCCAGGTCCACCTCGGACTGTCGCGCCACCCATATTATTATTATTATAATTAAGTTGTCATGAAGTACATAATAAAAATGAATTAAAAAAAGGGCCAGGTAACTGCAGGTCTTGTGCTCAAAATTTAAAGAAGAACAAGGGATTGTGAAATGAATTTTGCAAATGTTTAAGTTATTAGTTGCCAGGAATTTAGATCGGAGAGTAACTGTAGATAAATCGGAGCATCCTCAGTGTGGTGAGAAAATCAAGTAAACTCAATTTGTTAAATTTGCATTAATGTAAGATGACTTAGTCGGACTGCCGTAAGCCAGCTTTGCGTTGTCAGAAACCTGACTGTGGTGCTCGGATGCTACACTATGTTTACTAAGGATGAAAAAAAAATTACAAAAAAGTAGTGGCTTTTCAATTGGTACTACGACTAAGGTATACATATGAACAGTTATATCACGGTAACCAATGATTCCAACGATTTCCAAGTTTAACAGGTCCGAAGTTATCCAAAGAGTTGCTTTATCCATTGGTCAGTAGTTCGCAAAATTAAGGTTTTTATGATTTATCGATTGACTTTTTCGGAAATGATTAGGAGGCAACAATTCATTTTCATAATTATCATCGTCACTTTTTTCCCACAAAAGGGGTCGCGGGGAAAAGTATGCACGAACCACTCGATCCTCCGCCACCTCCAATTCACCAGGCACTATTCTTAAGCTCAACCAGGTGAGTTTTTGGACTTGGCCTGTCCTCATCGTCCTCTGTCTGCCGAGTGGTCGCCAACAGTGGAGTCGCAACCAAGGCGACATCATCGCGATTACCCTAATTTCATGACCATCTTTGATAGATGATTTAAAAACTGACATGAAAACCTCTATATAAACCTCTATATAAATGAGATAACCTCTAAATCGGCTATCTAAACCTTCATCCCTGCATCAGCGCATAGGGCTATACACGATTCGAAGAACGGGCTGGAGTTTCGTCTAGAAGGATAACTAAGTCATTTGCAAGAAGAAGATGACTTCAATTTAAATTTACTTGAACAAACACTTTGTGCGATATGCTAAAAGCTTAAGCTAGCAGAAAATGTGTTGGCTCAACAATAGGGGTCCAACGGATTTTCCAATATGGACTTGATTTTTTTTTTTTTAAAACGCAAACCATTTGAGATATTTCAAAAACTTTATTATATTCTTGAGGTACAATTAAAACATATATGATGGAACTCGATTTCGTTCATATGGCCACCGCGGGCACGTTTGCAGAAAGAAAATAGTCAAGCGGAGTTAAATCTGACAAACGAGGCGGCAAATATATATATATATATCTTCGGCGATAACGCTGACCATTCACAGTAGCGTCACGATCGTTGTCGTCGATGAACAAACATGGCCCAATATTTTTATTTTAAAAATTCGTGTGTCCTTGTTCGTCCTCTCGGTATGGCAACGTGCAAGCTGCAATGTTGACTGCTATCACTATTTTCGGACTGTCGCTGTTATTGGAGAGATCGATTCATATTCGTAGTATCTACCTTTCGAAAGTCGAATGCTTATCATGCTGGTTTAGTATCACTCCCCAGTACGTCCGCACTTACCAGTGGTCAGATCACAACTGTCCTGAGACAAGATTGGACATGCACAACAAGACAAGAAAGATATAAGCTGAGATGCATGTCATCAGGATTATGACATATCGGAGAACACCTCCCACGCTCTACCGTAGTGTTGGTCTTGGAGATGGGATGCCACACAGGGAACCAATAAGCTATAATTGAGGCTATCAGCGCCAATGTGGCGTAGCCCGCAAAAAATTTAAATTACGTGGATCGTCACTAGAGAGCTCTTAGGGACTGAACATTTTTTATTTTGAGAGAGCTCTTAGGGACTGAACATTTTTTATTTTGTTAATATTTGCGCTGGTACCCTCAATTATCTGAATGAGTTGTTTGTATAGTAGTAACTTCGATTTATGGCTAAGTCCATTTTGTTTGCGCCTGAGAGGGAGAAGATGTCTTACCCTCAACTCTTCCAGTTTGAAACATGTCTCACCTCAGGTACGTTATAACATCTAGTCCATAATGAACAGAAGAGGCGACAAGACGTATCCTTGGCGAAGTCCAAGGCCCGGTGAAAGGCGTTGTTAGCATCGTTAACGGTTGCTGCAGTTGGTAAAAAAAAGCTCCCAAACGAGCGATATTAAAGTGAAATGTTGGTCAGTTGTACTTCTGCGAGGTAGAAGTCTAGTCCCCTCCTGGACTCGACCATAGCTCTAGAACGCGCATCTGACACTGTTGCCTATAGGGACAATCACGTCAGTTTGCCAGATGTTTTGCCGGGTTCCCATGCCACGTTAATGACATAAGAGGGACATAAGACTCGCTTTTTAACCATCGCCTTAAGCATTTCTGGTCGGATTTCATTCACATCGGTGGATCTGGCAACCTTTTGTGACTCCATCGACAAAATCACTTCCTCCAGCTTTGGACCCTCCCCATCCAACTCAAGACTATGGGTCTGCCAATCTCTCAGTGTCATGTTCGAGATTGATCAGGTGCTAAAAGTGCTCGCTCCATTTGCGTAAAATGTTAAGCTCATTGGAAAACAACACAGCATCTTTGGACTTGGCTCCATCGACTATGTTGAGTTCTCTTCCTGGTTTGGGAGAACACAATGTTGACATTTAATTATTGGAGAACAATTTAAGTGTAAAGGTTTGATGTCATTCACACAATGCAACAATTGTCAAAAAGCAATCGACTTTCAAAGTCGTCGCCTAAGCCTTCAAAAGATTTGTCCAAGTGCAAGCATTCATCACAAAAAACACATTCTTAAAATTGCCCTTACTACCGTAAGTCTGAAGCATTTGTACCTGAAATCTAATTTTTTAACGCCAACATTCTACCTTCAAATTAATTATCTTAAGCAAACAGCTCTACTCAGCGAGTGTGTCGAGGAGGATATCGGTTACTTTGTGTGCATCTATCTGACAAATCACTGTAGGAAGTGTAGGAGTGTATACACGAATGTCCGTACGTACCTCAACTTTCTCCGAGGTGGTGTATTCCTCTCTGGAGTTCTTTGAGTCAGTGAGGACCTCACACGACACGGCATTGATGACTTAATTGTGGCGGGGCGGAGCCCAGTGATTTGGTGTGCTAATTACAGGGCGAATTCTGTGTTCTTCGTGTGAGTGCCCAATTACCTCAAACTCGTCAATTGGCGCCTTGAGAAGAATTTGAAGTACCGCGCGGAACAGGATAAAGGGATGACTGCGGTCAGCGGCGGAAATCCCTGCGCATGAAATTCCCACGACTATGTTGCAAAGTAAATACTTCTCGATTGAGGCAGACATTAGAAGAGGTGATATTGCATTTCTCATTCTCACCAGAAACAAATTGAATTTGTAATCAATGAAGGTACGCGAGTAAGGTGCTCAGTGAGGGCACCCTTTCGCCGGTTTCTCAATTACGGTAGAGTCGCCCATTCGGAAGAGATAAATCGAGTACGATTTCACGAGGTGATCAATTTGGCGCTTCGCACAGTGTTTTGTTCACAGCAAAGCGTAAAGTTCTTTTTCACCATATCCTTTATACAACACTGGAAGGAACACCAAAAGGTTTCGGCTAATAACACGGTGCAGATGGGGCTTCCAAATTAAGTTAAGTGTTTGACCCGCCATCATCCGGTAATAAAGTCAGTAGGAGGATTGCGGAATTGTTATTTGTTTTTCGATGCGAAAACCCTTATCGATTGATCGCCATCCATATGGATCATTTGGATCATCGTCATCGTCTTGGGTGTATGTGTTTTGATCCATAGCTGTCGATGTTGATGCCACGGAACACGTTTCTCAGTTCAACAGAGTAGACCCCAATCAAGTTCGGTCGCATTTATTGGAGCAACTTCTTCAGGCTGCCGCTGCTGCTGCTCCCACTGCTGATGAAGAAGACCGGCAAGCGATTGATTAAGATGTTGGAGGAGTGTTTTGTTTGTATTTCGCGGAATCTTATGGGAAATTAAGTGTTTCGCCTTGCGGTTCTGTCGATTACCAAAGGGAAATCACATATAATTAGTTAGTGTCGAGAATTATAGAGTGTACTATAATATCGAGGTTGGGTGAGGTCCTGAGAGGAAGAAAGACGTTAATTAGACGGAAATAGATTTGATTGATTGATATAAATTGGTTTCTCTTCATCTAAGAATTAAGACATCAAATTTAAAGCGTTCATCAGAGTATACCTCACCTTCACGCTGACCATACATTGTTTTTTTTTTGTATTTTAAATACCCGACGGACATTGTCCAGTTTCAGCTACGAATATTTTTTTTTCGAACCTATATAAATATTTAAGAAAGTAAGACAGGCAAGCCTGGTAATAAATAATGCTTGTCATGAAAAAAGCATGGATTTTCAAGATTGAAGTCAACAAACAATTGCCCTTGCAAATTACTCAGCGACATTGCAAATCGTTTGAAGTTTATTGGCAAGTCGTTCAGAATGATAGAGGTGCGTGGATTCAAAGCGTCCTCGAGTTTCAACGTTCCCCTCAAAATGTTGGCTTCGGTGACAATTTTCATTAAGTGCCATTAAAAAAAAAATGTATTCCGCAGCACTATCAATTATAATCGATAGCTTTTACTATAACAAACTATCGAAATTATCGATAGTTAGACATGCATGTACTATCAATACTTTCCGATAGTGATTTATGAAAGGAATTAACAGTCCAAAACTAGAAATATTTAATTTCAAATATAAGGATTGTCTTAATAGTTCACTCATGTTAATATACTTTAAACTTTATTTATGTAATTTAAATAGATATTACATGTATTTTTATTTCAATTGTATCGCGTTGAAATCTATCTTTAAACTTCCGCTACATGATGGTACATGATTGCTTCATAATGAAACTTAACCCACGGTACAAGATTGTCTTATCAGCTGCACAGGCGATCGTTTAATATTTCGGTGTTTATTGGGGAAGCGACCTCAATAAATATATGTCCATGCATTTAAAAGAATCGCCACGGGAGCTCTATTTTTCCAGTGATAACTGATCACATTAATTATAATAACATCATCATTAATTCCTGTACTCCGAATTCTTTTGAAAATTCCAATATTACAATTGCTTCTCCAAAACCATGTACGATTTCCAATAAGCGTTCAGTTAGACTTTTTTAAAAGTACAGTATAATACGAGACCTAATCTCAAAGAAAAGACGAACTAATTTTCAACCATTTACAATTGTCAGTGATAATGAATTCGTTCTACTTCTCAATCCGAAATACTTTATTCCAAGAAAATTTTCGGTTGAAGAAAAGTTGGGACATCTTTATACCAATTCATGCAGACACGAATGTTCCTGTTTAATTGAAAGTGGTCAGATATTAACCAAGAAATAAGTAAATTTGTAATGAAAAAGAAAATACCAAAAACTATCGATAGTCTTGAACAAACTATAGATTATAATCGACGGTAGGGACTATCGATAGTTCTGCACCTCTAACGCAAGCTACCTTATTTTTAATCTGAAAATGTATTTCGTTATTATACTTTGGGACCAAAAATGTGCCACACGACATTGCCATAGCACGCGGTCCTTGCAAACCACAAAGTGGGCACTTAACCCATCCGACTGAGGCCGTAAGTCACCACAAACAACCTAATTATCCGCATATCTGCTTAAGCATTGACCCCTAAGTTTGTCTCATTTGTCCCCGAAGCTGATTGAAGCAGTTGCAAGTCACACGCAATGTTGAATAAAAACGTATTCACCGGCACATGATCATCCTTTGTCACCAGTTTCTTTCGCCTCCCTTTCTGCATGAGATCAATGATGTCGTTGTGCCAGTGTTGCACCTGTATAGGTGCCAATTCGACCAACTAGATCAGGAAATCTCCCTAAAGAAGCAACAAAATCTGTCCCCGCATCTCCCACTGTCCTTTGTTGCATTTTGTTTGGTCTTCTTTAACTCCAGATCAGCATCAACTCGGCGATGATGTTCCACCTTATGCTCGAGGGGGAGCAAAACAGGACACCGAAAGGGTCGTCAGAGTGCAGTTGTGGTACCCTTTCGTTATGCACATCCGCATCATGTTAATGGGCTTCTGCCAAGCATGAAGCTGCTGCTTATGCCATATATAATGTGGCTAATTTGCACGTCATTAATTTCATCCAAGCCTTGATTAGATAATCTTAAGGATATACCTTGTTAGCCTCTTCGAAATGCCGCCACGTTGACTGTCTGCCTGATGACATCCGAACACACATCGATAGATGTGTCGTGCCGGGGAGGAGGATATGGTTAGGTGTGTGGTGTTCTTCTCTTTTATGTTCTCTTCTTTTCCTCTTGATTATCGCTCTCGGGTGTTTCCTTGGTGTTCGGAGTCGGTTCCAATTTGTCAAATGTGCGTTGTCAGCCTTTTAATTTGGCTACCCTACCGCCTATGACTTTTGCTCGGACCACCAGTCATGCGATTTTACCAGTCGAATTAGACCGTAACTGAGATTTTGCATGCGAAGATATCAATGACACGAGATACTGAGTGTGTTCAAATGTGTGTGAGGTTGGTTGGTGTGTATGTGCAGGCAATAAGTATTCTAAATTCTTGACAGTTGGGTGAGAATGAGGTCGAGAGATCCGTTTCTGTACTTTGGCTGTTCACATTCATGTTTATTCGGATTAGCGGCGTTAAGGCATAACAATTTATAGTAGCGATTTGCTAGGCGACAAATTTGTACTTAATGTTCACACACAAAAAATTCTTGATAGACTTCAGTTTTGACAGAAACATCGAAATGTATGCGCTTCTTACACGAGCATTCCCATTGACGATTTGGCCCATCAATCACGGTTGTCCAACAAATTGTTGTGCCTGAACGCTGATATTCGTAAACTTGCTGGTATGTCATATGACAAGGTGTGTATTAATAATCGAAATAGTTTATTTTCTTCCAAAGAATTGTGACTGCGGCTATTAAATTGTTGATTAAAGAATTAACAAATATGTTGGCAATGGTTTGAAGATTTTTGTATTAATGAATTGAAAGAAAAGTCCATGATTAAAAAGGACTGCCTTCTTGCGAGATACATTTTGTGGATTGATTCACAAAGGCTCGAAGAAGGAGTGGAGGAGAAGGCTTCTTGATGGTATCTTTTCACAATTTCTGTTAGTTATAACAGATAAGTTACAGAGAGTAAGTAGCTCCATATTGTACCATGGCGAACAAGCTTAAACCGTTAAAGAAAGCGGTTTAAATAAGTTTTAGAGCAATGTCAATCGGCTGCATTGTTTACCACGTTATTGAGTATAACAAAGGCAGCCTTTCGAATATGAAAAGATAGATTCATTGGCTTTTGTTAACTCGCTTATATGAAAACTTTGCTATTGGATAGTGGAGGTATAGTCTAGTAGTCGATCATAAGTTATTAGTGAAGCCACTATTCTTGTCGTCGGTGTTTTATTTACTAGATCAGTATAAGGGAGGGAGGAAGGGCGAGTCAAAAACTCTGTAATTTGTATTCCATTCATTAAATTAGTCGTTAATTCGGATCTAACACGCGTTGCTTGCTGTTTACATAGATGAAGCAATGGCAGTATTCATTTTACCGTTCTGCAATCACAGGACCTTCCAGAAGTTCTCAAATGTTCCGATGCTGTTCCTTTGTTTCCATATTTTCTTCAGTTTTCATGTTAAAAACTGGTGCCTTATAGAGTTTTCTATATGGCTAACGATTTTATATTTTTACTGTCTAACATATTTAAAAGAATGAAATGTGAGATCAAATTCGTTAAAGTAGGATCGTCTCAAGATTTTTTTTTCGTACAAATTTTGCTTCTGAAATGCATAAATTGTTGACAGACATTTAAGAGTAAAGTGATGGTTTGGCTTACTTGTGCGGCTACAACAATCTTCTAGTACTCTACAGTCCTCTGGTTATCTGAATGCAGATTGGACATCAGCACCAACACTATCAAATAATATATTAATTAAAGTTCACTTTCAAGTGTCAACATTTGGGAGAAAAACTGGAAACATTATTTTATTTTTTGTGGTTTTTATCACCAATAAAATTATTTTCTTACATTTTATTACATTTACGAAGAATGATCAGTGAAGGAAGTCGTATAATTACAATGGTATCCAGTTTTGCGCAATTACCGTTAGGTCTAAACTTGGCGTTGAATACTTTTTTAAGGTGTGTGCCCCAGGTGAGTTACCTTTTAGCATCATACTGAGTAACAGCGACTAGTCATGGGTCAACTCGAGTTCATAGACCGAATCAACCCGAGTTACGTCCAAACCGAGTTGAACCGAATTAAATTGATGTCAAAACGAGTTCGCAAAACTAAAACGAAATGAATAATTGAACAGCAAAACTGGAAATTGAACACACATTCGCTTTCGTTTGGTTAAAACAAAGTGAGCACATTGCACATATAAAAACATAATCATTGTTCTCGTAGATTTAGTTGTTCGTAGTAGATATAGGAATTAAATGCTGCATCAAGCAAATTCCACCACATTTGCACAGAATGGTGATGCCAAAGTTCGATAAAAGTGTGCCAGAAAAATAGTCGATGCCATTTCCATGTACTATGTAATAGTGTTAATAAATAATAAAATGTTAATAAATAATTAATAAAATGTCACCTAATTATAATTATACTTAACGTTTTTATAACGAAATAATTTACGAAAATAATTTATTACATTGCAGTTGAAGGTTACCTAAACTAAAACATTTCTTCTAGTCATTCGTTTTTCCAACTTCAAAGAATACCAAACAAATTAAGCCAATAAATCACTCAACAACTTTCTAAATGCAAATGATTTTATTTTCAAAATACTCTCATTGAGCTCCTATTGTCCGTTCGTATAACAAAAAAACCCTTAATAAGTTTCAATTCACTTTTGTTAAAAAGAAGAGAACTAAATGCATGACTAAAAAATTGAGCAATAAAATTAGTCGTGGTTAAATGAATTTCACACCACATACGATCAGTCGATTGTAATCCAGCGAGATTCACGTTCAAATGAAGTAATGAATCTTCCCTTAAAATAATATCGTTCTTTTGTGCGTACCTGACGGGGTGTGTTATTGTAAGATATCGTAGAACAAAGCGAAAAAGGAACACACAGTGAGATGAGAAACACTTAACTCCGCACTGATGCAGTGAAGAGCTGACCATCGCCGATGACCACCAACATAAATGTTGACAGGCGTAACACGCCCCTGCCATAATAAACAAGGGTCACTATATCAATCCAAGTGCTATGGTGGTTTGTGTGGGCAAAAATCCAATGCCATGCGTGCAGACAAAAGGACTATTCACGAGTCTCACTAATCGGGAATTCACTTGCATCGTGGGTACCACCGGGGACGGACAAAGGAAGCGCCTTTCATTCCGTCTCCCATAACTTTGATTCAATGATCATGATGCAAGTCTGGAATAAAAAAAGGGATTTCCATCTATAATAAACATTAAGATTTGAAATTTATTAACGCACAACTCCCCGTGGGGTTTGATCGGTAACTTCTTACGATTGCCGATTCAACTTTGATGGAATCCTCTTAGGACACACATGTACGAGTACATAATCGTTTGTCCTGTTGTGCGATACGATACGAAACGATGCTGACTGAGAAGGCGTTAATGCGCCTTGAACGCACACGTAGGCTAATTATGGCAGAAATCGCCCCTCTCGTCGGGACTCATCGATATTCGAAACCACCTCGGATGAGTTGCGATTTAAATTACCTATATAATTGGCCCATTGCCTCTGCACGCCGTCGAGTGTCTACGCCAAGTCGTTTTTTCGCTTCTTTGTTTTTTTTTTTGTATTTGGTTGACATGCTACGATCGCCGTGTCACGTCAAGGACTTAAATTGTGAATTTTTCACACGAATTTTCGTCAACCGAAAGCTGAGTGTCATTTAGGTAAGTCGTCCACGAAACAGGGAGCAGTCACAACAAAGATGAACACAAAGAAGACGCATCCCATCCCATGGACACATCGATCGAGGCTCGAGACAGTGTTTGCTGGTGGCGGTTGACTTCTTGGTGGCTGATGGCTGGCTGGTGGTGCCCAATTACGACCAAATGATGTGGAAAATTGTATCAAATGACTTAATCGAGAATGGTAGACAAAATTTGTACAAGTAGATGACTTGCGTGTGGCAATTGCTTTTGAAAAGATTTGATTTTTTGACTTAAAGCAGTCCATAACAAAAAAAGAGCACTCTAGCAAAGAAAAAGAGGCAAGGCAAAAAAGAAACATGGGATGCGTCGTCTCCAGAAAAGAGTTTTAGCCCGACGTTCACAGTTCTTGTTTCATCATCGGGTAGCAGCAAAAAATGAACGTGCAACTTTTTTATTTTGGGAGGGTGTCAAATTATAATTTAACGCAAAGTTTGATTTAGTAAAAAAAAACCGAATAACGGCAGTAAATCTTTTATGTCGGCAATGAGGCTCAGAAAAAAAAAGAAAGTAAGAGAAACCTAGCTTCGGCAAGTACTCAGTTGAGTAAAGGTTAGAAGGCACTGATTTTGTCATTTGTAATCAGGTGTAAACAGACACACAGACTGTGTGTTGATGCGTGTGTTAGCTAAAATTATTACTGAATAAGGCATATCAATTGATTTCTGGTAAATTCTTAGTTTAGTATAAGGCATTGGCGTGGCGTGGAACATTTTTGGTAAGTCGGTAAAAATAAGGTAAGGCACGAAAAGACCTCTTTCTGAAATTGTGTTGTGTTTTGCTATTTTTTAGCACATACAAGAAAAGGAATTCAATTTTGTATACTTCAAGTCATTAAAGGTAAAATTTACAATGAACCTAAAGTATAATAAAAGTCGATTCGAACGAAACCTTTTTGGCAGATTCAAAAGCATTGTTTTTCAAGCAGAAATAAAAAGCGAAAGAGAAAACAGTATAGTACAAGCGGGTTAGTTTTGTGCAAAAAAAGGGCAGAAAACCAATTTGTTCTAACCAGCCAGATATTGTATAACCCCGAGATTTTTCGGATTTTTACGGTTATTCTCTTGTGGGCTATGGAGTAGGTGTCATGTTTTGTTTGAGGAGAGGTATGCAATGATATGTATAGTGTATGTTTACGTAGAGCAGTAGAAGGATATGAAAACTAATGACAATCAGGTCGTGCGCTTATGTGTCCGTAAAATTTGTCTCTTGGTTGAGCAGGAGAAGGAAACAGACAAATATTATGTTTATATGCACATATTAATTGTTGAATCGATACATTGTTGAAGAGTGCAATTTTAAAAGGTAACTCGGTAGGAATCGTTTTATATATTTGCCACGCCCTGGTATACGGAGAATACACGAGAACACGGTACATCGTTTTAAATTCAACGCACTATAATACTCAGAAAGCTGATAAAACCCACTAAGGTCTTCTCTTACCTTACTTACCGTGTTGAAAACTGTCATCATTTTACGATGCTTGCAATGGTGAACCCGAAGGTTCTATTATCGGTCCTATATCATGCTCATTAAATATTTGTGATCTTCCAATAGTCATTGAATCCAATAAAAAATACTTGTTTTGAAAGAACCTTATAAGTCATATTTGTCATTCGAATTTTAATTTTATTTTGTTCTCCTGTTATTTTTTCTAAAAGCTTATATTGACTGTAGTTACGTAGCATTTTGATACCTTGCTATTAAAATTATAATTTTAATACAGTGGACTCTCCAGTGGGCTAAGTCGAATTGTCAAGGGCTACCATAAGTTGTTCGAGTTCGAGGGAGTTATAGAGACTTTAGACTTAGACAGACCTTGACTTAGGGAGGGTCCACTGAAATTATAAACAATTAGAAAATACAAATGAATACAATTAATTGTATTATAATTATGTATGTCTACACTTTTTTTTTGCATACAACGAATGATCGATATAACGCATACTTTCGTTTTGTTCAAGGTTTCTCTTTGTTTTGTTTGAAGGCAGCCTCGCTTACACTTTTCCATAAAACCAAGGCTATGGAATAAATAGATATTTCTCCTTAGAAGTCTACAGGAAAAAAACTGTAAATTCCTGCCTTCAAAGTTCACGAAAGCAAACGCTTGTAGGCGATTTCTTTTTGAAAAATTAATACAAAGATTTATTGCTCATAGTTTATATTACATATTTTGGTTTTACTTTTTTACTTTGAATAGTTTTCTGTTAAAATTATTAATAAATGAAATAAATGAATGAAATATTTAAGTGTTATGATTAGAAACAATATTCGTACATTTATTTAACGTTTCGAACAAGGAAAATTCGGTATTACGATATTTTCAATTTAACGAATTTATTGCATTTATTTATACTTTCTTCCGATAAATTTTCCATATTTTATAATTTGTTATGCATTAAAAAATCTATAAGCTTTTATAATTAAATTTATAAATTTAAATAATTTTTTTTCGACTTGAGCTACTCTCTCCCTCAGTCATAGCATCTCATCTCATCTTCAGTGATCCGCTTAATCCACCAAAGGGTCGCGGTGGTAAAGCATGCAGAAGAGATCTGCAGGTCACTCGATCTTCCTCCATATACTCTAACTCATCAGAAGTCCAAGTAGAACCAGGCGAGTTTTGGTTGGCTGAGATCCTTAGCCGCTGCTTCCAATTTCATACGCTAAGTTGGTTGAGGTCCATCTCCACTTGTGTGCGCCATCGATTCAGTGGGTATCATCTATTGCGATGTCCCACTGGTTCGGAGTCAAAGACTCTTCGGACTGGGGCAGTCTTGTTCACACGCTCTACGTGGCCTAGCCATCTGGATATGCTCATATCGCTGTACAGTCCGTATAGATCATGGTTGAATCTTCTCCAAAAACCATCAATGCAAAAAAGGCCCAAAGAACTTTTTCGCAGAATTTTCTCTCGAAAATGCCAAGGGCTTCTTCATCTTGTATTGAGATTGTCTAGGCTTCCTAGCCGTAGAGCAGGACATGGATATTCGCGGTGCTGTATAATGTTAGCTTGGTGCTAGGAGAGAAGGCTCCTCTACTCAATTGCCTGTTAAGCCCAATGAAAAGCAATTGTCCCGAGTTATTCCACATTTAATCTCGGTATTGGTAGAGGAAGTCCTTCACTACCTCGAAGTTATATGTGGTAACCTGGTGACGTTCTGCCCGAGTCGTCGATGTTTTGCCCTCGTTCACCGCTTATCCCATTTTGCCCGTCTCCAGCAAAAGCTTCATTGACGGCATTTTATAATTTTAGAGGCGATTGATTTTAACAGTTTTCAGTAATTTTGAGGTTAGTTTGGTTTAAAAAATGTTTTGGAAGCCCAGAACTAAAGCCATTGTCAAAGCATCATTACATTCAGAAAATTTCGTCGTTTAGTTCTTTTTTATGAACAGGTGGAACAATTGGTCCCTATGTCTTCAAAAAATATGGTCTGGTCAAAACATTATAGTCAACTGTGAAGGATGTACAGAGACATGATTACTTTTTCATGCAACACCTGGACTCGGAAGTAAATATTCGACGCGTTATTGCCGTAATATATGTTGTAGTGGGAAGAGTATGCCTCGACTGGCGTGAAACGTATGCTTCAACCTACACACCTATGACGTCTCTCGCGGCGATCGCATTTCGCAATTAATATTCAAACAGTAATGCCACAAATTTATTGGTCGAAAAAAATCAAATTCATGATTATTTAAATCATTTTTCTTTTTTTCTTTTTAATTAAAAGATGTCCGGCTATAAAAAATAAATCTTTTGTTTAGAATTTGATATCATGAAGCAGAAGACAACTATGAAGGTTGATTATGACAAACTGTAATTCGAAGGCATTCGAATTAATCACCTGATTGAATGGACACTTACAAGGTTATTTGATTTTCTGGTAAAGGGCAGTGAAGAAGACCTTCTTCTAGACGACTCCCAGTCGTGATGGTTTCAACTTAGTCCCTCATCAAGTTTGAATGTAAGTAAACAAAAAATTTGACTAGCCAATCTATACAGTTTAACCCTCAATGAAACGATTACAGTTTATTCTTCCATAGTTAATTTCAACTCTAGGACACAAAATCAATGCAACACATCAATGTGTTCTGTCGAAATCGCCATTGAACATAACACACACTTGACTGCGTTCTTCCAATTACCTGCAATACAATAACTTCAATGAAATCATTTAGATATGAACTTGCTACACGCGTCATAAAAAAGTACTTGCCTGCGCTTTCATTGTTTTTGTGAATGTATAAGAGCGAGCGAATATTAAAAAAACCCCAACAGCAGACGATTACCTAAACGATGTTTGCACTCGTGTCCATTTCCTGCATGGTCACCCTTTCCAGAGAACAACATAGAAGGGTTAACAAATTTTCGGTTCTGGAATCTCAAACCAACAGACAACGCATTTTATGTAAAATACAAACTCCTTAGTCCATTCTTTTGAACAGCATGTGAGGCACGTGGATACAGCTGTGCTGCGTCGCATCCCCACCACATGAATTGATGTGACATTTATTTGACAAGTTTTTGATGGATCCTTCATCTGGTCGAAAGCTGACGTAGGATTCAATACCAATGTTTTATTGTTATGGAAATAAGAAAGTTGTCGCGACGTCATTAACATTGCTAATCGCATTCAACTCAGATTCACCTGCGACTTGATGCAACCCTCGCTTTCCTGGATGTACCACAATTGACCTAAAAGAGCAACTTACTGGTTTATCATTTAAGTTCCAGCAGAATATTAATCGACCTAGACGGAAATAAGAAAGGAAGATAAAAAATCAATCAAAACAAACACGCAACACGAAGTCGCGGCTTGAGCCAAAGGCCCGCACATGCTTTTGAGCGGATTATATGTTAAGCGCGTGGCGTCCACACTTCTTACAAACTGCACCAGATGGAGGCATAGATAACTCCGGCGAGAATATTTATAACCTTCAATGAGCAATTATCAGACCTTCCTTATGGCGCACACCAAATATCCCTACGCACACCAGAGACAACGTCTACCTTTCCTCCTCCCGACTGTTCAGGAATTGAATATTATTTCTTTAATTTTTTTGTGCCTCTGTTCCTTTTCTTCCTGGCCATATGTTCTCCTTAAGGATCCCTCATGACACGACCACACTTTCTGGTCTTTACATCCTTGCAGGAACAAAAAGATGTGGAAACTGAAAACAACACAAAAAAAAGATCTCCTGAATAAAATACATTTTAAACGGTTAACCCATTTTTTTTTTTGTACGAGGATTCCATGCGACCAGTGTGCAATTAAATTCTTAATAAATTAGCTTAAGTACAAACCTGACGAAAACTTAGTTTTTGCTTCACTGGAATACAAGTCAATTAGGTCATGCGGATGGGTGCTGTGACTGTGACTGCTGAATGCGCGCTTCAGATTGCATGTCTCGTAACAGGTTTTTAGGAAGCTGTTCAATCTGAACTTATGATGTCCCTTGCATTACCCAGCAGTCTAAATTGAATCGCCAGGCTTATGATTGCAGAGCTGCACTTGATTGATGCGTCTTTAATTGATAATTCGACTCATGAACTCATCTCCACAAACTTAATAGCTTCGTGGAATTGGAAGGAGAATAACGCTATTGCGTGTCTGGGTTGTCAACTAAAAGTGAGGTGCGTAGGGAGAGGGTCAGAAGTTAAGGCTTCTATGTCGCGCGGTGCCATTAATGCTCAACTTTACCATGGAAGCATACTCGTCTGTATGTGGACACTAGCCATTATTCTACTAATTATCTAAAACTCTCTTGGAGATAACAGTTCAATTATGTTGAATAACAAAACAAAAGTTATTAGACCCGATACAATAAAACAAAATATGTTATGACGGCGTCATGAATAAAAATTTACTTATAATTTGTTTAATCAATTGGTGACGTGATGTAGAGAACATCATTCATAGGATTGGAACCATTGCTGGTGGTGCAGAGCTTAGAAACTCACTACGGTCATCGGCAACTACTATATGGGTGGATACGTCTTGTTGACGGTCAGGGTCTAGCTTATACAGCAGTATTCCCTCACGAACGGGGGGGGAGGTTTTATACCGACTCCGGACGGCCAAGTTTGAGAAGATGTTTTTGGAATCGAATGAGGTGGTACATTAAAACTTTTTTTTGAAGAGTTGAACATATACGGCATATTCAAGTGCCTAGGAGTCTATACAAACACACATTGTACATCGACGATCTCACTCCGATAGTTTCGTTACCTGATTTACTTAGATAGGTTTCTAAAACAATAATCCAAAATGTGTGTGAATATGCTTAAAATATAATCGTATGTTTAGAACTTGATTTCGTTGTTTTAGTAAACAATATGTTGTCTCCGGAGATTCTAACAAGCGCTCCCCAAGGTTCGGTGTAAGGTCCCATCTTATTAATCATACACACAGCTGATTTGTCTCAACTGTCCATTTGTTAATAAGTAATTACAGAGGACAGAGATTCATTCATTAGAAGTGAAAGTAAGTATGATGAAAACAGATTTAATTCGACCGTAAGACCGTATCTTAATGAAAAGAAAAATATTAAATACGGTGGCGGTAGGTCTAGTAGGGTGCATAGTATGTATCGTTTCAGCCTTGCCGAACTTACATACGCATCCGGCCGGCAATGGTCTGAGTCTCAACCAATACATGTCTTCCATCACTAATGGTCATTGCTTTGAGTCAGCAAGGCCAAGTTGTTAGGTAGGGGGCTGCTGGTGAATGCACTAGACCATGTTGGTCCATTGTGATAACCATAGTCAGACTACTACTACTGATTGACTACTCCAATCATAGTGCCGTTAGTTTGATCCCAACTGACTAGACCAGATTTGAAAACCAGATAGAAGCGTATTAACTTTGCTTTCACTGGGATTCGAACCGGACCAACTGCGCCATCCAGTCGTCCCTCTTATATGCAGCACTGTTGTTCAAGCACTCGGTGTAGCCAAACCAATATTGTCGAGGGATTTCGCTTTCCGGAGTACACATCCACATCTTGGTACAGCTGATAGAGTTCGCTTACCCAACATTTTAGGTTAGGTTGGAGTGGTTGACTTCTTTAAATGGTACCCACACTTAGGCCGAAGTAGGCTCGTTGTGTTACCATAATTATCTAGTATCAACATCCTTATCCACGAACCATTAGAAACTTTAAGAAATAAGATGTGTAAAGCCAATATAACTTAGTTTTGTTAAGTCGTAGAAATATAAGGCTTCCAAGTCAAAAGTCAATTTCGTCGTAAGGTTGATGGTCAGCTTGGCTTTAGTGCGCTGAAAATTCGCTGTACCGGTTTTTTAACCTTAAGCCACCAACCAGACAGAGATGGTAATAATTAAATTATGGTAATAATTAAAAATATATAGCCGCCGTAGCTTCCATTATTAGAGAAGAGAGTCATCAGAGAGTCATTTGTGTTTGGATTTGGACCCAAATTCTGTGCTGACACAAGAATTGAAGCCGGGCTCCCATGGAGAACGCTGGAAATATTGGCCGAAGACACGGTTTTTGCGTTACGAGCGCCACGCAAGGATCGCAGTTGTTGATTATTTTCTCTGGGCCTACGTCAAGTGCTGAATTAACGGTAACAAGGCAACCACTTTGGGCGACTTTCCGGTCAACATTTGCCGGAATAACTCCGTTAACGATTGCTTGAGGTACTGTCACCTCAGCCGATGCGGTCATTTGAATGACTTGCTATTCCATACATAATGGCGTGAATGTAGCTTCAAAATAAAGGCAGAATCAATTTTATATCTTACACCGTTGTTGTTTTATTTAAATGTCTTTTCCTAATGTTCTTATCTGGTCACCCTGTATAAAGTAAACTTTCAGTCACTTATGTTACATTCTAATTCTGTGTGGGATAACTGCGCCACTCTCAAAATATGACTTAATATGAATAATGACTTTGTCAATAATTGCTTTTAAGCATTCAGGACACACTTCACGCTTATACTAACCACTTTCAGTAGAACTTCACGCGAATCCAATTTCAATGTCCGCTTCTTAACATGCATTCGTGGCAAATCAAAAGACAAAAAAAGTGACATCTTATCGCGCCCTTTCGAGAACAGAAACTTAGGGGTGCGCACATAAGGAAGATTCGTTTCGATAATTTCTTGTTGATTCACGCAGTATAACAAAATGCATACAAGGGGCAGAAGCCAAAGGACTACAGGAGAATTGGTGCTCCTTGCAGCGCTTCAATTCCCAAACAGCATATGTTGTAAGGAGCATCGTCATCTGGTGTTACAATTCTTGCTTCAAACAATTTCATTCCTTTTTTTCCGTTTGTATCCGTCCATTACATTTTGGAGAAGATCGCAACGAGAGTCTCAAAAGAAGAGGAGGAGCCGAAGTGTGGAACAATTTTTTGGACAATTTTTTTTGGCTTTTGGTTTGAATTGCAGACAGGACAACACTAGTTGGTGGAGATCCTTTGCCCAGACACACGTATACAACTTCGTTTATATGCGTGTGTGTGAAGTGTGTAGGTTCTAGATGTTGATCAGGTTGGCACTCGAACACAACGGAACAGTTGAGGAAGAGACCAGGAAAAAAGGAAAGGTTTCCTCTTCGGTGAAGAGAGGAAAAAAAAGTAATCTGAAATGCTTCAGTGGCACACGTGTACAAATGACGTGTGCCAGATGGTGTATACCTTTTCGTGGCACATGAGGGGACTGCTCCTAATGCCACGATTTCGATTAGTGATTTTTTAGATAATCCACTGAAATCGACAACCTCGTCTCGCTGATGTTGTCTTTGAATCATTCTTTTGTCGGGAGAAAATGAATATCCGACGTGACTAGACGAGTATGTTTGATTGAGGAATAAAAATACAACTTCAGCTTCGGTTATTTATTTCGATTTATCATTCTTTCTTTCGACGCACTTCTGGGTGACTTCTTGCAAGAGTTTCGCCAATTTTTCACTGACGGCATCCGACATATTTTGTTGACAGACATCGATTGCTCCGATTGCACTGGTAATCTTCTCCTCACTTTTGGCAGTGTTTTGTTTTATGAAACTGACGTCTGACAACACACGCTCATTCATCTCGGCCAAGTTGTTTACGATGCAGAAAGTTCCAACAGCAAAGTTTATAGAGATTTCACACGAATCGGGGAGATTATTCATCTCATTGGTAGCGAAGGACAACGAAGTCAGTGCACCAACATTGTCATTCTTGTATTGCGCTTCGATGGCAGTCAGATTTTTGGAGCATGATTTCAAGTTGGTGTCGATATCCTTGAAGATAGCACTGAGCGAGGCTTCGTAAGGCTTGCCACAATCACCGGATTTTTTGATGACAGTCTCGACCTTGTTCAACGGTGTGAAGAGCATGTTTATTGTTTGAGAAGTCAGAATCTCTGACTTGCTGCTAATCATGTAGGAAATTTCGGCAGTTAATGCAGACATTCCCATGTAGTATCCTTCAGTCGCAGCAGCGGATGCTGCTACCACGTTACGGAGGTCAAGTTCTACTGGTCCCACTTTTTGAACGCTTTCGTGTCCTGATGGCTGAGATTGGAAGATGGTCGTGGTGTGGATGAAGACGCTGGAATGTTCAATGGATTCGGGCAATGCAGGTGTGTCCCCTACATGTGTGTCCTCTACATGTGTGTCAGCACCCTCCACAGACTTGGATTCAGAAGCGTTGTCTTCCCCAAGTTTGTCGCTTAACTCTTCACCTTTGGTTTCCACCTTGGGTTTTGCATCTGCACTCTCGTCCGAAGAAATATCCGCTTCAAGAGATCCGCCAGCTATTTCGACCTGCTCTGAGTCATCGGCATCAGAAACCTCCGATTTTGAATCATTGTCAGTGTCTTTGCTTAGCTCAGCAGTTTTAGTTGTTTTATTCTCCGTCAAATGTTCGACTGTTTCCACATCTTTCGATGGCTTCTTCTTGTCATCAATGTCTAGTGGAGATCCGCTCACCTGAACGAATCATTTGAATAGATTTTGCTTTAGTTACTGAATGAATTCAACTTACAGCAAGGATTCCACAAATTACAACTAAGAGAATATGAACTCGCATCTTTGCTTTTGATGAGGTTTAGGGAGCCTCCGCGAATGAACAATGAACTGTGAACTGTCTTAACACCAATAAATGTTTTCTTTTATATACGAAATCGATCGATGCTTCGATGACAACAAATGTATTGAAATGTTAACAGTAACATTGTGTTCCGACATTGAAATCAATTAACGAGATACCTTCCCTATCTGACATCAGATTGTATTTTATGGAACATTATCAGCTGGTGTTATCAAGTACAAAATTTTTGATAGAATAAAAAACAAGCGTTTTTAAAATGCACAGTGTGTGGTTTTTTTTGATTCCTTTATATATGGCCTTTCTAAATATATTATTTCTATATATAATATTTACGCACTGAGTTTAAACAATCGGGATTAAACTGAGACTTGGTCTTCAGCTATCTACTGACTTAACCAGTTAACACAACAACCAACAATTAACCAACCAGTTAACAAACCAACAACCAACTACCATATTAAGCGCAAGCGTTTTGTGTTGGATGTGCACATTACTTAATTGTTCTTGCCCAGAGTAACAGTGTTCGCTAGGAGTTATTCTGCGTTTGCTACTGATGTTTGCACTTTTTTGTATTGATATTTATTTTTATATTTATATTTTATTTCTCATTAAATTATCATACATTAACATTAATATTTAGATCACAATTACTACTATACTTTATATTGACCAAGCGAGACATATTGGTGACATTTTCTATTTTATAATAATAAAATACTGTTGATTGCCACATGAAATAATTACACTTTTAAATTTTATAATATTGTTGGGGTGACCCAATAATATACGTTTACTAAATTTAATACAAAATTATATAATGCAAAATCAAATGAATACATATAAAAAAGGGGAAGACAAAGCAAAAAAAAAACACCAAAAAGAGACTCCAAATTATTTGGATCAATTTCTAGAATCAGCAAGAGACGTCTTTTAAACCGAAAGCTTACATCTGAAGGACTGAGGAAGCTTATTAAATAGACGACAAGCTGCAACTGTGAATAAATTTCTAAATGCTTTAGTGCGGAAATGGGGAACAGATACAAAATGCATAGCATTACAACGCAAATTATAGTTCTCAAACATTCTAAAATTCATATTTCCTGATCTTAAGAAAACTATCATTAATACCTTAAAACAATATAGGTGTCGGATGGGTTCAATTTTTAGATCCTTAAATAACGGAAGGCTGTGGTGTGTTCGACGTTTTCTGCTCATAATTTTTATGACATGCTTTTGCAACAAGAGTATAGGCTCGACTTTGTTAAACTGCGTGCCTCCCCAGCAACTAATGTCATATTGTAGTTACGAGTTTATAATACCATAATAAACTCTTTTTAAAAGATTAGCAGAGCAAACACAAAGCAAATAATAAAAGTTTCTAATATTGTGTCAAAGCAATAGTGTGATTGTGAAAAGACATATTAGAGTCCATGATAAGTCTCATATATTTAAACTCATCAACTTTCTCTATCTTGAAACATTTCTCATTACAGTTGGCGTTTTTTGTCAAAAGTACACATATGAAAGCTTCCTTTGTCCAAGACTTCGAATTTATGTGTCGTTTCATGAATACAGAATATATTGTACTTCGTTTTTCCTTCGATTATAAAAACTTTCGTACTTCTCAGGTCTGCGCCTCGTGGAGAGTCTGAGTCTGACAGAGTCTCATCGCAGACGGTCCTGGGCAAAGTCTTTAAAACGGAGGTTCGGTGTCCATCTCCTTCTCGAACCAGTAGGCTCGAATTCGAAAACCTTCTGAGCTGGAGCATTAGGGGTCCATATGCTTGACGTGGATGACCATATAGATTTAAGCCCGATTGCTACCACAAACCGAGGTAGCTCAGGATTGCGATTCTATGTCGGATGTACGCAACAATCTCATTTGTGGAGTTCACCTTTGCCTCGAGCTCAACAAACAAACACCATTACTACCTCAAGACTGTGTGTGCAGTGTGTGAACGAGTCTTGCTCCTGAGCACATATTTCGTTTTGTCCTCATTCACCTTAAGACCATGTCGATTCGCTGACGTTGGACTAACTTTTTGTTGAATATAGTGCCTTTTTTGTTAACAGCATCCAGCCGCACTATATACTCCACATCAGATTAAATAAATCACACGACAGACCTCGCCGATATTTTGGGCAGGTTTCAATCACTACAGGAGTCCTTGAACCGACCTGCATGTATTAAGGGCCATTCATATGAGCTCACTACGTAAAACTGACACTTCATTCATATGGAGTTTACTCATTCGCTAACAGCAATGAATACAACTTTTGGTTGTGAATTTGTGGATCGCATTTGCCTCTCTTGTATATTGCGAACTCAGCTTAACAGATCGAAAGGAGAATGATTGATTCGTGGAGAAACATATTTTAAATCGTTGATAAGGATACTTAAGCTAATTGTTTTGTAGAGATTTTAGTCGATAAAAAAACCCTAGATAATTCAATTCGCAAGTTTTTGCATACCAAGAAGTATTACTACTTACATATGTATATTTGCTGAAACTTGGTTATTTCTGAAAGTTCGCGATTTATATGAATGACACTTTAGAGTGGCGCAACTCGACCATATACATTTTCCGTGGGATCACGATTAGGGTAATCGCATCCAATAGTTCCTTTCGATGTAGCCTGTCATATGCGCGTTTAAAATCGATAAAATAAGATGTGTATCCATCCAAAACTCGCTAGGCTTCGCCGAGATTTGTATCAGTGTGAATAGTTGGTTAGTAGTTGAAACGCACCGGAAACCACACTAATACGTTGCAATTAGAGTTATTCTCAACGACTTCAGAAATTAACATAGTACGCTGAACCGGATCCGGATACACATCTGAAGTTGTTACAAGAGGTAATGTCGCGTTTTTGTGGATGGCGTATCCAATTATTCATTAAACATTAATTTCACTGCCTACTTTCGTGCATTACAAGTCAAACTTCAACTTATGCAACATATACTTATGCAATTTGTTCTTATTTATATGTATGTATGGATATTCACTGCCTTTGCCTTTGCATTCTGTCACGAACTCTATTTCTTCTGCTACATGAAGTGGGCAAATTTTGGGATTCAATATTGTTTCATGATGTATGAGGTCGTTAAAGCAATTTACGCCTAAGATCATACTACAAATTCTTGTTGTCTGTTGTGCAGATTATTTAACGGTCTTATTGAATTCTTATGCACTCAAGAAATCATAAGACCTGACTGAAAACCTGCCGATCGTGCGATTGTTTTATGCAGTGAACCGTTCTGAGCTTGTCGTGGAGAGATTAAATTGACTGAGTTTTTAATGAGAGAGAATATTAAAGTGTGGCCATATAGATTGAAATGATTTTTTCAATTCGTATGTCAAAATCACAATGTAACCGTAAAAACACGATTTGCGATTGTGATGTACAATTGCGATTCACGATTTCCCATTCCACCATGCATCGTAATAATCTTACCGGATATGCGAAAATTATTAAAAAATATTGTCAAAATGCGCTGCGTGAATTTCGACGTGCATGATGATTTCAGAGCGCAGTCAATTTGTCGGACCGTGAGAAACTTTGAGCTGACGAATGTATTGAAGCTGACGAATGTATTGAAGCGACCATACACATCGCCGTGGACGCTGGTTCTCCGGGACGTGACTCTATATATATAAACTTAATGGAGCGAACTTTGAAATTGGAACGAAAGTTTCTTTGGAGCAGTTTATGCACAGGCGACGAAAGATACACCGTTACCGTCAATTGTCTGAGGTATAGAGCGATGTTTACCGGCCTTTATTGGATAGCAGTCGACAAAAAAGATATATTCGATCTTGGTGAAGAGAGATGGCGCAGTGACACAAGTCACGCAACGCAACGTTGTAAAGAAGAAATCATCAATTAGCCAACCGATCTTACGATTGAACATCACTGGATATAGGGTTCTATAGGGTTCCTTAACGAGAGGCCATACCGCATACTGCGTGAATGTAGAATCAAAATAAATCAAGAATCATTTTTGTTGTTATATTTTATTTTCTCCTATCGTTCGTATCCGGTCACCCAATAGCAAAGCATTTATATTTGAAAAAAAATAATAATAATTTTGTCCCGATGTAAGAAATAAGAAGTGAAACTCCAAAGGCGTAACCGGAAAAGTCAAAGCAAACTACCAAAATTGTGAGGCTTGAAAACCGTGTACGAGTATTGAAGAAGCCATTATCAGGAATGTGTCAGACAAATGTTATCATTTCACAATCAATTTGTGGCTTGTTCTGTCATCCCTTATCTAGGTATCTCACTTCCCCGAGTAGACAAATTCTGGTGCCTATAAAAGATTCCCACGTCGAGTTTTCAGCTAGCAGTTTGCATTGTTCCGAGGTTGAATTTCGGTACACACTCATAAGCGTCCATTTTTCAAATATGAACGGATACATTATTCTCACATTGGCGTGTGCTTTCATTGTAAGTTCAAAGCAGTCTAAATCAAATGTCAAAGAGAAGAAAATTCAAAAAGTCTGTATTTAGGTTTCCGTAAAAGCTGGTCATTCAAAGAAGCACAGTCCCCTTGGACCAGTGTACGATGGCCTGAGTGAGATCATAGATGATACAATTCACCAATCGCAAATGATATCCGCCGATGTGGCACACCGAATGAATCAGACCCTCAACTCAATTAAGGACAAGGCGGATCAACTGAAGGACAATAATGTTTTTACTAAGAAGATAGAATCCTTGAAAAGCCAAGGCGACGATGTTCAAAACTGTCTGAAACAGCACGAACTTGCTACGGCACAGTTCATGCGGATTCTTGTCAACACCTACGACGCATGCTCAAAGGACCTGAAGCAAGAAGTGAATGACGCTTTGGAGAAAATCGGTGCACAAGTGTCTATCATCGAAGGTGCTTCCAAGCGATTTGAAGAAATCAAGGCGGAGTGCATGTCACAAGAGCAGATGAATGCCGGAGCAAGTGTTCTGTGTGCAGTGACTCATATTGCAGAAGTTAAAGAAAACATCTTTGAAGCCAACAAGGCAGTGGAAGTGTTCATCAGACACGGTGCGGAAAATGTTGACACCTACGCAAACAGCAATTGCGAAGGCATGACTGACCTCAGGAAGGAATTCGACAGTCTGTCTGCTAAGATCGATAAATGCGTTCAGAATGAATAAATTGACACCTAATTACAGAGTCGTTTACTTAATTTATTTTCTTAAAACCTCCATCTCCAAAATCTCCTCCACACTCTCCTCACTTTCAGGCTCAGGTTCCGGGCCCCAAGTGGAGTCATCGACGAAATTGTAGCACTGTGTTAGACCGGTGACTGTTTCGTTCAGTTGCTGAACGAAGGTAGAAATAGAGACCTGGGCACACTCCTTGGAGGCGGTGATCTGGGCTGGAACCTCTGCCTTTACTTGGTCAATTGTCTGGTAAGCTGTTTCACGTGATTCCTTGATGTCGTTTA
Source organism: Eristalis intricaria (assembly GCA_964034865.1). Taxonomy (NCBI): domain Eukaryota; kingdom Metazoa; phylum Arthropoda; class Insecta; order Diptera; family Syrphidae; genus Eristalis; species Eristalis intricaria. Next base: position 163,392,980 of record OZ035873.1, read on the forward strand.
GCAATTTCGTCACGTTCATTAGGAGGGTAAGGAGTTTTCCCAAAAGCGACTCTCTGCTAGCGATCTTCTTGTAGATTTCGATAATCTCCTGCACGTTGCCGCGAATAGTGTTGATTGAGGACTGAATATTTGTTCGGAGTTCCTTGATCGAATTTCTGGTCTCGGTATAGCAAATTCCAATGGCCTTTCCATTGGAGAGTGTTGAAATAATGAGGGGAATGCTGGAGTAGGTACAGTAGGCAGTTCTCGAGACTCTAATCCCTAAGGAGAATACATTTCCCATCATTTTGTATACGAACTTTAAGACTTTTATTTTATTGATGGATATCAGCATTGTTTCGACTTCATTGGATCGCAATACAATGTCCTGCACTGTTGCCTGGGCTTCATCGATGCTCTCTTGAAGTATTTTTTCCATATCACGAATTTCTTCAGCCGATGAACCGCTCAAGGATGATCCTTTGAATTTGTCGAGGCTTGGGAGGCTTGTGTCGTAACTGAATGGTGTACTGAGGTAAGCATCTTCGGCGGTGGCATTCTCCAAGGTTGTCAAAAAGAGGTCCTTAATGTTATTTTCAGTTGATATGTCAATATCCTCAGTTGGTGCTGTTGAGATGAATTGGTATTGGATGCTTAAGTTGTCGATTATTGGTTTCAGGAGCTCGATTTCTTCGTTGCTGAGATTTTCTTGTCTCGCTTCTTCGTAGAAGTCTATGTCAGGAACTCTTCTCGTTGACAGTGTTAGTGCGTTCTGAAAGGATAAATAGGCATTAAATGGTAGGCTGTTTAAAATAACACTTTTTACTAAAGTCGTACAATTTTGGAGATAATTCATCCTAACATTTTTTCCAACTGAAAATGAATGGTCCCACTATGTACACAAAAAATGTCAGAGACATATTGTCAAAATTTACACCATCATGACATTGATGCTAAAAAATAACCTTTCCTATTATAATATATATGGTGGAGGTGCTTATCAGGCCCTCTTATTTTGACATGCGTTCCATCGATTAAATCTATCACCAGGAAATCCAACTGTTCTTCAACTACATCTATGAGCTCGCTCATAGCACCATACACGCGATCAATGTTTCTTGACAAGTAAAATTTACGTTTTTTTGTGTAAAGTAACATTGATAAAATATCACCACCACACGTATCAATGAACATTGACAATGTTCAGTGCTGCAGTAGTAAATGAAAAAAGCTTCTGGTTAAAAAGAAAAACACTGGCGCAAAAAGGTAACCATGTATTTTTTCGAATATCCCATGCATTTTTATTAAATTGCTTATCTTCCCCTTTCTTTAGAACACACCCTTTATTTATAATCCATTTTAAAATAATGAGAAAAATGTAATTTTAAATAAGCAATTAAATATACTATATTTACCACTTACACGAAAAGCACAAAGAGTGCAAAGAATTGCTATAAACCACTTCATTTTAAAATTCCACTCCAACTCAATGTATCAGCAAATACCACCCAAGTAGTTCTATCAATCGATTCTTACTGATATACTTGAAGTCACAAAATAATAAAGTGCTTAAAATAAAAATAATCTGGAAATATTTTCAACAGCAGTGCGATAATCCATAATATATGCATTCTTATGGTATTCGGTGTAAAATCTAGAAATTATTTATCAGTTCGATTATCTCTTATCAGAAATAGTAACATTATTTTTTTTTAATTTTTATTTCTTGTTTGTTGTGTTTTAGGCAAGATAATAGTACACTCTTGATTTTCCGTTTTGTTTGTGTATACATGCGTATTCACTTGTACAGTGAAATCATTATTACTTCTGAGTAACTAGAATTAATCTCAACTTGTTAAAATGTTCTAAATGTAAAATAATTTAAATAAACTACAATGAGGGATTTGTGTGTCGTTTTTATTAGAGGCCCTTGTGATTGAAAAGCCTGCCAATGCACTACAAAGATTAAGAAGTCGTCTCTTAGAGACTATAATCCAGAATCCATAAACGTAGCAAGCATACATAAAACAATATTGAAGTATGTTACATTTGAACTTATTCAAAGACTTGAAATATTCCACTTATTATAAAAACCTTGGTTGCTGTTTTCTGTCTAAATGAATCCCACATGCACTGTGCTTAACGCAAAAGAATGTGGATGAATATTGAAACGAGTTTTGAAACACTATGACCACAAGAACACATGCGAAAAAAAAGAAATTTACATATTTTAACTAGATTTTTTGACGATTCACACTCTGCCTCAAACTAGGTGTAAAAGTGTGAACATTATCGAAAATCCAAAAAACAAAGTTTAAGAACAATGTTTAGTTTAGAGAGTTATTTTAGGCAGTTGTCAGTTACTTTATTTACTGTATGAATAATGAATGGTTTTGTATAACTCTGGTCAATTCATTACTGAAACTTGACTTATGACTGAAACAAACTTATACATTTGTAAATGCCAAGTCCTCAGGTTTAATTTGTCACTTGTTCCACCTTTCTATCAAAAGGTCTTAAAGGATGTAGTTAATTACAATTTTATGTGATCTTTCGAATACTTATTCATCCTTTTTTACTTTTGTGTTCCTATAGAAGAATATCTTACCGGAAGTCGTAATGTTTTTAATGCCTTGGCAAAAATCTCCCCCCAACCTTGCGCGTTTTGTCTTTGTGTCCAAGTAAACTTTCATTTCGGATGCACCTCACCCTGAATTTTTATGCCTCAGGACATCACATGGGTGGCGCTACGCCTACATATCGTTAATTGACAATAACCCCTAACAACATTCGAAGTTTTTGGCATCAGTTGAAGCGCCTTACTTTAGTGGAAACATGGACAATCTTAAGAGCGGATGAAGAAACTCTTGGTATTTTTGAGAGGAAGGTTTTGCGTTCAATCTTTGGTTCCGTTTGTGTTGATGGTTCTTGGAAAAGAAGTTCTCACCATGAACTGCACGCGATTTGAGCCTAGCCAGGCGTCTACCTGGCCATGTGTAAGATGGCTTGCCCATGTAGAGCGCATGGACAACACTGCTCCAGCCCGAAGAGTCTCCCGCTCTGAACAAGTGGGACAATGCACTAGAGGACGCCCACGGAACCGATGATGCACCCAGGTGAAGAAGCACCTGAACCAACTCGGCGTGCGCAATTGGAGACAGCTGGTTCAAGATCGTGCCAATTGGAGGGGCTTTTTGGTTGATACCCAGGTCCACCACGGACTGTAGTGCCACCAGAATGAAAGAAGATGAAGACCGAATCTAATGCATAAAGAGCAAGGCATCGCTAATACTTGGTCTTGATGACAAGAAGCATTGTGCCCAAGATCTTTCAGAGATGAAAGACACCTATTGCTTAGGCTCTGACCCTCCATAGGTGCCAGCACATAACTTGAAACAATCAGGTTGGCACGATACAATCGACCATTGGCAGGACCTATATTGTTTCAATCGGCTATGCTCGACTATGCTCATTTTCAATAGGAAACATTCTTTGTTTACTCTAATGTGATTCACAAAACTAAACAAAGCACAAAAACTTGTGCAACGTTGTCAATGATACCGTCTTTCTGTATACTTACTAGCTCTTAAATATCTCCTCTTGACTCCAGCAGGAACAATCCCCGATTGTTTCAAGTTACGTACTGGCACGGCTTGATAAGTAAGTAAGTATGATAATTAAAACCACAAAGCTAACCAAGACAATTCTCCATAGTCCCTTTAAACACTTGTCTTCTTCTTTCCATTTTTTTTCTATATATAAAAATCAATATTTGTTTGTTTGGGCTTTATGGACTTTAAATGGTATAAGACATTTTTTTTCTATATATAAAAATCAATATTTGTTTGTTTGGGCTTTATGGACTTTAAATGGTATAAGACAGAGCACTGATGTCTTTGGCAACTTTGCAGAATTCTGTGGAATAGGTTTTGGTTTTAGTTTTACTATCCTAATGCCGTTATTGGAGCTTTAAACCTTAACCAAAAAACGGTTATTTCTATGCTTTACACTCATATTACTACAAAACGCCTGGAGAGATTTGAATATGACTTAATTCCTTCCTGGCAAAGAGATTGATGTATCAGTCATTAGTCTGTGATTCTTGTGGGTTGCTGTGGCGTAGTGGGTTAGTGCGTTGACTCCTACGCAGAAGGTGCCAGGTTCGATACCCGCATTTAGCACCTTTCAAAAAATACACGGCTCCACCTCTTTCGAGTCACTGACAATGCTCAAAAAGTATTCCTGTCTAGAAAAAGCTTCTCAACTACGCCGTTCGGAGTCGGCATTAAACTGTAGGTCCCTTCCACGCGTGAAAGAACAATAGCACGCACAACACGAGTGGATGGTGAGAAGCTAGGCCCAGGTCCGCTTCGGACTGTCGCGCCACCCATATTATTATTACTATTATCTTAAAACGGAAGTAATAAACAAAAATGCATTTTACAGATATGCGTAGATCATTGCAATCAACAGCGAACCGTGGCGTTTGCACACGCACATCCATTCCGGTAACACTCGCATAGCCACAAACACACGCTCACTTCCACACCACTTCAGTGATGGGACTCCTACTACTTTTTGCAGTGTTGATAAAACCTACCAATCTTAACTCTAAATCTACCATATTTTGCCCATAGCTTATCATATCCCTAGCATTTTTCTGATTTATATATAATATTAAACTGAATCATGTATTCAAATTCGAGAGATATTTGGTCTGTTAGACGCTAAAATTAAAATTTTTAAATGCCGAGATCTAGAAAGGTTATAGCTTGAACAATGCCACCAGTTATGGGACTTATCAGATTTGTTTCCACAAAACACAGTGAATATAAATAAATAAAAAATATTATTAAAGATGGTATGGAAAACTCTCCCTACAATCTCAGCAATATGTTGCATCAAACATGTTGCAAATTTGTTGTTTGCGGTACCTTATTTCCAGCAGGATACCATACAATCGTGAATAGGTAGAGAAAATTGTTCAGTAAACGAGATCGACCTACAAAATAATAAGACCGGCCCTAAATGCCATAAGGTCCATTACGAAAAACATAACTAAAGGATCATAACCAAATCAAAGGTCTCCCCATGAAAAGCCTTTTCAAATCAGATACAGAAATTATGGTTGAATTAAACATACTAGTCCCCAATAATACAAAGGATATATATATTATTTATATTATATCTATATATATATTATCTTCCTTTTGACTTTACAAATATATAAATTGTATCGAGATTTGGTAGCGCACTTTTTTGAGATAAAGAATGTTGGGAGACATTTTTGCATGCGACTTTATGTTGTGAGTTGAGTATGAAAGTACATATGTATTTATGAAAGTAAAGGAACAAGTTATATTCAGGCCAAGCAAGCTGGATGTCTGTCATCATGTTTGTTAGTACATTTGTATGTATTTTTGTTATTTATATCACTTATTATTGCAATTTATCTTCGTCATTGATTGCATTGCATACGCAAATGAAATGTATTTCATTACATATTTGACCGTAATCTGAGTATTTTTGTAATCAGATTTTTGCTGACTTTTTTTAAATATGATTTTTTCAAAATGCGTAGCAACGCGCGCCGTGTACAGCTAGTAATGAATAAAATAAAGAAGATGACCCATTTCCATTTTAAAAACAATGATTTATATTGTATGTATTGTATATTAATAAGTTTGTATGTTTGTATGTATGCACGTATGTTTCTATGTACACATTAATAAATAATGAAAATTTGTTACAATTTTAAACTTTACATAGTAGAATCGTTGAATTAGACACAGCTCTCCTTTTTCCTATGCGGGAAATAGTTATCGCTTTTCGATTTATTCAATTTTTCCCTATCAACTGCCGTCGGATCGGGGTGGTTACTCGACCCGCCTATGGCAGCCTGCGAGCTTTGAGATTTCATTAGGTTCTGTTGGGCAACAGAGTTCAAGTCGACGAATAAACTCTGTCTGCAAAGAATTGATAGCGCACTTCCCTTTATAGACGAAGTATTTTCTTTGCTGCCGCGTCGTAGTTTAACTCGACGAAACTTGGATGCTAGTGTGGCAAAACCCAGCTTGCTGGTGAACTTCCCGGAACGACTTACAGACCGGGGCAAGGAGTCGTATCCCTCTTCGCCTCCCAGTGCCTCTGAGCAGTCGGAATCAGCTGGAAGCATTCCCACACTAACGCTCTTGAGCAGGACTCTTTCGTCTATGCTGCCAGCGCCCAGCTCGCTGCCCATACTCTGATTGCTGTGTCGGTTTTCCCACTTTTCCTTGTTTCTGTGACCAGACGATTCATCTCGACGCATATTGACCTTTGGCAAAGAGCCACCTTGTAAGAACTCTTCCTTGGCTTTTTGCAAGCGCATGGCGCGTTCTGATAGTGGTGTTCTTGGCTTTTCGAGGCCTTCATTCATTGGCGTCGAAGGTTCCGACGCGGAAGTGGTCAACAACGCTTCCTTGAAATCAAAGTTTCCGGACTTAGATGTTGGAGTGAAGCATTTCTTTTCAAGTTTTCGCGTTATCCTTGGGACAGTGTTGTCCGACTTGTCTGGTGAGGGGGCGAACACTGCGGAGACCGCAACAGTAGCAGACTTTGTTAATTTTGTCTCAATCCTCTTGCCGGTTCTGCTGACTTTGACTACCGGGCTGTTGCTTTTGTTCTTTCGGAAGAGATGCTCGCGTCGTTCTGTTATCGAATTTGGACTGCATGGAGGCTTGGATTTAATGCTGCCTCCTGTCCGTTTGATGACCCTGAAGCTATCGTTGGCCAGAGGAATACGCGTCTTGATTGGATGCAGCGAATGGGGAGCGGTGTGGTAACACTCCCAACCTTGCTTCAGGCTGACGAAGCTGAGTGACTTCGCCAAAAGGCCGCAGTCGTTGTTTTTTTTTAAGTCAGGAGAAAGGTTTACGAATATGTTGCCAGCGCTAACCGATTTGACAATGTGGTTCTGACGGCTGGATGAATGGTTGGTGAGGGAAGACGAGCTTGCTAGTTTTTCCAGTGGCATATTCTCACACAGTTTTGATATCATATTTCTAATACCTGGCGAAATCGTAGACTTGGTGTTGGTCAAGGGATTGGAAGGTACTGAGGTGTCCAGAGCTTCGGCAATACTTGAACTTGTACTTTGGAGCTTTGGAGGAATGTCGGTCCCCAGCTCCAGCTCAGTTGCAACCACAGCAAGTTTATCAGTGGAACCGGGATCTTCCACCGTCGTAAAGACCTTACGTTTGGTCTTCACGAAAATGTTTGATTTGTTGATTGCTGAGAGTGTTTCCGGTTGAGGTGCAGGAATGAGCTCGACACAGGTTTCCGTAGGCGATATCAAGAGCTTTGAGCTCTTGTCATGAGATATCTCTTGTTGCTCTATGGGCTGACCAGGTTTCACTTTTAATACATAAACAATGTCGTCGCCGACGTTCCCATCCTCCGAGCGAATATCCTCAGCGGATTTTCTCTCTTCGTCTAGTGATCTTTGTTTAAATCTGTTGCTCGCTCTGCGCTTAACCCTCCGCGGAGTCTCAAGGACGTTACCACATTCCCCATCGCTGCTGTCGCTCTCTGTTTTGCTGTTTTGTCTCGATCCAATCTTCCGGAGACGTAGCTTCTTTTTTCCACTGCCATTGCTGAAATTTCTTGTGGGTGGTTTTCGCACTATTTCTCCTTCGTTAGTTTCAGCAACAGTTGTGCTCACGTCATCCGATGCATCGAGAGTAGATGTAAGCGCAGCGGTTGCTATGGCCACAGCCGTGTTTGCAAGTGTCGTAGAAACGCTGTAATGATTTGCTAGGCCATCGTCTGATGTGGTTACATTTATTTCTGGAAGGTCACTGTAGTTGTTATTCATTTCGTACTCTAGGGAGAAAAAAAATAACAATACAATTATAGTAAAAAGATGATAAATATGAAGTTTGAATTCTGTAATCAAAAGTGTTGGACTTGGTATTGTGGATGCCAGTTACAACTCTTTGAAAAACTGTTCTGGACAGTCCTACTGTGTTGTATTCTATTCAGCAGCTGTAGAGAGATGGTGTCGTAGAAATGAAAGTTGTGTCCGTATTTAGAGTTATTATATAGGCTTAAATAGAATTTTGGCTAAGGCCGGGCCGGGCAAACAACCAGCCCTTTCACAGAATCCATTTGTAGCAAATCTACGAATCGAAGTTACGATACGAACTACGAGAAAATGCTATCATGGAGTCCGAACGGAATCGTAACACCGACGTAAATATCGTAGTCGAAAAAAAGATAACAGATTTCCATTTCATTCGTATTCCGTGATATTACGTTTAACTAACTTTGAAATTCGTAGCAGATTTTTCACTACGTATGAATTCTGTGACAGATTTTCGGAGTTCATAGCGTATTTTCGATGACGAGGGAATTCGTGACAGAATCGTGATGACTTCCAGAATCTAGCGGCAGCTATTTTTCTTTTTTTGCCGGTTCTGCGTCTATAAGGCTTGGTCTAATAGCATGGTGACCCACCAGGATGTTGTCTGTAATAATACCTACGTTTGGGTATACTGCACTTTTTTCTCTTTGTAGGAAGATTAGTTTTAGCGATGTTATATGCGGTTCAGAAAATCTGAACGCGTATTGCAATCTATGCGTTCGGGCAATACCCAAACTTTAATAATACTTTGTTGAGGAACTTAAAGCTTAAAGCTGAGGGTGGTACCTTCTTAAGGTATTGTCGTAGTAGTATAGGTAGATTAATTTTGTGATACATATACATATCCGTGCTATATTTGGCATAAAACGGAAAATTGGCGAGGAAATGAAATACGGAGAAGCTCATTCCTCAAACAGATGGAAGGACGATGAACAATTAACGGTATGGTTAAAGAACGGTTTGGTGAAACATGATAGCTATGTAAGTAAAGCTGCACCAAGCAGTAAATGTTGGAGTATTCTGTACAGAAGGATGGCCTTTTGATGTTTTTTTTTTATTTTTGATACATTTTTATCAAACACTTTTACCACATGGAATCTTCACAGGAGTTTCAGAATCTGAAAAAATGCCTCTGATTCTGAAAAGTTTTTTCTGTCTACCCTAAATATTAATGTGAGTATGATTTGATACCGAGTTTCAGACTTTCTCCTGTTTTCTTCAGGCCACCAACTCAGCATTGAAAATGCTTCTTTTTCGTGACTTTTATCTCATGACACCAACTCTGACATCTTAATAATGCTTGTTGCTATGACCAGTGCTCTCTTTCCGAGGTTGGTAATATGTATTAATATTGGCAATATTCATAAGCTTACAATAGAAGGAGACTAAAGTGGTTGTTAAGCTTCAAAAATGAATTCACTTATCCACTCGCCACGACGACCAACAGAATAGTTCTTACACAATTTCAAAAATTCCTTACCAACTTGCTGACGAACTTCGTTAAGTGTTTTATGAAGGTCATCTAAGTTCCTTCTAAATATCATTTGCCGTTCGGTGATCAATTCATTGCAGCAGGCTTCATCGAGTTGTAAGACTTTTGTCTAGAATTAATTGAACGTTTTTTCAATAGCTGCTAAAACTAGAATGTGCAAACATACAATTTGATATAGTTCCTCAACCAATTCTTTGGCCTTGAAAAACGTCTGCTTTATGAGGCTGTTGCTGAGGTTGTTTTCAAAATCCGAAAATGAACCTCTCATTGTCGAGAATACCGTTTGGAAATACGACAGGTCCTCGTCGCTGAATTCATTTTTGCTTTCCAATTGCAACCACAGATCGTTTATGTAGTTCAGTGTTTTAATCTTATCCCCTCCGTTGTTGTGATGGGACTCAAAACTTTGCACACTTCGAGATTTGCTATTAAAGAGAGATTGGTTTTGAAGAAGCTTCCAGAAGACAGTACAGGGAACTTACCAAAAATCACTGCAAGTTACCTCAGCGTATCTGTACACTGGTGTTCGGTGCTCTGCTAATGGCACAACTGCTACCAGAGGCGATGCCGTCTCTACGATATGGTCCTCTACTTCAACCATTACGGCTTCTGGTTCTTCTGATTCTTCCTGGAGTTTCACCTTCAGTTCGGCATCCGTACTTTCTGCCTCATTCAAGTCGTCGACGTGATTTAGAGACAAACTGGACGTTTGACGAGATATAACTGGTATTGTGACAGTCGGGGAAACACTGTCAAGTGACAGGGACCTGCTCAAGGTGGGTGAGCTTTCATCTTAGTAAATGAGAAGTGATATAAATTATTTGTGCGTCTGTTTCACAGGAAAGCATGACACTAACTTTTGTTGAATTCTTTCGGGATCTTATCGACATCGAGAGGGCAATAACCTGGATGAAGAAGTGCGAATGTAGACGACTCCGGTCCGATTCCCCGTGCCTTTTCCCACTCATAGAGTTTTCGAGTGAACTTCCTGGAGATGCCTTCAAACTTCATAACTCCAGCGGTTGTTTTCACTTCGATCTCTTTTGCCTTGGGATCAGCAACGATTGACTTAAGTTTCGACAGTCTGAAAGGAGGTGTTCATTAAGGACGTGGATTGAAAATAACCCGCGGTAAGATTACTTTTCCAACTTATCTCGTTCGTGTGTTCTTGGTTTGTCCTTGTCCGGTTTCTGCTTTTCTTCATCGTGCGTTTTTTTAACTGGCTCCAATTTCGTGGCACGCTTCATAAAGTCGTGACCGTTATGAGCAGGTCCTGAACTTTTTATTTTATTCCATTGCTCTGAAGACGCACAAGGATAAAGTACAGGAAATGTAAGGTAAGCCTAAGAGTCACATGTACAAACCTAATTTCTTTTGGAATTCCTCCGGTAGATCCTTTTGATCGGGTAATGGGCTAAGTCCTTGACCATCCAACTTTATCTGACCGGTTCTCCATAGATTCCAATCGATCTTTTTTGTCTCGGCATCCTTTGTTGGTGATGACTGATGTTCTTTCGGAGAGATGCCATGTAAGGATATTTGCTTCTTCACTCGCCATTTGTGAAGTTTCTTCTTGAAATCTGGGGTCAAGTTCTCCTCCAACAGCTTCGTGGACATCGGCTTCACCTGCTGCTGCGAAGGATCATCCTTTCCTAGCAGATGATAAGCTGGAAGTAGTCATGCCTCTTATTTAATGATACAATTTTAGGTGTTAACTATAAAAACCAGATATCTTGGAGTTGTGGTACATGTGTCGAATTTTGTCCCATTCTTGTCGCTTGGCCTCAAATTCCGTATTGAGGCGTTCTCTTAAGGCAATATAACGCTGATTGATCTCCTCCTGTTGCATGTGCAGCCTATTATTTGAAAATAGCTTGCTATGCGGAGTAGTCGGTTCTGAAAAATCACCACTCGAGAGGTCTTCGCTTTCTGGAGTAAATTTCAAAACAAAAGCATGTGTCACAACACCAGATGGACCAGAGATTCTAGAGAATAAAAAAATGTAATATTCGTACCAAATTCGGGGAAGAACTCTGAGTGTCGTGACGGACTGCTGGGTACCGAGGAATTGCCGGGAGACTGCAACTTTCGGTTCTTCGTTTTTTCCCAGGAGTTTCGCCCTGTTACACTAGGTGATTGGGAGATATCTGCATAATCGGATTCACTTAAATCCTAGAATTAAAGTAAATGTAAGATGGCACAGAGACTTAGCAGAGCTGGCCAAACATACTTGTTTCAGATTGAGGTTAAGAGGAGTAGGAAGAGTTTTTGTTCGTTTCGATGGACTTGTCACATCAACGATGACATCTTCTGGGAGTGCTTCGAAGTCGGATATTACCTTGCTTTTACGCATACCCTTGAGTGAGGACGATTTGATGGGTTTCTTTTCAACAATTCGGTCGAGTGAGCCTTGACTTGTACTTGGGCTATTCCTGTTCTGCTCTGAGCCATCGCTTGGATTTCGTTTGTGTTTCGTTTCGATGGGTGAAGAATCCTTAAGTTCCTATAATGAATGCTTGATTATTGTAAAATCCTTTTCTAGTTTGAAACGCATACTTGTCTGTTGTAGGGCGATCCGAGATCTCCGTCAATGGAATGACTGCGATAGTTGTCAACATCAACTGTTGTATGGGAATCACACTTGGAATCGCTTTTCGATGAGTCTCGTCCTAAAAAGAAGAAGAAAACACACGTCGAATGATGCTGATTTGAATGGAAGTGGCTGATGTTTTAAAAGCTTATAAAGTTATATTTGCCGATGCAGTGTCTTCTTTACATAGGATAAACCAATAGCCATCCGTCCCGATGTACGGTTAATTCTTTAAAACTACGCAACGTATTTTAATGCGGTTTTGATTAATAGATAATCCAGAAGGTTTATACGTATATTTAATATTGTTTTGCGTTAATTTGTTAAGATATGACGATAAGATTATGCGGGTATCATAAGATTGCTATCATGCCAGACGTCAATTGCAACATCATTTGAAAGCTCGATTCTTTATTCACTGGCTCGGAGCCAAATTACTAAATCATTGTCGAGAATGCTAAACTCGAAACGTATAGCACAGGGCAATAGAGTTGATAAAGACAGACACACTGCAGTGTATAACTGGTTGGTAGGGCAAAATATAGAGTTCAAACTCGATTTGCTTTGTTAGACCATGGTATTATCTCATCATCGACACTAAATAAGTTTCATTCTACCGAACGCCAGTTATTAGATCAATGGCAGATAAATCGCGCTGCTATCACGCACTGGAATCTGTTGTTTCCCTCCAAAGGGAATTTCGAGTTCGCACACCACCGAGCAGAAATCCACAAGTCCGGACTCAAGAAACAATTGCTGCTCTAGCTGCTGCCATACAGGCTACTCCAAGCGTTTCGACAAGAAATTTATCAGCAAATTAAACCCCGCAGACTTTCCGATCCGCCAGAAGCTCAAAGTTGGACGAGGACGAAACTATGTTAAACTCCATTTTTTATGTCGAATGGAGGACTTCATTCGACTTAAATGACAATGTCAACAAGCATGACGGTCCAATATGGAATGACTTAAGCCCAGAAATATTCAATGCTCTAGCTCGAGTCGCAAAACCCAACAAATTTGAGTACTTTGAAATTGATTGGAAAATATACAGTCGATCAATAATTGAACCAATTTCCTCTTCAACTCCTCGTGCAGTCATTCAACAATTTTTTGTATGTACGGCATGTTTATCAGCGTAGATGCCATTTAAATATAATTAAAAACGAAATAAATTGAAATATCTTCTGAATGAAATAAAAATAATTAAATTATATGAGCTACAAAATAAGCTATTCGAGTTTCTTAATGAAGCAAAATTAAAATTCATCAGTCAACCTGTAGTAGCTGCATGACAAAATGAACAATACCCTCCGTTGAGTCAGCGTGAAAAGTTTTGCCTGTTTCTTGCAGACTTTCCATGAGACTCAGAAGAGAGTCAGTGTTCCAAAATGTTGATCCCTTGACTTTGATCCTCTTGAAAATCTACATAATTATCTTAAAATGTTCAGCTGTTCGCCCCGAGTACTTGGAATTTATTTTTAATTTGACAACCAAATGTTTAACATCAGCCGAAAACCTCTTACATGCATACATCTGCGAAGGCTTTTTGGATTTGACACTCTTCCTTTCTTATTAGTTATTCTGTAGCAATTAATAACAAGAGGGAAGTCCAATGAGGTTATCATTAGCTTTTCAAAGTAAATAGATGTCAAGATTGCACTCAGGTACGACTGCAGCGTGTTTCAAGTCGAAATGGTTGCGATAAAAAGATTAATATCATCGATAATTTTAGTCGCAAGGGTATATGTATGCTGATGGGAGTCCTTTCCAGGCACTGTGCCATTGTTACATATCCAATATCTGCGTTTGTCCAGGTTTCGCAAGGAAAGGAGGGCGGTTCCTAGTAAAGCACTTATTCATAAACCTGCAAAACATAAGCGATGATGAAGTGTAAAACCTCCTAAGATGAGCTTGTGTCAAATGCGCATGGTAGAGTGAGCGAATACCCACGCACCCATGAGACTGACTATAATAGAGTCCACGCAACGCACCGAGCAAATGCGAATTTGACACATGAAACAGAGGAAAGGGAAAACAAGAAAAATCGAAAATAAACAAAAAATTCACATTCAACCCTATTGCGATAGTCGTTCTTATTGAACTACAAATGACACTTTCAAAATTTTTGGGATAGTCTTAAGATGTCGTTTTGCTTGTAAGTAGCAAGTTTCTTGTTTGTAGCGTAAATATAACTCGTCGGTATTATAACTCTCGTTTGAGTTCAAATAAGCGAATAGAGCGAAATCCATCGGATTGGACTTCGATCTTAATCTTCTCCTTTCTGTTATTAACTTTATTTGTGTCCCTTCTTCCCTCCTATCTTCATTTATAATAATATTTACCACAAAAAGTGCAATACTATTCATTATTAGTTATTCGACATTTACATATTTCAAATGTATGTTATTATGCGCAATAAATCGAAAAGGAAGGTCTTAGTATTGTAATACCGACACTTGAACGTCTAAAAAGTGACTCGCCAGAAAAAGTGAGAAGTGTCGTTCAATTAAAAAAAAAACTATTCCCAAAGGGGGAATTATTTCGTGAATAACGAAAATTCATGCATATCTCTTAAGGCACTCAAATTCGTTGATGGACTAGGCCATCTCGGTAATCCTTCATTCCTGATTATGGCTATTAATGTGTTTGTGCAAACATGACGAAACATTTCGTTAAAATGTTTTTTGATCCTTTAGATGCGTTTTTCCGCCTTTAAATCCAATTAAACAATGAATGAATAGTCACGCATTACTGAATCAGTTCATGTTTCTATTTATTTTCAATTTTATTCACTTTTCTCGCAAAAAAGTTGACTATTTGTCATGAGATATATTTTCGCAAAGTATTTTCAGTTGATTGCGTTAATGTGCAGGCAAGAAACTTGTGCAAATACATATATCAGCGAACCCCAGAATAACGTATACACTTTATTAAGCACATCCACACCTCAGATGTTTTCGAAATGTACCTATACAAAGAAGTCCAGTATTTAAGAGTGAAATTGCTAAAAATGATCTCTATTTTGCAAAGTAGCCACTTTGTCTGCACAGACTTTCATTACATTGTTTTTGGTAAGCGATTTTGGCTTTTAAAAGGCGTATATCAATCGGCCATGCCAAAGAAGCCGAAGAAGTAGGCGTTGCTGTCACAAGTTGAAACACAATAAATTCTTTAATGCATCATCACTTTATCTAATAGCTGAGAAGAACATTGGCAACAAACGTACGTGGGTGCGATAAATTTATAAGAAGCTAGTTTGTATTTATGTAAATACAGAAACAAAGCCATTATTTCTCGGATAGTGAACACCAATTTAAGCTTATTTCGTATGCGCATGGAAATATTTTCGAAATTGTAGCGACTACAAAATGTTAACAACATTATCGAAGCATTTTCTCCCAGGGAACACAAAATGTGGCACACTTGCGGGCATTATGGACTCTCAAAGCGAAGTTCTTCCTCTCGGCAATCTAAATATACACAACTTCACTTTACGCTTTTGTTTAGATATCCGCTGCATAGCAAATAATTCAACTAATCTCTTGAAATATACATATATTCGTTCGGCAAAACCAATTTGTTTACTTTTTAATAATTTCTCGAGCATCAAACAAATTTCCCATGAAATTCTTTTCTTGGGGAAAGCAATGAAATCATAGCATTAATTGTAAATCGAATGTTTGACGCACGAATGCATCGTAACTCATTTGTTTCTAGGTTAAGCGAACGTGAACTTACTTGTCGACTGAGAGGCACGTTCGATGTCATCGACAGAGCTCGCTGAACTTATTGTACCCGGTGTGCCGGTCTCGCTGAGTAGGTGTCCTGACGATGAACTAAGTACGCTATCCGCTGAACTGCCAGCACCGGGGAGCGAAGGAACGCGTAAGTATCTAGCAACTTCATGATTGACTGGTATCAATCCAATACCAGAATCAGAGCTTTTACTTTCGTTCAGTGCGGGCACGTTCGCTTTTTCCCATTTGAAGGCGGCCTTCACTTTAGTCCACTTTGAAACTTTTGCCTTACCTTCGATGAAAGCACTCTGTCGCCGCAATGGCGGCTGAGACTTTCGATCCTTGTCCGGTGGTGGCTGGGTTCCACCTTCCACAAATACAGATTTGCTCCTTTCACGGGCCCTGCAATATGCAATGAATTAATGTTGGCCAATAAAGGAGTGTGAAGTAAACTTACCGTTGTTTGGCCAGATTTCGCTTGCTTGAAGTAGTTTTTGCTGCTTCCAGGATTGAGTTTAGCAAGGATATATTTGTCTCGAGATCCGATTCGGGGTCCGAGAACTCTAAGTCTTCGCACTCAAGAATATCCTTTAAACAAATATTCGTAAGAGACCTTTGCGGTGATGCCTTGAACTCACCTTTTTTTCGATGTTCTTGAGGTCGGTCCAAGTTTTCAAATCCTGCATGTAAATCTGCATCTTGTAGTTCTGATCCAACATATCACAGATTTTATCCAGTAAATCTTGTAACTTGTTCAAATGCGCAAAGGCAGTGTGAGTCTCAATTGCGGCGGCAATCGAAAGTCCAAGACCTTCGTGTAAGGGTTCTATGTACTCGTAGCATTCATTCTTCAAAAGGTTGCAGTAGTAAGCAGTTTTCTCATCAACTGATGCAATTTCACCCTCCTTTGCTTGGTATTTGGGTAAGTGACTTGGGACACGATCGTTTTCAACGTCATTTCTTATTCTCGCGTAATCTACAGTTAGAGCGTCTTCAAGGGTCTTATAAAAGGTTGATCTGCGGTCTTCGAAACCCAGCAATCTTTGCATTGGTTCGGAAAATTCTGTTTGCATCGACAGTCCGCGTTCTTCACTTTTTTTTAGTTCTTTCACGAATTCAGGTGGCGGAGTGGGAGGATTTTCACGCGTCGAAGATGATCTCTGACTATTCGTCGCCGAGTGAGATTTCTCCTTTTCCATTATGAGTTTCGTTTATTTGATAAACAACAACCAGGATTATTTGGAAATCTGCAAATATGTCAAATTCAAATGAACTCTGTTTTTATCTTGATTGACATTTAAATTTGTATTTTTTGAATTAAAATCGAAAGAGTAGGAGAACGAAAGAGTAGAATAACTGGTTTGAACCACAGTGAAACTTCTCTTTACGGGCGACTCTCTATAAGGGAAACCTCTCTTTAAGGGCAACTCATCACAGTCCAGGCATGAAGATTGGGCACTTCGTGTACTTAAACCCCTTTTACAATGGACCCTCTCTATACCGAAAACGAACATGAATTTCAACTCTTATTGAGTACCATTAATAAATAACGGAGACACGACGCAATAAAGATCGTGGAAGCGACGAATGAATCCCTTGCACTATAGTAGACAGTATTTAGTGTTTCGAAATTGCGATTGCACGTTTATTAGAAATAAAATGACTAGTAAAAAATGAGAAAATCGCTGTTTCAAACCAAATGTAGAAGTGAATTTTATTTGTCGACTTCCACAACCCCTCTTTTAATGGACACCCCTACATAACGTACAATCATGATGATTCCGCAGCTGTCCCCTATAGCCATGTTTCACTCTACATGTATGGGATACAACGTCGATCATATATATCTACCTCGGGGACACGTCGCAGTTCAATATCTACTACAATATCTTCTCTCCCCGCCGCATCAGCTTGATAATATATATATAAATGCTTTTCCAATGTGGACTTAACAACTTTTTTTTAAATAAAACGCAAACCATTTGAGATATTCATGAATGGAACTCGACTACGTTAAAGTGGCCACCGGGGGCACGTTTTGCAGCGGGATTCATTGGACCCAATTTTCAACGACTCAGCCACACATTCACTTTTATGGCGCGATAACGCTGACCATTCACAGTAACATGACGATCGATCGTTATCGTCGACGAAAAAATATGACCCAATAACACCGCCGGGATGCAAACCGCTCCAAACAGTTTTTTTTTGTGGATGAAGTGGTGATTCATGAAGCACATATGGATTTTCACTCAACCAATAACGCAAATTTTGACACGTATTTTGTTTTTTGCCGAAACTGTTTAGCAATTTAGCTAAACTAAAAATGTATGATGAATTTGGTCAACTTCTTTCAACATTTCTTGAGCCCAAGACAAGAAAGTACGTCGCCCTTTAGTCCTAGATAGTTAAATTCATCTGTACAGGCCAAGATCAGTTCGAAGCTAAAGCCAAGATGTGATGTTTTTGTGATGAATTTTGAGAACGCCGTGGAAACGGCTGTTTTGGTATCTTGAAAAGACACTTGAATAGACAATGGTATTGTCGGCACATTGACCAACCCCTGGTCTCACTAGCATAGGAACATCCTGAAGCGATATTTAGACTCAAATTTGTTGACAAGACTATGAATTGGTTGTTTATTGGGAAGAGAATAACGGCCAAAAGTTGCCGTCATTGCCTCAGAATTTCGGCAATAAATTGTAAGCTTTCTTTTTTCGTGAACTTCGCTTTGATGAAAATGATGTTTTTACTGAATGTCTTGACATTGACAGTTCTAGCCCTTTGTTTAAGGATGCATTCAAATGTGTCAAGTCCGAATTGTGAATCCTTTTAGCTTGTATCTTAATCTAAGTCGGCTGAATTATAGAAAGCAACCAATGTATACACATTACTACAATGAGATCGCCCCACTAAAGATACATACATATGTATGTAGATTTCATCTAATCGTGTGAATGCAAGACATTACGGTCTTTCAGACTTGTAGGATGGTTTTCAAAACTGTTTGATAGATATGAGTATATTTGTAGATTTGAAGGAAATTTGATTTCAGAATAATTTTTATGCTGTGTGGTTATCAGCGGAAAATTAAAGTCACATAATAATGAAAAAATTCACAAAGTAGGTGCTGAATCTGAAATGGGAATAATTTCGCCCAGTTGCCAGGAATTGCAATGCAAGGCAAGGCAGAAAGTCGTTCATTGGTTGAAATAAAATCTGTCATGTTCGTATTTTGTTGTTCAATATACGGCATACTTTTCGCCAACAATTCAATATACTCGCACGTTTCCATGTCCATCCATAAAAGATTCTGATAGGCCGCTAGAGGATTCAGTCATAAGTCATTCTGATAGCAAGTTGACAAAATACTTTGATTGCTTTTGAATCCATTCTTTCACAAAATTCGATTCCTTTTTCTTTCCTTACTTTCTTCGACTAATTCTTCTTCTTAAATGTTTTCTATTTCAAGCGCTGCTCCGAGAACCTCCACCATCATTGAAATTCACTTAAAATGTGAAGTCTTAAGACATGTTTGATAAAATGAACGCTAACAACATCGGACTGCCCGATATTCATCCGACCAAGTTTGTCCGATGTGTTTGACCTCTATTAGGAGGGTTTGCGATAAATCGTACATACTTGGTCGAATGATATCACATCTGTATGATTTGTTGATGGATAAATAGCTATGATATGTTAGAAGTCGAGAATGCAGCCTAAGCCTATGATGAAAAGTTTTTGTAAACGAGTTGGCAGACGACAAACTTGAAGCGAATCTCATTTCCAAAATATTATTCAAACCAGAAATATAGTACAGAGAGAAATCACAGCTGAGCTGATTGACTCAATCGATTAAATTGAGAGTATTTTTCATTATTCACGAAATAATGTAAGACATGACATTATTTCTTGAATGGTCAGTTTGGTTTGAGCAAGCAGTATAAAAACTATCAAAAAATGTTAGGGAGCAAAAAAGGCAGAAGTCGGCTATCCCTATATTACTTTATTTCTGTAGACTAAAATTGACATACGACATAATCTAATTGCGGCAAATATTTTTTTTTGATTTTATCAATCATGGTCACTGCTAAGAGTAGCTCCGTCTCTTTACTTGAAAATAAGGTCTGACGACATGCGTACGTATATAAGGTGTTTTTATGTGGAATACAAGTGTTCACTTGTATAAACAGCGTAAAAAATAATGTAAGACCGAATTGAAGGTCACATTATTTTAAGGGCTTATTAATTTTGTAATTGAAAAAAATTAAAAACTAAACTATAAAGGTTTTTAGAAACTACTGCTTAAGCTAGCTTTATGCTTTGTTGTTATCATTCAGATTATTTAAGATATTTGTCACGCAGAACTGTCTCTAAAATGCAAACATGTTCAATATACGACGGTGACCATTCGCTCTATATCTTCCAGTGCCCAGTGTTTGACCAGGTTAAACTTTTGCACAAAATGGAAATATTTCAGGGATGAAAACAAAAGAAATGTCTGCATAATATCTATGAACAGTAAAAGGCCTTTAATTCCGAAAAAACATTCGAATAAAAAGGATTTTTGCGAATTAATGAGAGTGGGTATTCAATGAAAATATAACCAAATTAAATAACGCAATGATTGAATGCAATGAGGTAGCAAGCAAGATCTCAAATATGGAGAAGTTGAAACAAATTATCAAAATGTCAATTAATGGAGTCCCGGCAATACACATTTAGAAGTCGGGAAAAGATACAATGAAATTATAGTATTGCGGATTCCCCAAATTATTTATTACTTATTACTTGCAATCTTTTCTTGTGTTGATAAAATAATTTTTTGTTTTAAGTTGTTGCATTTTTTTCATCAATATAAACGCATAAAAAATCTCTCATTAATTAGGAAAATTCGTTTATTTGGACTAACCTTCCCCTCCCATGCCGAACTAACGAGCTTTTACTGTATATCTAAAGACGTTATGGATCACAAGGTGAAACAAAAGAGTTAAGCAAAGGTACAACACTATGAAAACATTTTGTGACTAAAGGATATTGAAATATCGAAAAAACCGCAGATCTTATGGCCGATAAACAAAACTCTTCTATTTTAGAAATTTCGAAAAAGAAAATAAATTCTATTTCATTTGAAAAGTAAAATACAAACTGTTGAGAGATTTGTGTTTTGTTGAAACACACAAGTATTTGACTGTCGATCGATAAGACAAAACAACACTCTTCCCCACAAACATTAAAACAATTGTTTTACAATAGATCATTCAGCATTTCGGCAGACGACATCGCACTGATCTCAAAACTCTTACTAATCCAATTGACCCTCTCAAAAAGACGAAGATTATCATACCACCACCCACATATCACGGAACAATACATTTCAATAACACACAATATGCAATGCATTGGAATTCACTGAACGGATATAGAAAAAAAATATCAGCAGGTCATCCCAGAAATACATCGTTCCCCATGAAGCGTATAGTTTATTGCTTTCATCGGATTCCATTTGTCTCAGCACGTATGTATACTTAAATACATTCTCGGTGTTTTATATTTATTTTGACAAATGTAGTCGCACCGCGTGCATCTTATTAACAAAACAACTTTTCCTTTCTACAAAAGAAAACGCACTCATTTCATTTGGGTACTATTACGTGAATTGATATAAATTAATTAAGAAAAATAGAATTAAATTAATAATTAGATAAGTCGGTTATATGTTATGTACCTTTATTATATGGAAACTGGACACTAAGGACACGAGACTATATCAAACTATGTATTGGCAAAAGAGTTGTACACGACGAAGATGTACGTAGGAATTCATTTGAGAGTAAGAAAAGAAAACAATGACCTAAATTTAAAACAATTCATCAACATTATTTACCGCAACACCACCTCTAAACACAAGATCAAACATTGTTCTCATCCTCTATAAGTATACCGAATGGAAAACACATTAAAATATCTTCATTTCTCTCCAAATAGTATAATATTTGATTATTTTCCTTTTTTCATTTTGCACACACCCAACTGAGAGAGCTAATTTTATATAATCGTACATGAGCACTTTCCATTTTCCACTAAAATTCGAAACATTTTCCAAATTGACGGGCAACACGGCAATACTATAAAGTAATCGTGCCGAAAAAGGTTGCTTTTAACTTGAGTCGGGGGTGATTTTATTTTTATTGTTTCTTTTATTTTTTCATAAATGGATTTATTTTTATTTTGTATTTTTTTTTGTATTTCGGAGCGCGCTTTTCCAGTAAATGTTGTTCTTTCTTATTTTATGATAATAACGTATTAAAAAAGTTGGAGAGAAAAGTGCTTAAACGTGTAAATCATTTGACCACTTTTGAGAAAAAGCTTAGCGCATTGGTTCGATAAAAATAAACTCTCGAGTACACGAGTAAGCTGATGGGACTTATGGTCCGCTGAACTATTTTCCACTTAGTACCGATCGGCAAGAATGATTATAACTTAATAGGATCTCAATTCACTCACTTAAATTTAATTTTCTTTTCTTTTTGCAAAATATTACATATTTTTGTACAAAGATATTGTAAATATTACAGAATTAAACAAATTCCGAAGTATCATTGAGGACGATACGCGACGCGACGATTACTTTTCTTGGACTCTCTGAAACGGTTTGGTTTGATGCTGATGCTTCAAAAACGCTTTGTTTATTTCGCACGAGTGTGGAACTATTTTCAGACCGTTGTTGATTTAAGTATTGGGTGGGAATTTAGCTTCCTAGAAGCGATGGACAGACACTATACCCGACGAAGTTTCGAAGCAGACTGATGCGTACGGATGCTAGACAAGCACTCTCCAATCTTAAGAGTATCATTACGTTTCGTTCTTTTTTTTATCTTTTTGTTAGGAATAGAACTAACTATAAAGAACTTAACGTTGGGTGCAACAAGTTTTCGGACTGAATTTTTTTTTGATGATACTCTTGAGTTTTCAATTTCAAAAACGGCACGAACAGCTGAAGTGGTATATTTTTCGAATGCATTTAGATGAAAGAAATTAATGGTTTTCTATGTGCGGCAACGGAATTGACTTCGGGAAAAGATTTTAAGATGCTTAATTTAAGTGCTTTATATTTTTTCTGACTTTTATTTTTCTTGGTTACCTTAGTCAGGTGTTCGTTGGATTTAAATTAATTTGTTTTAAAAGTGTAGTATAAGGATGTTCTAAAATTCATTACCAATCTTCATTAGGAAGAGAGGTGCCATCAAACTGCAGTTTATAGGTTATAAGTAAATACCAAAAGACTTAAAGAGTCACCTTAAAATACCCAACTCAATGTTTTGTACAATAACAGCTATTATAGTCAGGCATCATTATTTCATCAGGTAATATGAGGTTGTGATATTGGACAATTGTTGTTCCAACACTAGAACCCGGAAGTCTGGTATAGTTCACAGACGGATTATAGATGGACTCTGGAGTTGGGGCTGAAGTATTTAGACCTAAAAAGAATTAAGGACGCTGAAATTCTAATCATTTCAGATAGTCAGGCATTATCGTTTTCGTTATTATCGTCCAATCTAATGGACTCCAAAACGGTTACATGTTTTTACAACGCACTACAATCCCTTGCCAGAAATTCGGCTGGAGCCCTGAACATAATGAGATTTCAGACAACGTATCCGCAAATGAGGACGCTAGGGCTGACTCGGTATCTGAACTAAAAACCCTTAACCCTACTGTAATATCAACTGGACAACAGTTATAACACTGAGTAATGAAATGGAAAATAAACATCGAGGATGGTCTTAGGCAATACAAACGATTATGAGGTCTCATTCCTATAAGGAGATCCTCTGCCTCCACAAGGAAAGTCTAAGAATGCTAACCAGCTTTCAAACGGGACATCGCGGCCTAAGTTACCACCTTAAAAAATGAACCTGTAGTAATACAAGGTATGTTGGCTTTGCCTGGAAGAGGATGAAACATCCAAGCATATTTAAATGTGAATGTTCGGCACTACTCTGGTTAACCCTAGAATGTAATATAATAAAATTTCTCTTAGGTAGGCAGTTGAAATACTGCTAGTGTACGAAAATTAGCCATGGGAGATGAATAATTAAAGACAAATCACAAAGAATTAAACTGATTTTCGTCAATTCGACGGAGGCTGAAAATTTAAAGTCTCACGAACGGAAATCGGAAGACCGTTCGTTCGAGTGCTGCGTCTGTTACCTCCTTCAACCTGAAATACCTCGTTAATGTCAGTTTGTTTGTTCGTTGACAGCAATATAGCACCCGAAGAGATTGTAAATTCTGGCCAGCGGGTGGGGTAAGTTAGAAAGTCAGATTAGAGTGAGAGTGACAGACTGGTACGAATCATGGTGTAAGAATAATAAGGTGTGCTGGACAGTTCTACTCTGACCCGTGTGACGTTATCGTGGAAATTTGTATGTCAAGAGAAACTTAAAGAAGAAAAAAAATAAACATTTTTCACACACTTAAAAAGAAATCAGATTACTTTTCAACATTTTCCTATTCATAAAGGTTTCTACAACATATCACTACACATTATGGAGTATTCCTGTATAATACCATTGATAAATTAATTAAATTCCTTCAACTTACAACAATTTGCAATTCAATTCGTGTTTTTCATTCATCACGTTTTTAGACGTGGAATTGAATTGTGATGTAAGCTTACAGCAACAAATCTATCCAATGTCAAAAATGGACCTTGAGTGACGTCAGAAAACAAGATGGCGGTTTGGGTTCTCATGATGATGTCACAAAACGGGATTTGAAAGCTATTCAAAAGTTTTATTGTAAGCCTAAATTATATTTTTTTCTTACACTGGTATGGTAGCCAATTTAGCCTCGGAGGTAGCTACTGTCGCTGCTTTTGTTCGATGTCGTTGGGAAGTACTGCGCACTTGGCAGATTTAGGACGTTTAGACGTTGAGGTAGCCTTGTCCAGGGCTTGTGCTTCCTGATGATGATTTTTGTGAAGAAAGTGTGAGTTAATAATGTCGTTTACCACCTGGCACCGGTCAACAGAGACAGACACTTTTCCAATTTCAATGCATTTTAAAATCTTAATGAAATAGTTTGTTTTTTGAATCTTGAAAATAAAGCCTAATAGCATTAACAACAAATCTGTGTATTTTCTTCATTTTTTAATACCAATAATGGAAATCCCAAATTTGGTCATAATCTGTTTGCGATCTCCAGGCCCGCATACGTGGTTGTTGATTATTAAATTGTTCAACAAATTGTTTCGTCTCATCTTAGCAGTAAAAAATATGTGACAAAATCGTTGATTATCAAGCTGTTCAACAATTTTCCATATGATTTCACATTTCTGCTCAGTCGTCATGAGGAAATTCGTGAAGATTTGCCTCTACACGTGATGGTAATTTTGACATCAACTTCCCAAAACGTCATATTCTATATGTATGTATCACATAATAAAACATTTAAGAAAAAGCTCGAACCTGATTATAGCAGACAATCTGAATCGTTTAAGCGTTGCAAAGCAGAAATCGCCGTCTGTCTGCCGTGTTCACATTTTATAAAGAATTGCGTCTTTAAATTAAGAATTCACCATAAAAAAAAGGACATAAACTTATTTATAACACAAGATCGGAAAAACCAATTAACGATCCCATGTTGCAAGGCCATCCAATGATACCTCATATAAGATGTCGAACTCTTTGGTCTCATGTTATCAAAGCCATTCGTATATTAATCTATTTTCGAATAATTCCGCAAATGTGAGAAACTTCTGCTCGAATACTCATCCCAAAATGAATCTAACTATAAGCACGTACCCTTGAGAACATACTCTCTATGATGAAGCAGCCCAGAAGTAATCAAATTCGCACAAGACCAGATAAAATTCCAAATTAAAGAAAAAAATACATATATATATTTTGGATACACATACATACAATATGTGTGCGTCCATGTGGTCAATTGGAACAAGATAATTAGACAATTTCTGGGAGCATGCCATTCCTCTACTAGGTCCATCCGCTGTCCTTTCTTCTTCTGTCGTCTGTGCCCGATTAAGATTGTCCGACACCAGCAAGCAGTAAGCACTACTTACGATATTTCTGTGCTATGTACATAACGGAAAAAACGAAACGTTGTTTATTCATTCAAAATGAATTATAAACACACATAGAAATAACAAGGAGAAAACATTCTTCATTTTTCTTCGTTTTTTTTTCTTGCCTCGTAATTTTTGCAAGAAATATTCCATTGTCCAGTTTAGTTGAGACGAAGGAAAGTGTGTGCGCTGCAGATGCTCCTCCGGCTTTTCTATCTCTGACCGGAGGGTACAACTCTACACATTCGCGTTCAGTGAGTCCCATTCCATGTGTACATGCACAACATATAGATCCACTCATCATTGTTTATTTAGGAAAAAAGTGTTCGCATTTTAAGTTTGTTTCTTGTGTACACATGTTTAAGAGAAACTTTTCAAATGAGATGGAGTCTAGTGCGAGCGAACAAAAAAAATTATATCTTTATGAGATTTGTCGATATTTTTAGACTTTGCGACTATAACTTAGGCGCGAGTAATAAACATATCTACGCGTTTTGGGGCTCGGTTCAATATGAATGAAATAAAAGCACACATGCTTCTATTAGAAGGGCGGTCATGAGCGGTTCTCTATTATTGCCCACTATCATTTCTTGCCTTTTATTAAAATCATTCATACACACAAATCGCCATCAGTAGTCAAATTAGTCACATTATTTAAGAAAGGCTTGATGATAGTGGTAAGTGAAGAATGATGAACAGCGTCTCAGGGACTGTTTTCTCAGCCTATCAAAGACCCCAAAAGAAACATTCATATCGCCATCAGTAGTCAAATTAGTCACATTATTTAAGAAAGCCTTGATGATAGTGGTAAGTGAAGAATGATGAACAGCGTCTCAGGGACTGTTTTCTCAGCCTATCAAAGACCCCAAAAGAAACATTCATACATATTACCTTCGTTGTGCTGAACAGCAAAAGCTTCTCATTTTGAAGGCTATGTTCAACATTTGTTGTAGCGACTGCTACGCTGAATGTTTGGATTCAATTTCCGAACAACTTTTATAATTCGCGGCTTCAGATCTCGGAGAGAGAGGAAAAATTTTCTCAACCAGCCTGCATAAGACTGTAGGTCCTACCCACTCATAAGAGAACAATTGCACGTACAAAAAAGAGCTTGATGTAGAATTCAAGTGCAGCTCACTTCCAGCTGTAGCCGCACCCTGAGTTTACTTACATCACTTCCACAAATATATATATATGCAATTCCTCTTTTGATGAGAACTGAGAACACAAACAAGTAAATAGTGGTCGCATGGCGTAGTGGTTTAACCTGTCGACTCATACGAGGTTTCATTTCAATCCCCGAATTTTACCAACTTTCATAACTCACGCCAAACCGGCAACTCAACTCTTACGAGTCACTGACAAAAAGGTATTCCTAAAGGAAAAAAGTATTCTTGGTTGTTGTTTAAGTCCCTGCCCTTAGTTAGTGAGGTCCTCGGTTCGAATCCCAGTGAAAGCAGAGTTAATACGCTTTTATTTGGTTTGCTCCAAATCAAATCAAATCAAAATTGACGGTACTATCACAGTGGTCAATCAGTGGAGCACAATGGACTAAGTGTGTCCAACTACCTAACATTTCTGTCTAGAAAATGATTCTTAAACTTCCAAAGTTCGGAGGTCCCCACTCATTAATCTCACTCACTTATCTCCTTGCAAATGTAGAACAGGAACCGTATGGCAAAAAGCCCCATAAAGGGTTCAAGCCTAAGTTAAAACTGCTTTCAGTTAAAACTTTACTTTATCGCCCCACTTTCAGAGATCAAGGTTCTTTACATCCGCTAAGGCTTGGTATAATGAACGTTGGGTATTCCTC
Source organism: Eristalis intricaria (assembly GCA_964034865.1). Taxonomy (NCBI): domain Eukaryota; kingdom Metazoa; phylum Arthropoda; class Insecta; order Diptera; family Syrphidae; genus Eristalis; species Eristalis intricaria. Next base: position 163,420,587 of record OZ035873.1, read on the forward strand.
TCTTTTCAACCCAGGAAGGATGACGTTCATACTTGCCACGAGAGAAAAACTCTTTAACTACATCGAAATAGCTGGTAGATCCGAATAACTAGGGATGTCATTTATGTCGTTATGAACGTCCACGAGGAAGATAAGCTTTTTAAATACATCGAAATAGCTGGTAGATCCGAATCACCGTTTCCGTACAATCTACTTGACGTTATACGAAGATTTCAATCTATGGGCGTTTTTGCGTTCGTGGTTTTTGGAGAAGAACATTCAACCATGAACTGTACGGGATGTGCAGCGACTTGGGGTAGCCTGGAGTCTACGGATTCAATGCCTAAAATGGCTATGCCAAGTAGAGCGAATGGACAACAGACTGAAAAGTGTTCAAATCCTAATCAGTTGTAGAACTGAGTAGAGGACGTCCACGGAAGTGATGGCGCATATATAAGTGGCATGGCGTGCGAAATTGGAGGCAAATGGCTAAATATCGTGCCAGCTGGAGACTTTTTTGGGTGAGGCCAAGGTCCACCGCCCCTAACGAAGTTTATGACAGGCGGGTGTGTCTACTCTACTAGGGATGATGATTAAAATGCAAATGTGAACAATTCATGAGGGTTGAGTACGTGGTAAGTAAAACTAAGCAAAGTGACAAAACAAAACCTTTTCCTCTGCAGTAAATCGGAACATATTATACCCTATCCAAAAATGACCCTCAAACATCACAACCGCCACCTACATCAGCTACTTAACATTTTGACAATTGGCAGATGTTTTCTCACAACAAATGTCACTTCATAGGCAGGTTATGTCACTCTGCAGTTTTCCCATATGAAGTATTTCCTCAGTAAAAATTGTTTTATTTTAGAAATAATTAATTAAAGTGTTGTCAACTACAAGCCATCATGCTAACAGTTGTGTCGCTTATACGGTCAGTTGCAGTAAGACCGCAAATACCGATTGCCCTTCGAGAAATCCACTTATCTGCAACTATCGAGGCAGCCAGGAAAGGCACCCGCGAGAAGGCTCGCAAGAAGAAAGTCAAAGTTGAAGTGAAGAAAGTCGGCTTCATCCCACACAACCAAAGGAATAAAGGGTAACAAATTAATTATTCAAAACATTTAATAATAATCAAATTAATTATTCAAATTGCACATTCATGACAATTTGTTTCGACTTTAGTTTGAATCTGTCAAAGGAAAGCAAGCACATAGACGACTCATGGAAGGCGATCCCAAAGGATAACTGTTACGTTGGTAAATACTACCAATGGAGGGTGTATGATGTTCAAGAAGCTATCCAATGCCATCGAGAGACACATCACCCTTCAATGTACAACGTTCCCAATGCACCTCTTAACGTCGAAATCGAGCTGAATATGCGGGCGGAAAAAGCAAATCGGTTTGTAGACAACTTCAATCGCATGGCAATGATCCCGCACAAGTTCGATCATGGTGAAGAGCGAAGAATTCTTGTATTCACAAAAAATAACGTATGTTCAATTCGCCACAATAGTGTATATATAATACTAATTTTGCATGTTCTCTAGGATCTTATCAATGAAGCACGTCAAGCTGGAGCTAGTCTTGTTGGCGGCGTGGAGTTGATCAAAGATATAACAAACGGGGAGCTTCTGCTTACAGATTATCAGTTTGTCATAGCTCACCCTAATATACTGCCAGAGCTAGTAAGTCTGCGTGGTCTAATGAAGCGCAAGTTTCCAAATCCAAAAAGTGAAACCCTGGGCACCAATCTTACTGAGATGATCAAAAAGTTCTCCGATGGCATCAGTTACACAGTCACCAAGGACGAGCACCAACAGGATTTCGGTCTTATCAAAACTTGCATCGGGACGGTAAATAAGATGATTTAAATATATATTTCAGAACAAATGATGCAACATCTGTTTTCAGCTCGACATGGACTTGAAAGATTTAGAAAACAACCTGGCATCAGTGCTGAAAGATGTAAATTCTGTACGCCCAAAGCGCGAGGGAAAATTCATCACTCGAGTATTGCTGAAAAGTCCCCCCAGTGGTGAGCAACTGAAAATTAATCCGTTCCTTTACGTACCGGAGGAAAGTAAAGTGACCAACTCGAAAAAGGTACAGATCGAATCAGAAGAAGAGGAACCATTGAATGAAGCCAGAGCTACTAATTAATGTTTTTAAAATGTTTAGTGCAAAATAAAAACCTAAATATACAGAAAAAATGTCATGTGCTAAATTTTTTGCGATGTAGTTGCTCGATTGTGCTGCTTTTCCATTTCAAGTTGCTTCACTCGTGTGTAACAAGCACTGCCGAGTAAGACGATCATATTTGATGTCCACCAGAGGAATGATTTTGTTTCATTGTACCACTGTGTGGCGATCACAGTTTGAGCGCATGCTTTCGCTGTTCCAGAAATATTGTGCGTTAACGGCGAGGTTACCTACGAATCAAAAAGAAATGTTAAGTCTAAGAGATTTTCATCGAATAGAAATGCTTACCTTTATTTGAAGAGCTGTGACAAACCCGATTGCAAACCCGCATATACCACCAACGATCATTGCCGATATGAACCACCACGAGAATAGATATTCATATGTGACTATTGCACTTAATTCGCCGTTGAGAATGATGAGTGGGAGGAAGAGTAGACTGGAGTAGAAGTTATTGTAATAGCTGAGCAACCAAATTTCTTGGTTGACATGGGGTAAAGCCTTTTTTGTGTAGATGGAATACATGGACAAACTGAGGGATCCCAGGATTCCAAATACTGTGCCTTTCCATGAGAATGCATCTATTGGATAGATATGATATTTCATGTGTGTATGATATGGACGATTGATTCGGTTACATTACCTGTAAGACTTTCTTGGTCAACGCCTAACAGAAATCCTAATACTATTGCACCGCAACAAATGATACTCATAAAGCTTGTTTTCTGCTTTAACAGAACATACGTAAGCACAACATTAAACACAGTTGTAAGAGATCTGCCAACATAGTAAAATGCAACGCCTACATATTTCAAACATAAATTATTTGTGGCTATCATTGAGGTGAACAGAATTGATAGCGGCAGTATCTGCAAAGAACATTAATCGATTATCGACTATGATTAGGTTAAAACTATATTATTACTTTTCGAAATGTGTCTATATCAAGTGGTGTTCCTTCTGGGAAGCTTATCACGTTCGGAAAAACACGATGAAGCCGGCTCATTGTAAAACAAATAGCCGTGGATACCACACATTGGAACCATGTTACAAATAGAGGTGCGTCTAAATTTACTTCAGTGCTACTTAGGAGCGCTTTGTTCACAAAAACTGTCAAAATGGATATTACCCTACATTCGAATGAGAGTAAATTAAATAAGAAAAAATATAGTGTAGGGCAATCTACCTACCAGTATGCGGCTACAACTAAAAATATTTGGGAATACTTATATGCTAATCGATTGTGCTCTCCCAGGGGTTTGTACATCGTGGTTGAATATACTATGCGTTATTATGTTATCAATTGCCAGTTTGTCACATACCTAAGTTAAATTGTTTAATGAGTTCTTCTGTGGGTGATGTGTGTAAAATGTGTGTAAATTAACTTCCAGTTAAAGTAGAGATAGATAACACAATTGACAGCTGAAAACACTTGTCAGCTGTACAAAGTTCGACGCCTGCGCTGTGTACAAACAGAAATATACTCACCAGAGTATGTTGAAATTGAAATGACAGCGGACATATTTGAGGTTGGTAATCGTTTATTTCAAAAATGAAAAGGTTAAAAAACCGGAAATGAAAGTGTTAATGAATAAAACCAGATTCGTGTCTGATAACTGTCCAAGCATTGATCAAAACTCTATTGCCATGGAATGGGCGTTGAATTAATATGCTTGAATGAAATCACATGCCCAATTATATTCTAATAGAGTACACCATAAAGACCAAATGTAGCGTGTGCCATGCCTCCATCAGGTAGGCGATCGCTTGACAGACTCAGGACAAGCTCGATGTACCAAGTCCAAAAACTCTTCTCGTTGCGCTTAGGCAAAGCTACTTGTGAGAGAATCGAATGGTCTGGAGATCTGTGCGTGCTTTACCTCTGCTATCCATTTAGTGGAACATAAGGATCACTGCAGATGATGGTGGAGTACAAAGTTCAACACACAATTCGCCGCACAAAAAGAAAACATTGTTATCATTTTTATTTTCATAGGAATCCATGTAGAAGCTTTAGGTACTGTGGTTCTGATTTATTAAACAAAAACTCTTTTACAACATAACAATATGCACACACAGAGGAAAATTGCGAAAGACAATTTTCAACAACATAAAATAGAACACCAATTTCAAATTCAAACTCAATCGCATTTCAAAATGCTCCAATACCATTAGTTCACTCTTCAAGCAACTCCAACTTACATATTATGTAACTCTACTGATATTTGTATTTTATTTTATAGTTATTAGGGGATTAAGGAGAACATTTAGAAGGTATTTAACTCCTCTCATCAGATCACGCATTCTTGCGTCCACTGCTGACTTGACTTTGCCGAAATTCATGGTCGGGACATCTTTCTCGCTGCACAGAATACACTCAATGCCGATTAATTCAATAGACGGCCTTCCAGAGCCGAGAACAAAATCCTCTTGTGGACCATTTGCCTGCTTTCGTGTGTCCATAAGATCGCCAACTATGAGTACACGATCGCCACTCCGGATGCGAGTTGTGAAGTTGCCAAATTTATGGCTTGCATGCACCCGTACGTCTGTCGGCTTACTTAGCAGCCCAGCTGGCATCCTTAGAATCAGTTCATACTCATAAACGTTCCATCGATTTAGGTTACATTTTTGCTTGCCTTTGATCTTTCGCAATTCTTCGCATAAGGAATCGTTTTTGGTACATTCCAGCCGATTTGTTTCACCATAGAGGCATAGGATTACATTCCCCAACCATGACGGAAGATAGTCACGTATGAGATCTGCTCGTGGGTTTGTCACTCTTACAATCTGCACTTCAGTGACAGTGCCTTCCCATGATACTGTCGCCCCTGAGAGGAATGTGCAACGCAGCTGAGTCTTGATCTTGTTATGATGTTCCCAAGCCGGTTGTCCGCATAAGTGATAAAACTTCTCCCACGATATATGCGGCTGAGTTTCTTCTTCAGATGTGGTAAGGATTGGCTTATCGTTTATAAGCGATGAATAGAGAGATGTTTCCGTGTGCACCGCCTTGAAACTCGACGTCATATATGGTAAGGTGAGAACAGCTGCTGCAACTACACTGACAGCAATCTGAAAACAAACATTTTATACAACTGCACTCACTCATTGTCATAGTTTACCTGTAGGAATGTGATATACTTCTGGGTATTCTGGTTTACAGCCATACAGCAAGAGCCCAATAAGGCAAATGCCGCTGCGACAATTGTCGTCACCAACCGCAATCGTGGATCTGTTAGTCCAATGTACTCGACTGCGAGGAAAACCGGCACCATGAGTGATACGATTCCGAATAAGGGCAGGAATAGCAGAATACCCGCCAGCCCCAGAGCAGCACGAACAACTCCGAACATCGTTGCACTTTGAGAGCTCGTAATACAGAGCTGCAGCCAGCTCAAAGTGACACAGTGCGGTATGAGATAGGTATAAGTACCATTCCAGTTGGACCGTTTTGCAAGATGGACAAGAAATATGGGAATGAGCAAGTACAGGACCGTGCGGCAATTCAAGCAGAACTCAATTCCATTTCCGATCACAAATGAACAAAACGTCGGCACTTTGAGATCCAAAAATCTCCACCCTGTGCTAACCACTTCATCCATTTCGTAGGGATACTTCGCCAAGACGTTGACACCGAACGAGAAGAGAACCAAAATGTCGGGGAATCTCCTTTGTGATGATGTGTACATAAATGCCACCATCGAAGTGAATACCATTACAAAAGAGATTATTGTAATCTCGGAATGCGGCAGCCATTCGGAGCTGATCAATGGACAAACAATGAGGTTGCCAACGAAGGCGCAGAAAAAGTACAAATATGGTTTCATATTGTTTTTCAAAAAGCGATTCTCCGATGTGTCTGCCTGAACATTGTTGTCGCCATAGCTAAGGAATAGGCCCGACCATATTCGGAAGTCAATAAAGTCATGTTTGGACTTTAGCATCTTACAAGTAGACCAGACCATAACGGCCATACAGAGATAGTAAAAGCAAATGGGCAGATAAACAGTGAGGTTGTCACTGGAAACAAGTGTGTACACGATGAATATGAGAGCGAGCTTAACGCTGGGCGACACTGAACCAGGGAACGAAGAAATTAAATTGATCAATCGATGGTACAACAGCTTGCAAAATATTATGGGATGGAATATGATGCGGTGAAAGCAAGGAACGTGGTCCAGTGTATTCGGATGTGGAACTGATAATGTCAGTTCGTCGTTAACTGCTGGCAGTCGACCATTAGCATAGTTAACAGCTGCTGTTACAAGATTTGCTTCGGTAATAACTCTTTCGGAGTTTGAGACATTAAGATCTGGTTCCTCACAAGGGTATATATCTCCATTTGAGTGGTTTACCCCTTCTAGCTGCTCGGTTTCCTCTTCCTCTTCAGATGTGGAGTCGGTGTGTCGCTTACGTCGCTTCTGTAGTTTGTATATTTCCCGCATTTTTCGCTCAAGCTGCTTTGGCGTTATATGCTCTCCACCATTGGATAAGCAAGCAAAGAGATCACGTGCGGCTTTTCTTGCTGCTCGTTCACCTGCAGTCATTGCCAGACAGGTTCTTACGTCATCAATGTTGGAGTCAATTATTCCACGACGATTATCAAAACACTCTTGCAGTAGCCTCAGGGCATCTTTGTGACCTTGCTGAGCAGCTCGCAGCAACCAATGGATTCCTTGTACGTGGGATGATGTTTCATTGTGTTCTAAGAATAAAATATTGACTCAAGGGCAAATTTTCTCTTTTTCACTGATTTTCTCACCAATATTGCTGTCCAACAATTGTCTAGCAAGGTCGTACTGAACGTCCGAGCAACCATCTGCTGCAAAGTGGTATTTGAGATTATTCAGCGAGGTACGGTCTGGGGATGCAACGAGATGGGAATTTTTTATGACTGATTCTCATGGAGTTATTGGGCACTGCTTACCTTCCAAATTCCATTTCCTTCTATTCGATGCGCCAACTGGAGGTTTTTTCGTCCAATTAGCCATTTGGTCCTACGCGAAACACTTCATAACACTCCTCCGAATTCCAAAACAATCGAATGACAGCTTTGTAAATGAAATGGAGCTTCCTACAAACAACTGTTTATGGCATTGCCAGAGTGGCAGAAATAAAATAGTGAATATGCAAAATGGATATGAAGGCAAAAAAATCTTTGGCGAAGTAAATAAGAAATAATTAATTTATTCTTTGAATTTATGAAAGCTTTTAACTCGAAGTTTTAACGGTGAGTGCAACATTCGAATTGCGCGTTAATTGCAACTGCAACGCCTTTCCCTTCAAAAGTTTCTACCAAACTTTCACTATTCCACTTCGTGGTCCAAATCGAGTGCATAATCCGATGCATCATTCTTACCAACAAAGACAATGACGCGTCAGCTACATGAAAAATCAAAATTCGAGTAGAGTCATGTAGGTATGACAGTAAGTGGGCAGTAGACAACAATGCACTTTCTTCCTCCCACTTATTCGTTGCAACTTAGATAAGATTGTCAAGTTCAACTCCAATTAGTCACAACTCACACGTCGTATGAATATCAAATGGCTTATCTTAGACGCACATAAATTAAAAAGCAACGTGTATGATAAATTTAAAGAAAAAAAACCTTGTTGAAACTTTAATAATAATAAATACACAGTACAAAGGAATGATTTTCCTGTTATGACAATCAAGGCAACCCTAAAATGAAAACTAAACTCTACCAATGGGTGGGGGCTGAATTCTCTTTTAAAACCAATTCCGGGATTATATCGTTTTCTATCAAAAAAAGTGTATTCATTTTTACTATGGATTAAAGTTCATCGTGCAAAACATCATCGGAAGAATCGCTGAGATTTTCACAGGCAGCTGGTGTTTCGAATACATAGTGATATTCACATCGGTTGGGTTCAGTGACCGCTGTCAATTTATGATCAAGGCCGCACTCAAGTTTTACCAGTGCTGATCTTTGTGGGCCATTCCAGCAGGAAGCTCCATTTGAGTACAGCATGTGGCTATATTTGTTTTCAATTCCTGACCAACGATCCCATGAGCCAAGTCTAGAAAAGAAAAGATTTCCATTAAAACAGGGAAAACCAAACTACTTCACTGCTAGTACCTTGTTTCCGAGCCTCCATTTCTTGGTTGTTGCGATGCTCGGTCAAATGGACAAAGCTTGTAGATATACTCGCGATCTTCATAGTCATAACATTGTCCCTCGAGTGGTGCGTATTCATCAGAAGCTCCATAGTCCTTGCCGATCTGCTCCTGAATATCCTTTATTTCTTGATCAATCTCACGTATGGCACGCTCGGCTTCAGAGTAGTCGTTGCGGGCAGAATTAGCTTGTTCGATGATTTTTTGTGTCTCGGGATCATACTCTGGTTTGGGGGTAGTCACTTCTTCAACTGCTCCTTCACCCATTTCTTCCCCTTCATCTTCTTCTTCCTCTTGCTCATAACCCTCTTCAAGTTCACCATCGTCTTCATGACCAGGAGTGACTTCCTGTGGTTCTGCGAAAGTCTCAATATTCTCCGGCACAACGTCAGAATCATCACTGTCCTGTTCCTGCTCCCCGGTCATTTGTGGAGGCTTGAACAGACCTGCGTCCAACATCAGATAAGGTTTTATTCTTGGCCAAGCGACGGATACGAACTCATCTAGGTTTACACGATCCTTTTCATCAAGGAAAAACTTTGCTTCCTCTTCGGAAACAACACCATTTCGATCTTTGTCGAACGATACTCTTGTTTGCAGCTCTGAAATTTCGATATAACCATCATTGTTCGAATCAAACTTGATAAAGATTTCTTCAGCTTCCTTCGTGTTATCGTCTGCGTCCCTTTGAGACTGCTCTCTCTTTTCAGTTTCTTGAATATCTTTGTAAACCTGCAGAGCCTCATTTTCGATATCTTCTGCTTCTTTCTTGATGTTTTCCTTTTCCACTCGTAATGTTTCCGCCTCTTGACGACGGGTCTGCAACTCGGCTAATCTAGCGTCGCGCTCCACTCGCAATGCTTTACCTCGTGTACTCAGTTCTGTTCGCAGTGCGTTTCCACGTTTAACCAATTCTTCTCGACTTTTTTTAAGTTGGCGTTCCTCTCTTCCCAATTCTAGACACGAATTGACGCATTTACTTTCCGGCAGACCATATTCATCACTAGCATCACAACAGTCACATATACCATCATTCACTCTTGAGCTGGGAATATTTTTAGTCCGGAAACCGGCATTTGTGCAGTGAAACATTCCATTTGGACATGCTGATGTTCCCGGTTCATCACTACCGTCGGCACAATCACAAAAGTCGTCATTTACCTAAGAAAAACAAAACACAACTACGTACACGTCTGATGTGAAAACAAGTATTTTTTTCATATTCACCTGAAGGTAGTTGATGGTTTTTAGCCCATTGAAGCAAATAAAATGCTCACCCGGTGCGTAGAGGCTTGCTTTGGATATTGATACACCCCTAGGACGTGGAACTTCCCCAAGCGCTAAGTTACTACTTAAACTAAGAATAAAGAGAATGGTGAACGCTAATTGGAATGCGTCTTGCATTTTGTATCACAAATTCAATTTCCCGTTCACGATAGTCTGGTCCTGATTTTATCCGCGCCAGGGTTAAATTACTATTTAAGGAAATTGTCTGTCTTAATACGGAGATCAACGTTAAGCCGGCCTGATAACCACTTAAGAAATGTCAGTCAATGACTTTGTCCGGTTAAACCACTCAAATGCAACAGATGGTGCTGGCATCAATAATAGTGGGTTCACTGTGTACGTGTAACATAAGGTGGATATACTACTTTACCATGATTATTATCTTTTAATTATTAATTATGTGTGATTGCAAGTGTGATTAAAGTTGTGTATAGAAATAATTACAACGATTATTATCTGTTTTAATAGCTTCTAGAATGTTTAGGCTTTTCGTGTCAAAAGATCATGTGCATACGTGATTGAAATACGACCTTGTTCATACGTCATTAAACTGCTTCCATGGTATTATTAGGAAAACTCTATTTAATTATTGGCATGGTACTTAAGTATTTGATCACAACATTTATATAAATTTAGAAAGTACCCCCTGTCTTCTCGAGTAATTTTTCATAGCGAGTTCATGATGTGAGTGCATAATGTGAAGTATGTCTTTCTATCAACTGTCATTTTAAGTATTCTTTTTCGCGATGCTTGAACGGTGAACGAATATAAATAACTATTGTCTTAATGTTGATCGGCAATTTCTGTGCTTTGGCAGCTTTTACACGCGTTAGTTGGGTTACAAGATTGTTCAATTTAACAAGCGATACAAGAATTTGTAAAGTCGTGAATAAAAAGATCTTACATGTAAAATCTGTCTTAGTTTTTAATAGTTTCAGATGTATATAGTCTTCGCATCATTACCGGCGTTCAGACACAACAATTTGTCTTAAAGATTTTCTGCAGCTGAAGAACTATGCTTTGTCTACTGCGAAGGAAGTCTGACGTTTTGTTGCAACGAGCGTTCGCATTGACGATTTGGCACATTCACCACGGTTTTCAAGCAAATTGTCGCGACAAATTGTTGTGTGTGAACGCTCTTTACAAAATATCAGACTTGTTTAGCAGTAGACAGAACATTTTGACTTCTTAGCTGCATTGAATCGTCACGACAAATTTTTGTGTCTGAACGCCACTGATAGCGAATAAGTAAAATTAATTCATTTTCTTATTTTTAATTGTCAATTTCTGTATTCCGAGATGCAAAGCGGATCACAAAAAGAAATGTGTTAAGTCATGAGTAAAAAGATCACACATGTAAAAGCCGGCTTCAATAGATTCAAGTTTATATTTACTTCGTTTCATTGTGTCAATTTGTTAAGTAATTTTATGTGTTCATGGTGAGAATGTAGCGTATTGTTCTGTTTTGCCTAGCATACATTTTCTTGCTTTTGATTTTTTCTATGAAAAGTCATTAATTTGTGAAATTACTTGTAAATCTGAAAATCCACCAGATTTTGTGCCGCATAAGATTTTGATAAGTATTTGCAGTCGTGAATGCCATATATATTTGACTGAACGATGCCATTCGCCATCTGCAAGAATTTTTTTGCATTCCAGCAGTTTGAATTCTTTTGCGATTGGAGTGATGGAGAAGTGACGTCAAAAGACAGCAATTTGGTGTAAAGGTAAACTGGGAAAATGTCGCCTGTGGCTGAAAATTTATTCAAATAGGCAGGAAGAAAATCAACGATTTTATTGGCAAAAGTGAAGAATTGGATGAAAAAAGTGTGTAATAAATGTCTGTATTATGAATAGGTATTCATACAACACAGGTAAATATTGTTTAGTGCCTTTTTGTGACGGTAAAGTTCTGTAAAATATATTCTAATTCCCTGGTGATTTGGGTGTCACCGCCCTTGTAGCCAAATTCCAAATAATCAGTAGTTGATTGAAATTCTTTCTCTTCTTAGCTGTAACTCTCTGTATTTATTTCCGACTATTTCCCACTTCCGAATGCCATTTTTAGTGGTTTTTATATTTTTAAAGATTCTTCCTACCAGGATCACCATAGTGTCATGGACAGTGAAAACCTAATGGACGAACTAGCATCATTGACTCGTACAGAAATCCCTGATGGCCGTCAGAGCCTCAGGGATAGTTATACCAATTTGGAGAGGGTTGCCGATTACTGTGAAGATACATATTACAGGTAAGGATTGATTGATTAACTTAAACAATTGAAAACTATAACTTTTGTAATTTTAGGGCGGACAACAAGAAAGCAGCATTGGAGGCCACAAAAAACTACACAACACAGTCCTTGGCGAGTGTTGCATACCAAATCAACACACTAGCCTATAGTTATATGCAACTGCTGGAGCTTCAGGCGACACAGTTGAATGAAATGGAGTCGCAAATGAATCATATTGCTCAAACCGTAATGATTCACAAAGAAAAGGTTGCTCGGAGGTAATGATACGAATATAGATTTCAGTTAATAGTGGCTTACTTATTATATTCGTGTCTCTGGTCCTGCAGGGAAATTGGCGTTCTTACTGCAAATAAAGTGAGCTCACGTCAGTTTAAAATCGTCGCTCCAATAAACCCAGAGAAACCAATCAAATACGTTCGAAAGCCGATAGATTACTCAATCCTGGATGAAATCGGTCATGGTATAAACTCAACACAGCAAAGACAAAAACATCGTGGCTCCAGCCATGGCTCAATTCAATCACTTGCTACGACAAATTCCGTATCAGTGGGACCGCCACCAACCACAAAACCACCAACTCCTCCTCAAATGTCTCGCGGGACACTTGGCAAATCAGTCAGTAATACCGGCACGCTGGGCAAAAGTTCACGGGAGTATAGAACTCCTCCGGTGGTTAATCCACCGCAGGTGCCATCTCATTATGCTCCAAACTATCCTATTGGACATCCCAAAAGGATATCCTCCTCTTCTGGTGGTGGTGAACGTGCACCGGGCTATAGTTCACTGCCAATGCCGCCTAGCCAACAAGTTGCTACGCACGTTAATTTGCCATCAGCTGGAATGATGCAATCGTTGCCACCACCACCGCCAACGACCTACGACGATCGTAGCAGCATGCCCCGTAAGTTTAAATTGAAATGTTTGCAAATTGTTTTCACTTCGAGTTGTTATTTCTGATGAACTAGCTCCCCCGTCGCCACTGACTGTTTCTCACGAGATCACTGAACAAAGTCACATTGGAATGCACACGTTGGGGAGGAATATAAATAGGTAACACATTTGCCAATGTTTTATGTTGACTAGTCTTTAATTTTAAAATTATGTTACAGTCTGAATTTTGCTCGACCTGGTTCGCAGTCACCACCACTGCCACCACCGCCTCCGCCAGAGGATGAGCATCAGGATTTCGGTAGACCAAGAACATCTACCACTCAGGGACAGTTGGCGCCTATTGTTCCCGACGATCAGAATCTACCAGGATGGGTTCCAAAGAACTACATTGAGAAAGGTAAGTCAAATTGTAATGTTGGGACCAGGAGATGGAGATGTAGACGTTGGAGATAAGGAAATAACAACAAATTCGTGTAGTCACTTCGATGGTGACTTGTAAGAGATCCATTTGTATTTCAATTAACCCAAGAGGAAATCCTCAGATTACTGCCTCATCGTCTTGGTTTAGTATCTAAAGATGATGTGGATCTAGGCCCATTTTTCTGCTGTTGCCCGCGTCTAGTCAGAACTAGACACAAAATAATTCTTCGGAATCCTCCCCTTCTGAGGTTGGAAATCATCATTGTTTATTTTTTACTCCTCTCATTATTTCTCAAACATGGTTCCATGTTTGATAGCTATTGCGTATAAATATAAAAATAGCTGAAACCTCGCAAGAGCGGCATCATAATTTTCGCATCACAGACATTACCGAGTTGTGACCACATCACAAGTAGAATAACTAATATGTTTATTCGGTGATGTGTCACTTTGGATGAAGATTGGTCTTTGTCAATATCAACAGTAAAATGTTCGAACGGAAGTGACTACAGCGACATGAATTGTTGATTGACAGCTTTTAGTCTTATCAAACGGCACTCGTAAAGAAAAGCTAGACAGCTTCTTTCTTCACACTACTAAGACCAGTCGCGATAACGAGACTTTAATTTTCCGATAAAAATACTGAATTAATCAGAGGTTTCAATATACCCAGTTGGTCGTTGGTACTACTTTCTGTGATAAAGAAATATATTTTCGTTCCTTTTCATTTCTCGGGAAAGTACTGAATAAGAAGTATAATATAAGGTTAGGTTAGAGTAGCTTACTGCAGTCAAACTTAGACCAAATTAAACCTGTTGTGTTACCACGCAGATCTAGTTCATCTTATTACCCAAACCAGTTGGTGCTTTTGATAGAGCGATGGAGGTTCAGACACGCTGTGCATGAAGTAAGGCACTATGTGACGTCTCGACTGGATGGCATAATTTGTTAATACTCCCCGGTCCGGATTCCAGTGAAAGTAAAGTTAATATGCTTTTATCGGGTTTTCAAATCACGTCCAGTCACCATTTGCCTTTGGGATCAAATTAACAGCCTGTGGGTATCACAATGGACCAACATGGTTTACACGTGCTGGTGAATTCAATAGCAGCCACCGCCCTATCATCTCCGTCAAAAGGCGCTGCAATTGCAGAGAAGACGCCCAATAGTTTCCTCCCCTTCCTCGTCTCTGCAGCCTCTGCTGATGCCTCTAGAGCAAGGAGGGCCACCTTGAGTTCCAATAGCTTAGTACCCAATGATACTCATTCTGATAAGGCTCGGATCCAGAGCTTGCCATAATTGTTTGGTATTGCATCCTGTACCAGTAGTCGATCTACGATTAGTGTGGACAAGTGTTTCTAGCTTCAGTAGATGTTTTGTATAAGCGGTAGCAGTGTTCGTCTACTTCGCAATTTCATCGTCCAACACTCATATAAGCTGGATGCTAAAATATTCAGCAGTTCATAGAAGTCTCTGAGTTGGAGAGTGACTTTATCCAAAGATTTAATTGCCAGCTAGCTATAGGAAAAAACGATGAAATTTGTACTTGATTTCACATTGTTTTTTGGCCAAGATAAATCTTCGTTTATCACAATAGTTTCTGCCTGAAACACGTTATAGTGATTCTAAGGAAGAAACAAAAGTTGCAGAGGACCACCCAGCGTCTGTAAGATTTTCAGTGAGAACTGGTGGAAATGGTGGCGGAAAAATTCTTCTCGAAGAGTAGCTGGTGCCAACCGATCGGTGTTTTCATAATAAATCGGAGTGAATAAAATTCCCCCTAAACTTTTTCTCCCACCTTCCAATAAAAGAATAAGATCTGGGGAATTTTATTCAGAACAGGCATGGACGTACATTGGGTTCCACGATTATGCGGCTGTCCCAATAGTACGTGGAAAGAACGAATCTAATCGCCGTAATTTGGCTTCTTTCTGTCTGCCTATTAATTCCATCGCAGGAAGATTAGGGAGTATGTTCAAAGCTGCGGAGGGAGTTGAAGTAATAAGATATCTTCTGTACTTTACCATGTACAGAAGCAGTGAAACTAAATCCAATGTAGTCAGGCAATGTAGAATGTACACCAATAAATTGATATGTTTTCCATACTATAAAGTTAATTTATATCCCATTATCTATTTCCAGTTGTTGCGATTTACGATTATTATGCCGACAAGGATGATGAGCTAAGCTTCCAGGAGAGTTCAGTCCTCTACGTATTGAAGAAGAACGATGACGGTTGGTGGGAGGGTGTTATGGACGGTGTGACCGGTTTATTCCCAGGAAATTATGTCGAACCATGTGTTTGAATGCTTCATAAATTACACACACGTATAAACGTATATGTTTTCCAGTATTCCACATAAAATAAAATAGCATTTAGACAATATCAATTTTATACCTTAAAAAGCTGATGAGTAATATACAAAAAGTAATTTTTTATAACGTAGTCAAAAGGAACTAAGCAAATAGAACCAAGCAATACCAATACAAAATACAAATTAAACAGTATCATATTGCAAACACACAATGAATAATTTTCAATAACTCTTTAAATGGTTCTTTATTCAATTCAATACACAATTTTCCAAATTGATTAGATGTTGTTTTACGATAATCTATAGGATATATGTATGAGGCTTTTTTTAAATCACACAAAAACATAAAGATTTGTTTTTTTTTCTCTTTAAGTTTTTATCTTGAGATAAAAGTTTTCTTGTCCACAAAAGCGCTTTTTTATGATAATGTTTGGCAAGTTAATATTTTGTGAACGGAGCGCATGTTAAGGTTTTTTTTTTTTTGTTTAGCTATGTAATAAAGAAAGGTATACATATATTTTAAATTACGTTATCTCTCCTTAGTTAGCAAAATACATTTCGAATAGTTTTTTACTTTATGCTTTTGCTATTGATTAATTGATATCGATGTTTAAAAATACAATAGACATGAATTGATAATATATTCAAGAAGTTACAGAGTTTACAGGTTGCCTCGAAAGGTTTACAATTTTTTTTAGACCAATAGAAGAAATAAAGTCATTGAAAGCAGATACCTATTGTTTATATGTTGTTTCTTTGTTGCCAACTAAAACAAACGCAAGGTGGTGGTAATGTGCGTGATGTCATAATGGGTTCCTTTGTTCTCGAGTTTTCATTTGCATACTTGATTAAGCAATGTATTTTTCTTTCTGTTTGTTAAAACGATGTAGGTACGGGTGGAATGAGCAATATGTATGGATATGAATGCACATCGTACGTGCGTTGGTATGGAACAGCAAATGGAGTATGGAACTTTCAATTTTATCTTGTTAAGATGCATACAAAATTATTCGATAGCACGCTATGTACATACAACCTTTGACATATTTTTAAATTTATTTAGCGAATGTGAAAACAAACGTAGGGTAAACTGGGGCACATTTGACTTTACGAAGCTTTGTTTCAACTCTTCTTCGAGTAACACAAGTTTTTGTGATTTGTGGATATTTGATGTAATTTTGGACCACCTGCATGTAAGACATTTATGAATAAAATAAAATAGCATTTTTATTAAAAATTTTAAAATAATATTATGATGGGACTGTTAAAATGTGAATATTTTCATGCCAGTTTTGTGAAAATAAAACATTAAAAATGTTACAAATAACCCTTGGGGCACATTTGACATTTGTTAAATGCATTTTCTATGTCGAGTGGTTTCATTTCTGACCAAGAAAATCTCGAAATGGAAAGAACACCTTTTGGAGTATGTAGACTGAATTCAGAAACATCAAACATTTACGCAGTGATGCATCATCACTGCATTTTTGCGAAGCAGATGCGATGCTGATTGAAATGTTACCTGACGTTTCAGAACGCATTGTTAATCTTAAACATTTTGTCAATATGAAAGTTAGTTTAGTAAAATTATTAATTGATAATAATAATCTGAAATATGGTGTTAAACATTTTCTCTACCAAGAACGCAACAGCAAAGTGAATGATGCTCAAATGCCCGAGATGATTCTTAAATTAACGTTTGAAGTTTGCATTTATGAATGTGATGCAAAGATAATGCGACATGTGAATTCACCCGTAAGCTCACAGATGATGAAAGATTGGAAGTCGGATTTCGGGGTGATTGTGCATAAAATTCCTGCCGAACATTTTCTCTTTGCCTTCCATTAATCGAATAAGTTCGGAGAAAAATGTATTCATGTTAGGCATTATTATGTTCTTGAAATTTTAAATTTTGAACATACGGAAAAAAAAAATTTTATACGAAGTCCCAGTGGTTCTTATTACACATTTTAACTATCTTCGAAAAGCATCATAGGTAGGTTGGATTTTTACCAGCTTTTGAAGATACTTCTTAAGATTTAAGAAGTACAATCAAATTCAAACTGCCACAACTCACAAATCCAGCCACAACTACGCTGTCGTCGAAAATATTTATGTGACATTGACTTCGACAACCTCTATATTAAATAATATATTTAAGAATGTTCTTATGAATTATTCTCAAAGATTTTATGGGCTGAGTGTTTTTTAAATTAAGTAGTATTTATGAGTTATTTTTTCAAGAAAATGGATTTATTGATTTATGTTTCTTTATACAGTGGAACCGGCGAAAGTTGGCCAGCTGCGGTGGAAGGATTTTAAGCCAACTTAGATAGGTCTCCAACTTATAATGGGTCGGTTTTTTTTAAACATATTTTAATAAAGAGCTTCGGTTTTAGTCATATTGTGTCATATGTGTTTATTCTAATAATTGGTTTATTAAACAAAAAAAAAAAAAAAACAAAAACTGAAGTTTTAATGTAGATAACTTCTAAAATTCTGTTTGGTTGGCTTATAGAGATACATAAAAGAAGCTGATTAATATTATGAATAGCATCATCGATGGCAATGATCAAAGATCAAATATCCAGACACAAGACACAATATTTAACACGAAAATTAAGTTACACTTATATGCGCTGAACACTTTATTCAGAGTCTAAAATGCAAAACGCCACAATGGCTCCAGCAGCCGACCATGTTGCTGGCCAACTTTCTATGGAATTTGGTGGTACCATATACTGGCCAACTTCGGCAGGTGGCCAACTTTCCAGGTTTCACTGTATTGTAAAAATAAATCGTTCAATAATGTTCAACATTTCTTTCCATTCAAGCAACATGCAGAATAGAATCGTTGATAGACCGCTGATAGTTCTTATGCATGCGACTATGAGCTGAAACTGTAATTGTCAAATGTACCCCTTGTAAGGTCATACGTTCTCCCTTGACTTGGGCACTTTTGACAACGAAGATTTGTTTTTAAAAAACGAAAAAGATTTTTTTTTTAAATTATGAGGTTGCTATAAAATTAAAATGTGTCCGTGAATCTTATTTAGCATGGTCCATACATCATATTAAAAAAGCATGGGAATTCATCTATAATTTTATCCAATACAGACATTTAAAAATTAAGTTCCAAGTGTGCTCAAGTTTCCCCTACTTATTCGTACGTCGTCTTGTCATGTCTGAAAATCTCGACAAGTACTTACGCTACATACACTGAACTTCACTGAATTCAGATTGCAAACTTACAAATTATTCTAAAAGAGAAAACAAGACAGATGAGAAAACCGATACCGGGCCATCACCAAAACAAGTAAATCTTCGACTGGTGTCACAATGTAATTCAGGTTACCTTGCCTTTGAATAGTCGGCGATTCATTAAAATTCTATTTCATTCGGCCGGACTTTGATTCGTTGACTTTGTGCGTTTCCTAGATGTAACAATTTTTGGTAGTCTCGACGTAACTGGTGGTCCCATAAGGCGATCAGGATCATCAGGTCCACCAGTTGGGAGTGTGTCATGACCGCTTTCAATCGGGGGCAATGGTGAAGATGACCAATCGGATCCGGAGCTTGAACTTCCAGGTGATTCCGATCTGAAATGAAATTGAATGGATCCATAATCTCAACAAACTCTTTGATAGTCATACCCTGCCGAATAAATTGGAGGTAATTTCCGTTCGTATAATCCCTCTGAAGCTGAGCTCATTGTACCCGCGTGAATTTCCTGCTGATATAAGGCGTACAACTCTTTTAATTCGTCCGGAAGGTCGACGTTGCCATCTTCAATCAGACGTCTTTGTGAACTGATGATGTCCTCACAAAGTCGTCTTTGCCGTTCGGCACGTAGCAATTGCAGATCTCGACGTCGGAGTTCTGCTTGACGTGCTAATCGTTCTGCTTGTAAGGAGACTTTATCAGCTTCCAACTCGTGAACTCTGCAGAGTAGAGCTGCAACGAATTGTCAGCAAAGTGGATAAACGTTATTGGATAAAAAATAAATATTGTGCGACGCGGTCTTTAATGGACATCTTTAGCTTACCCAAAAGTTCCCTTTCTTCATCGCTGCTGATTCTCTCCGGTAATTCCTGTAATTTACGAACAATGATTGCTGGAGAGGACCTTCTCATTTTTAATTGTCCAGCTACTTACGTCTTCCAATTGCACCCCCTTTTGTCGACATAATTCCAATTCTTGTTCGGTTCTTTCTCGAATTTCTTTGTATCTCCTGGATTCCTTTTCTATTGCGGCCAATTCACCCCACGCATTTTTTAAAGCTATCGTTCCTTCGGATTCTGTGTCTAGATATGTATTTAAAATTATAGTGTCAGGCTTCTGTTCAATGGAACTTACCATCTTCCAACGGTGTGTCATACAACTTTCCCATTCGACCCTGCCAATGGGAGATGACCATATGTTGTCTCTCAGCGTCAAGTTCCAAGCCTAGCAAATGGCTCTCGGCTTCTAACAGTTTACGTCTCAACTTCATTTGCTGCTTGAAAGTCAGTACAATTTGTTCCCTTAAATATCTTAGCTCGGCTTTACGTTTCTCATCATCCACAGCCGTTCGGGCCAAGGCAGCCCCACTCCGCGGACGTTCGGTTAGCATTTTCGATCTCAACCGAGTTACTTCCTCGCGCAGTTCAGAAACAAGGCTCTGGTAGTGCTTCATGGGAAAGTCTTTGACCTCGTCTATGTAACCAGTGTTTTGAAGGCGTGTGGTTATGTTATTTGCGCGATCTGCATAGACTAATGTGTTCTTTGTTTCATCGCGGTGTCTTCCCTCCGGAGCTACATGTGCAATCATGACTGTTTTGCATTTTCCACTCAGAGCTTCCTTTAGTAGGCGGGTCAATTTTGAGTCTCGGTAATTGACATACCGAGCACCCCCGGAGAGTGCGTTAATGCAGTTGCCTAGTGCCAAAAGACTTCGGTTAATATGAGCTCCTTCTTGCAGTCGCTTGCCACGGTTCTTCGTTTTCTTTGCTCGCTCTGAGCCGGCCAAGTCAGTCAGAAAGAGACGCCCCTGCTTTGTTCCAAGCGGAGTTCGAACCTGAACTGTAATGCTCAGCAGAGCGTGGCTTCGGGATGATGTTTGATTCGCTGCTGTCGGCTCCATTGTCCGAGCCTTATTACCCTTCAACAATAGTGATATAACTTCCTGCCTACTTGAAGCATTTATCTCCGACAGCCCTGCTACAGTTATTCGCTGACCACGGTTGTCCTCTCGCAATTCCAAAGGTCCTCCCGGATTCAAAAGATCGCGTATGAGTTCATTGTATATCTCCAGATAGGATATGGAAACCTTAAATAATTCATTTATTAAGTAGGTATGCTCTTCTTTAGTTCCGGAAATCTCTGATCGTTAGGGAACACATTAATATGAATTATTAAAGGCCATTAGGTCGGGCTTGGGGTTACGTGTGGAGGAGGTGTTGTAATTATATGTCGCCGTATAAGCTGTCAAGTTTACCCTCGATGAATAAGAAGTCCTAGCGCTCATTAAATATACACAATTTCACACACGCCACTTGTAGTGATAAAAAATTTACAACTGGCAACAACAACATTGTGCCCCTAATTGTGGCGTGGATGGGCGGAAAAGGCTGAAGTTGCTTCCTTTAATTTCGTTTATGTTTTTGATATGGACATAAATTCAAGCGGGTAATATTTGAATGTAGATTTTGTGGATTTTAACGTTTTGGCGTTGACGTGAACGCACATGAAAACGTTCACACCAATTAGGTTTATGTTTAGTTCGTAGGAATATAGTTTTATTTTATGGAGAGGTATGAAATGGGCACTGTAAATTGATATTGGAACTTGAACCTGGAAAAGACAATCACGCAGCAGTATTATTTTCCTTTTTGTATAATCTATGTCGCAAAGGCAACGACAGTGCTACCTGTTCTATTGTATCGAAGGGTTGGTGTTAAAGCAAAAGACGTACCACTTCCCTTATGAAAGATGAATATGTCCTTTGTACAATAAACTATCGATAATTCGAACCTGCATAATTCGACCTCTGTAAATAGAAGCATTCTCACAGTTTAAACAACTTTCTCTACGCCAAAAATATTTTTCTTTCCGAAACCTCCGTTATTCCAAACCTATGTAATAGGAAGTTTTTCCCTGGTCCTATAAAATTCGAATTATATCATTAATTTTACAGAACTGAGTATCTCCCTATAGTAAATGCGTTTCATTAATCTGAGTAGTGCCGGAAATTCACATAAACTGTGCTCGGACGTCTCATCCTCTTGCAAGCAAAGCCACCTGGTTCAGATCAAGGTACTCAGGTTTATTTTGTTAAGGTGGTAACTTAGGCCCCAGTAGCCATTACGAGAGCTCCTTAGTACTCTTATAATTCTACTATTTTGAAGTGAAGGATTTTATTATATGAATACAACCTGATTAATCATGTGGATTGCCTATGAACATCCTCGTTGATCCATTGGGACCACCATCCATATTTATTAATAAGTATTGTATGTAGCTGAATTCCATTCCATTGGCAGTACAGTATGGTTCAGTACCGATGAGCACAGATTCCGTGCCAGCACTACTGAACCTATCTACGGATTCGTTGTCTGGAATCTCATTGTGGCCCAGCCGAGCTTCACTTTATTGTGGCAAGGGATTGTAGTGTGTCGTTTACTTTTGCGGAAATTGTGCCTGGTGCACCTCTCGATGGCGTGGACTTTAGCTTGGAACACGGTATCACTCGGGCCGATATGTACGAAAATCCATGGGCCCAACTCCAGTCCCAATATTTGATCCGTCTGTGAACCATACCAGATTTCTGTGGTCTAGTGTTGGGGTACAATTGCTTCGATCCAATATTTCAACCTCAAATAAATTACCGAAACAATGTTGCTTGACCAGAATGTGGGACATTGAACAAAACTTCTTAAGACTGAGTTCATTATAATAAGGTGACCTGTTAAGTCGCCTGCTTTATGTTTACAATCGAGCAGCAGTTTACTGGCATATCTGGCAACTTTCTTCCTGATGAAGATTGGTAAAGGAGTTATCACGACTATAGCTTCTAGAGCTGTTGTGGGACAGGTGCCAATGGCACTTTGCTACTCCTGCAACTTTTTTTCTATTCTCTGTTTAATAGTTTCTGGACACCGAAGAGACGTAGAAGAGTTATTCACCGCTTTGCGTCCTAAATTGAAACCAAATTAATTTGTTTTCTCTTTTGGATCATTTTGATGTTGACTGCAAAAAAAATAAATTTCACGGTCGCCAATATGTATGTCTCATGTACATAAATCTTAAGCTTGGGGAATCCCCTTTTTACAAAAAAAAAAAAAACGAGAATTATCGGATATCCCACTTCTATTTTCAGATTCATCAGTATTTCGTGATGACTAGACTATACAGGTACAACAACATGATGAATCATACGAATACAAGCAGGAAGTAGGAGGTTAACTCTCCCCCATGGGCATCACAATGTGTCCAGCATAACCTAAGTGAAATGTGGCCTCCCCACGTCTAACCATTTACCTAACCTAACCCAACTCGCATTTTTGTCTTACCTTAAAGGCCTTTGCCTCTTCAGCCATTTCGAAATGTTCGAATATCTCATCTATAGCACGCACCATTAGACCGTTATCCGCGCTGCTAACATCTCTGTCACTGTACGAATTACTAGCTGTTCTCGGTGGATGATCAGCTGGTAATGGTGTGCCATTTGAATTCAAACCCGGTCTCCTTTTGTTTGGGCCCAACATTGTATGAGTCTTTCCGGAACCAGTAGCTCCGTAAGCAAATACCGCTGCATTCAATCCATTAAGGACATCTCGAACAAGTGGAGCTGTTGTCGTTTTGTACACAGTTTCCTGAAAATAAATAGAAGTGGAGAAAGTTAAGGGTTAACGTGGCCTTGACACTACACTATTAATTACATGAAGTCATTTAACCAAGGTTTTGGAGAATGAACGAACGATGACCTTCCGGAGTATAAGTGTTTTTTTTACCTTCCACGTGTTTAATTGGGATTTCTTTTTAAGTGTTGCCTAATCAACATCCATTCATTATTTTCGAGGAAAATCAAACGTCGACATAGCACGCGATTCGTTCCCCTTCTATGATATTTGCAATTTGATAGCAAACTCTTTCCATTGTACAAAAAGTGTGAATTGTGATGGTCTTCCCAAAATAAAAGTCGGTTTACATGTGTCAGAACATAGGGGTTGTTGTTTTTTAATTGATTCAATCACGTCAAGATTAATCATTATTTATTTCAAACAACACTGATTGATTTCAAATAAAGACCATAAGTCCAGATCACTGTTTTGTTGTTCACATATTTTGGAAACCGAATATCGCACCCATTTCCTTTACGTAGTTATGAATTATTGCAAACGTTCCTCGTATCCAAAAATAAAGTGGCATTGTTAGCTGTTACTTTCGTGTCAAGTTCAGTATTGAAATTGGTCTTAAAATGAAGGTAAGCAATTACATGCAAAGGAGATTATAGGTTACGTAATATTAAGCTAATTTCAGCTTAATTCAGCAGACCCAAAATAGCACCAACAGCTTAACCCTATAATATGTTAGTGGATTGAATGCGTGACTTGGCTTGCTCGTTCCCTAAAACAAACATAAGACATTTAATTTAAGGAAATGCAACGTTTGGTGTCAAGATCATTCATTATGTTGCCACTAAAGACGAGCATTCTCATTCACATGGACCCGCGGTAATCCGACCACGTTTTGCAAGACGGTGTTTGTGGGACCTCTCTGGTTGTTCTCTTAAAGAGTCTTAAAGTTAGACTCATAGGTTCACTATCTCCTAACGATCTCGAAGAGATATATAATATAATTTCTTTAAAGTCAGCACATTTATGTAGTTTGTACACGAAGCTTACCTACTCATTCGGCCGGCTTTACGTTGTATGAAAACAATTTTCTCTATCTAAATGCAAGCATGCAACGAATTCTATGGGTTTGAGGGTTAACGAACATACTCACAACTCACGGACCATTATGCGACCCACTATGTTTCTTCCACAAATGCCCAGTTTTATAGTGCAAGTTTAAACTCCACGTTTGGTTTAAACGTCAGTTCAACGATTTATTCGGTTTCACAGTTTTGTTTAAGTTCAATTTGTAGTTTAAGTTAAACGAGAGTGTTCCCCCGTCTAAGGCTCAGTTCAGCAACACAGCTGCATTTTGGTTCCCTCTTTTCAGGGCGCGAGCATTTTTCTCTCAATACAACTGATGTTCCATACTGGAAACCAGAAATGAAGTATTACAGAGATACCTGGCCTCTACCTCTCTTGCTCCTTAAGATTTTGACAACTGTTTTTATAACATGTTCATAAACCAAATTGACCAATGAATAACATGCAAAAATTCATGAATATCTGTCAAAAAGGCACTCAAATTCGTCGATGGACTAGGGGGCAATCAGCTGTGAAGTCGGGTATCTCTGTAATACTTCACTTCTGATGGAAACCATACCTCTTTTTCCTTCCATTTAACTTTTTTTTGACATATGCTGACACATTTTTTGTTCCTTTTTTGCACAGTGACTAGGTACTTTTTTACTTCCATTTTTTTATTAGTTGCCCTTCCCTGGTCAGCCTTTGGGATGTATTGTCTGAAGTGTTATCTGTCTCCCTTTACCGATAATGCTCGATTGCATTGCACAAACGAAGTTCAACTGGACTAATGTTCAGATACTGTGAAACAGGATTAGTTAAACCACAAACTTAAACTGCATTTAAGGTTGAGCTGAACTTAAGTTTAAAGCTTCACTGTGATACGTTTGTGAGGAATCCAATTATCCAGATCCACACTTCAACATTGCAACCCTTTCCAGGCTCTGCGAAACGATTGTATAGGCGATGTTAAACCGTTAAGCGTTAACTGCTGCTAATATTTGAACGTTATTTTCATAGGTACACGCTGCAAATGAGAGGTTGCGCATCTGTCGCTGCGATACCTCTTTAAAGAATTAAAGCAACATACGCCGAAAGGGCATGTTTTATCCTCCATTTAAAAAAAGAAAATATTGAGCATTTAAAGCAATTCTCTCTTTGGAGAGATGTTCTGAAGGGTAACCACTACTTACTTTCAAGGAATTAAAAACAGAAACAGAAGCAGAACTAATTGTACAACCCAATTTTTCGGAACTTTTGGAATGACGATTGCCTATAATCAGCAATGGAGTATGTATTGTAGAGATAGCAGACTCCTACCTCTCTTTACCCCTGTAATTGATTGACATCGTTTTCTCAAAACAAGCTAACCAACCGCTCTCAAATTCGTCGATGGCAACGGGCCGATTACCTGTGGAGTCTACTATATTTTTCTTTTATCTTGATTCTTCTGTAAATAATTCGATAAATTATGATACAGATCAAGGTCTACCATAAATCTTCCTATGAATGTGGAATTCAGTCAATTTAACAACACAATAGAGGGCAGTACGCATCGAGTAAAATTCGTGGTGGCATGAACTAGTTACAACCATTAAACACATACATTAAAACATACAGACATGGATGCAAGACAGATGACACGGGGTGGATTACCAAATGTCCACTGTATTTAAGTAGGTAATCGATTTTTACTTCCGACAGACCATCTAACCTATTGAATATGGAACTACTTAGAAGGTTTCTTCTAAAGTCTATTAGCGATGGACAGGTGCTATGACAGTGGAGTGTAGTTTGTTCCTCTTCAGAACGACATCCTCCAGAGAGTTATAAGGAACTAATATTCTCCTGTGTAATTGCCTATTGTTTTAGGGAGTGAATTGGCTTTGCTTATAATTATACTGATGACTTTCTTATGAACCGAATTTTAATTACGACCTTTAATTATTTTCGAACTACTTATTGGCCGTGTTGGGACTTTGTCGCAATTGAGGTAGATCTACTTTTATTTCACCAAATTGTGTACCTGTGTGTGTTATTGTAGTTTTGATTTGGCTTAGTCCCTTCCCAGAACACGCATTCAAGGGATGGCATGTACATAAAATGACAAAGAAGTGTTATAACTCACGACAGTTTAACAAAAATGTGAACACAGAACTTCTTAATTTCAATTAAGTCAATGATAACGTAGAGTGTGAAATCTCATGGTAACTGCCTCCAACTCCTTCCATCTACGACTGACAGTTGTGATGACAACTATTAGTAGCGGCACGTCCTATTAAAATCCTTGTCGTACGCCAAAATGTAGGTAGGCAACTTCGATATAAACGCTCACATCCTCAAGAACCTATTCTGGTTCAACGGAGCGATCTCAGCACGCGACAAGTGAGAGTCTCCTTAAAGATTCCTGGAGATACTCCCCAGCTTAAGTCTCATAAAAATGAAAGGTTTATATTAACATACTTAAGTTTTTACCATTTTTAATAATCACCTGTTTAATCGAAGAATAATAAAAAGTGAACCAAAGCATATAAATTATAACAGCAGTTTGAGGTGAGCTCAGCCTCTACAGCAACCACTCGTCTTCTCATGAGTGAAAGGGAACCTTCAATTTTATGTCGACTCTGAACAGGGAATTTTGACCAGTTTTTCTATATGGGTATAATTTCTTAAAATTTGTAGTGGCTAGAGAGAGGTGGTGGTAATTATGAAAGTTGTTCGTATCGGGAACCGAACCAAGACACAAAACCTAGCTAGTGAGACAACGCATATATCCAATTTCAATACAACACATATGCGTTGTGTGAAAAGCTAACGCTACTATTGTTGGCCAACATATAAAACACGTATTATTCTAATTGGTAAGAACAAAAGAAAATTTGCAAGTCGAAAGGCAGAGTTTAAATTATATTAGCTTCAAACATCCGCTTAGATTATACGAACTTGTGTTAAGTCATCATCATCATCTTGTGACCCGCATGATCCACTAAAGGGGTCGCTGGGGTAAAGTACGCATGAGATCGATCATCCGCCATCGACTCTAAATCATCAGAAGTTATGCCCAAGCGTAACCAGTCGAGTTTATAGACTTGGTCAAACCACCTCACCCTTTGGCTGCCAAGTGGTCGCCTACCTGATGGAATCGAACTCAAGGTCTGCCTCGAAAGTTGTGATGGTGGGAACATTCACGCTACGTGACCAAACCATCGAAGCATAGCTCTTTCCGTTCGAAGAAGCAGCAGCTCAACTTTGAGTTCCTTGCGCACTGTCGTGTTTCTCACCCTATCCCGGCGAGTAATTCCCACAACAGCACGAAGAAATCTCATCTCAGCAGATTGTACTCACGATCTTATTCTTTTGAGTGAGAATTGGAACAAATACTGAGTTGAAAACCTCTATCTTGACTTTCACGCTAAGCTCGGTCTTCCTGATTACCGATCTCCCAAGCTGTGTCAAAACTGACCCAGCTTGACCAGTCTTCCAGGAAAGTTCGGCATAACTCCTCCCATTATTCGTGAAAAAGACCCCGAGATACTTAAACTTCTCCTCCTGTTTGAATGGGATTCTACTAACTTGTAGAGTCAGTGAACTGGCGTTCTGGAAATTACCATAAACCTTCATTTGGCCGCGTTAACCTTCATCCTAGAATCAGCACATACGGCCACAAGCCTATCGAATGCGCACTGGAGTTCCGTCTGGGAAAATGTGAGGGTAACTAAGTCATCCGCAAAAAGAAGATTTACGTTCAGCTCTCCCAATGTGAAACATTCCTCGCCTCTGTTGCGCCGCAACATTCGGTCCATATAATCAATGAAAAGGAGACGCACCGTTAACTCCGCAGTTGTTTTTGTATTTTTGTCTAGCAGGTAAGTTGGTGTATTGAAGAATTAATTAAAATATTCTTGTAAAATATTAAGTAATTTCAAGAATCTTATGAGCTTTGAGGGATTGTAGAAGAACTCGCTTGCATTCACTGACCCGTCGAGAAAATTCTAAAAAGAACATTGCTCTCTCCGCGAATGGGATATTACCGTTACCTCAAAAACGACACCAAATGAAATCTCACAATGCTTCTTCGTGTTCTTTAAAAGATCTGTTTTTTTAATACGCTTATTTAGAATGTGCATGTGTGGTATGGATTCAGTTGATATACGGTACTTGAAAATCAAGCTCCGTCGGACACTTATTTGAAAACCCTCTAACGGACACATTATACCTGGCCAGATCCCTATAAATTTACATGCATTTGTAGGGAGATATGTGCCACTTAGATACTGATTTTTATAAGATTTTGCATATTATTGTGTGATGCCCAGATGCAGCGGCCAAAATTATCCGAACAAATTCATCAAATTCCCTGCTCGTCAAATCATTCCACATTCCTGGTCTGGATGCATCTCTTGCATACCGATTTGTTTTGGTTGTGATAACGAAAGTAACATTAGACTATTGCGTTAAAAATAAGTAGAATAGTTAAAGTGCATGATATTCTATATATCATATAGTCCGTCCGAATGTGTCTTTTTTCTTTTAATTTGTTTGCCCTCTTCTAGAAATTCATTAGAATGGGGTTTTCAATTAATCGGTAGAAAATACATTTTAGCAAGCTTCTTGAAATTTCAAGTCGATAGCTTCATTAGAACTATCACTAAATAACGTATAAAAATGAAAAGTGTCTGGCCAGACCCGGTGACCGACGGAGGGTTAAGCATACATGTGCAGTGGACTCTCCCTAAGTCGAAACATATTGCATCCCGTGACAAATCGACTTAGGGAGAGTCCACTGTAGTTCCAATTGAACAAATAATGACAATTTGTTAATTTATTCTTGCATTAAAGTTACCTGGGTATCCTCCTCGCGGAAAACATGATCATATGCATACTTTCTTGGGCGATTTTTACTTCCGTCATCAAACAGCAGCGCTTTATTTGATATAACCTCGATGCACCTGTCATTGATCTCAAGACTTGGACGCACTCTCACGGCTACCTATTGTTATTAGGCCAAAAAAGAAGAAATAAACTGCGTTTGCGAATGATATTAAATAAATTAATATTCACCACTAAGCGCTCCTCACTGTGGCCCATACTCGTGCCGGGTGTGTTCGACGATGAGCTGCCACTGCCACTCGACCAATTTCCATTTCGGCTCATGCTTCTAGTCGCTTCTAAAAATAAAATATTTTCCATTACTTATTCTAAGTAGTACACAAGACACACTAAATGCTGATTCTCAGAGCTTAAGTGACAGTTTCTTTTAACGAGTCTTTCATGACCCATACAAGTTTAATGACAATATATGATTGTGGCTTATTGCCATTCGCCGAGCAATTGTGTTGTGGTCAATACCACTACACCCTAGCGTCACTATATAGTGTACTGCTCTCCATGGGGACAACTGCTTTTATAAACATCATCGGATGCAATAAAGTTATTACCTCGTTCCGTTGACCACCAATCAATAGACAAGTTATTCTATTGAAAACTCATCGCGACGCAGGCACTTGATGGTGAGTTCTTTGCTCAAAACCAATTGAAATTATTCATTTGCGAGGGTAGACAAATGAATAGTTAAGGACAAATTGTCTTTGTTTACTCAGGATTAAAATCGATTAAGTATCACCGCATGCCTCGTCATTATCAGTAACCACTGACCGCAGTGGGGAAAAAATTTCCATTTCTGGACTTTAATTGTTCATCGACACGAAAATGTTCGGCATCAATATTCTGTCAGCTAAGCACTTTATGGGAGCGAGAAACGTTTTCGAAACGCGTAAATGTGGTTTCATTAGATGACCCAATGGAAGGTAGGTTGTAATGTGCACTGGGTTGTGTTGGTATTTTTTCTTTTCATCCTAATCGTTCAATTATTGATTTCCTTAATGTTAACACCAGAATAGCCTTCAACTATCGGAAAAAAAATTAGGTTTAACTATCCGGACCTTGCCTTGCCAAACCATGGGGATTTTCCAATTTGTCATGCGAACGTCTTGCTTAACTTGTGGTGTGCGTGGTTAATAATTCACTTGGTGAAGGAGTTTGTTGTACTTCGGAAACTTTGATATTGCATGAAACACTTTTGAAATTGGGTCGGGCATTAGGGTCAGGTGCACACATCTCGTGTGCACAGCAGCACTGTTTTATAGGGGCATGGGAATCTTGACTCTGAGTCCGTAGACTGTTACATAAAACCAAACTCAAACTCACTTCTTGCGATTTTTTGAACCAGTTGTCGGATATGTAATGCACATAAATGTAGTAAATGTAGTCTAATCACTTCAAACAATGGATGAGTGAACAATTTCTTTTGTTTTATTGCACTTTACACAATTTCACCCTTTTTTGTTCTTCCAAACAGACCAGAAAACGGCCACCGATATGAACTTACTAGAAGCTTGCACGATTTTCGACTAAGTATTCTGGAATATGGGGTCAGTTTTATATTCAAATGGATAAAAACTTGGTGCCAGGACACCACACTGCGACGATGTTGGTTGTGTTGTTCGCTTGAATATGGAATGTGATTAAGTGTTGTACTACGTAGTTATAGCTACCTAACCTACCGGTGCCTACACAAATGTTGAACGAACGATAAAACTATAGGCCTCTGGTGGAATGTTTTAGTGAAAGGAACTACCACACAATTGAATAAATTGCGCGTGCTACCGCCTAGAACCATTTCAAGCCATGAGTGTGTACAGTTCTGGCCACTGCCTTTCATGATAGACAGAGACGAGGACAATTGCCTGGTAGAGGTGTTAAAGTAAATTGCATGCCATATATTTTGATTTCAATCATTCTTTTTGGGAAAGAAAACAAAAATGCTTGTGTAAATCGTTAACATAATCAACTGACAAGATCCGTCAAGGTGTGACGAAGGGTTGTTGGGAGTTTCTGAAGATGCTAGCTAATTCACCTGTTGAGTGGAATTTTATGTATTAAATAAATTGGAAACTATAAGTTAACTGGATTAATTAGTATAATTGCATATGCATTGATGGGATTTGTAGTACATTAAAAATGTCACACAAGGATATGGAAAGACATTTACATTGTAAATGAGGAACTTTATTATTTTCATTGGACAACAAAAAATGCCACAGGGATTATTGCGCGAAATTGCTACATTTTTCTTGCGATATGTGCAGCTGAAAGTTTAACGTGGTGTTCGTTTGGTGGTGTTCAAGTTAGGTCTGAGGGAGACAAACTTCTTTATTACCCCATTATTATAGCTATAGATTGTATTTTTTGACACAGGTGATGTGTGACGAAAGGTTGTTGCTCAGCAGCTGTTTCTTTTAGGTTAACTTGATGACTTGGTCCAAAATATACCACGTTATTCTAGTAAATACCGTCTTGAATGTTAACCTCTAGTTCTTCTTGTGGTTGGCATTAGCAAGATCACTGTCGCGTGGTCGTGCCTTCGTTACGCATTTTATCGAATTTACGAGAATGTTAGTCAAAAAGTTAGTCGTGCGGTTTCCGTGTAAAATGTTATTAAAACCATTTTACATGTAATTACTATAAATAAAATCCCTACAAAAAATTAATTACTTACACAAATAGTACTTACACAATAGCCTTAGCCCGCCACAAATGGAAAACCAAATGCAAATAAAAGAATATTATTTCACAACAGGCAAAATGCCCGAGTTAGTAGAAGTAGCTCTACCTACAGCTTACTGCTCGTAATATCGTAACTACGGTAGGTGACCTAACAAAGCGCGACAGCTGCGTTGTGATTTGCTATGGATTTACATGTATCCTACTTAAAATGTCAGAGCCCGACCGTGCGATCGCGTTAGTGTGACATGAGTATTACAGCTTCGACAGTTGCGTCGAGCGTTGCTAACAAGACATGTAGCTCCCACTTTTTGGAATTACGGCTTGGATTTAACGATGTTGTCGAGCTCTGACCACAGAAAGTTAGTTAACACCCTTCTATACCTGAGACCATTGACGATTACAGTATCTTCTTCCACAGTTCGGAAGAACGTCCGAACGTCCGATAATTCGGAAAAGCTTAAGACCGCACCAAACAGACAATCTTTGTTCATGCATTCATGCTTTGTACAATACTTGTAGAACGTGTCACTCCAATAATGACAGTTTGCTGACATAACTGACGAGTCATGCCCTCGCGATTTTGTGGTCAAAATCTCCGGTCAATATCTCCCAATTAGCAAACTCAACTTTGTCTATGGTCACCAGGCTTCAATTCTTTCATCAATACTATCTTTTACAGATGTTATCTAAACGCAAAATAAGCCGGGTTGACTGTTTAGCAATGCCAAATATGGCGGCTAGAATAGTACCAAGCTCAAGCTCGAACATAGTGTACTCACCCTTAAACCTTTAACTAACTGTGCGACTATTTGCCTGTACGCTGAAGCCATCATGACAATACACGACATGCCAGAGCAACATGTTTACAATTTTTTTCAAATTCATTTTAAAAGGCATGATGTAATTCAAGAAAATCAAAAAATAAAGCGATCATGGAAACACCGTTTCATCCAGAGAAAGTCACTGGTCCATAAATGGGTAGATATGATCACCAACTTCTTCGTGCAACACTTGGACTCAGTAGCCAACGTTAGACGCGTCACTGTCGAAATACAGTCGGTTGTACTGGGACGAGAGTTCATGGATTTTAAAATCATTTTTTATTCTTCTTCTCCATTTTAGACGCCATGTGTATAAAATACCCCCTTTTTTAAAATTTATTCAAAATTATTATATATCCATATAATAATTGAATAAATTGAATGAAGTCATCGGTATGAAATTTTAATGTTAAAAAAGATCTCTGATGCAACCCATGAAAACAGCTGTGTCTCTGCCAGTGTCAATGTTCCGTCTGAAATCATAACTTCAAATTCAAAATATAGTCGATGTGTAAGGTATAATGTAAGCCTGCACAATTACATAACTCTCTGTTCTTCTTTCTCGACAGCAAAGTTTTTGTTGTCTAACCCATTTAGACAGAATAATCCAAACATCAGTGGTTACCTATTGATTTCACATGACTGACTCGACTAACGTTTCCCAATATTTAGCCAGCTGCGCTTTTGACTTTACCTATAACGTTCTCATGGGATAAAAGAGACTCAAATATAAATAGCTACTGTGCAGCTTAGTTTATCTCTATGTTGTCGAGTGTTCAGTGCGATAAAAATTATTCAAGAAAATGGATAATCGTATATTTTTCATCGCATCCTTTCTGCTGTTGTTTGCATTAGTTCATATAAATGCAGAAGTAGACGACATCGAAGACGTCAGACAAGAGCGAGGATTTCTCTTGAAAGTGAACAGCAGTTGGTTCGGTGCTTATAAGAAGTTCGCTGCTACTAAGCTAATCAAGAACACCGCATTGATCACGTCGCTCTTAAACACCAGTTCCATACCATTTAAGACGAAAAAGATTGCATTATTGTCAACCTTGACAAACGCCACAGTTAATTTTATAATACCAAAGGTGAACTCGACCGGTTACAAGTTAATTAACAAAGCGTCCAAAATCTCTAACTCGACGCTCTCATTCTTCAACACAACATCGACGCTGATAAATAGCCTACTCAGTGCGAAGTTAACGTTTAAAAATAATACATTCTTGGCGAAACTTCAATTCGTGAATGCATCAGGCCTAGCCCTGCAGACCGCCCTCAGCGCCAAGGCGAACAAGACGAATGCAAAATTGATTTATCTGCTGAATTCCACGTACACTGATCCATGGGTCTTCAAGTTGAAGAAGAAGAACTACAGCTTATTCTGGGCAGATGAGTTTGG
This sequence comes from Eristalis intricaria, assembly GCA_964034865.1. Classification (NCBI taxonomy): domain Eukaryota; kingdom Metazoa; phylum Arthropoda; class Insecta; order Diptera; family Syrphidae; genus Eristalis; species Eristalis intricaria. Next base: position 163,454,771 of record OZ035873.1, read on the forward strand.
TGAAATTTATAATCTCACAAGTTTGCAACATGAGCTACTGCTTGCTAAATTCAACAAAACATACCTCAAGACTGACGATTATGATATCTACGAGGACTCGTCATCGTACGACGAGACTAACGAGGTAGGCACTGGAGATGGGTACCAATCAGGAGATATGTACCAATCTGAAGATATGTACCAATCTGAAGATCAGTATCAATCAGGGGATCAGTACCAATTAGGGGATCAGTATCAATCAGGAGATCAGTATCAAGTTGAATATGACATGGAGTATGAGTGATAATATAGTGAATTAGATGTAAGGAAATTAAGTCTATTTTTTATACGTTGTACCTTTTATAGAAATAAAATGTAAAATTTTGTAATTACATAAAGTGAAATTTTAAAATCCAGATATCAAATTGTGAGTGGAGCGCTTAGGAAGTCTTTAAACCTATTCAAAGTTGGGTATCCATTTGATAGAAGAAAGTACTGCGAGACGCTTTCAAGCAACTACAGAGAGCAATCTAGCAAGTCGCAAGTGGACACGGTTTTGAGAATAAGTCGCAAAGACTTTTTACTCTCAACGTTTGATCTTTTTGAGAGTGACAACCCAGTGGACACATCTGCTTACTTTAATCGGAGATCACCGCAGAGTTCCAATACAATTCGTATTTTGCGAGTACCTATCTAGTGTTTACATTGCAAGACAGATAACCTTTGTTCATGCATTCATGTCATTCCAATAATGACAATTTAGCTTGTTGACATAACTGATGAGCCCTTGCGGTGACGTTGATTTTTTGGCCAAATCCAGATCTCCGGTCAACATTTCCCAATTAGCGAACTGAACTTTGTCTATGGTCGCCAGGCTTCAATTCTTTCACCAACACAATCTTTTACAGATGGAGGACTAAATCTAAATGCAAAATAGGCCGGGTTGACTGTCAGGGTGCCAGGTAGCAATGTCAAATATGGCGGCTCAAGCTCGAACATAGTGTACACACCTTTAAACTTTTCCACTCCGCGACTATTTGCCTGTACGCTGAAGCCATAATGACAATAGACGTCATGCCAGTCGATAGCAAAGTTTTGTGCCAGGCGGTGTATGACGGATCGGTTCTTGCTAGACAACATTCACTTTGTCTTTTCCTCATTAATCGTAAGACCAGATCGTTTCACCACAACGGCATGATGTCATGTGCATAACCCAACAGTAGGACTGATTTGGAGAAGATATTGCCTTGCGTGGTTACCGCTCGCCGCCCTGTCTTCTACAGTACCAGATTTAAGAAATCACGCGACAGATCAAATCAAAATTATTAATAATCCTTGCCTTTTCACTACACACGACTATATATAACCTTACTTAAGTTCTAATCAAATCTTTGAATAAATTACTTCTACAAATCTCAACATGCTTTGTATCCTAAAGAGAATCGTCATCAGGATGTATCACAATACAAGTATTATATCCTATCGTGCTAAAAATTTTACCACATGATTCAAGGTCGAGTGCAAACACGTGAGTCCAAGTTAAAACATTGCAATGTTAAAAATGACGACTATTGGACTGGTTTCACACATGATGTGGAGCTGCGAATGTACATGCAGACTATATATGTTTTATAGTGGTTCTTGAGTTTTAATTGTACCCAACATTGATTACTCAAACCCCATAGTGTTTCAGTCTATATAGCTTTCTTGAACTTGAAGCTGAAGTACTTTGTTGTTAAATAGCTGCACGCACAATTGACCACATGTAAATATTTAAGCAAGTTAGGATAGAGGATTGATTTGTGTAATTGCGCATACATTGGTTCACTTGAACTTGCATAGTCAGCTGTTTGCTAAGCCTTTTTCGGTTACGAAATTCCCCGAAGTCAACTTTTTCCTATGTAACTGAAACTTTTTTATAAACTGTAGGTAGGTATGTGCCAGTGTCATTGGCGAAGTACGTCATCTCATGCTGAATGTCCGTGGTTCGTTCGCTGATACAATACCTTGTAGTTTAACTATTCGAATCAATATTCACGAGTCACTAACTCTCATTGCTCATAGAGTGAGAATAGCAGTAAAGACAAGCTTCAGAAACTTCCCTTGGTAGTAATAAAATCTTCAATCGAAGGTGAACAATTTCACACACAACACAAGTTAGACTCAAACTAGTCAATTATCTCGGGGAAACGTGAACTCCAGAGCTGGACAAAAACTAAAAGACAATTTTTTTGATTTGTCATTAACTGTATGAATCTGGGACTCAACCCTTTCCTTATATCCTCCAGCAAGTAGTCATGCACTAGAGGCTGTGTTCTTGCTTTCGGCAGGTTAGGTTAGGTTAGAGTGGCTGACTACCTTAAAGGTAGCCACTCATAGGCGAATACATCCTAATCCGCTCACCATCTGGAACTTTAAATAAAACGATAAAGTTGACTGATACTAATACTACTTTCTGTTCTGTCAAGTCATATGGGCCGAATCCCAGTGAAAGCAAAGCTAATACGCTTTTATCTGGTTTTCAAATCTGGTGTAGTAACCATTTGCCGTTGGGATCAAATTCACGGCACTATAACTGGAGTAGTCAATCAGTGGTAGTAGTCTGACTATGTATGGGCACCACACTGGACCAACAAGCTAAGCGTGATTTTGAAAGCCATGGTTTGTTGAAAAAAAATGAGAAAAATAGGAGCAACGTAATAAAATGCAGAACCAACGCAGTTTCTGGCGCAAATGTTTCAACATGTTGTAAGATTTGCGTGACAGCTGCGCTCAGGTGACACTTCTCTCACAAATTTATACCCATTTCGCAACGGCGGCGCGGCGCTTTCTTGTGTTCGATATTTCACATTTTAAGTAGGATACACTTAAATCATTTGTTAAGTCGGAATGGGGCGGTCGGGCGTCGAAATTTCACAGACTGTAATGTCGTTACTCTCGCCTTTTGACAGCTCTGAAATATTTTCTAAGTTTAAATTTTTGGCAAACTGACGCCACAATTGTGTTCAAGTAATTAAATTTATGTGGGGACGTTATTTATAGTTATTTAATATTTTTTCTTGGAAATTGTGTAATACGATATGAAAGAAGAATGAGTGTGCCTCATTCTGACATAACATTCACGTAAGCTCGAGAAGCGCGCCCCGATGCTTGTCAAAGAGCAACCGCGCGAACGCGCTTTTGCAATTTTTGTTACAAACTGAGAATTTTTTGTGTCACCTGACTTTTGATAAATTACTAGGTCCGACTCCGTTTAAATGAAACTTTCCATTACATATACCAAGACATATATCACGGTGAAACAAGTCATTTGTAATCAGTGGTCGCAGTAAAGGCAGTAGTTTTCATGTGGAATTTTGGCATTTGATAAATGAAAACAGCTGATAATTTGAGTTGTCATTTCAACGCATGCGTTGATGTAACGCGAAAAACGGCAGCAACAATTCTGCATTGTGTTCCTTTCTTAACGTACGGGCTTGCATTAGTCCATGTTTGCCTACCTTAGAACTTTTTCGTTCATTATCCAGTATTTATCAATTTTCAAGCCACGGGAAACTGTGTACAAGTGTACTTTTGGGAGTCACTGTTTATGGCTAGTTAGATATGTATGCGTAAGCATATGTTTACACGCTTATAGTTGAGCGTTGTTGTGACTTTTTATCACGGTTACGATTGAAGACCTCTGCAGCCAACTTAGGAAGCACTCATTTTAAAGTTCACATATTTATCACGGAAGTATGCAAGCATTTGGTCATATACGAATACAAATATGCAGTATGTGTGTTCTTATAAACATGCTTATAAATTTGATTGTATTTTACAACTTTCTGTTGTTTTCCCCAAATTTCCGACTAGGTTTTCGATTCCAAAAGCCAGATAGAAGGCCATCAATGGATCGGCATGCATGTACAGTGTGTTATTTTTTACAAGTGTTTGCAAGTGTGGGTGTAAAGCTTCTCTGTGGGAGGTGGTTAAAGTCGGCTGTTTTATGAATTAAATGTAATTAAAGAGATTCAAGTGCAAATAAGACTTCTCTTCCTGCGGATACTCTTAAGATTTTCAGAAAAAAATTGGGTAAGTCTCATACAAACAGGTGAATTTCAAATTCAAATTAATTTTAACCTAATTACCTATATTTCGTAGAAATATCTAAATAAATTGTCGTTAGATAGAGTCCGATTCTTATTTTATATCATGATATTTTAATATTGAATTCAGATTGACATCACAGTGTGCAATCTCACAAAAACAAAATCTCAATTATCTTGAGTATGTGTATAATGTTATGTAATATAATTGTTGACACCCATATATTGCAGAATGCCTTTACATCAATTTGATCAAAAAATTTAATAGGCACACAAATATGCCCAAGGACCTATCAAAAGGTGTCGGCATCAACTAACACTTGCACTTGTATCCTAATTAAACATCCATCAGTATGGTCGTTGATCTAATGGCCTCCTTAACATGTTGTTTTCAGTCCCAATTAGGAAACGCACACGGAATATATTGACGAACACGGAAAATGAACGAACTCTCGCAAGTACATAGTTGCTTCAATATCAAAATCCAATCAGTGAATGTGTTCTCTTAACTTTTTCTCTTTCCATTCGCTTTCTCACCAACACGTGCATTCCGCACTCTTTCCAACTTTCGAATTTTGTGTTGTGTTTACAAACAGAGAACACGTATCGTTTCAGCGCAGAAGTTGTGTTGTTGTGTGTATTTCCTTCGCCCTTCGTTCGAATGAGAAGTGTTTTCGCCTCTCTTGCATTGTTTCTTGTCTTGTCGGCCCTATCACTCCGTTTATACCTAGTTACGGAAAAATAATCAATAGTTGTTTTTATATCCAAACTGTATCCAAGACAGGTTTCTGTCTTTCTTAAACATAAAACAACTTTCGGTGCCCAATATTTCTTTCATGTGGATATCTCATATACTGCGGAGCCACTGATGAGTTTGCAGAGCAATTGAAGAGAGTGGCATTGTTTCCCAATTGTATCTGGAACGTCAGATTTATAGCAAGAATTTCGAGTTGCGCATTTGAGATTTTACAAAGTGAAGTGGTATCAAAACAAAACGTCCAAGGTGATGTGTTAAACTTTATTACAATTAATTGTTTTGTGATTATTTTAAGTGAAGAATTGTGTAGATGGTGAGTGAGACTATTCTGAATTGAATGGGAACTGATTTGTGCAAAGATTGAACGATTGAACGTACATAGGATAGACTCGTGTTTTGTTAATTTCTTGCTAGTGACTCCCACACGGATTGAGTGTAAAAGTATTTATTTACGTCCGCACATATTTATGTACCTATATACATAGATTGGGAATAAATTAAGAAATATTCAAGTAATATCTTTTTATGCGCACCGTTGCCATGACAATGAACTCAGCTACATTCGAATGGTTCTTTCCGGGAAATAAGCATAATTTTTATGCTGAAGGGGGGAACCAGCTCAATTTTTACTCCCAACATAGGGTAGGTGGACTGATGTTAGGTTTATTTTTGAAAAAAATGTCTGTAGTTACCTGTCAATATGAGTGATTTGGATTTCCAATCAGAAATTAATGCCAGTTTTATTTTGTAACTTCCATTATTATATGGGCCTTTTTACTTTAATAAATTAATATAAATATGTAATTTAATTCATAACAAACAAATTAAAACATATCTACCTCTTAATTGAATCATCCTTAGTTCTCGTAAATATAATTTTAATTTAAATTTAAATTTATATAATGTGCCTATGAATAAAAAGTACACAATTTTGAATTAATGTAATAATAATATCCGAGGCAGATTCTGTAATGGAGCTCTCCGTCATATTGTTCTACGCCGGCTTCGGTCGGTGAATTTTGATGAGTTACCCTCTCTGAGCCTTGTCAATGATTCGAGTGAGTTATAGTCATGAGGTATAAATATTGTTCCTTTCCGAAATTGAACCTAAAACTAAAACCAAGTATCGAAGAGATTCTACCTCTTATTCGCCTCTCCTGCCTCTCTCGCTTGAATTTTTGATAGCGTTTTTATATCGTTTTTCGGACCGAAAAATGGTTTTGTTAATAACTAGTCCTACCGATTGGTCGATGGGCAAAGGGGATAAGGAGCTATTCCTGTAGTACAGTCATCAGTTACAACGACATGGCGATAGTAACGACCAAATTCTTAGCTCCCGGTTCATTACAATCCCATTGAATAACACATCGCTGCAATGGCATCACTTAAAACGACCAAGTAATCCATTTTCTTTTCTTAAATTTATAATATATAGCCTTTATAGTAATCGGCAAGCGCACGTTTGATTACTAATACCCTTAAGTGTCCGGACTCAGGACACAGCACGGGCAGATAATATAGAGTGAGAAGGGGAGAGGAAGTGCTTGTGCACATTGGTCTTAAACATCTGCGGGTTGTAACCTGTGGGAAATATTAGTGGTGTGGGTGACATATTAAAAGTATCGGTTACAACGGCGTAGCGGTTATCGACTGTATTTTCATTATATCAATAACCTTTCACGTTAGACACAAATCCATAAATAAGTTCAACCACTACCAACATTTTTCAACCAATAGAATTTTCGGGATCTTCAGGTTCATCTTCAAAGATGCGCAATGCCATAGTTTGATATTGTTCTGCTGAGCCAAATGAACTTCATTACACTCTGTGCCAACGTGTCGCCATAATTGAGTCGGCTATCTATATATAGACAAAAATGTACAAAACTAGCTTAACTAACTTATTGGATTTAACTTACTGGCACTTTAAGCTAAACTTAATCCCTAACTATGTCATTCGACTCATCATATAAAGTTACAATTATTGCTAAATTCGCATTTACAAGAGACATTTTTACAAAGACAGGTCTGAAGACATAAGTTGTTTTCTTTTTTTTTATTATGCCCACCAATCCCCATGATGTGATCATATATAATTCCACAGCGACGAACAATTTTGCTTTTGTGTGGGTTGTAGTTGAACATATACTCCTGTTAAAACACAAACATTTGCTGCTAAAATTTGCATGTGGAGTTCCCATGCCATAATGCCATGTATAAGAAAAATAGACAGCATTTTGAATGTTTAAAAAAAATAGTATTAAAGGCTCATATAAACGCTTCATTATTAATTAAATAAAGTGGGGTTGAATATAAATTCGATTTACAAAAAAAAAGAAAAAGAAAAAAGAGCAAAAAAGAGAAGAACAGAGCAAAACAAACTAAAGATTAATTTACATATTGTTCAATTGGTAGTCTAACTAAAATTGTGCATCAAAAGAAAAATCATTGCAGAAGACAAGACAATTGGGTCCAAAAGATTTTCAATCTGATTGTGATAAAGTTCTAGGAGCCATGACTTCACCTTTTTAATGAACATTTTTACCAAACGGAAGGACTTTATAGTACCTGAAAGCTTGTTAAACAATCTACAAGCAACAATGAAACAAATATTTCTGTAAAGGATGGAATGTTACATGTCTCAGTGGGTCTACTTCAGAGACATGTAACGTATTTTTTTTTGTTGAAATAGGAGACTTCCGGTTAGTTATTTCCACTTTCATAACTGTCTGGTACACTTTTAGATTAATTGTACGTTACTAGATAGGACATAAAGCTTATAATATCTACAATGAATATTAGCCAAAACTGTCGAAGAGTGGGGTACGAATCACATCGACATTTTTCATGACAAACTTTCTACCTGTGATGTTATAGATTATGTCTCTAAGGCAATGGTTTGTTTATGCCAAACCTAACCAACGTGAGACACATGCCTTCCAACCAGGCATGTGTCTGTGTGTAACTGGTATTTTTTATAGCAAGATTTGTGTATTATCCCATCTCTACTAATAATTTATAAGCGTTTAATTCATTTCATTCACTTCAGAATACTTTAATAATCGAAGCCGAAACTGTTCATTTAAACGCTTCTTCGCACATACATCTTTTTGTTCATGTTTTTAATCGTTATTGCTATAACTTAGGATAGATTAGCTTAGAATGACAGAGCAGTGCCACTGAATTTTCAATAGCTAGTAATGAGCTAGTAAATTTTTATTTTAAGATAGATTAAAATAAAATAATTGTCGGTAGTGTCTGTCCATGGTTATTCAGTTTACCAGTAATGCAGAGTTATTTATCACCGTTATATGAAGTATTCTTAGTAACACCTTTTTTCTTTCTCTTTTTTTTTCTTTACAGATAATACGATGAATGAGTCAGTTTATTCGAATTTGCCGCCAGAAATTTTGATTAAAATTTTTCAATATCTCGATTTTTATGACATCCAGTCTGTCAGACTATGCTGCAGACAGTGGTTTGCTGTTGCCGCTCTGCCCGAATTTGATTCGAGGGGTGTTGTAAAGTTAATGTCATGCCATTTGGATGACAATCATCCCGCAGCAGACGTCATCTTTAACAAGAGCATCAAGAAATTGTACCTGAAGAACGTTCAGTTCGGAGATGTAGATAGGCTCTTTCAACACATTGGAAACTCTTTAAAATCTCTCACTTTGAAGTCCGTCCCTATTGCGCCTGCCGTTCGCCTCTCTATGCAGCATTTTTCGAAATTGAGATCGCTTAAAGTGTGCAGAATGAAATTGAGTACATTTGCCGAGAAACTCAATGATTTTCCTGCGGCGGACTTCAGCTGCCTCAAAGAATTGCAGCTGGCATCAAATGAATCGACCGTAAACAAATATTTCTTGAATTCCTTGCAAAGGAACAATTGCCTAGAGAGGTTATCCGTTGAGTTTATTCAGGACGATGAAGCGGAAATACTGAGTGCAATTGAAACCCAATCCGGTTCATTGAAGCGACTGGATTTACGGTTCTACGAAGGCAAACAACTGATAGTTCAGGAGTGGGCTAGAGTGTTCCATAAGTTGAACCTGCTGGACCTAACGTTACAGGGAAGCTTTTGCACAGACATCATCACGAGTGCTGTACACGATTTGAAACATCTCCGATCCTTGGACCTGACTGGTTCTGTAGCAGTGGATGATGTGTTCCTAGCGTTCCTTGTTAATCGAACTCCTGCCGTGGAAAAAATAAGTCTCGGCTATTGTGGCCGCATTACCGATCATGGAGTAGTTCAATTGAGAAAGCTGTCGAGATTGAAATCATTGGATGTTACATGCTGCAATATGGTGAGCCCATTAAGTGTGTGCAGACTATTTGGGGAACCGAATACAACCCTGCAAGAGCTTCATCTTCAGGAACTGGACATGTGTGAAGCAGGATTCTCATTTTTCTCAAGTCGTCTGTTGGATTTGAGACTCCTGAACCTCAGTGGATGTGGAAAGGGAATCACAGATGAAGTTCTTCATGAAATATTCGTGTATCTAGGGAAATTACGAGAGCTTTGGCTGGACAATTGCAGCAGCATAACCGATGCGGGTATATTGGGGTTACGGAGAGGCATTGCTTCAATACAGTGCCTGAAACAACTCAAACGGCTGAGCCTACGCGGTCGCAACCAGGTGACTGATGTCTCACTAATACAGGGTCTAAGACTTCCTCAGCTAAAGTTTCTTGATATATCTTACTGTGATGCAATAACTAACGATGGGTTAAAAGCCTTAATTGAAAATTGTCCAATTCTTCAGGAAATCCATTTTACTCGTGGTAAGGGGATTTCTGACGAGTCAGTGCGGTCCTTAACTACTGGCTTAAACAGGTTAAGAGTCCTCACTATCAATAATTGCGGGGACTTATCAAAGATTGACTTACCGTGTTGGAGTCAATCAAGAGTTCGGACGTTTGAAGACGAAATAACGCTGAAACGATACCCAGAAACATGTGGTCTTTAAGGTTCACTACGATTTTTTAAGCTTTAGATTATTTTATACAAAATTAATATATCATGTATTAGCTGTAAATGTATAAATGTTGTAATGAAATCTATATATATTAATCTGTATGTTGTATGTTATTAGTTGAGACTCCCTGTCGCAGTGTGATTTGAATAAATGTCTTGGAAACAAAAAAGTTGTATTTTGTTTTGGAACTCGAATACAGGAGGAACTCTTTTACCCGTAGGTAATCGTGGAACGCTTTTGACTTTTGACTCTTGCGATTACGAGAAAGAAAGCCGGTCAGAAGCTAATTCGATTGAAATTCACAACCGCCACAACAATCATAATAATAAACGTCAAAAGAATTTCGTTTATTCAAGGGATTGATATTAGATTTATTATATTTTATAAAAATAGTGGTTGAAAATCCAAATTTAGAAGTGATGTGCTTGTTGTCTTAACATAAAGACCGAAGCCATGGAGCCATGGAGAAGAAAAAGGACGTTGAATCCAATATGACGATTATAAGATTATTGTTATTTTATTTGATGATGATAGTGAAATGATTACTTTGATTAATGGTTAATGTATTTCCTTTGTATATTGTAAGTATGTCAAATCTCTGTAAGCGATCACAGGAGAAGAGAGCCGTCCATATTAATTTCCCTTCGATGAGCCTTGTGTTGCTTCAAGATCAATTGGAATACTTGCATCAAGTGAGCGGAATTTTCCAATCCTATCATTAATTTGTTAACTGCTTCGAACTGTTTAAAAAATCTTTTTGAGAAACAAATTTTCTTCCGAAAAATCAATCAAGGATATAAATTTTCGGTAATATTATACCTGTTATTCGACCCCAAACACCAGAGTACAAATTCGCATGCTTATAGCGTTACCATCTGCTTACCTTTCGTTTATGTTTGTTAAATCGTAATAATAATCGTAGTCGGTGCCGTGAAAGAACGCCGAATCTTGCAATTTGGCGTTATTTCACTTTACGAAAGGGAAATAATTCCGAATTTCCATATTCGGTCTTATTTCACCTTCCTAAAGTGAAGTAACCAGTCTCATTTCATCATCCTAAAGTGAAGTAACGCCGGCAAGGAAGGCAAACAAATTTGCAAAGCCAACCGTTATTGTTAGAAAAACTGTTGATATAGGCGTCTGTCAGACGCAAAGCACCCATCTTGAGCGGAGCTTCGAAGTTGAGTGACTGGAACCTGCCGCCTGCGAAAAAGAGTTAATCCCGCGAATCGGCCACCCGGGTGCTGTAATTTTAAATCTGTACATCTAACATGGTATTCGAACCATTCGAACATGGAAATTCGGCGTTATTGCGCTTTCGTAAAATGGAATTATTTCAAAAGAATCTCGGCATTTTTTCTTTCGGCCTTATTTCAGGGTACCATCGTAGTCACATGTGTTTGTATGAAGTCATAGCTCATTTGTCGATCAAAGATATTTTCAAACGACTTCGGCAGTGTTGGTGAACAATTTGTTCTGACTTCAGGAAAACGTTTTTAAATATATTTCTTTATAATTATAACGGTTATAACGAAATTGAAGGAAATGTCTAATTTGGAAGTTCTAAGCAGTATATCGCTATAGCCGATATCAGGTATGCTAATTGATCTGTTAGTATTATATGAGTATATCCCAACTTCTCTGCATATTAAACCTTATTATCAGAGCCTTTTCAACCTCAGTGTACACTGAACTACGACCCAAAACCGAAATTGAAATCATAATAGGGTGTTCGAGTGTTTTCGAACGTCAATAGCTGTGCCTTTTGAAGTGTCCGGCAAACATCTGTTTGTTGCAAGGAAATAATAGTTTTCAAAACACCAGAAAAGAGAAAGAAAATAATAAAAATTAAAATCAAAATGACGTTCGGTTTGACAGCCTTTGGCGGATGGATGAACTCAAAGGGTTTCAACTAGATTTCGCCGAAATCGCGACGTTTCAAACATCGAGGTTGTATGGCGAAACCGTTGACATTTTGAGAAACATGATGAAAAATCAAATGTTGGCAGCATAGCATTACCTTTTTTCACGGTAAGTGTTCCTTACCCTTTAAAATTGTGGATATCAGTGGAGTGTGCAATGGAATAACATTTGGCAAGGTCCTTATCTTCTACAGCCTCCCATCCAAAAATGATACAATTTCTCTTCAATCGTACAGATTTTTTCGTTTCTGACTTCAACAAAAAAGTATGTATTAAGTTGAACATGTCAACATGTATTCTGCGTGCACAATGTCTTAATTATAATGTCCTTCTTTGTTGTAATAATAATAACAATTTGTTTTTTTTGTCTTTTCCTACTTAATTGTTTAAGTTTGAATTATTAAAAGTTTGACAGTTTATTTGTTTATATTTAAAAAACAAATAAACTGTCAAACTATGTGGATTAAAAAAAATGCTTCAAATACATTTTTTTAAATGTCCAATCGAAATCTACAAAACATATTAACAATTAACCCTTCAGTCCTCGAAAAAAGCACATTTTCAAGTAATGTTTCAGTATTGCTGGTTCTGCTGATTTGGCAGAATCATTAAAGTGAGTATAGATTGAGACAAAAGAGTTGTCTCAACGTTGACAAATGTTTTCTTGTGAACTTCTTATGACCTGATAAAGAAAATTGGACAAAAATATTCCAAAACTTTATGAGGGGCCGGTAGCCCGCATTGATAATTCAAATGGATTTCTGTTAACTGCAACGGGATGGGTATTTTGTAAGATATTTTTCTAGTCTTAAGAACTGATATTGAGATGCTGACATCACCTGGGCATCCATATTTGATTTGCTAAAAGAACAGAAACGTATCGAATGCGCCGCACCATATAAATAAGGTTCATCTGTCGTAGATGTTGTAAAAATGAAACGACTGAACACCAGATCACGACATAAATGGTGGGATGTTCATGGCAGTAACGAAAACCAACAAGTATTTTAAGACTATTTAACCATAACTCCAAAAGCAAAAGCTGGAGTTCATTTCTGCAATGTCGTTACGTGAGTGTAATGAGAGTGTCTACACACACACGCCCTTGAATAAATACCATATAGATTTTACGTTCTGGCACCTCAAATAATAAACAATCAAGGTCTAGGTGACGAACTCAAACAAATAAAAAAGACCAGCAGCCGCCAACAGGTACTTCTTCGTGCTTTTACTCAAATTCATTCATTAAACTTATATAACACATTCATGAAAATGAAAAAGCACGTCTACACTTTCGTGGTACGAGCAGCTGCCATGCGCGTTCTTAAGCTTACGATCCACCATGTGCGAATCACATAAACAATGTCCTTTGTTTTTCACTGAGCCGCACCGCACATTTTAATGTACTTCCAGCGAATCGGTGAATGGGAAAGCTTGAATTTCAGTTTACTTCAAATATTTCGCAGATTTGCCACTTCAGTTTCATTTAAACACTCAACGGCGGATATTTACTTTTAACAGCACGGATTGTGAAAGTTGTCCCCGGCTACGAATGACGGAATAAAAATACGCGATAAAAAAGTGCATATAATTCGAATATAACAATTCACTTTTTTATAAGTGAAACATTCTATTTTTTTTTGTTCTATGAATATTTTGTTTTACTCCGACTTAGTCCATTCCTAAATATTTTATCCGCGATATCCATGAAATTCCTCAAATCCAGTGATCGTGATGGAAAGTGGTTCATTTAGAACATAGTTTAGTGTTGAGAAATTAAATAAAAAGGATATATACAAATGTGTCCATTGATGTTCAGCTTGTAATTCAATTTTGAAACGTGGTGGCACATATCAATTGTCAATTTAAAAGGGATGCCAATGGTATTTTGAAACAGGATTGAGGAAACACGCTTATATTATTTGAGGTTAGCAAACATGAGAAAATTTTGTTATTGCATGTGGGTTGAATACAAATTTTCTTAAAGGATGTGTCTTACGCCCTTGTTCATTTAGGCGCAGTTCACGCGCGCGTTCGTACTGTTACTAATTGAATTTTAGAATTATATAAAATTGTTGGCTGGATTTCTACGAACTAATGAATTGGATTGGAATTTGATTAGTTGCTGTGTAATATTTTTTCTAATATTGAAGCAATTTATTATAACGAATACATCTACAATAATGCAAGAAATGGAAAAGTGGAATTTTTCGAAATCAGAAAACATTTACCTTCCTATTTGTATGTAGACCTTTCTTATTAAAAATAACAGAATTCTTGCAGAACTCACGAATTGTTGAAATTAAGCCAACTTGAAAATGAGCAAAAAATTAAAATTACATTCATTTCCTTGTGATTCAGTGTTTGAAAAATACCAAGGGTGAGAGGAAGTTGACTGGTATGTAATTTTAAGAATAATAACAAGCAAACGAAAATTGGATACATTTGAATGTCAATTGATCCTATTCAATTGTAAATGGTATCCTAATGACATTGTAAGACATTAGGAACGAGTGTGCAAAAGGTGTAATGCTTCCAAATTCGTTGGGTTATCACAGCTTAACAAGCTTTGTAAATGGAATATTTTTACTTTACAACATGGTTTAACGTCATCCATCATCATCTCTTTATATGTTTAGTTAACAAAACAGCATTAAACCGGCTAACCGGTCCCGAATGCTTATTATATACATATATTTCAATTTCGTTAAAAAATTGTTTTCAATTGATTTTATGGATCTTGCTATTATTGTTGTTGGAATATAGCATCATTGAAACATCTTTCATCGGAGTTCCTGCAACTTTATTTCGTCAAAGCAGTTTTCGATAGGTTATAAGTTTGTCAAATTCATTCATAGGTTATAATTTCCCTTTTTTATCCAAGGAAATTAAAAAAAAATAAACGGATTATTATGTATTAGACTCTCGATAATTCGAAATTCTCGGTTAATAGAATTGACAGGTCCCCTTGGAAAAAATATAGTCTGAGTACAAAATATTATGCCGATGCAGTTGGTGGTTATCTTGTTAAAAATGAATGATTGGTTCAAGATTTCGTAAGAGTCGATAGGTAGTGTGACTTTTCAGTAAAAAGAATAAGTGAAAGTATTTTAGAAAAATAACGTACGTGCAGTAGTACAATGCATACAGGTCATTTACAATTAATCTTTAAATTTTTTAAAAAGCAAAAATTATAAAATTGTTTTAAGTAGTTTATATAAATCCTTCCCCCACCCTCGCCACTCCTGCATCATTGAAAATGTGTTATAGAATTTTTTATGGTTAGAAGAATACTTAATTCTTATAAAAATGTCTCTTTAAAACCACTTTTATTAATTCAATGATGCATTTCAATAATAGCTATAACTGTCCCCTAATTGCGGTTGACTACTGGATCAGAAGGAGCAGACTAATCCAAAATCAACGTATGTAGGAACTTATCTAAATAACGCCTACAATTTATAATTTCGATATTTCAACTAATCAGATAAGCTACATTCTATATTCAAGAGTTGAATATTACATATTTAAGTACCAAATGAATATAAAAAACTTGAGGGGTTGTTAGTGCCTATAGGCTAATATATATACATAAATATATATGTATATATTTCCAATCAATTTCACAAGCTGTAAGAAAAAAATGTTGTACTGGCTAAAGATACATAAACACTAATCCAATTTATTTGATTGAAAGCATTTTTAAGAAAAACTATTAAGCCTGCTACGATTGAAGTTGTGTTGATGTTCAAAGCTTTTATATGTACATACATATATTATGTGATTTAGACGATCACGATCTACTATTAAGTAACAACTTTACTAACTTAATGGGACTATACAGCGAAGCTATGTTCTTGGGAATATGTTTCATTCGCTCACTCTTTTCGCATCCAAATATGCAAAAAATTTGTATGTTACCTTAAGAACTATTCATACATGTGTGTGTTAACGCCCGCGCGGTTAAGTTCATTGCACTAAACATTCCGTCTAAGCTTGATATTTAAAGTTAGGTATCTCATTCTATATTGTTTCCCCACGAATCAACCATGATCAAAGAGCAATACACAAAAAAGCAGAGGCGACAGTTACACAAAATTTACGACAAAAACTCATGTCAGTCTAAATGTAAAATACGGCATGATTTGTCGTGGAATTGAAAAAATTCTGTAACAAAACCAATCTTTTAGAACTTTCTGTCCATTTTTGCCTACAGTAAGCTCGGATGGATGATTACTTGGACCATAATCTTCTAATAATTCGCTGCAGATACCTACTACAAAATCACTATTTGTATACTAAGTGTTAAACATTTTACCATATTTAGTGATTGTTAAGCTTAACCTATAGTCTTGGAAAGATCGCCTTGAGACGTGTGTTATTGTATAATTTGCCGTGCTACACGGGGAGGTACTTGGAGCAATATTTTTTCTGGCTTTATTTAATTCAATATTTAGCTTACATAAATGGACAAATAAATACGATAAACAAACTGGATTTAATTGGTATCATATTGTACTTTGTGGGTCGCCGCCGCCGTGGCGTTGTGGGATGGTGCGTCGATTCGTACACAGATGATGCCATAATTCACTGCTCCACCGCTTTCGGCTGATAATGCTCCTGTCTAGAAAAAGCTCATCAGCATCGCCGTTCGGAGTGGGCATTACACTGTAGGTCCCACCCACTTGTGAAAGAACATGAGCACGCACAACGCTAGTGGTTTCTGTAGAAGCTAGGCCCACTTTCGTCTCGGACTGTGGCGCCACTTATAATATTGTATTATTTATTATAAATTGTACGTTACAAATTGTTCGGTAGGAACATAGCATAATATAGGATTAGCTAGGGAAATAATGCATTATGGAGTTCTACTAGGTAACAGTCTAGACTGGAAAGCTCAATTAATGCACCTAAAAAAAACTTCTGTTCATTTCCCTAACTCGTTACCACCTACCACCTATTTCAGTCAAGTAACCACCTACAAAAAGTTCTGGACCGGACGGTACACAGAATAATTTAAGGTTATACCTTAAATTTAGATTTTCCGTTGTTGTTCTTGTTGTTGCGATTAGCCTTCAGCTTTATTTATTTACATACCTATGATAATTTAAATCTCATCACAGACTTATTCAAATATTTGAAATTGATAAATCGGTGGGGTTTCTGAACCCGGTAAGGGTTAGACGAAGAATATTATTTGCCGCTGGTAAAACTGGGGGAAAATATAGCAAAAATCCGCAGCACGAATTGGATGACACTGGTTTATAGACTGAAGCTAAGGCACATGCGACATTTCAGTGTCAGAAACGGATATACTTTTCAACAAAGTCCTGAGGGTGGAAGCTACTGGTGTCATCATGTATGTAGTTAACGTCAAAATTGTGCATTAGAGCGGTTAAAAATGAAGTTTGTACTGCGGAAAGGGAAAATAATATTATGGCGGTTTTATGATCGAAAGTAGTGGACTTAGAATTTTTAATTTATTTTTTGCACTATTCTATGAGCTATCTATATTTCGCACGTTGAAACCAAAAGTGGCACTATACCAACATTTCACACTTTTGAGCAATATCTAGGTTCCAATATATATAACGCAACGTAACCACGATATATAGATATCATATATACCACCACGTAATATAAAACTTACAAAGCTTTTTGTCGAGCTATTGACCATTGAATTGAGTCCAAGACTTTAATCGGTTTTATTAAATTAGGTTTTTTGTTTAGTGCCACTTTTGTTTTCAGTGTGCGATTTGTCTCACCCCGTACAACATGTGAAACAGAATTATGTTGAGGCAAGATTAAAATGTCTACTCACAGGTTTCATTGCCATCTTTGGCCATCTTAATTAGAACAGAACAATTCCTTTTATGGATTCGTCCATAAACTCATTATTCGACTTAAGTCTGAATGAAGAACTGGAAATTAATCAGCATCAGTATAATTGGTAATAAACGTTTTACATGAATTGAAAATGAGAAATTCTGATAATGAGACCTTTCTTGTTAAAAATAACAGAATTCTTGCAAAACTCACGAATTGTTGGAATAAAGCCTTGGCAACTTGAAAATGAGGGAAGAATTAAAATTACATTAATTCCCTTGTGATTGAGTGTTATTGATAAATACCAAGGGTGAGGGGAAGTTGACTATGGTATGTAATTTGAAGAATAAGAACAAACAAACGGGAATTGGATACATTTGAATGTCAATTAAATTGGATGTTATCCTACATTGTTAACCATTAGGAACGAGTGTGCAAAAGGAGTAATGCTTCTGAATTCGTTGTTTTCTCATACTTAACAAGCTTTGTTAACGGAATCTTCTTATTTTACTACTTTAATTTCATCATCATCATCATCATCTATTCCGCATGATTCAGAGTTTCAGAGTTATGGCCATGTGCGGCTGGATGGCGCAGTTGGTAAAGTGCCTGCCCCTGGTTAGCGGGGTCCCTGGTTCGAATCCCAGCAAAAGCAAAGCCGTTTATTTGATTCGTTGAGATGGGATTCCATTCAATCATCTCGTTTTGTGACTGTGTAGTTCGCCTCGATAGTCTTGATTATGGAGACACTCGTGCCACGTGCCCTTTCCGTTAAAAGAATCAGTTACTCAACTGAGCTTAAGCTTGAGTTCCTCGCGCACTGCCAGGTGAAGACACAATGTCCCAGCGAGTAATTCCCACAAAATCACGAACTAATTTTATTCAGCAGCTTGTGCAAAAGTAAAACATTCTTGGCATCGGATGCACTGCAACATCAAGTCCACATATATAATGAACAGGAGAGGCAACAAGACACACCCATGAGTTAACAGTGTTGTTGTGATTTTGACAATTTGTGTATAGAGACCACTTTAACTTAACTTTTTATTTATACATATTTTCGTTTTTATTTCTTATTTTTGTTGGTATACGAAGCACACATACACATATATTTGACACATATTTAATGACCATATACTCATTTCTGTCTTACTGTTATCATTGTATTTTAATTATGTCATATCCTCGACCTTCATCAATTAGGAACAACAGGATTCAAGTGTCTACTCAAAAGCTAGGGAAATGCTCTGTATGACAAGTGTATGTCAGGTTCAAACATACTCGTGCATATACACCCTCGGTTCCTAAGTGCTTTTCATTTGAAATCTGCAAAAAACAATAAGTGAATGTTGTTTACCCATAATATTAATCCATCCTAAATATATCGCATCTACACATTTAAAAAAATAAACTTCTTATGAACTCAATAAACCCATAAACATTGCTTACACTGCTGTTTTTCGATTATTTTGTTTGTATGGGGAACAAGGCGTTAATAGCAAATTATTTTTGGCGAAAATAGTGTAATGTACCCAATTACTGAGATCGTTCAACTTGTTTGTTAAGAAGTGTCTGTATACCGTAATTGTAAATGTCGGTTTATTTTAATAGACAATAATTACATTTTCATAACTTTCTGCTTTGTGTAAAGACAATTATTTCATTTAATTTGATCACAAATCACGAAGACAAATTGTTGCCTCACATTTTCTTGTTAACTCAAAAAACTTACCCCATAAAAGTTCAACTCAAGCTGGTTGTTCTGTCCTTATTTGATTAATTATGTATTTGAATTATTCGTTATTTCGTTGAAACACAAACTTGGTATTAGAGTTGAAGGAATTTAAAAAATTAAATACGCGCAAAATTAATAGTGTAGTACTATTTTTGAATGCGATGTCGAAGAATAATTTATGAATATTAATGAAACGAATTATAGTAAATAATAATCTACAGCCCTTAGAGGACCAGGGTTTATCTTCTACAGCAACCACTCTTGTTGATATTGTTCTCTCACGAGTATAAGTGACTTAAAGTTTTAATGCCGACTCCGAACGGCCGGTTTGAGAAGATTTTTTACATAGTTTAAACTCTTTGAGCATTGTCAGGGAATGGAACGAGATGAAACGATTATAGTAGAATCTCGGAAAACATGAACGGTCGTATAAGACGAATAATTCAAAAAGTTGAACGGATTTTTAAAGACAAATTCCTTTCGGGCTACAGTCTACCATATAGAAGTTTTTTAAGAAAAACTTCTAAATAAGTTAGATTTTATATCTTTTGTAAGCAACTTTTTTTCGGATGAACAGAAGATGAAAAATTTGAAAAGATGAACGGAAATTGTTTTATATCTGTTCATCTTTCTATGATTCTACTATATTCACGTTACATCTTGTGCTTTAGATTTGACATAATTAAAGTAATTTAAAAGCAATACAAATTTGATATATATTCCCTTATTCTTTTAATCGTGTCACTTGTCACAACGACAAATTTGTATTCAATTAGTCACTTAAGTCTGACTCCAATACGGCGATCGTATTCTCTTATAAAGATTTCAATCACATCTGAAGAAAAGAGGCTCATTGAAAGAGAACACGTTTTTTCAGGTTTCAGGGGATTAGGATGTGCATATGTAATGGCTTATCCTCCATTTAAGAGAACACACACTCACGTTGTTGCTTCGTTGTAACTTTAACCCCACACATGAACATAGTAATTAACACATATTCAAATGTATAAAACATTTGGATTCTAATTCACATATTAATCTACAATCTACATCCGTCGGCACCGCCCACAAAATTGCAAGTGACAAAATCTCTCACTTTATCCTGAAATGTGATTAAGGAATACACGATCGTCGTGAGGGTGACAAATGTCAAAGAGAAAAGTGACTAAGAATACAAATTTCAAACAGTGACATTTATTATATTTTTGGGTGATACGACGAGTCTATGACAAAGATCCTTTAAAATATTCCAAATCAATAAATTATACTTTGATTTGTTTTTAAGTTAGTGCACAGCCTTGTCAACGTTTGGTATCACATATGATGTTCATGTCTGTTTATACATGCACAAATCTATTTTTTGTCTTCGCCGCTATCATTGCGGACATAAAATGTGTATCAAGGCCTAAGCAAAATAAATATAGATTAGTAGTCATGGCAGACATACATAAAGTGTGTTGTCGATGCGTAGAACTTTATATTGAAATTAAACACATACAAATTATATGAATTTTAACGAAATTGAATTTATGTCATAGATATTTTATGGCATTCATATCTGAATATGGTTTCGAACATGTGTTCGGCGCGGCTGGAGTGTACGTGGCAAAATCTGTGGGTACAATTTTCACATTTTCGACGTATTCTTGTATTTCGACAATAATGTGTCCAATGATGGCTTCCAAGTCCAAGTGTTGCACGAACACGTACGTAATCATGCCTCTGTTCCGCTCACCGTAGACGTATTGACCATCATCACTTTTGAAGACATATGGACCAATGACTTTATCCGGATGTAATGGTGTCCAACAACGGCTTTATTTTGAGATTCTCAAATTGGATTATATATATCATCTAGTAAAACTTGGCCCTCCTACATGAAAAGAAGGACTGATGACCTCCTCGAAAAAACCGCTCGACAATAGCTAGAGTCGTGGTTGTAAGCACAGGGCACTGGCTCTACTGCTAGACTCGGGATACTGTTGAACCCACACTGTTTCAGTTGCCCCGACACTCACTTAGAGGAAAGTCTGCCTCACTTTCTCTGTGACTGTCCGGCATTAGCTGAATAAAGACATATCGCGTTTGGCAAAAATTTTCTTTAGCGACCCCTTTGAGATCGCTAATCAAAGTTTGACGAATATAATCAAATTCCTAAACTCCACGGGTTTGATTTACCGAATCCAATTTCTCCGAGGTGTGGTATCAAAACGGCACACGATGCGCTACTTGTACCTTAATTGGCCCCAATCGGGTAGCCACTTAAACCAACAACCTGGTCGGACTAAGCAGCATTAATGTCAGCCATCTTCATTGCTTTATCAAGCACTAGCTGGTTTGGTGAGTAGGATGGACTAGATCCGTGTGGTAACACAATAGATTTACTCTGGCCTAAGTGTGACTGTTGCTTGCTGGCAGTTAGCCAATCTAATAGATATCTTAGAGTTTACATATGACAAATCACGGTGACCCTTAGGACTGTCGATAATTAAATGATTTGTCTATACTATAATAGTATCTCAAACATTTCTTACTTATTTCACTTACAGGTTTCTTAGGCCAGGTTTCGAGGTTCACTTAGGCCAACATATGACCTTCTTTTACTCCTTAAACCATCCTTACATAATATTATATATAATACAGCCCGTAGAGGGTAAGGGCCAAGCGTCTCAGCAACCACTCGTTTTGTACGTGCTATTGTTCTCTCACGAGTGGGAAGGGACCCACAGCTTTATGCCGACTCCGAACAGTAAATTTGAGAAGCTTTTCTAGACAGTTATTACTCTTTGAGCGTTGTCAGTGACTCGAAAAGGTGGGACCGTGAAAATTATGTTTCTGAGTCTTACCCAGGCAGTGAGGTTAAGTTGCGTGCGGGTAGACAACATCTGAGCAGGCAGAATATTTAAAATAAAATGTATGCACATACAGTGAAGTTAACGAAAGTCCCTCATGTCTCCTATATTTCAACCATCAATTCAACAACTTCAAACGTAATGCAATTAGGAGTCATTTTAAAACCTCAAAAAGTTCAACATGTCTTTATAGCAATTTGATTTTCACTTTGACAGTTCACTTGTGCTGACAGTCATAATTGTCTCACATTTCTGATGAATCGGACGAATGGCATGGATTCTGTGTCCTAATTGGGTTATACTCCTACGTATGAACAAAAGCGTAGACACACATTGCTAATATTTGATATTCAACACGTCACCGACTTCAAGAGAACATCATTTTTCACTCAAAGTGAATGGGATTTCAGGAACCTTGAGAAAACATGGATTAATTAGGAGGCTCTTTCAGAAATGTGCACAGCAAGGCATGTACATGTGTACATTTGGCATATTTATGTAAATATTCCATTCTAAGATGAAATCCAAAGTTATGAATGTCGGTTCCTTAAACAGCGTGTGAATGAATTTCAATTTAGCATGAATTCTCATATTTGTCAATGCTTTCATCCTTATTTATTGAAACGAGAGTCAAAACCACTTTCTTGAATGAAATAAAGTTGTATTTTTTATATTCTTACATTTTGCTGATCAGTTTGTTGTGTTATGGGCTTAAGTTCTGTCAAGTTTATTGGCATGTTTCATGCTTCGGGTTTTTCTCGCCGCATGCCTCGTTGACTTTTATTGAGGAAATTGATGTCCTGTAGATACCTTATTTATAGTATTTGAATGGTGTTAGAATGATTGTCATTTGAATGGGATATGCGAAACTCGCGAATGTTTGTTTTTCTTCCTTGTCTGGAAGGAGGTGTAGTTAGTTAGAAATTGACAGGCTTATGCAAATGTATGTGTATTTTGTTTTCAAAACAAGAGAACAGCGAAAAAGTAACGCTAAATGTTGAATACTTTTAAAAATTAAATTGAACAAAAATAACAATGAGGTGTTTGATGGTTGAGATGCACGAGAAAATAATATGCGTTGCTGCGAATGTCGTGCATGTGTTTTTAAAACAAATATGCATACGTCCAGTGCTTTAAAAGCGATTCTTTGACGCAGTTTGAGATGTCCAAGCAAAAAACCAATCAATAATAAAAAATTCATCAATCGTGTTTTTCTTTTTTTCCGAATGCCTGTCATCACCACGCACGGTGAGTATTTTTGCTAGATGCAATCAACAGTCAAATTAAATAAACAGCGAGAGTTGAAAATAACATCGCAAACTAATCTACTGCATATGCTTCTGAATAAAATTTTGAAATAAATAAAAAATTTAAATTACACGAAGATGAACGAATAAAATAAAGCAAAGTATCTGAATGAAAAATTACAACTCAATTAGCTTCTCCTCGGGTTAAATACACACCAATAAACAGAGTAGGTACTGAGGTTGCAAAATATTTCAAGCCTTTCCACTTACTGTGTACTTAAAAAGGTGTGTATATACACAGGCACATACAGAAACTCATTTCAGTTCATTGCTTTAACGTTTTTTTTTTTTTTTTTTAGAAAATAATGTTCAGTTGATCAACAAATTCTTTATAGTTTACTTACCGTATGAGTTTTGAATAAAGTGCGCAATCATTTTGGATTGTGCAATAATAGATAATTGACGGATGCTTATTAAAAAATAGCCTTAATTTTTCGTGAAATGAATGGTGACTCTGGTCGTAATTCTCGTTAACAAAGAACTTCTCATGGACAATATATTCTGTTTTATGTAGCTACATTTTAATTTAATTTGTGGTGATTGTTTTTTCACTTTTCTAAACAAAACATACTTAAAATGAGTTTAAATAACACGACAGTTGTTTTTGAGATAGTAATATTACAGACGCTATGTGGGTATTGCATGGTGCATTTTGTTCTAAATTTATTAAACTAATTTTTTTGTAAAATAAAATATCATTCAATAATTCATTGCTCTAGGAAAAAAAAGTAAACTTTGGATGACATTTTATCTAAATAGTTTTTGATAATGTCTATCGCGTCGAAGTAGAAACACGCTTCGGCAAAACTAAATTCATTAATGCCCGCTTCCTATAAACAAAGTAAGAGGGTAGTAAGCGCCTCAGGTCGGATAGTTAGCAGTTACATAAAGCTAATCTGTGTTGAGCAACATTAAGTACAATACTTAATTAAAAGTTTATCAGAGAGGTTCGATCTGATCCAATATGTTTTGGTGAGCTTCTGTATTGCGATTGCTATTAGTACAGTATTAATACATTTTTTTCGACTTTATTGTAAACACTAGCAGCTGCCCGCGACTTCGTCCGCGTGAATATCAGTAATCGGGTTTGGATAAATAATATTAAAAAAGGTTAAAGTGAGTCAATCAGTCATATGCTGTCATGGACTGTTTTTTGAACTTTTATAGGGGAACAATTCCATCGTACATGATTTTTGTGTAACTTAAACCGCACGCAATGGAAAAGGAATATTATTTCCCTTTTATGGAACATTTTTCATTAAACCTTCGCTAATATCCTCGTATTGGTCGCAGTGTGATGTTATAAAGCCTTCCACGACGAATGAACTATCCAACTCTTCAATTCAAACCAGTAGTTCCTGAGATTAGCGCGTTTAACCAATCAAACTTTTCTGCTTCTTAATATTAGTATAGATTTTATAATTTTGCAAAAGCACGTTCCTTTTAGTTATTGCTTACGGTCATTGATTTAAAGTGATAACTTAGATTGTGCAAATCAGTTCATCTAGATATTTGCACATTAACATTATTAATTTAAATGTTAACATGCTGCAGTAAACATTCATATGAATACCCGATAGAAGATGGTTAACTTTTACAGGACTCACTATTTAAAGTTGTCTTGATAAAAATAAGTGAAATACTATGCTTTACGTTACAATCAATTGTCCCTTCAAAATATACCTACAACAATTACATATCATAACCAGAAAACCAGCGTTGAACAGAAAGACATCAAACAAAAGGATCCCATTACCACACTCCAGTACAAATGCGACTTGCCTCTTCAGTTCCATTCAGAAAAACATTCTAAGTATACATATGTATGTACATTTTAGCAAACACGAAAGTGCAGACTGGACAAAAGGAACATACAAATGAATACAAATTTTCGATATGATAACATCCCCTAGCTAGGACGGTCATCGACTGAGGGTTGCCTCAAAAATAATTTTGGTACGATTGTATGATTAGATTGAGATAGCAGAATGGTGTTTGGAGGAAGGTTCATCGAAAATGTGGGATACTTATTTGCATGAGTTTCGATAGAGAGACATTTAAGCGAAGTTTCCTGGTTTGGTTACACTGAGCTTATCGGATTGATTAGCTGGTTGAATATATTCGAAACTATGTTTGTTATTATTACGAATACAAAGGTGTTAAGGAAACGTTTAATTTGCATGGAGGTCGATAAAAGATAAAGCTAATCTGTGAAGTACTTCCTTGTGTTTGTTAAATACATTTGTATACACAAGTTCTTAGGTGATTCGGGAATACACATTTAGCGTATAATTTTGTCCTGAAAAGATAGCAAATTAATGCATGACAAACTGTCGTCGATCAGTTTGATGAACTATTTAAATGATGTACATTATAATTTCTTATCACACTAATTGAGGGAAATGTGTCACCGCTATGTTTTTGTTATTGTTGCACGTGATTATTTATGTATAGCCATGGTGAAACTGATAGTTGTGAGTGACTCGAAAGAGGTGGATCCGTTAATTATGAAAGTTGCGCAATCTAGGTACTCTTCAAGATGAGTGCAAGAGGTGTACCGGGCTGGAAGCCGCGAAGAAAGGTCTCTTACAAACTCCCAACCCAGGGATGTCGAAGAGTCTAAAGACAAACAAAAATCTTCGAAATTATGTGAGGTTTAGTAACCGCAGTATTTAAGCAATACTTTCAACAGCTGCATAACGGGCCAAACGAGGAGAGAGTGATAGGGAACCAAGAAATCGATGAAGTAGTCTTCCCACATAGCTTTGAAGAAATCGGCAAAGCCGGTAAAAAGCAGAAGAACATAAAAGCCGCCGGGTCAGCTTGCTTACCATGAGAGCTCTTCAAAGCCTGTGGCGACGATGACGCCACTGGAATGCTGGAATGTGCCGTCACACATCAGCTCGGATACAAAATTATGATCGACAGGTTCAATTTTGAGTTAGTGAACTCCACAAATGACAGCCTAGAGTTCAAGGGCTCAAAACTTCTGACTCAAAGGACCAAGAACACTTATTTTGTCAGTCCTGCTATAAGGACCCGAAAGGACGATAATCAAACCAAGGCTGATCATTGGTGACTTCGAAGTTGTATGGCGGAAATATGGTCCCGTCTGCGAGGAAAGTGAATGGAGGAGACGACAACCGCGAACTCGGGAAGCTCCGAAAAATCCGTCGAAATGCATTGCTCCAGCAATGAGGAACGTCGAGTCCGAGCCTCTTGCTTCGAGAAGGAGAGAACGACCGGACCTCTGGTACAAAAAATAAGTTATTGCGGACGAAGGACAAGCTTGCGCTTGTTGTCTGCAAGCAGCGTGCCAGAATCGTTAACAATGGAAGCCAGGTGTAGCTCAGCCTCCCACCCGATAAGTAAGTAAGTGAGTAAGCACTCGAGGCATTACTTATCACAGTCAAAACTTCTAAAAGCACTAATTGAAACAAAACAATTAAATTTGCACTTCCAAAACAAAAATTGGACATCTGTTTTTTTTGGGTCCAAGATTTGGAAGGCAAGCCGTCTTTAAAATTTACCAACTGTACCAAGAAAATGTGCATGTTTTTAGAAAAACAATACTCCTTTCAAATGTCAGGATTAATGCCAGTTTCTGATACTCACGTAGCCTTAAGAATTACAATTTCTCCAACCAAACAGTAAACCATGCCTTACACAGGTTATTTTCCAAATCAGGCGTAAAACGCAGAAAATTGATTTTAAATCCATGGCATTGAATTTATTTGACAGATATGTAATTCTATGCCATTTATGTTCTTATATAATGACGGGGCTGTGACTGCCACGGCTGGCGTGTACGTGTCGTAATCAGCATGTCCAATGTTCGCATATTCTTTGCTGTCGGCACAAACTCATTGAATTTTGGCTTCCAAGTTGGTAAGGAGTGAGTTTTTTCATGACGAATTGCACGTACTGCTAAATCTCTCGCAATTCCTTTTCATTAGTTTAGTGCTTCCTTAAATTGGAGACAATTTTGGGAATAACCACAACGTAACATGGGCATCGGTCAGCCCAGCAAGTCTGCTTAGAAAAATTAAGAGCTGAAAAGCAGACATATGACGGCAATTGTAAAGTATGGCGGAGATCATGTTATAGTATGGCCAAAGGTGGCAATTTGGGGTTCATGAACAAGGAGCAAACATATTTTCAAATTTTATCAGCATAATGATCTCAAACGTTGCGGCTGTAGAGTTGTGGGTCTGTGCGTCGACTCCTGCGCAAGTGAGTCTCGTTGCCTGGGTTCAATTCCCGGTATGACCAAACGATAACGAGTCCACCTTTTTCGAGTCAATGACAATGTCTAGAAAAAGAACTGGCTGCTCTATGTTGGCATAACACTGTAAGTCCTTCCACTCGTGAGAGAACAATGGCACGCACAACACGAATGGTTGTTCTACAGCAAAAAAGGCCCTGGACCTCAACGGGCTGCTGCGCCACCCATATTATTAAGGCCAACATATTCCGCGAGTGGCTGCTGTATAACACCCATCGATCATTTGTGGAACGAACTGGCGTGTACGAGATAAAACTGTTTTTTCTGTAAACGCGTTAAAATGGTTGAAATAAAAATGGGGAAAAAATAAGTTCAGAATATGTAAGCAAAGCGATTATCTCTATTTTAAAATAATCAAGAGTACTATTAATTGTGTTCTTTTTTCTTTATGACAATTAAATAAACCAAAAATAAATCGAATATATCAAAAATATGAATATGTATTTAAATTCATTCTGTCAAGTTGATGGCTCAAGGTAGACAAAAAAATTCAATTAAATTGATGCTTTTAACACTAGCCTATATAAAGTGTTGCCAGGTTAATGTGATATTTGTTGTCAATTTGAGACCCGATTATTTGTTGACAATTTAAAGAGCCGATTATATAGTAAAAAAAGATATATGCTGGATTGCTGCGGAAAATTTAAATGTTTATAATTTTTATTATGAAATAGAGAAGGAAAAAAAAATTAATAGTGCTTCGCATTTCTCGCATAGAATAAATACTTATACGTTCGTAGATTATAATACTCTCAAAAATATTTGGTTTCCTGACCATTGACGGCGGCATCACGTGGTTACATCCGATCGCACGGTTGATGTCAGATTGGACATGATTCTGCCAATTATTTTGTAGTAGGTTATTTTTTATTACCCATCATGAGAACCAGAAATAGAGTATTACAGAGATGCCCGACTTCTACCTCTCTTGCCCCTTAAAATTTTGCCACCTGTATTTTATGACGTGTTGTTAAACCAAATTTACCAATCAGAGTACGGCACTTACGTTATTTAGTGAATAACCGTCAAAAATTCATGAATATCTATCAAAAAGGCACTCAAATTCGTCGATGGAATAGGGGGCAATCAGCTGTGAAGTCGGCTATCTCTGTATTACTTCTGTTCTGATGCGAACAAGGCACAATTCAAATTGATTTTAATCTTGGAAAACTCTTGTTTACGTAATTATTTCTCACCAAGAAAAACATATCAAAGGTCTTTAAAAAAGGTTTAATTAATATTCAAAGGGCTGATTTATAAAGCCTTATTCTTATTCAAAGCAGATCATGTAAATGTAAACAGACAAGTCATGTTTCATATGGACAAATAGTCGTCTTTATTTCAATTTGAGCAAGCAACGAATAGTGTCAGTTATTTCCAGGGTTCGTCAGTCCCATAATTTAATCCCTTATTTGCAGCAGACAAACAAATGAAAAAATAGATGTACGTGAACTTTTTCCAGACTACACACATTTCTATGGGTGGATACTGTCCAATGCTTTTTCTGGCATTCCTTTGAAATTCCTTAACACAAGATTATCCTTTTTTCATTGAAAACGTCCAACCATCATGAGGGAGCGACTGTGACTCTTGTATATCACTGGATTTACTTATAAATACAAGATGCCGGCGAACTGATGCGTGAAATTTAATAAAATACTCTCTTATGGTTGGAGTAGGAGGGCCCTAACCCTTTTCTTTTCAAGATGAATAATCACTTTCCGACTTGGTAAGGTGAATTCTTTCGTGCAACAAACACGGACTTCATACTTTACAAGGAAAATCACTTAAAATCGCCAGGGCACGGAGGAGTGTATTTAATTTGAGCAAATCCATGCGGTAAATTGAATATAAATTGCTTTCCAAGTATTTTTCATTAGCAATGCATATCGGCCTACTTTGTATTCAACTTGGTCTGTACGAAAATTTGTTGAAAGACTGCTTTCCTTGTGGCGAGGGATGGCCGTTCTCAAAGGTATAAATTTCCGTATTTAACTTCTAATAAAATGAACTTGAGATTGTTATTTTGTTTTTATAAACTTAATGAGTCTTTGCGACACGTCTGCCACACGTCTTGCTTCTCTGGGACGTATTTTTTTCGGTTTCAAAAGAGGAATATTTTAGTTGGGTCGACAGTTCAAGCCGCACATAAAGCACTGCGAGACAGTTTTAATTGCTTTCACCTTTGGAACGATGGTCGGGGTGTTGCTATTTTTGCGTTTGGGGTTTATAATGGGGATAATAATCTGTGCTTATTTTTTACGGTTTTTGGGGGATTCGAAGTGGAATGAAGTTGTTTTATTTTTAGTCGAAGATTGAGAAACTTTAGCCGGACGTTAGTGCCCCTTGGAGGAAGCAAGTACACTTGGAATGCGATTTCGGTTATTTATATCCATATTCCACAAGTACAAGTACTCCTGTTTTGTGTTATGCCAATTCCGAACGTTGCCCGTGAATCATGGGAGGTGATGCCGTCTGTTTCGTGATTGCTGGGTGACAGGGCGAGTAAAAGATAATATTGTAAATGACAGACAAAAGCGGTGCTGACATCCTTCAGATGCTTTGACATTTACCTCCAATCACCATGGAGATCGAAATCAAGTCTTCATCGTAATAACTTAATGAATGATTTCGAAATCGTGTTCAACTTATTTCAAGAAAAAGATTCCGGGAATTAAAAGATCCAAGTTGTTGCCTATGAATAGTCAAAGAGATAACGCACGGTTCCGGGTTAGCATAATTGAAGTGCGATGTCATAATGAATTTGCATTGATTTTCTATTATATTCATTTAAGTGAAAGTGACTGATGGTGTCTTTAAATTACCTGAACCGCAGTGAATCCGCTGACGTAAAAAAGAAAATCGCGCATAAATTGTTAATGAGCTTTAAAAACACTTTGACTGAAATTGAGAATTGCCCTCCATATACATACAGTTTGATATATGTTGGATTGGATTGAGCAATTCGCTTAGGCTTCGGTTGATTCATGAAACGAGTCTGAAATCTATGGAGGATGAAGTAGTCGGCGAATCGGCACGCACAGCATAGAATATTAACTATTCCGCACTGTCTGAATATCGTCAGAATAAACGTGGGTAATTATGGCCGTCTTGTATTGCTTCTTCGTAATAATTCATAATTGGACCAAGGACTTATCTTAAAGTTCAATTTAAGTTCAGATTAATTTTGAAACATTATTGTACATAAAAAAGTGAGAGTCCACAATTTGTACGCAGTCGGTATCCTCTTGTACAATGGCGAAAATGTTCAAACATTTTTTGTAATGTGTGACCTCAGGGGAGACTTTTGTCCATTTTGCGTTAAGGGCAGCGGAAGCTCCTGCTTAGACGTCATGGACCTTTTCTCTACTCAAAACTTCACATAAATGTTCAATGGTATTAAGCTCAGAGATTGTAGGGGAGAACTAAGTTGCCTTGGGGTTTGGTATATTTATGGTATATCTATCTTGGACAACCTTTGCTATGTGCTTTGGTTTTACTTTTGTGTCATTATCTTGTTGGCAGACCCAAGGCGTTTTTAGACTCAATTTTTGTACACACTCTCCCATGACTGAATCTCCATTGGTGTGAGGTTTTGTGGAAAAAAGGTGCTAGATCTGCAGATCTCATTCCATTTACTGAATATCATAGTGAACAATAAGAGTGAAATGTGGGTTTTATCACTGTGTATACAAGCAGTACAACAGTACCAGTTGCTCGTGATTATGTACAACTATGCTTCTTTACTATTTGTACTAGCCGGTAAATTGTAGTTGTAATGTATAAAACAACCTTGAAATTTTACCTGTTAATTAATTGTAAATAGCAACCTAATCATTTGATATTGAAAATAAGGAAATATACTTTAGATAGTTGAATTGAATATTAATATAAAATAGCACGTGTTTCAATAATTGTCTTGGCCGTTTTACATTCGTAACAAACAAGAACACTACATTTGGCGACGAGGATTTAAAGGTACATTGATTTGAATTTATAACAAATAAATTCAATTTCATATCAACATCATAAAAAAAAAGAAAAAAAAAGAACATAATTCAATATGGAAGGAGGCAGAATTCCATTTTTCAACTACAACGAAGATGCCACCAATGCCGGTGATCGCTGGAAGAAGTGGATTGCACGATTTGAAAATTTTTTAGTTGCGAGCGACATCAATAACATCGAGAGACAAAAGGCGTTATTATTACATTATGCAGGTGAAGACGTCTTTGAAATTTTCCATAATTTGCCAGAGCCAACAACAGCAGAAACAACAAAAGTAATAATTGACGAAAATGGTGTTCCAACAACAGTAAAAAGGGACAATTTTGAGATAGCGAAACAAATGCTGTTCAATCATTTTTCGCCCAAAACAAACATCGAGTTCGAAGTATATTCCTTTCGGCAGGCAAAACAAAATCAACACGAAACAGTGGGTCAATTTTACGCCAGGCTTCTCAAATTAAGTTCCAACTGTGATTTCACTGACAGGGACAAAGAAATCAAATCTCAAATAATATGCACAACAACATCGCATAGACTAAGAGATTTTGCATTTCAAACAAAGCCAACTCTTCAGATATTATTACAAGAGGCAAAAACTTATGAAATGTCTGAAGAGCATAATATCAAAATCGAAGCACAACAGCAGCAACAACAACCTGAACAGTGCAACTATATAAAAACAAGACAACATCAACAACCAAGGCGCACCAGTGCAAGCAACAAAGATGCACACGGAACAATGCAAATTAAAAACAAGAAACCTAATTGCATGAACTGTGGAAATGTTTGGCATACTAACGGACTCCAACAATGCCCAGCACGAAATGTTCTTTGCAACTCTTGTAAAAAGAAAGGACATTTTGCTAAGGTCTGTCTTAGATCAACAAATTCAAAGAATACTTTCAGAACGTACAATCTAAAACAAACAGAAAATGAAACACTAAAAACAGCATTTAACATAAATGACACAAACAACACCTTGCCAACAATATTAATTTTACTTAACAAGATGCCAACAAATTTCACAATAGATACAGGGTCCACAGCAACCATAATTAGCAACAGCATATTTAACAAACTCGAAAATAGACCAAAACTAACAAAACATACAGGGAAAATCATACCCTATAATTCAAACACATCACTGCCCATAATTGGAAAATTTACTGCAAACTTAACATTCAAACAACATTCCATTACCGAAACCATATTCGTAATAGCTAGCCAAGCAACATCCTTACTCAGTTACAATGCATCAAAACAATTAAATATAATCCACATAGTTCAACATTTAACAAACAACATCAATATTAACATCAAAACTAAATACCCTGACGTATTCAGAGGTATCGGAAAACACAACAAACAAAAAGTTCATCTTTTCATCAACAAAGATGTACCACCAGTGGCACAGCGTTTCCGCCGGATTCCCTTCCATCTGCGACCAGCTGTTGAAGATGAAATAAACCGACTCATGAAGGCAGATATCATAGAGAAAGCAACGGGTCCAACACCATGGGTATCACCAGTGGTAATTGTACCAAAACCCCATAACCCAACTGCTATTCGAAAGAGTAAGAAAGGTAACACCAACATTGCAAGATATAATAACATCTCTAAACGGCACAACAGTATACAGTAAAATCGATCTGAACGAAGGTTATCACCAAATCGAGCTGGACGAGGAATCACGATTTATAACAACGTTTAACACACACTGTGGAGTCTACAGATATAAACGATTGAATTTTGGTGTTAATACGGCAGCAGAAGAATTTCAGGACATCATAAGACAAACACTGAGTAACATCAAAAACGTCCTGAATGTGAGTGATGACATCTTTATTTTTGGAAGAACACAAGCCTTGTGCAACTCCTGGGTTGGTCAATGAGAAAAAGTGCGTTTTCAGCCAACCGCAGTTGAAGTTTTTCGGTTTCATGTTTTCTAAAGATGGCATCCAACCAGACCCGGAGAAGGTAGCAGTTTTCAAGAAACTTGAAACACCCAACAATGTTTCAGAAGTTCGCAGCATTCTTGGTATGTTAAACTTTGCGTTACCTTTCCTGCCAGAATTAGCAACGCATACACAACCGTTGAGAGAACTCATTAAAAAAAACAAGGAGTTCATATGGGAGAAGAAGCATGAGGAAGCATTAACATTATTAAAAAAACTAATGGGAGATGCTTCTAAGTTAGCCTATTATGATGTTAACAAACCAACACACCTTCATGTCGATGCAGGTCCTGAGGGTCTATCTGGAATATTATCTCAACATCACAATACCGTATACGAGATCGTTGCATATGCAAGTCATGCACTCAGTCCGGTCGAAAAACGATATAGCCAGATAGAGAAGGAAATGTTAGCAGCAACATGGGCAATGGAACATTTTAAGATCTATCTGTTTGGAACAAAGTTCACGCTCCATACAGATCACATGCCTTTAATCAGCATTTTCCGAAATCCACAATCTAAGCCAACAAGCAGAATAGAACGTATACTACTAAAAACACAAAATTTCAATTTCGACATCCAACATGAACAAGGTAGTTCAAATCCAGCAGATTTTTTTTCTCGACATCCAACAAACAATAAAAATACCAACACAAGTAACGAAATAGAAAAATATATCAACTTTATTATTCAGAATTCTCTACCAAAAGCAATTTCTCTAAAAACAATTCAAAAAGAAACGGAACAGGATCCAGTATTACAACATCTTATAAAGGTTATAACAATGAACAACAAAAGCATGTGGGACTGTGCAAAGATTGCAAAATATAAAGGAGTACGTCAAGAACTGTCCGTAACAGAAGGATGTATTTTAAAAGGAACGCAACTGTTACTTCCCGAAAAGCTTGTCAACGCAGCTATCGCCCTTGCACATAAATCTCACATGGGTATCGTAAAAACCAAACAGCTCCTGAGATCAAAAATTTGGTTCCCGAATTTGGACAAACGTGTAGAAGAAACAATTTCACAATGTCACATATGTCAAGTGGCTACAAATCAAAACAACCGCGTGCCACTTGAAATAGTTGAACCAACATCAACACCGTTCGAAAAGGTTTCAATGGACTTCGCTGGACCACTTCCAAATGGAAAATACTTGCTTATTCTTGTTGACGAGTATTCAAAATATCCATTTGCAGAAGTAATCAATTCAACAAAATTCATTGATGTAAAGAAGACACTTGTGAAGATATTTGCAGTATTCGGCATCCCATTAAGCCTGAAGTCTGACAATGGACCACCTTTTAGCAGCCATGATTTTATAGAATTCATGGAACAATATAGCATCTACCATCATAAGACAACTCCGTACTGGCCTGAAGCAAACGGTACAGCAGAACGGATGGTCAAAACCATAAAAAAATGCCTTAAGCCGCAGCGTTTTAATGATTACGTTTTGTTTTAACTTTTTAACACAAATATGTTTTGACAAGCTTACTTATTATAATAAGCAGTGGAGGAATGTAATGTATAAAACAACCTTGAAATTTTACCTGTTAATTAATTGTAAATAGCAACCTAATCATTTGATATTGAAAATAAGGAAATATACTTTAGACAGTTGAATTGAATATTAATATAAAATAGCACGTGTTTCAATAATTGTCTTGGCCGTTTTACATTCGTAACAAACAAGAACACTACAGTAGTCAACAATTGTTATTACCAGAGCTGAAAACCACTATTCGCAGAAATAAATTTGACAACCTTTCAGTTGATAATGGGAGTAAATAATAAATACGAGGGACTTTTTTTCAATATGAATACCAGAGTCCACCAAATCAACAGAGCAGAGCACCAACCCAGGAGTTGCACAAGAATCCAAGCGGGGACCGTGATAAACCACATCCAACCGATACAGTGAACTGCTGTCTATTTGCAGATGACTCGCTGACTTATGCCAGCTTGACGTCACTACAGAAGGGTCGAACTTTAAACAGCGAACTGACCCTTAAAAAGGCTAGCCTAGGCTTCCATCGCATATATCCCTTGATGTGCCAGCAAAATGGATTACGCCAGACGAATAAGCTGCTGCTCTACAAGCAGATTATACGGCGCAATATGGCATACCATCTATAAGACCAGTATGAGAAAGCTGGCAATTTTCGAAAGGAAAATACTGGAAATATGTACCGTACTGACCTTCGATAGGGACCGTCAAAGACACCAGAGTATCAAGAAGCTTGGTTTTCAAATCTGGTCCAGTCATCATTTGCCGTTGGTCAATCAGTGGTAGTAGTCTGACTCTTGGTATAACAATGGACCAATATGGTCACGTGTGCTGGTGAATTCATTAGCAGCTCCACTACCTACCCTAACCTAAGCACTTATCATCCCCCTACAACAGTACATGGTGACACTGTTCAGAAAGCAGCTACTAGACATCAACAACCATCCTAATGAGGAAATCAGGAACTTGAGAAATACAATCCCCGGACAACGCTACCTTAACGCGCTAAATCTGCTAAACGAGCAGAACTTTCCAACGACGTCGAGCATCGAGCTGCATAGGTTCTACCAGAGCAGCGATAGCAATCACGATCGAGGCTAAATCGGCTAACACACCACCACTTCATCCCAAATGGACCACCATTGACAGACGGATTTGAATAACCCGATGTAAGCACTATACATTATAGTACATAAAAAATAAACAATAAACCTACAATAATACCAAATGTTTAATTGAACAATGTACATCAGTTGGACCCCTATTGTTGAGCCAACACCCTAATCTTTAGTTTGTAAGCCTAGTACAACAACAACCTAGTACATCCCAATTGTAAAAATAATGTTTCCGTTCAATAAAAATTTTTAAATAGCGAGATATTGGTGTACATCCGCTACATGCGTGCAATTTGATATCAGTGTAACAGCGATTGATGATTTCTTCACAATTCTTTTTAAATTTCAATATGCATGAAAAATCCACTAACAGCAAATCCTATATCCGCTTACGTTACCTGGGATATTTATCTATTTTTTATTATTATTTTAGTTATTATTTTTCTGTGTGTTATCATAAAATTCATTCCCAAATTTTTATTCATTCATTCATTAGGTTGGTGTATGTGGTTACAATATTAGCCCCTGAGGGCCTTTGTTCATGAATTCGTAGGATTTCTATGTGTGGTTGATGTATTATATAATTTTGAAATGTTTTTGCATCCATAAGGTTGCAATTTTTGAATTGTGTCATTACATTTATGTTTCGTAATCGATTATTTTCATTGTTTCTGTCATTCGATTAAAAATGTATTTAAATTGATAATAATTAAGTTTATTATATTATATTAAGCCTATGAAGGTTTTTTTAGTTACAATAAGCGTATATACGCTTGGAAAAAACACCCAGTAACATATATTCCGTATGTCGAATGCATACTCGTATCTCTAGTCTGAGCGTCGTCGTATCGCATCTATTTCATCTGTTGCATTTGCTCACATACCTCTAAATAAATATTTCCCTGTTTCTTCGAAAAACTGAACTCCACCACAGTCAAAATTGTGCACAACATTTTCACGATAATGTGACTTTTGTACAATAAAACAATTGTTCTTCCTTTATTCCTTTATATCGTGTCTGATCATCTACTCCCAAACTACTGCCCGTGAGGATCGGGGTAGCACATCAAGGGGTTGCGTACACACATCCACATGCGGACACTACACAGGATCGGCGGGAGGGGTAGGCTTGCACTTTCCATAGACCCTTATAGACCTAATCATGCGATTTCCTTAGCATTAAAATATTATGTGGGCCGATAGCCATTCGACGTACAAATCCGATTTCACGTCCAAATGAATTTTATTTTGATTCTTTCACATAAAAAATTGATTGAGTGGTCAAGAGTTTACGACGCTTGGGGAAGCGGTTGATTCGGTTATATCGCGTTTTGAGGTTCGGTCGTGTGGAGTTAAAGAAACGGCTCGAAATTTAATTCAGGTGCATGCAAATGTGTACTGATTATAGTATATACATATGGTAATGCCAAAACGAGTAGATGAAAATTGAAGACAATTCAGAAAGGATCAGTCGATCGCGGATTGCGACGCGGGCTGGACCGTTTTGTTTTGAATGAGTCTTGTAAATAAAATCCTTGTAAATAGTATGTCTTGTGTTTTAATTAAATCAGCAGTTGGAAGAAGGGTATTAATCCATCTGATGGATTTATCAATGGATTAAATCAAGTATGTCAGCGCAAGTAATGCTTATCCAGTATTTTTAGCAGTGGATATCATGCTGTTGTACTCCAATAGAGTGTAAATTCGATCCTTTTGCACTGTGCACTGTGATAACGAGTCACCTTGAATAGGAAACTATTGTTATATCTTTTAAAGCTGCCCAGTGAAACCAGGGGTAGGAAGAACATTATGAGGGTATTATTTCTGTTTTGCCTCAAGCATCGCTAAATATGTGGAGTTCCTGAATGGCGGGATCAAGATTCTGAATGTTCTTCCATAACAAACTGCACACATCGTCAGGTCCTCGCTTAGCTTCACCCTCATGATACGTATAAAAATCTGCATTCTTTGTCTTCAGATTATGAAAGCTAAAGACAGAAAGCCATAGTTTTCTGAGGTAAAATATTTCTTGCACAGGTATATTTGGCAAGGGCAATGTTAAACAAATTAAGTTAATCAGTTGGAAGAAGAAAACAAATCCGGGATTCATGCTTTTTAAAATCACAATTTTTATATTTTTATTTTATATTTATTTATTTTGTTATGTATGTTATGAAAATGATTTTTATTTCTTTCTTCGATCTAAAAGATGTGTCTACGTATAAAGATGACATTTGCATCAAAATGTCATTTTTGGAAATTTTGGTCATTATTCCCTTCTTGATGATTATTAATGAAGGTTTTTCGGTAGCTTTTCCTTCTAAAATCCTAAATAGTTTATTAATATATTTTCTTGCATTTTATAATAAGTTTTCAGTATTAAGGCAGTGTATACCGTATCTCTGTAAATTGTGCAATGTAGTTTTAAGAAAAATGTACTTTTTTAGCTACAATAAAGAATCAATATCATCAACTGATGATGGAGTTGTGCACAAAATTTATTTTTTTTTAATTACCATCGATATGTTAAAATTTTCTCAGTATACAGCTTTGGAAAAAGTGCAGGTGTTTCAAATTGCCACAAGAACTTAAAAAAGCTATTAAAATTTGTTAATAATAATTTATATTCAAATAAAGTAAAAGTTAAGGAAATTCATATATGAATTAAGAGTCGGCGCCCGAATCGCTGTTAATGCAGACATATAAACGCGTCCGATCCTTTTGTGCATTTGGTGTGCGTCCATTTTCTGCATAAACCAACTGGTCATCTTTTGAAAATGATTTTATACAAATGAGAAATCTACAACTTTTTCCACTGATTATTGTTTTTTCGGTTTGAATGTTTTCTTAGATAAATCCTTTATATTCTACTCTAAGAGTACCTCCGTCTTTAACATATCGCTTAATATAGCTGATTTTTTCGTTTGGCTAGTAATGTGGTCCTTTCTTTGGTATATCCAATTGATTCCCTCAGGATCGAAAGAACCTGATTGTAGACCCGAGGGGCCTAGTAAACAGTGCTGCTAAAGTGCTTTTCAATCGGCTAAAAAGCCCAAAGAGGTAGGTTGTAAGACGTTACAAGTTAACAAGGAAAAATGTTACATCTTGGCCCAGCATGGAATTGTATACATACAACAAACATTGCAAAAAATTGCATATGTAAATACATGCTGCCTATTTTTTGTCGTACGCTTATACATTATTCTTTTCAATTGAATGGCATGATGTTACACCATTGGCAAGGTAATTTCAATTGCAATATCCACAAAGTGCCTAGCGGTTGAGTAGAACCTTGATAAACACATGTACAAAATTAGGTAAAATTTACTTTTTTCGTCACCTCTGGGTCTGATGGAAGTCGAATTTCGACGACGGGCAAAAACAAAAAAAAATAACATCATGATAAAAAATCTTTTTGACAGAGAGACCAAAAATAGACACCCATCGAAGACCTTTCAAGCAAGCAAATATTTTTCTTTTTTTATTTATCTCGTTAGACTTGATTCCTGGTTATTGTTCGTAGCTATATGAAAATAATCCTTATGTCGCCCGATACGGGAGTGATATTAGGTACATATGCATCGGTCGAGTCACTAGTGAAGCTCGTCCTATCCTGTCCCTGATATGAAATATCGCTTAAAATGATCGTCCTTGTATCTTAAGACTTCCTACAGAGAAATAATACTGGCGTGCGAAACAATAATTCTCACTGAAACACAGAGCAATGACTTCCATTTAACTGATGTGTGGGCAAAATACACTGTAACCAAAAGCACTCTTCCCCTCATAAATGTCTTAACTTTTTCTAATTAGATGGTCAAACACAAAGGCCAACATGTTTCACCTCGCATCCTCATCGCTGCTATAATACACCCCTGTGAAGGGTCCGAGTCTCATGCACTACCATTTCAGAGTACAATGCCCACCAAAACAGCGGTTATTTGTGGTAGAAAAACTCCACCTTTATATGGGGAACGCATTTAAAGGAGAGATAAATAAAATAATTCTTGTCACTTCGTAAAAATAATGCCGCAGTAAGATTTAATCATAAAAAAAGGTTTGTGGGTGTGACAGGTTATTTTGGCCAAAAAATTGTTTATTGTTGTTATCCCAGCTGCATTGGCTAAAATAAGATAAGCTCCGTTAGGACATCGAGGTGACAGGGATTTGCTTGTAATATGCTGAAGGGTTGAGCACTTTTTCGTTTGCAAGTCGTTTCGACCATCATTTCTTTGGAATTTATCTTTTGTGTGAACGTGAATGGAAAAGACTCTCATCCCACACCGCTTGCCTTCAGAGACTTCCTTTCGCCACTGTGTATTTGTGGGTGCAAAAATTAGCCCTTTCCAATAAAGTATAAGACAAGGACTTCTCACGCCATACTTCGTTAGCGTTTGTGTGTACGCCTCCAGGATAAATCGCCAGGAGTAATAAAAGTGTCATTATTATTTATTTTGGGTTCATCATCTACTCGTTCCTGGCAGAATCATGTCCGGTTGATGCAAGGTCACGCATCGTAAACATTAAGGTTCAGCAAAAGACGAAAAGTACTCTAGCTGTGTATCGTATAAATAATACTTAGCACTTCAATAAGGAACTTACATCCGAAAGGATGGACAGAGTGATAAAAATGGGGAATATAATAAGGTACATATGTGCGGGGACTAATTTATCAACCAGCAAAAGCCACTTGTAACTCTGTGACAAAAACGGACAAAAATAACTAATTAGCTTTTCGAAAGAAATACAAAAAAATGTTTGGAATGGGAATCACAGTCAGATAAGATTTGTGCCTTATTCACAAGTTTCATCCCCTCGCTGACTGAGTACTAGGAGGATTATGCGATGAAACGGGTTAAGTAAAATTATATGTTCACTGGTGAGCTTCAAAGGAGACAAACTTTTTTTTTTGGGAAAGTAATCGCCCCCTGTTACAACGTGCACGCAGATGACTTCGAGGTATTTGCGGTTTACGACGTCGGAAGTTTAAGCAAAAAACGACCACCTACGCTCTGTTATTTTTTGTAATCAAATGCACAGCGGGAGGAAATTAATTGAATCGCGTCCCATCATGCCCAGATGAAACCACAACATGATGTTGAGAAGATGATGCTGGGGAATGATGCCGTGGCAACTAGTTTAAAAAATCTGGTGCCTTAATGAAGAGGCGTAAGGGATTACGATGAACAATCTTAATGTTGCCTAGAAATGCTCCAAAGGAGTGTGCAAAGATAGAGCATCATCTCAAAAAGGGTTGAAGCCATGAAAGTCAAACACAAATCAACTTGAAAGGAAACTCGTGGATGTTCCAAAAGCATTTGTTGATTTTTATTTTATGACTTGTTCTTACAATTTGGTAGCAAATTATAACTTTTTTTATGTGCAAGGGAATTAATCGTAAATACAAGCTAATGGTTAATGGAATCACTTCCATTTGCAAATGGATCCGGAGACGAAGTCAATCAATTTTGTGGCACCTATGCATGTGCCCTCGATATTTTTTTTTTTGTTAAAACATTTTGATTGGTACTTATCGCTTTGGGACCTGACTAAGCATTCTGAAGTTGTAAACATTTAATAGTCAAATGTACATGTGTACGTGTATGTATAGCCGTCAGATAAATGTTATTATATGTATTTGAAGGTAGAATTTAAGACACACGTGTTAAGAGTGTGAGTTGTTTATTTAAAGCAAACGAAATTATTACAATTTTTCATCGCGGAGATGCTCAATCATCGCTGAAATGAAAATACACCGTTTTTATTTGAACTAAAGACTTATTTTTTTGCATAACTAGTAGTTTTTTTTCCCATATACGGTACAAACAAGTGTCCAGTTTTTACTATTTTTTAGTGTGTTAATAATTAAACGAAATAAAAACCGGACACAGTTTATATTTCATTTAATTGTATACACAATACACATTTTGTTAAAAATACAATATTGCGCCTGTCTTCTTCCTCAATTTCTTTCTTGTCCGCTTGTACAACCCTTGTCGTTAAAGCAATGACACCATGACTAGGATAGATCTATTGTATCGAAAGGTTGGAGTTAAATCAAAAGAAATACTACTCCCTCATTGAAGGGAGTGAATTTAACGAATTTTTCAATTCCACTGAAGTACTTTTTGTAAAAGTTTGATATAAACGTTTTGCTTTATTCGAGACTTTTCCTATGATCAACTTTATCCAGAAGGGTTATGGACTTTTTGGATATCAAGTATTGCAAAACAGTAGTTGCACAATTGATGATTTAAAAGATATTCTCTCTGTATGAATGAAAACATTAGAGTTGCCCTGAAAAAGGCGGATTGATACCTTTAAGAGAAGAAAATATAACGTTGCGCTGCGTCGGCACTTTTTTTTACATCATTTAAAGGTAATAACCCAATCTTCAAAGTACCAAAGTCTGAAAGCTGTAATCGGCTGTACTTTTTGACGCCTCTATTCAAAAATTTACCACCGCATTTAGTTTGTAGCGACGAAGTCTTTATTACTGTATTATTAAAAATACACTCAATTAAAATGTAGTAACCAATAGAATATTCTGACACATTTGCTTCAAATATATATCATCACTTTTATTGCGCTACCATTTTAAGAAAAAATCTTTATCCGGGAAAGGCAAACTCGAAAGTAAGAAAAGATTTATATCTTGAATTGCTTCTCATTGCTAAAGTAAGGCAAACAAATTGAATTATGTCCACCTACGTTGTACTAAATCGACCACTTTGCACCGTGGGCAGTAAGAAAGCTCGTAAGCATTCTTATACTTTCCTTAAATAGAAGGAGCAGTTCCTTATGTGAATAAGGCCTATTTGGATTGCCTAAGACAGAGACCCAAGACTAAGGCCGTTTGGATTGCCTAAGACCACGATCATGTATCCATTGGTCTAGACGAAAATAGTTTTTCCATTCTCTAATCCGACTTATTACTGCTGTCCAATTGACATTACAGTACGGCTCAGGAGCGATGAACGCAGAATTCATCTTTGATCCGTCTGTGTATCATACCAGATTTCTAGTGTCTAGTTTTGGGACACCATTGGTCCACCAAATTGGGCAATCCCCCACAACAAATTAAAAAATGATGTTTTTTTCTATTACATAACAGTATATTTAATTCATTTATTTAATTTTAAACAAAAAGTTATTCCATAGGAACATGTAAAATAAAAGGTTTTGACATAAAATGGTGGGGATTTAACCCGTAGAGGGATGGAGGCAAGCTTCTTAAGTTATTACTCTTTGAGCATTGTCAGTGACTCCAAAGGGGTGGGGCCGTGAGAAATAAGTTTAATCGTAGTTGGAATCGAACCGCGGCAGCGAGGTTCAGTTGCGTAAAAATCGACGCACTACCCCACTACGCCACGGCGACCCATTATGCCATAAAAAGTAATATTAAATATTGAACACGGGCATAACCGATACGAAATGGAAAGGACAAAATCAGTCAATTCTTCTTCTCCAAAAACAATCTCACAGCTTTCCCT
This sequence comes from Eristalis intricaria, assembly GCA_964034865.1. Taxonomy (NCBI): domain Eukaryota; kingdom Metazoa; phylum Arthropoda; class Insecta; order Diptera; family Syrphidae; genus Eristalis; species Eristalis intricaria. The sequence continues at coordinate 163,498,585 of OZ035873.1, forward strand.
AAATAATATAGCAATAATAAGGATTTTCAAGCTTAAAAATACAGCTTGACTGTTTGAACAGTTTATTGATAACCTGAAGCAAAAATTTATGTTCACGTTTGAGTCTTCATAATTTTTTCACGTTTTAGAGATGTCAAGAAAAAAAAAATTTCACGTTATCCGGTTCACGTTATCGAGAGTCTACTGTATTTATTATAATGGTAATAAAACCATCCTGCTCTTTTGGCATCCTTTACCATCATGTTTTCTTGTCAGCCGGACAGAATCTATAAGTCTAAAGAAATCCTGTGTCTTTCGGAAGAATGCTTGCCGTTCGAACGTCTGGATGGCAGTCATCGATGTTGGTCGTGGCTAAATGATATAGGAGAGGTACTAAGTTCGATCGTATTTCATGAAGAATGACGATCAATTAACGAGCTTCATATACACTGATTAGTTACACATACGCCACAGTACCACAGTTAGCATGCACGACTGGCAGTGACTAAGATTTTGTTTTGGTTGACACATCCAGATGTTTTCGCCACACGCTTCCCACTGATTTTACGACCCCATGAACTTAAATGATGGCACTCGTTGTGATTTCTTGCCGGCAAGTTATATTATTTTTCCCCATTTAATCAAAGATACTGAACAATTTTACTGGCTTTATATCGTCTATGATGTCAACTTGCCTTTGGTTGGATAAATGTACATCTGTACAAAAAAAACATATAATTTCAAAGGAATGCCGTGAAGGGTGTGGTTCACATGAATCCTAATGAAAATACTGAAAGCCTATTAGCTGTGAGCAATCAGATTCGCACCGTAAACCTACATTTCAGTTGTCAGCAGTTACTCTGAACATCCTCTATCCTGCACCAACATGTGCAGAAGTAACCCCGAAAGTTTTAACACGTCTAATAGTATTTTTCATCCCACACACAAAAAAAAAGGCCTGAAATACTATAAATTCCCTTCCGCAGACACGCGATGGCGACATTGGTGAAAGGTGCGAGTTCACGATATTTGATCATTTTGTTTTAAATTGCAACCCTCGTTTTGTTGGCGTATTTATATATACAAGTAGGTGAGTAGTTCCCCCTGATTGACGGCAAAAGTTGTTAGATTCTCCCCTCCGGAGGCATTTTTTATTGACAGACTATCTACGGAATATATTGACCTGTCAAGGCATTCCAAAACAAAACAAAAAAAAAATCGATGAAGGCATTCTGTGAGTGGTGGGAAAGGGATGATTTTCTTTTATGTCGTTCTTTTGTGTGACAATCAAGAACTACAACGACAGACACGTGTAACAGTAGGAAGTAATTTCCTAAAGGTAGTAAACGGCAGTTTTTGTCTTCTGGTTTTGTTATGGAATGAAATTGTTCTGCGAAAGACGATTAGAAGAAATTGATTGCATTTGATGAAGTTTTGGGCAAGCGGGATAATCCCAAGAAGTGTACGGGCGATGTGCCAGATAAGGCAAAGGAAAAATATATGTGAGCGACTCCCTGAAAAGTTTGTTCAAATACATTGATGGTGGAATATTTTGCGGACATCTTTGCCACATTTTTCCTATTTCAATAGTCCTGGATTTGATCGATGTCAGTTGTGGAGTATCGCATGAACACTTGTAGTTATTTATGAACGTTTCAGCCAGCATTGTTGGTTGGTGAAAAGTTTCGCGAATCTCCACTTGTGAGCGAGTAAAAACAAAACCTGCACGGCCTGCGATACTTTGCATTTTCTGCTTCCCTAGTTATCTTATTCAATTTAGACGTCTGTGTTAAGCGATAGTTTCATTGGTGTCCTTTTCGCCCTCTTTCCTGACAGATGAACCGTCTGAAAATCGGTCAGTGACCCGAAAACGAAATGGTGATGCCGAGAAAGCGAACGTTTCATTAGAATACAAACGAATTAACTTTCGAGCACAATTAAATGAAGGTACCTTGTGCGCGTAATTGATCATTCTGTAAAGTGGTTGTATTTCTTATTGTTGCATTAAATGGAGTAAGATGGCTCTGATGATTATGATGTTCGTATGTAAATGTATGGCACTATATTTTCAGTAAGGGTCCGCGAGATTTTCAAGAGTTTGCAAGAGCATTTGAGACCGATTTGGTAAAGTTATTTTTTTTATGTTTATGGAACAAGAACCGTGATGGTTGCCCATTGTCATTCGCATTGAGAGTTCAACTAGATGTACTGTATACAAATGTATAAATCGCGAGATGGAACAGAAAACCATTCAAAGTTTAATCACAAATTCAAGTGCTCAGCTCATGTCTGTAAACGTAGTGCACTGATAAGCATATCTCTTTGTGCGTTGTGATGCAGTTTTATCTGCTGTAAATTATTGGCAAAATCCTACTCCATTGAATATCCGCCCCCATCACGAGTAGATTTAGTTTATCTTTAGGAAAAAATAATTTGCTGTTTGTTTAAAATGGGGTTACGATACCTTAATCCAGATTGAAGTGTTTTGTTAACCGCTTTGCATAGTAACTATCATCGATATTGTGCAGTGTGAACAGCTTTTCTCCCATTGACAAACAATCATTTTTGTAATTTATGGCTGGAGATAAATTAAATTCATTTTTGCATGTGAATAAAAAGCAAGTGCTTGTTGAAAGACTTAAGGGGTTTCTAGGTGTGATCAGCTACAATTTTTCTATCCTGGAATTCAGTCTCAGTGAGTGAGCGGTACTGGAGACAAAAGTCAGTCAGTGAGTCCTCATCGTCTAAACACATATTTGGAAGATTTTCTAAAGTAGGTACCTACCAGCTAATTCCAAGCGAGGTTAATTTTATATTTCTGCTTAGCTCTAGACCCGTGAACCGGGCTGGTAGTGCCGAAAAAGTTTTCATCGTATCCATATTTTACAATGTAACATTACACATAATCATTTTACTCGAATATAAGCATTATTATTGTTGTCATAACAAGGTTGGGTTGGGTGTCAGCACATTATTTGAAACCGGATTGTTCATCGTCATTCAGCTAGAAGTAAATATTTTCCGGCAGTATGTACATAAAATTGACTTCATAGTGAAAAAGTGAAATATCAACTTGGTCTTTATTGAATTAAATCTTAAGATATTTGTGAAAGAATTTAATTTTGGATTTGGAAAGTGCATATGAGGACGCATGTAATACTAGAGTCAAACAAAATATATTTAAGATACCCTAGCAAGCCATTAGAATTCAGTGAAAATGAGAGAGTGTTTTTCTAAATACAGACAAAAATTACAAAAAATACCATTGAAAGCCTTGCGAAAATAAATGTGCTTGTCTAATTTTGTGCAGTCGTTTGGGGGAATTAAGCCATGTGTCTTCTTGATAATGAACTCGATAGACCTAATTAATTGTTGTAATTTATTATATCACAGTTTCAAATTTCTTTCAGTGTACTTTGGTTATTTTCGTAAACGAATTTTTACGTGATAATTCCCTTAAAATCCTAAGAAATACAATGGAATATATTAAATATAACCAATCATATTTCTAATATTACGACATGATTGAACTATACAAACACAATTATGAAATTCATGTATAATGCTCATGGACAAGTTCCTTCTCTGCGGCAGTCGAATTCCGGTTAGAAGATAAAAAAAAGATAAAAAAAAACTGTGTCCATAATTCTCGCAAGTAACAGGGTAAATAATACTACAAAGAATCACTTTCTACATCGCGCCCTTTGCTTAAACACTTATACAAACGAATTTATAGGGTTGTCATCATATAACTTGAAACAATGGGCTTGACATGACACGATACAATCAATTATTGGGAGGACCAACTTTGGTTCGTACCTCGAGTGGCCAGCCCAGGCTTAGCCATATTTTCTTCCATTTATAATTCACGTCCCAAACCTTCCCTTTTGGCACAGCTTGGGAGATCTCTCATCAGGAAGGTCAAGCTTATTGTGAAAGTCAAGTTAGCTGTTTTCGACTCAGTACTTGTTCCACCTATGGTCATGACATTTAGGTAATGGCCGAAAGAATAAGATCGCGAATACAAGCTGAGATGAGATTTCTTCGTGCTGTTGTGGGAATTACTCGTCGGGATAGGGCGAGAAACACGAGTGTGCACGTAGCGCGAATGTCCACACCATCACGACTTCCGAGGCGGGCCTTAAATGCGATTCCATCAGGTAGGCGACCACTTGATGAGGTGGCTGGACCAAGTCTATAAACTCGCTTGGTTACGCTTGGGCATAACTTATGATGACTTAGAGTCGATGGCGGAGGATCGAGTTGCCTGGAGATCTCTTGTGCGTGGTTTACCCCTGCGACCTTTAAGTGGATCATGTGGGTCAGAAGATGATAACCCAAAGGACTTGGATACACATTTCGACGACTTCTTGCTCTCGATTAGTACTGGCTTTGAGCTCCGCTAATGAGGCGGGCTTAGACCGATTACTTAAGCCAAATCTTGCGATTAATCAACAATACCATTTTTCGGTGTAACACGTGCCATGTAAATCATGCCAAGGTTTTGTTCAAAACCACATATCTTTAATTTCTAGTCAATAGTTTCCGAAAATGTCTCCGTAGGAACTCCATTGTAATAATAATAATATAATATGGGTGCCGCTACAGTCCGAGGCGGACCTGGGCCTAGCTTCTCAACAAGGGAATGGAAGGCACCTACAGTTTAATGCCGACTCCGGACGGCGAAGTTGAGGAAGCTTTTTCTAGACAGGAATACTCTTTGAGCATTGTCAGTGACTCGAAAGAGGTGGAGCCGTGAATTATTAAGGTGGTAAATTCGGATACCGAACCTGGCACCCTCTGCGTAGGAGTCGACGCACTTACTCACTAAGCCACGGCGACCTAGGAACTCCATTGACTGACATAAATTTTCGAAAATGCCAAAAGTAACAATTTTTGTTCGTTTGCGATGGACGCTTGAGCAGCAGCAATATTCTGTGCACTTCAACCAACCCGGTACCTCACTAGCACGGGAGACGTTCCCACTGGATGTCTGCTGTCAAATGCAGACTCGAATTTTTTCGCTTTGATTATGAATTGCTTTTCTACTACGAAGAGAATTACGATAAGGATTAACGCCCTTAAGGTTCTCGTCACTGACTGACTGAATTTTAGTTTTATTTATTGTTAGTGTTCTTCGTTCGTTAATTTCCCCATATTCTTATTGAAACTTTTAATATTGAGAGTTCGGCCATTGATTTTAGGATGCATTTACAGTGAACGTTTGAAGCAGTCAAGTCTCAATTTGGAAATCCCTTTTATATACAATGTAACTTCTTCCTCTTCTTTAAGGGTTGGAACTGGGCCTCAGCCAACAAGCTTCTCCAGTTGCCTCCAATTTCGCACGCCACGTTGATTGATGTCCTTCTCCACTTGTGTTAGCCGTAGTTTCCCTGGGCGTCCTCTATTACATTTTCCCACTGGTTCGGAGTCGAAGATTTAACTACATCATCGAAAATGCGCAAATTGTTTTCCAACGAATTACTCAATGTAAATTCCATAAGTACTTAGAAATAATTCCGCACATTCAAGGAGTAATGCGCTTAGAGACATGAAATAAATAAACAAAATCGAATACATGCTGGCATGAATTTAATCAAAAGCACGCATCGCATTGTCCACCCATACATTTTTTCAAACGAATTTGATCACCTCCTGGGATGTCTGCTCCTCAGGAGAATTAATTTTCCATATTTCATGCTTCCAAGTGATACCATTCGACATCTCGTATGTACACACATATCAGTAATTCCCTGAAGCAGACGTTGAAGCAATGTAAATTATACGTAATTATCTTAACGACTTGTGAATAATTTACCCATGCTCGGCACATGTATTTGATTGATTTTCTAAAAGAGTAATATTTATGGGAATAACACAAGTTTCAGTGAATCGAATTACTTTCACGATTCAAGCTGTCATCATTATCATTGGAAGCGGTAAGCAATGATGATTTTAAACAAACATTAAATCATTGAAAGGAAGGGAAATTGGGAATTGAAAATTGTTGAAGCGACTAATTTTTATCAAATCAAAACGAATTGTATTTGTTCTGCATTTACGTTTCGTTTCTTGCTGTGTTCTTACGAATTCTGCAACCCCTTGTTCATCACAGATTGACTTCGACAGTGGGTCGAGTTGCATTAGGCAAATTAATTCTTTTGTATTTAAATATTTGAAGAGGATTATACAAAGCTATTCATTCACATTTTTCTTTTTTTATAGATTTCGTCTCGGCAGTTAAGTTTTTAACGGACTATTTGCGAAAGTCGAAGCAGAATAATGCTGCAAAGATTACAGCTTTTGATAGGTCCTTTGCCACTGTCTATGATTATTCCCTCCCACATTTTGAAGTACTGCCGATATAAACAGTATAGAATTTAATCAGATTGCAAATACTACCTCAATACACTCAACTCTGTGATACTTAAGATGGCTTATTATGCGAAAATGTAATAAAATTGTTTGACATGTTCTTTAAACTGTTCGTTGTTTAAAAACTCTTAAAGTGAATCAGTCTTGACGATAACGAGATCAAATGTACGAATGTCGTGTGAACCTTGAAGCAAAAAATTATCTTAAATTTTTTTCTTTCTCAACTTCGAAATGTGAATAAAAGTTTTCTTGTTTACATTTTCGAATCAATTTTGTGTATTTCAAGGCGACGATTTTCATCACTTGTTGATTCACAATCATTTTAACAGCAAGTACACGCAAGTACACACTTTGTTAAAGTGTCATGTTACCAATTTATTTTCCCATCAGAAAATGATCAAACAAATTAAATTGTCAGTGTTGACGTATACCTCTCATGGATTCCTATGAAACATGTAAATAACACACTTTATTCTGTGTCGTGTATCCACGATGTGATATTTCTGTTTATCCATGATATATCAATAAGAAAGCGGCGGCGTGAGGTGAACATCATGGTTCGTGTATTCTTTATCATCACAAGAATGTTATAAAGTTCTGCCCCCGGCACTGGTACTGTAAGAAAACTTTTAAAGTAATTATTTTTTAACTAAACATAAATTCCTTTCCGAATATTGGAGAGATTATTTTATTTTTGTCTTGTTCGTTGTGAAGTTCTTCAAATTATCTTCACCTATTCCTTCTCCAAACGGAACAAAGTGTACTTGAATGGGGATCAATCTATGTATTGAAGGTGGTTTAAATCAATTTTTAATGTCACTGAAGGATGGACATTGCTTGAGGACTTGTATCGACAAGGACAATGGTTATTTTAATTGTGATTAATGTTGTTCTCATGTCTGCACATTCAACCCACATCGACCTGCTGTTTGATGGGAAACGTATCGGCTTACATTGTTTTCGAGAAAGAGAGTGTACTTAAATGCAGCAAAGTTAAGTAAACTCGAGTAAAGGGAATGGGGGCGAAGAGGTTTCCTGGCGTGAGCGTGTTAATAATGTTCTTATTTGGATTGGTTGATAGTGACTGCGTAGACGAAGCGAAATTTAAGTCTCACTTACATCGTACCTCATTGTAATACCCTTAAGGCGGTCCCAAATGAATTAACCGTCAACCAGATTCGTTTTCGGGCACTCCTCCAGCATTCTCAATGCCCGAACTTTCCGAGAGCTAACATAGACTTGGAACATTTCCTTGTTGTAGCCAAGGTAAGAACTCGGTCATAGAAAGAAAAGCGAAGTCGAAAAAGAAAACAACGAGTTCACGTCGGGAAGCTAGAATCACAACGAATTCCCAGTATTTTTGGCGATCGAGTCTCCTAGAAACTCTTCTAAGTTCGTTGTCACCTACGCGAACAATCCACGAAGATTGGAGGCGTTGTCAAGAAGCCACCAAAGAAGCTGGCAGCTACGGCGATGTGGACCCAAATACCCCCTTCTATCTAGGTGAGGTGAAGACTCAAGATAGCAGTTTCAAGATTATTAGCATATAAACATATAGCATATAAGATCTGCTCTGCTGTTTGGTCTGCCCGTCTGAAGTTATTTCTAAACAATCTGGTAGGTCCTTAGGCCAGGGAAATCCGACTAGATATTTTACAAATCGACACCCACCCCCTACTCGTCGAGAAACGCGTTATACAGCGCCATGTCTAGTTTTGACATTCGTGCCATTGGTCCAGATGTCTAGGATGATCTTGGACAATTCTAGCAGGTCCATCAAGGTAGGCAACGAACTCAATTAAACCTTCAATGGCAATAAAATGATTTAGACGAAGAGACGTTCATTAACAACATCCTTGAGATGATGATGAAGATCATGCAAGGCTACTACCGGCTCTATCTTCCACAATTCCGTACAACTGGCATACGTAGATGACATTTATGAGAATGACAGAACACTGCGAGCCTTCAATGCGCCGTTTGCTGGCATTAAGATGGACCACAAAACACGAATTTAGCACATCATTTCAAACATCAGTAGCAACAGCACATCAGTCTAAACATTTTTATAAATAATTTTATTCAATTTTGGGGTTAAAAAACGGGTTTTAAAACCGGTATAGCACTTCCTTATAAGTGCTGCCCTTGTTTTTTAATATTTCTTTTTTCATTTTAAAATACTTGTATCTAAAATACCCCTCTAAAAAATACCATTATAAATTTCTGACGCCTAAGTTTGGCATCGTACTTGTGCCGAAATATGCATTTTTAAATAAAAAATTTAACATTGTTCATCTTTTGATTTAATACCCACATAAACGCATTTAAATATATGTATTTCTAAATAGTCAAGTAAATTTTTATCTTTTCAGATTCCAATGGACGAAGTTGGAAACACAACGTGGGACTTAGAAGTTCTATTTAACTCATATGGACATGCGAATGAGTCATTTAGTCAATTTTTGGAGATGATCAATGCGTCTACTGATGTTCCCAATATAACCGAAATTTTTGGTCCATCTAGGGACTCTCTGAATGTTGTGATACCAATTACGATAATCTATTCGTTAATATTCGTGACCGGCGTTGTGGGTAACATAAGCACGTGTATAGTGATTAAGAAACACCGATCAATGCATACGGCCACCAACTACTACCTCTTCAGTCTGGCAATATCCGACTTTTTGCTCCTGGTATCCGGTGTTCCGCAAGAAGTCTACTTACTTTGGTCAAAATGGCCGTACGTGTTCGGCGAGGTATTCTGTGTGGGTCGCGGAGTACTGGCGGAGACATCAGCCAATGCAACTGTGCTAACAATCACGGCATTTACAGTTGAACGATACGTGGCCATTTGCCATCCGTTTCTGGCACATGCCATGTCCAAATTGAATCGTGCAACAAAAATTATTCTCGCAATATGGTTCTTATCGTTGTTGACTGCACTCCCACAGGCAGCTCAGTTCGGCGTGAATAGTTTCTTCGGCGTGAAAAAGTGTGTTGTGGTCAGGATTATCGTCGAGTACTCCTTTCAGCTGTCGACGTTTATATTTTTCTTTGCTCCAATGACAATCATATTGGTTTTGTATCTACTGATCGGATTGAAACTTCATCAAGCCAACTCGTTGAAGGCGAATGGAAATATCCTGTATCGATCGGACAATGGAAATTGTGTTCGGAGTAAGAATCATCAGGGAACCAAAAGAGTTTTGAAAATGTTAGGTAAGTAAAGGATGGAGGTGATGGGGAGTATTGTATAAATAGGAATATTGTTCAAGTAGTTCACTACATCAAAAATCGCCACTAAACTGCCAGATTATGGAACTTTTTGTAACATAGGTATTCCCTTAGCCACCTTCATCTAGCCACAGCTCTACATTCTAATTAACAAAAGCTCAATGCCAGATGGTGACAGGCATTACATGGCAAATCTGCAAGCGAATTCGGCCTTGTCTCTATCCAACAAGATCAGACAGCTCAAGAGATCCAAAATTAGCACTGCTTCGGACACTGCGTATTAGGTCTACACGCAGAAAGATTAAGACTGTTATCAAATGATTTCTGCAACAGCTGATGAAGAACAGGAAAAATTTACACATATCATTGACAATCTAAGTGACCTTAGTGAAACACTGATCAAATCAGTTCTGGAATTCATAGATCCAATCCCTGTTTTGATAGCCCACGTGGCAGCACAATGAGCCTTCTTTGGTCTGAGTACATCTTTAAAGCCACTTACTACCTACCTACGTAATACAGGGTACTACAAGGTGGGCTAAAGAAGAACTACCAAAGTTGATCACGTATAAATCTTGTAATAACCCGGTTTTAAACCTTCATCCAATGTTAGAGCTTACAATTTTGGTCTACATAGTCTGAGAAGTCAGAAATCAAAAATGTAGATTTAGAATGAACGAATGAAGTTGCATCAGTTTCTATTGGATAGTCTACAAGTTTAATAAAACTACTTGGAGGCTATAAAATAAGATAAATTTAAAATGTAAGCTATTACATTAGGTACATAATAAACACGCTTTGAGTTTGTCGTTCAGAGCCGACAGCTTTTAAGAATCCTCCAGGTTCTTTGTGGGACATGTTAGCCATCAAAATTGTGGAATCAATGCAACGTTCGCCCGCGATTTAAATTTGACTTTAAATTGAAAGACTAGGAATGCGCGCCGAAAGAAATAATACACGCATTCAGGAAAATAATGACTTTATCAAACCATTATAAGTTTGTAAAATAATGAGCGAGAAAAGTAAAGACTAATACCCCTATTACCGATGGCGAGTTGAACTTTCGCTTGCTAGGCGAATGTAGCATGTCCAACAATTACGATTCAAACGTTTCTTAATTCGCTTGAATTTCACTATCGCCACCATAACAATGAAAACAGACATGTTAAACGTCAAATTAAATTTGTTTATTCATTCTCTGTATCATCTCTCGCAATTTGAGCGCATAAGATGTGTTTTTTAAGGTAATATGTTTATTTCAAACAGATTTTTTATTTAAACAAATTATATGTGATGATATTATGTAATACATGTATCCCGGCTTATCTCCATTTGCTTCGTGAATCTATATGGTTCGTGTCTGAGTGTGATTCAGTTTGTTGTTGCAAGTTCGCCTTTGTGGTTATTTATTTTTGAGTTTGTTTTTATAATTCTACCAAACCTGAAAAAGTACAAAATGGAACAAAACATATTGCACATTTTGTTAAAAATCTTTCCTTTTGACATTATTTTTCATCACAGGCAGGCACAGATGTCCCAGTGTTCTTTGGGTTTTTCTGACGTTTGATTTTTGATTTGCCTCCACTAATTTCACCAGTTTCCCAAATTTAGAAAGAATCATCCAAATCAATACATTTCATTTCCCACTTTTATTTTGTGCCATATAAATACTGCTTTTTTTCTTATTTGTTTCTGTACAATTCGTATATTAGTCACCAAATATTTCCATTCGCGTGAGTCTGACATAAGAAACACGAGTTTCCTCGAACATTCGCCAACCGTATTATGGTGATTTTGCACTTCGCCTAGTTTCTGACACTTGAGGCGAATGTTATTTGCACGACTCGCGAATGATAATACCAATTTTCACCATTTGACGAATTATTCGTTCAACTCGCAATAGGTAATAGAGATATAACAAATTATCAAAAGTAGTGGCCGTTACGTTTCAAAAAATATCTAAGTGAAATATTGAATTTTTTCCTCTAAAGAGAAACTAATTAAACGCACTTAATGAGTTTTAGCATTTTTCCTCCTGTTAAGACAAAAATTATACCTCTGATTTGTTTCAGTTTCAAAACGTGAAGAGTTGTAGTTATTTTCTTAAGAATCAAATTTTTCCAAAGTTTGTACTTAATGAGTTTTACCTTTGGACCGACGATATATTACACAACTATATCTATATCTTAAAAAAACTGAAAAAATAATATTTGAAAAAAAATTAAGAGAGTTTTGTTTTGAAAAATGGTGAAGTGCAATTGACTCTAAATAGGTCGCTGACTACAGACTTTGTGCCGGCAAACAAAAGAAACACCAAGATCGACCTGTAACAAAGTCACATGACGGCCATTTCCGTTACCGAAAAATAACGGCCCTATGTTAGCACCAAAATGCAATGAAATTGGTAATCTTCTTCCAACTTTTCTGGAGCCCATGAACGTACGTCACGTACGCAAGAGATTTTAGTTCCTGAGTTAACTTCACTTCTCAGGGTATACGGCAAGATCTGTTCGCGAAATTCGCCATGGTGTGGTCCTAACGATGCCCAATTTATGGTATCGTTGACTGTTTTGATCCGATTGTGACGGACGCTTGAACGGTAGTGATCTACAACCCGGGTTGAAGCTTATCCAAGTAGCGCGAGCTCTAGCTGCTGTCTGTTTCGCACTTAAAATTGTTTGAGGTCTTTCACCGTCTAGATACGCCATCTTAAACGCTTCCTCGATTGCTTTGATCCACAGGTTCGGGATCGAATGCGCTTTGCATACAGTTCGTGGTTTAATCTTCTCCTCCAAGGGATGTCAACGTAAGCCAGTGATGTCTGCTTAGTAGCATCCCTTTAGTTCTCCGGCTGCTCGTGGTCTGTTAAAGCACGTGAAATTACACATGCAAAACCGAAAATCGCTGTTTCTTTTGTTTGCTGGGGTCATCAATGGTGTCCATCCATATCCGAGGCTTGTGTTCGTCTCTAAACAAAATTTATTTTACCTTGTCAGGGAGTTAACCTCATGGACCAACCCCTAAATTTTAAGCCTTTGCCTGCCTTTTCTTAAACTCTCGGGCGAAGGGTCCGCGTGTATGGCAAATCTGAGACAAAACCTGAGCTTCGAGTTTTTCAGAATAGCTGGAAAACTTTCTTTCGATCGTAAGTGTTCGGCGCCCAAATTTCACCACGTGGAGTTGAGGTTATGAGTCAGCTGACAGAGGCTAAGTGCAGACGCATATGCCATAATGAGACGCTTTAACGCTTTTAAGACCAACTGAATTTCACCACACTGAAAAGTTTTTGCTAAATTGTTTTTACAAAATGTTTTGGCATGTAGGGCAGTCAGGTAATTTGGTTCTCAGTGAATGTTCGAAGTTGTCAAGTTCCAATAGGAAACACTTAGAACCTTGATTATATGATTATTCAAGTAAATTCGGAGTTCCATTCTAGAATTGTATACTGTCTATTATATGTATATCAAATATATACATAATCCTATTGCCATCACTCAATATCTTGTAAATATATGTTTGTTCTTCTTCTAATGGCGCTAGAGTTCTGCCCTCAGCCAACATTTTATTAGTTTGCTATAAATAAATACAGATGTTACCTTATATCCAAAATATTTATATTTACGAGGTTTTGACTTCTTATACGAAGCATGCGAATATAGTATATCTACAGAATAATAAAACCATTGAAATTGGATACTATTTCACGTCAATTGAGGAACTATTTTTATTACGTATTTAATGTATGATATGAATTTGATTTATTTGCCAGGGAACAAACTTGTTTGGGGGTACAAGAGTGCATAGGCGCACAAGAGTGATTGATGAGCTGTTAAGTAAACTCATCTAGTGTCAATTATCTTAATGACATTTATCTCACCCAACTGTCAACAATAACGCATCGTTATTTTCCCGTCCATAGGGAGAAGGAAACATGATAGCTTATAGGTGGCTGATCCACTTGAAGATTTATTAATGTACATATAATATAAGGTTTCGGAAATCACTTAAATATTTTGTTTGAGCTCAAGTAAGTGAGCTCTGCAAGGTATGACGTTAAATGAGATTCCCATCTGTAATGTCAAAGTGGCAGGTCGCTTTTCATTGGAAATGTGTATGATGTTTGATTTTCTTTCTTGATTTAAAACTATAATGTCTGAAACACAATAGTGCGTTAGGCAAAATAACTGCCCAAATTGACATTTTGTGTAGTGAATGGGCGGCCGACCTTGTTTTATGGAGTTGACGGAAGAAAAACTCTAAATTTGTAAATGAAGCGCCAGATGAACGCTCTCTCTCACGTGTGTTCTTCATTTACAATCTATATTTACAAATGCTCTATTCACAAATTGCAATAATTAAAAGGCTATTGGAAAGGATACTCAGCCCTCCGTAAATCGTTCTTTTTAAACCGCATCCATGGGTACTTTTCGAGACGTTGATAAAACACAGGGAATTAAAGTATGTGGCGCCATGAGAACTGGTCGCCAAATTGCTTTTTCCAAATGAGAAATTGCACGTCTAATTGAGCGTGCGGTGGGTGGTAATTGATTGTGCACATCAATAGCCTTCAATTCTTTCTTCATTCTGTCTACTGTGAGTCATAATTACAATTGCATCACGCTGCGAAACGTGTGCAAGATGTTCACACCATTCATTTAACTTTAGGGAGGGAGGGAGTTAAATAGATTCGGGGCACTAAATTATATCAAACAAAGAAAAGAAGAAAAAAATAATAAAATAATAGGACGATTAATTATTTTATTTTAGAAATTGAATTAGTACAGACTTTAAGAATCGAGACACATTTAAATTTTAAATTACAGCTTGTATTCCTTCACCCTAGTTGCAAATAGTGCCAGTGACCAAGCAATTGTGAAAGTACTTTCAACAAGTTTGTTTACTCAACCTCACATTGAACCAATATTTGTATTTTATTCTATTTATAGTTGCGGTGGTAATTGCATTTTTCCTCTGCTGGGCACCTTTCCATGCGCAAAGATTAATTGCTGTTTACGGTGGTGGTGGGGACGTCCACCGTGCCTCAATATTAATTAAACTGTACAACGTAATGACATACATTTCCGGAGTGATGTATTATCTATCGACGTGCATCAATCCATTGCTGTACAACATTATGAGCAATAAATTCAGGGAAGCATTTAAGGTTTGTAAAAAGTCTTAAACAAATCAAGTTGCATGTCGTTAGATAAATATGCTGAAGATATTTTCTTTGGAATTTTGTGTATGTTGCCTAACGAGTTGTCTAAGTCTGTCCCATTTACTTTCAGTCTTTTTTATTTAGGAAACGTTCCGTTGTTTCGGTGGGTGGATCATCGCATCACCATCGTCGGTCTACGATGAACCGAACGCCCAGAAACACGACCGGACGAGGTCGCAGCGACAGCGAACAACAACCCACGAATTTGATTATACAAGTAAGTCTAACTTTCTGACATGCAATTATTGGCAATAACAAACACATGTTTAATAGGCAGTTCTCAGCGAGAAGAAAGTAACCAGTCAACTACTACCTGGAGGCCTAGTCATACCCTAGTCCAACATACCATTAGTGAAGGCCAGCCTCTAACTAATTTGTCGTGTTCCGATACTAGTGGCACATGTACGGCAACTCTGTCTAAGGCTGACAACATCATCAAAGTCGACGAATTTGACCTGCCATCTAAGGAAGCCAGTCTGAATGTGGTCTACGGCAAAGATGGGGAGATAGAAATAAGACTTATGAGGAACAAAACGACAGCTGCTGAACCATTGCGAAAAGTTTGGTCCGGAATCGCAAAGGTCTTCCGGTCCAACCATGTGAGGTCTTCTGCAAGAGCTGGTTTTTATACGCCACCGATAGATGAGAAAATCCATTTAAGCCGCTTCGACTTCACTGTAGCGCTTAAATCGACACCGCGAAAGGTTAACATATAGCAACACCGAAATAGAAATTTAAGTGAGTATACAACTGTTAATTCTAATATATTTTGGATACAAATTTAATTTTCCACTTCTGAACTATAAAACTCTTGCTTGTCTTAAAATCAATGCCATCAGGTTACGATTTTCTGGAATATCACCACCGAATCGTTAATTTTATGCACAACAAAAATGAAAGCGTATTGCACTTCTATAGAATCGATTTTACTGTATATAATACATTTAGTGGCAAGAGACTCTGTTTGTCTTGAGAGTATAGTAACGTATCAGTAAATATACCCCGATAAGATCAAATATTATCCTTCCAATGTAATCTAAGCAAAACTGGGTCAATATTGGGTACAGTCTCGTGTTTGTTTAGTAAACTTATAGGACGAAGACACCCTTAAATTTCATTTAAGAAACCTAAACAGAAGAGGTTAAAGTTTTTCAAATTAATTGTGCATGCTAAACTGTTCACTTCGCTGTGAGTAGACAGTTTGTCTTTCGATGTTTTAGCCGTATCTCTGCGCTTAGTTAAAAATTGATTCATTGGAAAGTGCTTTCCGTTTATGTAAACACGTTAATTGAAATATACAAGGCTTCCATCAAATATAAGTGTAAAGGAGGTATGTGTGGACCACTTATGTTATTTTTTAAGTACAGATGCAATGCATGTTCGAATGAAGCTTTTTGTTTTGAATTATAATACACAGTATGAAACATAGTATAAAACTAAAAAAACATAAGAAAATATGTAGGTGCTGCACCCCGATGTTAAGTACCGGATGAAATTTATTTTATCCTTTGAAATAAATACTTTGAAAAATATCATACACATCATACAGCCGTTTCTGTCAAATTTGAACATACATTTCATACATCACTTAAAACTGCTGTAGTCACTTCAAAAATGAGTTTTCAAATGAGAAAAATGAAAAATGATTTTTTAATAATGAATGATTGTTCATCTTTTATTTTTTAAATTAGATATGTAGGAACAAGGAATGCTAGTTCGTCCAATTTTTTTTTATTTAAAATCATGTACTATTTGGAAAAATTGTCTTATAATAGCTGAATTAATCTCAATAATTTCTAAATCATATTTTCTTCATTATTGAGGAACTCCATTATTTAGTTTTTTGTTTCTTTGTATGAAATGAAATTTATCATTCAAAATTAAACGTCAAAATAATACACATCATACAATAAAGAACATATCATACAATATTTTTAGGTTAAGTACTTATCGGACAGGAAGTCATTTTCTAAAGAATACAATAGCATATCTGTTAAATTGCCTCTAAAGTTCTTCACCTAGTCGTGGATGTTTTTCGTGTCCATCAGGCATAAATGTGAAAGAATAATAAGAATTAAAACAATTTTTTTCTAAAAAGCAAAACGTCCCCTGATCCTTTCGAAGAAAAAGGAGAAGAGAACAGTTCTTTTCATTTTCCATAACTATATCACCACGAGCTGCCTACGCTCCGATAGATCAAATTAAAACTTTTCTCGTCAAATTGTTACAAGTTAAAATAAAAACTTGTTGGAGTAATTTTTTCGGAAATCATTTAATGTAATTTTGGTTCTTGGTTACTCGGTAAATGGTTGAAAAGGAAACAATAAACCAAGTTAATTTTTTAGCTGCTATGGAATATGAGCTTGTAGATATAATGTCGTTAATACATAGTCACCTCAATAATAGTGCCGAAAGTTGACTTTAGTTATAACTGGCTCCAAATCAAAAAGCCAACTATATTTTATTGTATACTAGTTGTACCCGCGACTTCGTACGCGTAGACATTCGAATTTCCTGACGCGATGCCTTGTAACATTACGTTCATGTTTATGAGTCCAGCAGGCATTTTGTCAACTCTTATGACAATCTATGATCGTCCGACGGCATTCTGTCCAATGCCGTTTTAAACAGTCAGCAATCCGTTATGCTGATGAAAATAAAGTTGCAAGTCAGCAAAATTTCTCGAGGATTGGGCGCGTTTGTTCAATTTCGTCCTTGCAATTTCCAGGAAAATATATTTAAAAAACGGGCGGACAATCTAACTTGATGAAGTGATGATCCATTTGGCTTTTTCTTTTTTTGTGCGTGGGTAGGTGATAATCCTTAAGAGATACTATGGGGACCGTTCCCACACAACGAAAGGGATTTTCACACAGTAAAAACACCTCCTCCAAATAAAATATTGACATTGAGAACATTTTAATGAAGTATAAACATAAACAGTTAGTGTGGAAATTTTCATTAGAATTACCCTTAAACGGATTTAAATAAAAGGCAAACTTATGTACATGTGCATACAACCATTCTTTTTTAAATAAATAAATTGTTATTAGTTCATATTAAATATACACATATGTATTTACATACTTCAAATGTAATTGGAAATCCTTTACCATTGGTATGTTATATCTAGACTATTACAAATGTTCATACCTGTTAGTAAAAATTAGTAACATATATATGCATTTAATTGTTTGACCTTGAGCCTTATTGATAGTCATAGCAAAACATAACTTAATTGGAAACTGAAGCCTTTTAAAAAGAAATGGGTAGTCCGAAGGTATCATCGGTATTCGTGGAATAAATACATTCTCATCTGTGTCTGGTCCTGTTATAATAATCGCTTCAATTACATTAGGTCTTAAAGCTGTTAACACTAACCTTGTTCCATTGCACAGCTTTGGAGGACACACTCCTACATTTAAGAAAATGATGTACCCTGGAGGACTACCAGGGCTGGATTCGTAGAATTTAAAAATTCTTTTGGAAAATCTACCAAATCATCCGTATTTACAACGGTGTCAATGGATCGATAAATTTGTACGTCACCGTTGATCTTGCTAAAAATGAATTCATTGATTCTGGACTCTGAATCATTTCTTGGAGCAAGAATAGCTCTTTCTCTGAACCAAGAAGGGGTCTTGCTACTTATATATTGAACAGAGGGATATATCGAATCCACCAATTCATTAATTTCTCTTACTTGCTTCCCAACGGAAAGAGTAAATTTACCATTTTCTTCTTGTACCGTACCATTTCCAATTTGAAAGAGTCATTTTTTCAACAGTGGGGACAAACAAATTTAGTCTGTAGTGTCCCGATTAAGCGGACTGTCCCAATTACGCGGAGTCCCCTGTATATTTGGAGTCATACCACTCACTATGCCCCTGGCAATAAAAATGCTAATGTTGGCAGCTTTCTTTATCATTGAAACCATTACTTTACGTTACTGCAAGGCACTGCATTCTTCCCATTTCTGGTTGTACGTATGTGGAGCAGTGAAACACAACCCAAACAGCATTTACCGTTATGAATTTCTCGCAAATGTGTATGTATGCATAATTACGCAGTTTTTTTTTTATTGCATCTGTACGAATTTCTCATAGTTTACGCATATACACACATACACTTTTAAAATAAACATAAATTGGATCAGTTTCTTCTTCCCCCAAAAACAAACTGCTTAACTTTCCGAGTCTCTGCTGTTTACACTCCCCGATAATATATAATATAAATAACACCACTCAGATTTATGTACAAACCTTGGGTTAAATACCACTTTTTTATTATTTATTAATTCTTGTTATCAATATTCTTATTTTCACAACGTGTTCACTACTGTGGTGTAAAGCATCAAAAATAACAATATCATATATAGCTCAAGTAGTATGAATACACATACATACGTTTCTCAGAATGAACACGCACATCAACGAACGCCGCTTAGGCACCGATACTGACAATGGTCCGTAGTAGGAAATTTATTACTTAACATGTTTATTTAAAGGGATTTTGTTAAAAAAAAACTTTATATGTGGTATAGAAAAAATTCCGCAGAAGAATTATGAAGCTATAGGAGAAAACTGCGCTCGTTGGGTAGATTCGGAGATTTTGT
Organism: Eristalis intricaria; assembly: GCA_964034865.1. NCBI lineage: Eukaryota > Metazoa > Arthropoda > Insecta > Diptera > Syrphidae > Eristalis > Eristalis intricaria. The sequence goes on from OZ035873.1 coordinate 163,518,006, forward strand.
GTCAGATACATATATACATCAAATCTTAACTTCCTTTTATAAAAGTAAGTGATAATAATAACATGTTTTATCATAATTTTATTGCGTTATTGTAAAGTTATTATTATTTATATATATCGAATAAATCCAAATGTTAAAATATTTCGCGAGAAATCTATTACTTTTAAGTTCTTATTGATTGAATTTTCAAAGATAAAAGTAACTAAAATCAAAACAATGAATTCAAAAAAGTAAGTGAAGGTATTACAGATCACACAAGAGTGACCTAACCCACACCAATTGAAATTATGGTGATCGTTACTATAGAGCAAGGCAAGGCTAAGCAAGGCTTCTGAAAGTACAAACGTGCAGAAAACTCCATATTATAATCATGTAACGAATTGTTATTGCTTCACCCGTCGAATGTTAAAGGAATAATGACTCAATGATGTCTGCAGACTGAAATCCTTGTACTTTGCACCGAAGTAATTTTCCTGGACGTACTGTCTCGATTTTTTGCGTATGCGTGCCCACTGAGTTCACATTAAGCTTACCTTTACTTGAGGTGGTTGAGCAGTCTTGGACAAATTGGAGCTAAGCCTAAGTCAGCGTAAGAAATTGTTGCAATTAAAGTTGCATTCTCTTTCAACTTGTCCTTCTTTTATACTTTTCACTCAAAGGGTCTCCGATAATCCGATTCCAAGGGTATCGACATGCTATGATTTGAAATCTATGCACAGTCAACGATGTCTGACGAGAAGGGGACTTGCTTCTTAATAGCAATTGAGCTGATTTCAATTAGGGAATAGCAAGAGTATTCTCGCTTATTGGAACCTTATCATTCAATAGAAAAGTCCTTCGATATCTGCGAATTATAAGTGTTCATTAAAATGGACGAAATCCAAGACAACGATGCTGTCCAATTTATATGTTTAACAATATGTACATCTTTCTTTAATCTTTTGCGAGAATACCAAGAACCTCCTTTGCAATAACTCATATCACAGCAAGGTTCTTGTAATATCGATTTTTGATGCTTGTTGCTTGTTTGTGAATTTACTTACATATTTTGTTCTTTTTGTAGAAATGTTTTCACTTGAAGGCATTGATTTTATTCGTCATTGGCCAATAAATCGGCTGTGGCAACGTGACAATAACGATTGCTTTCATACTTGGGGGCCATCCTTCCGATGCAATAATGTTGTAATGAAACACTTATTGTAGGATTTCGTTTCGTTTGTTATTCGGTTCATAAATATACATGTCACCGCTGACTGCCTAGGGGTGTGGTCGATAGTTGAAGTTAAAGTTTTGTCTCATCATCATAATCTTCTGACCTGCATGATCCACTAAAGGGGTCGTTATTTTTAACAAAGTGCCACACAGAAAGCATTTGAATTAGTGCTTATCACTATCGAACCACGATTTAGTGAATAGCATACTTCTATTTAGTATAGCGGCGTTGTCCTGCTGAAAAACCCTTTACATCTCTTGTTTGTTTAAGGGGACGGATTTTGAGAAAATCCTACTTTAGAAATGTATGATATTCCAAATGTATTCTCAGCAAATTTTTCCCAGATCGTACTATTCTTTATGGAGATTAATAACATTGCATGGAGCCACCCTATCTGCACCCTACTCGTACTCAAAACCTCAAAGTACGATTTTCTCGACACCATATTTTCGAAGTCGGCTGTCGAACTTTAGAACAGCTTTACGGATTTTTAGATTTTTAATTTGATTTCTTATAAACCAGTGGAGCAGCAGTGATCACCGTAAACCCCTTTTTTGGTGGTGAAAAAATGTTTAATATTTTTGTTAATTAAATACTCTTAATGTTTAATACATTTGGTATTAATTATTTTAAAACGTGACCACAAAAAATTAAAAAGAAAATACTAGTATACTCTTCTCTAATCATTTCACTTAGTCTAGGCCGTCTTAATTTTTTTCTTTAAGGCCTAACAATTAGGCAGTGAATGGTAGTCAAGTTGTTAACACGTTTAATATAATAATAATATGGGTGGCGCGACAGTCGGAGGCGGACCTTGGCCTAGCTTCTCAGCAACCACTCGTGTTGTGCGTGCTATTGTTCTTTCACGAGTGGAAGGGACCTACAGTTTAATGCCGACTCCGAACGGCGAAGTTGAGAAGCTTTTTCTAGACAGGAATACTCTTTGAGCATTGTCAGTGACTCGAAAGAGGTGGAGCCGTGAATTATGATAGGTGGTAAATTCGGGTATCGAACCTGGCATCCTCTGCGTAGGAGTCGACGCACTAACACACTACGCCACGGCGACCCCTGTTAACACGCTTACTAAAGTGAAAAAAATTAGCTAAATAGCTAAATCTTGTATGTAATTGCTAAGGACCAACGATTTGGTAAACCATATTTAGTTAGTAATACATATTTATTTTATTAACAATTTATGTTTCTTGATACAAGAATATACAAAATTATTCGTTTAATTTTTTTTTTGTTAAAATAATTGATAATTTAAAAACAATGTATTAGTGGCACACGGGTGCGAGTAATTGGTTCTATGGAGCTTCAACTTTTGGCACTGCTAATAAACACACTTTTGGGACTGCCAACAATTATATAATTAAATCGTTATTTTTTATGGATTGAAAAAATTAAATGCCGAAAACTGTGTAACAGATATATTGTAGGACAGAAAATATTGTTTTCTTTAAATTCAAAGACACCAATAGTTGTATATTTTTGAGTCGCCGACAATCTTTTTTCCACAACGTGCAATTGAATTCAATATTTCCTTATTGGTGTCAACAATTGTATCCGTTACTCAGTACTCAGTGAGTTACGTGCTCTCATATTGTCTTTCTTTTATTTTAAAATGAATCTGGAAAAGAGAAAGTAACGCATTTTTACTTCTCCTCGCGACAGACTATTCGTCTGTTCGATCGCGTTGTCGAGGGTTGTTATCCTCGTGTGTTTGTGTTTTCAGCATATGAAAGTAATGAAAGTAATTTGATCATATTTAAAAAGTGTGTAATGCGAATTGATTTGAATTTGTTTCACTATCTCAACATCAATAAAATGTTCATATTTTGTACTTAAAATGAAGAAGCTGCTCAAAAATGTCATGGTTATTTTATTATAAATGCGAGCTGCACGGCGGAAGAAGTAAAAAGTGATCCACTGTTAACACCTTTACCCTATATGTGTGCGCCCTGGATTTGCCAATACCGCACTGCAATTGTATTTTATTGACAACATATAATCGCATAAATACTTATTTACTTTTAAGGCCCGGAAACCATGAACGGTTTGAGCGCCCTAGGTTTTTGGCACGCTACTTCCAGTCATCAGGACCAAGCTGTCTTCCGTCTGCAATAACTTGATATTTAACTAGTGGTTCCCAATGTGTTAGCGTTGTATACGCTGTACAACCATTCAATTTTCCCGGTATCTCGAATTCGGCCATCGCATCGAATAGTCTCTTCCGATAAATGTTGTCACATGCGGCTTTAAAACCGATAAGAAGATGATTTGTGTGTTGTCAGTGTGAATATTTGGTCCATAGTCGATTTGAGAGGGCGGAAGTGTTACTGATACGTGTAGATTTGTGCGGTGGAAAACGGCATCAGACGTTCACACATTACGATGTATAGGACATTACCGATGAAGTTGAGCAGGGATATACTTTTGTAGTTGGTATTGGCATATTGGATGGGGCAAAAATAAGCCAGATATAACATCGTGTGTAAATTCGCAGACTATGTTTACACACATTATGTAGGTATTCTCTTTGCGAAATATATGTAGATATTTGTCACTCCAAGCTCCATGCTGAATTGAATTGAATGATATTCAAATCAAGGGTGGCTTAAAAGTTGTAAAACTAAAATACATAACATTAACTTAATTTTAAAGTTCTTAAAATGTTCACAAGAATGTAACTGGTGTTCGATAACTCCAATAAAAGTTGCAAATTCAGGATGGGTTAGTTTTCGAACTAATATTAAAATCTCCGAAAAGGTACATACTACGCAGCCTGTTGATTCGAACAGTCTTTGGAAACTTATATTTTTCAGATCCATATTATTGGGTATCTTCAACAATTTGCCTATACCCTAATCCGATAAACCCCCTGAGGGATGGAAATTCATAAAGTTCCAACTAAATGCTTGGCAGTCTTTTTCTATATCACATCATCTATTCCTTGTGCAGAAAATCATTGGACGACAGTGGGTGTTATTGCCAGAATGTGATGAGCACATTTATGTATGCTCATACAATAATACTGTTTCGTGTAATCAAACTTAGTTACACATATTGATTTATACTCTTATCTCCTATTTCTTGTTATTTATTTTTAAATATGTGCAATTAACCCAACACATCCAATGTGAAGTCATTTATCCTTCCTGGGAACATCAACAAAAAAATTAACTCATGCAAATAATACCTTAAATTTACTTTTTTTTTTACTAAATTTAATTGTTTTACATCCTTAATTAATTACGTCTATTAGCACCTGGCAACTGTTTCAAAAGAATCGATTCCCGTGTAATCGCCCTTTTATACAGTTCTCAAGTTTAGCACGGCAGAGGAAGTGAGTATAACTTATTAAAGGAAAACTTTTATCAGCAAGTTGTTTATTTTCCCAACCTGCAGCAGGCAGTTCTATGATATATAAATAGCGTTGACAATAAAACATGGGAATCAGATCGAAGCACGGGTTGGAGGCGGAAGATTAGGGATCCTATTAAAGAATTGTTTACGTTTTAATGGAGCGTGTTTGTTTTGAATATTAAATGTGTAGCTTTATGGAAAATAAAGTGGTTAGCAATAGTAAACAGGTCGGAGCGGAATAAATGATTTCGTTGCCGTGTACACGGCGGCGTTAAATAAACAACATTTATTGTGGGTGTTGAATTTCGCCAATGATACGTTTTGTCACCTTCACTTTTCACACTAGCAAAATTTATTATGAGGGCCTCTTTGGCTAAACGCCTTAAATCTTACCATGGTTGACTTAGTAGATGTAATCTTTTAAGAAATGAGTTGACAAATTTTGTTTCGTTAGCTATTTGCATTTCTCTGCAGTGTTTTCAATTTTCATAAGGAGATATTCTTAAGTGAAACTATAGACTTACTACAGAAACCACACCATCTTTCATAAAGGAAGCAGCACGTCTTCTGGAATACAGTCTTAAGTCAATTCGGGTAATACCACGTCGTTTAATAGAACAAACAGTTTAATGCCACGCTATCGTGATGGCAGCTGTCTTTTTTGTAAATTCTGTCATGGCACAAAACCCTTTAATAGCACATAAATATATGACAAAACAATCAGTTCACGTACAAATTTGCTCGCTTATTGTCACATCCTGCACAAATTCTTAATTCATGTGACTTCCGATGAAAAGGTTTTTGTTTTCTGAGATTGATTTAGTAATACATGTGTGGGTTATACTTTACAATGTATTTGAAAATACCTACCAGGAAAGGTAACACCATTTCTTGTGTGCACTTAATATATGCGACCTTGAATTCGGGAAACCAACTCTTGTATCTCTCTTGTAGAAACATACTCTTGTAAGATCCGGTAAAGGCACAACCCGCTTAATGGTATAATATTTTGTCCCGGGTTCGACTGTAGCCAACCATCAACCAACCATCCGACACAGTAAATCTCTTCAGATCGAGGTATCGTTTGCCATGTCTTCATGGTTTGTATTGTACAAGGGAAAAAAGCAAGCCTCTGATTGAAGATTATAATTATGGAATTAAATTTAATTTCCAATACGTTTTATGACTAATACATGGGAAGTACTGACTCCCATTATATCCACGGAGTAGTTGCGATGAATGACATCGTTTGTTTCCAGATTTTGTGTGGCAACAAAAAAGTTTTGCTGTATGAAACATAATCTGTGCAAAAGGCACTCAAATTCGTCGATGAACTAGACGGCAATCAGTAATACTTCGCAACCGGTAATACTTTATTTCTGATACGCATTCTCATTATTTCATGAATAACTGTCAAAAAGTGACTTAAATTCGTCGCTGTGCAAGGAACCAATCAGCTGTGAAGTTAGTCCTCTTTATAGTACTTCATTTCTGCTGCCAACATTATCTGTCAGCTGATGTTCTGATAATCTGTGGCAGCTGATGTCGGCTAATTTGAGGATAGTTTTGTTTTGACAGCTCAGGTATGAGCCTGATTTGTAACATTTTCAACACTTGCTCGTGTTGGACGTGCTATTGTCAAAATCCTGCATGATATATTGTGAAAGTATATATTCACATATTTTCGTCCTAAAGATTACTCCATGCACGCGCACTTACCAGTGGTTGTCTTTTTTTACTTCTTCCAATCAGAATATGAGCTTCAATCTTGCGTCACAATTTTGAAATATACGAATACCGGATTTCAATTGTCATTATCAGCTGTTGACGGTATTGATCCTCAGTAATTTCAATGAACCAACAGCATGTTTAGTGTGCTGGTAGATGCCCTAATAGCCTCCCTACCTATCGACTCTAAGTAATCATTTTACTAGGCACACCATTCTTTTCCGGTCATTCAAATGCTGTGTGCATAGTCTTACCGTGACTTGATGTTTTATAATTTCTTTGAAAAATCAGAAAATCCACATTCTATTTTCAAACACCCACTACATTTCTTCGATTGTAGGATTTACTTACCGTGAGGATGAGGAGCACAATGATAAGAATTAGGCTGAACGTGAAGCCGCTTCAGAAACAGCCATCGTCCACTGGCATGACCATACACCCCCATGAATAGCTCCATCGTGTCTTTCGAAACATGCGTTAAGTTTATTCAATAAAGAAAATAATGAAGTGGTTGGACCAACACTGATATCTTTCCTGGGGTCTGGGTAATTTTTATTCGTTAGTGGCATTAGTGTTGCATGAGATTAAGTTGAATGCCTTAGCCTCTTATACTTGGGTCAAGTTTGTCCTTCTTTTGAACTTTTCACTCAAAGCAAATTATGTTTCTAATAATACGATTTAATGAGCTGTATGTGGGTGGGATCATTGAGCAGAGTCTACTCGATAGCAAAATGGATCAATAAAACAGGGAATGGCAAGATTATTTCTTGGCTATTGGGGTGTCTTTTGTGTCTAGAGAAACTGAGAATTAAAGTGAAAATTATGACAAGCGAATAAACTAAACACTCCTTTGCACAAACTAATAATTAGCACAGTTTTGAATGGTTGTTTGTTTTTAACTTGCATTGTGTTTGTGATTTTATATGTGATGTGAACTTCATGGTTTGTATTGTACAAGGGAAAAAGCAAGCCTCTGATTGAAGATTATAATTATGGAATTAAATTTAATTTCCAATACGTTTTATGACTAATACATGGGAAGTACTGACTCCCAGTCCCAAAAATTCACAGTTGAAAAATTACGCAAGTAAATTCGAGAACGTAAACAAATTTTTTCATTTTTCCATTCGTTCATTTATATTTATTCCTCGTTGATATCAATAAATATAAAAACAGTTCAAATAAATACAAGTGATAAAATAATTAATATTTCAGAGAAATATTGATGACATTTGATAATTAAATAGAAAATAGAGTTAAATGTCATTTAAATAAATTCTAAAGACACTCATCAAAATAAGAAAAAATAGAAATGAAAGTTACACAAAACTTAAATTCGGCAAGTTCAAAAAGCCAAAGCTTAAGTTAGCATAATTAAAAGAGATTCCAACTGAACATAATCAAGCCAAAGTAACCTGGATTTAAGAAGTTTAACGAAATTTCATGGCTGACGTACAGTTCTTATTCTGATTGGTAGACGTCATGCAACTATATTGTACAAATTTCTAAATCCAGTTGTACTAAAGTTGGGTATATTTACTAGGTGCAAGAAAGTACTTCGCAATCGGTGGCTATCAAGAACCCTAGAGTTTAGATTTTTCAGATCTAAAGATAAATGTTTTCAGAACTTTAAAACAATAAAGATGTCATACTGGAAGAATTTTCAAATCCGTTAATATAGAAAAACTAGGATGTACGCGATGTCTGCATATTTTTCTTATAACAGATTTTTATAAAATTATTTCATAAGAATGTGCCTTAGGTTAGGTTAGGTTAAGTTAGAAAAATTCCCGGCTCTAAGGGAAGCCGAAGTGGACACTTCAAGCCAAAGTGGCTGCGGTGCCTGAGGCGGCGCCCCTGAAAAACTAAACTAAACCCTTACCTGTGAATGGATTACCATATTTTCTGAAAGTCAAGCGGTAAAAAAACCAAAGCATCAGACAGAACTGTCATCGAAGCTAGTTGGACTTTGAAGAAGAAAACCGTCAACGAGATATCCTTGGAGAATTCGTTGAAATAAATTATGTCCCTTTTCATCCAAGATGCTTTAAGACCCTTCTTAACATTTTTGCCTTCGCTTGATGGTTTAAATTATTTGCAGATGTCAAAAATACGGTCCCTGTCAAATTTTGAAGCGCCCCTCCCAGACAACAATGCATTGAAACACTTAATGCCAGATGGGGGGCTTCACCTTGACACACACAAAAAAGTTTATTTAAGAATTCCCAAGAGCTGTTTTGCTGTTGTGTCCAGCACAGTACCCCTTTTTCAATCCATTCAGTGACAAATCTCCCCAAATCTGCAGATGATTTACAGCTTTATAATATGCCCTGAACAAATTGGCTTATCTACATCCAAAAATCATTTCTCTTGCTCGCAAGGACTTCGTATAGCAAGTGTACCTGCAAAGTAAATATATTTGCTTGTTTTTCTTTGCAATCCGATGAAAATGAAATAAAGATTACTCAAGGAGATGATACGGACCCCATGCCATTTGCATAATTCAGTAAGCTGAAGAAAAACATAAGCATGCAAAGTAGATGTCATATTTTCTCACCACCGGATGTCCTTCACAGTTGGTAAACAACTAGTCTGTCTTCAAATCATAATAAAGTGGTAAGATTGTGTTTTAAAAGGACACTCGTACGTATCAGTGTCGGATTCAAGTCAAATGTGTTTCCCTCGTGGACGTCTTGGCAGATATTTTTTAAGCAGTTAATGTGATAAGTTGAGTATGTAAATTTCCTTGCGTCCACTGTAAGCATTGATTCATCGTTCCTTACCAGTGTATGCTCAATATAAGATGAATGACTCGCATAATGGGACGTGTGGACATGGTTTGAATTTTCTTCTTGTGTCACGCAAAATCACTCAAATGGACATTAACTTGTGGATGGAATGTAGACTGAGGGAATTGTGAGGGTGGGCACAGCAAGCAGCAAGTTAATACAGAAGTGTGTAAACCAAATTAAAATGCGTTGATGGGAAAATAACAATCGATTTGAGACCAACTGGCGCAATATGGGAAGCTCAAATAACATTCAAAGGTCATAATCCCAAATTTGACAGCAAATGCAGTTAAAACTTGAAACGAATTTATTCAATTCCTTTATTTGTCTTGCAGTGAACAATGTCAACGAAGGCTCTCCTGAAAGCTGTGACATCAAAGATGAAAGAACCATAAAATCGGTGTTGTCCTACATATAAAGTCCGTGTAGTAAATTCTGTCAAGGCCTATATTGAATCCATTGAATACCACACTCTCCAAGTAAACCCAAATATGACATGTATTTCAAATATTTGTTCGAATAGAAAGATGACGGCACATTATTACGAAACGTCCGCATACTTTTTTTTTATTATTCTCCCCGAACCTTATTTTTACGATTTGCAGTCTTTTGAACTTACTTTCGTTTACGAGACCGAACATCAACTGAACTTAAGCGTAGCGTCGATTCAGTTATCGATTGATTTTATCACGACTCTATCGCTGCAGTATCCCCTCCTGACATTGGATAAAAATGGTGTTGACATTGAAGGAGGATTGCACGATATAACCGATAACCGATGACTTTATGCTCTTGGGCTAAGGTATACAAATCAAGTGGATTACTGTGACTTATTTATGTGTATACAAATGGCACTATTGATGGATAATAAATGGAAGGTAGGATGCACGTACATATTTAAGCTAACACGGGCATAAATTATTTCCAAATAAAGTGCCGAAAATATATTTATTCACCAGCGATGGTTTGTATAAAGTGATATCATTAAAGTTGAGGCTGTAGTGCCACACAAAAATCCCTCTGTCTGCCATTCTTCGTGAAAATAATTAATCAAATTGAGAAATATGTGACACGTTTTCTAAAGTGCTCACAAATGAATGCCTCATCTTATGTTTTCAGCCAAATAAATACATTTCAACTTTTTTCACATATTCATGCACAACAGTGAAAACCTTTTATATCCGAAAATCTTGAAAAATCCCGGTGGCAGCTTAACCCACTGGCACTTTCGATGATTGAAAAAATTCTCGTGGGACGAAACAACATCGAAGTTTCAATGATTGATTAAATTTGCTGCTCGTTTCCACTTGACCTATAATTCATTATATTTGAGTTTACTCAAGTATACTTAACAGAGACTTTTCTAATCGTTAGTTCTTAAAAATCCCGACATTTCAATTCGTAATTTATTTTATATTATTTTCTATTGTAGATGTTTGAGAAGACAGTAGCAACATCATATTTCAACGATGAGTAATTTTAAAACAAATTCCTGCAGTATAACGAATTAAAACAATTATGAAAAAAAATAAAACAAAAAAGAAAACTAAATATTTTAGTGGATGTCCTAAAGGGTAATGATAGATATATATGTATGTTGATATATAAGATTTGTACCATAATTTAACAAGGAAAACATTTATATACATTTATACTTCAGAATAAATTCTTTCACATTCGTAATCGAAGGTAATTGGCATAAGGCAAACTACATTGTGTATTTTTAATAATATTTCGCTCAGAAAAGTCAATAAATCCTTGTTCTGCTTTAAGAATATTGTAAAACCAAAGCTTTCAAAAACGAATTTTCCAATTTTGTGATTCCAAATATATATTATATGATGTAGATATTTAAAATTAATGTAAAAGTATTAAAAAAAATAATAATAAATTTTAAAAGAAAAGATTTAGTTGTTTGATACAAATTAACATGCAAATTGTGTATGAAATTTCTAAACAGATATATGGTGAGTATGTAGAATTCGCAGAGGGTAAATATTTATGTATTTTTTTAAGAACGTGCTCGCGAAAAAGCGTCTTGCTTAAAATATAGACATATTATTTGTAAATTCCTCGTTCGGTTTGATATTCAAAAATAATTCATGTTTTATTTTCTTAATTATTTAATTATTTTATTTCACTTTTGACAAAATTTATTCTTAAGTCTTACAATTCATCCGCGTCTTAAATTAATTATTTAATAAAGAAAACCTTATTTATTTAATACTATTAGAATTGATGTTCCATATTTCTTGTAACCGACTTACTTTACTAATTTTCGCTTATAACTAATAATGTATATTCACTGTAACTACTCTAGCATCTTGTTTACACGATTTTGTCTTGTTATCAGCAAGCAGGCTAGCGTTGTTTTCACAGTTTAAGGACGCAACGTGATGCGAGATGCATAACTCGTGCACAATATAAGGAGTACCTTCAAGTGTACGGTGTCAAGACGCAGCACTGACTAATGTATAGAGAAAGATGAGCACTGTTCTTTAATATCTGGGGATTCTGTGACTGTGGGAAAAAATGGGCTGGATGGAGCATTCCTTATTTTTGAAGTGCGGCTATCTTTTCCCTAAATTTAACTGTGAACCCGAAGGCATGCTTGAGAACTGCTAAGTATTCCTCGCGTGACAAGTATTGCGGGTGAATGCATGTGAAAGTTCGCTGAAAGTCGAGATCGAGTATCTTCTTCTTCTTCTTATTTTTCTTTTCGCAGAGCTATGATCTGAATTATGGGGTCATAACCCTCCCACTTTACTGCATCCCTACTGGTCCGCCTAAAGAAATATCGGCAGGCCTCCATGTTTCGGATCACTTCATCACTGAGACCGATCAAATGCTGATGTTTTCGCATTTGTGTCATCCAGGAGTTCTCAGGCCTGCCTTTCTTTCGCGATTGCGTTGGTGCGGATTTTTTAACTTCTTATTCTATCGAGCTTTGTACCCCTGCTGTCATCTCAGTTGCCGTTAATTTGCCCTCATACTTTTTGTACGCTGTCCAACATTGTGAACAGTATGTGAGCGCCGGACGTACAACTGCGGTGTTGAGCTTACGGGACCTTTTTTCGGTCACTTAATATGGCTGAGTTTTCCCGCCACTTCATCCGATGATACGCGATGGTTGATATCGTCATTGTTCCTTCGCTATTGATGATAGATCCCACATATTTGATGTTTTCGCACTTGGGAAGCTTTATTCCATCCATCCAAATAAATGCCTGGAATAGGCCTGAGTGGATCGGGGAATAGGCAAGCACTCGGTATTTTTCTGGCTATTCCCCTCCAGAACATCCGCCCACACGTCAAGTGATCGTTGCAGGGAAGTTTGATCATCACTTATTATGGCTCCATCGTCAGCAAAGAATATCTGATGCACATTTAGGGCCGTCGCTTTTCCTTCAAGCAGATAATCAATGACAACAATAAAGTAAAGGTAAAGGGCGCTTCCCTGGTGTACACCGACTTTGATTGAAAACTCCTCGGTGATTCCGGCAGAAAATCTTACTCTCGTCTTTGCCCCCTAGTACATGTCCGCGATAATCTGTACGTAGGTTTCTGGAACTCCTCTTTTTCTTAACGCCACCCATTTCAGATCTCTTGGTTGTCTATCAAACGCATTTTCAAAATCAACCAACACCATATACATTTCCTTTAAGTAATCACGAAGATTTTCCATTATGATCCTTATACTTTGGATTGCATTTGTTGTTGAGTTTCTGTGACAAACCCGCACTGGTTTGGATTATTTTTCTCAATCGGCCATCTTAAACCCGCTCAATGATCTTCATGGTATGTGACATCAGCTTGATAGAACAGTTATTGTCACAGTTTCGCGAATTGCCTTTTCTTTTGTACAAAGGAAGAAAATAACTTTCCCTCCACTGATCAGGCATTGGTTTGCCTCTTATAAGTTTATGTATCAGGAGCCCTTTTTTCCAGAACTCAGAGGGTATCTCGTCCGGCCCAACCGCTCTTCGTTTTTTTTTTTTTTTGTGGGTATTTGAGCGCCTGGGGTATTTGAGCGCCTTTTATTTTTTCGCTACACATTTACAACATCTATACTCCATTTCAAGGCGACCTTATTAGTGAATTCCACATGTCTTATGCTCTGCACTCTTCCTTATCAACTTTGGTGATGTTGCGATGGAGATAACGCTTCATCTTGTCAATAAAAGCTTGGCCTTTTTCCTTATCCAGGTTGTACCATTTGATTTTCGCAGACGCCCGTTTGTTTATTTTTGTTTATTACCGCCTCCATAAAAACGTCTATCAGAAGAAGGCTGTGTTGCTGGGCGATCGCCTCTCCTAGAATCACTTTGCAGTATTTTACCCCTTCATAAAACGTGATTACAAATGATAATCAATCTGCGTTTCATTTCCTCCACTGCTATAAGTAACCAGGTGCCAGTTTTGTTTGATGAACATGTTATTTAACAAGATAAGACCTTGAAGACTTGCACATGCTTATCCAAATTTTTCGACACGTGCATTTACGACACCTTGTGATCTCTAATAATGTTAACCCGCGGACTCTCATGCGTACTTACGAGACATTTTATGTTTATGGTGTTAAATCTATTGATAGGCTCACCATGGCGTTAAAAAAGAAATATTGCCTAGATTTGATTTGTCCACTTTTGTCGCCTTTCACGACAAGCGCTGTTTTCTGGGGTCGCTGCACACTGTATGTATACACTTCTGTGTGAAGTTTGAGTTTATAACCAATGAATGTTGCAGAAAAAATCGTTGATTGAATTTTTCTGTAACCACAAACTTTCTTGATGCAAGCAGAATAGAAAACATTTTTAAATGCATTGCACAAAAATACAATCGAACAGATGTGTATTGCATTCAAAATAAAAGGAAATGCTTAGAAAAATTCTAAAATACTTAAAATAATTGCAGAAAACCCCAAGGAGGCACTTTTACCTCAGGGCCTACTTTAACATGAGTATAAAGTCATACCATTTTGCTATACTTTAAAAAGTACAATAGGACAGAAGGGGTTAGCTTGTCGTCTTTTTATTATGAACACACAAAAATCAAAATTGAAACCCAAAAGACCACTCTTGAGTTCTATCGGTCGAGACTTATGCATTTTTCTTGCTCTCCTTCAGTGTATCGCCGATCTTACTGTCCATAATACATTTTTGTGCGCGGTAAGCCCACTCATCGGGTGAGCTCTTCTGTTCGTTGCTGTCGACACATCCTGTAAGAATGTCACGAATTTGCTCCACATTCGCAAAGAAAACGTTGAACTGCGACATTAGTCGATCGAAATTGTAGCCCTTGTCGTCTGTGAAAATTCCAAACCGCTTTCCGATGCAGCGAGTGTATTCACGCACCTCCTTCTCGTCAGAAAGCTCTAAATTATGGATTTTTTCAACTTGTTCGGGTGTTGTGCCACTCTCTTTCTTGCAATCAGCGTGTATTTTATGAAGGGTTTCCTTTTCTATTATCGGACTCCATTGCTCGTCTGCAGCAACCTGGAGATAGGAGATGTATTTGAGCTGAGTTGGAGTGGCTTAAATTGTACTTACGAGAGCGACAAGAGCGATGACGACAACTGCGAAGCACTTCATGATGATGCTGTTTGTTTCAGTGACTGGATGCATCTACTACTGAAAAGTATTTGTAATCTTTATTTTATATTTAAATGATTCGTTGTCTGTGGGTCAGTACCGGCTTAGATAGGGCTAGTAACAAAGATCTGATAGATTACAAAATGGGAAGTCTCTCTACCACCTTTGCTGTAGACGATTGCATTTTTTGTACACACATTGAACCGAGGCACTATCGCAATTTGGTGATAAGCACATTTTCAGTAAACAAACAACAAAGTTTACACAGCACTGTTTACAACAAGCATCGCATGGGGTTCAGATTACGAAAGACTGAAAAACAAGAGAATATTGCATGACGCTTGAGGTCGCAATTTCAGTCAATTCGGGAAGTTTCCAGGGGAAGTTCCTAGAGCTTCAAAGCGTACTCTGTGGTAATTCAAATAGGAGATGCTCAATCGAAGGTATTTTCCTCGGTTCACTTATTTTGTTATCAGCTCAGTGTGAAATTGCCTGACTGGGCCTGGCTGATAGATGCCTTCCATCGTTGACGATCATCAAGACCAACATGTCGTGCGTCCATGATCACTTGGTCTTCATAGGTCTTCTCGAACCAGAAGCCTCGGAACCTTGGCAATCTTCACAACATGCCCTTAAAAAGTATGGAGACATAGGAAATTGTGAGTAATGCTGAAGTAAACAAGTGTAAGCTCTGCTAAGTACAGATTTATTTTCAAATCAACCCTAATCTCTCGTTTTTTAATTTCTATCGCTTTTTTCTCAATCTTATTTTTCTCGACATTGAGGTAATTAATGAATTTCAATAAATTTTTGTCTGATGACTTTAAATTCGTTTCTTATACACCATGAGATAAAAATGACTAAATTACCAAAAGTCCCGAAGTAAAAAAATTACCAAATTGGCAACCGCATTCGGCATCCCTCCACTCCAATCGCGTGATTATCCTTTACCTCTTCGAACGAAACATGTGAGTTTGAGATGTTTTGGAGTATTGACGTCATTTTTAACATTGCTCCAATGATGTTTTATTGGATTCATGTGCGGAATCGTTCGTTCGACTAAATTACCAAAAGTCCCGAAGTAAAAAAATTACCAAATTGGCAACCGCATTCGGCATCCCTCCACTCCAATCGCGTGATTATCCTTTACCTCTTCGAACGAAACATGTGAGTTTGAGATGTTTTGGAGTATTGACGTCATTTTTAACATTGCTCCAATGATGTTTTATTGGATTCATGTGCGGAATCGTTCGTTCGTTGCGTTATGCTTAGGGTCATTGGCTTGCTAAAGTGACTAATGTTTTCTCGGCCCACGGTATCATTATATTCGGTGGGCCAAGACATATCTTCTTTTCGGTGCTCGTTTGTATACATTTCCGTTGGTTTCTCTTCCAACCAGTGTAACAGTTTGGTCTCTGCCACCCACGTGGCGATAGTTGCCGCAATCCAGTGGCGAGATTACTGCTGTCCCTTGATGTCGGCGAGGATACAACAGCACGATGCCTACTGTGTGTGATGAAGATCGACAGGAGAAAAATCAGCAGTAGCCGCAGTCGCAGTAGCAGTCCTACTGTGGGAAATCCGATAGTTTAGAAAACCGAAAAGAATTAAATAAATAGTGACTTGTTGAAAGTTCTTGTGTTTGTTATTACTTTAGTTAACACCAGCATGGGTTTAAGCAAACTCGAAACTTACAAATAATCAGAATATTAGCAAATAATAAGAATGTAATGATTTCTAATTAGTTATCAACAGCTGTATAAGAATATAATCGACGTTTGCATTTAGTGTACCTAATGGGAGCTTGATATTTGCAGTGAACCAAGAATTTAAACCGAAGTTCAAAGAGGTTTTTCTTTACAGGAATGCTCTTTTAGCATTGTCTGTGACTTGCAAGATGTGGGGCCCGTGCCTATTCAAGAAATTTATTCATTTCGTAAGCTGAACACAAACCACCCCAGAGACGAAACATCTAGCCACTACGCCATTCATGTAATTTAATCAAATAAAATTCAATGAACATTCATTAACGTCCGCTTTCAATACACATTGGGATACTGTATTGGCTGCGGTAGAAATCTCTGAAATTCAGCAATACCGGATGCAGTATACGCCTCAGTGTATATATTTACAGCAGCAGTAGTACATGCAATTTTACCGCTCCTTTGTCTGCGCTTCTTTATTTTGGTTTAATAAAATGTTTTTTTTCGATAAACAAAGAGAGTAAACAAATTACGAAATTCAATACGTGAAAGAACTCACTGACTAAGGTAATTCTTATTTTGGACTCTGTGTACCACTGAAGTAAATACATCTTAGAAATGCGAATCTTGTTTTAAATGTCCAAGCAACTTGAGTATTTATGGATCTTTTAGTGACAAAAAACCGCATTACGACTTTGCAGCACAGAAAGAAAGAGAATAAACCTAAATCATTGATGGGTGCAGCACATTTAAACTTAGCTACAGAGCAACCACAGAACAAATTTTGTTTTTTTTTTTTTAATAAAAAGAGAGGAGGGTGACATAAGACCATTTTTGAGTGATTTTTCTAAGGTCGGCCGCCTGGATTGGTCAAAGTATGCATGTAAAAACTCGGGCTGACTACTTAATATTTAACTGGCCGACTTCAGAAGCTTTCATTAACATTTTTGCAAATAATTTGTTTAAGGTAAATACACTAAGATATCTTGAATTTCATAGTTTACACATTCCAATTAATCAGAAATGGTGAACATTATATTACTTATTATATATATATTAAATAATATAAAATATATATACTATATATATATAACAACGGATTTTTTAGAGCAAATTAAACGTAAAAAAAGAAGCAAAGGGGCCGACTGCTGGCACCATCACCTTACCTTGAAACAGCAAGCAAAAATACTTATACTTTGGTTAATTTAAAACGCAATCTCAAGCATTAGATACGCTAAGGACCTACCTACCAAGGACTATTTGTCAGCAGTTCTGGTCCTTTAGCAGAAGGCAAGGTGTCTCTACCAGGAAATACGGAGTGCCTGAAATTTATTCAGAATATCGAAAATTGCATCTAAGCGCCATCGGCGAGGTTGATTTTGAAACATTGTGTACTCATTCTTGTTCCGACGCACAGTGGTTCGCCCCATAGGGCAAAAGTCAACATTCCAAGGTTAAACGAACTATTTTTATAATGCAATTATTATTTATGATAACGGGAGAACTACGTGGCAGTAAGGTTTCTTTTATAAAATTAGTTTTGGGCAGTCAGTCGAGCCACAAAATTGAGTGATTTTAGCAGTTTTATAATAAACGTTAATCTGAAAATACGACAATGCGGTTTAACCATTTTTAGGCTGTTTTTAAAGTCTATTTTTGAAAAAAGGTTATGTGAATAATAAAATATGTAATGTTCAACGATAGCAATTAAACAATTTTCTTCAAAACTATTTTGTTTTTATTATTTTGACCTTACTAACAGCCAAAACATCAAATTCCTATAAAATCTCAAGAAAAATGCTGTTGCGCAAATTATGAACTGTTGACCCGAAGTAAAACACACTTTCTAGCAATATACACTGCTAGTATCGGATTCCTGGATTACAAATTTAAGGACTTAATCAATGACAAAATATTCATTTCAATTAAGCAATAAATCGCAAGTTTTATTGGACTAAAATAACGTAAAATATATATAAAGTTAGTTTATTGAAAAATAAATACACAATTTATGTAAAGTGTAGATTATATATGTATAGTACAGCGTAGTTAACATAAATCCTCCGACACATACATACATTTTTGGGTGTGTCCAGTGTAACAAAAAGTCCGGACTATAGAGAAAAAATGATTTGATATTTTGATATGTTTGTTTTTCCCCTAGGAATTTTTGGTTCCCGTTATGTACTCTATACATTTGTTTGGAATGGAACATGTTAATAATGTTTACAAATATTACTCATTTTGTTTTAATAAAAAAACATATTGGTGTCCGGACTAGTGACAGTACTGTACTTTAATCATTTTGAAGACTTAATTCGACATCATAGATAAGATAAACAAATATTTTTCATATTCTTACATAAATTTTTCTTATTTTTAAGAAAAAAAATAGTTTTATATATTTTATTCCTTAATTTTCCAGCTACCTATAACGTTGAGCTCCACCCATTCGTACTATGTCTCAAATTTCATTATAAAAAATTGGTGCTGTGGTTTTGATTTTAGAGAATTATTTCCGCCGCTCCCTTGTAATGGAACCACTGTGTGACGGCAGTTTGAGATTTTATCTGAGATACTTTGTGCAGAAAAAGTACACATTCCAAACATGTAGAATGTGTCCTCGCGAAAGCAATGTTGGTTAATTTTCTCCACCGAAGAATCGCGATATTAGGTGACGGGCAATGGAAGTTTGAGAAATTTACTTCTTATAATTGGATTTGGAAGGTGGCCATGGTGGTGTTGTGTGTAAGTGCATTGATGTTCGAATCTGTTAAGGTTTGACAGAGCACTCATTAACCGTTTTATTTGATGCCTCGAAAGTGTATTTGTCACGAGAAAGCTTCTTAAATTTGACTGGTCTGTGACCACATCAAACTTTATGTTGCCCCATTCGTGGGCCAATTGCGAAAGTGTTTGCAGTTAAACCTAGTCAATGGCTCTTCTTGAGCTGTTATGTTTACATTCATTTATAATTGGATTTAAGTAAACACACATACATGGCAGCCAAAAACACACCGACAAGCGACCGAAAAACATTTTATCATCAACCAACTGGTTTACTTTATAAGCACACAATAGCTGTTATGAAAGTTGTTTTTAAGCAGAAAATATAATTTGGAAAGCAGATCACGTACTTCGTTAGAATTTCTTGTCAAATATATTCCAGAGATAAAAAAGTACGAAATTGTGCTTCAAATAGACATTCATTAGAGACTTGTAAATATTCCTGTTCGATTCCGTTTCTTGCGAAATATTAGTGACCAACCCCATTGTCATGAATGAAATATGTAAGTATTTGTATGTTGAAAACTAAAATCAACTCCTTCAATGATGTACACAAACAGTCGAAAGAGTTCCAAAACCACAATCGACACTCTTACACACTTTAAGCATAGGAATGAATTTAATTCCGGAAATCGGCGTCGGAGAATAATCAACTTAAATGGAAATAATTCCACAGTATAACCGCAAATAAAATTCGTCCCACTGTCACATTTGTGAAATTTATGGTTGCAAGTGCAAATAATTTTCACCAGACCATTTCCACTGGTTCCATTTATAGCTTAGTTAAACCTTCCTGTCCTTTGTTGTGGAGCATCGGTTTGTCCTTGTACGCTTGGTCACAATGAAGACGCTATGTGTACTTAATCTTGGGTGAGTTACTCACTTACGTATGTTTATCGCATGAATTGCATATTCACGTGTTGCAAATTGAAAATTAAGATTTTAATTCCATTACATGTCCCACGGCAACATCTGGAAATGATGCGATGAATCCTTAATCAGAAGCTTATTTTGTATTTCTGACACAGGTGAATGAGACATTATTACTGTACCGATTTTGAAAAGGGTTTTACGCAGTCTGAAAATAGAATTTATTGCCTTTGACTTGTTGTCTTGTAATTGAGGACATTGCTAGCATAAAATTTAATTTAACAAACGGGGACATTTATTTTCTTCTAGGGGTGAAAGAGTCAGCGTATGAGTATGTGTCATGGGAGTGCTCTCATTGTCAACGTACGCATTGAATTTATCTATTCACTTCTGAATGACCTTATTGAATTGTATTTGCCGAGGGTGGGCGCGTTGATTCTTACGCCGAAGGTCCATGCTTCGACCCCACATCAAAATTGTATGTCCTCGGCGCCGCATATCACGAGTCAACAACAATGCTGGGTGACGAGACATGGACAATGCTCGGAGAGAATATAACAGTCGAAATCTTCTCAAGTTCTTCGTTTTGAAAGAACAATGACTCGCATAGAACGAGTGCGAGCTCTGCAAGCAATCGGTCTCAATGGTCTGCAATGATTACAATTGTTATTACGTACATTTCTGCGATTCAATCCTTCGGAACGAAATTGAATACAGTCCAGACGGTCCTTGTGTCTCTGATAATTTATTCTCATCGACAGGATCATCAGATGACTTCATGAAACTGGAGTCATCATATTTACATAAAGTAAATCATCCCGTGTTCAATACCATGCCTTGACCTAAATTCAATATTCGGAAGGTGACCGGCAAAATGTTAGGCCTGCGATTAGGGGAGATATGCGCAGAACTGATTTATTTCGATTGATACCAGCATTCAAGTGCTGTTACATTAACTTTTGGTATTGTAAAAAGAAATACATAATTTTTGCACAACATTTAAGGATGTAATTACCACAATAAACATGACCCGATTTGTATTGAAAATGGGCCTTTTGTTGGATTATTTGTTGCCATTTAGATGGTAATATTTATCCCCCTCTCGTAAAAGCCCGAGTCCCTATTGGAGAAAAACTGAGAGTTTTGTTTCACAAGCCTCTCTTGAGACGAACTTTTCATTAGCAATATCGCTCGATATGGACAGGAACCAGCGGTTCATCGCTTCTGTCTGGACTATAAGGTGGATGCATATAACCAAGCTCCCGGAGCTTCTGGCAAGTCGCTATCGATGTGTGTGTCTTGGCGTTATTATGATGGAACACAATCCCTTAGGCCAAAGATGTCCGTTTCTAAGGGATTGCTTTCTTCTGAGGATCCAATTGTCGACAATACAGGTCCGAATTGGGAGTAGGAGATGAGCTGCATAGTACATGATTCTTTGGCTTTAACTCGTATGTTATCCCTATCCAGTCTTGTTCCATGGAGCCATTTCCAAAAAGTTTCGTCGTTTAGTTGTTGGTAAATCGGTCAAACCCGACAATTTCCATAACTTTATCGACATTTGCGACAATTGAACTTCCAGAGCGTTGTGCATCTTTGACATCGGCATTATCGGAACGACATCGACCTGATACTGTCAAAGTATAAGGATCATAAACATAATTCACATTTCCAGCCGCCTGGCTTGCGTTTTGGCCTTTATCGAAGAAAAACTGTAAAATATGGCTTTTTTTTTGTCTTTGTTGGTGGTCATCTTTGACGCGCGCTCAAACAAAACTGACTCAATCAATCACAAAACTGTCCAGAAAGTTTTTTCTTAGAACAAAATCTTATCTTTCTAACGGCATTTAGTTTGGTCCGATGGGATGAGCACAACGCGAAAATTAATGGATTTATTTTTACTGCACCTAATAAATAAGTTTGTTATACAAGTCTACAGGCTGGACCCAAGTGTTTTCACAAGTGCAATTTGTGATAGTGTTCAGAATGAATATCCCTAAATCTTGTTCGCCGATACATTCCATTGACTACATCAATATCCCCAATAACTGCGAAGGATTAAATATTAATCAAGAAGATTTCAGATCGTACATTTTAAATTCACGGAATAGAATTATTCATTCAATAGACAGCATCTGTTTTATGAACAGTTTTGAAATTTTAAAAAGTTCAATATTACGAAACCCTATTAATCCGTTGCCCTTTTCGATGCCATGTCATTGTTTATGAATGAACCCGAAACATTGCGTATTCTTTTACAACAACTTTTTCCGGGCTCGGTGATGTGAACCCCATAAACTGTATCTCTTTTCGCAACCATTTCGTAGCTATAAATTAAATGGGGGTTAACACCCAAATGTTTCAATACCAATTTGAAACAATTCTTATTTAATTTTAAATGTCTACTTCACGGCCACAACCGACCTACGAACCACATAATGAAGATGGGACTCATCAATGACAACATACATATGTAGCGGCGGCTGTGGTGACGAGGGAATATTCCCGTCACTATCTCGTCATTTGAGGTGGAGGATACTTGAAAAATATTTCTTCCAAGACCTTCAAGAATTAACTGACATAGGACAATGACGGATGGCTGGAGAACATACAATGGTATGTAGTGCTGCGGTCTTGCAAGGGAATCCTTGCTAACCGCATATCTCCACCTAAGGACATTACAAAGCGGAGCCATGTGCACTTAAGTGAGGCGTGGCCCGCCTACCTATCCAGCTTTTAATTTAAATTCAACTTAAGCAGTTCAATAGCTCTTTGAACGGGATATAATTTAATCATATACAATTGTACATGGTACATGTGCGGATGTGTGCAACCGCGTGTCTACACTCTACAGTATATGGACAAAATTTACATCATCTGTCAACTGCTAAATGAATGATTGAAAGTTAATTGCGTTTGCTCCGCGTCAACTGAGTCCTGGAAACTAATTAAACACCACAATTACTTGTACTGTCAGGCAAACTAGTCAACATCCATACATGCTAGTGACAAAATCCCTCTGCTACGCCATATAGTTACATGTGATTTAGTACAGAATACAGGGTAATCCATTTTGTGCTTCAAACGAAAATAAAATATTTACATTTATAATTTGAGTTTTTATCAACTTTTTTTAATTAAAAAATTGCCTTGGATCTTGCAATTATTTTTGCGGTTTGTGTGTAAAACACACAAAATTACAAATCAGATGAGTTTGGTGGCTAGTTAACGTCACCAAAATGGGAAATATATCGTCTAGTTGAAATCATGTGTGATGCGCCAGCATCCGATTCAAATCGCTTACTTGCCATATTAATATCTTCGATTTGGGGGTGACAAATTTGGCTAACATAATTTTTAAAGACTTTATAGATGCGATTTGGACCACAACCACAATCTGCTCTGTCAGGGTATGTTCAACTCATTCCGAGGTCACCTATCTTCACATCTTGAGTGAATTGAGTTTTACTAGGATGTAAAATGCAAAATAAAGAATGTTTGCACATGCAAAATTAACCATATGACGTAGGTTAGGTTAGAGTTGTATGCATTTTGTAGTGCATTTTGTTACAACTCGGTAACTCGGTCGTAAAAATCAGTTGGTGTTTTTAGTAATGCGTCGAATACGACTGAGATTAATACATCATACATTCGTATAATATGCTGCAATTGCAGGGAAGGTGGACTATAGATTTCACCTCATTCTCGTCACAAAATGATGACGATATATACGATGCAAATACAGTAGCAACAGCTTTTGTTTAAGGGTTTGTGGTAAAGTACGGACCTATGAAGGGAATTATAACAGACATGCGAACTTTGCTCTCTACTGCAGATAGACAAGTAAACTTCAACATCGTATCATCACCAGACCGGCACTATAGAACGTACACATACAACGTTAAATGAATATCTATGGTCCTACATATCGGTACAAAGAAACAAAGATAAATGGTTAGAATACTTCGCATATTGTTATAAGACTACGCCATCGGTCGTACACTGCTACTGCCCATTTGAGTTAGCACTTGGTAAAAATGTAAACTCCCTAAAGTGTTTAAATGAAAACTGTATATACCCAGTGTATAATGTGGGCGCGTAAGATAAGGAAAGGATGAATAAGAACTTATCTTAGTAGTCTTATAGAAGACAAACAAAACAAACAATTAAAATATTTAATTCATAAAAATAGACTTAAGATATTTACCGAAAAATAAATATATTACTTCAAATAAAATAATTTAGAAAAAACAAACAAGCTAATTGTACTTATAAAAAATAATGTTAAGACGTAGTAATAAGAAAAATCTTTGTAATGTTCCTTTGTCAAGTTAATACCATTTTTATCTGTTATGTTAAGTTTAAGAGCGCTTACTGTTAATATGTACTTACATATACACAAAACGTTATGCTTGTTAGACCATTTTCCTTTCAGTTTTGTAAACGTATTATAAGATTTATTTCTGGTTTTATTTAAATAAAAAAAAGTGGAATTCATGGTGTTCATCAAGTTTAATTTCATAAAAATAAAATTATACTTTCGAAGGAGGAAGGTGTAATAACATATTATATTCAGTCTTGGCAACCAAGATCAATTGTGATTACCTTACCTGACAATATGAATCCTCCTAAACAGCAAACAATTGCACCTTGGGAACCGTCACTACCTACGGTTCTGTAGGTGTATCATATTGTTCACATTGCTGCATGTGCGCATTGCCACAAATTGCTCGAAGCTTGATCGACGCCAGACAGTTCGACTTGAACCATCCTCCCGACAATATGCGTTTTTATTACATCTGTATCGTCTGCAGACGCGAGGCCTGAGACTTAACGATGCGACGCACAGTGTCCAACCAGCAAAGCTAGGAACATGAAATTTGTCACTTACTAACAAGTCCACTTTTTTTCAATTTTCGGGGCTTAGTAAATCCGTCAGGTAATTTTGTACTGTAATTAAAAGCTCAATTGTTAAGTTAAGCAATCTTTATAGATCTGCATCTTTAGAAGTCTCCGAGATTGTCGTTTTTACACACATAAATGTTGTTCCATTTCAGTGTTTTCAGCGGACCTCTCTCAAACACTATATTCAAGGAATTAATAGTATGTTGAAAATAATTCCTGAAGATGAAAACATTATACTTAGAGCTACAATAAAAGCTATACCCTATAGAGCAGAAATTAGCCCCCAAAGTTAACGGTTGCTCAAAGTACATTCAGTAAACAATAAAACAAAAAACTAATGCTTGCACTAATCTACACGATTTCATACAAATGTTTCAATCACATAAACTATCTCCTATTTAGGAACAAGTACCTAAATCAGTGAGAATATATCGCCGGTACTGATGAGTTTTTCGTGGAATGTGACTAAGATAACGACAAAGGACAGATGAGTGGGATATTTGGGTACTCGAAAACAAATCTCACACACTTCGGTAAAGAATTTGTTTTTTGATTTTATGCCAGATTATTGGGTATTTTTTCCCAAAGTGCGACGCAGCGCCCAGTGACAACTCATTCAACTCATTCTGATCAATCTGAGCGATCGCCTCGGATTGAGAGCAGGTAATATTTTTTGCCAAGTGAGGTGTCCTGACCATTGTAAGCAAACATATCAAAACATCTATTCTGGCCCTATGAGACATTTTTTCATTTCCCATGCATGAACACAAAGCAGCTGTGGTTCACTAAGCTCTGAATTTATTAGAGAACGCAGATTTGTGTAACAGTGCACATCCAAACCATACTCGCGCATTATTCGCACCCCTTGTTTCTTTTCATCTAGCACTTAGTTATGGGAAAGATATGGATCACATATGGTTGAGGATCAAACTTTCCCAAATTAACGCGTGAATAGAAGGACATTTATGATCGCATAATGCAAGCCCTTAGTTATTTGATAAGTGTTCATGAATATATTCCTTTTATATTATATTCATACGCACTTACATTATTATATTCATACACTTCATACGTATGTATGTGCATCGAAACTTAGATTCTCATATATAAGTGCGTATGAAAACGTATGAAAACGTATGAAAACGTATGAACACTTCGATTGACTTTTTATATCCGAGTCTCATTACGTGTAAAAAATCTTGCGCTTCCTTATTGAAGATCCACGATTTGAATTGCTTCAAATATCTCCTCCTAATTTATTACACATGAAGTACGATTAATGCAAGAACAAGTGAAAGAAGATGTATTGACCTCCCTTGTTCGAAATGATTCCTCCGCCTTCAGAAATGAATTAAGGAAAATATATCTTGACTCTACGAAAGAAGACCAGCCAATGTCTATCAATTATAATGAAATTCATTAAACTTTGCTTGGCGCCAATTTCGATGGAAAGGTATTCCTTGGTGAATAAACCGTAAAAGTTGCGAACCATTATGAAAGTACTTGGCGTCATGAAAAACGCGAAAAACATAAATAGAGGACACGCTTCGTGGGTGCAAATGCAGAAGCCTTGGGCGTTGATGTTGCCCATAAAACCCACGAAACGAAATAGACAAAATTAACTGAGTAACAAATTTAATGCTTTAATCATTTCATTGCAAAGGAGGTTGCTGTGGAAACAGTAACTAAAGAGACGCTTTCAAGTGCTGAACTGAAAATGAAAATCGATTTAATAGAATTAATTATCACCTTTCCAGGTTGTTTACAGGTTGTTGACAGATTAGTTTGCAGCTCATACAAACACTAACTTTCACTTCGATTATTACTTTTATTACGTAAGAGTCACGCTTCGGATGAAATTTAAGTAATCTTATTTGTCTCCGATATATTAATTGAGTTTTATAATATTTTCGGTAGCAGCACATTAACTGCTTGTTGACCCTTCCCCCAGTCTACTCAGATGAGTTTAAATGAATGCAATGGTCGTGCTCAATATGAGGCAGAAGGCTTCAATTGAAATTAAGAAAATGTTTGTGACAATTATTGTGGCAGCACAATTGTACACGGATGCATGCCCAAATCATATCGCAAAAAAAAGCGGGGTTGGCTCTCTAGCTATATCCAATTCAGCTGGTAGGTGCTGCATACAGATTTCTGGGTCTCCATTTTATGCTTGTTTTCTTTTCGTACCAACTCTAGTAAAGAAAAGAAAAGCTTGCAACATTAGGAGAACCACCATCTTGGATTCTTTCAGAGTAATAGGTGAAACTTCTGATATTATACAGCAGGAAACTGTAGGTAAGTGAAGTATGTACATGTTCCTAGTGGAGGCAGAAAGTCTTTCCCCCCGACAATTGATAATGGCACTAGAATGGACAAATCGAATATGTGCTAAAGACTGATCTTATCCACCTGTTCTTGAAGTAATGCGTTAACTTAATTCTAACTAATTTTAATATAAATGAATGCCTTTATTCTTCGTCACATTTCACCAAAATCTGAAACTTTCGCAGAGGACAGGATTTCAATAATTACTAGTTTTCTCAATTATGTGAACTTACAAAACATCTTCCTTTTGTTTTAAGGCAAGAGCATTTTCTGGAATATCCTTGCGAAAGCTCTTAAGATCATTGTTCCAGACTTTATGAGGCTCTTCTGAAAGGTGTCCCGTCGGAAGTAATGCATGCAGCACTTATCATTTCAGTACCATGTATCAACACGTGAAATAAAGGAGACTGTGCGCTGTATCCTTAAAAAAATATAAAAAGGAAGAACCTACCATCCTGATACATCAGTTCATCATCAGTTCAAGGAATATACAAATGTAGAATCTCTCATTATATATAATCTCCCTCATCTCCACAACTTATACAGTTGCAGTTGGTGGATTAGGTGCGTCGTTACTGCACAATGCCTGTTAAGGCCTTCCACCACAGTCTGCAACTAAATGTTCAACCTTAATTGGCAACTTAAGCTTATTTCAGAACCGAAACAAAATTAGCCAGTAGCACCGTCAAATTTGGACATATGTAATTGCTTTTTAGAGTGATATCACCAATTGTCAAGTATCTACATATAGTGTTTGAATTCCCACCCAGTTATTTTAGTAAGCAAAAGTGAACGAAACATGCTGACACTGGGTGCAGTGGTTGTTATGGTCGCGTTGTATAATTTCTGTACCTTAGCTTTATTGCTTAAGTTGATGTTTCCTTATATCTAATGTGTTTGGGTGGCAGATAGGAATTGAATTGAATTGAATAATTTGGGTGTGTTAAAGCAGACACTAATACTGCTACCATAAAAAATATATATATCCCCTGCTCTTGATCTAGGATTTAAGAGATTCAGAAATTTAACAACTCCCCTAGATGGGATTTCATGGAAGTCTTTCTATGTTATGGACGTTCTGTTTATCATCTTGGATCTTTCTCTGGGGAGTCGTGGACAATCGATTAGAACTAGTTCCATAGTTTCTTTCGCCTGGCCACAGTGTTTACAGATTTCTGTACTGGTGAGGGCCATTTCATGAAGGTGGTAATTGCTTGCTCCGTGTCCAGTTAGTGCACCACATAGCACTCTAAGGTGAGCTTTGTTAAGTTCTAGAGATTCTTTGGCTCGTTTAGGATTTTGTCTCATGTATATTTTGTGAACATATCTGTACTGTACTAGCATTGGTCATAATGGAATGATTTTAAGAATTTTAGTGATCGAGATATTTTAATAACCGAATGATCACTCGAGATGGGCGCATTCGACTGATTATCCGAGTGATAATCGATTAGCACAATATGTCGATTCTTAACTAACTCATTGGAACTACAACTAATTAGTTACTCACTACCAACAAATGATACCACGATAAATGTCACTTCAGTGGGAGAACAAGTAACAAATAATTCTCGTCGAGAAATAAAAATCAGGAACATAGTCAGAATAAACGAATAGCACGAAAAGGAAATTAACTGAATTACTCCTCTTCTCGTTCTCTTGTTGAAGTCCCATTTTGTTAGAAAAAGAGCAGCAATTTGCAGTTCGAAGAAATTCCCAACTCCGGTTCTATTGTATACATTTCTTCTTAAAAGAAACACTTTTCTTAAATCTGTTCCGGATATATGAAAATCTCGGTTAACAGAAAAAAGTGCATTTTGCATTTGACATATTACAGCTTTGTTTATAAAAACCTGTATAATGAACATTTTCTTCGTATTCCTATCCAGATTTAATCAAACTTACTGCCAGCAAATATTTCACTAGGAAACAACTGTGTACAAACAGAGCGCCAGAATATATTTCTTGACCAAATAAACCATTAATACTAATTCAGTAATTACCTATGCATGTACCTCAAATGAGCGTCTACATCACTCGTGATGTGTTCATGTCTTGTACCTGTGTGGTTTATAGAAGTACTTTATAGGTTAAGTCACGTACTCAACATCCATCCAAAAATCTAATAAGGGTATCATGCGAGAAGGCACAGACCAAACAGCAGCGCTCTGTTTGCCAGAATATTCAGGCAGCGTCCTTTACTCTAATCGCTTTATTCACGACGGAGTTCAATGAGACAAAATATAGCAAATATACTCAACTTATCACCAAGGACAACTGTTTGTATGCACCACGAGAGCATTACTTCGAGAGAATTTTGCAGCATGCTCTTAATTTGGGTACCTTTAACACATGTTTACATTGATGTAGGTAGGGAATTTACTAGATACACTAAATTCGGCCAGGATTCACAAGCATGTGCTCTGTAACAGCGATTAGTATAGCATAAGCCCCGTCCAACTCTTTGATAGCAATTTGTTTCATCCAGTCGAAAGCAATACATTGAGTATGCAAATGAGCTACCTAATAGTAGACGGAGACATATGTGCTAGTTTATGACCTCCATTCCTGCAATGTTTTAAGCAATAATAATAAAAAATATTAAGAAAATAAATATGCATGTTCAGACTGATATTATTTCAATGAGCTCTGGTCTGGGCAAAGTGAGCCGACAGTGGTTCAAGCTAATTAAAACAGATGGAGCCAGAAGCGGGGCATGTTAGGCAGAGTGTTTGGAACAGCCCCCTCGAACGCACGTCGATGTGTTGTACGGAAATATAGTAGCAGATGTCTATGTTTATGATTGCATAACCAGAAAGGGTAAGTAACATAACCGGGTATCAAATAGCAATATCCGTGGGGATGGGACTGGAGTATGGTGCAGAATGTGGGATGAATGATAATAAATGGAAGATAATAAAGACAAAAATAGCGCCTTCACCCGGATACAGTGTCTTCTCCAAATTGCATGTGCCTGTGTAAACAGAGCCAGTGATTATTTACTTGCGAGGATTAAATAATTTGTACTCAAGTGGTAGGGGAGGTTTGTCGACATCGAGTCTTGGAATTATCATTTTTTGGAATTAACTAATTTAATTTAACAATTGAGTAGTAGAGCCACCACTTGATCATCCCTGTCCTGCTCTTTGCCGCGGAGATATGGACAATTTCAAGAACAGTTGAAGAAGTCCTTGGCCTATTCGAGAGAAAAGTTCGACGTTCGATTTCTGGTCATCTTGGCGTAGATGGCATTGAGAAGAAGAGTCAAACACGAACTGTACGAATTATACAGCGAAATGAGCCTAGCCTGCGAATTCGACGAATAATGGTGCGTGGACAACACTGCACTAGCCCGAAGAGTCTTTCACTTTACACCTATGGAGCAACACTATAGAGAGAGGAAGGATCTTAACCAACTTGGCGTGCGTAATTGGAGGTAGCTGCCAAAATATCGTGCCGGCTGGAGAGGCTTGTTGGCTGCTGCCCATGTCCACTACGGTCTGTGATATGTTTCAAAATGAGAGCCTACAATCCTTGTCAACATTAGTACTGCCAGTATAACTTGGAACCATTAACTACGTACCTATTAATCTCCAAGTACCGTCCCTAAGGAAGAAGTCGCAAAAATTCTTCGGTCACACAAATGCAATAACATTCTTTAATAAAATGACCCATTGTTCTACGTTATAGTAGTTGCCTCCAGAATGATACACCAAAAGGTCACATCCCAGTGGCAGACCTTTTGATATGAATAAATGTATTGGGGTCGAAAGCACTATTCACAGTTTAAGTCCCGAAAATGAAACTGTCATAACTAATTCATGTTTATTTAGATCAAGTCTCGAAAATAACGACAAGTCTTGTAGTCTATTACCAAAAAGTTCTGGCTGAATATAAACGGCTATGATAATGCTCCTTCCTTCGCGTGCAATAGTCGTTTGGTGGGAAAGGCTTTTGCATAAACACGTAACTGCTGCTTTCACTAAGCTTACATAAAGCAACCTGTCTCAGCTACATAAGGGCCTTGCATAGTACGTCTAGCTCTGCTCTGTTGAATCTTTCTCCCCTTCCCTCATATCCACATCATGGGGTGCACTCTTAAGGCCATCTTCCGCTTAAAAGAAGTGGTATTTGGTTCTACTGCATTTACTTTGACCACAGTTTCATGGCTATGCCGTCTGACGCACGGACACCACTACTCCAGCTGCGACGTACATACAAAGATTTTCCATGTACTCAGGATTGACTCTGCCAAGAATCTGACCCAGGAAGAAACTGTTTTCGAAACCACACGGACGGCAAAAACATAACACGCACACCTCTTACCAAAAATTTGTGTCGGTTTTTCCAAGCGGTAACCTATGAGATCCTACTAGCCACAAACCATATTGTGAAGAAAGGATTGATCTCTGAATTTCATCGGCAATCAAAAGTCTGTAGTCTGGGTCCCGGTCACGACGGGATCGAGGAAATGAGATCACCGATGAGCTCGTTAGACAAGGATGGAAGGAGATTATCTCAGCTGAACCTGCGCTGGGACTGCCAACGTTCTTGGTTAGATGGTTGGACATTGCGAGATCACAACCGGAGGTGGCATGACTCTCCAGGATGTTGACAGACCAAGTGCGCTCCCTATCTTCTGTAAGGATTCCACCGAATTCTTTTTATCTCTTGACAGAAATTACAGCAGACGACTTACTAATGGGTCACTAAAACAGTAAATGTGCTTGGCCTACGAGAAAACCTCTACGACGCCTTTGGAGAAGACGACGAAACTGCAGAGCACTTCCTCATCTCCAGTCTCGCCTTAGTTCGGATCAGGTGGCAATTGTTCGGTGCTGATGAGGTGAGAGTTGATGTAAGCTACTCATCACAGAAGCGCCTGCTAGACTTCCTCTAGAAGACCAATAAATCCCAGCAAATGTATGTTGCTGTCTGGTGGACCAGTTTTTGAGTCTGAGTGTTCCAGAGCAGTCTTTACATCATCTTACGAAAAAATGACCAACGTTGCCAACGTTCTTGGTTAGATGGTTGGACATTGCGAGATCACAACCGGAGGTGGCATGACTCTCCAGGATGTAGACAGACCAAGTGCGCTCCCTATCTTCTGTAAGGATTCCACCGAATTCTTTTTATCTCTTGACAGAAATTACAGCAGACGACTTACTAATGGGTCACTAAAACAGTAAATGTGCTTGGCCTACGAGAAAACCTCTACGACGCCTTTGGAGAAGACGACGAAACTGCAGAGCACTTCCTCATCTCCAGTCTCGCCTTAGTTCGGATCAGGTGGCAATTGTTCGGTGCTGATGAGGTGAGAGTTGATGTAAGCTACTCATCACAGAAGCGCCTGCTAGACTTCCTCTAGAAGACCAATAAATCCCAGCAAATGTATGTTGCTGTCTGGTGGACCAGTTTTTGAGTCTGAGTGTTCCAGAGCAGTCTTTACATCATCTTACGAAAAAATGACTCGTATTTAACAAATAGACACTGCCCACGTACAGAATAAATGACATACCATTTGACTACAATGAAACAATCCTTTTTATTACGTCCTATCCTTTAAAGCTAAGATACAAACATTTTCCAGCGTAATATCTTTATCGACATAAAACTTTAGAGATGCTGTGTATCCATTCTTCCTCAGATACTCCAATCTGGAGTAGTCAATGATTCGTTTGCATTGCACACCGATAGTCTCTCGTTGCTTTACAGAAATGCTTTCAACATCGCATTCACTTTCGTCTACTTCAACTTCATCGTCACCATCTTCATTCATTTTCTTCCGACGCTCCCTACTATAGCCAGTACCGCATATCGCCCAACTGGCCATTTTCGTAATCAATAGGAACTCTCTCCTTCCAATTCCATGTTCAAGGAAGAAGTCCTTAGCAACAAATGACTTCCAGTCACATCGATGATGGCAACAGACTGCAATCAACGCCGCTTCCGTCGTCTTTGCGCCACCTTGGAGAAGACATCGCAACGTCAAATCAGTTGCTGCACCGCATAAATGCTTGCTTACGGCTACAATGTTTTTGGAATCCTTCAACAGGTCTAGTTCGGACATCTTTAAGTCAGCTATATCGGCTCTGATTCTATGAACTGCACTTCTGTCCTCAATTTTGTTGTCTTTTTTATGACGGTGCGACATTCTGTCGATTAGAATCACTTTGGAGTTTTCGTTACCAACTAACACTTGCGCCAGCCAAAATGATAAATGACCTTTGCCAGCGCCGAATTCAACGAAACTTGTAGAGTTTTTGAAGAGTCCACATGTGTCAACGCACCCAAGAAGTGATGCGGTTTGTATTAAGTGTTTCCTGGTTTCAAATCCATACTCTTCCTTGGCCAACTCGTCCTTCAGTACGGCATGTGAAAGCTTCATATCCTGTATTTGGCCATCCACATATTTGAGGTAAAGTTCTTTCACCTTTTCAATGATCAAGTTCAGTTCGTCTGAGGGTACTTCGCTCAATTTGAGATTTTCTTCAGGCAGTTCGGTGTTTTCCAAATCGTCTCCATTGTTGATGCCTGGCACAATGTATGGAGGAAGGTCCATCTGTCGAGCATTGCAAATTTTAAGGTGTTTCCGAAGGTTCTTCTTGTAAACGGAATGTTTTGCGTCTAGAGGACATGGGATCCTGCCTTCATTAGTGTCATCAGTGCCGTCTACAGCTGCCAACTGCGGTTCGTGCTCGCCACAGTACTCTTTGCCCTTTGCCACTGTCATCTTGCAAAAGCGCTTCTTCCGTTTTACAAAATGTTTGCATTTTGGTTCACTTGAAGTTGAATTATTCGTCTCCGCAGATGTTTTTATTTTCTTTGCCTCTGGTTCCATGCTGGATGTTGAAGTTTGTCGGGTGACTAATGTCAAATACGAAGGAGTAACTGGAGAGTTGTATGGGAAAAGGTAACTGGCGTGTTCAATAATACGACATTTTATATTATGCGTCTAAAGATATATAATATATGATCTGTTTTAATAAATCTAGTTATTGTCTCAATTGCACTGGGTTTTTAAACAACAAAAGTAATTCTATTCATGATTTAAAGCTACATAAAATGTGCCCGCTCTTAAGAATTAATCTAATTAAGTTGAATTATTTAATTTTTTCAACAAATTTTTGATAATTTTTAGACATAACAATTTATTGCGACTATTTGTGGACGCAGCAAAGTCAAAAGGCTATGTATACCGCAAAAAAGTCAGCCGTTTTGTTGTAACGAGCGTTAAATTGAAGATTTGGCCCATCAACCATGGTTTTCGCACATTTTGTAGCGTTAAATTATGTGTTATATGTGTAATTACGACACAATTATCCATGGACAACGGCGCGGCAAGTATTTTTATTCGTATATGTTTGCAAGCCAACATTTTTATTCGATGTGTTGAAAAGCACTCATTCCATGAGTTGCACATCCCTAGAATAGACTCGTTAGAAGTGACAGTTCCTTGCGGCGTACACAAATGTCAAAAATCTGCGAGTTCAGAAATAGCGTGTATAACAAACTATAAACGTTTTAATTAAAATACTTTTTTCTACAATTATTTGAGTAAAAATGTAATTATTTAAGAATTTTTTTGTGTTTCATACATTGACAAATATTTATTCGATTGTTTCAGGGCTATAGTAAAACCTAAATCCGAACTTACACCAGAGGAGTTAGCGCGCCAAGAGGAAGAAGAATTCAATACCGGCCCGCTATCAGTCCTTACACAATCTGTGAAGAATAACACACAAGTTCTCATTAATTGCCGGAACAATAAGAAATTGCTTGGACGTGTTAAGGCATTCGATCGTCACTGCAACATGGTCTTGGAGAACGTAAAGGAAATGTGGACGGAACTACCGCGAACTGGCAAAGGAAAAAAGAAGGTTAAGCCTGTCAACAAAGATCGCTTCATATCGAAGATGTTTTTGCGCGGCGATTCAGTTATATTGGTTCTTCGAAATCCGCTTGCTACAGCAGCTGGAAAATAAGCTGAATAACAACTCAAGACTTACTCAATTTTACCTTTTGTATCTATTAATAAAAAGTAAACACAACAATTTCATAAAATATATCTGTCCATCTTTAAAATCAATGACATATGAACGATCAATATTGCATAAATTCTTTCTGTTTTAGCGAAAGAGCGTTTGGAGAATTTTCGAATTTTGGTGCCATGTCATTACAGTGGCGGCCATTATTATCATTGACAATACTCAATCCAGACCGTGGGCTATTTTCACTGCTGTATACTTTTTCAAGTTTTAAGGTTTCTGAAAAAACCATACATGTATGGACTCCTTTGTTTTCTTCTCATGAAAGCCTCTATGCTGGGTTGATGTCTATCATTACACCTATTTATCTTAAGTCTTAATACGGGCAAATTTTCAGGCTTAATATCATTAAAATAAACTTAATACATTCCTTTACATACACCTTTAGCCCAGTTTCACAGTTCATGTTTAAACTCCCGTTTTGATTTAAACTTTAGTTGAATGATTTATTCGGTTTCACAGTTTTGCCTCAGCATTGAACTGATTTCATAAACGAAATTCAACTGAACTGAAGTTCGGATATGACTGTAAGCCCGGACGAGTTAAATCAACATGGCTTAACGTTCAGCTGAACTTAAGTTTAAGCCTTCACCGTGAAAGTTGACATATAAAATTGTGTGGTTCTTGTACGAATATGCGTATGATTGACTGTATACACAAGTGAAGTCAACAATAGATATCTCATCGGTTTTCAGCTGTAACGCCAACATTTGAAATGTACGGCTGACACAGTTTTTTTTTTTAGTGAATCGCGTTTGGATAAGTAGTATTTTTTCGAAATTTGATTACCATAAAAAATACCATATAATGCCTTCACAGACTTTTTTTAGAACTTCTAAAGAGGAATTAATCTATCATACATGATCCTTGCTTAACTTGAACCATTTACGCAGCGCACGCAACGGAAACTCTCAAAAAGAAATCATTTTTTTTCCGCCTTTGCAATATTTTTCATCGATACTTCGCTCCTATTTGTAGCAGTGTGATGTTATATAGCCTAAAGCCTTCTTCGGTAAATGAACTATCGAACTTTTTAATTCAAACCAGTAGTTCCTGAGATTAGCGCGTTCAACAAAACAAATTCTTCAGCGTTATAATATTTACGAGTACAGAAGTATAGATTAGATGTTGCTTTGCCTGATCGACTTTGACTTTGACTTTGACTGCGTTTATCGCGTACAAAATCTATCCTTTTGTGTGCTCGCCTGAAACGGTCTGTCTCAACAGTCTGATAGCTCCATATCAGTGCGGCTTCAAGCCAGAGAAGTCCACTGTACATGAAATTTTCACATTGCTAAAGATCCAAGAAGTACAAATCGATAATCAAAAACTATTCGTTGTTTCCAAGGCCGTATATTACACTGTATATGTAGAGATAAGGTGTACACAGCCAAGTCTATTTTTGACATTCCTGCCGAACTTGTCAGGTTGTATAAGATGACGATGGAGAACAAAGTGAGCCGGTTAATGGCATTAAATGGCTCTGGCGGTGAATTAGGGCAAAGCGAGGCATATGCTGTCCTATGGCAAGGACGTAAAACATCAAAGTGGTGCAGAGCTATGGACAATATCAAAAGTAGTTGAAGATGACTTTACCCTTTTCGAGTGAAAGGTTGTAAGTATGATCTTTGGTTGTTTCTGTTGAAGGCATCTGGTGGAGAAGATTGGTTTGACTATAGTTGATCCGTGAGTCTAATCAGAGGTTTACGGATCCAACGTCTAATGCGGCTGGGCAATGTAGAGCGAATGGAGAAGCCAGATGAGTCTTTGACTCCGAATTCATTCGTTCTTCTATTATAGAAAAAGGTAAGAAGTATGAAAACATATTCAACATAACATACATATATAAGTGGGTTGTTTATGAAATAACATCTATCATATATACACCTATGATATAAAATATAAGGTATAGAGTTCGCTGAATTATTCGATCTCAAGCAAAATTTTGGTCAAGTCAGTATGTTTTTGTGATATATTTTTGTTTTTTTAAGCCGTAATAAGCGCCCTACAAACCAGAAATGAAGTATTACAGAGATAGCCGACTTCACAGCTGATTGCCCCCTAGTCCATCGACGAATTTTAGTTCTTTTTGACATATATTTATGAATTGTTGAAGGTTATTTACGAAATAACGCGAATGCCGTCCTCTGATTGGTCAATTTGCTTTGAGAAAACTTTTTAAAAAACAGTTGTCAAACATTTTAAGGGGCAAGAGAGGTTGAAGTCGGGCGTATCTGTAATGCTTCATTTCTGCTACAAACGTTCAATGTAACATTTCAATAATACTTGAATGAGTCCTCATACAATTAACAGTGATTGTTTGAGTGCTTTTCCTTGTTCTTATCAAGTAACATTGCTACTTCACGAACACAAATGCATCACTGAACAAATGATCCAGTTTTGGAACAACCATGAGGGTATCAAACACTCTAGGAAGTGCATGCTACAAGGCTACAATTCCAAACGAGCCAAAGAAGCTCTTAACTTAACAAAGCTGACCTAAGGATGTTGTGTGGGGCACTAACAGGTCACGGATCGTGTGATTATCGCCTCCATAAAATAGGTCTTATCAGTACAGAAATCTGTACGCACTGAAATTACAAAAATTACAAGTTATTCACAATGTCATCTAACGCGATATCTCTGTTAAAGTGGCTGACAAACATTTTTGGATGATTTTCTCGTTGGAAGGTACTGTTATTTTTACATATAAACATAATACCTTCCCAGCACAAAAAGAATCATAAAATTCGATATTGCTAAACTCGCGGTATAAAAGGACAAACTTATATCAAACTCATTAGAAGACGATTCCCGGTACATTAAATCCATACCTTGAAAACGGTTTTAGAATATCTTTCCGCAGAAATTGGCATGGTGGTTGTATTTTACCAGATCATACAAATCTGTATACTCTATTAGTCCACCGTCGGATACCCTACCATTAGTTCCAACGTTGCAGTAAATAAATTTATATTGGGTATTTTCATTAGCCAGTAGGATAAAATTGACATTTAAATGTGTTTTTCAGTCCACAGCGCTCACACAATGGGAAATCCCGTGTGCAGAGTCTCCGGCTCCGAGCCAGTGGTAAAACTCAGTCATGGACGCCCGCCACTTGGTGGGCGAAAGTGGGGTTATTGGCAAGAGATCAAGTAGAAGAGAGTCGTCATACAAAGAAGATGAAATATACAAAGTAATTGTCTATAGTTCATGTCGCCGAAGGGAAAAACGTAACAAAAACATCGATAAGATTTAAGAACACCGACTCATCCGTGAACAATTTAATTATACTCCCGTCTTCAGCTTGACGTTCCGCTGGATTGAATAACTGACTTTAGCCTCTATGTCTAATCACCAGTCACCGCGCCACTGCTAGATATCACAGATCGTGTGAATACATATGTTTGTACACGTATTTCAAGAACTTTCGGGATGAAGGCTTTCAGAATACAGGTATATCAACTATTCTGAATAATGTTGAAAGAAGTTGCAGAAAAATCAGCAGACCAACAAGTGCTCGTAAATGCAAATTGAATTGCAAGTAGAACGAGAAACAAATTCGATCTAAATGCCACGCAAACAAAGGTCAAGTTGGTATTTTTCTTCAGCGCCAGACGTATCAAACGCAACAAGTAACATTTGCCATGACTTGAGTGAGGCGCGCGATGGATAATTCTGCATGTAATAACCGATGGAAATAAGAAATGCATTGGGATTCAAAAAAGTTGTTTTGATTTGAGATACATAAAATTAAATCCTCGAAGTTGTGAAGAAACCAGAGTCTTTACACCTTTGTCTATGCTCCGAAAGGAACGGAATTATCTGTATCTGGAAATTAAAACTTGTCTGGATATGAGTTCAATGAAAACTGGTCTATTCCTTAACAGATTAAGAATTCACTACACAATAAGGCCAATGAAGAAAACAAAAATGCACAGAACAAATTTGAATGTCACGCAAAAAAGCAATTAGCTTCGATGATGATTTACAAGGCGTGCTTGCAACGACCGCCTATAAGTTTCCAAAGCGAAAGTCAGTTAAGAGTGACGTACACGAAACGCTAGCATCGAGTCGACCAGTTTATCTGTAAATGCACAAGACCACATTTCAATTTCAAAACAGACACAAATCGGTCGCTTGTATTGTGGGAAAAGCTCGAGTCGACACCAATCGCCTAACAGCCGAGGTGTTATCCACACGAATGCCAGTTGTTGAATCATTTCTCTTTCAGCAGTGATCTCAGACGGATTGTCCGACAGCCGAAGGCACCACCTGTTGTTTAGTTGTATTTTGATCAGAATGAAAATTTTCGTTTTTGTTGGATTATTTGCGGCGGCAATCCTGGGTGCGGCCCGGGCGGGAGATTCAGACGTAACGAAGTTCTTGAAGTTCTTGGAGGTCATTCCGGATGTGATAAGTGAAGGTCCAGCAGATTTCTTAAAGGTACTGTCTATATGTTTGCTTCTAATTGACTTTGAAATTACGTCCTATATTGCAGGTGAGCTACGATAGCGGAGTGTTCGCAGACAAGGGCGTGGAATTGACTCCCACTCAAGTGAAAAATCAACCGACCGTGGAATGGAAGGCAGACAAGAAAGCATTCTACACTCTGATTTTGACCGACCCTGACGCACCCAGCCGCACTGAGCCTAAGTTGCGAGAATTTCTTCACTGGATGGTGGTCAACATTCCTGGAAAGTCCTTAAGTTCAGGTCAAGTTCTTGCTGAATACGTTGGCTCTGGGCCGCCCAAGGACACAGGGCTGCACCGATATGTATTCTTGTTGTACAAGCAATCAAAAAAACTGAAATTTAACGAGAAGTCGATAAGCAAGACCTCGAGAAATGGACGACCAAGTTTCTCCACCAAAAAGTTCGCGGCCAAGTACGAACTAGGAGTTCCCGTAGCTGCTAATTTCTATCAGGCTCAATACGACGACTATGTCCCAAAGGTCCACGCTCAGCTAAGCGGTTAGGTTAAGGTTTGATTTATTGACTAGCAATACGTATAAAAGCATAAGATGGAGTGATTGTGAAAATTAAACTAAAATTTTTGCAAAATAATCTAATTTATGTTTTGTTATTTGAATTTGAAAGAAGCTGATTGGGGCATTAGCATTTTGTCGAACCGGATTTATTTGACGATACCGCTTGATGTTATGTAAGTGTTGAATTAAATGGGGTGGCATATTAGTTTCGGTAATATGAACATAAACTGGTTCGCCGCCTGCAGACTGATTTATGATCGTAATTATGTGAGTAAAATGGGATCGTGAGACCTGGTTTTGATAAGCAGCTCAATCTATCTTATTTATCGGTGTTTGTTTTTTCATTTCCAGCCGTAAGTTACGACAAGTGCCTAGCTATGACCTTGTCTTGACACACATATCTGCAAGACATGTGATTGGATTAATTTAAATTCCTTACCTGGCTTGGGAATGCAATTGGTGTAAACACCCAACTCGTAAGTCGGGTTTTTTTTCGTGTCAATTTGTAAATTGAAACCAAGTTTTGTAGCGATTCTCTTTGACTTCTTGTTTATTTCGGATTGCGTTACCTCCGGTTTCTGGTCTCGTTTTTGTGATCACATACGCTTTGAGGTTTGTGTTGTACATACATTGATATGATATGGTTACGTTAATGCATTGCGTTCGCCGAGAGTTGCCGTGCGTTGCATTTGAGAGTGGAAGTAGTAGAAGTAAAGTAAAGCCCAATAGATGAAAACCAATCGAAAGGAAAGACGACACTATTTAATGAAACGTGCAATTAGTATAATTATTGCTGATATTATGGAAAGTTGTGATGTATATAGATGTTCGTGTGACTATAGGTGCACATGTTTTGTGAATGTCTTTTTTGTTGTTTAATTTACATAACAAATGCTTTCTGGTATATGGGCAGTTCTCTATTTGTGCATTAGCTAACCAAATCACAAATTTCTA
Organism: Eristalis intricaria; assembly: GCA_964034865.1. Taxonomy (NCBI): domain Eukaryota; kingdom Metazoa; phylum Arthropoda; class Insecta; order Diptera; family Syrphidae; genus Eristalis; species Eristalis intricaria. Next base: position 163,559,278 of record OZ035873.1, read on the forward strand.
TTAGAAAAAAGCTTTAAGTATTTCTGCATGACTGAATTTTCTACTTCACGGGATATTTTGCATTAGCATGCATTATTAATTATGAATTATTTAAAATATTAACATTTGGAAATAGGGAGTGATACGAGTATCATGTGGGGCATTGTTATTCAGTATGTTCGCCAAAGACTTTTTCATGTTTGCAAAAAGGTGGTTTAATATTTCTGCGCTGAAGGTGTTTTACTTTTCAGCGGGTTCTTTACCAATCCTGTAAAGTTAATGATGCAAATGTGAAAACCGTGGATTTTATATCTTTGATACACATGCTTTATAAAGCCCAAACGCAATTGTTTAAAATGTGCTTATATACAGACTGCGGTTTTACTCCTTAAGATATAATCAAGAGTCGGCTTACATTTCCTTACAGCACAGACTTCGGGTTGCTTGCATCCACTCATTATTGGAATAAATGGAAAATCAAGTTGAATGGTGAGAAAACTCAAGCCATTTTTTCAGTAAGAAAATCTTGTAATTTTCCAAGCGATATGTATTCTTGTTAATGGAGTATGGAGTAGTATTTTGGGCACCCCATTCTTCAGTTTTGACAGCCCAATTTAGGAAATTTTAAGGACTCTCTTTCCATTGACATTATATACAAACCTACCAATTTTTCTTCAGTAACACTTGCCCTTATTATCTGAATTTTAGAAGAACTTCGTTCTCCTGAATATATCACGACAGGCATTGTGATTCATGTTTAGAGTGCAATAACTAAATTGGAAGACAGATCTACTAGGAACTCAATATAAAATGTACTTCTAAACATTGCCTTTCTTGTTTTACGAGCGCTGATAATACTGTCGACACGTGTTACAATTCTGCCCTATCTAAATCTTTTCAAAAGTTACAATGCTTTGCAAATGATTAACGTAAATTGTTATTTTTCAAATATGGTTCAGTATTTGTTATATGCCTTAAGCTACTCAAACCTGCCTGCAATTGAATGAATCACATGACGTAATATTTTGAAATAAAACTCTACCCTAAATTGTTGTTTCGGCTCTAAAATAGGTACATTCATCAGCATAACATTATTTTTGTCGTAAGTTTCTGGACACTTAGATGGTATTTCAATTCCACTAAAAAGATCAGTTTAGTATTCTAAGCAAACCCCACAATTTGTGAGCAGTGCGGGTCCCACCATATGTGCAGAATATGCAAATGTAGCTACAGGGCGCCGAGCTCTAAGGGGCGCATTCTGTAGGCTAAATAAGAAAAATTATGTTCTTCAATTCTTCAAATTTTAGCTTGTTCAACTAGCTACCTATGTTTTCATATTTTCATCTGTTCACACAAAAAAAACACAGGCAAATATATCAAAAAAAGCCAAAATACCAGAGATAAATTCTTCATGTTTCGCTCATATGCTTCCTTATGAATTAAGAACAGAGTTTGTTATTTTGAGATGATGAATTTCTTTTCACTTGACAAATTTGTGACATGCATTGAAAATTTACCTCTGGGGAACCAGGAAACTACTTATGCTACAAACAATTATGAAGACAGTGCTAAACGTAGGACTTGCACATTGCGCTCATTTAGCTCGGGCCGGCCACGCTTGTGAGCATCACTAGAACCGCCAACAAGTTTGACTAATATCTCAAAACAGTTAGGTTTGAACGGAATAGTTACCCTTAGGTTTTTGATCAGGACAATAGTACCCTATTGTGTCTAAATTTGTCAAAACTTACCTTTCATTTTCATGTACTAGTGCACACAATGAGAGGTCTTTTCTGAAGCAGGCATCGTATACGAAAACAAACCTAAATTATTACCCCTGATGCAGAAAAACGATTTTCATTCACTATAATTTGGCTTTAGTTAACTTCCATATTAAAAGAAAAAAATTAAATTGTTCAGTAAAATCAATCAGATCGTAAAACTTAATATTTTGTTTCTTACTGAAAAGACTATCCAGTATTCGGCCGGATATAAAAATATTTTCGGCTCCGCGGTGATATTATAATGGCAGCCGGATATGGTGGATAGCGAATACTTACCTGATATCTGTCACATAATGTAAAACAATTAAACAGTTGATATCAGAAATAAAGTATTACAGAGATAGCCGACTTCACAACTGATTGCCCCCTAGTCCATCGACGAATATGCGTGACTTTTTGACAGATATTCATGAATTTTTGACGGTTATTGACGAAATAACGTATAAAATATAACGTCCTCTGATTGCTCAATTTGGTTTAAGAAGAAGTTATAATAACAGTTGTTGAAAACCTTAAGGGGCAAGAGAGGTAGAAGTCGGGCGTCTATGTAATACTTCATTTCTGGTTGATACATTAAGTTTTTTTTTTATTAAATGGAATGTTGATATGGTACAAGTAAATAAAAAAAAATGTTGATGCAACGTATGGAATCAAATCAGATCTCACCCTATACACAAAAACCTTGAATTTTCTTAATTACATTTTAATAAAAAAATATCAACTCTTCTAGTCAGTATATCAGTAGTTTAAAATATTTAATCACTCAGTCGTTCACACTTTATTGAGTGGATACATGTAGCTCAGTTCAAGCGGGGAATTCGCTCTCTACTTTTCGTATCACTGTATTGTAGATAAAGAAAATGAGTACAGTTAAATATGTAACCGGTTTTTTATTTATAAGCAGCGTACTTGCCGGTGATAGTTTAGTCGGCTTGAAAATGAACGAGAGTGGAATTGTTCCGGAATTTATCGATGTTGCTCCGAGTAGTGTAGTGCAGGTAAATTAATTATTTTACCTAATCGCATATTTTGTCGGGATGAAAGATGGAATAATACATTAAATCAACTCACATGCATATAAATATATTTACTTCGTATTAGCGACAAATTCTTCCTTCTAGTCATTCGTCACCGATTCAATTCACGAGTTATTTAAATTTTGCTAGCTCAAGTAATTTATAGATAAGAACTCGATTGTTGATGAATCAAAGTATCTTCTTGTATAGCTAGTGGCTTTCCTTTTTAATTTTTGTTCTTTTAAGTTTTCCGCGATTTTTGTTTATCGATTTTCAAATTGCTCACACAGTGAACTAATTTTGTGAATTAAATTCACGTTGAATCCGTTTATTGTCAATTGTCTTAACGATCAGATCATAAGTTTTTTGTCCATGATGATAGATTTGTTATTGCTCCACATAAACCTAGTATTCGGCTTATAAAAGATATATACATTAGAATAAAAACCAGTGAAAGTAGCGCTTATTGCAAGTTAACAGATCATGTAAATCGTTTGACTCACATACTTATTATCTACTTTATAATAACAAGGTTTCGTACCCAAGTGGTGTAAAGGCAGAGCAGGGGAATGAATTGACTCCGACACAAGTCAAAGATCAACCGATACTGCAATGGGATGCAGAGGACGGTTCCCATTACACAGTGCTTATGTTTGATCCAGATGCACCCGCAGAATTCAGCCAAGTTCGCCATTGGCTAGTGGTTAATGTGCCAGGCAATAAGATTTCAGAAGGCAAATCTGTTGTGGATTATGTTGGATCTGGACCGCCAAAGGGAACTGGAATTCATCGTTATATCTTCTTAATCTTTAAGCAGTCAAGCGCCATTGAAACTGATGTTTACATCTCTAACAGGTTGGTTGTATTATTACGTATAATAAATGTATACTATTTCACCAATTTTCGTTATAGAACAAGGAAAGGACGCACTCAGACAAACACACGTGACCTTATTAAAGAGTACAATTTGGGAAATCCGATTGCATGGAACTTTTATCGCGCCCAGTACGATGACTACGTACCAATTCTACATGCTGGATATGAGGATTCGCCAGGACTACCCAAATGATGATTGGCAACAGATGCATCTTGAATTTGAATATATTTCCTATGCTGAATATAGACAACGAAAAGTTCTTGCTTTCAATCAATTCCTAGAAAAGTTTGAAGAGTAGTTTTTGTGTATTGAATTAATACATTTGAGTGGTATTATTTAGAAGGTGTAGATGAATGTAAACTCGTTACCCAGATTGATTAAAATAAACAAAAATCGTATTCTCTTTGTACATGAATACAATCATTCATCCTGTGCAGATAATCTGCACAGTCAACATTTCGAGAATCGAGTAGTATTGTGCTGCCAACTTTTATAATGCTTTGTATTTGCAAAAATTGATACATACGCCATTCCCTATTGAAGATTCTAACGCGAAAACCAATATAACTCACATACCTACTCCACGTCTCGTTGGCTTGCTTTAACTTGTCTGAGTCTGTGAATATTTTTTGAAATAACAAAAAATGTTTGTGTATTTAAGTAAAGCAACTTCACATTGAATCTATTACATAAAATAATCAAAAAGATTTATTGTGGATAAGCAAAGATTTATGTTTTTCTCCAATATTTTATTTCTTATTTCTATGGGTAACACAGAAGGACGTAGAATAAAAATACTTCTCGAAAAAAGTATTGGTATATTAGGTATATTAGTTGTTTTATATAATTCATTTCCTTTGAAGGCATAAATTACAAGATTTTATATAGGGCAGTTTTTTTTATAAAAACTTCTAAATAAGTCTTTTTTATACCTTTTATACATGACTTTTCTCTTTTTTGTTTCTTATTTGTTTGCATGTTTTTTTTAACAAAATAAAATGTTTTCTTTTTATTTGACTCTGGAAACATGAACAATTTGAAAATATGAACCAACCATGTTTTTTATCCGCTGATATTTCGGAGATTCTACTGTATGTTGTCATACGTACGCCGTAACCATAGTTATAGAGATATCTTCATAGTTTTAAGCACAAAACTAATTGCATTAGAAAACTGCAATTGATTTTTTTCCTTGGTGTCCCCCTTTACTCTACAATCGTTTTTGGCACTGACTGTCACTTCAACATGATGACGTCACCCTATCGCCTATTGTAATCTTTGACAGAAAAATGAGGAAGCATATTGTATTGAAAAGGAATGAGAAAAATAATATGTTATATATTTCAAGGCGCAAAGCTGATTCTTGTCTTCGAAAATTCGTCGGATAAGGAGAAGATATAGAAAACTGCAAACTCTTCGGCAAAAAATCCGTCGACTGCACTGGCTCGGCCACATCCAACGCATTCACAACAGCGCCTTCTGGTTCCAGAAGGAGAGTAAGACCGAACATCCGGTATAAAGACCAAGTCATCGCCGATGAAAGACGGATTGCTCGAGATCGTCAGCGATGGAAAGCAGCATTTGCTCAGGTTCGGACCCTCCTGATAAGGTTCACCGGCCTGATAAGTAAGTATATAAGGTTTTATAGTTTTCAGAATTAAATAAAAATTTGAGTATGGAAACGGCTTTGGCTTAATTGTTGTTCCATATATTTATATTACATTTAAACAACAATTTTTACTTGAATTGTGAATGTATTGTCGGAACATAATCATCATATTGTGCTTGATAATAGTTGCCAGCTATTGGATCTCCCAAGTTGTACTTCGCAATGTAATCCCTTGTTTTGACCTTCAGTCTATCAGCTCCAGATCTGAAGTTAAAATGTTCACAATTTCAAAATGCCACCAACAAATTTTTTTTAACAAAACTTACTGATTTGAAATATGCAATTCTGTGAATATTTTTTCTTCCTGTTTGAAAACAAGGAAAATATATCGGTGAAGTCCAGTTCCCTGTGGCGGTCCAGAACCGATATATTCCATCACCGTCTGTCCGTTTTCCAAATTGTGGCCAGGAACATTGATGACCAACCAATGAGCAATTTCCCTGTAAGCTGGATTCTCCCTTGACGGTGCATCGGGATCCACCATGAGAAGAGTGTATAGACCATCTTCATCAGCTTCCCATGTTACTGTTGGTTGGTCTTTCACTTGAGTTGGCGTCAGTTCATTTCCAATATTTGCCGACACGCCCGATGGATATGTAACCTGTCCACAAACAAGATGTAATCTACGGATTTTCCTTTTGTTTTTGACACAAATACACATACCGATGCGATTGCCTTTGGGGCAACATCAATTATGTCTGGAATAATTCCGTTTTTGTCCATATTTTCAATGGCAGATCTTCACATCACCGAATGCTACGACAAACTAAATACATGAGCATGGCTTGTTCAAGTCTTAAAGAATAGTTCTTGATAAGATAGGCGGACAAATCAGAAGAACGAAAACAAGTGTGATGTATACAGATTAAGATTACTGATTAGAATCAATATTTTTTAATTTAGTCATTAACCGGGTCCATGTTTGTACCACAGTGATTATAATTATTTTGGGAATGATTGGGTATCATTTCCTTAGAACCTAGAAGGGGATGCAGTTGTCCAGAAATTGACCTTTGGCTCATGATTTATTTACATTAAGAAACCCTGCATTTAGCATGAAGGTCAGGGTTATCTATTCGTAGCTTATTGGTCACTGGACATTCATTCACAAACATTTTTTTCCGATAATGTTAAGACATGTTTGTTTGTTAAAACTAAACAGAGTATATTTTAAATTTATATGTAGTGTGTTCATATTTTGTCTTCCGTTGAGGTGTGATAATTGGTGAGGAAAATTAACTTGATGAAACGTGACTTGATCAAAGCTTGATTACTTTTGCCACTGATCTCTATACGGTATTGTTTAAAGTGAGTTCATCAGTTTCGTCATTTGAATTTTTATTATTCATGAATAAATTTCATAATAGTTTTAAGAGATGCAATAACAATAATTGTATGTTCCAATCAGTAAGTGCGGTCCACGATTACTAGATCTCTAGAAAATGAGGAAAATACACCTAAAATTGGACTAGAAATTTGAAAAAAAAAATGTGAAGGATAATCCGCCTGCTGCATTAGACAATTGACTTCGATTTCAACTTCATGCGCATTCTACACACCTTCTTTCACTTAATGGGAAATTATTATTATTCTCTTTTATTCGCTTCGATTGCCCTATGTGCACTCGTCTTATTTCATTTCATTTATTGCTTATATATTATCGCTGTACATTATGTATTCACTTGACGTCGATAACTTCTTAAACATCACCCAATGAAATTGTTACAAACTTGGTTGTCCTTAAAAATTACTCAAATGAAATGAAGAAGCGGCAAGAATTTATACTACTTGCTTAAAAGAATTCAAAATTTAGCAGGCTGACAAATTTCCGAACTTTCGTCAACAATTTGGAATCCATCGAAACTCAGAAAAAATAAATTAAGTAGCATGATATCCCAACATCTAAATGGTCAAGGCTTATGTTAAGGCTTATGTTATGTTTTACAAATTTTTTTGTAAATTTTTTTGAAAATTTTAATTCATGTTAGAAACAATAACCCCGCCATTCTATCTTTGAAAGTGTATAATTGATGAAAGCTATTGGTCTTGAAATTCTCAAAACAATCATGGTTATATGCTGGGTTAGCCTAAAATGTTTATATTTCTGTTAATCCGTATAATAATTTTGAAATATGTACTGTTGAATTTATATTTGCTGAATTTTATAGCCATAATTCTTCACGATGTTATGCCACTGTCAGTATTCAAGTACAGAATCGTGCAAGCCGGTTAAATGAAACTTAAATCGCGAAGAGTAGATTAATCATTAAATGTCATTTGACATATTTGTCAAATGTCAAACAAATTGTATTGTGTTTTATGTAGAGATATACATACACGTAATTATCTACATACACTAAATATGTGACATCTTTCACTTGCAAAAAGCGTTAAGCAGAACATATTTTAGTGGGTCATGATTCATCGAATTCACTTAAAAGACAAATTGTGCTTTGTTATAATAGTGTTTTCGAACATAACTAAGATATCCATATACGTACATATGTATGTACATATGTGTATTACAGAAACGAATTAAGATATAGATAATCTTGTCGAACTCCATTCTGATATTCAGGTACGATGATTGATTACTTGGAAAGTGACTACCATATGTTATAAATGTGCATTCTGTGAATCACTACACCGAAAAAACGAATCGAAAATTCCCTTAAGAATATATTAGATAAGAGTGATAAATTGTCGTGACATGATAACACTCATATTTTGAAGCCACCCTTTATCTATAATATGGTGGTATATTTCGGCGTTTGGTATAAATAAAACTTTGGCTGTCGAAATTCTTCAGTTTCTCACAATTTTTTGCTAGAATCGCATTTGAGCATGGATAGCAACGGAATTATTCCAGACATCATTGATGTTGCCCCAAGTGCAATAGCTGAGGTACAGAAGATATATGAATAGATATCGCAAATAGATAAACGTATTGATTTTGTAGGTAACTTACCCATCAGGTGTCTCAGCTAATTTGGGCAATGAGTTAACGCCAACGCAAGTGAAGGATCAACCTGAAGTAACGTGGACTGCAGAGGATGGCGCACTTTATACCCTTCTGATGGTGGATCCAGATGCACCGTCCCGTGAAACGCCCACAAGTCGTGAAGTCGCTCATTGGCTCGTCATTAATATTCCCGGTAACAAGGTTTCCGAAGGTCAGGCAATTGCGGAGTATGTTGGCTCTGGGGCACCAAAGGGTACTGGACTTCATCGTTATGTCATCCTGATTTTCAAACAAGCTGAAAAAATTACAACTGATAAGTTTATATCAAATAGGTAACTTTCAGCAAATATTCGGAATCTATGGATTCGTTGTTTAAATTAAACTGGAATTGCTTTCAGAACTCGAGAAGGACGAATTGGCGTGAAGACCCGTGACTATATCACTAAGTATCAATTGGGTGTTCCAATTGCTGGCAACTATTTTCAGGCTCAGTACGATGAATATGTTGAAGTTTTAAACAAGCGGCTTTGAAATGTGCAATTATTAATTTAAAATTAATTTTATGTTACAAATTTTTTAGGAAGAAACGAATGACATGTCTTTGAATTAAGTACGTTTTTTGTCAAGTAGCTTTTCGCCCAAATATGTTATTCCATTTTTAGTAAAGCTATTATATTATTCTACTAATAAATACAGTTGTCGTGACTTATTATGGGTAGCGTACATTTTGAATGATTGTAAAGGAAGCTAGTCACAGCTGAAGTCTTAGGTGGCCTGCTGAGCCTAGTGCAGGATTTCTCATTCCTACATTAGAATTACATTAGAATTTAAGAAAAACGTGCTGCCTCCAGAAATTTATCAAACGTCCTAGATGAGATTTCTTGAAAGTCTCACACTGGTACGGATGTTCTACTAATCATTTTTAATCTTTCACAGGCAAGTCTTGGGCATTCGATTAACAGGTTTTCTTCGCCTGGCAACGTGCCTACAGATTTGCATATGTGCTGATAAGCCCCATTTTAGGGATGCGGTAGTTACATGGTCCGTGTCCTGTTAACTAGGTTAGCATTATTGAGCTCTGAGCCTAAGCAGGTTTCTAACCTCTTATGGTAGCCTTATCATTACCTTCATGGTATTCATGTCGTAGTAGCCAGATTAACTTTAGTCTGGCCTTAAAGGAAGTTTTCTTCTTCAAAAAATGTCTAGTAGTTTTTCTGCCACTTAGTACGCTTTCAATCAAAGGCCAGTCTTTAGAGATAAGTCCTCATGCTCTGATAGGAACAATCCATCGAACACAAGTAATTTACATTTGCATCTTTTCTGTCTTTTCTTGCTTTTATTCGTAAGATACTCAGTATAAAAGTGATAATTTCAAAACCTAGAGACCAAAGAAGGCAGAGTAGGCACCTCAGAAGGTAGAGCTTCTTTCACCTTCTCAGAATATCGCAAATGTATTGCTATCATGAAAAATTCCATGGAGGTCACTGGTCATAAATGGATTCTATATTTCGTATATGTCAGTCTGCATAGCAATTAGACTTAAGGTACCTCCCAATTCCGTTTTGCGCTCCACTATTTCCGAAGCTCTTAGATTCCTTCGCGACTCCGACCGCCTATCTATGAACAGTTATTCATCTTATGAACAGTTATTCATCTTATGAACAGTTATTCATCTTATGAACAGTTATTCATTCTGTCCTATTCCATTACTCATAAGCGTAGCGATTATTGAACAGCACAACCATTCAAAATATCGCATACACAAGATTTTATAAAAAATAAAACCATTTTTAAATACGTACAAGAATTGTAGCATCATTTTTATTAAAAATTTTAAATTGTGGTGCAAAAAATATCTAAAACTAATTTTGAGATTTTCAATGGGCAATGAACTTATGAAGGGTGTGCAATCAAGTGGCAGTTATTGGAGATGGCCGGAAACGTATTCAGTTCAATTTTCTGATTGCCTTCTTTCGTAAAGTGCTGTAATATTTCGCCTAGCCAAGAGTTTGATTCTAGAAAAGAAACAAAAACAAACGTTAAATTTTAGTTTTGCAAGTGTGCTTTTTTTTCCAACCTGTCTTCAACAATTCCCAGTGGCTGTCGAGGAACTAAATGACATGTTGACTGTCTGAAATTTTAATAATGGAATATGATGTATTACATATGTATGTCATTTTTTACGGCTTCAAACTCACCTGTAAATAATTTTTTCTCTGTCAGCCCAAGGCCAAGCTCTGTCTAGCTTTTCTATCTGAATGGACCAATAGAAAGCAAATATTTTAGTTTAAGAATAAAATTGATTAAAATATGCTACAAGATTATGAAGATTTTAAGTTTTTGTAAGAATGTTCAACTGAACGGACAACTCACCTTTTCCTGCTTCTCTTGTCTGCAAATATCTTCAGCAGTTGGTTCCTTCTCTTCTTCAATTTCCTCTTCGGTTTCTTCCTCTTCAGTTTCCTCCTCTTCTATATTCACTTCAGGAATATTTGACAAGTTCCAAGTATACTGGTGGCCATCATCACTTTCATCCTCGTTGTTGTCCATTTGCTCTGTGTCATCGTCATTGCTTTCAGAAACATAATCCGATTCCGGGGTTACATCTTTGTACTTGTTCACCAGTTCCAAGCTATCGGGTTCCGAAAGGACATCTAGGTTATCATCGGTCACTGATTCCAAGTCACTTTCATAGGCTTGACTCTGCCGGCGAGTACCCTCTTCAGGGGGCAGAAACTTGTCAAATGTTTGCGCAACTGTCTGCAAGGTCGATGATAAAATCTTCGGGATCTCAGCAATTTCTGATAATTTTCGTTGCATTTCCCGCAGACGCTCTTCAATGCTGGCTTTAAATAAAATGCACGAATTGCTAAGGTAATTAACATTGTTCGAGTAACTATAGGCAATCAAACGTTTATTAGTACAAGCGAATACAAAAATAAAAGGAAATCAATCAAATAAAGAAAAATAAACAGAAGCTAGTGAATTATTTGATTATTTTCGACGCCCCAGGCAAGATTAGTAGCATGTCCTCGATGGTTCGGTTTCTCATCTCATCGTTATCTTTGTTTTCGGTGAAGAAACGTCGTATGTTTCTGATAATTCTGTGATGCGGTAATTCCTGTTAGAAGGGTGAAGATAGTTATTTTAGTTTGTTAATTAGGTAAAATGGAGAACAAAGGACTAAATGACAATCACCTCCTCCTCTTCATCATCCGAACTTTCATCTTCGCTTAATTCAATCATAACTTCTTCGCCATCGACTATTTCAACTTTGGTCTTCTTCTTCTTCTCCTTTGGGGGTGGCGGAGGTTCTTGCCACATTATGGGATGCCACACTCGTGTGCCAAGCAATGGGGTAGGGGTAAATTCTAAAATACAAACAAATAAAAACAAAAGCATTATTTACAGGGTTAAAGGATGGCTCGCTGGCAAAGTCATTTCTCGCTCTCTCAAGTTACGTTACTTAACTTTAATGGAATTTTAGAGCACTAGTAAAAAGTCAAATTGGGTTAAAGAAACTTTATCTAGATGGCTGGCCGGTTGGTCAATTAAGTTACGCATATGTTCCTCGAGCAGATGCTCTAGGGACATTTGCGGGAAAATAGTGGTCTGTATTGTTTCCATGGTTCTTTTGGGATTGTAAGTGTAACATGACTTAACTGAGTCAGATGTATTTATGCAGATAGATGGATGATAATGTTTAATTACAGCTGGCATTGATGAAATATAGGAACTAAATCTCTGCTTTAAACAGCCAGTGATAAAAAATGTTTGAATTTGGATTGCATTGCGCCTAGGTCTGACTTTTTTTAAGACATCGAGCCCTGTTAGGAATTAGAATTGCATTAAATTTGAATTAGGATTTCATTGCGCCTAGGTCTGAACTTTTTGAAGACATCGAGCCCTTTTCGGAATTGAAAAAGTATAGTAAAGATAAAATCCATTAAATTAAATTTAACGTGTTTTTATGCGTAATTCGGAAGGATGCTTGCAGAGATATAATTTTTAAGGCATTTTTAAAGTTACCCGAACAATAAGGCACACACACTCACTTCCCTCACATTCAATGTTTTTTTAGTGAAGACAATCTTCTTCGCAATTTGTTCACTTCCATAAACCATTAAAGAAATCAGATTAGAAATTAGTCAAGAGGAAAAGCTTTTAGGAAAAAACACTATGAAAAAAGTAAAACTAAAGCTAACTTACCCTTTGGAGGAGGCAATGGTTTCGGAACCCTCAGAACAATATTCTTCTCTTCTTCTTGTGGCTCCGCATTCATCTCGTCGTCCTCCATTCTTCAAAATGCAGACACCATTTTAAAACGATTCGCAAATTTGCAAAAAAAATGCTGTTCTTACCCTCTGGCGATAATATAAATTTTTTTTGCGGCTGAATCTATGATTTCTTGCACCTTAGCCAGCGGTAAATTTGTAACGTCTGTTTCGTTGATTTCGACGATAATGTCTCCCAATCGTATGCCGCCCAGGTCAGCTAGACCACCGTCTGTTACCTAAAACCAAAAAAATACAATATTTTGTAATTCAGCTACTCGAAATAGACGTCTCTGGCGCTCGTTAATCACAACATCTCAATATTCAATTATTATTATGTATATCTTACGAACAGAACAATCCAAATGGATTTTGACTTAATACTTCCTCTCGTGTCTGCCTAGAGTGAACTGGCTCGTCGTCGGCTAGGCAGAGAATAATGCGCGTTGAAAGATCTTCGATCCAAGATCCCGCTAAAAGCGATGATCGTCACAACCTACTTGTGCTGTACATATGTACAAATATGTTTTTTTATATTTTTCGGATGTTTCTCAATTATTTGAAATGTTTGCAATTTAGTGGTTATTTTTATTTATGTATCTTGGGCTGGCTTTACTTTTGAGCTGAGTGAGCTGAATTGGGTACACTAGGTTGAGTGCAGTTGAGAACCTAATTTTGAAAACAATTTTTATGCAGTGTTCGAACAGGTGGCAGCGACCTAAGACGTTATTTTATTGGAAAACTCTGAACAGGAACAAGCGAGTGTATTGTATTTTAAGACGGACGCGGATGGGGTGGATGAAATATATGAAGTGGAGTGCTTTGCACTAACATATGTGAATTTACTGAGAAGATTTGTGGTGCGTGATTGCTGTTCGATCATAAGTTTGGGGAATACGCCAATTTCGCTTTTAAATATGTATCTTTTCGAGGTACATATGTATTTCGAAGTGTGTCTGCCGGCAGACGTGTGGCGAAATAATTCTCTTCTTCCCGATTCACTTTCATAAGTAAGCAATTATTCTACATTCTGAATGAACGGTTTTGTACAATGTTTTGAGAATATATTTTCACTTATATGTTATATGTATTATTATACGTATGTAAGTCTGTATTATAAACAGAAATGTATTTGCTTTCGTATGTCGATTTATTTTTCATCGCCAAAGAAAATAATGTTTCGTGAGCATAAGAAGTCTAAATGTATATATGTATTCGTTTTATAATTTTCGGCTTCCGGACATTTTATCACATCATAAAAATTAAGGAAATTGCAGCTAGTGTTTGAGCTAGTGGTATGAGGAATACAGTTTGCTGAATTTGTTGCAATATTTTTTCTTTCGATTGAAACAAAATGTTTAGTAATTGCAGTCATTCGAACGAGTGTACTAATTTTTTGCGAAGCATCATGTAAGAATTATGTAAGTAGACAAAGCAAGGTTTTCGTATTTTTGAACTAGTACTAAATTTACACTACTGATGTAATACTTCCGAAACTTTAAAATTACGAAGGCGGCTACATTCAAAGTTTGCTTTATGAAAAAAAAAACTATATCATAGTGAAAAAGTGAATATAGAATATGGACAACATCCGTATTTATTGCAAAAAAATTGAAGAAAATGTAGAAAAGAAACATCCTACAGTTTTTTTTTTTTGGTAAAAGAAATGGTTTTTGTTTTTTAGACGCGTAGGACTATAATCTTGCCAACATTGTTTGATATGATAGCTGATTTGGTTTGTTTCGGAATACTTTATAAATACATACATATCGAAGTTAGCCTTTGGATTCACTTTATGGGCCAGGAAAAAGAAAAGTCAAAACGTTGCAGTACAATTGCAGGTCAAAGAGTTATTGCCGTGGCGTAGTCTGTTGACTCCTACCCCGAGGGTGCCAGGAATTCACATTCTCGAATTTACCAGCTTTCATAATTCACGGCTAAACCCATTTCAAGTCACTGAAAATGGCCAACGATTATTCTCAACAAGAAAAGCTTCTCAAAATTGGCCATTCGGAGTCGGCATACAATTTTAATTCCCCCCACTCGTGAGAGAACAATAGCATGCACAACACGAGTCGTTGCTGTTGAAGCTAGGCCCTGACACTCTACGGGCTATAGAGCCGCCCATATTATTATTATTATAATATTATGAACAATTCTCTCAATTATAAGGCGAATTTTTTTTACACATAAACAACATATTATGCAGGGTGACCAGATAAGAACGATAAAGAACGGAAAAGAAACTAAAATAAAATTACAATTGTGAAAATGATTTCATATCTCTAGAAACTACTGTCATGTCATTATTTGTAAAATAAAACAGCATTCAAGTAAAGGTTTAATTCTGAATACTCGATTCAGTATTTTCGATGTTTTTTCTGCAATAACATCTCGAGTGTTAGTTTCGACCTCGCCCAAAGTTGGCTTGGCTTGTAAGCTTATACAAAGGCTTGTCATAGCCTCAGACAAAGTAATAGAGTGGTATCAAATCTCATGATAGTGTCGAAAACACTCGCCTTGAGATGATTCAGTCGGTAAATTTTCACCGACATCTGACCTCATGACGAGCTTCACGTTTCTTGTTAACAACTGAGTTGGAATTTTCGATAGTATTTTTCATATATGTTCTGAACTGGCCTAAAGTTCGTGAAACGATGGGTGATGGAATGGGAAACTTTATCGGATATTTTGACAGCTGTTGAAACCTAAAAATAGGGAAAACTATCATGGATATCTGGCTAGCTACAATTGGATTTTCTAGTTCAAGTTTATATTTTTGGATTAAATTCTATAAGTTTGATGTTTTAAAAGAGGATAAATAATTAATATACTGCTGAGAATTATAACTATTACTTCCTTAGTTATTATACCAGGAATCCATTGAACGCCAGAGCCAGAGTTAAATCCATGTCATAAAGAACTCGATCTATTGATATTGCTCCCGCGACTAATCGATTTATATATTTAATGCTCGGTATTGTTGTCAATCGGTGAGGCTCGTATGCAAATATCCTCCCAATTGATGTTCGATTATTGACCCAATCGTTCGATGTGACCCAATCAGTGGACATTTAAGCTGTGTACACTTCATAGTTTTTGAGATTCTGTTTTCTCTTTAATTTTCCTCGCAGACTAAATAAAACCTACGATGTATTGTTGAATTTGTGTCGATGGAACCATTGCACCAATCATGTCTTTCTGTGTTGCAAAATAAACATTCTGATTTACAACGATTAGATTCTCGGATCTCCACAGGGATGAAATTCGTAGAAATATCTCCCAAGGTGACAACCTCCTTTAAATTTAGCTGCTGATTATGGCGCCCTACCCCAGGTCAGCATCACATATCTCGTTTAGCCTCAATTACACTAAGATCATCTCATTTCGAATGCTCTTCAATCTCTGTGAAATCTTCTACTAACGAACGTCGTATAAGCTGACGAATTTGGCCATGTATACATTTTTGTCTCCCTACAGCGAAAGTGGAGTTCCCTAAAAGATATTTATGCCTTAGGCTAAACAAATGGAATAATAATTGCGAGTCAAGGCAGAGCAAACTCCTGAATGGATTAAGACAATCGTAGGGTCGCCATAATTTGACTTATGATCAATTATCCTACTCTTTATTTTAGATCAATCTAAGATACCCCAAGGCCAATCCCAGGCGGTGGTGAAATTATCCAATTCATTCCAGTTCCATCTTGATTTGCTGAATTATTTATTCTAAATTAGAGAGCGTTTTCGCTAAAAAAAATGGGAAACTTCATACTGAATTGTGGTTTCTGTTACATAACCAATTGGTCTCAGTTGGCTCTTACTTATAAGCTCACTTTAATTAAAGATACCTACCGCAAAAAATCAAGTCATATTTAAATGTTTGTGGAGTTGTATCTCCTAAGAGGCTAAATGCAGTTCATTGTCACTTGGTACATACATTGTTTATGTTTTAGATTGGGACATATGCTAATTGATGGTATGTAGTTTCACTTTAACTTGAGGCCAACAATACCAGCAAATAAAGTTTTACATAAATATCAGATAACTATCAATAAATTCTAATGAAACTAGTTTCCCAAGCAGGCTTTCGGTACTTTCGACACTCTTTAAAGCACAAAGTTTAGAGTTTTATAGTTTGACATATTTCATATTTTTGACATTGAGTTTCATAATGTCCGAAATTCCTGCATATCTCAAGCTGATCGTCTAATAGCATAATGAAAGTATCTAGCAAAGAAATACATTCACGTATAAAGAATTCGTCTCTGAATTTGTGAAGCTTGCTAAATATTGTGATCAGTGCCAAGACGCAACTATGGTGAGTTAATTTTTTGTTTTTCTGTATTTTCGACCAAATTGTCATAAGAATGAAATCAGATGGAAACTCAGGGCGATTTTTGAAACGTTTTATAGCAATACAATATTCAGCGCGTGCCAACAGTCGAAAACAAACAATTTTGATAAAAAAAACTTGACTTTTATTTGATTTTATAGTCTTCTTGGCAAATGGTCAAATGAAAGTTGTAAGCAAAAAAATAATTCTGGCATTGCTGCCAAGGAAAATTTCAAAAAAACGACTGTCATGCTACAATGAAGTCAGAAGAAAAATATTACAAGGATTAGAGAGGCATTAATTGTTGTCTTTTCCACGACCCTTAAACCAACTATAATAGCAGACCATAATATTCAGTCTTAACCTCAATTCTCTATTTTTAGGCATTTTAGGCAAGTCAACGGTTGACAAAAGAAGCAATTCAATTATCGCTTTGTTGCCAACAAAAAACCCCTTGCTGCCTTTTTATTGCAATCTCGGCTGTCTATGTATTTCTTTTCTCGATTCGTAAAACCATAAATAAATTAACGAAACTTGATATAGAAGTAGGTCCTTAAAATTACAAATTTATTCACCAACCTGAAACACTGTTATCGGCATGTGAAACTCTGCTCCGCCGGTAATGCGGAAACCCCATTTTGGATCATCTGGAGCGGCATAATTGTCTGAATCAACGTCGAATGCTGGAAAACCATCTGTGTCGCCGATGCCACACGAGACTTTAATGATTGGTGGTCGTTTTGGTGGTTCCGTCGGATAGGATAGACCAAGTTTCGCTTCCGGCATGATGTCTTGTTTTCTTTTTTATTCACTTTTTTTATTTATTTTTGTTGCACAATCCGTAAATAGTTTTACAGAATCTAATTTTAGAACATCCTCTCGAGTATGGTTCGCTTAAATATTATTTCACTGTTTCAAAATTTGTGTTAGCACTTTCTTTTTTCCCTGTAGCTTGTTATGTATGTTTTTGCTTAGTTAATTATATAACGCGGCGCACGACTTTTTATTTATGTTTACATAAATTCGGAAGAATTTGTTGACACACATGCAATACGCACGCACAGTTTATGAATAAAAACACTTCACAAAATCTTGTCGATGCGTCATTCGCTGAACACATAAACTCTTTTTCTCGAACAAAAAAAAATCTATAGTTTCATATAGAAAAATATTTTTGATTTGGCACGGGCAAATGCAATCGCACGACTAGCTAGCCCTCTGATAGTTCCCAGTGCAATCAGTGAGGTGCCGGTCTTAAATTAGTTACATTGGTTAGAAGTGCTTCACGTAAAAAAGAAAAAAAAAAATGCTGAGAGAGAAGTCCGCGCGTAAATAAAGATAAATAACAAACACTATGTCCGAAGTTAAAGAGAATCTAATTAATTATTTGTAGCTTAACCTAAGATATGATAAAATAGAATCGAAACGCACGATCTTCACGCAGTTATGTTGTGTTCGCATTTAGAGTTAGAAGCTAAGAGTGGCGTGGCTATGTGGCGTATAGTTTTTGTCTTAGATTCGTCTGTCTATTTTGGTTGGCTTCTTGGGGAGGGAATTTTCACGAAGAACAGAACCATTCGAAAGGGTTGCAGTATTGGCAGTGTAGAGAACAGATATTCACAAGATTTTTTGTGGTTACTTTTTGGATTTTGAAATTTTAATGTCATGCAATTCGAGTATTTGATACACGGTCTTAATGTCCGGAGTATACCTAAAACGTTCGATTTGAAAGACCAAACACCTTCACTGTCTAAGTCTGAGATGTTCATTCCGCATTTGCCACTGTAAAAAATAAAGATTGTCAAGTTCGAGAAGTAATCGTATTTCGATGGTTCCGACCAGTTAACATATTTTGTGAAGCTAGTCGTTTACTATCAGAGCACTAGCAGAGTTTCAGATTGTATTTACATGTTGTACTACTACAATGAATTGTTTATTGTTTGCTTGTTACATATAAGTGAAATAAGTGCAAATAAGTGGTAGCATTGAACTGCAAGTAAGTGGAAGGCCCATGTCCGGCTCGGAATATATCGCCATATACACTCAGCCGCATACGTATAAATATAACGTTAAGAAGTTGGGTACATCATATAGGACGCATTGAACAAATATTTTAACAAAGTACATCAAATAATAATTTTAATCAAATTATTTGCTGTTATGGTGAAAGAGAAATTATAATAAAGCTGCAATTGAGGTTAAAACTTAGAGACAAATTGGACAATTTGTCAGTAGAGCTCACTCATCAGTGCAGAGAGTAGTGATATAAAGGTTTCCATTTTGTCTAAGCTCCGTTTTGGTCCTTAATACGACTTATGCTAACGCAGAATTCGTTAGCATAACATTAGTCAAGTTCAGATCATCTGAGTCAAAACCCGCCAACGTCCCGTCGGGCGTACTTTAATTTTCGTACTCACTATCAACAATGTCGTCCGTATAATCATCGACTCTCATTTATATCTAGATCTATCAAACTAGGCAGATGACATGAAAATCTATTCGGTCATCTCCTCTCCTTCTGACTACTACTCTCTTCAAAAAACAACCTAAATAGATATTTTGTCAGGCGTCAGAAAAATTGCCTTGAAATTAACGTTGGTAAGTGCCAATCCATTACATACTTCCGTGAACTCCCACTAGAATCTCAAAGAATCTATTTTCTCTGCAACGAACCAGTGCCCTCAGTCGCATCTTTACGCGACTAAGGTGTTATCTCTGATCGCGAGCTCAACTTTCGTTCGCACGTTGACAATATTATAAGTAGAGCAAACTCGAATTTCGAATCCCACTGTCACAAAATCTCTGTACATCACATACGTCAGACCCATTATCGAATACGCCAACCAAGTCTGATCAGCTCACTTCTCGGTCCACATTCGCCGTATCGAAGCTGTCCAATGTAGGTTCTTACGTTACGCTCTTCGCTATCTTGCCTGAACTGATAGAAACAACTTGCCCTCTTACCCCGACTGCCTTTCTCTTATTCCCCTTGCGTCACTCGAAAACCGTCGCAAAACAAACGACTTGCTGTTTCTCCACCAACTTATTTCTGGTTCTGGGCTTCCAGAATTAGTGTCTTTTCGCACCAATCCCCATAACCTTAAGTCTTCATCCCTCTTCCATATCACTCCACATTGCACAAATTACCTATTACAACTCACCAGTTTCAAGAATGTTAAGGTTGACTAACGCCACGTTTCAACATTCATTTGACTTCCACCTCAGCAAAGCCTCCCTTCGCAACCTCCTTCAATTCCGTCCTTTCCCACCCTATCCCTGCCCACCATGCTCTCTTTCTCTCCCAACTATCTAGGTTAAGAATTAGTTTTTAGGTTTAGATTGTTTATTCATTGAAATTCAATGAAAAAAATATATCTTCTGACGGACGCATGGTGCATGGCTGGACATCCTTTATATTTTGTATGTAAATATATGGAATATCATGTATTTTGACCATTCTGCTTATTTTTAAAGCAATTAGTGTTGTGTATTTCGCTTGTAATAAGGACAGATAAGGACAGTATTAGAACGGAATGAACAAATATCGAATTCATACCAAGAATGTGGAACTGAATTTTGGAGATGAACTGAATTTTTCATGTGTAAGTAGATCTAGATAAGTGAAATCGAATCACGGAAGACATACTATTTCTCGCGTATACAAATAGACTCTGTTCACTAGTAGTAGACATGGGAAAAGGTAACTGGAAAAATGATTGGATGTTGCTTTCAACATTATTATTCAATATATAAAGTCAAGTTTCGTCTCAAATTCGTCTCATAATAATAACTTAATAAATCAAATATCTATTATATATCAGTCTATAGGAAATGGTGTTAAAACAGATTAATTTTTACGAAATATAATACAAGAGTGTCCGGAATCGTCAAGATTCGAAGGCATACTGAGCTAAAGCTCTGGTGCCTAGTCTGATCTGTTCAAAATGTTGGATTTCTTACCTCATACTACAAGCAGTGTGCATCAAAAACGAACGTTGCACAATACATTTCTGAAACATCTTCCTCATTGGCACTGATTTACGTGTCTTATTGCAAGGCCTCTTCAATTGCCATGATATGTTCGTCTTCGTCTTCTTTCATTGCCAAATTTAGTTTAAGGCCATGAACTTGTGCAGTTGGTTATATGCCACGCAGCAGGAATTCATACAAATATATGTTCGAAATTAAGTAACAATGTGCTAGACCTTAACATAAGCCTTTAAATCTAATTTCCGTAACGCATGGTCAGTGCCGATTGAAGTATCAAGAAATGACCATGCATAGGGACGAAACCACCAAAAACCGTGTATTTTGAAGAAAATGTCACTCGATTTAGCTAACAATAGGTACTCGATTTAAGTGCATCTGACTAATTATGTACATCTAAGTTTAGAACACCTCCGACACGAATAGCATGCGAAAATAACATTGAAAAACCACCTTGTTCTTTGAATCATTTTCTTTTATTTTGTACATATGTATGCATATATAAACACAATACAACTAAGAGCAGTCATTGTCGATACTTAAACCTAAAAGAATGTTTGGAATCGAACTTATATAATACACGCTTATTCTATTTGTCGCGGGACAGCACTTGACGGAACTCCAATTTCTATGGCTAGTCGTCTCTTTTACGGTTGAAATTAGGTTTTAGTAAGGTGTCCATGAGATTCTCTCCTGGCTGGTTGGCAGGGCGAGGAGTGGGCGTTAGAGACCGCGTGTGTGGCAAGGATGGTTCTTTCTTGGTGATATTAGATGTAGCAGCACGTCGTGCTCGGATCTTTTCTTCCACTTTGCTGGGCACCATGAAGCAGTTTGACTCCCTGTAGATGGGCTTCCTGCGGTCATTCCACGGGAACACCCATTGGATTGGCTCGAAGTCGCGCTTCCATGGTTTGCGTGGTTTAAACCAGAAGTCCACGGTGAATTCGTCATCACTTTCAGCATCATCATCGCTACGAACGAGACGTTAGGAGTTAAAAAAATAAATGTATAATTATGTTTGTATTTACCCTCTAACGTATATCCGCACATATTTCCCCGATTTCCTAATCAGAGCCTGCGCTTCGTTAAATGTCAGATTCTCGGCAGGAGTGTCATTGATTTGGGTGATTACATCACCAACTCGGATTCCAGCTCGTCGAGCCAATCCAGCTCTGGTCACATTGATCACTGTTAGCGGCTCGAACTGGTCAATGCCTCCAGTCACTTCGAATCCCCATAGCGTATCGACAAAGCTCATAATCCTTCGATCTGTCTCAACGGTGTAAGTGATGCGTAACTCGTATTCAACATTATCGAAGGCATCGGATGTGTACTTGGGAATGCTTATTTTTGAACCTCCAATCATTCTGTAATGAAATGCAAGATTTTTCGCAGGATTGCCAAGGCAGCAGATAGAAGGTCTTACTTGTTATATTTTTTGGATAAATCGGTTAAGATTTGAAATTAAGGTTCAACAAAAACACTTCTGTCACTTTTTGGATGCACACCCGATTGCAAATAATTTGCTGATAATCGCTAGTTTTACAACTCGATTAAAATTCAATTGAGCAGATAACAGAACTTTTCGGGGTATTTATAATCCGAAAATCATGGTCACTTGACAGTGTCGTCATGAAAGTCAATGCAAAGATGCAGTTTTTCTGTTTTCGTGAAGTGTGACGAAGATGAATAGTTGAAGTAAATATAGTAGATCAGTGATGCAGAACCTTTTTCTTTTAGAACAGAATACAAAAATGCAAATGCAAATCAATGATTGTCTTTTTGCAATAAAATAAGTAAATACATTTTCGACGAATGTCGCCTGTATGAAAATGCATTCGACTCTCGGTTTCATCTCATATTACGATGAATGCATTCGGTGAAACCTTGAACTTATGCACAATTTTACGATACTAGGAGTAAAGACGCAACCCTTGCTGGATTTCTATTTTCGTTTTCTTTTCCGCAGGGAGTACGAAAACTGTGGGGCCAAAAATTGATAACGGGTTTTAATAGAGGGTCCAAAATAAAACATTTTTTATCTATCTCACCCCGCTTAGGGTGTAGGGGCAACTTTAGGAAAAATAACTTCTAATGAAAAAAAAATATTAAAAAAAACGACGGCACCACTAACAATGAAGTACTACACCGGACTTGAAAGCCGGAACCTTGTTATTTAATCCTAGATTTACGTTATATTAATTATTTCAATAGTTTTTGAAAAATGCACATGCAAACTCAAGACTTGGTTGCTGAGGTGACAAATTGGTTTTTGTGGTCAATGATCAAAACAATTTTTTGACTTTAGGCAAAAAAGTCTTAACCCTCATGTCATCCTCAACCTCGAAGAATTCTAAATCGAACACAATAAACGGAATGGTTGTATAGCTTTTATTTTTTGACAAAGTGTCAAATGAAGTGGCATTAATCGTAAGTTTTCGCTTTTAACTCATTTGTCTAAAATCAAGGAATGGGGCAAGTTTTTTTCTGAAGACAAAATATTCAACCTAGAAGAGTCCAAGAGAGTATGAGATTTAGTCCCCGTCATCACAACATGCGTCTGAAGGGATTCCGAGAGCTCAAAGTGGACGCCATCCAGCCTCTAGGGAGTTACCAATCTGTGTTTAAGCCTCTCCGAGAGTTTACCAAACGGTCTTAACACAATAATATTCGAAAATAAATTGAAGGCTTTCCAACAAGACTCCGCTTTCGCTTATAAGGAATAAACGAAGACTTTTTAAAAAAATAATTCCAGACGATTTGAGTTTCGTTCCACAATTCAGCTGGATTTCATGCCGGGAGGTTTTGTTAGGATTATCGTCAAGAATAAAACGCCATGATATTGGCTTATTTTCTGTGGCATAAGGATGTTATTGTTCACTTGCAGTTGTTGTTGGCAACAATATCTTTCCCCATATGATCCGAACTCGAAAAACTTGGATTCATGACTCCACAGCATATATTTTTCCAAAAAATCATCGGTTTATAAATGTGTCATCTTACAAAAGATAAAAAATTAAAATTTTAAAAAATTAAATTTATACTGTTATGTGATATATACATCGGCTTTGGTCGGTTATTTGCAGAGCAATAATCTTCCAACACCAAGTCCAATTAAGTATTGTAAATATTCTTCTTTTAATAATAATAATATGGGCGGCGCGACAGTCCTAGTTGGACCTGGGCCTAGCTTCTCAGCAACCACTCGTGGTGAGTGTGGAAGTTTTGGTGTCCGAAGTTTGGAAGCTTTTTCTAGACAGGAATACTCTTTGTGCATTGTCAGTGACTCGAAAGAGGTGGAGCCGTGAATTATGAAAGTTGATAAATTGGGGATTCGAACTTGGTAGCCTCTGCGTAGGAGTCGACGCACTAACCCAATACACTTATTGTACAGTGAAAATTCTCTTTTCAGGACACCCATTTGAAAGGGACACTTCTGGAAAATTCATCATGATCACGGCATGAAGGGGACCCATTCTATACCGGAATTTTTCAGGAGAAATTAACGAACTCTGTCTAAACACCCTAAATCGTTGGAACCCGATGTGAGTGAATGATTTCTTTGCACACATGTATTTTGCAACTGGTGGCGGCTGTGGCATTGTGGTTGTATGCGTCGACTCCTCCGCATCTGAAACTCGTTGCCTGGGTTTGATTTCCCGCCGGTATGACTAAAAAATAAAAACTAATGTTCAACACTTCCTACGAGTAGTTTCGTACCTACCAGCTGTATAGAAAAAGCTTCTCAAACTTGGACGTTCGGAGTCGGCATAAAACTGTAGGCTCCTTCCACTCGCGAGGGAACAATAGTACGCACAACACGAGTTGTTCCTGGTTAGGCCCTGACCTTCTATGGGCTGTAGCGCCGCCCATATTATTATTATTATTTCAGAACTGATTTACCACTTTTTGGCGTGAATCTTGTTCTTGACTTTTCCTTGATTCGTCCCGTGTTCTCTTTTATCTTTCTTAGCTTTTTCATTAAATAGCGTTCTTGTGTTATTTGTGTTGGACACAATCGAAACTGGGTGAGTTCAGTGTTTGGACCACCAAACGGAAAAAATGTGCCTTATTTGTCAATTAAAACTTATTAACAATATACTTATTTAAAACTTATTTGTCAATTGCCATAACTGAAGTAGAACGGACACGTCTACATGATGGACAATCATGATAACGCCTATTTTAGGTCTTAGAAATGAAGTATAGTGTAATGAAGTGTTTAAAAAATGCACTCCATTTTATTGTTTCATCTAGAAATGAATTATAGTGATATACGACTATGGTATACTGACCTCTCTTGTCCCTTAACATTCCATAACACCGTTTTATCATAACAAACGGAAAAATCGGAGAATGAAATCTACATTTTTTAATTTTCAAAAGTCCCTCAACTTCATCGATGGACAATGGGACAGTTAGCTGTTAAATCGGATATCTCTATTCTTCTTCTGGATTCACCCTGCGTACATACAATTGATAAGAAAAGTCAAATACACAGAACAACAATATTGAAACTAGCACAATGCGGTTGTGTTTATCATTTTACACAATCTTCCTCTAATTTTCTTCTACAAATTAACTCAGAAATAATAATGAAATTGTTGTGTTCCAAAATCATCCCCATTTTTATTTATATATTTTATTTATTCGTACATGAAAATTGTGTAACCAAGCAAGTATGCGATCCGAGACGCCATTAAAATCCAGAGTAAAGTTAAGATTCCACAACCTTTATAACGTCAGCCTCTGCAACGACAACCGGTGGACGTACTTCGATTCCCCGCACAGGTGACCTGTCTAAGTGATGAATTACTTTATACACTTCGCTCTTATCCAAGTCGACTTTCTTCTCGGGTTTCTGGTACTTCATGAAGTTAACCCTGGAAGAAAAAAACAATGAATTATACTCACATTGAATCCTATCAGTTTGGCAGGACAATGATGGAGGGTTAACTCAATTCAAGATCTTACCTCTTTCCCACATGCTGAACAACGGACCCACAATTATTCTCCCTGAAAATTACGAACATGCAATGAGATGATCTGATGGCACAAGGACCAGTCTTACCTGAAGAATGTTTTCGAAAAGCATTCGTCAGCGAAATGCCTATTCCAGACCTCAATCTAAAACCAAGCAACAGAAATTTCATATGTTATTTACCCATGAAGCAGAGCAGTAGCATGCGGTGAAAATTAAAAGGAAAGAACAATGGTCGGACGACAAATTATAAAATGAGAAGTGCGCAGAGCACATATGTATATAACGGGGGGTTAAGAAGACTTGAAGGATACCTTTCATCGTAACCCAATAGGGGACTTTCGTATTTGCACCTGTGTAGCGATTGCATGAATATGTTTCGAGTGAGAATGAAAGTAAAAGATAAATGTAATGTTAAGCGAATTGAAAAGATATGCCATGAATAAATTGTCAGTATGAAGCTGAAGAGAAAGACATTTACCCCACAGCAGTTCCGGCAATGAGTTCAGCCTGTGCAGTTAAAGTCTCTGCAATAAATTCATCGTTGTACGCATCCTTCGGTCGATACCATCGTCTGCCTCCTGGCAGGACTAATGGCCTCTCCTGTGGTACCAGGGGTCCGAACATTCGCTTGGATCGCTTACGCTTTTGAATTTCTTTCTGCTCAATTTGCTTTTGAAGTTCTTCAATTACACCATTTTCCTGCGAAGAGGTCAAATGTGTCAAAAACCAAACAGATTCTCTTTCGCGCTGTTTCTAGCAGTAACTCAATATTTTTTTGTTTATTTACAAGCAAGCTGTTTTTTAAATTTAATTTACAATTAAAAAAATAAATAAATAATTGGATCGCGTTTATTTTATGGTATTCATGAATTTTAAATGTTAAAGCGAACCGAGTGGCGCTGAAAGTAAAGTAAAATTAAAGCATTCGATGACTTCTACTGTGAACAAAATAAATTCCAGAAAAATGTGAGACTCTCCATGGAGAGAAAATGCGACATGCGTAGATTTGTCAAGGGTGATGTTGATCTGTATTTTTATAGTACATTTGAAACGAGTTGGATTATTTTGACTGTGGGAAAGAATAGATCAGAGGAGAGCCATGTGAAAGTTTTTTCCATTCGTGAATTTTTAGTAATTTTTATATTCGACTGAAATTAGGCTCAGGTGTGAAGAGATCGTTAAATGTAATGAAGTTTAATTTTTTTAAGGTAGAATGCAGTTGGCTTGGCTATTCGAGAAGACTTCATTATATATATATATATATATATATATATATATAGCTCCTCTTGATCCTACCCGGGTAATACCCGGTTTTACAATTACTCGAGGTACACGGGTACCCAGGCTTTGCGGATAATTCCATGTTGCCCGTCATTATCGTATAACGAGCACCCGCTCCAACAAATACTGTAACTCACTACAGAAATTTATAAAACATTATTGGTGAATATTAGACCCCAGCGACGAAAGGAAAAAATTGTGGTGAGAAACAAAAATAGTTGGTGGAGGGCCCCCAAAAGTAATAGAAGAATAATGTCGGTTTAGCATTTATTAAATACGGATCCCATTTGAAACCATTGTGTGACGCAAATAAATTTCGTCTAAATGATTTTTTCCCGGTAATTTGTTACTGGAGTAATACCCGAAAATGAGGGTAGCGGGTACACAAGTGACTTTCCAGGGTTTGC
Source organism: Eristalis intricaria (assembly GCA_964034865.1). NCBI lineage: Eukaryota > Metazoa > Arthropoda > Insecta > Diptera > Syrphidae > Eristalis > Eristalis intricaria. The sequence continues at coordinate 163,586,831 of OZ035873.1, forward strand.
GCGTATCAGGAGTTCTAGATTTTGACACTGTCTATTTATCTGTCTTTTTTAAAGATTTTGTCGATCGAGTAAGTGGTCAGTAATCCGATATAAATACATGGACCATGTCTGGAGGTTTCTATTTCGTTTGTAGGACAATAGAAAGCATTGAATTTTGGAAGCATGAAGTTTAATAACCAATGTTAAAATGTTGTTAAGGTTAAAGTGTTTAATACTATTACAAACTACAACTGTTCCAAAAAGAAAATCTGAAAGACTGGGCAAATTTCCTGAAAAATGGTACTGTCAGCACTGAAGGAATTTTTTGGATTAAATGTGACAGACAAAAACTCATTGATGAAAATCAAAAAGATTGTTGGAGTTAAAGCTGAGCCCTGCTGCACACCAGCTGGTATAATGGTTTGTCAGATGCGAACCACTTGCATTCAACGGTTTACAAGATTTGTTCCATGTTTACTTTTAACGCCGTTGCAAAGTGTAATACACTTTTTGTTCTAACGGTAGTTTGCACACATAAAATGAACACAAGAAACTACCTCACAACCGGGTGAATATTTTCAATGCATTTTAGTCACTTTTATGTGTTTCCTTGTGCCGTCCATTCACTGCACAAAATAACTGCGCAGATTGAAATTTTAAATTTTTTTCAAAATCGTTTTGATTTTTACGCAGGCCTTAGAACGGGGCTTGCACACGCACACAAATAGGAGCACACAATAGGAGAACATATACAGATGAAGTGCCCTGATCAGATGGTTTCCAATGCCCTTAGTTGTTTTCAACAGATAGCTTTATAGCAAATCTGACCATACTTAATGCCGATAGAAAGATAAAATTTCACGCGTCGAAAATAGACACCAGTAAAATGGAAAATAGTGCTTTTACTAGAGAGGGATAACGGCATACCCATCAACATTTTCAATGGAATTTTATTTAATAATGTAAGGAAAAAAAAAACGAAAACCGTGACCGGAAACGCCAAACATCGAGATATAATGATCGTTCCATGGTTCTTTGCAGCTAAAAGGATCCATTAGAGTCTTCTAGTGAGATTCCTTGTCCTTTCACATAAGTCCGAAGACGATTATTAGGGAATAACCTGTATGATAGAAGCCCGTGAAAGTACTACTCATAACTAAGAGACACACGTAGCAAGTTTATAAATGTCAAAATACACGTCAACTGGCCTACAGAAAACTTGCGAAACATATTGTGAACTGACGAGATTAAGATCATGTTATTGGTTGAGCATTGGATGATCAAATCGTCTCCTAAATCCGAATATATAACCCAATACACAATAAAAACTGTGATGCATGGAGTTGGCAGTCTTATTTTTTTATCACACCTGTAGTTTTTTATCCATTGAACGGGCGAAGAATCAAACGGAGTTTATTTTGCTGCCAGAAAGAAATTTCAGACGAGTGGATTGATTTTTAAGGACTCAGAGGTATTGCCTATCCGGTCCAGGTTATGTTCAGTGACTCACTTTCGGGTCACATCACTCGAGAACTTCAACCAGAAAATCGGTGACTTATTGTGTCAATTAAACTTCATACTAAGGAGCTGTACCTGAGAACGATCAAAGATCGGATGTAAGGGGCTTTCAAAGATTACTCTTTAACTAAAGCAACATTCTTCTTTAAAAGAAGAAACGTGTATTATAATTCTATGAAATAAAACCTCGTTTTGGTCCGATTCGCTTTCAAACAACATTTATTTATTCGACCGATCTATAAAAGAAAATATGCTTGAAAGAAGAATGCTGCCTATATGGAACCCGACCCACTTTCCAACTCTTGCGGTACAATGTCCTGTGGAGTGGTTTCTTCAAAATGAACCAAAGGAATTGGCCACTTAGGTCTTGGACTAGTCAAGTTCATGTGAACAGCTTGCAGATACTGCCAGACCTAATGAACGATATTTGAAAATAAATCGAAATTTCTGTATAAAGGGGCTATAAAGGGGCTGTGGAAAGGGGCTGTGTGCTAAAATAATCGTACTCTGAGCTCTTAACCAGTATTTGGCGTTGCTTAAGAAAGATACTACGCAAAAGATAACAATCGTGTTCTGACTGATGAATTACCTTCTTTCTCTTCAGATTTTGCTCCTCCTCCATTTGCTCCTCCTCGATGTTCCTAGTGCTCACTTCAACTACTTGAACTTTTTCCTCGATTTCTTGCTTCAATTCGGACTCAATTTTTATAGATTCCGTTTGGGTAACGACTGTCTCAACAACTTCACGGATTTCCTCCTCTACTTCAACAGTTTCTGATTCTGCGGTTTTCTCAATTATCTCCTTGGATACTTCGTTTACTGGAAGAAAATCAAGATAAGACAGAGTTTGCTGAATGCTAGATTCCTCTACCTTCTTCCTTCTTCTCCTCATTCTTCTTCGCTTCATCCTTTTTCTCTTCTTCCTTCACTTCGGGTGTCGCTTCTTTTGAAATGTTCGTCTGCAACTTGAACGACGGCAACAGTTCACTGAGCTGCTTCGTCACAGCATCAAGTGTGCTTTGAATGGCCGATGGAAGATTGGCCAGAGCTAGAAGCTGTTTCTGAACTTCGGCAAGTTGCAACTCCAATTGTATTTCCTCTTCGGTTTTCTCCCGCACGGAACCGCTCTCAGATGGTGCTTTCTCTTCACGATCAACCGAATCTCCACTTCGTTCATCTTTGGCAACAGAGCCTTCCTTAGCTGGATCGATGTTCTCAGCACTTACATCACCCCCTTCGGCCTCGCCTTGGGAAGTTGGCTGCTCTTCACCCACTGGTTCTGTTTCCTCGAGATTCGGAACTTCGCTGTCAGTAGGTGGCTCCTCTTCTATTTCAGGCGGAGGGGTTACTATCTTAGGCGGTTCTTCTTCTGGCTCAGGTTCCGGTTCAGGCTTTGAGTTGTAAACACGTATTCTTTAAATGGATTGACTGATGGCACTTGCGAAGTACTTACAACTGGGCTTGGTGGACGAACTGGTTCGGGTTTCTTGTAATTCTTAACGATCTTCACTCTATATGCATTGGCGGCTCTAGCTTCCGCTTCGAGTTGTTGCTTACTCTTTGGTATGGGCCTATCGGGCTTCTGCATAAAGGTAGTCCACTTCTTCTTTTCCATTTCCCTCTCTAGTTTTGTTTTTGTAGACTCCTCCTTCAGTTGCCGGAACACCTCACTACTCTGCACTATTCCTGCCTTTGGAGTTTCCCTGGAACAATGAACACCAAAGTTAGAGTATGAATTTTCCTAATCAACAAATTCATGCGGATACTCGAGAACTATCTGCTCCTTAATTTCTTCGGCTTCAGTTCCCAACAATGAGGCTATTTCCTCATCCTCAGCTTTAGTTTCAGTTTCAGCAATAATTACTTCCGCCTCTTTAAGAAGAGATGGGATTGGGCTTGGCGCATCCCCCACTTCACTCTGATTGGAGGAATTCAAAAAGGTAGTGGGTGATGGTGTGAATTGCTGTAGTTTATCGCTGACTGGGAACAGCTTTTCCACTTCCTCATCTGCATCTTCTCTATAAACCAACAAAAGTGAAGGGCGATGTGAAAATGTATTTTTAGGTTATGACAGGGATTACCTATGAACTCCCAAATAGAAGACGTTTCCGCAATGGGAAATTACTTTGTGTGCTTCATCGTGTGTCATAGGGCTTGTTGAATCATCATTGATTCGAACAATGACGTCGTCAACACGAAGACCGGCTTCTTCCGCAAGACTTCCTTCGGCAACCTGGTTAAAATAGAGAATGAAATGTTTATTCATAATATTCCCTTCCGATATTTCTAATTAAAGAGGAAAATAATATCTTGTCTGATGTTCTGACGAACAAAAGTGTGTTCTGCTTCTTCTTCATTCTTTGTGTGGGGCTAAAGCAAACAACAAGTCCCTTCAACAAAGAACTTTAACCAATAGTATTCATTCCTCCCGCAAAACTTCACTGAGATATAATACTTCGAGTTGGGAGTACCTACGATCCGTGCTGATATAATTCGTGGTGCCGATTATTGAGACTTCGTAAAACGATACAAACGAACATAACAGTCGGGCTCAGGTTCTAGAGTAACCACTCCAATTGTGTGGGCTCTCTTGACTTCCAATATGGCAGAAATGAAACTTTTTTTTGGAATAACATGATTTGTTACGTCTGAGATAGTTAGTGTGTTATACGTAACTTAATGTAGTTAATGTGACAAAATGTAGTTGAATTGTCAACTTGACGTCATTTCACTTGTGTTGTGAAATATATATCATACATGGCTTGACTGGCACAGGGATAACAGACAACAAAAGAGAACAAAATGCTGAATCTATCAGTTCCAAACGAGGGTAGAATCGGAGCTCTGTGTGAAAAATGTAGAAACATTCTAAAAAATGGTACAAATCCAAACTTAAAATGTAGTGTTTTAACTCTTTATGTAACTTTCCGTTATCCACTAGTTGAAATTTAATTCGAAGTTTATCGTATTGTATTTACTTTATATCAAGCATAAACAATTTAGGTAATAAATTAAACAAATCGGGCGTGTAGTCTGTTCGAAATTATTACCACTTTTTCAATTAATAATGTCTACTCTGCCATCTTTGCCTCGACTCCAGACAGGAGAAGCCATGAATTAAGTTATAAGTTGCTAGAGTAGGAGATCAATGAACCCACAACCCTAAAACAAGGAGACTATGCTGCGGCAACCACTAATAGAGTCGAACAGAACAAAACGTCACCAAGAGCATCCTCAAATGGCAAAGTACCCATAATTGCTTCTGGGAACTTGCAGAGAATTCCATCGTCATCTGTGGTTGACGTATATACGTAGCGAACGTGTATTCGCACGATTGCTGAGGTTGACTAAACTTTCCTTATTTTCATCATGGTCGGAAATCCATTCGAATTTCTACGTTGTCTACCTGTTGTTGTATTGGCCAAGTTGGGCAAATTTTGAAACAGTTTGGCTACAGACCTGCGTGAAGGCCGAAATTGCCAAAGTTAAGTTAGCGGTTTTCAACTTTGTTTTTATTCCAATTCCCATCTATGGTCACGAAATTTGGGCTATGACCGAAAGAGGCAGGTAACTGCTAATGTGAGATTCCTTCGTGCTATTGCTATTATAAGGGTTAGAATGAGAAAAGCGGCAGTACTTGAGGAACTCAATGTTGAGCAGCTACTTCTTCGAACGGAAGGGGATACGCTTCGATGGTTTCGTCACATGGCACGAATTACTCCATAATCTCAACTTCCAAGTCGTGCCTTGAATGCGATTCCATCAGGTAGGCGAAGGCTTGGCAGACCCACTTCGGGTGGCTGGATAAAGTCTGAAAAACTCGCTTGGTCATAACTCCCGATGAGCTAGGGAACCGGAAAGGAGTGACCGGAGATGTGTGTTTAGATGGGAAGTATTATTGAATAATTTAATGGAAAAAATGGCCATCTTCTCTTCAAATATTGCACGGTCTCATTGGTGTCTCTGATCGCATTTCATTTAAATTTTAGAACTATTTTCTGCATTCGGACACTATGCCAAGGAGAATTTGCTAGACTTGAAGAAAATCACTGTCTCAAAATATTATTCACTAGTTTCCTTAATTTAATCGGAAACCAACTTCTTAAGAGAGCAAGCGATTCTCTTGTATACACTTCAGCGTATTTCTTTTGTTTTCGATCGTCTGTTGACCGAATTTTATAAACAAATCCCCACCGCCTGTCTATGAACTGACGCCTTTATCTGGGGTAAGAGTTCACTAAGTTGGAAGTTATCTTTAGACTTGGGATTGCATTTGATAAATGAATTGTTGCGAATCGCACTCTCTTGAGACGAGCTACAGTTGAATCGTTGCCAAAATACGTAGAGCAATTGTTATATCGTACGCAACCAATAAATTCGTTATATTCCCGTCTTTTAATGCAACTTAAAATGTCCTCACAGTATATATTAAAAGTTCTTTTTTTTAAAGATTTTAAACACTCCACATCTCTTTGCCTTTAAATTGTTGGACGTATGTATATTTAATCTTGTATTTCACTTATTTTCTTTGTGGTGTGGTATCAGAGAGAATTTTTTTTTTATTTTAATTCGTTACGTAACACATTCTGCAGTTCTTTTAAATGTAATTCCTTCACTAAAGATGATGTTTACGATATTTAACCCGTATTTTTCTTTTAAATAAATGTCCTCAGAAATAAATACACTTCGTCGAAGGATTAATAATTTAGGTCAGCATTTCATTTAAATACCTTAACGACGGTTAGTGGAACTTCAAAATCCGATCCGCCAACCAACCGGAAGCCCCAGGGGACGTTATCGAAACGGCACATTTTAATATCGATTACCATTTTTAACTAAATTTGAATTTCGAATTTGAAATCAGAATATTTTCCGTCTAGAAATATGAACTTTTCAATTTTGTCGATGCTCCGCCGCGTAATCCAAGTGGTTCGACTGAATTTTCTTAAATAATTGATACTTAATTGATTGCAGTTATCGGTTCGATTGAGATGCTCTCAAGAGAAAAAGAGAATGAGGAAATCTGATTTCGTTTTTGGCACGTAATTGCGAAAGAGCATTTGCCGGTCGGACATGCAAACAAATGCAGAAAATCGTAGCATCGCGTGAAAAATAAATCAAGTATACGGAACGGAGAGTGTTTACGAGACACGTGTTTGTTTTAACAGGTGAAACATGTAAACAAAATATTGAAGAGTACTATTGAACTCAGGTGCGAATATAGATTGTTGGCAGAATTTATAGAAGAGAGAAGTCTTTGCGCAAAGTGAAAGTGCTTATTTCTTTTTCGAATATTTGGCACATGCTGTGGGTGATGAGTTATCAATTTCGGTCAATAAGTGTGCCTACACGAGGGTGTGCAATATTTTTACAAATTACCGTCGTGAAATTAAGGATGTTACTTGCAATGTATTCGTAAATTTAGGAATGTATCCTTAGAAGGTTAGATCACTAGAATAGATCTCCTGGTTGTTGCGAAAGAATATAAGACACGTTTTGTTATAGAGAACTTGTGTATCAAAAATAATGATTTCTTATTCTTGAGCAATTGTTGGAGCATATATGGCTGGGATGGGTAACGAGTAGGTTTGTCGCTTCTTAAGATGAGTGTTTAGACACAGTTCCTCATACACTGATAATGATTAGACAGCAAAAAGGACAATTTGACGCACAACACTAGTACTTGCTGTTAGGTCTAATGATGACGTTTCTCTTACATATTAGAAATGATTAGCTTATAAACAGCTCTGCAACTGTTGAAGGCATGAGTACAAAACAAAGAAGCAGATTGCATCAATCTGTTCTATTACGAAAACCCTGTGTCAGAGACTCTTTAGGAAAGTAAAGTAAACACAAATCGAATAATATTGTTCAGATCACGAAAAAGTGGGAAATGTTCTTGACATCGTTACGACTGCAAATCATGCAAATAGCACTGACGTCATGCCAATGTGGCATGCAAATAAGTCACAGAAGTTCAGTTTCTAGTCCTAAATATTCCATGGTCAAATAAATGTAATATTTTGGGTTAGTTGAATATTCTGATCTAAAGTAGTCATTGGGGTCTAGTGTACAGTTCAGAAGTAGTAGCAGTCAATCGATAAGTCCAATATATGATAACTCGAATGTCTTAATAACTCGCACATATTATTTGGCGTCACCTTCGATAAGTCGAATTCTAGAGGGGAATTCCCAAATTCTACGTTTTCTACAAGGTCATTTTATAGAAAATCGTTTTCGGATAACTGTGTTTGTGTGTTGCTTTGACTTGGTTGGTGGTTTTGGTGAATATTCTGAGCCGGAGTAAGTGTATGAAATTTCTCAGATTTTCAGAACTGAACGATTAAACAAAAGAGATGAGGGAGAAATCAACTGTTGTGTCTAATGATTTTCTGCAGGTGAATGACGATATTGTTGCTTAGTAGTTTTCAAATAAGAAGATACTGTCGAGATATTTAGACGTGAATCAGAACCTGCTCAACTTGGCAATAACGATGACAGCGGCTCTGCTATAATAGGAAAAGGGGATTGGGATGGTTGAGGATGATTTGATTCAACCACCTTCAAACGAGTTAGTTGCAAATTCATTACTCATTTTGCGTTTATATTTAAAGAATCACCGATAGTGTGTACCTACATTGAAGACTTTTTCGAAAACCAAAATAAAAAATCCACTCTTCGGACATGTATAACAGACTATTCTAAATCAAATAAATTCAAATAAAGAAATATTTATATTAATTTTCCATTTTATTTTATAACTCGAATTTTGTTTGTGGCAAGTGGTGGTTCGACTGTACATATAAATACAATTTCTATAAAGAATATAAGAGCTGAACTGCAGATACGAATCAATACACGAATCAAAATAAATAGGTTCCGTAGTAAGAAAAAATTGTTATTGAATTATTTTGTATTTTTACAAATTATTATTGAAAAACCAAACAACTGAAATGATGTATCCAGTTTTGCTCACCACTCCTACATAGAGTCTATCTTCCCATTAATTGACATTAGCCTGTTTAATTTAATTTATATATTATGTAAATTATATATTATGGTGGCCGTGGGGTTGTGGTGTGCGCCGAGTCCTGCGCAACCTAACAACGCTGCCTGGGTTCGATTCCCGGCCGGTAATAATTGTCTAGAAAAAGCTTCTCAAATTTAGTCGTTCGGAGTTGTCATAAAACTGTAGTTAGGGAGAAGCTAGGTCCAGACCCTCTACGGGCTGTAGCGTCACCTATATTATCATTATAAATTGTATACAATTCTACGATTGTTGAATACAAATACCATCATTTGGTTATTTCAGTAACAACTTACTTAATTTGTAGGCTGATGTAAATTGAGATCTTGAAATTCTTCGTACATGATTTAGTATTCACAAACACCCTATCAGAGACAATGCAAAGTTTGTGTTATTTAACGTTACCGGTATTCCACACTTCTGTTCAAAGTTTCCTCTCCACTATAACTGCAACCGTGGCCAGTTATTTATTACCTTTAATAATGAATCTTGTATTTTGCTCATATGCTCAGAATGCGTAAGGAGTTGTAGGTATTTTGGTGATATTTTGGACCACAAATTGAGTTATCACACATCCTATCAGAAACAGCATTATCTATGAGTCTACTGTAATACCACAATCCCTATTTTAGTGTATAATGATTTGTTTAAATCAAAATTTCAGGATGTCCTTGGGGTGGTACGCACCTTCCTAAAATTCCGCCATTACTTTTAAAACCGAACCATTCTGTGCATTTTATTCACAAAGTTAATCGAAGTCCTTTTATTTTTCAACTGTTAAACATATTTAAAAATGTTTAATGTTCCACTGAAAAGAATAAATGTGTCTTAAATACAATAATTATGAACTAAAGAAAAAAATCAATAGAAAATGATTTACTAAATTCATATTTTCGCCTTTAAACCGTTAAAAATAATATAAATTGACTGAAACCGAAGTAATGCAAATAATTCCAAACTAATAAAACGAACTACCTTACCCGCAATCCAAATATGCTCCACTCAATCCGACTGAACGTTTGACATAATCTATTGTCAAAACAACATGTGTCTGCTTCTCTCATGCGATTTCGAGAAACAACTGTCACATTTAGTTCTTATCACTGCGGCACAACATTCACTCCGAATTTAATTTCAATCTGTGAGAGTAGTTCGCACATTTTACCTGCCTCTCTCACAGTCGTGACTTATTTTGAAATCTCCGCTGTCCATTAGATTAAGGTACAAAGTCTGTTATTACATTTTTCATTGAAAATTCCCTGGTCGGCACTCCACATCAATAGGTAAGTGCTAGGATGCAAATCAATTTAAACGCCGTGCAACATTCCATCATTCTGGTTTATTTTTAGAACGGCGACAATGCTTCCAATCTTTCGCAAATGTGCTAGTCGAGTTCTTCACCAGAGGGTAAGTGTATCAAAGGTCTTTCACTCAAAACTAGTGCAATTATCTATGCACCTTTGATCAGGTGAATGCTGTGCCTGTGCGGTATCTCAATCTGTTGGAATACCAAAGTAAGGATTTGCTGCAGAAACATGGCGTGTCAATACAGGAATTCCGAGTTCTGGAGGAAAAAGTAGACGGTGGAGTGCTTAAAGAATTCGGTGGGTTTAAGAATTGTAAACTTTATCTTAAATTGTTGACGACAACGTCTGTGTTATCTCTTCAAATGCGCCATAAACAAATATTCAAGCGTATGTTAAATACGTGTCTATTTTTAACCATGTTTTTGGGAGTGATTGCATAATCTATTGATCAGTGGTTCCGAGAGGCCGTCATTCCACAATTGGAATACTCAATCCACTAAGAAAATTGATTGGTGAATTAATAATGTGCCATGATAACATTAAGTCTGGGCTTGGGCAAAGCCATTATCACTGCAAATTTATCAGATGGCTCTCACTGCAGAGAATACACCGAGCTAAATCAAGCTAAGTGAGTGAAGCCTCCAATTTATTGCTTCACTTTGTCAATTCAGGTCACGTTCAGTGCAGATTGGACGAGAACATAGCGAAAAAAAACACGAGGGAAGTAATCTTGAGGAAAATATCCATCACTACTTAAATCAATTGTGTTGTTTGTTGATTGAGGTGTTTATGGAAAACTGGGGTGTCTGGTAGTAACACGACCCGAGCGATATCGCGAGACTGTAAATAAAACAGTGCATCGCACGAATCGTGCATGTGTGCGACTGTGGAATGGGAATTGATTGATATTCTATAATCAAACGATGTTCATCAGTGTGAGCGCAAGTGATTACTAATCTGCTTATATTTTCAGAGTGCCCAGAGTATGTGGTGAAGGCGCAGATTTTGGCTGGAGGGCGAGGAAAAGGTCACTTCGATAATGGCTTCAAAGGAGGAGTACACATTACAAAGAAGTAATTAGTTGTTTTTTTCCCAAATGCGAGATCTTTATAAACTATACTTGATCATGATTTTACAATCCACAGAAAAGATGAAGCTTTGGAATTGACGAAGAAAATGATTGGCCACAAGCTTATTACCAAACAGACACCCAAGGAGGGCATTCAGGTGAAGAAAGTGATGATTGCTCGCAGTGTGAATATCATCCGCGAAACATACCTGTGCATAGTTATGGATCGCGAGCACAATGGTCCAGTTCTAATAGCATCGCCAGCTGGTGGAGTTGACATAGAAGCTGTTGCGCAAAATACTCCTGAAAAAATACTCACCATTCCGCTTAACATTGACGATCCATTGTCAAAGGAACAAGCTCTTAAAATTGCAAAGTTCTTAGAATTCTCGGGTCCACTGGTCGACAAGTGCGTCCAGGAAGTTGAAAGAATATGGGAACTTTACAAAAAAGTCGACGCTGTGCAAATTGAAATCAATCCTCTAGCAGAGACCGATTCTGGGGAAGTAATTTCGGTGGATGCCAAATTGAATTTTGATGACAATGCACAGTATAGGCAAAAGGACATATTCGCAATGGAAGACACAGCTGAATCTGATCCTCGTGAGGTCGAAGCTGCTGCACATAATCTGAATTATGTTGCTATGGATGGTAATATTGGGTGTTTGGTGAATGGTGCTGGTCTCGCCATGGCCACAATGGACATAATCAAGCTGAATGGCGGCAGTCCAGCGAATTTCCTAGACGTTGGTGGTGGTGTCAAGGAACAACAAGTGCTCCAAGCTTTCAAGATACTTGTGTCCGACCCGAATGTAAAGGCGATCATGGTGAATGTTTTTGGTGGCATTGTGAACTGCAAGACAATTGCTAATGGAATCGTGGCTGCATCGAAGACACTCAATTTGAATATGCCGCTCGTAGTGCGGCTTCAGGGAACGAATGTGGACGAGGCTCGAGAGGTGTTGAAGAATTCCGGCCTCGCAATAGCAACAGTTGATGACCTTGATGACGCTGCTCAGAAAGTTGTAAAGTCGTTAAACTGACTTGAATGATATAAACTGAGTCAGTTGCTTTTATTTACCTACCTTATCAAAGTTAATTCCAAAGTCTCGTACAATATGATTGACATTTCCTCTTGCAAGTACCGCCCCCTCCCTGATATGGGATATCTTTGATTTATTTTCACTACAATTGTAAGTCAAAATATGTAGGAACTTATTTTTTACAAAAACAAAATATAAATTAATAAACTGTTTGAAGTATACCATTTATTTGGTAATGTTAGAATATCTTTAATTTTATTTATTATTGTTTAAAAACTTCGAATTTTAATTGACGGGTTCCGAAGCTGAAAATAGAAGGAATGAATACAGCTCAAATTTGCACTAACGTCTAAAGGAATGTATACGTTGTTTTTGAGTAATCAAGGCATGGATTAAGGTCAGTCATGGACCATGGGATATATCACAGTAGTGTAGTAGAGTCCTTAACCGGGTAGAAGTAACTCAACTCGGTGTATTTACTCTGTCACGAACGGAGAAGAGCTACTCTTATATCGAGTTCGAATGGCAAAGTTAAGGAAGCTGAACAGATTATAGTGTCTTAGGTTGAGCATTGTCAGTGAGTCGAAAGAGAATACATGCCAGCGCATCGCATATCGGTGAGTTCGATGTCGACATTAATGCAGCACCACTATTTCTGCCTTGCATAATCAAAAATGCTTGTAACTAAACATGATGTATAAATCGTTTCAATACCCAATATTTTAGGCAGCCTGACGGTGAGTCACGAACTGAATTTCTTCTCTCCAGGATCTGCAGCAGTGTGAAGATATGGTCTATTATTAGATTGGCTGTCAACACACGCACATTTTCCGACAGTTTGAAGATTCATCATTCATCATCATCCGAGTCACAGTTTGGTAGATGCCTAAGTAAAGCTGTCAACTGTAATACACTCAACCGGGTATGAGGACTGGCATGCAGGCACCTAAATCTAATCGACGTTTGGGATACAGCCGACATAAGCCAGATATAATGCAATCAGCACATTTCGGCGTATCAAATACCGCCATTAATCGTAAAATTACCAAATTGGCAATTTACGATAGAATATGATTTTTGTTTCTCTATCTATCACAAGCACAGACGTTATCTCTAGTTCACACAAAAGCTGTAAAAACTGCCGTATGAACCTTGTAGTATTGTGCTATATTATAAGGCTCGTTCACATAATTGAAAAAATAACATGTCCAAGTACAGACCCTTGCGGTGCACCAGTTGTCATCAGTAGCATCCGAGATGTCGGTTCTCCAACGACTTCAGATTGATGTCTACCTGTAAGGTATAAGTATATATTGTCATCGATTCGGTAGAAAAATTAAAATTGCTTATCAGTTAAGACCACTGAGCTGTACATAAGGCCGAATGTATCGAGGGTAAGTTATTTTTTGCCTAAACCATTACCAATCTCGCCGGAAATAATTACTAAGAGATCCGCTTACGCCGGAAACCCGATTGATACGATCTAAGAATATATTCCGCAAGGTGGTAAAGCAATTTTGTCATCAAAACTTTTTCGAAAAACCTTAGAAAGGTAGGGTAGAATTGCTATTGGCCGGTATTCAGATGAATCGATATTGCCCCCCTATCCTCTTCTTCAGAAATCTTTATACGGGAAACCTATCCTGCGGGCTAGTGTCCTGATTGCGCATTACAATGTTATGATAGCCAGGACCCTCATGGCTACTTATTCTGAGTAGATAGAGTAAACATTTCAAATTGAGTACTGGCCACATGTCATCACTTATAAGACAAGTGGTGCTTACTAGGCATTTGTGCTTGTTTTTTTTTATTTTGTGAATCTTCCTCGGTATGTCATAACGTCGCATACACGTAGGGTGCATATTAAATTGCTTAGCCATCTTGTTCTGAGACAGCCGACTATTGCGGGTTGTTATGGTTTCAGCCCGGAAGGCGCGTTAGTAGTAGGGGAGTTGAAAGGGAGGGTAATGCTGAGGCCTTTTGTGTGGACAACTACCTCCTCACCTATCTTCGATCCGTCTTTGTAAAGTCGCAGGGATCGTCCAGCGTCTGATTATCAGACTTCCAATCCAATTTCAAAAGAAGAGAATTTGTTCTCGAAAAGGACTGCGGGTAGTAGGCGATCGGAGTTGTTGGGAAGGAAGTCGATTTCGTAAACAATAATAGTTAAATGACCGATTCTGAGCTCGGCGCACAGTCGAAATACCTTGAGTCTCACACTTGAAACTAATCGACCTGAAACAATCCATGTTGTATCCCAATGTGTATATACTGGCTGAAATTTGAGTCTATCCAGCTATTTAAGCATAACCTATATTAAAAATAAACATTGATTTGTAATTTTGAACACTATGCCTTTGAGTCACCTAGACCTTCCTCGTTTTAAATTACCATTTTGTTTCGCCATTTTATTTTTATCAGCGAATAGTATAAGTCATAAATAGTATAGCCATAAATCCCCTTATTATGACAGTTCCCCTCCTTTCTGTTTTAAGTACATTACTATTTATTATAAGACTCTTTTCTTGAAGTCCCTTGTGAATTGTTGTTGGGTATACAGGCAACTTTGTGCTTTATACTTACTTTTGAGATTGACTATAAATAGGTATGGAGTTAACTGACATTATGTTGATCATAAACATGCATTAAAATTTCTACGAAAATTGCCGAAGATAAGCATTCAAGCATTAAATCCCAGAAGTCCGAGTTTCTATTCCCTAAATTATAATTAATTTGTACATTCTGCAAGTTACTACTTAGTTTACTTACGCATTTCAATACAAATTCAATACAATAACTTTTAATGTGGACCAATGGAGATCAATAAGATTCACGATGGCGGGCAACTGTCGCGCCTTCATGGGTCGCGGTCCGGCTAAGTAAAGAATCTTGCTGTTTCTTGACCGCGAAAGGAGAAACCGAAATAAAATAACACCCACAAAACGGATTGTACTAAATACGTCTATTTTCTAAATTAATTTATTTCTTGATTTTACTACAACAATTTCATAAATTTATAGAATTGTATTCCTAAAACACTGCATTTTGTATAGTCTCTCTAAGTGTTGTTTTAAGTATAAGTACATTAAGTGTTTGTTACTAAATATACAAATTAAATTTGCTAACTGTTTACTTAACTTAGGGTCCTTAACATTACTTCTGAATGCCGTTATTTTCAAAGAAAGCCGGATTCACCGTTGACAGCTACGAAATTAAAATCACAAGTAAAGCAGAACTCGCAAATACTTTTATTAAATTCAACTTGAACACATTTCTGTCAACTTTGATTTTGTTTCCTTTTAAACGCACGTACTTACAGACGAAATAATTTCAGAAAAAAATGAAACCAAATGCAACGAAAAAGAAACAAAATTATTTAATTATGCTCTTTGCTTAATAACCTTGAGTCTCCTTCTGCTCTGGGGCTCAATCAAAGCAGAAGGAGCACACTTTATTTTTGGGTTTTAAAAACAAACAAACTACACCTTTGACTCTTAACAAATAATATCACAAATACATAGTTATCTGTTATACATGTTATTTCTTTTTTTGTTTTGTTTATTCATTAAATTTATTTATTTTGCCTTTTTTTAAATTTATACTTAACTGCAAACGAGTATATTAAGTTTAATTGTTTTATGTTCCAAGTGCGAATAACCATAAACGTGTACTAAATCAAGTTATTTATGTTTTTTTTTCAATTAATTTACTTAACTATTTTGTAGAAAATACTTGGCTTTTTTTTGTTTTCTAATAATAGGTTGTTATTATTTACTTTGGTTTTATAAATGTTTAAATACGTTTATTGTCTATTTTTGTTTTTAATTTGTTAATTGATATTGCTAAAAATTTACACATGTTAAAACCTTATTTTCATTTTATTTTCTTGTTTAACAATAGAAAATATATTTTCGACACACACAGACACAGTTGCGTATGCATGTATATTTATTAAAGATTTTATTTGGTTTCTTTTGTTTCAAATTGACAATTGACTTTTGATTATTTTAGATTTTAGATGAGAGGAAATACAAAATATAATATATGGAAAGAGACGGCTGCAGCCTAGGGCATTGCCTGCAAAAATAAGCTTTTCGTGTCAGATATGTGTGAGAGTGTGTGTGGTGATGTTTACGTCATGTGGAGATCACCCTTGAGGATCCGTGTGAATGTTTTCTTGAATTGCTGATTGGCAAGCGCGTAGCAGAATGGATTCATTGGGCTGTTAGCGTAGCACAAGAAGTACGAGAACATGTAAAGGTGCTCATTGGTGCAAGCCGGGCTGGAGCAAAAGCCCTTAACCAGTGCCAGTACGTGGTATGGTGTCCAGCAGGCCACAAACGCACCGAGGATGAATGAAATTGTACGGAAGGCCTTGCGCGCTCTATTTTCCGATTTTGATTTTTGTCTTCGAATGCTGAGTGGAATCTTCTTTTTGCCTTTCAAGTGGCGACCGATGGAACGAATGAAGTCCCGTTTACTTGCGGTCCGGTTCGCCTGAATGCCCGTGCCGTGGGAGTCGTCCGTGTGTTGGTTCTTGCCCGCCATCGAGGTTGACCCGGAACTTGTGCTGGGCGCGGTTTTCGAGACATCCTTGTCCTTGTTGCAGTCAGTACTGTTGGATATGACGGGCGCGGGAGTTGCTTGCGACTGTTTCGGTTTCGCGTCAGTTAACGTCTGCGAAACCGACGTCGTTGTTGTGGTTACCGTCCTGGCGTTGTCTAAGAAGTTCACACTCATGTCCTTGCTGGATCCTGGATGTGGAGATAAATCGATACTCATGTTAGCGTCGCCATTGTTTTGGGACTGTGCTTTGGGATTCTGGTGGGATGCATGCTGGCTTTGGGCGGCTGCCCGGATCAGTGCCTTCTGCAGGAGTGTTGGATTCGTAACGGTCTGATTGGCTTGGGCCGCTGCATTCGGCGCAATAGTCTTATGCGGGGGGAAGCTGTAGGATGTCGAAAGACTTTCTTGGTTCGGTGATGGGAGGATTATGGAGCTCTCATCCATGTAGCGGAGATCCGCACCGTCCATACTCTTCATGACATCGTAGTAGGTTACGGTGAGGTCACTGGTAACACTGCCCAGCTGTTTGTCAGAATTTTCGGATACTGGAGAGCTGCACTGGAAGCCTTCGGGTGGGGGAAGGATGGCTTGGACTAGACATGGAATCACTTGTTCCTTGGGCACTTTAATGGGGTCGATATTGACGGGAGACAGTGGAGAACCTTTGTTATCATCACCGGACGCGCTCTCTGGGATGTGAGATAGGTGATCAGCGTCAGATTTCAAGCGAATTTCTTCGGGTAAGGGATTGGAGATTACATTACCTTTGCCACGGGTCGCAATCAAAGCTGCCTGTGCCCCAAATACCAAGCCGATCGAGGAGCGTTTCCGCAACATAGCCAGTTGCTGTTGCTGCTGCTGTTGTTGCTGCTGATTGGAGGCTTGCAATTGATTTACCGAACTTTCCTCATCCGAGTCAAAGGCCGGACTGCTAGAGCGTTCGCTCTTCTCTGCCTCAGCTACATCTCGCTTGACACCGTCTTCCGTCTTCGCTGTCGCCTCTGGTGCTGACGCTTTATCGGCATGGTAGGATTCCTTTCGTGGGGCTGCAGGGGCTTCTTTTTGCTCGGAGGATGTGGATGATGTTAGATTTGATGCCGGTATAGTTGCGCTGTTGGCTGCAGCTAAATCACTTGATTTTTGACCACCGCAGCTGTCGGTAATGCCGATCCCGGCCGCGCGACCAGCCATTCCTGTCATAGCACCAGCACTCAGTGCTACCATTGACTGCATCTTTCGTTGCTTAGCCTCACTGCGTTTCTGCATCTCATACGCCGTCTTGTAGATCCCGCCATACAGAATGAATAACACCACCAATGTCGTCCAATAGTATCCAATGATCAGGGCAGTGTTGAAGATGGGATCTTTCAGAAACTGCACCGCACATTGACCAGGCAAAAGATCACGTTTTCCGGTAAAGTGTTCCCATCCGAATATCGAAATGAAGAAGAGTAACGCCGGAATGATCCATGTTATCGTTACCATGTAAATGACCCTCTTCTTCGTTCGCCAACTGCGGTACTTTGCGGCAATCTTCACTGAACAAAATCTATCGATCGTTATCAGAAGAACAGTGTACTGTGACACTAGGCATACGGTGTAGTCTACAGATAGCCAGAGATCACATAGGAGAGGCCCCAGATCCCAATAGCCCATCAGAACGTAGACGGTGTAAAAAGGCATAGACACTGTACCTGAAAGGATACCGAATGAATACATAATTCAACACTGATATGTGTAAGATGTTACCTATAAGCATGTCCGTTGCAGCCAAAGAGGCAATAAAGTAGTTACTAGGTTGTCGTATGTTTCGGTCAACAATAAATGCCAACAGCACCAAAATATTTCCGCCCACCGTCAGGATAATGCATATGACTAGGCATACTGCAATCGCTATTGTTTGCCACAAAGCGAATGGCGGCAACACCAACGGTATACCCTCACCATCCGACGATTCATTCTTTCCCGTCACCGTGCCGTTTGCTGATTTATTGTCATAGAGAATATTGTCATCATCACTACTCCAGCCCGGAAGTTCGTCTCCATTATCGAACAGTGACCGGTATAGTGGGTTTGTCAGATAGTTTTGACACTCCGTGTACTTCAGTATACGCTGGTATAGAGATTTGCATAGATTTTCACGTTCCTTTTGCAGTCTCCTGCAAATAAATTCCAAAAAGAATGTTGGGTTCTGCTGTTGAGTAATTTTTCCTGTCAAATCGTTTTGATGGATTTCGAGTGATTCAGAAAGCTTGCTGGTGCGAAATTTTTCACTATGAATTTTTTAGTTTGTATGCCTAAAGATCTAAATAGCTTTTTTATTAAAAGAATGCGTGATTGATTATGCTTCCCATCGTGATCTCTCACGATGCACGCACAAGAAGAGGGGTTGCTGCAGAAGCTGGGCCCAGACTCATACTGTTGCACCTTGATCTGTTGGCCCTTTCTATTAATTATTCAGGGTGATGATGAAGATAATGGCAAAAGGGTATAGCCCTCGCGTTCAGTTTCGAATTCCCAGAAATGTCGATCTGCTGAATTGAGCATCGCAGAGAGTTAAGCTGGCTATTTGTGCAAACAGGTTTGAGGCTACGTACTTATAAAATTGTACTGACGCAAGAATTGAAGAGGGATACTGTAGAAGTAGGATAACTGTTGACCGGAGATCCGGATTTTGACCATGAAGTCATCATATCTGACGAGGCGGATATTTGAAAGCTGCGCTATTCCATACAGAATGGTAATGATTTATAGCCATAAGTCGGCTGAATTTTACGAAATATCTCTTCAAGAGAGAAAGTAATAATCTACGATGGACAGTATCTGATGAACCAAATATAAGCTTCTATACCGAAAATGTGTTTGTCTTTTACTTTAACCATACAAAAAAAAAAACGGCAGAACTCATTGAATAATACATTATAGTGATGAACATCCAGTGTTGGCCAAAACTAATGCAACTCAGGTTTTCACTAACTGTTCTGTTAGTGTTGATTTTTACTATTCAGTAAGTATTACTTAATACAGAAAACACAAATGGATTTGTTTCACAAAAACCGAAAAAAGTGTAATCCATTGGTCAGCCAAAACTAAAGCTGATAAATTATTTCTAAGGAATATATAAATTATATATACGAAGGAATATATAATATTCTATATAATATATTCCGTTATAATATATAATATAATATATAATATTATAACGAATTAAATTTAACGCTGGGTCAATTTGCCGAAGTAGTGTCGATGATTGTCTGGCTTATTGTTGTAAAGAAGTCATTTCTGTCAATCAAATATGGGAACGCAAGCCTAAAGTGCATAATGTTCATGAGGAGAATCCAGGATCGAATTATCTACAAATCCTGAGAAACATCCCGAAACCATGGCATTTTCTACTTCTATTTTTTGTTTGAGTTGCTTTAGTTTTGACCAACACTGTATATAAATAAGCGAACATTTCAGAAAAATTAAAAACTTACAATTTTTTACTTACCACTGTGTTATAAAGTCTGGTTTGATTGAAAAAATTGGATTTGTGCGATTAGTTGCTTCTAAGGTTACATTAACATATCCCTCCGCACTTCCACTGCCACCAATATCTGCATATCGATGATCCATGACTTAGCAGCAGGCTTCGATGGCCCTTCTTCTCATTGGCATGAAATTTCAACTCTGCAAGCCCCCGCAAAAACGCACCGCTACATCATTCATGCGACTCTAAATCGATTCAGGATTATCTGAACCGAATCCGTTAGTCGGTGGCACTCGACAAGATACGGCATCCATTTGTATGTGTGTATGTAAGTGGCCTAGATAGAGATACGCCGGCGGATGTGATGTAAAATACCTGAAACGATACATGAAGATAAATCATTTTTCAAACAGAAAATAATGGGCCGCACTGAGAAGGGGCAAACACACTGAAGGGACAATTTTTCAGTACGAATAGTTTAATCAATCAACCTTCAACTTTCTTCGTTCAAATGTCACAAAGAATACCCTTGCAGCGAGGTGTACGTGTAACACAATAAAAGCCACAGTCGTCCTAGGAGTTTGCGAATTTCTGAAAACATTGCCCTGCATGCGTCTGATATTTGCCGATTGCCATTGAAAGGGAAGAACGTGTCCTTCGTGGGCATTTCACGGTGCACTTAAAAAATCGATTGTGTGTCAAAGCGGGGCTCTGTGCGAACGTGGTCCTAAAAATATACGGATTTATTGGCTTTGTTTTGTTTTGCAGGAACAGTATTGGAAAGTGTACAGACGTCAATTATTTAAAAATAAATACCACACCGCAAAAGTACATGGAATGTGTTTGTGGTGGCTCCTGGCTGGTGGCTGGCGGTATCCAAGTACAAGGAGAACTCTGCACAATCGATACGAAAGCTCATTCAGCCATGAAATCAAAGGTATTAGATGGGTACCTGTAGCTGTATCTGGAACAATTGACGCGAATCTATTTCGCACGGGGCCAGGGGGCGGGGCTGTGTAGGCCTTGTACTTCGCACACTATGTCAGAGCCGTGGATGGGAATGGGAATGGTAGTTGGGCCTGCCATTCGAAGCCAGTAGTGCGGATACAAATTCACGCTGACAAGGTTTCGGTGATGAGCATCAAAAGGGAGTATCAAAACAGGTGTATTGAATAGCGATGGTGCCGTCTTCAACTAAGCCCATTGTAAGTCTTTGCAAAGGCCCGTGTCAAATGAAATGAGTAAGCAGAACGGTGAAACGCCGCTGTCACGGTATACCGTCGCATGCGGAAAATGTCACCAAATGTGTACATAAGCGAAAGCCGAAGGAAATTTAAATGGAATACCTATTTCGCATCATTAGGCAAATTCTAGAGACAGAGTATGTGCCGCAGGTGTTTGGAAAGCAAACTCTGGCAACATCAAGAATCCATATCCGTCACATGAAGATGGGTACGTTCTTCCTGAACTTGATGAAGCCTTCGAAATTGCTTAGCATTTTTTTTTCCAACCCCCTATCTTGTTCACTTGATACGTGCGGATTCCATGTAAACGCGAGAAATTTATTGCCTGGGCTTGTGTGCGTACGGGTGTTTTTCGAAAATGGTTTTGCTGACAGATTTTTTCATGTCAGTGCCAGTGTAGTCATTTTCTGAAATGTAATTGGAGTTGGTTTCGTTTCTTCTCGGTTTCCCCGGCTGCATTATGGTTGGGTTACTTTACATTTGTATTCAAAATAACTCTTTTATGTTTGTGTAAGGATCCCGAAAAGCGAATCGTCTTAATGTGCAAAACGACACTGGAAATGTAGTTATTGTCTTGAAGGATGTAATTGCTTTCTGAAGAAACAGCAACATCTGTCAAAGTGACATATTTTGAATATTTGCGGTTGGGACCACATCATAAACGATTGCCGAAATAAATGGGTCCTCCATAAAGTGGAATGGAATTATGAGGAAAACACATGTACTGAGGTCATAAATCACTTATGGAATAAGCGATTTTATGATATGAAGTGTGTGCGATAATTTAAGAATTGTCTCTTCAAAATTTCTTGCGGGCATTTGAGTTATGGCCGTTTAAGAAATGCTGTATGTTACCAGCTCACGCGAAGGTGGGTTTACTGTAAGGAATGTTTAATATCAGCCCGGCTCATTTTTAAATTATTGACATATTGTGCTTAATGAGCTTTGCACTGTGACTGGGGTGTGTACTTGAAGTTGCCACGTAATTTTTGTCTAATATGTTTGAGATGCACATTTTATATATGGTGCAACAGGTGCATCACTTCATTTTTTTCCATCTCCTGTGCTTTGTCTTCGTCAGAAAAATTTTCCATAATTTCTAATCGATTATCAGAGTCTGATGTCAGCATCTGGTTAGTTTTGATCCTACTCATCGACTGATTTGTCTCCCAGTCTCACTGCAATTTTTGGCCAATACCGGGCATTGGTTCAACCAATCGCATTTTTCTCTAGACTAATATCATAATTTTCTAAAAATTTTAAGTTCACATGGTCACTGTTACCCATTTTAGGACCTCATTTACATCTGTACAAAATATTTCAAAAGGTATGTTGACGAGTAATGTGAAGCAGAATATGAATATGTAGTATGAACTACCATAACAACTTCTTCTGCGATGCAAATACTGTACGCTTGACTACTACAGTGGTTAGGGTTCAGAGTGGATCACTAAAATTAGAATATTTAGTTCTGTGCATGTTTAATAATAAATAAATATTGTCATATTGTGTAAAGTATTTTTCTTTATTCGATGACACGCATGCAAAGAGTTATAAGTAATCCGTCAGACTTGTCGCTACGTGTTCGTTAGTTAATCATCATCCGTGTTTGGTAATTTATTGTGAGGGAATCGTGTGATTCAAATACCAAGAAATCATCATATTCAATCGTATGTGGCAACGCTGCAACATTGAAAATGAGAGACCAACGAAAGGGTGTTTGTGGTTGCGGGTGGAGTAAGAAAAAGGGAGTAAGTCTGTAAGGATATCTTGTAAGTCACGGTTGTGTAAAAATAGAGATTAATGAAAGAAGATTTAAGTGAGTTTTTATATTTTAAACAAAAAAATATGTTCCTGACAATACCTTACAAGTAGTTTTTTCTAAAATTACAAAAAAATTTTAAAATTTAAATTTAAGCTTAAGTTTTTCGTTACTTATTGTTTATTACAGCTTCAATAGTAATTTAATTAATTTTTCTTTACAATTAGTGTAGGGGGTTATGAAGGCCTCCCAAATTTGACAGAAGCTCTTTTTATCCTCTTTTTCTATTAACAATCTTTTCTCAATTTTAAATTTATTTCTTGAAACAACTGTCTGGAAATTGAAGTATTTTAGCGCTGTAAATTACAATGCCTACCGAACGTGGAAGCTGGTCTGATATGGACTGTTGTCTGCTGTCCGAGTAGAATCAGCGCATAATAAAGACAATTTTGAGTGTTCTGATGGCAGTAAGACAATGAAATAATGTCTTGTTCTAATATTATTTATTATTAATTTATTTAAATTAGTTAGATGTCAATTGCCAAATATATGAAGCATATTTTACATATGTTTATATATTTAAAGCCTTATCACTCGACCATAGTTTAATATGGCCTATTGAAAAACTTTTTTCTAATTTTAACAATAAAATTTGTTGAAAATTTGGCTTAGCTAGGCCTTATTATCCGCACCTACCTTAGTACACCTAATTCTACCTTTACATGGTAGATACGTGTCAGACAAAACCGTATGAAAAGAGACATGATGTACATATGTAGATGAAAAGTGTATTAGTTCCAATCCTTTAATAAAATAAATTTTATAGTGAAATTCCATAACGAAATTTCTTAAAGAACGTTGTCCATTTCATCGGAAATGAGAATGCACATTTTTTTGTTTTGGAAGGGAATTTTTATCGACGGATCAAGATCAAAATAAACTGAATGAGATGGATGTTACAAAATCCTCATTTACTTCGTCGCATCAAATGCGAGGTTTGTAGGCAGGGTAACTTTGAAACGGAGGGAGGTTTCCGTGTCGCATGAGTACGAATCGTAGCAGCTTCCGACTGAATCTTCGGTATTTTCTTTCTTCTGTATTCTTATTCTCGAGAGTGAAAATAGCAAATATGATATGGTAAGGACATTTGACAATATGGGTGGTGCTACAGCCCGTATATGGTAAGAGCTTAGCACCCATAGCAACTACAAGTAACCATGATGTGACAAAATTTGACCGTGTAAAAGCGACCAAAGCATCGCGAAACTTCATAACCAACCAATTTTCACCAAATACAATGGACTCTGCCTAAGTCGAAATGTCACGGGATCCCAAATTTTGTTCGAGTTAGCGAGAGTTTGACTTCATTGTATGCAAAAAGATGGGAGTTGAATTATCGCGTTTTTCGATCAACTAACATCACGCCTGCTTAGGAGTAGGGGCAATTTAAAAAAAAGAATCACTTAAAATTGGGAATAACATTATTTAAAATAACGGCAACACTTACAATAGTGTGCTATACAGAATTTGAAAGCCAGAAATTTGCTCTTTAATATAAATTTGTACCCATATGAATGAAGTGTCAAAGTTTGCGAAGTTCGCGATTCGTAGTGATGTCATATGAATGGCTCTTTACACAACAAAAATGCAGACGCGATCCACAAATTTATGACTATTCAAATTCGAGATGAAGTGTGAGTTTCACAAGGTAAGTACAGGAGTTTGAAATAGCAAACCTAAAAAATCCAGTGCTATTACAAAACGAATACAATAGCAAACATTTTCTTGTAGCTACACCTGAGACAGACGTGTAGCTACAATTCATTGGTCTTAATCACCGGACCATACACATTTATTTGTTTTTTTTTTACTTGTGAAAATAGGAGTATGTACATACACATTTCTCTTTTTCTTTTCGTGAAATCGTTTTTACAGTCCCCATGAGCATTATAAGGGATTGACATTGTCCTTGATGTGACAAGAGCTTTTGGCCTAACCTCAATCAACTGGACTATCTCTACAGGTTTACAGTAAAATCTCTCTCATTTATAAGTAAGGGATGGAAACGTTACTTGACAACCCGTGTAAAACGGTGTATTCGTTTGTTTTGTTTGCTGTCCGGAGATTCTAACCTTCCTTTAAAGCATATTGAATTTTAAAAAGCACAAATGAAGTGGTCTTCGTGTGTAAACACAGTGAACAATCGAGGTGTTAATTGCAAAAGTATATCGAAATCAAAACAAGAACATAAACCAGAACAACCACGCTTCAAATTTAATGTGGTTCTCCTTTCATCACACCATGAATACTTGCGTGACTGATAGACTACATGCGATATTTCATTGAGAATGGGTGGTGACTGTGAGCAATGTTATGTATTGTAAGTATGGACTTCTTAGATTTGAACGGCAGACAGAATGTTTGTTTGCTCCCATTATTGCTCTTGACAAATAATTGATTTTTGATTGGAATACGATATTTTTCAGACTTTGACTCTAGACAGCGTTTTTGTTTTAACTTCCGTTGCTGTGTTAGCACTTTCTGTTGTTGTCAGATCAAGATCAAGGATTTAAACATTCCTTCATGTTGTAGAATATAACCTAAAAACCGTTACGCCTTGCTAGGCAATAATTAATTATTAACGATTCTACTATAACTTCTTTATTGTTGCTTCATTTCGTGTTTACTTTTTCGTCTATAAAATGGTGAAAATAACTGTATACCGTTACCGGAACGCACACCATTTACGCACCTACGTCAAGGACACGCGAGAAGGTTTCTCGAAAAATATGAAATATGTGGCAATGGTGACGTATTCCTTGATTTAACGTTTTCGTTCGCTCTTTGTGAATATTCATTGTGAATCAAAGAGAAAACTAAAAATACTTTGCACCTAAGCACACGATAATTTATATTGCTTCAATTGTCATACAAATTGAAAGACTATTTTTGTGGAAGAACTCCACTAGTTTGAGTATAAACTTTACATTCCCAAAAGCTTTAGTTCACCAAAAAAAAATTAAAGCATGTACGTTAGTGAATTGTTGTTTTCATCAAGTTTGAGGGATTTAAGCTGGAAATCATTAAAAATCAAACAGCTATACAAATCTATTATACATGTTTATACACTTAAAGCAATAAAGTTCTAGAATTCAGTTCAGGGAGCGAAATGAAAATGAAAATAAATACACTCAAAGACCATTAAATACGTTTAATCATCATATGCGGTTCCGTAAGGTTTTTCATTTACAATTTCGAAAAATTCGCTTCTGGTCTGTGCATCGAACTGCTGTTCGTCCAAATTACATTTTCAGATGCGTACATATTTAATGAAATCCCATGAAAGTTCACATCCCAGACGTAAGTGAATTTGTAATTAAATAATGCTTTCCGAGAGAATTTTAAAATGCTGAGCCTATGGTTATTTTGTGCAGTAATTGAATTTATGCGTTCACACCTTACCCTCTGCACATTAAACTGAGGTTCTGATTTAGAGGTTTTTTTTAAATTGTTTCATTTTCTAGAATTTCCGGCCACTTACATATCTCTAGTTGCAGAAATATAGGCATCAATCAAATAAAACTTAAAGCTTAATGGTGTTCAAAAAGAAGATACAAATTTATTGAATTAAGCTTGGACGATGGTGCTCACAATAAAATAATATAATTGTTAATGTACTTGTAAAAGGTGTATTCTTAAAATATGTAAAAAATTATTTTAACATCCATGCAATTGAATTCATTTCACACATAATTTGTTCGACATTAATGTTTGAATATAATGTTCGAACCATGTGACCGCTGCGGCTGGCACCTACACATATAATCTGTAGATTCAATATTCACATACCCTTCTCATCATCATACTCCAAAGTTATATTCAGCGTCTGTGTTTTGACTCCTACGCAACTGAAGCTCGATGCCTGGCTCGATTTCCGGTACAGTAAGATCTGGATAAAGTGAACCCCGATAACGTGAACTATCCAATAATGCGAATTAGGAAAATAATGCATCACCATTATTAAATGTGAACTCGTGATAATTTTTTGCTATTCGGATATGTGAATATATTTGTATCTCGTCTGGGTTTTCTTTTTTGTTTGTTTGCAAAGTCTAGTGGTTTTAAAAGGTAATAGGTGGCAGTAAAAAGAAAAAAACAATATGACGTCATCCCAGAGAAGAATCATTACATGTACGTTACTTGTGTTAAGGTTTAATTTTGTTACATTATTTTATGCCTTTTTCTGTTTGGAGTCCGTGCAAAAGCAACACAGATTCTTTACAATCAAGGAAAAATGTAAGATTATCACAAATTTGAGAACTGGCTTCCCAGGATTGGGTTCATCGCTTCGAAGTATGAGGTTAGAAAATCTACAATAACAATCATAAAAAAAACGCATTTTTTATTTGAGCTTATCAAAAAACCAGAGTCCGATATCGGAAAGAGAAAAATATCAGACATCTCTTTGAATGGCTTAAGAACCAGAGGGAAAAAATGTGTCAATTTCTATTAACTTACTAAAAAAGTCAATCATTTCACAGTCAGCCAGTTAGTTGAATATCCCAATGTAAATGGTAATAATGGGTGTCTTCAAAAGTTCGAGAACACCGTGGGCCAATATTAAAAATCCATGAAGCTGTAAATCCCTTTCTGGGGACTTCTGGTCTTGCTCCAGAACAGATTTATAACACCGATAAGACTCTATTAGAGCCCTCTTCTGGGGAAAGCTGCTGTGTTGTCAGGGGCAACTAATAATAATAATATGGGTGGCTCTACAGTCCGAAGCGGACCTGGGCCTAGCTTGTCAGCAACCACTCGTGTTGTGCGTGCTATCGTTCTCTCACGCGTGGAACGGACCTACAGTTTAATGCCGACTCCGAACGGCCAAGTTTCAGAAGCATTTTCTAGACAGGAATACTCTTTGAGCATTGTCAGTGACTCGAAAGAGGTGGAGCCGTGATATATGAATGGTGGTAAATTCGAGTGTCGAACCTGGCACCCTCTGCGTAGAAGTCGACGCACTAACCCACTACGCCACGGCGACCCAGGGGCAACTACACCAGATATAATGAAGAATTATTTTCTGATAAAATAAGAATTAGATATGTGTTTTCACTTTGTTTAACATATTTTATAACAAAACAACGTTTTTAATATTCGATAGTAAACTGGCAATATTTCAATTAGTTCACATTATCGAGATTCCAAAATTATTTTCACGGCCCCTCACTGCGAATTGTTGACAATGCTCAAAGACTAATATCTGTCTAGAAAAAGCTTCTCAAAATTGGCCGCTCGGAGTTGGCATAAAAGCTCCATTCGTGAGAGAACAATATCACGCACAAAACGATGAGTTTCTGTAGAAGCTAGGCCCCGTGCAAGTGCCTCCTCTCTGTACCGCACACCAGTGACTGTAACGTTTTGACAACTATTGTCTGTGAAGATATAAGGACCAATGATTCCATTGATCCATAAAGCGCACGAAACGGTGATTTTTCCTGGATATATTAGTGTTTCCACAATTGAATCATATTTTTTTCAAAATTGGAGATAACTGTTAAATATTCTGTCATATAAAACAATGTCCGCGATTTAACATGTTGACTAATTTCTGATGTGACTACCAGAGAACGCTGGCTTCTGGGGGTGAAATTTGTTGTGATCACCAGATAACTTGGTAGCCAACGAGTTAAAGTTATCCGCCTCTAAAAAAAGCGATTACTTGATTTTTTATTAAAACTACCGCGCACGGTTTTTAAAAGGTTTAATAGCGTTTTAAAAAGAATTCTAGGAGAATGCCAAGAATTTCCAGAAAAATAAGTACTGACTGCGGTTATCATTTTCACTGTGAGCCACTGTACCTACTGTAGTAAACCACTCGTCTATCTGTTTTGTTTCTCCGATAATATCTGTTGATACGAATATTGAATAAATTGAATTTAATAAATCCATCATTTGACGACACTAGTATGATTTTGTTTTTTTTTTTAATAATCTCGGTTTATTTTTTTTTTGCATTCGCCAAACACAACAATGTTTTTTCCTGAGAACAGATAGAACATATGCACATTTAACAGAAATTCCAAGCGCAATCCTCGCAATCCCACTTAGAAACTTACATTTGAGATTGTTCGTTTGAAACTACAAAATCCTTTTGAATTTATTACAGAATTTTATGTACAAAATTACCTTCATATAATGTACCATAAAAAAGTGAAACCCACTTAACCTAATATTGACTCCTTTCACAGAAATGCAGAAGTAACAACACCAGTTGTTAGTAGGTAGTGGCATTTTCCTATCATGTACTCTCAGCGGTAGCTGCAAGCATATACTGCTTCCCCAGTTACCCTGAATCCCTGGATTCATGGCTTAGTTTGTGCTGATGAAAGTGGAAAAAGAAGTATCGCTCCGTCACACTTGTACGAAGAAAAAAAGTAGAAAATTTGCATACATCTCCGCATTTGCTTCAACAGTAAAAATATCACAGGGAAAAAATTTAAGTCTAATTACCGTCCTCGCGGATTCTGAAATAACTTTACTACCCCAGGAATACCAAGCGGACCAAGTCATTCTTGTCAGGCGAAACTGATGCGTTGCTGTTTTATGGTTAATCTTCAAATTTAAAGCTTTGCGTCTCAAGGATACAAAGTATATTTAAATATTTAAAATATTTCCTTCTCCCCTAACTGGTTGGCATGCAGACTTTGAACTCGGCAACCCACTACATTTGGAATGCATTTCACGTTACTTTTATTTCATTCCTCGGCAATATGAATTTTTAACCAACTCATTAAACGTCGTCGTCTGCAATTTCAAATCTCTTCCATATGAAAAATGTATCCTTCACGTGGAATAAAGAAACTATAACTGAGGAATACGTACCCATATGCACAGGAATGGAGCGCTCCATTCGCAGATGTAATAAAAAAAAGTTACGTCCCTCGGCAAACAGCATTTAATTGCACAGACACTGAGACGTTTTTGTACGCCCATACATTGCAATGGAATTTCATCGAGTCTCCACTTGGGTTTCTCGCTGACAAGCACACCACTACCTTGAAGTGCTATCAGACTGTCAATCATGTTTTCCCAAATATCAAATCTGCCTCTCGTAACGTCAAGCAATTGACACACCTTTGGGGCATTGGCAGCGTAGCACACGAATGATCTGCCATCAGAAGGACTCACTTTTGAAGCAATAATCGTTGCATGACAATCATTACAATGGTCAAAGGAAAAACGAAATGAATACTCAGCCTTAGGAGCAGCCATCGACTCGCCCTCAGAACTGACGCACAGTACGAATGGTGGCGACACTTATTAAAAAGCCTAGGGGAATACTTTTTGGTAAATGTTATGATGCATAACTTTATGACTTGAAACTCTGGGGACCAAAGGAAAATAGGGGTTGGTTCAATGTTATCGCCACAGGATATGACAGAATCCAATATTTATCTTGAAAATTCATTACACGAAGCTCTTTTGTTGCAATTATTCCGGAGACAGAAGAGTGTCATGCTGATGGAAAGAGCCGAAAGTAATATAATACATTAATGGAATACAAAAAAGCTCGATGCCAACGAGAGTGCGGGCATTTTTAAGTCTCAGACTTTGAGCGGCCGTATTGAAAGATGAGTGAAATGAAATTTTAGTTAAAATTTACAAAAGAAAAACCCGAAATGAATACACAAAGGGAATTTTTAATTTCCGAACTCCCCGCGGTAATGATATTTATGACTTTAAATATGCAGCGATTTTTACTGATATACGGTTTTCATAATAAAGACTATCGGGCAATTTGGTTTTATTTTATGACAATATTGACTTGACGAGAGCAATCTGACCAATGTGATCTGTGTGGTCGGTGAAGTCTATTTAATGTGCAAATACTTTTTAATGGACGTTTCGTTCTAGCTTTATTTGATTTCAATCAAGAGTATATTTGTTTTAAATTTCTTTTTTAAAAATAGGATTCGAGATATGATCTGTTGTTAGTTTTGCTGACAGTCCGTGTATTGATACTATGTTTTTCGACGAATAAAACGATAAAATATTATTTTTTCTATGGGTAGATGCCAGCCACGTTAACTGGGCCATTTGATATACTATCTAAAAAATTGTATTAATGGTTGTGAGTAGAATCAACAGCACTTACATGTGTCTAGAATTCGTTGAACCCAATTTTCGATAACTCGGGCATACATTTCATCGAAAAAGGCTGCTATCTTTCGTTCAATATTGGGTCTGAGTTACAAGAACGGCGCCAGCTTATTGGTATAGATGAATGACTTAGCGTAGTCCCATAAAAACGTCTGAAGGCATATTTCATTTTCCATTTATTTGCGCAGTTCTTCTTGTACACTTTATGATGATGTAAATGTACTTGGTTAAAGCTTGTGTCTACGCATGCAGCAATAAGACTCAGAGAATGCAATCGATGACGACGAAGAAAAGGTTCAGTGGTATACGCTAGGTTGCCAACGAATTATATAGCTCTTCGTCTACCGAGCCAGTGCAGTGCTTTGTTAGCAGAAGTAACAGCTGTTCAAGAGGCAGCAGGCCAACTATTAATGTGTCCGATAGACGGGACCTATTATTTATATATACAGTGGGCTCTCCCTAAGTCGAATTGTCACGGGATACCATAATTTGTTCGAGTAAAGAGATTTTAGCTTAGGGAGATTTTGACTTCTCCCTAAGTCGAACTGTACCCACTGTATATATACAAAATCAAGACTATACTAGAGTTAGGCAGGAAGAAAATTAACAAACTGCATTGATGCCTCACAGGCGATCAATCCAGAAGACTTGCAGCACCCTACAATGACTTCTGTCAAAGCTGCAAAGATGAGTAGGAAGAAGAAAATATTTTGCAATGCATGCGCTCTTGGAGAGACAAGAAGAATATCAATAGAGTATCAAAATATCACGGGTATCAAGATAATGTCCACAAATTGTAGCAGTAGGCAGTCGTTGAAAGTAGACTTCATAAGAATTAGAACTAGAAGCCATAAAGGCATTAAATAGAGTGAAATATTGTTTTATTATTTTTATTTACGTCAAGTAATACAATCAAAACAGTACTTATCCCTATCTACCACCATTTATGAATTCCAAGCATTCAGTTAACTCTATCAACCTAGTACGTGTATACTCTTAAAAACATTTCTGTTCGATTCCATCTTGACTTAAAATTGAAACTCACTTTCATCTGAGAATATAATCTTATTCCAGAACTGGGGTATTTTATTTTTAAAAATCTGAAACCAAAAATAAGCAGTGTATCCACACGGTCAGTGATGTCCCACAGTAGATTGCCATCGTCTAGTAGCACACACACACTGTCGAAAACTCCGATAACTGAATTCATTGAAATCTCTACTGTTTTCAATAAACATCATTTCTCACCTCGAACAAACTCAGCCCCACTCGATCGACACAACTTTCCGTTTTAATTCTCAAAAAGGTAGCTTTCTACAATCTCCACCCTCTGACAATAAATTTGTCAAATTCTATCCATAAAATAACAACCAAAGCTTAACCTCTACCCCCCACTTAAGTCCTTAAAAGGCGAAATGTGTGTACATATGCATACACCAAGTGTTGAAAAACGCTGACTCAATATCATGAAATCACCAAGTAAACCCCTGATTTTCCATCAAATCTGTGTGGGCTAATATTTGTCCTTAAATTAGTTCCTCGCACCCCTGGTACACATGCGATTTTCCAAAATCGCTCTTTCCTTGATTTTGAAAGTGTTGAATCATAGAAGCGTGGAATAACTTTGCCAGGGATTAAGGAACCCCCTTTCTTTTCGGGGTCACTACTCTATCTCGTCTCTTGTCAAGCCATTCAAATCAGGGTTTTCCAGTTTTCTATATGTACGCACGTATGTATATGTATTTTTTTTTCAAAAATAATAAAAGGAAAGGAGAAAAACAGAAACCTCCCATCTCTGGTTAAATGCACTCACTTCATCACTTCGTCCCTTTATCCTTTAATCTTTCCTTTTATGATGCTCTCTATGATACCCAAAAGCACACATTGCCCATTCCCACACTTTCTGGCTCTGGCTCTGCCACTGGCTCATACACCAGAGAGGAGTCTCTGCACATTAAGCGGTTTTACAAAATGTACACACACATATACATCCCCACGCCGTTCCTACTCTCTCGTACAAGAAATACCCACTTAAATCTGTGTGCCTGTGTACGGATTTTTATTTAATATTGTTTCAAAAACAAACAATAGTAAGTCCTGTGTCAAAAGTAAAGCAAAGCTCACCACACCGAAGACTGTTTTTGTTTTTGGTTTAACATGTATTTTTTTTTTTTTGTTTCTGTTTTCTTGTTTCATTTTAGTTGATGTTATGTTAGAAGGAAGATGCATTAACCCATTGACACTCCTGCTTGTCATCATCATCGTAGTCGTAGTCGTCCTGAGAGTAGCGGTTTCTAGTGAGGAAGTGGTCCTAGTAGACGAAGTCATTTCGTGTGGGCCTCATGTTCCATGAACAAATATTCATTTTCATACGACCACTAGCACGCCCAACACCGCCCCGTTCAAGCCCCCCAAACTGCACACCAACACAGAGCAGATACGTTCCACCTCCACCCCCAGCCACTACCACGAACCAACGCCAAACTCTCATCATCATCCTGCACACAAATGTGTGCTTGGGTTATTGTTTGTAACGTGGTGGTCGCCTTTATAGCTATTGAAGTATTCATAATGGCATTCATTTAAATGGGGGCACCCCCCCTTTTCAGCCCACATTCTCCGCCCTCTCACCACTCATCCCATGCTAGGTGGAAAATTGTCAACATATTACGGTAATGTGCTCGTACTCGTACTCATACTCCCATCGTGTCCTGACGAGAGCGAGAAAGGTTATTTGCACAGCAGAACTGGGCAGAAATAAAAACAAATCCTGATATGTTGTCATGTGATGTGAGCTGAGCTGAGCTGAGATCTCGGCTCTTGGGTAAGTGACAATGCTGGTGGGAGAAAGAATGTGAGTGTGAATGCAATACAATGGTAGGACGTGGCTAGGGGAAAATCATCGGAATCCATCCGGACCATCACCAGTTGAATTTTCATCGGGTTATTGCAAGAAGCATCACCGCTGCACAGGTACATGCCACACGCAAATGCATATGTGCACTCGGAGACGTCTATACAGCATCATCTCGTGAGGCATCATGCCCCTCCTTCCGCCATTGCTGCGATGTGAAAATAATAATGAAGTGCTTGGTGGGGTGTGCATTGAAATATTGCAGCGATTCTTGTTTGCAATTGTTGTTGCAAGAGAAGCAAGTAAAACGTTTGAAGAAAAAGGATTCCACTACATACAATTGAAGCACCCATTCGGCTGGGGCACGTTTAGATATCAAACAGAAAACATTTTGCTCGCATCTCAACAAATGCGAACGGAGTTTTAAGAATATTACTCGTGAGCACTGTACGTTTGTCACGTTGCAGATGCAAATGAGAAGGGTTCATTTGAATAGTTAAACGCTTCTACGGATGCACAAGATAATTCGCCATAAAGTGAACAATTTACCTTCGCTCACCGCACAAGCCATGGGTTTTCCATTTCCCAACGTCCTGTTTCGCCTTTTCTCATAAATCCACTGCGAATCGATATTTAGTCAGAAGATAAAACTTCCGCAGAAGATGGATAGTTGTGCAACGTTGACAGTTTGTCAGTTCTTTTCAGTTTACTTTTCAGTTTCCTTCTTCTGCCTTGCTTTATGCCTTTATCCCGCTCAGCAGCTTCACGGGACTAGTGCATACGCATATTGAAAGGTCCTTTCAGGGAGGAGATGTTACTATGCAAACTAAGAGGACTGATGAATGAATGTTCTTTTGGTCCTTTGGCTTTATGATTTCAATGATTTCCTATAATGGACATTAGTTGCTACATTCGTAGGGCCAATGTAGCAGACAAATAAAAACCAAGTTCTATTTGATGTCAAAAGAAATTGTAAATATCAGGGCGAGTGCAACCAACAAGGCACTCGAAGGGTGGTTCATGGTAATCGACGTTCAATAACAAAGACAAAAAAAAAATATTGTCGTCAAATGCAAGCGAGTATCAAAGCGAAATTGTGTTCTTTTTATTTCACAAAGGGCAGCAGTCGCTGACAGATTTCACGAGCTGCTCTGTAAAGTGGGTTGTGCGCCTTGAGGTAATTGTGTATGCGGTTATGCTGCTTTATATTCATATCAAAAGCGGTGGCTTGATTTTTGATTTCCCACTATGTAGGTACACATGTTGGGATTACGAAACATGAGCACAAAGTGCTTACATGTTCTTTGTTGACGTTGATATAATTTTCTTCTGCGGGGGGTGCCATTTATGCTCCTAGCCTAATAAAGATCGTATAGTTATATATAATTATAATTGAATTTATAATTTTTCGATATGGGCTTGGACCTCAAACCGTGGAAGATTGCAGTCGATCTTTGCATGTCTGTAGTAACCTAACCTAGTGGGAAACCTCTACCTATTTTCTCTTTTCTTTATAAAACCAGACTATCATAATAATTCTTGAGATTATCCCTGTCAACCGTTATATCACATGATGAAGAATCAATTTAGGGTACCAATCGACACGACAAATAGTTTTATGTCGGCCTCACATAGACCGACGGGGATCTTTATAGTCTCAGCATAAACTCTCTTAAAACTGAAAAATTAACTAGAGATGATATGATTGCTTAGTTATTAATAGAGACCAGATATCTGCATTCTGCTCTGTAATTTTAAACCCAAGGTTAACAAAACAGCGTAATGGATGCAATAATTGACATGCCTTTTTTCACTAACTTGGCTTAAGGGATTTCAAAAACTATTCATCCAAGCAATCCAAGACTTATTCCTCGCAATTGGACATCTTTGTTTCAACGAATGCTACCTTTAACCAGTGAATGGTAGTAAAGGTGCTAACACGTTTGCTAAAGTGAAAAATTAGCTAAATCTTATATGTTCTTGATAAGGACGAACGATTTAGCAAACTTTATTTAGTAAGTAATACATATTTGTTTTTTTAACAATTTATACACACTGGCGTCCAATCAAAGGAAGAAGCGAACGAATTCTTGTGAAAAATAAATTGGAGTTGGGATATCGCAGGCAAAAGCGTATGTATTCACGCCGCTTAGCTCCATGCGGACAAAACTGGAACACACGATGAATATCAACGATCGTTGGCCTCGATAGCTTGTTCTAGAAGTTGGAGCAGTAAAAAAGTTCCTGTGGTCGCTGAGAAAAAGAGATCAACATAACTTATCAGCCTTAGTTGCAAGGAAGTGCGCACGGTAACAAGCGTTCTTATCGGGCATTGCGCCATAGTATACATCCAACATCTGGTCGGCGAAAGCCAAGCCCTAAGGAAAGAAAGCTGGGAAAGCCCTCTTTTACAGAGCTGGAGGAATTAGGCGGTGTTGTAAGAAAATAATGGCAAAACTTATATAATTATATCAATTATTCTAGTACGTAAATATGAGCATAGCTCTAAACACTCTCTTGATCGGTAATGATTAAGGTCAGTTCGATCTCAGCCGCTGTGGTGTATATATACGAGTTTTGATTTCTTTGTTCAGTGGCTGTCCTCACAGCGTAGAAATGAAACCCCCTAGGATAGAGAAACGAATCCGCACGAATTTAGGACCGAAAGAAGTTCTCGGGGTAATATAACATCACCTTTCAAGGTCACAATGGACTGTACATGTTTGTCGAAGAGAGCAGAGTGTACAATGTCATGAGCGGGGAAAACATGAAATAAAGTCATTGCTAATTTGATCAAAATGCTGCCATGATTCAAGGCATTATTAAATCTGAATCACTGACAATGGTTCGACCAGAGACTAATGAAAAGTTGTTTCAGTTCGTCTAATTTTGCAATAAATACTGCAGATACCAACTCCGAGAGAGAGTGTTTTCTGCCTGTATTGTCAAGAAATACATGCAATTCATTCTCCTGAGACAAGGTTTAACACAAGACAACTAAGATAAGCGCTAAGAAGTATATATTTCGTGAGTTGTATTGTATATCGAAGACAGCGTTGCCGGAAAAATATTTTTCAAAGTACCACCACTGATATCAAAAAGTGCCATTTTAAGGTACAGGATGCTACAAACGGAGATATACCAAAATATATATCTTTGTGGCGTCGTACGACTTCAACTATTGGCACTGCCAATAAATATACTTTTGGGACTGCCAATAATTATAAAATTAAATCTTTATTTTTAAAGATTAAAAAAATGCCGAAAACAGCAGATATATTGTAGAACAGGAAATATTTTTTCTTTATATTCAAAGACGCCAAAAGTTGTATATTTTTGTGGTGCCGACAATTGTGCCCGGGGGCCAATAATTAGTAAACTTTTTTTAGGATCCCATTTGTATACCTTTTTTTAATAATGAAATACAAAGTAAAAGTACATTTTTTGAATTTGATTTATTTACCATATTCGTGGTTCTTTTAATGCGAAACTTACGCGCACTTGAATTCAAAATTTCCCTAGGGGTGCCAACAATTGTATCCGTTCCGATATGTTGAGTAAAAAACGTGACCCGTCCACTGGACTCCGCATTGCCAGATATATTCCTCGCTAAGCTTAATGAGAAGTATGGAAAACAACTTAGCAATATCGCATGCTTTGAATCTTTGTGCCAAGTAGTTCTTAATTTTATCAATGGGACGGGTGAAGTTTTGCCAGAAATGACAAGTAATAACATAGCACCCCAAGTACTGTCTATATATTATCTCTATCTCTTATCACAAACTTTCGAAAAACCTATTGAATGATTGTCGATTCATTTGAAGTGATAATCGAATCATACAAGGTCTCTCTAATCAATCAGTGGTAGTATTCTGTGATTCCCATCGCAATGGGCCAATATGGTCTAAGTGTGTTGGTGAAGGCACAAGCAGCCCTCTTTCCTACCTACCTGCCTACTTAGCACACCCATGTTGGACGTGTATAAGAACCGCAAAGGAACTAAAAGTTAGTAGGAAAACAGTTGGTACTGTTATTAAGAATTATAAAGAGACAGGTTCAGTTGAAAGAAAAAAGGGTCAGGTCGGAAAGCTGGTTTTATTAACCCAAAAAAGGTCACTATGATTTTGAGCCTTCTTGAAAAAAATTACAAAATTTCTTAATGTCATTTCGCAAACGAAAAATTATATTGAAATTTTTAGTTCATAAAGCGAAGATAATCACGGCCTTGAAAAGTTAGTTCAAAAGATTCCAAATCGAAATGAATCGAAAAATATTATATTTTCACATTCAACGGGCAAATCTTTTTCAATCAAATTTCGATGAGTAAGTTTTTTCGATGTTGTTGCTTGAGTGAGAGTATAGATGTTAATATGGCTCTTGTAATTGTCAGTATGATTTCTCCAGTATTTGCTAGACAGAATAAGAACTGAGAATATTTAATCCAAAGGGGTTATTTGTTATTACAGGGCCAGAATAATTTAAACATAAAGTGAACTTCGTTTGTGTGTGTGTTGTTTTAATTTAATCGGTACATTGTCTTGATAATCCACACTGTAATCGCTAATACAAATAAAAGTTTTTTAATTTCGATTTCATTGTTCAACTTTAGAGGAAGATTTACCGATTATGGAGATCTACCAACTTTCCGATACCATTGTTGTACTACGATTATTTTTTACTTCAAAATATGCCTTAGTCTCGCCGATAACAACTTCGCTGAGAACAGAGAAAATTCGCTGGGGTCAGATCTGGAATAGTGGATGCAGAAGCAAATCGAAGCCAAATTCATGCAATAACATGGTGCAGTCTTCATTGTGAGCTCGCGCTGCATCTACTTTACACAGAGCATTCGTACATCCTAATATTCTTGAACGACATTCCTTTGATAACTTTAGAGTATCAGCTATCTCGAAAAATATTTCGAAATTTACCAACACACTTACGAATGGCTGCTTCGCCTGGCGCAGAGTCCGGATAACACTCCTCAAGCCATTTTTTGGTATCAGCAGCACTTTTTCATAAAAACAGTGTTTGATAAAACACGAACTTTCTTTTTATCCATTTTTTCAAAATAGCACAAGTTTCTTCACTCACATCTGATAAACTAATCAGACAGTCGAAATTCGACGCGTTTCTTTTAAAGTTCAGTACTCACTAAAATTGATTTGAATTGAATTCCAGAGGCGCCCTAACATATGTAGGAACAATATGAACTTTTCGAGTATAACAATGCTCAAGTTTTTTATATATAGGTATATATATATTTGGCTCACCCAGTAGAAAGAATAACTCTTGCACATATTGGACACAGACATGAATTTTCCGCGGATACGTAAGGTAGCTTAAATTTCACGAAATATTCCAATACTTCTTGCATGGCAAATTCTTTTAACATCATCCTTCCTCAAGCGAAGCACGTTATAATTCCTTTTCATTCCTCTTTGCAGTTGTCATGGAATCGGGAATGCGGTTAGCTCACACAAAACGATTTTGAAAGAATTATTTCGACCACTTTTTCGAGCAATGTGGTCGCGTGCCCATGTACGACTTTCATGTACGAGCCACAACTCAATAATTTCGGATCTGCATATACAGTGAGTCACAGAAGTAAGTATCCAGCATAAATTTGTCTGTATCAGCAACAAACAGTTTTTGTATTGAACTTAAAACAAGAAAATATATAAGGATACCCCACTTTACTTAAATCACACACCCATGTGAACACGTGGAAGGATTTGCCATAAAATGGTGTTCTATGATAGCATATAGTTGTGTTAACTTAATGTCGATTGACCAAAAAAAAGATTGTTCATACTATGACAGCATCTACGAGAGAGTGAAGTGCATTTAATTTCACTGTCCATTTTGCGTTAATATTATACTATTGGAAAAACT
This sequence comes from Eristalis intricaria, assembly GCA_964034865.1. NCBI lineage: Eukaryota > Metazoa > Arthropoda > Insecta > Diptera > Syrphidae > Eristalis > Eristalis intricaria. The sequence goes on from OZ035873.1 coordinate 163,626,730, forward strand.
TAAATCTGGATATTGCATACATTTTTTATTTTTTTTAGGTTCGAACCTGAATCAATTAAAGTAAAACGGCAAATTTGTTTTTGAAATGATGAAATTTAAAGACACAGTGGAATTTTCTTTATTCCAAACATTTTTTAAAGGCGTAATCTATATATTGCACACTGAATATAAAAGTGTTACTAAGCAAATAATCTAATTTTCGAATAGAGCCACCATTGAATTAATGTAAAGTTCTGGGGTTAGTTCAATGGTGTTTGGTATAATGTCAGTTTGTGTTTAATACCATATGTCTTGTGGAAAATAGGCGAAGTATTACGGCAGGTGACTTCACAAAGGGCACGGAGTAGTGAGGCGCATAATCGACTTACTCTAAGAAACGAGACTTTATTAATAGAGATATTTTAATAATCGAACGATCATCGAGATGGACGCATTCGAACGATTACTCGAGTGACTAACTATAACTAACTATTGACTCAATCGAATGATTGCCCAATACTTACTAACTGCAAACACAAGATAACTCGATTAATGTCTCACAGAATGAAAGGAACACGCAAAGGAAAATAACTGAAGTATTACTCCACCTCTCGGTACATTAATAAGAAAATAAGAAATTCGAATGATTTCGATGAGATATTTATCGAGTTCTCTTGTGCTTGTAGTCATTTGAACGAGTTAGTAGTCATTCGAATGATTGATTGAGAATCGAAATATTCCCTAGTTATTCAGATATTTATTTAACTTTGTTGGCCTACATTTATTTGTTTTCAATATGATTCTATCATGTACTTAGATTATAAGAATATTATCATATGGTTTCGAAATCTGTAAGAGTAAAACTCGGTAGATGGAATAAAAAAAATAAATAAATAGTTGTATGTATTAATCAATTATCACTCTATATATACCGACGCCCATAATCAAAAATGTTAAATTTTGTATAGTTCCACTTTTGTTTTTAACGTGCGATACATACAAATGAATCCCTGTTTCTAAGTATCTCTAAAACTTGAGAACGACTTTACCGATTTCAGTCATCTATTTTTTCTGAATTGTATATTACTTTGTAGAAGGTTCTTACGGACAGAAAAAACTAATATTTTAACTTGATGAATGCAACTTTAGCAGATAGCTGTTTTTTTGTTCAAAAAAATTGTCAATGATTTTCTTAAAAATTGACAGTTGTCCGCTACATTGATTCTTACTGCGCGTGATAGTTCGACAGTTTTTACTTTGTCGTTAAGCTTATCACTTGAATGACAGCATATTGAAAATTTATGTATGTATTAAAGATGACCAATTGTACTATATAGAATAGAACTAACAATAATGTATATCAAAAAGCATCACAACAAACAATGTTCGTATTGAATATTTATAGCCAAAACAGGACGTCTGTCGGGTCAACAAGTTTTGAATGACAAACAAATAGATCAAGATATTTCAGTTCAATTAACTGATTTTGCAACGAATGATTCTAATTTCCACATTTATCCAACCAAAAGTTCAAAAATTTCAACTCACACTATAATTCTCTTTGGACCTATAATATCGCTACTGAGAATGATTAATGACAGAGTTACTGAATGACAGAGTTAAAAACTGAATCTTAAAACGGACAGCTGCCACTTGAGTTAATTTTGATCAGACTTTTTCTAGCATCATCGATACATATTTTGTGGGATGGACACTAAATTTTTCCGATTCTTAATTAAATCTAGAAACATAAACATGTCCTCAAAGTATATTATGGGATATGAATAGCTATGCTTTATCATTTGTGTATAGTGTGTTTCAAATTCTAATTATTCTTCCTCAACTTGTGGCCTACACTGTACATTATTAATATTCCTTCATACCGAACCAGAAATTCCCAATTCCTATGCAACGAATATCATGTGATTTACCAAATTTCAAACAGATTACCACCACTCATTAATTCAGCTCCTTAGTAGCTCCATCAAGTATCATTTCGCACGAACAGACTTGAGTGTATAATGCTCAATCCGAAGTTGTACGTACATGTTCATCCGTATGTACGTGGGCGTTTGTTGCAAAACTAGGACATGTGGCATCATTTAACAAACACTTCCAAGGCAATGACATAGTTCCTTTGTCATTTTTAATCATCCTTCGCTTGCGACAAAAATAATTAAAACTTTCTGTCATTTCATTCCTTGGATTAATTTTCGCTTGCCTTGCCATGAAATTGCCTCTTTTTTTTCAAAAACACACTCATTGACACATTTGAATGTGGGCTGTGCATGCATATGAGTGTATTGTCTAATAAATGGAAGGATTATATATTTTATAGTAAGTACCCACTGGAACAAGGAACAGATGAACAATTTCACAGCATCTCTGAGATTGAAACGGAAACGCACTCCGTCTCGGAGCAAGCCATTTAAATCGGATTAAAATGGACACACATCCTCTAGTTGTGCATACTCAAGCAGGTGTCCACACTCCACAGTCCGAACGATAATTGATGATTAATAACCAAAACATACTCCCTGCTGGTAATCCGAAATGTTCTAGAATAATTTTCGAACGAATCCCATTCGCAAACACTGGCATCTTCAATGCTTCCTGACCCGATTTCCGCACTTAATGCATCCAATAGATGCATCCTGCTGCCGTCAGGTGGCTGTTAGGGAGAACGTACAAGGACTAGTCAGACAAATTCGCAATCAACATTACAGTCGATTGCAATTTGCTCACGTCCCTCTGGAGGCTGCTTTTCGAAGCCTGTTAATATTCGCCCCATAATCAAAACTCGATAATAATTGATTTATTGATTTTAATGCCTTTCAACGATTTCCAATTACCGCACGCTGCAAGCCATCTCCAGCGATAGGCGCTGATTTTCGAAGTCAAGATGGAGCATGGTGCATGAATATGAACACCGTCATCCACCGTTGAGTCGGTGTGTTGATTGTAATTTCCTCACCGGCAGCATCCTTCTGCACAGATGTTACGTTGTCGCTGTCCCTCGCCAGACCCTATCTAAGGTGTGCGCATAACCGAAGATCGAAACAGGAAAATCCGTTTCCAGTGAAATAGAGTTAAATATCGTAACAACCCTTAACACCATTTTCCAATTGACTTGCCGGCAAACATTGTTATTTCCTCAATTTCGAGGTCATTTTATAAATAGTACATCGGCACGCTGCAAAACATTCACATTCACCTCATCCTAGATGACGGCATTCACCAGCCAGCCAGTCAGTCCGCCCGCCCGCCCGCTCCTTCTCCCACTACACACCGCGCACGTTCACGGTTCACGCTATCAGAACAACCATACCCTCCATTACACAGCCAATGCCACCACGTTATCAGGGATGGCTGCGACGTCATTGTTGCCTACCGACCGACCGACCTACAGACCGACCGACTTATCCATCTCCATCTGGGGATGGGTGTACTCGTCTTAGTGTGGCTGTTTGGTGAGTGTGTGTGTGTGTTTCAGCTTGTTTCATGGAAAATGGGTAGCGACAGATTTATTTAGCACACAAATTTTCTGCACTTGTACAACGCAACGTCCTTATCGCACGTTGGCCAACCGAGGAGCAGCGAAGAGCTGTGACACGGCATCCTTGCTGCTCGTTATTAGTTTGTAATCGTAGCAAAAGCAAATCTCAGTAATGAGAGCGATTTGTGTTGCATGCCTCCTCCCTTGTTCACTTCTTCCCCTCAGCTATCGTTTTACATCGAAGTGAGTCTAATTAGAGCGGTTTTTGTTAGCATCTTCTGATAGATTTATGCGATTTATACAAATCTGACACTTGTTAGATGACGAACGAGCCTGAATTGTGTGCTTCTTCGCCAATTTCACACAAATTTTAATTGATGAAAGATTGATTGCGCTCATTAATAGAAGTGTTTTCGTTTAAATATTTATCCGTCTCCACATTTGTATAGGCAAACTTTTTTTGTTTTGGGGTTACGGAAAGAATGTGCATAACAAAAAAATAGGTTTATGACTCTTGGAAGAAGACGTTGGTCGCCATTTTCTCCAACAGTCGAGGTGGATCATGGCTTCAACAAAGACGCCTCTCTAGTCAACTTGATCCCGATGTTGCTATATCATAAGTTGTTTAAAATCGATTTTATTTTGTACGCACGACCCTAGAAGACAGAAGACTAGTACGGTATGTCTTCTGATTAGGGGGCTTGCAGTTTATCCCTTAAATAATTTTATTTTAATTGAAGGCTTTGGGCACCGTTTGGATCTAGGCGTTCTGCACCAACTAGGCACTTTGCGCGTTGGATCCGTACAGACTTGGCCAAGCCAGAACGCAAGGTTCAAACTTTTCCTAGCTTCTACAGCAACCACTTGTGTTGTGAATGCTACTGTTCGAGCACTAGTGAATGAAACATATATTTTAATGCCGCCTCCAAATAATGAAGTTGAGAAGTTTTCCTAGGCAGGAAACCTCCTCGAATATTGTCAGTGACTTGAAAGAGGTGGACCCGTGAATAATGCACCCCCTGCATAGGAGTCGACGCACCAACCCATATTGATATACTAGCTGTTCCCCGCAAAGATAGACATATGCTGTCACTGACTTAGAGCTTTTAAAGAGGAAAAGTTGGTTGCACACGATTTTTGCGTAACTTGATCTGTTTTCGCAGAGCACGCAATGGAGACTCTCAAAAAGGAATCATTCTTTTCCGGGTCTTGCAAAATTTTTTACTGATGCTTTGCTCCTATTGGTGTTGTTATGAACCCTGAAGCCTTCCAAGATAAATGACCTATCCAACACAAAAATAATTTTTCAATTCAAACCAGTAGCTCCTCAGATTAGAGCGGTCAACCAAACTAACTCTTCAGCTTTATAATGTTATTATAGACATAGATTAAGCCCAGTATAATTGATCTGTTTTTTTTTACTTTATTCTTTATTTCTTTTATTTGGCTAAAAATTTCGTTAGCTGAAACTAATCGTGCGCTTTTTTATTCTGCTGACGGAGAATCTGAATTAGTTTCAACGTTTGGTGTTGAATATAGACGAGATGGCTTTGCTTTAATTTTTTTATCTGAATATGCAGAATTTTATTTCTATTATTTTCTTTCATATTTTTTGGGAGAGATATTTAGTTTTTTATATTTATAGTAGTTTTTTTTTACACTTTACATCTCATCATCACCTCAACAATCACTCGTGTTGGGCGACTCTTACGGGCAGGTTTGAGAAGCTTTTTATAGAAAGGGATACTCTTTGAGCATTGTCAGTGACTCGAAAGAGGTGGGGACGTAAAATCATTTATGTCGTGCCAGGAACATAGACACTCATAGTCAAGTGCGAAGGAGTCGGAACATATCCACGATGCCACGCCCAGCGTACTTAAACTTTGGTTTTAATTACTGTGAAATCTGGGAAGATTTTCTACCCCGCTAACCTTTTGTGTTAGATTTGCAAAGAAAAGTAAAAAAAAGAGTTGTGTCTAATAACAGAAGCTACGTTATTACTTAAACTTGTTGTAGAAGCTAACATTTTAAATATTTCTTCCATTATGTATGTCTAATGAATAGCAAATATCGTCGCTTCGATCTATACTTCTGTAAGCTTAGTTATTACGGGCGCAATCAGCTATAATCGCAAAAGTTGCATGTGATACAATCCTTCATACCATATGCTGATACGCATAATGTTATGCAATTGTTTATGAATGAATATAGGTGGTGTGAAAGTAGCCGCGCTATACCCACTGTACGTCCTCCTGGTATTGAAACGGGAATAAAAAAGGGAATATAGTATATAGATTGAGATCCCAACAAGTAGTAAAGAAAAATGTACATACTGTCGAACTTCGATAACTGAAATTCTGGCTTATTTTATAGCATAAATCATTTATACCAACTTTCGGGGTTCTGCGTTTGACCTAGTATTGACCAAGTCTTGGTTTTGACGAATATGAGAGGATGAATTTCCAGTCATGTATAACAGACTATTTAAAATAATAATTATGTACCTCTATGTTTTATGTGTTATATCGCAAATAAATCAATTTTTATTAAAAAACTGCATTTTACTTGGTAACTCGATTTCTTTTTTTTGCAGCAAGTGATGGTTCGAGTTATCGAAGTTGGACCGCTAACTAATATTATATATTTAAAGTTTTGTGGTCGACATGTCTAGTGGTTCGTACTCCGACGTTTTTTTTTTTAACAGAAAAAATTGTTCGGAAAATGTGAATACTATGGCCTAGTAAAGAATTATAATTTTGTCGCTACTTATTTTATTTGCTTGACATGTTAGGCATTCCGCCTCTTGTCCTTTTATTAGCAATTAGATATTTATCAAATTTAAATGATCTTTTGTAAACGATTAAATATTTGACATTTTATGGAAGTTTTTACCTGTTTTTTTGTCAGTGCTATCGTTCGTATTTATACATTAATTATAAATGAAATATACAATATGTATGTCAATAAAAAGTGGTGGTCGCCGTGGCGTAGTGGGTAAGTGTGTCGACTCCTACACAGAGGGTGCCAGGTTCGATACCCGAATTTACCACCTATCATAATTCACGGCTCCACCTCTTTCGAGTCACTGACAATGCTCAAAGAGTATTCCTGTCTAGAAAAAGCTTCTCAACTTCGCCATTCGGAGTCGGCATTAAACTGTAGGTCCCTTCCACTCGTGAAAGAACAATAGCACGCACAACACACGTGGTTGCTGAGAAGCTAGGCCCAGGTCCACCTCGGACTGTCGCGCCACCCATATTATTATTATTATGCCAATAAAAAATTTATAATTATAGATTTAAATGTATCCATTAATGAATAAATAAATAAATAAAATATATAGGCATTAAATAGCTTTACAAAACTATCTAATTAGATCACATTTATAATTATTTAATTTTCATCTCAATTTCTCATTTATTTCAAATAAATTCCGTACCCCATTTCACATCGCGTATATTCACACTGAATTTTCAGGAACATGTTTACACGGTGTATTGTAGAGTGAGTCTTAAACAAGATTGCAAAGGCAATAATAATTGTCTTGTCCTAAACTGCATTACCTAAACACTTTGTTGATTCACGTCCAATGCGGATTCCGACTAAAAATATTACTTAAAGGATCGTAAACTTGTTCTGAAATACCATTTCAAATTAGAATCTTTTTTTTATTCTTTAATTCATTCTGCAGCGTGATTTCGACGCCCCGTCGCCATACATTTCTGTCAGAATTAATTAAAAAGGAGACGGAGCTCGCGGTTTAGTTTTCGCATGCAAATTGTACACCGTGAACCCTCGGTGAAATTTCACTTTAAGTGGCTCCTGAGACCCCTTATTTCACCGTCGTACATACTGGAGTATTTGCTCAAGGGCCAATTATGCAACCGGTTAAACTGTACGACGGTAAATAGTTGAGAGTCGAGGTGCAATTTTTTCCATAAGCATTTCCATTTTCCATTTTTTTCATTCACATTCGAGTTCATTCGAATTCCACGACATTAATAACATTTGAGACCCAATCAATTCGCTACAGCGCGAACGTTTAGAAAGTCAAATGAAGCAAAAGGTTTAATGGTTTCTCTGAAATGGAAATCGTATATACAAGTAATTTGAAAAAAGTCACTAACATTTGACTTCATTCACAGCTGGCGTAGAGTTCCAAAGACCAAAACCCCTTTCGTTGGCAACACATCCCGGCACGCGCTTCCTCGCAATAAAATCTCACGACAAATTGAAATGTATCGGTATGTGACCTTGCCCCTTGTAAACCATTTAACAGATCCCAACGATTTCACAGACTAATGGATATTCGACTCAGCAACTCCTTGAAATTGCAAAAGATCTTATCAATCCCATAATGGGTGTCAACATAAACACACCCATCTGAATTTAAATAAGGAAACAGCCTCGTCGTAAAATATATCCAACCATTCAAGGACTGACTCGTGGTGGAATACTGATAACACATAACTCCGACGACTGAAGAACAAGAACGCACGCAACGCCAATTTACACAAATAAAAAAACAAACCTATTTGAAACTATTCCTTTAAAGCTGTAGTACGTGTTAAGCGTACACATTCAGACCACAGTAATTATGAACCAATTAATGTCATTCAGAACGTTTAATGACATGACACTAAGCCGTGCTGGTGAAGTAGGAATACGCACGAGTGCTTGCCTATAACGAACGTGAACGAGCACTAAGGCAAACACCGAGAAGAATTTTGCGCAAAAAAAAAAAAAAATGTATTGAAGGCATCCAGGAGGACACGAACATCGCGTGGCAAAGCGAAATGGATGAAAAGGGAAAAAAGAAGAGAAATAGAAAATCCATTCATCCCAGGACACTTAACAAATTAATCTTTAGTAATCCAATGCCATGATTTTCCTCATACATACATCTACCTTGAGCAACCTGGATTCCTGGGCATTCTTCTCCCATGAACATGGCACACAACTAGACATGCAGAGAGAGTACGTGCAGAGACTGCCCTTTGCTCGCACATCCTTGAAAGTCAAATTTCCAAACCTTATTGTACATGTAGAAGCTCATAATTTTCCTGCTTTACCAAATGAATGACATGGGATATGAAGGAGGACAAAGTACAAAGATTTGTTTGCCTCTAAGAAATGAATCCGGGGTAAGCTTCGTGCTGCAGAGGATGACAACGATGATGGCGAGAGAACGATAGCAGGTTTGTTGAATGATTTTGCAATTAACTGATGGAAATCTCTGTGTGATATCTGAGAAATGATAGTAAATGCATTACAAAAGAAGATTTCTCTTCAACTGAAGTTTAAAATCTATTGTTGAGAAAATCTGATTGGTCTTTGTTGAAGTAGTGTGGTGGATTACACAGCAGACAATTTCAGAACAAACCAAATCTCCTCCTTTATAAGTTTCCAAGTTTCCGGAAGGGAAGTGTGTAATTCTCGAATTGAATGGTATTCAAAACGGCTGTAGATAGTATAATTTTGAAAGAAAAATCAGAAGAGAATCAGAAATTGAGTTTCTCAGATGATGAAAGAAAAGAAATTTCAAAGTGGGTTGGGCAAACGGCTTCATTATTGGGCTTCAAATTTAGTTCTCCTGAAGGAGCTTAATGACAATAGACTGCAATGAACAAAACTCCATAATGGTAGAACTAAATTCTCCGAAAAGCGAAAAATCTGAATCTAAAGGAAAATTGAGTGAGTGTTGCAAGTTATTAGATTTTTGTGTTGTGAGTAGAGAACTCACGGATCATTTTTTTGTGGAGTTTCTAGCGATAAATAAATAATCTCTTTGCAAGATAAGTTTTAAATGGTGAATACATAGCTGAGGTAGGTAGGTAGTCGGGGCTTCTAGTGAATTCACCAGCACACTTAGATCATGTTGGTCCATTGCGATACCCACAGTAAGAATACTACCACTGATTGACCACTCCAGTGATAGTGCCGTTAATTTGATCCCAACGGCAAAAGGTGACTGGACTAGATTCGAATCGGATTCGCAGGCACTTAACCAACTGCGCCATCCAGTCGTTTAAATTTTAGATAGCTGAGATAGTTTTCCAAATTTGTATCCATCAGTAGCTGTCAAATTTCACAAAGACAACCATCTGCAATTTGTTTCACTACTAAAAAGGATGTGCAGTGTAATTTCGTGGTTGCAAAAATCGATGTTGGAACGATTGAGGCTGCACTGTACTATATTGTGAGTTGTAATCAATAATCGGGTCGTCATCATGGCTTGTGTTTGTAGGGAATTTCTTCGTCGCACAGTAAACAAATTTCACTATGATGAAACTCTTATGGTCCTTTGCACCGGACATAAATTGGTGCGAATCAAGAAGTATTCTAACGCATATATATAAAAGCGGTTTAAGGCAAAAAGTAGAAAACTATCCACCAATATTAAAGCTTTCATCAATACCAAAATTATTTGAAAGCATTGTGAAAGAGAAAATATATTTCATTGCAAAAGAAACTATTTCTAATAACCAGCATGACTTTATGCAGGGCAGATCATGTACAATTAATTTATCCTTATTTTCGAATTATATTAATGAAAATACAGAAAATCATTTACAAGTTGATGTACTTTACACCGATTTCTCGAAAGCCTTCGTTCGATTAAGTACATCACGCTTTGGTTTTAAGCAAGCTAAAGTCTTTCGGATTCCATTCTTCAATGTTAGAGTGGTTTACCAATTACTTAAATGGCAGGAAGCAATTGGTAAAGATCGATAGTTCTACATCTCGGGTAACAAAAGTGACATTGGGCGTGCCATAAGGTAGTCATTTGGGGCCATTACTATTTTTTTATTCCTAAACGATGTTCATGAAATTTTCAAATACTGTAAAACTTTAACATTCGCAGACGACTTCAAATTTTTTTTATCCATAAATAGTTTAACTGATTGCATTAAGTTCCAATTCGATATCCATACTCTAGAGCATTGGTGTAAAGAAAATGGACTAGAGGTGAATATTCGAAAATGTAATATCATTACTGCACATCCATTTCGAATTACATCCCCGATTGTCTATGATTATTTCATAAGTGATCAAAGACTTAATCGCTTACACAACAGGGCATACACTAAGAGAACGTAGTGTTTTGTGTGTGCCCTGTGATGGTAAAATATAAAAAAAGAAAAATAATCGCCAGTCTCAGAGAAGACAGAAAAAGACGAAATGTCAAAACGCCGCCGATCAGCTGAAGTGGCAATCGTTTGGATTTGGGCCAGCGTCCGTAAGAGTGATTGCAAGATGAAAATTGTGCTACTGCAAGAATTGCAACCGGACGTTCATCGACAACGTCGTGAAATCGATAATAGGGCACTGCCAACGTTCAGATTTTGGCCAAAAAACATTTTTCCCGCAGTACCATTGCTGCTGTTATTCTTCTTCTTTATTTGGCGTTGTAGTCCGGTGTGGACCTGGTCTCCAACTAAAATGCCTGTCCAACTAGAATGGTCTCTGGCTAGCTGCCTTCATTGGCGCACGCCGAGTTGGTTGAGGTCCTTTCCAACTGCCTTAAACGCGGTCTCGCAGGTTCGGAGTCGATGACTCTTCGGGCCGGAGCTGTGTTGTCCATACGCTCTACATGGCGTGGCCATTTTAGGCGCTTGATCCGTAGACGCCTGACTCGGCTCATGTCGCTGTACAGACCGAACAGTCGTGGTTGAATTTTCTCCGTCAACGCAAACATGACCAAAAATCGTAGGCCGAATTTTGCTGTCGAAGGAAGCAGGGGACTTGAGAATGATAATGGTCTTATATAAAGTCAACTTGGTCCTTTGAGAGACGACTCTATTACGCAATTGCCTGTTGAGCCTGTAGAAACAGCGGTTTACAAGAGTTACTCAGCATTTAATCTCGGCATGATGTTGTTCGTACTGCTTACTTGGGAGCCGTGGTAGTCGGAGTCCTTCACTACCCCGAAGGTATAGCTGCCTATGGTGACGTTGTGGCCCAGTTGTCGATGTTGTGAGTCTTTTCACGGTTACTGCATATACTAAGTTTTGCCCTCGTTCACCGCTAAACCCATTCTGGCCGCCTCCGTTTTAATCCCAGCAAAGCTTTGACTGCTCTCTGTGTTCTGCCCATCACGTCAATGTCATCCGCGTATGCTAACAGTTATACGGATTTCTGGAAGGTCGTACCTCTAGTGTTGGCTTGTGAGTCTTCGATCTTCTAGAGGATGATAGTAAAGAAATCACATGTCAGTGAGTCATCTTGTCTAAAAACTTTTTTGACATTGAAGGTCCCGTTAAGTTTGTAACCGACCAGTTTGGTAGGTATGTTGTATAGCTCGTGTCTATGCACGCTGCCTTGAAATCTACGAATAGGTAGTAATTGTCGATCTCCCATCTCTTGGGTATTTTCCAGGATCTGCCGTAGTGTGGAAATTTGGTCGATAGTGAACTTCCCTGACCTGAAGGCACACTGATATGGACCTATCAGATTGTTTATAAACGGTTGCAGGCGCGTAACCTAACGGCAGAGAAGATCTTATATGAGATGTTCAGGAGTTGTATCCATCGATAGTTGATCTTGCCGTTATTAGAAGCACAATCCTGAAGTATTCTACTAAACATCAATGCATCAATAGAGATTTATAGTTTTAGAGCGGTGTATATCATGGCGTCTTCATCTAACCTTATTTCGTTCGAAAGGATGAAGGAGAGGCCGTTACTGACAATGTTCTCAGGTGAATACAAAATAAATGTAAATATTCAGCACAGTTATTTAATTTAAATGTATTGTTCTTATATTCACCCTCTTTATTACTTAAACATTTCTGTTATGTTAAATTTCAGACCACTCGCTGGCGTATTGATTTAAGTTAATTAAACCAATTTAATGAACCTCTTACATATTTATTATAATGTTTATTCACAATAAACTGCCTGGTCACACGTTCTGCAGCCGACATTTCATTACACAAGTCAAACAAAAATTCAATTAAACTTCTTTATTGTTGAGCAAAACAAACATTATAAAAACAATTTCTATGGTATTTATATTTAATCTACTAGCTATTTGAATCTCCTTAAATCTGTTACAATTGAATCCCACGCTCCTTGTAATTTAATTTCAATATTCAATTTTAATCATCCCTTGACCGTACTTAATGACGAATGGCAACTGGATGACGTGTAGCTTCTCGCTGCCGTCATCATTATATAAATAAGTTATCGCAAATTTGAGTAATTCAATTCCTTTTATTCGAAATCGAATTACCCATTTCGAATAATTCATTTAAATTTAATGACCAGTCGATACAAACCATGAATTCCTCACCCATTCCAAGAACGCCGAAAATATTCTCTCAAAAGAATTGATCTAAATGTCAAATGAAACCCCACCAAAATCAGTGCCATTGTTTGAGGATGATATCAGAAAATACATAATACCCGCAAAAAAAAAACGTAAAAATCTGCAACTCACTAGCTACGAAGGGTTCCAGGGTCTCGTAAATATTTGTAATTAACCCGAAAGCGCTGGCATATCTTCGAGTTTTAAAATGCAAATTACGTAATTTGAGATGTTTTTAGACAATAATCCCCCCCAGGGGGAGAGTCTTTAGCGGTTTCCCATGCAAATCAAATATTGTCATCTTCCACCCCGGTGATTCCAAGCCCTACCCATTCGCCCCCGAAAAAAAGTGAGCAGCCCTTTCAAATGAAGGAAATTAAAATTTTAATGTAAGCGAAGGCTTAAGGTTCGTTTTAGGAAATTTTATGAAAACGAAAAAAATATTCCATTTGAATGGTGTGTGGATGTGTGTATGTAGAAGACAGCGCGGCGAAAAAACATTTTCGGTGTCAGGCACACATTAAAAAAAAAAAAAAGAAATGCAAGGAGAATATAACACACAATCACAACAATAAAAGGGATTCATCCTTGGTGGTGGCATTGATAGCACGTAATTAAGGTGTATTCAGAAGGGCGCGCGGGAATTATCATTAATGTCACATTCTGCGGCTGCCGATGGAATGGAATGTCTCCTTGGTTGACATTCTCTCCCGGGCAGAGAGCGAAACACAAACAAGAACAAAAAAGTGAAACTTTTGTTTGTTCATCCTTCAAACGAATCAAACCGAGTCACACAAGTGCCACAAGCGCCACGAGCCAACCGAGCGTCAGTTTCTGGTTGATGCGATTGAGCATCGGAGCAGGAGCTAGATTCCGTTAAATGACTTCATTTTTAAGGAGAGAAATGACGTACACTTCCCTTCGGTAGTGAACCGTCATCAGGCAACTAGCAACAACCCCCCAGGAAACAACAGTCAGTGTCGAACCAAAACACCTACCCCCCGGAGCAATAATGCATTGTTATCGACGAACGATCCCTTTGCCCTTATTTGGGGGCGAGAATGTGCGTCTTCGAAGAGATGAGGACGGTGTGTGCGGCGCGGCGTGCGGTGGACGGTATACGGTGTGGCGTGCGGTAGAAGGATGTGGCCGGTCGGTGATGGCGCAAAGGCGACTGATAAATATCTTTGCAATATAGGCAAAGTTTTTATAGTCAATTTGGGGTTTGTTCAAATTTATGCAGGCTAAGAGGGTGGAGGAGGAGCAAGAGGATTGAGGCTGGAAATGGAATACAGTAGTATTTCTTTTTTCCCGCCTTAGTGCCTTTCCGCCTGGTTGAGATCTATCTCCCGTCCTAGTGCTATCCTCATTTAAGTTTCCTTTTTGTGTGCGATTTCTCCTTTCCTTCCTATTTCTGTTCGCTTTCCCTTCTCATCTGTCTCTTATCAACTATTTTCTTGTTCTAAGTAGAGGGTGAATCCTTGTCGCTAAAAGGAATGTCTATATGTACTTAACGCGTTGCATGTACAGTGACGATGGCTGTGCAAGGGGCGGGCTGAAGATGAGGACGTTTGGCTTTTCCCATCTGAAGTTGATTGTAAAGGAAATTTTAACTTTCATCACGGAAATAAATAAGTACGGTGGTGGTGCTATTAAGTGCGTCGTCGTCGTCGTCGTTGGATTGATGCAAACATTTGTAAGTTTGTCTTTTTTTTCCTAGAAATGGGGGCACAAACAGGCTTGGGTTTTTTTCCCTTCGTTCTTTTTATCATTTACTTGTTCTCGTCCTTGTTACAATTTTCTATTTTCCCCCAACGGTCTTTGCTGTAGTTTCTTTTTGTTCCGGTTGAACCCGCTTTACGGACAATTTCCGCAGACAGAGATTTGTGGGTGTGTTCGTTATGCGAATGCTGTAAAGGCTGTGACGGCTTAACTTCTCAAATTGAATGAGCAATCTAATTGATGGCAGCGTTTGCTGAGTTGATTCTTGAATTATCAACGGATGAGGTGAGATGTTCGCTTCGGTTGGTTTCTTGGTTCTAATGATGATTTCAGGGGAAAAGGGTTAAATTGGTTATATTGCTTTCCAAGGTGAGTGCCTGGTGCAGGCTGGCTTTAGTCTTTTGCCAAGCTTAAAAAGAAAATGAGGTGATTTAAACTAATTAGTTACTTATAATGTAATGCTGCTAGATGGAATAGAAGTGTTTCAATTTGTTTTTGGTTGGCTTGTCACGAGACGGAGGCGCGATAACCAATTGACTCTGGTTGGACGGGAATCATTTATTAAAACCTTTTTACATTTATACGGAAGAGAATTGTGTGGTTGGAAATTTTTTTTAAAGTCTTGGTAGATGTTGTTTAAAGGCAAGGTAGTCGTGAAATATACTTTTAAAAAGTCGTGTCTGGGCATCAAATTGCGATTAAAGCCGCATAGCGGCAAACCTGGTTGATGGTATTTGGAGGCGAAGATTTTACTCCGCTCCTAAGAGCCTTCGAATCCGAACCTGTGGGACAATGCAACAGAGAACGTCCTCATCTAGGATGGCACGACAAGGTGGATATAGACCTCAAACAACTTGGCATACGAAACTGGAGACAGCTAGAAAAACACCACGCTAGTTGTAGCGGCTTATTGGTTTGAGCCCCAAACTGTGCTTCAAGTGTTTTGAAGTGGAATTTACAACACTGGAGAAGAAAAATTACCATATCGCTGAAAATTTACCACTTCCGATCAAATGTACTTTAACATAGAAACTGTCATGGGCTAATGTAAGCTACAATAGGGTAAATACATTGAGGCTGCATCCACTTACCATCTACACCACTGGTATTGTGCGTGGTACTGTCCTCTCACTAGTGGAAGGGACTAGTGAAAAAAATTTTAGAAGCTTTTTCTAGACAATTATTACTCTTTGGCCATTTTTAGTGACTCGAAAGAGACGGAGTCGTGAAAATTATTTTTTGGTAGTACCGGCCAGGAATCGAACCTAGGCAGCGAGGTTCAGTTGCGTAGAGGTTGACGCACATACCCACAACGCCACGGCCACCATGAAAAAGTATCTTAACTGAACTCCTATAGCAAAAAATATGTCGTGAAATATAAAGTGTCAGTGTGTCATGGCTTTAAATCGTTTTTTTTAATTTTAAGATATTTTAAAATGAAGACATTTTTAATCGTCAATTGGCAGACGGCAACGTCATTGCCCACTTAAGTTACCGTTTTATTTTGTGTCGGAATAAATGCAATTGTCTTAAATACTATTTAAATATATATGTATTGTCTAACGCAAAAAAAAAAAAATAATTAAAAAACCCAGAAATAAAAACATATTAAAAAACACAAGAAAATTACTGTATTTCGGAAAGTATAACAAAATTAGAAAATATATTTAATTAACTCGAGTTACAAAAAAAAATACCTATTCTATTTACAAGTACGACATCAAAAATTAAAAAAAAATATTATATGGCTTTCTATTCAGTCTAGATAGCAAAAAATATAAACATAATAAATAAAAAAAATAAAACAACAGCTGTTTTATATTTCTTTAAAAAAGTTTTTGTACTGTGCAAAGTCAACACAAGTTGTATTTGAAGCTTGAAACGATGACCTTATTTTACAAATACTGCCAATTTTCTACGAAATTATCCTCACGAAATGTTTGAAAGTTCAATCAAATGAAAATCAACTGGCAAGCCGTTGTCCCAGGTCCACCTAGAATGTGGAGCGAAATAAAGCAGAAGAGTAACACGTGACAAAATTTTAACACAATCAGGTATGTTAAATCTGCAATTTGTTCTTTTTAATACCCTTAATATTATGTAGGATAAAATAAGCACTCACTATAAGATAGAGTTGAAAACAAAATTAAGTAAGTTAAGCTAGTTTTAAGTATTTTGGCGACAATTGAGTTCGTTAATTGCAAAAATATGGAAGTGGCTTAGTGGGTTGGTGCGTCGACTTCTACGTCAGGAGTGCCAGGTTCAATCCACAAATTTGATAACTTTTATAATCCACGGCTCCAACTCTTTCGAGCCACTGACAATGCTGAAAAAGCATGATTCTCAAACTTCGTCCTTCGGAGTTGTCATAAAATGTACATAGATCTCCCCCCTGGTGGTAAAGCAGTTGCACCCACAACACGAATGAGTGTTGGGGAAGTTTGAACCTCAGACTGTCGCGCCACCCATATTATTATAAATATGGAATGCAGAAATCCAATGTGAAACCAAATTGTGCTACACCACTTTAGAAAATTAGAGTGAAATGAAAATAAAAATTAATCATGGATTCCGTCAAACAATTAAATATAGTGTCTCACAAACGTTGATTCATGTAACGGGCTCCAGACAGATATTTTATTACAGAAACCGGACCTATACATATATCCTGTTAATTCTGGAAACAATCAAGAAATTTTTATTTTTCAATCCATTTCTATTTCGATGATTCGACTGTCCTGCGAAAACCTTGGGATTTATTGTGGCGACTCATGTTCCAAATGCTTTTAACGAGATAAGTAATTTTCGAAAAGTTTCATTTTATTGCCATTTTTAATATTCCCCATCAAACATATAACGGAAGATGTTCCTTTTCCACATTTGAGTCTAAGGGAATTTATTTTGTTATAAGAATTAGTTGCAATCACATCCATAAAATATTTCATGTCAGTCAGAAGGAATATGGTGGCACAATGTTTTGTCATTTCCTTGACAATTATGCCTTTTCATATGTCAGCTCCCTGAGAAGATTTTTTCATAAGCCTCTTCAATTATTTGCAGATGCCAACGATACTAACAAGTGCACATGTGTGAATAACAGGAAATACGCGAAGATTACGGCAGTAGCTGTGAAAATTAAACAGGAAAATACAAAGTGTCACAAGAGGCGGCTATAATTCGTTGGGTATAAAAGGGAACTCTTTACACCTAGGCTGCGCGATAAATTCAGAAAATGACACAAGTGATCCAAACACATGTCTTAAAGATATGTTTTGAGACAGAAAGAAGAAATATGAATTGCTTTAAGAAAAATGTATCATTGCAGGGTTGTTGAAAATTATAGAGTGTAGTGGTGTAACAGGTCGGCTGAAAAGTACGCATCGTTCCTATCCGAGAAACTCAAAGGAGTTTCGTGCTTTAATTAAACACGGTTTAAAAAAAATGCTACTGGTTCCAAAAAGTGGCTTGAGTGTTATCCAGGGGGCCACTAAACGATGTACACAACGCAATATGTCTATCAACGCAAACATATCTGCTTGTCATCACTGTTCAGCCTGCGCTTTGAGTAAACGTGTTTCGCACGTCTACAAGTAAAAATTTGTCTTTTTTTTGAGTTCTTCAATAAATACGGATAAATTGACTGTGGATTAAAGTGCTGCTGACATGTATCAATGTAACCCGTAAGTGGTCCTAATACTTTTTGAGAGTGGATCTGAGAGCTTTCTTAGCTAGAAAGACACTGACCACATCAAATATTTTACTTTGTTATATCTGTCAATATGCTGATTTTTTTTTACTTTACTTTGTTATATCTGTCAATATGCTGAATTTTTTGTTTGAGCCCCAACAAAAATTGTTGACGGGGGAAAGTGAGGTTGATCCAGATAGCTGACACTCGAAAGTTATCAAAGGAACCTGTTGGAAAGCGGTTGCCGCGTTAGCTCACAGTCAAGACAACGCACCATATCACAAGTCAATCAAAACTATGACAAAATTGCATTCATTGGGCTTTGATTTCATTCCACATCCACCATGTACATAACTACGCTGCTGAAGAGGTAATCACCGATACTGAGGCATATTTTGAAACAAAAAAAATCGTACCCGAAATTGGTATCGAAATGTTGGAAGATCGCTATATCGTAATCAAATCACATTTGTCACAAAAAAACAAGGTGTTGTAATTTAAAACGATGTGAACCTTGCAGCCAAACTGTCAGGTTGGAAGGTATTTGGCTGTCCGACGTGACTGTGATTCACTTAGAACAAGGTCTTGAATCCATTGTTCCATTACTAAGTAGTGGCTTACAACCGCGAGACATAAAATAGTCGTAAAATCAGCCATATCGGCATATGAGTTTTATGAGATTTTCTGTTCTACACCGCTTATGTCGTCCAGCTCCGTAATGAACACCTTTCTTAGGACATGTCTTATTTTCTTAGCTACGCTTGGGCAATCGCAAATATGATGTTGGATAGATTCTGTTTCTTCCTCATTTCTGCAGGCTCGGAAAAAATCGTTATGCACCATTATACCAAGGGCAACTAGTGGCCGTAAAGGACTCCTATTAGGAATCCAAATCCTACATCCTTGCAACTAAGCAATGATGTTGATCTCTTTTTGCTCAGAGTCGTCGGTCCCAGTGCGCTTGAACTTGCTCCGCAACTCAAACCAATCCATCGAGTTCTGGCTCTATCCAAACCTTCGTCCTTTCCTTTGTTCCTTATTGAGCTGAGCGGCGAATGTGCATACGGGATAGCTAGGGATTTTACGCGACACTGTCAAATCAGCAAAACTGCAGAGCTGATTCTTCGAGTCGAGGAAGGTGACTGGAGGACAAGACACAAACGCGTACTCTAGGAGCTGTACCAGGATATGGACGTAGTCCGGAAGGCAACTGCACTGGCTTGGTGATATCGAGTGCATGCACACCAACGCTTCACCTAAGAGGTTCTTTGAATCCGAACCTCATGGTTCGATAAAGAGAGCGAGAGCGAATCTTGAACAGCGATTGATCAAGTTCTGACCGTCCATGGATCCCCGGCTTGATAAGTAAGTCCGCATTTTCGATTCCTTGTAGTTCCAGCAAGTCCCGGTACCAATGATATCTCACTGATGCTCTGTCTGCATAATCCAACCAACTTCGATGACAGAATATCTGATGCTATGGCCTTTATTGCCATTTGGCTATCAGAAAACATGGTAATAGATTTGTCGATATAGTTGTGCTCTCGCAATGTCGGCCACTTCAGCTTAAAAGACGCTGCAGACGTCCCTTATGGAGGTCGATCAACGTGCCTCTACCTGTGCTCGTCTTTGAGCCGTCTGTTTGTAGGGGGTCTCCCCTCCTACTAGTACTGTCTAGTCCTGTCATTGTTTTCGGTGCGGAAATTGTTGATGGAAGCTCTTCTTGGTTAGTGGTAAGTAGAACATTAATTTGTTCTTACATTTTTATTTTATGATTAATGTTCAGTTATTCACAGTCAGGTGGCGTTGATGTCGCTGGCAGGGTGGTTAGTGGCACTATCGTTGCTGGCAGGGATGTTGGAACTTTATTTTTAAACTACACTAGTGCTAGCTGACAAAACCGACTTATAAGCAGTTTCTTCAATATAACCTAAATTAAATTCAAGTACAAAAGAATACTGTACCAAACTACCTAGCCTGGGATATATGTGATACATCTCTGAGTACATAAGTAATGTAAACAGCCCCACTTGCATGGCAGACTACATTTTCGATTACTTCCAAAGGTAGGTATAAGAAATACAATGTTTCATTTCAGGCAGAAGAGAGAGGCGCAATAAGGGCAGACCAAATTTACCAGGAACATACACACACTGCACGAAATGGTGAGTGAAAACTCCCGCACAGCCATACATAATATCAATCATTTCATTCGAAGGATGTTTGTCAAAAGTTTTCTCCTTCTCTCTATTTTCTGTATGGCTGCCAGAAGTGCATCATGTGTCTGTACGAGTGCGCTCGTTTGATTCGACCTAGTTATCGTATTCACACAAAAGAAGGTCGACCGGGGCAAACGGCGATAGCACATAAAGGCATCGGATACGATGAGGCATATGAATTTTTATGTGGGCAACAGATATCACTGGGAGAAGTTCATATTCCTGAGGAGAAAAATCAATTCAATGATTCTGCACTTTGTACGAACGCAACTCGTATTATTTCTGCACCAGACGCTAACGTCAGATACTGAATATGAATGGCAATGACTTGCACCTTAAAAGTAACTTTTTAAGATTTCCCATTGGAAGAGCAAGGACGTTTCTTGCAGAATGAAACAGGTGATGGTTAGGGTGTATTATGTAAACATGTGGACGACAACTTCAACCGCAGCAACCCGTCTGCCCCACTGTATGTGGTCTGTTTCATGAAGCTTGATGCTTAGGTCAACGTCTGACGTCCGTACTTATAATTTTGATTGAATTATTTGAAGAATCCCCTCGGAATACTTAAAAGTGCATGCTTAGCAAATAAATGAATACGTAATCAAATGAACTGACTTCAGGAAGATAAGAGAGAGCAAATTTTGCTTATTCAACGCAATAATTTTTGTCTCCGATAAGCACAATGGTGGAGGTGTTGTGATGTGGTCGTTCTTGGATGCTGGTGTTGGATTTAGAATTTATGGAGTTCACAATGGACAAATATGCATACCCTTATCTATATGTACGTGAAAAATGTATAGTAATTCATCAATTGAGAACCGATTTAGCTAAAATTTTGTGCAGTTCTTTGTCATTGCCAGGAGTTGATTTTTAGGAATTAAAATTTTGGGTAAGCCGTCTGGAAAAGTCGTGAAATTGGAAGAATCATAATTTCACTGTAGTACAAATTTTGCGATCAATTGAAATTCAATGCGAAATTCAAATGCGATATCAATTCAATAATTTTTTCAAAAAATATGTTTTCTGTCAGGTTATCCAATTTGATTGCGGGCGTTCTTTGCGAAGCATTCATTCCGTAAGTTTTTGAAGAAAATTTTCTATTGAATAGGATTAGTGAAAAACGAGTTTGTTCTTTTTTTAGGGAGAGTTGCTTTTTTGACTAATGCCTCCTATTAGGCGATCAATTCTTGGACGACGTACACGTCGTGCAATAGTTAGTCAGAACGTTCGTGAAAATCAAACACAGAAAGAACGTGCAGAAGAAAATGAATAGAGACCTGCCCATATTCCAAAGGTTCGCAATGCACAATCGTGACTGAAGAGGCTGAAGGGACCGACTTTCAGAATGAATTTCTTAAACTCGCTTGATGGGCTAGGAACTCCGCCGCGTAATTTACAGCGAAAGGTGGGATCGATCATAATCATGTTGGGGAATGGGGAAACGGTACGTGGCTGTCAGACAAGAAATTTATGAACAATGTGATGCAAGCGACGATTATCAAGTGCAAATTCAAAGCAGAGGAAGTCCTTATTCCGATTACTCCAACTGATCTTCCGTTCCAATTCAAGAGGATTTAGTTCACCCGTTCGATGGGCCTTTGCGATGACAATCAATAAATCGCTTGGCCAATCGTAGTTCATTGTCATGTCTACAATAGAATAAATTTTTTTATTGTTTTGATAAACTTACCTTTTGTAAGCCTTTTCGGCTAAGCACAAACCTAACCAATTGTGTTGAAAATACATAAAAATTAATTGTATTGTATTTACTTTTATGCCGTATCTGTTGTATTAAAATTTATTGTTGTATACTTTAAGACGAGACGAGTCTACCACTGGCCCAAAATCAGGAGACACCTTACCCCCCAACGAGGGCGATAAAAACAATGCTATTGACAGACGCCATAATCAATACAAATCGTAGATGGGCGGAATTGGATACTACAGGTGTTCATCGAAAACGATGTGCCCTACACTAGTCCCATCAAAAACTAAGGCTCTCCTAGAATTGGACAGGAGAAACATTAGTAAAGTAGCAGACGTAATAACTGGCAAAAAGCCAGAAGACTTGGCCCACCCTACAACGACTACTGCAGAAGCTGCATGGATGACGAAGAAGAGGAAACCGTGTTACCTTACCTCGGAACCCGGTCAGCCCTTGCAGAGACAAGAAGAAAATATATGGGTAGTTACTTCCTCAATTGTCTTGAGGATCTAGCAACTACCAACATAAAGGACATCCTCAAGTTCATTAAAACCATCAACTGGTTATAGGTATAATTACACACACCAAAAGAGATAAGTGAAGATCTAAGTGAGGAAAATACCCATGAGGGCTTTGCCAGACACATCTACCTACCTACCGATCTATCTATTGCAGAATACTATGTTAACTAAACGAGGTAGCACGACGCGGCGGGGCTCATTCGCGTGGTCAGTTTCAAACGCAACAGTCGTGTATAAAGTTCACTGACAGAATTTTGCTATTTCCATGAAATTTTGTTAATAATTTAAAACGTCCCGTCTTCAAATTTAAGGCGGGTGAAACCGCGGCTAGTTCATCATAAAATGGAAGTCATGGCAAAACTACACATCGAGCATTTTATTACCAGTAAATAAGGCTCATTAAACAAGTCACATTAAGGTTTTGGTGATCAGAACTTATGATGATAGTAATGCATTGCTTCAGAGGAATACATCATTTGAAAGATTCCGGGATTGTTTTGAAAGTTTCGAAAGCAATTTCGAAAGATAGCTATCGAAGTTGCAAAAGCTGAAACACGTTCCTTTCGAATAGCTTCATTTCTATCTTGGATTGGGACCAACATTCAAATTTATAAAACAGCGAATATGACATTTAAAAAAAATCTTACCACAGTTTAGTTCGACTTAAATATTTACGAGCAACGAAACATCGGTAAAATTGTTCATAAAGCTTAACTTGGCTGTGAAGTAGATTTAAGTGGATTAACAAAGGCCAACAATGTAGGTACTAAGTTTTGTTCATTAAGTCTTTCTTCGATATTAATATTCAATTACAAGTGAAAGCAGACTTTTTTGCCCCTGTTTAAGGTACTGGAGTATTAATTGGATTGAGCATGCATACAGGAATTCATCTGACTTAGGGCGACCTTTCACGTAAACTTTGATTATTTACCATTGGTATGTGCATAAACTGCGGAGAAACTGTGATCATCAAAATTTTGGAGTGTCTTTTTTCTACTGATGCCCGTATTATCAACGATGGACGTGGTTCTAACCTACAAGATTACCCAGCTGGCATAGAATCAGCCAATCAAGGGGTTGGTTGCCAAGCTGACTGGTCATTCAATTATTCTTCTTCTTTCTTCTTTATTTTGCGCTAAATTCCAGGGTCGGCCTGGGCCTCAAAACAGTTTCTAGCTAGCTGCCTCTAGTGTCGCAACGCCAAGTTTGTTGAGGTTCTTCTCCTTGTACAGTCCGTACAGTTCGTGGTTGAATCTTCTCCTTCAAAATCCTCCTCCTCCTCCAATACTACTGTTCGTGCTATTTACTGCGGAGCCGAGATAGACGAAGTCCTTGACTATCTCGAAGTTGTTTTCATTCAAGTATTCATTGACTATAAATTGAACAAGTCGAAAGCGACTATACTCCTCCGTCCCTTTGTTTCGAAAAACCCTTTCGGCGGTGATTGGAAACAAGGGAGTACTTATTGGACCAGAACTGAGCCCATCAACCATTCGACCATCCACTTATACACGGTTGGATCGAAGATGCGAAAAGGTACAAGCTCGAAAATTTTCTCCGAATTGAAATATGCAGTGTTCTATCAGAATCTCTGACTTAGTAGTATTTTTCAAGCAGAGGTCCTATCAGTCAAGGAAGCGGCCAGAATGATATCAGTTTTCGTTAATTAAAAGTTTTGTGTTTCTCTTTTCTTAGTGTTCAAGAAGAAACATTAAACCATCGGCTGATATTACCATTCTAATTGACAATAATCATCAAGTATTTTCGGTAACAGAAATAAAGCTCACAGTTCTTAGTCTCGTTTAATTTTATTCGAGAACACAACAACCTTTGTGCTGTATCTCCACTTTTGCCACTGACTGTATTTTCAACCGATGACTGTACAGTGTACACAAACCTATGACGCCGAGTTTATGTTGGAATACGATCAATAAAACATAAAACGAAAAGTAGGTATCTTGTTATTTTGAGAGAACAGTGGTACAGTGGAATTCATTTTTATAACGTAAATATAATAATAACTACTATTTATGAGTCGTCCTAGACTAAACTCGTTTTAATGTCGAATTTATCTGTGGCCGCATTTAACCGAATACGAAGATAAACTGCCGTCTTAATCATTAATAGCCGCGAACGTGGTCTGCCCTTTATGCTGCTTCCTCTACAAGTTCAAATATTATGGTTTATTTCCGGAAATTCCATGAGATTTTGCGAGATTTTCTTGGGATAAGCATCCCACCCCTTTAACTATCCAAGAAATGGTAATACAACGTTCAATGACTCAGGAAAATGTGTTCTTTTAAAAAGGCTTCTATCGCATCTCAGCGTTCTTTATCTTTTGATTCCCGCCAATGATTAGACTACCCCTTTCCTTACGATCAAAGACATTTTAACCAAAAACCACCTAAAGTCTTTCTTCAATCAAGTTTAATCTTTAAAAATCCATTTCACTGAGTAAAGCGGCCACCTTCGCACCCACCAACGACTCACTTTAACCAATTCAAGTGTGAAGTTAAATTACTCTATTTTTTACAGCATACCTAAATGCTCATTCTTCCAAACGGGATATCTTGGCAAACCCAGTGAGTCATAGCTCGAATCATCAAACGGATTTTCTTTCACAAGTTCATTCTTTGGAACAAGCAAAAACAAAAAATATAAAAAAAAAATAAAAACGACACGAAACGAATGCCTATTCAAAGTGTCTACGAATAAGTAAAACTGTTTACATCGAAAGCAATTCTGGATTAATTAGGAAACACATTCTGAATGCTCATTCGGATTGAATTTCATCGAATTGGATACACCTTTGTCCTTAGTATCTCGCCAGATACACGGATTTATTTCACATCGGAGGGAATCAATAGAATTTAATTACGCAAAACAAAATAAGGAACTAAACTTGAAATTAAAACGCTTAATGTGAGCGTCGAAGCACGGCAACGAATGCGAATTCTTCTCCCCTGGGGATCTTTTGACAGGTTTTTGTCATGACAAATTATAAAAGAGTTCACCGCCATTACTTTGGTTTGGCGGTGTATAGTATACACCTGTACTTGTTTAATTACCTCGAGGTAATGTAGTGAAGTGCTAAAGATTGTTTTGAAAGTTATATTCCATCCCTGTGTACGCCTGGTAAATACGGGTTTTGTTTCATTTAAGGGGTGTAGGTAGCTATGGCACCACACAGTTCTCTTCTCACCGTTCCCGTGGTGTTCCTGTAGATGCCTTCTGCGTGAGGAGCGGCCTTTTCCTTGGGATTTCACAAGTCTGCGGGATCCGTATGCAAAAGGTGAGGAATATTAATTAAAGGCTTAAAATGGTTGTATCCATTTAATGAAGTTTTTAACAACGGAGTGGTGTAGTTGGTCAGGATTTGAAGAATTTGAATCGTCTGAATTGAGGGGACAATTAATTAGAATCGAACGATGGGCTTGAAGTACCTGGGCTTTACAGTTTTGAGATTGAAGTGTGGTAAGACTGTTTGTATTTAAATAAGTTTTTGTTGAAATTGTTTGTTAGCGGTGTTGTTATACGTTACGTTCTAAACATTTCGTTTTAAATTCCTTCGCAAATTGATTTGCAATTCCCTTTGCAATGGATCCTTGTAAAGTTCGCTGTCGAATGAATAAACAATCGATATTTTGGATACATCAAAAACTGAAATTCCCATCTCGTCAGGTCTCCATCACATGTAGCCAATGGAAATTAAATTATCCCTTACTCAGCAATTTAGATGCCATTAGAACCACACAGCCGTAGTTGACGCGAAAACATTCTCCATTGCGGTTGCGGACGCTGAGGTTAGTCTGAGAGCATCAACTGCAAACCGTTCTGCTTAATTGGGCATGAAGCTCTGTGCGTTGCAATGCAAGCAGCATAGAATATAAGAAGGGAGCTAATGCGAGGGTGTTACATTTTGGCAGTAAATGGTAAACCACAGTGCCCTTAGCATTTGTGGGTTAATAGAATCTGCAGCCTTAATTCATACGGACCGTGGCTGGCTTCAACGCAGATTGTTTTAATTTAATTTCGCTCGTTTGGTAGATGGCGGATTTACTTTGAAAATGATTTAGAACGTACGATAGAGGTTTTGATCTGTAACACAGAAGCCATCCATGAAGCAACAAGAAATTTGTTAGTATTGAAAGAACAGTGGCATATAGAGTGTAGTAAGAGCGAGTTTAGGAAAAGTGACTGTCATGAGTCAATGCTCAGAGGGAAAACTTTGGCAAAAAAAATCTCAATTTTGGTTGTTCGTTGTCGGGCCCAATTAGAAAGTGGACCCAGGTCTCTCTAGAACACAACGATATTTTATTTATACATTCATATTCATCGAAAACGTTCCTCCTTTTTACGCTAAAATATGGGGAGTCAGGTCAGGTTGTGTGATTTGACTTCATTAAATTCGGTAGTGAACTTACCGAAGAAACCTCACCTAATTTTTGAGAAGATTTAACAAAGGGTATAGAAATGAGGAACGCTAGCATAAGGTGCTTGTCATGGAGGTGGTGCCGTGATTGCTTATGATATGGTGCACAAACTTTCTGAACTGCTTTGCTCAACCCTATTCAAACCACCCAGATCATCATCTGCCCTTTTATTCAGCCACACAGGTAACATCGCTTGTTTGATTTGCGGCAGGCTTCTTAAACTAAATTGTACAGTGAAAATGAATTCAAACGGCATTTTGTGCTATCACGAAAAGAATCCCTTTGTGAAAGTCTACCTGCAAACCTTGCCTGGTCCAAGATACCGACCTCAGGTGTCCTCATAACCGCCGCGGGAACAAAATCAACGGGATAATGAAGTCAACATTATTGGAACTTATTCATGTTATTAGTTGACTCCAACGCTGGATGTCTAGGGTCAGTAGCCGTCCAGAAGAACAACTTACATAATTCACGTCTCCACCCGTCTCGATGCCATTCTTTTTTTCTCAGACTTCGCCGTTCGGAGTCGGCATGTAACTGTTGGACCCTTAACTAGTGACAGGACAATAACATGCCCACCAACAACAAGGATTGTTGCTCAACGTACGCAAAAATATTACGTCCGAAACATTTCATTTTCACTTTTTGATGAACTTGCCTTGCATATCGATCAAAATTCTGGCATAATTTTCATTTCTCCTCACTCCGTCCACAAACAAAAAAATAGCACAAAAAGTGTGTCCCCACAATGAACAAGTTAATTGCTATTTTCTACGGTTTTGGTAAGTATTTTGTTTTTTCCTTGGAATTTGATATTTATTTGACAGACCAAGGACTCAGATGTCCTCGATGACCTGTGGATGACAGATGACAGACGTCAATCAATCACTGCACGTTACAGTATTTTTTTGGGTCACTCACCATTTTACATTACCGAACGATAGATACACACTGCATTTATTTTTCAGGCTTTGAGGAAGTTATTAATGCCAGCTAACAAATATTGTGTGTGGAACCTTTGTGAATAATAAAGTATTTAAACCCGACGTGATATGTAGTGTAACACGTGTACACACGTTTCTAATAGAAAGTAGGATTTAGTTGACACTTCTGGATGTTATCCCAAATATGAAATCCTAATGCGTCTGACTGGCATATTCCCTTGGACTATTGACAAATTCCTTAAGAACATTATGGCAAAGTTGGAGTCACCATGTAACTTTGGACTTTGGAAGTAATCGTCGACAGGGGAATTTTGAAATATTCGGACTGAGGGTTTATTCTGTTTGTGGAACGGGGACTTTCATCTGCTTAAGCTTTGTTGGTTTATTTTGTCTGAGGGGACGATTCTACTGGTTAGTTATTCAACTGTTTGTTGGGAAAATTGTAAGTATTTTTCAGTAACACTTCGCAGACACGCCATTAAAATGCCCTTTGAATTAATTTTCACTGTACAATTTAGTTTAAGAAGCCTGCCGCAAATCAAACAAGCGATGTTACCTGTATGGCTGAATAAAAGGGCAGATGATGATCTGGGTGGTTTGAATAGGGTTGAGCAAAGCAGTTCAGAAAGTTTGTGCACCATATCATGAGCAATCACGGCACCACCTCCATGACAAACACTCTCAAGGAATAACTATAATGCAAAGCTTTTTAGGAGCTTAGTCTTGGAATGGGCATAAAAGTGTCGTTTTCATACATTTATCTGACATGAATAGATGCTGTAAAAACTTGCTTTAAGTCCACTTCGGATATCGCGACGAACCGGAGGATATATTTTTGCTGACACTTCTCCTGCAGAAAGTCTTTAGACATTAAATGCGGAAAAAGTGGGTTAGGGATACTGGCAATGGTGAGACCGTTGCCAATGTTTGAATAAAATAAGCTACGTGATACAAACGAACGGAGAATGGCCTGTATTTGGATTACAGGTACCTACTAGGGGAACAAATCATAAGCTCTGGCACCGGAAAATTTGCTACATATCCTTCATCTGATATTCTGTACGAAATTGCAACGAACGTACTACTTTCTGAAATCCATCTCGCTGTGAAAGCGAGTAGAAGAAGAGATATGGTCGAATTAAGAGGGTACGTGTAATAAGGTTGAATTGATGTTTTATTTTATTTATTTTTACAAAAAATAGGTTGGAGCTAAGATCAATTTTTGACGTGAGATAATAGCGAAATAAGTTTAGTGGGCATGCTTCCCCTTGTAACATCTATGATTGGGATAACTTTATGATGTATGATAAGTGCGAGCATTTTTTTGAAAGAAAAAACCTTAATGGTTACCCAATTTTATTTCATTGTTATTTAAAGTCATCTCCAGCTTAACAAGGGACTGAGGCGACTTCTTCGCTATGCTTAGGGCACCTCACCAACTTCCAGTCAAGACAGGGCTAGATCCAAATCTGATAAATAAATATCCCTATCATCACAACTTCCGAGGCGTAGGATATCTGTGTTTATTTTCCTATTAAAACATTATTTATATTTTATTATACTGTAAAATATAGTACTTAAATAAATAAACAGTATTTTATTTTATGCATATACTGGCTGACCCGTGCCTCCTTCTTGTGTTGTTCTTAATACTGAGTTTTTACGATTTATTTTGTGCTTATATTATTTTTTATTGGCTGCTAGAATGTATTGGAAGAGTATGTTAATTGTTTAAGACTTCTCTCTATACTATGTTTGAAGTTTTGCGTCTGCTAACAAAATTTACAGTTTTTCTGAAGTTCTAACTCGAGACAACGAGCGAAAGTCACTGCTACACAACTGCTGGCAGTTGTCACCACTTAAAGAAAATCGTTTCGATGATTCTTTGACTGATTGCTTTTAGTTAATTGGTTGGCAAATACAGTCGACTCCTCCTAAGTCGTCGAATTTTCATAAGATACCATGATTTGTTCGAGTGAGTTGGACATGCAAAATATGGCGATAAGTTTCGAGTTGAGGGAGATTTCTTTTGTTCTCGAATTTCTTAAGATTCTCCACAGAGTCTGCAGAGGCCTTCTACTGATAGTCTTAGTATCTTTAGGTGCCTCCTGAGTCTGCAGTACCCAGTTACGAAGAATACATTCCGCAAACCTCTTTCGGTTATATTGACCCAAGAGTTTCTTGACTTGCCTCATGCCATGAGTATTGTTAGAGGCTTCTGCTCGGTTTCTTGTTTCTAGTTCCCTGAATTCTTTTCTGTATGACATAGTCTCCTACACCGCAGAATGGTTCGGGACCTGTGAAAGGTTCCGATGCACCTATCTTGGCTAGGGAGTCGCAATTCATTGCCTTCTATCCCTATATGGCCAGATATCCAGCAAAGTTATACTCTGTTCCTCCTGCTGAACTCTTTAATATTCTGTAGACATTCCACACAAACTTGGATTTGATGATGGGAGTCCAGTGTCAAGATAGCTCTACGACAATCCGACATTATTGCGATGCCTTGGTATAGTTCCTGTCAAGATTGATTTGAACGCATCTGTCTATGGCTTTGACTTCTGCTTGAAAGATGCTGGTGCGTATGCCCATGGGTTCGAAGTACCTTGTCCGGGGTCCAAATACCCCTGCCCCAGTTCCATCAACAGTTAATTAATGATGTCGATAAATACTTTATTCACTTTAGTGTCGGAGAATTTACTGAGAGAGATCTTCGGCTGTTGAACTAAATCTAAAATACATTTGCTCTAACAAAGAAGTCTCACATCCGGAAGCGCGTGAGATTCTGTCCTTACGCATATCGTGCATTGACGTCCCACGCTACAAGCGGATACCGGGCGTGTGCGTTTTTGTTTATTTTTTGGACAAAAAGGAAATTTTTAACATAATTAATTAACTTTTTGATCTTAATTACTTCAGCGGATAATCAATATTTTGAATTGTTTCGTTGGTGTGTAAGCGACGATTTTTGGCGCCCAACTCTGGAAAAAGCAACATAGAATTAGCCACGTGAAAAACAGGAATTTTCTATGTTCAAACGAGCAATACTTGGCGATGGGGCTTCGAGTAGAAAATCAACATCATGAATGAACCGAATGTGCCTAATGCAATGTCTTAGTGGGCTAAACCCATCTCCGTTCCGGTTTTGGGGTATATCGGCTCGATGATTTCAAAGTTTATAAAGGATAAGTAACTATGTATGTCTTGTATTTTCTGTTGTCAAAAGGCTTAATTAATTTTTTCTTACTCTAAAATTTCTATAATTTTAACCCATGCAACAAATGAAATTGAGTGCTTATAGATTTGGATACAATTAATCTTGCATCGTATCCCTCTATTTGAATCGCGTTCCAATGAGAGGTTTCATAATATAACGTTGTTTGCTTGATTCTGACTGAATTTTTGAATATTATATATTTTGGTTTTCATTAATTTTACCTCTTTCAATATGTAAACAGTATGTCATACACTCGAATGAAATATTTTTTCATTTTTAAGAAATTGTTTGATTTCACTTCCAGTTGCAAATGTTTTGTCCGATTGTACTGCAAGTCGACTTAGACGGTTTTGACTTGTGATCACAGATATATGCACTATTAAATAGAGCCAACTGTTGTTGACTTGGGATTAGGACTTAATACTTTTCAAGGGAATTATATTTTTGAAAGGAATTGGTACCACATTTGGAATGAGGCATTATCTTACGTCACCGATACCTGATACTGAGCTGGTCAAAATTGGTTCACAAAAAAAAAATAAACGCCTTGTTTAAACTGGACCTAATTGGAGCACTTTTAGCTCCCAACAAGACGTGAGGTTAGACGATGCTTGGACGACGAGGAGGAAGAGAAAACACCCTCCTTTCAACTCTGTAACTACGATTCACATCGTAAGATAACGTATTCCGCGTCCTAATCGATTATTTCTCGGGTGAATTGTATGTCATATTTAATATAAACGTTGAAGGTTAATACGGAAAACGAAAGGGATCCAGAGGAAACGACTGCAGTGGCAACAGAATGAATCTTCGCTCCTTCCCCAAAACCACTTATCCACCTATCTACTTGCTCCAGGCATCTGATGCTTAAATGATAAGAAATTGTGCCTTTAAGCCACTTCATCTAAGTCTGCAGAGCTTCATACTTTATGCACCAGGCACCTAGAAATTCGTGATTATTTGCAAACTGTGGGACTTGAAAATGAAAGATCATTCCATGTTTGTGTTTCTTTTTTTATGTAATAAGCAGCCTTTAGAATTGAATGCCCCATTCGTTAAATTTATTCAATTGTCCTTTGCACATAATCAGGTTTCCTCGACTCAATTTCATTATAAACCCAAAGATGGGCCAGCGAGCAGCGCAGATTCCAGTGGAAATGGTTAATTGTTTGAGTGTGCATACCTCCCATTGTAAGCAGCGTTCTTTCATTAACATGAGGATAAAAATCTGTTTCGTTCAAAGACAATTAAATGTTGGTATTAAAATCAAATTAAAGTTATGTGAATCGGATCAGAAGTTGGACCCATTTCGAAGATTATTGTTGTTTTATTTAGTTGCCCATAGAAATTGTGAAATGAACGAAACCAAGCACTTAACATTAACTATCGGGCAGTGAAAGCCTTGACAATTTTTAGCTCTTCGGTTTGTATCCTGCGGCATGAACCCGAAATCCGGATTGAACCAACTTAATCCATTAAATGATAATTAAAAGAAACAAATGTAAGTTATGAACGATCATAACGATTGTGGCCTGAAGATTTATAACTTCAACCGAAGAATAACACGACGATGAGTACTCTCCGACCTTGAAACTGTAAAGCATTTGCATATTTATAATCCCCTTGCCGACATAATGAACTTGGCAACCGTAACTCCGCATACGCTGAGTGCCTTCAAAGGAAACCATAATTCCTGCCAGAAGGACCATTTGAAGGTGTGCTCTCGACTACATAAAGCCACATAATATACAAATGGATATAGCACATAGCAACGTACTAATTCCGAAGCCGCTCCAATCCCGAAAGCCATTAAACTGATTGTAGTCTCGAGTGCCTTCACACTTGGAGCAATAAACGGTTCAACCCCTGGTAAATATATTGCGGCAATAATATCAATATTCACTAATATACACCTTTATTGGTTTCATTAGTCCTGGCCTGGTGGTTGAATGTAAATTATATCTGTCACACGAGGGTGGAGAGTGGAGTGTGACTGCAATCCGATGTGCGCTTTTGAGCAGTGACTCCTTTTCTGTTCACCACAAGAAGCTGAAGGGGTGTGTGCTCCCTTTTTTTATGTCATTAGCAAGGACGCTGAGAGATAAGGTTTAAACATGTACGAGAGCATATTTTGCTCCGGGTAAACAAACTGAAACAGATTTGACCTAAGCTGGGTAGTAAGCGCCTTGTGGTTTAGCTTAATGCGATTAAGCTACGTTAAGCAAGGTCGGTGTTGGTTTTGGTGTCGACGATGTTGTGGATGTGGATGGGCATGCGGTTAAACTAAAAGAAGAAAGTCAAGTCAAATTCGGATGACCAAACAGCGAAGTGGAGAATATGTTCAAAAGTGTGGAAGGTAAGGGATGCTTGAATTCCGGAAGTATTTGTTAAGGAAGGATTTACTCCAAAGTTCCTTTACGTGAGAGATTACATCCCATTTGTTGTGCCTTTGATTACTTTAAGAAGTCGACTTGTCTCACAATTAAGTGGTATTCACCCTTTTTGAACATTGAAAAGAGTCGGGGTCCTCTCGTTTAAAAGGTGTAAACAAGGGTCTGATGTAGGGCGTAGAAAAAGGAGGCCGGCATGGTTGTGTGGGACGGGGGAAACACAACACTTGTGCTTCGAGTTGTGTTTCAAGGTTGTTCGGATTGGAATTTTTTCTGAGGATAGGATGGATTTGGGACTGATTTATGTTCGGTAAATTAAATGCACAACATGATTGTAAGGAGCGTTTTATTTTACTTTTTTTTTCTTTCGAATTTGGACGAGTTCAGCGTGCTGTTTCGTGACCTTGAGTGCTTGTTCTCAGATTAGTGCTGATTGCAGTTTCATTCTGTTTGAAATGGGATTGACTTGTATAAGATTGGCATGAAAATTTTTTTCTAATGCTATAAATTTGACTGTTTGGGTGTATAACTTCGGACTCAGATGAAGAGCGGTAGATAGACTAATTATTTCCTGGATTAGGACTTGTAGTTTCCCTTCAAATTGAAAACCACCATAACAGCGCACAAATCCTACTTCCCTATCCGTGCTCCACATAAATAACCACCACCAACTGAGTTTAGAGTGAATTGCTCCTGCTTACATTCCTTAATTTGAAACCCTCCGTGACAAAGACATTCTCCACACCACGGACACGAAATCCAACACTGCCTGCATACATTATTTGGACATGCTGCCCACCAAGTCGCTCATTATCTTCATTTCAACTGTAATGAATTTAAAAGGCAATATGATGTTAACAAGTGTTTGTAAGGACCAATCCCAAATTAATTGCTTGGATTACAAAATTTTAATTTAATCATTAGACCCTTCAACATATGCATGCAGGCCTTATGCTCATATGTATACATCATTATTCGAAAATCTGTGAGGACTTCTAAACCCTTTTAGTGCAAAGCAACTAATGACCAGACACACACTTCAGTCTTTATGCGGCACATGACCAATATAACGCATCCTGTGCCTATTACATCACTTCCCTGTCTTCGTACCAAACTTTATCATCCTGTTGAAGAGTACTTCAGACTTAACTTAAGTGGTTTGAAAGAACTTTTTTCACTGTTTTTTGCACTCCCTCGAAATCGTAATGACTTAATTATGTCGTCCTTTTGGATAATGGAACTATGTGAGAAGGCCTCGCTCTCATTAATTATAAGAAAGCCTCTTTAATCTGTGAAAAATGCACGTGAATTAAACTTATTTTTTTTTTCGTGAATATGGATGGCACTTGAATAGACATAAACAAAAAAGATAAAACATTATTTTGTCCCATGGGGCTCTTGAAGTTCAATACAAGAAAATAAATAGTTCTCAGAGTAATGCTTGAGTTGGTTAAGTATGTCACAATAAATTGTTTTCCAATTGGGGCTTGACAACTTTGAACTTTCAATGTCAAAACGATCAATCAAAAAATGGTGACGTTGAAGAAGAAATGGTGGCAATGGCATTGTGGGTATTTGCGACGACCCATAGGCAACTTAACTTCGCTGCCTGGGTTCGATTACCGGCCGGTAAGACCAAAAATAATTTGCACAGTCTCACCTCTTTCGAGTCACTGACAATACTAAAGAGGGTCTAGAAAAAGTTTCTCAAACTTTGCCGTTCGGAGTCGGCATATAACCTTGGGTCCCTTCCATTCATTAGAGAATAATAGCACTCACAACATCACTGGTTGCTGAGAAGCTAGGTTTTGGCACTCTACGAGCTGTAGCAACACCCATATTATTATTATTATGAGGAAAAAAGAACCTTTACAAATAAAATTTCGAGTATTTTTGATTGATATTGTCGTTTCAGTAGGTAAGCAATTCATAATCTAGTGGCCAAATTGGATCCTAACTGCCAGTGAGGACGGTTTGGTTGAGGTGCGTTGAACTTGCATGGCCCCCATGGGATCGCGTGAAATGAGATAGTTGATGAGGAAATAGTCCTATGCTTGAAATACCTGCCTCTTTGGTTAGGGCTTCTTTCGATGGTTTGGGGCCTCGAGAGCACAACCGGAGGTGTTATGACTGTCCTGTGGATGCAGATAGGCCAAGCGCATGCTTCCGGCAAGGCGGGGTACTAACGACCCACTACATCTTGGCCAAACACTTAAGTGTGCTTGGCATAATCGATAAAAGCATCTTCGACTGTCCCCCTTTTCTCGGATCAGGTGGCAGTTATTCGGTGCTGAGAAGGTGAGATATGAAGAAGTAGGCTGCTCATCACGAGAATGTACAGCTGCTGGTCTTTCCCCGGTAGATCAAGAAATTCCAACAAATGTAGGTTGTTGACTGGTAGTACAATGGAGAAGTTTTTAAGTCCAAATTATCCAGCGTAGAGTCAAAATCCTCCGACAAAAAAAATTAAGCCACTCGATGACATCAAGTGTCGTACGTTGTCGGACTGGAACAAAGATTACCAATTTCGTCGCAAGATCATCAATGGCTCTTTTGACTAAGCTGTCAAGTATTATTTGTCAAGTGAAAACCCTCATGTGATTCAACTAACACCACTTCAACTACAAAAAATTGCGATATTGGGCCGTCAAGCTGCATTCATTGGAGATGGCTACAGAGACATGTTGGCATGTTATTGCTTCGGTTAATTGCAATGAGAAGGCTTAAAATTAAGAAGGTGTCACAAGCTAGACATCTGGTGTGACAGGCGAACTTATTGAAAATTCGATTCAATTAACGTGGTCCTCTTGATTGACCGCCCAGATCCTGTGATTTAACACCTCCCTTTTTCAAGGGGTTAGAGGGAATTATGGGAGAAAGGCACCCAGCAGCAGTTTCCATTGAAATGTGTGGCCGAGTCATGGAAAATTGAAAACAGTAAAACTTCTCTTTATGGACACCCCTTAACAAAGGACATTTTCTTTTGCGGAATTAATATAGTGTATTTCAACACATTACATGCATTTCAACGCCTATTGAACAGTTGTACCCTTAATAACGGACACGAAGCCAAGCGAACATAGACGAAGGAAAAATATAGAATTTATGCATTCCCTTGTACTGCGTCTATAATATGTACACATGTAGTAAGAACAGCCAGCAAAGAATGAGTAATGAATTCACTTGTATATGTGTATTTTGAAACTGAAACAACATTATTTCATTGGAACGCTGTTAAGTTTATTCGTGCAATTAAGAGTTTATTTTCAAACAAAAGTGGAAGTGGATTTTATTTTTCGATTTCCATAAATAGCTCACGTCTACCCCCCCTAGAACGGACACCTCTATAAAAGAACAATCATTATAGTCCCGCTTTTGTCCGCTCTAGAGAAGTTTCACTGTACATCAAATCAATAATACAATTTTCTAGACATCTCAAACGATATATTCTTTTTGGAAAAACTGTTTCTCATTAATTTTTAATAAACTTTTTCCTGCATTTAATTTCAATGAGACTGTTTGTAGTTTTCCTGCACGTTTTTCTCATGAGGTTCCCAAATTAGATTCAGACACGGTGCCCACGAAAAAAAATAAGTTTCTCTTCTCCATTATCCGCACTTTGAATGTAGTTTCAAAAATGCATGAAATGCTACTCCACATAAGTGAATATTGTCTTCACTTCCAGCATTCAGTAGATTCCAAACAAGCAAAAATATATTCTATTTGTATGCACAAATAGCAGCGCTAGTTGATGGATATAATGAGCAACCTGTCTGCCAGATGAATTCAAATATTCTCTGACCAGACATTTTTCGCATGAATGAGAAGTCTGGTTGGATTCTTTGTTCAATTTTAACTTGATATTTCACTAATGATGTGTACTCAGGTATACGCAACAACTGAGCGGAAATTTGATTTTTATTCAAATTCAAACCAAAATGCATTTCATTGGCAGCAACTAAATGTTTAGTGTCAAGCCCAAAAATTAATACAAAATTGAGTTTAGCCCACCAATCAGCAACATTATCCCTGCACTCGATATGTTTATTTATTTAACACTTCAATTACACACGGTGGTGGTATTGTAGTAGAGAAGAAATTAATTCAAAATCAAATAGACTTACATTGATAGGTTAAATTCAATTAACTGGAAACATACATATATATGTGAATTTGCTAACATTAAATATTGACAGGTGCAAATGCACGTGAATGAATTATTTTCGTTTATATTTGATTTCGGCTATATTGCATGCACTTGAATCGCAAGTCTAAAAATTTGTCAAAATAAAAGTCTGAGAGAAAGTTGTTTATATACGTGGGGAATTCATTGATTTAAATACCAGCGTAACACATAAAGCCTCAAGGTTGTTCGAATCATATATAATTCATGCTCATGTTCTCGTCAGGATGGCAACTGACAGATTGGTTATTTGAGAACTCCACCACGGGAGGAATGACTAGAGACAAGAACTTTTGCCATAGGGACGAATGGTGCTTGCCTTGCGAACAGGGTTATGAAGTTTCAAATTCCACAGGCAAAATATGTAGTTTTTGCATGCTTTGTGAAAATGGAATACAACGAGTGAATGTATGTAAGAAAAAAGAAAAAAAACTGCACATGACTACACCATTAGTTGCGAAAAATGTATATGCAGTCTTCAGATGAAAATCTGGCGTATGTTTGAAAATGAAAATAATTAAACTTTGCTTGGGTGATGACTATGATAAAGGTGCTGAATTGGGCGGATGTATGCTTTCGAGGTTGCGTCTGCTGCTCCAACCCTGCAGTTGTTGCCCAAATGGCTATTCAACTATGCATGTAAATCACAAAATGTGTTTCTATGTTCGTTATAGACTTTGAAACCATCCAATAATGGTTTTAAATGCATTAGACACACTCGATACATTCATCATGTCGATTTTCCAGTCGAAAGCTATTCGGTAAGTGTTGCTGGTTTAATCTTAGTTTCTGTTTATCATATGGCCAATATTATGGTACTTGCTCCAGACTTGGAGCGTCGAAAAATCTTTATATTAACACACCTACAAAAAAAAGCTCAAAATGTTGCTTATCCGCTAGCAGGTCAAAAGATAATAACTGATGTTATTAAGTTCAAAAAGTTAATATATTAACAAAATGTCATTTTTGTCTATTTGGATATCCCCTATTATATAGCCTAATCCGATTTGATTTCGCGAGCAAAGTTCGGATGGAAGTAGGGAGTTATTCAGAAACCTGGGTGTGTGACAAAATAATTTTAAAAAAGCTAGTACTTAAAATCTTTGACGTTATCCAAAAAGGTCTTATGTCAGAAACTGAAAGACAGAGACTTAAGACGTTAATACCAAGTCACATATGCATCTTTCTGACTTATCCTAATGCCTTAATTATTAATGGGAGGCAGTTGTGCTAGTATTTAAACACCTCAACGTCAGGTATTCTTGCCCAACTTAATTTGACATTTCTTTGTTTCAGTGTTTGACAAATTCAACCATGGGGACGTACACAATTGCGCGCAGAGCGTTTGTATAAGCTTTTTTTTCAGCGTGTGGTTGATCCAGAAGAAAACGAGTGGTAGATTTGAAAAATGTGTGGTTTATCTGATTTTACCTATTCAATCTCTAAGAAATTTCACATTGCTGTCATAAGATAAATGCAGTCGCTCCTTTGTGTTCACGTTTTTGTAACACACTCGTCAATGATAACACTTTTTGTAAGATTATGTATTTATTATCCTTCGACATTATTTTGTGGAAAGAGTCTCAATCTCTAAACAAGAAACAGTAAATGACATAGAGAGGAAAAATTACAATGATTGGTGGACCTTGCGTATGTGGTAAATTCGAAAATTTCGTAAAACAGATGTAGTAGATCCACATCACAAGCACAATTGTTTTAAAATACCAACAGTGACCAGTATTCAAATGCAAATACTCAATTCATAGTAAAGCGCATCAGTAAAATTAACCGTTTTTCTTATTGCTGAAATGTTGCTCTCAACAGAGTTGTTAATCAAACAAAAAAAAAGTGCTCTTAGATATGCTTTTGGCAAATTCCGAGGAAAAATAATGAGCTTTACAAACATTTTATGGTAAAGCAAAATGAAATGGACTTGCGGGTTTCTAACAGATGAGTTGCCCGAATTATTCGCGCTTTTTGTAGCTACTCGGCACTTCAAAGAATACGACTAGGCTTTCACTGTGAACCGACAAATGTGAGGTTATTTTTATTGATGTGAAGTGATCTACTTTTTGGATGAACCTGATGGTTACAAAAGTTATTGATGCGATAAACGAACACAAGAACAGATTTTCAGAAAATTCAAACAATTGCAGTATATTTAATTCTGTTAGTGGAAATATAGCTATTTCGATGGATGTATTTGGATTGTTTCTTATTTCAACCGATTTAAATTCACATGTGCATTATTCAAACACATTTCGGCCGCTGCTAGTTTGCAAATTGTATTCAGTTTTGGAATCCATTCATGGGCTCTCGAGATAAGTGAAAAACTTCTACACATTTTTTCTCGCATATCTAAATAAGTCTTAAATAAGATTGATTGACTTGGGTAAACTTTCACAAAACAAACACTGCCTTTTTTAGGAAGAGACTTTGATTTCGGAGACATGAGGACACATGCCAACTCCAAATCAGATGATGGACTAGCATGGGAAGTCACACGCAATATATGTACGTGTATATTTAGGCCGCATAATAATGGACGTTTGGAAAATAGTTGACCATGCAAACTAAACGGAGCACGAGATAATGATCGGTTTTCCCAACTCAGATTTAAGCGAGCATTTGCTTGGAGATGATAAATACGTAAATCGTTATTTTTAAAGCATGAATACAATCCAATAAAATCCCTACAGATGACATGTGCGTTGTTTATCAAGTTGACATAAAATAATTTCTGCTAGAATGACTATC
This sequence comes from Eristalis intricaria, assembly GCA_964034865.1. Taxonomy (NCBI): domain Eukaryota; kingdom Metazoa; phylum Arthropoda; class Insecta; order Diptera; family Syrphidae; genus Eristalis; species Eristalis intricaria. The sequence continues at coordinate 163,667,296 of OZ035873.1, forward strand.
TCCACATGACTCAGAAACTTTGAGAAGGTCAAACTGCGATTTTATCCTCATAGATTGTTTGGATGTTATAAGGTTGCCGCCATTTACCCATACCTTCGGCACAGTGTGATGAACCCTTTTAAATTAATTAAGCAATCGGTATCTTCTGAACCTTTGAATGGTCCACAGAAAAGTTTTCGGCTTAAAAGCCGTGTGTTTATTTATGAATGAATCCCTAATTCTATTAACCGCACTTGTGTCAAGCTCAAACTCGTCCTTGAGAACCTCTCTCAGAAGGAGTATACGTATCCCAAAAATGCTCACAAATCCAACTCAAAGACAGAAGTAAAATGATTAAAATTTCTTTTTGAAATTATTCCCGACGTCCACGGCAAGTCAAAGGAGAGCCACAAGTAATTACTGCAGATGCCATATAACATCCGCAAAAGAAAAACAAGACACTTTTTTCCAGCAATCAAAATACCGTCTTTCGCTGAATAGTCAATTAGCCGCAGCACATTATCGACGTCATGCAAAAAAAAAAATAAATCCTTCCTTCGTCCACAGCGAAGGCCAGGCATAACATCTGCATAAGTAAACATAATTAGTATTCTAATTTTACCTCAAAAGTACTGCATTGCTAGAGTTGGGTCAAATACAACCGCCCCTTCGACGAACGGCAAACGCAACCGTGTCACCATTAACAGGTTAAAACATAGCGCGATTCAGATTCAGCAAAACACTGAGGTACACTACACCAACCACTAAGCACACTAAGCACCGGGCCCGCCAGTCAGTCTGGTGCATTAATAAATATTAAATGTGATATTGCAGGACTATTATGTGAGCAGAATGCTCGGGACAGTCCACATCAGTATAATTGCATTTCTTTAACACAGCAAGTGCGACAGTATTCAGACACAACGCACGTTGGGGTTGGAAAAACGAAAACAAAAACCCTGAACGAAAAACAATTATTACTCACTGTACAGGGTTTAAGCACAAGTAAATTTGAAAAGAAGGCGCACAGAGAGACAGTGTCAACTCAATGCTGGTTATCCTGTCAGTCACCGAACACCGAATGCAACGTAGCGATTGCCACAACGCACGACATTCAACTGAGTCGAGCCCCACAACAAATGGCTTCGTAGACATGGAAGGTATCAGGTAGATATCCCGTGGCTCCTGTTCGTATCGCACAACTAGTAGAGCTTCTTTTCAACTCTATGCAGAGCTGCCGTGTCCCTGAGACTTTCCTACTCCACACTGTATGAGAAAGGAAATGAAAGTACCCAACGATGAGTTTCGTAGCGAAAGGATATTTCCCCTGAGTGTGATTTGCTTCGTGCGCATGGGCAAGCATTCTCGTTCTCGCATTAAAAATAGAATACATATGTTTCCTTTTGCGCTGAAATATTCTCTGAGATAACACAGGACACTCGAGCAGTAGACTGAATTGCTAGGCATTTCGCATTAAGTAAGTTGTTCCTGCCATTCCTGCTGCTCTGTCATATCGCCAACCACCCACCCGATGCATGACTGCTCCTGCGATAGCTGGCGATGGCTGTGGTGGGTTATTTTCTTCGTCTTTGTTGCTTTCTACCCGATCCTGTTGGCATGAAACGCGACCAAAAATGTTGCGCGGTTGTGAGAAAGTGCAAAAACAAAAACAAAAAAAAGAAAAAAAATGGGGAAAACGCAGAAGGACCAGCAAAAACAAAGCAAAGGATCGGGTGTGAGCGAGTTATTGAAATTTTCCCATGTAAACATGTAAAGTAACACTGTTGCATGCAACACGATGGCGGCTGTGATAATGGTAGTGGTGTTTTGGGGCGGATATGTAGAAGTCCAACATCGAGTGTACATTTCCCGGGACTTTAATTGGCGATTTAAAGCGAAGCTTGTGAGTCCTTTGAATGGAATTTGCTAGTTTATGTTGCCTCACTCTCACCGCCGCCTTCCATCCTTCACACACATTCTCCCATGCATACATACTTACAGTAGTCGTATGCAATCGCATAGAATGTAGGACAGATTTTTAATCAATTATCCCGCGTGTCCTAGGGCGAGATTTCCTTTTGTGTGCGATGAGAAAAGGGAGAGGAATTAAATGGTGAAATCGCTTAAAAAGCTAGCGGCCGTTAGCTTTTTTTCGTTTTGTTTTTGTCTTTCTCTAGGCTGTGATGTGGTGTAGTTCGTTTGTTCTCGTGCTTTAGTTGCTGCCAGTTCCAGTGGCAGTGGCACCACCATCATCACCATCACCACCACTAATCTAAAATTCATATGCAGCGCGTTCTTCAAGGACGAAGCTGAAGTAATGCTTGCGTGTTCGATAATTAAATGAGTTTGTGGCTGAGGGATGCGTGTCTGGCGGTCGGATAATGGCTGTGTACACACCTTTAAAATCGAATGTGCCACGACCCGAGAGTGATTGAGATTTAATAAAGTACGAGCGTCGGATGGGGGCGGGTAAACTGCTGCCACACCACACCATACCGCTTAATAGGATTTGTTTGCATTGTCGTGTGATTTGTAGCGCATAGAATCGTTCGATGTGGATTCATATTAAATCCAATAAGTAAGTAGGATCGTGGTAATCTCGTATATCCACGTCGCCGCCACTGGATTATGCGATGTCAAGTTAATGTTGTCGAGTGAGACCCATGTTTAAATTCTTCTCTGTGTGAAGAATGAGAGAACATGAATACGTTGGTTACTTAATAGGCAATCGGAATCCTGCGGGATTGTACTTCACCCCCAGTAGATAGCTGCTCGCTTACATGCATTCTGCACGTTAGCATGGATGTGATGAACTGAGAGGAACATATTGGAAATTTATATTCTTTGTGCGCCAGTTGTTGGTGAGTTGAACGTGCTGGTTATCGATGTTCCCCGATACAAGGGACAACGTCGTGGGTGATAAATTGAGTGTGGTGCATACAGTTGAGGTAATATATGTCTCGAACATCAGTCAGTGCACCGTAGGTACCAGGAATGCCTTGCACAATGGGTTAAATCAATCAGATGCACGGCGCAGCTCGCCGCGCCGTGCTATCGAACATGAACAACTATGATTAATGTGGAACAGGGAAGAGTGGAAAGCATCGTTGGTGAAAGGACGCAGAGATGAATTTTCACTTTTCAACAGTCCTAGAGTGACGCTGCATGTGTAACAAGTAATCACAAGAGGCACTGCAAACTTGCTACAAATTAATGACAAGGGCTTGCAGGAATGAACGGCAGAGGTCGGGCTCGGGACATCATTGTGTGGGTGTACATTGTGTGTATACAAAAATGAAATTTATGCGTCTATTGAAAATTTCAGTATCGTATTCGAAATTATGCTAACGAGCAACTTAATCAATAAATTTGAATACTGATATGCTCCCTGTATTCGGAGTCATGCTTGTTTTGAATGTAGTTTAAGCTATGATGTATCGTTGTATCAAATATGCCTGCGGTCATCTACCGGGCTTTTCATGTTTGTGGTAGCTGCCTCTTAAAAGAAATACAAATTTATATGGAATTTAATTTATATTGATCGAATAGACAATATAATGCATTGTGTTGGTCGAGTGGAAGCCTTTGGGCATGTGGCAGAGGCGAACTCTGTTAAGTGCACTTTTCAGAACAATTTCGCAATATTTCAGCAATTTCTTTTGAAACTTTCCTTAGCATTAAGGTTGTGGTTGGCTGTTTATACACTTTCCCTCATGTATCCGCATAAGGGAAAATTAAATAAAAAAGTAAGATCAGGGGACAGTGGGGTCAGTCGTTATCGTGGTATGAGTCAACTTAATGAATTCATTTCGGGGTCAAGAAAGTTTCTTAAAGGGGAGTGTCCATTTGTGAGTACAGTTGGTAGTTACTTTCGGGTGGCTGTCAATTTGAGAGTGATATTTTAAAATTTAGTTTCGCAAGGTCTTTGATAAAATGTTGAGGGTTTTCCTCCTGAGTTTTCTGCTACTTTATTTTTTTTTTATAATTTGGGGGCGCTCAAGGGCTTGCTTATACCCTTATGTATCCGGGGACAAGACACAGCACGAGCCGAAGGTATAGAGGGCGAAATGTAGCGGAGGTACCTGTGCACATTGGTCTTAAATATCTGCGGGTTGTAGTCTGTGGGAAATATTAGGCTGGGAAGAGCATTCCATAATCGTGTAGTGCGGCTGAAGAAAGAGTCTCTGAATTTAATTGTGCGTCCGCATGCTGCTGGCTTAAGGGTATACTGATGGGCATTCCTGGCGAGACGGGTATTGCGAGTGAATTCATGGAGAGGAGGAATGCAGATGGTTAGCTCACATGAGCATCGTTTGTTAAAAAAGCGATAAAATACGGACAAAGAAGAGACTGTACATCGGTGTTCGAGTGAGTTTATTTAATCTGCGATATTATTGTCTCTTATAAGTTTTATCGCTCGCTTTTGGTTTCTATGTAATAGGTGCAGGGAGGTCTTGGGGGCACCAGACCAGATATGAGCGTTGTACTCAAGCTTGGGCGGAAAAAAGCCTTATAAATTAAAGCCAATTCAGAGGGGGTGAAATATTTCTTACATCGATTAAAGAAACCTAAACATATCCCAGCATTTTTGGCAAATTGAAGATCCTCAACAATTCCCAAATATTGGCTGTTCCACAACAATCAGAGCATAGAGAAGTACGAGACAGCCTTATTCCGCGACTCCCCTTTTTTTAATCTGATGGACATTAAGCATTGTTTGGCTTTTACTCTTAGATGCCTTCATTGCTAATGCATTCTAAATGGCCTTACTTGGGGTAATTTTTGATTCCTGTAGACGTTTTTCTTTAATATCGGAATCCTTCCGGATAAATATTATGTCTCTTACTAATTTAATATTATACTTACTTGTAAGTTAAGGTTTTGTGTGAGCTGGGGCAAGTTGTAACTTTTTCTCGGGGTAAGTTGTATCATGTAACAACCTGCACCGTTATTGTCCGATTACTATGTATGTGACCGGACTCATAGGGGCTAAAATCAGCATCTTAAAACACTGAGAAAATAAGACTTTTCAATATTTTTTCTCATCTGCTGCAAAGGATTTTCTCAATGTTTGCAATATGAGAAATGTGTTCTTCAACTTTCACTTTTTTTTTTAAATAAATTAATAATAATAGGGGCCTAGCTTCTCAGCAACCACTCCTGTAAGGCGTGTTATTGTTCTTTCACGAGTAATAGTTGAGAAAGCTTTTTCTAGACAAGAATACTCTTTGAACATTATCCGTGACTCGAAGGAGTTGGAAGCCGTGAATTATGAAAGTTTGTAGATTGGGGGTTCGAACCTGGCACCCTCTGCGTAGTAGTCAACGCACTAACCCACTACGCTACGGCGACTCACAATTTTTGGATGAATGATACGTTTTTAATTGAAATAAGGTTTGTTTAAATTGTCTTAAATATTGTAGAAGCAGCATTGGAAGTAGTAAAAAGTGTTACTTGTTGCCCCACTCTCCTCCACTTTGGAAATAAATATTACATTTATATAGTAATCTATGCATTTATAATTCAATGAACTATTGCTATTATCAGAAATGAAGTATTACAGAGATAGCCGACTTAACAGCTAATTGCCCCCTAGTTCATCGACGAATTTGGATACTTTTTTGAGAGATATTAAATTGAAATAATTGTTGATGGTTGTTCACGAAATTACGCGAATGCCGTTCACTGATTGATCAATTTGGCTTAAGAAATCGGTATAAACGACAGTTGTCGAAAATTTTAAGGGGCAAGGGAGGTAGAAGTCTTGCGTCTCTGTAATACTTCATTTCTGATAACAGTGATGGCTCATTTGGTTTTTAATGTTTACTATGTATATAAATGTAATATTTAGTAAAGTAGAGGAGGGTGGTCAATGCTGGTGCAGAAAGTTAAATTGAATATATTCAGCCCTATAGTGAGTTTCGCCCTAACAGCATTCCACGTGACTTTTCCCCTATAATGAGTTTCGGGCGAAAATTTGTTCAACTACGAAAAATGCCACTTACTGTGAGTTTTTATTACGCGTGGAATTTGGTGCTTTTTGCGTGGAATTTTTCACTCGATTTTTGTAAGCGAAAGAGAGGACAACAGAGCGAAAAATGTAAGTTGTTTGTTTATTTGAAAGCAAAAAAGCGGAAATCAATTATACGCAATTTTAATTCAGGAGCAAAAGCCTAAATACGCAACGAAACTATATTTTGTTAAACAAAATACAGGATATCGATATGGAATTTTTAAAATAAAATAGGGAGAATGTGGCAGAGTTCTGGAGAAAACTTAGCTCGGATCTTAACAGCGCGAATACACCAAGCGAAGGCGAAGCTGAATGGAAAAAAGCAAGAATTAAATGCTTCTTTAAATGAATATAGAACAGGTTTTTATTTGCTGAAGGGGACACAGTATTTACATGTGTTCCGTCAATACAACTTATAAAGCCAGATTGATTTAAAGTAAAGACCATGAGCAATTCTTCGTCGGTGTTCATCTTGTCCACGTTATCCATTGTACGCAAGGCTCCTGTTCAAAAACTTCTACAACTTGAGGAAGCACATCCTTGCCAACTGCATTTTGGTATCCACCCTCCGAAAAAAACGCACAAAAGCGGCCAGCTTTACAATTGGTGGTATTGCAAGCTTTTGTTTTTGTGGGGACAATGGGTGTTGAAATCTTGAAAATAAATGTGTCATTAATTTTTATCAGTCACTAGCTGTACCTGGGCGCTGTCCGATCAATATAATGGCCAATATTTATGAAGTGTTAAAAAAATAAAAAAATTTAATGCCAAAACCTTTTTCACAGAATTTTGAACAAAGTTGGCAAAGACATCATTACCCACACGTGAAACTCAAAATAGCCAAAAAAATCCGGCCGAACAAAAATTTGCACGCGAAATATTTTTCGGGCAAAACTCACAATAAGGCTGAATAATAATACGGGTGGCTCGACAGTCCGAGGCGGGCCTGGGCCTAGCTTCTCGTGCTGTGCGTGCTATTGGTCTCTTACAAGTGGAAGGGACTTACATTTCTTGCGGACTCCGAGCGGCCAAATTTGAGAAGCTGTTTTCTTTATAGTTATTCTTCTTTGAGCATTGTCAGTGACTCGAAAGACGTGAACGTATCTGCCGGGATCGACGTACATACTCACAACGGTCGATGTTGTGAAGTGGACATTTGGGGAGTATGGCATCTCACTGCGATTGTTCATCAACTGACCGCCGGGATCAATCGAATTGACTGAAAGCTGTTCATTTTCTTCAGGGCTACGTGAAGTCCTTAGCTTACGCTAACAAGCCAACCAATTCGGACGAGCTCTAGCCTAAAATTCAATGCATACAGGCAGTGACAGGTGATGATGAACCTACGCATATTGTCTTATTTTGCGGGAACCTCTCTGACCGTATTCTTTCACTATATTTGGTTCCTAAAAAAACTTAGATAAATTAGATGATATATATACAAGATTGATTTCAGTCTGTAATAAACAACTTTCCCGGTCTTTCAAATGCGGGTGTGTTCAAAGGGGTGAGCTTTCTTTATAAAATTGAATTTTTATATAAAATTGAAATTATGCGAAGTTCTTGTTATTCGCCTAATAATCAATTCGGATAATAAAACAAATTTGTGGAAAGAAAAATAAATCCTAGCTTTCTGCTGTCAATATGCAGGAAAAATATCCAATTATTTATACAGAAAAAGGCTCATCGGCGTGAGTAAAATAATTCGTATCGTATGCAGAAATGTCAGAATGTAAATAAACAGACCAATGTTCCAATATCAACACGTGTATGTACACTGGCCAGCGATGCGTGAAACATCATGTTTATACGACGAAAACAACATCTCGTGTACCAGCGCGAATGTAATGACAGCCTCCATCAGAGATAGTGGATTTAATTGCAGTTGAACTTAATTCGAAAAACATGTGTGTATAGTTCAACCTTGATACATAATTCATCAGTTTGATATCAAACCAGATGTGTCCCTGTGAAAACTTTGCGGTCCGTACTCTTGTTCAATCAATGTCTGATGCAAATCAAGTCATTCGGCAACCAAAACCGCAGAATTCATACCATAATCTCCGCCAATGATTAACAGATGCAGTGCGGAAAATAGCTTCATCCTTCCGACCTCAGTTTATGTTCGTGACTCATATAACTTTCTCCTAATGTCATTCTGTTAATTATGAAAATGTGATAAGAAGCAATCATGACAACGACTACCGTGTCGCTAGTCGACGAACGCTAGTGCTACACGAACCCTAAATAATGAAATAGAGTGCTTGTAGTGGAGTGATGGTGGGAATTCCCACCGGCACCAGATCGCTCTCCGAAAAAAACTCTCAAGGTGGTAGTGAATACGTAATGGCATCACGTATCATCTCAGGCGTTTATTATTATCCTCAAGCCTCAGCATCTCACTTCATAAATAACTAACTGTACTCTCCCTCTCTCCCTCTATGTAAACATTCTTCCGGCAAACAAGTTGCTTACATCGATGTGACTATCGCCAAAAACCGGGGATGAAACTAGAATTTCGACTCGATTTGATTGAGGGATCAATATTTTAAAGGAATGATGGGGTGAATGGCAGGCTGTGCGGTATGGGCGGTTTTCCTTTTGCTATTTGGTAAAAACATTTTCCAACGAATAAGCAACAAGCCCACTTGTTGGAACCTTCCATGCCGCGACCGATACAATCCCCCCAACTTTTATTTTGCTGCTGTCATCCTTTACCGCTAAGGTGGATTCGATTAACGCACGAACCCTTGACCCTGTATAACCGTCGCCACCTAAAAGGGCGGAGGTTATTTTTATCGAATGAAATGGAAGCCCCTTGAAAAACAGAAAAAATGAGAATATAATAATCGAGGCAACAATGAGCGGAATCCTTAGCGGAAACCTAGACGTAGAAAAACCTATTTCAATCGAAATGTTTCTTCCGGACGCTGTGGATATTTATATATATGAGGACTAACAAAATTCCTTTTCTAATGCGTATTTAGTTTGCATAAAAGTTTTCGCTATTGATTTAGCTGCTGGTGAATCTGAATCGATACTTTTTGGGCAGAGACCGAGCTATACAAATCCCGACCATACCGATACGTTTATCCGATTTTCTGGTTTCCATTCGAATTCGCTGTGCAATTTTATCAGCCGTTTATTGAGCCATGAATTTAATTGCTTAATGCAATGCACTCAAAGGTGTATCATGTCAGGTGCGGAATATAAATTCTCTGACGATGGCAAGGACTATCGAATGTTAATGATGCACTTTGTTTTATCTGAGAGCAAATCAAGGAATTAATTACACAATTTTACATAGATGTTCACATATGGACAGAAGCCGTCGTCTATAGTTTAATGGTCTTTGAACTCTCGTTCTATCTGAGCAGAAGATGGATCGGTTCCATCTAACCATTTGCTATAGAGTGTGTTATGGATAATATCATGGGTAACCAGGTGGATACACCGCTCTGAAATGATCCGAAAATATTTTTAGCAGGTTTATTGCGTGGGACACCGAAACCACCCAAGAAATAAAAAAAAAAACTTCTTTTGTTGATTAACCGTTTATTTCTCAACACTGCCGGTGAAGGTCAGTGTACACAATGGACATGACGTTATCCGTTTTGTGGAGACTTCAGGTTGTTCACTCGATCAGCTGGTGGCGCTTTCCAAATATTAGGGCAGAGCTGACAAAGGGTAGTATGCATTGTGTAATCTTGCATTAAACTATGTCATGCAAGTATGACACCGCCCAATATTTATTCTTATACAATTGTATTGACATTGAGGTGCATGGACTATTGGGACGCATTTCTTCACACCCAAGCCACACGTGCAAAAAGTTATTTGAGCACCAACCAGGTAACCAATGACTTTTCAGATATACAACAACCTGTTTTGCAACGAACTCTTCTTCACAGAAGTTTGAGAAGCTCTTTCCAGACAGGGATACTCTTTCTTTACTCATTGTCACTGACTTGAAAGAGTCCTAAATTATGAAAGTAGATAAATTTAGATTGCACCTGGCACAACCGGCATAGGAGTCGACGCACCAACCCACGACGACCACTTTAGCATATATCTATTATAAAACTTAATAATGTAATGTAATAATGTAATAATATGGATCCTTGAGGTACCCCATATCCTAGAATCTAGATCTCTGAACCTACTTAAAATTTTTAACCGTTTAATCTGCTGCTCTTCATAAAGCCATGTGCAGACTTTCGGACATGTGCATACTTTCATATGTCATCCATTTTGCAGTACAGTGAAACTTCTATATAGGGGACACTCCCGCGGGACCATAATGATTGTCCTTTATACAGAGGGCTTCGATCGAGTGGGTGGGGATTTCATGAAAATGAATTAAAACATTCCACATTATTCTGTCTATGGGTCGCCGTGGCGTAGTGTGTTAGTGCATCGACTCCTACGCAGAGGGTGCCAGGTTCGCGATAAACGAATTTACCACCTATCATAATTCACGGCTCCACATCTTTCGAGTCACTGACAATGCTCAAAGAGTATTCCTGTCTAGAAAGAGCTTCTCAACATCGCCGTTCCGAGTTGGCATTAAAAACTGCAGGTCACTTCCACTGGTGAAAGTACAATAGCACGCACAACACAAGTGGTTGCTGAGAAGCTAGGCCCAGGTCCACCCCGGACTGTCGCGCCACCCATATTATTATTATTATATTATTCTGTCTCTTCCATTTTTGTTTTGCTTCGTGTCCGTTATTAAAGGCAAAGTTCAATGGGCGCTTAAATGTGTCCTTTCCGGTAGAGAGGAAGGAATGTTATAAAGGTTTTGGAATACACGACAAATCCTAGCAAATTGGCGGGAAGTTAAAGGAAAGTTTCAATGTATCTATCCGTCTCAATATTCAAGCCCATACTAATATATGTAGTCGCAATATGCTGCACATCTTTTGGTCAAACTAATTTTTGTCAATTCAAACTTTCCAAAATAAGAGTATCGAAATTTCTGTCAATGTATAGCTTCTAATTAATATACACAGTAATACTTGCCGCTCAACAATGAGTCTGCCGAAAAGTACCCATGGGACGAGGTTTGATTTTATTTCATTTGGACAAAGCTTATTTCATACAACAAGGTTCTAGTACTCTCAGAATCACTGCGGCAGGGGATCCAGTCTCGTGTACTTGAGAGCTGACATGTCCCAGAGCTAGTTGGAGCTCACCTTTTTGTAATGACAATTAACTGCTCTGAGGCACGACACAGTTGGCGAGAGAACGATTATATACAAGTAGATGTTTATCTAAGCAACGCTATTGTTGTAAGTGGCTGTCGCACGCTACTTCCAGTCAACAAGACCAAGTTGTCTTGCATCCGCGATTATTTAGTCCTTATAAAGGAAATTCGGCCTTAATCTTCTTCTTTAATCAGGAAGTGCGGATTCGAAGACTCTCTTAGCTGAAGCGTTGGTGTCCATGTGCTCGATGTGGCCGAGCCTATACAGTCGACGGATTTTTTCCATCCGGACTACATCCACATCCTGGTACTGTTCGTACAGTTAGCGCTTGTATCTTCTCCTCCATTCACCTTCCTAGCAGAAGGGACCATATGTTCGACATAGAATTTTTCTTTCGAAGGCACGAAGAATCTGCTCTGTCGTCTTGGTTATCGTCCAGCTTTGAGCATAATTTTAGACCTTCGAGTCCCTAAAAGCTTCCGCTACGACACGTAGGGGGCGCGCGACGATGTCGAAGTCTTCTGCGTACCCCAACAGTTGGACTGAATTGTGGAAGATAGTGCCGTCCATGCAGGGCATCCGTCCATCCGGTGCAGGTTTCAAAGGGAACCTTGGGAGTTTTTGAACCGAAGTGGAGCGTGGTGCGACACAATCGTATGCATTTTTTCCCGGGATCCCAAATTCGGCCATCACCATAGCTCCTTGCGATGAATGCTGTCATATGCGGTGTGTAAATTTGGTTCGTAGATTTGCCGGGCTTGCAGAACGGTTTTCGACGTTCACACAGTACGCTGGACAGGATCTCGCAGACGACGTTGAGCAGGGATATACCTCTATAGTTGTTGCAAGAGATAGGATCGCCTTTTTTGTGTATGGGGAATATCGAGGTGATATTCCAGTCGTCAGGCATACGTTCGTCTCCCCAAATTCTTCTGATGCATACGCCCTTACAGAACATCGCCACCGGTTTTAAAGAGCTCTGATGGTTAGCAATCTGGGTCTGAGGCTTTGTTTTGCACAGACTACAATATCCACAAAAATTGTTTAGTACGTTCTTACAGCAGCAATCTGCTAAAACTTAAAATTACTACTACAATTGACCATACATGAACATACCTTAACAGTACCAAACTAAATACGTACAAATAAATACTATGATCAAGTATTCAATGAGATCTCTGTACATTTACAGAGATATGTCTGACTCTACTTCTTTCGCAAGGGGGCCACATTTGGAAAGTTAAATAGCACGTTTTCTACGATGGATGAGATAGGGAGCCTGCTCTGACAACTCTGAAATAGCATCACTTTCCCCCCAAGTTGTGTTAGACAAACCAGCTGGCGGGTTTTTTCAGGCATTTGAGGAATTTTTCAACGTTAAAGTGTCAAAGCAAATAGTTTTTGAGTATTTCTTCATACTTCCGGCCGCTTACTTGATGCAATCTACTCCCTTAGGAAAAAATTAGGCTTAAAAAACTTGATAAAATCCAATCGCCTTTTGCCCTTACAGCTGTTCGTGATACGCTTACTTCTCCGACTCCTGCGATATCTACGATTGTTTTCAGAGGATTGTTCGGAAAGTTTTGTGCAAAATTTGAAACCATTATCTTGCAAATTGGCAGATTTCTCCTGATTTCTACCTCTGCTGCCCCTTTGAACTTTCTGATGGCGCTTTTTTTATAACGTTTTCACCGACACTCATCGGTGATGTGACATACCCATCAGCTGGTGCGAACAGCTGATAGAATTCCCCTCTAAGTTACCGAGGTTAATTATTTGACATTTCATTTATTTCATTTCAATCGTTTGATTCGGTTCGTTCTGATATTTCAGACCGATTAGAATTTTGAGATTAATTGCATGATTTTTTTTTTTTAATTTATGAATGAGCTCCCACTTTCGCGGTGTATGTACAATGGTTATTGAAGATGATGTAAGGAAAACAAGGTGCGCTGGGTGCCTCTTAAGCTTTCAACACAATTTAAATGTCTTGCATTAAAGAGTGAAAAATAAAAATATTTGAATGAATTAGAAAATTATAAATTATATTATATTTCATTTAGTTATTTTATTACGCAGAAAATAGGCGCACTTTACTTTAAGGAGTTGCAGGACTTAAAAACACAAGGAAAATTAATTTTTTTTACATTTTTACATGATCTATCGAATACAGACGAACAAAGTGCATATTAGATAAAAAGGCAGTACCAAGTCATTTGGTCAACAGGATTGGTCAATGAAAATCGGACCGTGGGTACGGTTGTTCAAGAAAATAGAGACCCGCTCAGGGTAGGTGCTTTCCGCCTGGCCTCCGTACCATAGAGCAGGACAGGGATGATCAAGCTGTTATATAATTTTAGCTTGGTCCTTCGAGAGAGAAGTCTACTACTCAATTGTCTCTTGAGCCCAAAGAAACAGCGATTGGCAAGAGTAATTCTGCGTTTAATCTCCGTACTGGTGTTGTTCGAACTGTTTACTTGCGAGCTGAAGTCCTTCACTATCTCGAAGTTATAGCTACCTATGGTGACTTTCTGGCCAAGTCGTCAATATTGTGCCTCCTTTCTCGGTTACAGCATGTACTTCGTTTTGCCCTCGTTCACCGCTAAACCCATTTTGGCCGCCTCTGTTTTAATGCCAGCAAACGCTTCATTGACTGCTCGCTGTGTTCGACCAATCACGTCAATGTCATTCGCGTATGCTAAAAGTTGTACGAACTTTTGGAAGATCGTGACTCTTGTGTTAGCGTGTGAGTTGTGCACGTCCTTCTCAAGAACATTGTTGAAAAAGTCACATGACTGCGCGTCGCCTTGTCTAGAACCTTATTTGAAATTGAAGGTCTCGGTGAGTTCGCTTCCAATCTTGATGGAGCAGCAAGAATTCTCCATTGTCATCCTGCACAACCTGACGAGTTTGGCAGGAATGCCAAAACTAGAGATGGCGCTGTATAGCTCGTCTCTATCCACGCTGTCATATACGGCCTTGGAATAGACGAATAGGTGTCGATTTGCATCTCTTGAGGTTTTTTCCTGGATCTGCCGTAATGTGAAGATTTGGTCGATGATGCACTTCCCCGGCCTAAGACCGCACTGATATGGACCTATCAGATTGTTGACGAATGGCTTGAGGCGCATACAAAAAACGGCTATGTTGAGGAGGTTTATCCCTTGGTAGGCGGCGCAGTTGAAGGGGTTTCCTTTCTTGTGAATTCTAAACTTCATCCACAGTACTAGAGGTGAGGAAAATATCGGAAATACAATTTGAGGAAGCAAAATTTTACTAATATGGCTTAAAAAGCTCTGGTATACCCATCAGATTAATTTACAAGTCTGATATCGACAACAACGACACGTTGGTTATAGAGATCAAATTCGCAAGTTCCTTGAAGGTCGTTAGACACGATTTTGACTATGTATTGTTTTTATTTTAAGTGCCCTTATCACGTAACGTTCCCCCTATGACCTTACACAGGACCTCAATAGAACTGTGTCGCGCACCTTAGTTTCCTTACACCATCCATGGTTTGTGAATACAAACGTCCTTGATTAAAGTTGGAGTCAAAGGATCAATAAAAGCTTTGAAGTCGTAACTCATTTCTGCTACAGAGCTTGTATTTTTCTGTTCAGTATCGTATCAGATCATGGGTCAAATTATGGGTAGCAGAACAGATGGCCATTTCATTAGACGAATATTCATCATCAACAGGGGACGCATGCAAAGAATACCATCATGAGAGAAAATTCTAAACATTGGACAGAAGTCAAAGCTTTCTTTATTCATTATTCAAATTTCTTATTATGCAGTTTATTAGGTGCATAAGCAAACATTAATGTCGCATAGTATAAACGATATATTCCCATAAAATAGGGAAAATGAAGACTTAAAAAAGCGAAACGGAAGGAACAGCCAAGAATGCACGTCCAAAAGAGAGAAAATGCAAATTTTATGACAGAAGTCCAGTCTACCAGGAAACTGACAACAAAGCAATACTTAACTATAAACACACTTTCAAATTATGAGAGGACGAAAATATGAAATTCGATCTTCATTGATTTGTTGCAGCTTATTACCTCATGATGGTGCGAAATCATTCACTTTGTAGAGGAAGCGAATGCCATACAGTCTAAAGTTGCCTTATAGTTTACGTTCTTCAAAGGACAAATAAATACATAGGAAAATAACAAGTTAACAGTTGATGCAAGGAGTACGAGAAGTAAAGTATTTAAAAATCGATCTCCTGTGACATTAATCAGACTCAGCAATTTAATTTAAGAACCCCAGATCACTTCCTGCAAAAAAAAAACTGCTTCCATTCTCTGAAGTCAATGCATTGTACGTTGCATCCGATGCCAATCAATTAATTCAACTTTTTCCGTCTGAGTTGCTGGCAAACAACCCCCCGCAGAACCCAACTTCCAAACACACTGGCATACACAGTTGTATATTCTCATTGCATCTAATGGCTTCAGATAATATATTCAAAACATCCTTTCACATATTTAACCCTGGGCAGGTACCATAAGTCCCAGAGCAATCCCACAGATAAATTGCATTGTGTTCCCCTATTAACACAGGAATACTATACATATCTACATACGAACAACAATATGGGAAAAATGCAAAAACAAACGAACCGCCTGAGAATCATCGAGATACAGTGATTTAGTTTCCGAATGGCAATCCTCAGCAAAGTGCTCACAATCCACGACTATCCCCTGGTCGTGTGGCACTCCGTTGGCACAGCTCCAACTTGTTGACAATGCAATCACAGCCAGTATCTAGCACAACAGTATTGAACACTGCTACGGCCATTAAGTAGTTTTCAACAATTGCAAATTGCTCCCCATTAGCAGCCATTATGGTTGTTGTTCGTCTTTAAATAACTTGTTACCTGTCATTGTGGTTTCCGGCGCACGACTAGATCCGGTGAAATGATTTGATCGACCTCCCGACCGACCACGACCCCATCTGTCAAAAGCTCATGCACGCACGTCAGGGGCGGGTGGAGAAAAAAAAAAACTTCAAAATTAACTCGAGTTAGAAATGAATTTGATTTTGCCGATTGTCACGATCATCATACGGAAGCGGCGGCGGCAAATTGAATCCTGTCACGGCCAGAACCGAGGACGGAACTCTCCCATCAAGTATGGCTTGCCGCACGACTGAGGTGCACGCGGCACCAAGTGATTGGATGCTATTCCTGCCCGATTGTGAATTGGAAAATCAATAACTTTTGCTGACATCCACGGTTTGTTGTTATCAGTTGGAGTAGTGAGGATGAGTCCAATACCGTGCCGGGACAAGATTAATTGGATGGTTGCAGATGGCGATGCAACTAATCGTGTTGGCGGTGATGGGTTTTCTAATTGCTTTGGGAAATGAAGAAGCCGAATGAAAAGTCTAATAAACGAGTGTTGTTTTTTTTCATTTATTTCACATTAAGTCACACAGTGAGCCAGATATGAATGGCACCTGAGGGTACAGCAATCGTCGCTGCGCGTACAGAGTTCTCCTACAGCCATGCATTTCTGAGCAAAAGAAATGTAAATGTGTGTAAATGCAGTGCTCTTCTAAGAATTTATGAATTCATATCTTACGGGTTTCGTGATTGGTATCGCGGCTCCAACTTCAGCAGCAGCAGCAGCGGTAGGACCGGTTGTGTGGATAGTTTCCTCTTCCAGGGGTAAGCCCTAGGGAGGAGCGGGTTAGCACGTTTAGCAACAAAAGCCTCTCCAGGAAATTAGAATTTAAATTGAGTTACTTACCCGGACCAGCATAAGGCAGGCAATCAATGCGAAGATGAAAATAAAGGCCTTCATTGTTGGCGTGGTGGTACTTTATGATATACTGGTGCTTCGGTGAATAGGACGGGAGCGACTGAGTTGATGCCAAAAGGGTGAGCAGGTTTGCCTTTATAAGGCTGCTTGAAGCGGCGGTATCTCATTTTTTTTGTTGCTTCTTATCATTAAGGTTCGGCTGGCGAGGTGATATGCGGGTGCGTCATATCAAAACTGTGGCAGTGGAGCACTGAGCCAATGGGTGGAGATATTATTCGGTAAACATCTCAAGGTTTTTTGATGCGAGCCTCGTTATTGAATTGCATGTGGTAGCTGCGAAGTTAATTGGGCGTGTGGAATGTTTTAACCCATTTTGTTGGTTGAATAGTGCTTGTTTTTATGAGGGAACGGAATTATGGTGCAATTGGAGAGTCAGTGAAGTGAAAATGTTCCCCGGGAGCCCCGCGGATCAATTGAGGGCGATTGTGTGGTTGTGGTTATTGCAGTACTTCGTGTGATGGAGACGAATCAAGTGTGTTTCTTACGAAACTGTCAGTAGTTTGAAATTTCCGATGCTTTATGAAATCAATGTGAAAATAATTTAAAAAAAGAGGACCGCACAAAACTAATTAGAATGTCACGCGAAAAGCAATAAGAACTTCGAATAACCACGGTTGTGGTTTTGGGGCAATGTGGCGACATGCGGCTGAAGTTAACCGCGTTTTCCGATAAAAGTCAAATCTACCTTAAATTTTACTAAATTGCATGAATTTAACTTATTTTAACAGTCAGTTGACGGACAGTCATTGTCAGTAATATTGTTTAAGATACGAGCGACCCGGCCTGTGCAAGGTAGAAACTAATGTGATGCCTGTGTGTAGTGGTTAATAGTATTTCTATTATGATTAGAATATACTAAGGAATTTCTAATTACAGCTGTTTTGTGTGAGGCAGACCAACATTGTAGGGATTTAACTCAATCACTGGATGTGCGACACTTGAATACCGCCGCCTTGATGCTTGTGTTTTCTTTATCTGAGATAAAATAGATTTGCAGAATTTTGTGATCATCAGGTAGAAGTGTGTATCAAGCTCCCTTGAATCTTAAATGTAGGCTTAAGAGCCGCTCTATAATCAGTGTATGAATTCTTGAAATTGGAGGGAGGGTTCTAGGTAGAGAAGCATTTCTTCTAAGTTTACTTTTCTCTGTTTCCCTGTACAAGGCAGCTTTAAATAAGATATGCAAAGAATCAAAGAATCGTAATTTATGGCAGAATTTACATAATTTGTTCATGAATTAGTTGCACTCTCCGACAAGTAGCTGGTTTGTACGTTTTATTTTGTGTGACTTTGTCTTTGCCCGGAGAATTCCTTGGCTATGTAGGATATAACCATATCCTTTCGTTTATGAAACGACCTTCTACTGCTCTAAAATCCATTGGAATTCTCCGATCTTAAAATCGCACATCCTCACCTTAGTTCACCTTAGTTCACCTTAGTTTGAAATTTTTGTTATAATATTTTTTTCTTTTTGTTATAAATATTTTTTCGGGATTGGAGGCTGGCGCTTGTGCCTTGGCGCAAATTGCAGCTAGCCTGAATGCTTTTCTTATCGCTCAATGAGAATGAAAAGGAAAATTATAATACCGAACCTAACAAACCTGATAGTTGAAACGGGCCGTTCCGGGTATGCAGGCAGCTCATGTGTAAAATGTGTTCGGATTAAGACCTCCGATAAGTACAATCTCTGTGCATCCGTTGTACAAAAATTCATTTAGAGTAACCACCTAAAATTCTTTTTCATCAATGTGATGAGCATCTGGACAGAAAGCATACAAAAGAAGGATGTACGAGAAAGAGAAGAGAAGGATGTAGGAGAATATATAAGTGGTTGGAAAATACTCACATTAGACTGAGCACAAGGTTATCCCATTTTGCTACACCAAACCCTGAAAAACTATCTCAAATATCGGGAAACTCAAGAATGAGAAATCTTAAAGTCAAAGCACAGTCATTAAGGACGCCAATGTGAAGAGCATGAATAAATTACTTCAGAATTAATCTCGAATTTATTAGTTTACGACGTTGACAGTAACCTGTCAAGGGTATAATTAGATGGAGCTAACGAGGTACTTAATCTATGATGGAGGAGTGTTGTTCTAATAAAGCTGTATCAGAGAATGTATATATCCTAGACTATATCCTTCTCTGACCATGAGTGCAATGTCAATCAGGGCAAAAACAAAGTCATCACTGCAGCACGTGGTAGGGCAGCGTGGGAATCCGGCTCACCCCAGGTACCTTTCAATATTTCTTTCTTTCGTGGTCAGAGAAAAGAGAATATGAAAAATGTCTGCGTTTATTCATTATCTTCAAGTACTAACTCAATATTGCTAATCCGAAGTGGAGTAGGTCAAGTGGTTGTACTTAATGAAATGAATTGCATTCGAATCTTTCATCATATCCATGAAGTGATATTTCCCTCAATGATTAAAAATGATTGTCCAGAAAGATTCCAACATGCTTCATGATGATATTATGATATGATACACGACGACCTTCAATTGGAACTCGTGACTCTGTGGCAATCATCTTTAAATAGCGCCCATGCCACAGACTTCAACTCTCGGTTCCAAAATTGTTGAGAAGAACAACAGTTGTCAAAATAGAAAAACTTCTGTGAATTTAAATCACTTAGATGAACTTGTGGATTCGGAGAAAATTAAGATCTGACAAGGATTTCAACTTAATGTAGATAATGTGTGATTTAAAAAAGTATATAGTTAAATATTTGTTTTTAATACACAGTACAGAGTGCCGGTATGTAAATATTGAACTTTAAAAAAATAAAACTGATATGAAATATTTAATATGGACCTTTACAATTTATTTGAACTAGGTGTCTACCTCTATTGAACACAAGCAATATGTTCCGTTGATCATCTCGGGTGGTATAGAGATGATTATCGCAGGACTAGCTTTGAGGTCGTCAATGATCTAAATCAGTGCTGTCCCTGACAGGATTCGTGGGCGGGCGAAAATAAAATTCAACACGAACTGTCGGGTCAAAATACGAATAGTTCTTAATAAGAAAAAAAATTATTTATATTATTTTATTTGTCTACAAGCGGATCCCGGCGTGAATATTGAGAATGAATCAAATTCATTTATTTGGAACAAATAAAAAAAAATAACAAATAAATTCAATATAATAGTTAATGGCGTTTAGAACATAAGTAAATAAATTTATTGGTGCTCCTACTCTGGAACATACTGCGTACAATTGTCCGTGAGAAAAGCACCCCTAATTTCCTCCAAATTCTAACCACATACTTTCGAAGAATTATGATCGGTGAACAAAATTTCAAGTTGTGGTTCCAAAGAATTGGGTGGTTCCAAAGAATTCAAAATAACCGATAGCTTAATGCCTTTTTCCATCGTAGCAGTATGAATGGAATTGTATGATACTTATGACCGATTTCACTGTGTGAGCTTAATTGTCAATCCATCGCTAAACTCAGAATCAATAGAAATTTCGTTTTCCAATGGAAGTTAAGTGATACTTCCACTTAAATACTGGTTTAACTTAAGCCACCGATTGCCATGGCGTAAGTGTCAATCCAGAGAGTACATAATTGTCATTAGCGTATTAAAATAATTTCAAACCAAAAATACAAAGAGAAAACCCGCATAATCAAACAATTATTTTATCTGGCAATGCTATTGAAGAGAACAGAGAGAACCCAAAGGCATAGATGAACGCATATTATAGAAATATCCTTGCATGCATGAACTTGTTGAGTTGGTGTGTTCTCTTTTGCTTTTTTCAGCAGGCTGCTGTTAGTGTTCAATTACAATCATTACTATGCTCATCATTTGTGCATACTTGTGGGATTCAATAGTTCACAATGCCAGTCAATCCATGGCTTGCCATAAGCTACCCATAAATATTGAGTGAGAAAACGAAATATTCTTGGGCGAAGTTTAAGTGCGATCCTACATTTACCTAAACCAGCAGATAAGGTTGCACTGTGAAATCGGGCATTTGTCACGTTGCAATTTCTGTTGAATTAGGAAATGTAAATATAACATTAATATATGCATTTTTTGGTGCTAAGATAGCGCGTTCTCTTAACCAATCATGATATTATTTATTTATTCTTATGGTGGTAAAATTGTGCCTACATATTTGCTGTTGTATTTTTTTTTATGAAAAAAATTAAATGTTGACATAAAATGCATTGCTCATGACCATGCAAACAAACTCTAATAAATTTGAATGAATTCGGTTTGACAGTTCGTGAGGTTTAAAGTCACAACGCAATCGCAACAATTTTTTGTATAAATATATTTCTTTCGCCGTGGCGCATTGGGTTAGTGCGTCGACTCCTACGCAGAGGGTGCCAGGTTCGATACCCGAATTTACCACCTTTCATATTTCACGGCTCCACTTCTTTCGAGTCACTGACAATGCTCAAAGAGTATTGTTGTCTAGAAAAAACCTCTCAACTTCGCCGTTCTGAGTCGGCATTAAAAACTGTAGGTCCCTTCCACGCGTGAGAGAACAATAGCACGCACAACACGAGTGGTTGCTTAGAAGCTAGGCCCAGCTCCGCCTCGGACTGTAGCGCCACCCATATTATATATTATATATATTTCTTTTCTTCTTTGCCAACTAACTGAATAAGTTACTTGTCCAATAATGAGGAGCTTTATTTTGTTTTTTTTTAAAATCAGCGCTCTTACAAAAATATGCACTCCTCGTCATTGAAAAAATTATGTTTGGATAAATTGGGTAGAAATAAGGTTTTTTACCGACACCACTATTTTAACAAACTTCAAAATTGTAAACTCAATTTTGCTTTAGCTCAAAATAGCATCGTTATAGTTAAAGCTTGTTTTACCATTCGACCGATTGTTTAGTCTTATTTCAAGCGACGTGGACTGTTTGTCGGCAATATTATCTGAGCAATTGCGTTTTATACGGAAACAAGTGCAAATCAACTTTAAAAATAAGCCGCAAACTCACGCCAAAATGCCGAGCGCGGTGACGATACAACAAATGTTGGTTCTCGTAAGTCGACGTTACTCTCTCTTCATCCAGTATATTATAACGAATTGGGCGTTTATGAACGGCATCTCGATGATCTCACACCAAACGACAAATAATGTAGCAGACGGGCACGATATTTTCGCCGATATGCTCGTTGAGTTAACGAAACTGAACGACTATTTTCAATGTACAGCGTCCCTATTTTGGGGTGTTGCTTCGGTGTAAGCCGATTCATGGTTAAAATTGTAATGATGGTTAATAAGTGTCAAAGTTCTTCAACATTTTCAAATTTTAGAAATTAGTTACTGAGATTAATGATTAGATACCGACATCTATCGGAGAATTGAAACTCAATACACGACAGTGAATGGACTATTCGATACAAGTGTCTCTTTTCCAGTGGTTCCATAAAACATTTTGAGCGGACCAAAATATTTAAATAACCATAGTCTTGGTGTACGAATGGACTTGATACAATACAAGTGCAAAACCTCTATTTACTTCTATCACGAAAGCGGATATGATATAGTCTAAGAATTTCCGCTTGGAGACACATTTTTAGATTATCTCAACAAAAGGATAAGAAAAAAAAATGAATGCATATCTAACTCCCATCAGCATCTTTATATGAGTTTCATCGAAATAAAGTACAAACGGAAGGAAACGACTTACCTGGGTGGCTTGCGAATCACTTATTTTCAGCTGGTGCACCCTTCTTGGGAATTGCAGACATTGATTCATTCAAAATCTGCTTTTAGTTTTTTTCTTTTTTTCCCCATACGAGAGACTTCCTGGTTATTGTACAAAGTGATGACACATTTATTTCCTTCGGGGAAGTACTGCTGGGCTACAATGCGAGGACAAATTTTAACCAAAATGGAATCGAAATAAATTAGGGGGACTGTTGTGACGAAGAAAGTTGCTCGTAGATCATGGATAATGTTTGCGAATTTTCATTAAATGGCTTTTGATGACTAAAGTAATACATGTAATCTGGAAAGTTATGACCAAGATTTGTTATACCTTTCTTTGCAAGCATAAAGATAAAAAGCATTTAAAAAGAAAAAAATCTAAAATCAAAAGGCGGAATCAATACAGGGTAATTATTAATACAGCCAAAATAACTACCAATGATAAGCACGCATAAGTCTTATAATAATAATTAGTTTTTAAATTATCTTTGCATGCATCTTATGGTAATTTTATGGTGACTGTATTATATGAAGTGTATCAGAAATGAGGTACTCTAGAGATGGCCAACTTGGCTTTTTGAAAGTTATTCAAGAATTTTTTACAGTGACATGTGAATAAATCTAAGGGAACACTCCGAGTAAACATGCATGAGTGAAGTGTTTTCCTTAAAGGGAACACTCAGTTTAGTGTGAATAAAAATGTTCCTCAAAATAGGTTCTTTCCCTTAAGTTGACGTTTGAAAACTAGAGTTCTTGAAATTTAGGGGTCCCTGCATAAGTGAGTGCAAAGTATATGCAATAAACATGAAACATAAAAATAAGAAAAACAAATGCCCTGTATAGATTCGAGTTTATTATCATGGAAAGTTATCACTTCCTTTCCTGAAGAAAAACGTGGTGGTGGCATGTCAAGAATGAGAAGATGAAAGTATTCCTCGGATACATTCTAGACCCGGGCTTCCAAATTGGAGTTGGTGTGGAAATAGGGCTTCATAAATCCACAATTTGTCAAGTATGATGGATGAATTTTATTTTGCACAGTTTCCAATATAAAGATGTAAAAAAACCGTGTTCTACAGTTACAGTATTTTTTAAAAGGTTTTTCATTTAATCTAAAGTATTACCCAAAACAGTATTTTCCATTTTAACTTTTTCTGCCCTTGGATTTTCGGAGTTCCACAATCTACAGATTTGTTTGATAAACCATGACGACTGTGGGAATTAATCTTGAATTAAATTAAAAAATATTGAAATCTTAACACTGATGGGTCGTATATGTCCAATCCCGTAAAGCACTAGTTTCACCTAGAACATCCGCATGACATTAATAACTTAGAATAAATAACACTTTTAAGTAAGCAAGTGTTTGGCAAAACATGTATTGAAATTTAGTCGATGATAATATGTTTGTTGTACATAAATTACATGCTTTGCGACACCTGGGAATTTCTATTACTTTTTAAGGCTTCAGTGTTGTTTCTAGAAATTGTAAAGGGTTTACAATAGAGACAACTTTGAATTTAATTTGTGAACGCACTCTGTTACCAATCATCAAACTGTCACTGTCAATTTATTCAGTAAACTGAAATTCCACATGTGTTTCATGAATCACCACTTCATTCTCATTTGTACTTCAAGCCGAGAATAAGGTTTTTGAAATATTAGTTCTATATTGGAAAACAGTCCTTATTGGAAAACACTTTATAACCTCTCTAGGGGAGATGCTTTGGAAATCATGGTTATTTTTACTTTAAATTACCTAGGTAGGCCTTACGTCCACCATAACTTTATCTTTATAACCAATGGTTCGCTCTTCTTATCCTTCTCGCGCTCGACGTCCCTGATTCGAACATCCACTTAGCTGGAGCATCGATGGTCATTAAGTTGACGTGGCGGAACCAGTCAGTCGATGGACCTTTGGCTTTGCTATTTACCCCGTTGAATATTTCTTTCAAAGGTATGAACACTCAACTCTCCCGTCCTGCTTCTATGGGTGTATTTTATAGAGCATGACTTTGGTCTCTGGAACTCAACTACTGATTAGGATTGTTTAGTGAATCCAAAGGACGAAAGTTTGTAATTGAAATATCATCTATAGTCTGTCTGGCTTTGTCCTGAAGCCAACATGATATTTCCCAATGTCTTATAATAATAATAATATGGGTGGCGCTACAGTCCGCAGAGGGCCAGGGCCTAGCTTCTCAGCAACCACTTGTGTTGTGCGTGCTATTGTTCTCTCACGCGTGGAAGGGACCTACAGTTTAATGCCGACTCCGAACGGCGAATTTGAGAAGCTTTTTCTAGACAGGAGTACTCTTTGAGCATTGTCATTGACTCGAAAGAGGTGGAGCCGTGAATTATGATAGGTGGTAAATTCGGGTATCGAACCTGGCACCCTCTGCGTAGGAGTGGACGCACTAACCCACTAGCCACGGCGACCCACAATGTCTTAGGGGGACTCAAAAAAGATTTATTTAGAAAATCTCAGATATGGAGAGCATCTTCCCACCCGCAGATCTGCAGAATCATGCCTTAGAAATCTCAGGGAAAAATCTTTATATTATGCTCGAAAGGATATCGAGCAGGGACAAGGAGAAGGAACACTTTCGACTCATCCGTTAAAAACAAAATACGTAAAATGTATCGTTAAAAAGTTACATTTTTAAATTTTTTGTTTTAAAAACACTACACTTTTTTAGCTTTTATTCCAAACACACATTCTAAAATCTATATACACAATAAATTTGAAAATGCAAAAAAAGAAACTAGTGAATGAATACGAGTAAATCCAATACAAGCCCCTTAAGGTGGCAGCGAATAAATGCCACTATTTCCATCAGGAATCAGCCCAGCAATCAAGTTAATTCATAAGCAGCTTTACTCTTTTAAATATCCTTCAACATGGCTGGTGTCCTTTGTACACTCTTCCCCTTCGGATATAGATCCGAAAATTGAAAAACTCTCTTTTTTTTGCTGATGATATTAAAATGCTCCTTGCATGAGTTTTGAAAAAGAAAAAAAAAATCCAGTAACAAGGTATGTGTGAATACAATAGAGAGGAGGAGGTGGGGATGCCATCTACAAATGCTCGTACAGATTCAGATGAGCAGTCGGCAGCAATGAAATTGAGGCCACGGGAAAGGAAATCATCATACATCAACCGATGGGATATAATACAAACTGTGAAATAAGTTTTCATTCAATAATCACTCTTCAGCGTAGCACTCTTGACACCCTCGTGCGCACAATATTGTTCACCGTGCTGTTTTACTCTGTCGAAAACGCTATAAGGCACATTTATATGTGGCACAATTGTGGGACCGGCAACCGATGGAGGTAACCCCCTCCTCCGCAAGCTTTTTGAATAAATTGCGAACTGCACGGATCCAATATGTGGACATTTGAATTGATACTTGACACGCTGGTCCTTGGTTTTGCAAGGATTTTATGATGGATTGGGATTTATTTTGCGTTTGCCACAAACACAAAGGTCCAATTATAAGAGGAGTGCCTTTAATGTCGTACGGCCAACAATTTAAAATTCCTTTGGAATTTTTTGAATGTTTTGTGTTAGGGTTTTTGTTGTCTACAAATCTCAATTCAGGAGCACAGTGGATTTGGGACAATCAATTTCGCTTTTGATAGGTGTATGGATTCTATCGCTTACAGTGACATGTACAAGTAGGTGAAGATGATAGTCTAGACGTCCAGACTTATAGATACCTAGATCCCTAGATCCCTAGACCCAGTAACAGAACGACGGCATAAGCAAGGATTCATTTTGCCGGATAATGGTTTACTTGCACTGGTATGTTGGTTTAAGACAACAATCCATACCCGACAATATTTGAACCTCAACAAAGATTTATTTAATAACGTATCCGATTTTCAAAAGGCCTTAACGCGGGGCTAAGTGGACGTTAATATTTACCCACACTTGTGGTTTACCTTTACCCACACGAGACCACGCAAACACGTGGCCATATTCCGAGAATATTGCTATTTGCTCACTCACCTCTATATTATTGCATTAAAACTTCTCGGTGGTAGAGGATAATGAAACATATCACCCTTTAATAGATAATTGGGAAGTACTTGAATTATAATATCTACTATGCCTCTGCATAAGTATGTACTACAGAACGCATGTGCAGTTGAAGGTAATTAATTCGTTGTATTGAGATTGCTGTTTCACCACGTTCAAACAACAAGTTGACCATCAAGGAATTGAAGCGTTTGTTGAAATATCTGGAGTAATTATGGGGAATTTGTACTCGCTGCTGAAACTTATTCATATTTTTATTCGGTGCAATATCGTGGGAAATATCGACATATTCAATGAATAAGTATACATTTCAATTAGTATGATTGTTTACTTAACATGAATGCGTATAAGAGTTCTGCATGAATGCATTTATTCGCCATTCCAGAGACAGACTCTGTACGATACTGATACTACAAGCTGACCCGGAGAATTTCGTACCACAATATTCTTTTGTGAATAATTTCGAAACTGTTATTATTAATAATTGCATATATTGCAATACACACGGTTGAGAGAAACCGTTCAAAGAAACGTTCGCCTATTAAATCAAGAACAAAAATATGTCTACTATACGCTCATGAAAGTAGTGAAGGATGGAACGGGCGGAATGCTCTTCTTAGATGCAACTATTGAAACTGAAAGAACGCATTTTTAATATCACTTATATTGGCAAGGATGCAATAGCAGAAGGGAATTCCACTTGCACTCGCTTTCGGTAGATTTTGTCAATAATGTTTAAATTCACTGGTATAGTCCGTAATACCACCTCATAATAATAATATAAGTGTTGCGCGCGATATTGTTCCCTCACGAGTGATGGGACCTACAGTTTAATGCCGACTCAGAACGGCGAAGTTGAGAAGCTTTTTTCAGACTGGAATACTCTTTGGGCATTCTCATCGACTCGAAAGAGGTGAAGCCGTGAATTATGGAAGGTGGTAAATTTTGGCATCGAACCTGGCACCTTCCGCCTAGGAGTCGACGACTAACCCACTACGCCACTGCGACCCACCTCATAAACTATAATTAAAATGATGGGATCCGTGCTGTGTAGAAATTAATGAAAAACATTACAGAAGTCACAATTTTGAAATGTAGTAAAGACGAAGGCGTTTTGATTTCTCACATTCCTATGATTCTAAAACCTGGTGTGAGGATAAAAGCATGTGCTGGACAGTTCTATCGAAGCCAACGCGGGAATTTGTTTGTCAACAGAACCTTAATGTGGAAACAAACGATCAAATTTCACAAACTTAAAAAAAAACGGATTGCTTTTCAACATTTTCTACTATTTCAATTCAGGGAATTTCCTATCAATTTAAATATTATTTATACATTAATTAAATTCTTTCGTTTTACATCAATTTGCAATTCACTTCGTGTTTTTCATACATCATTTTGTTATGCACGAAATCGAATTGTGATGTAAGCATAAGCAACACACCTGTCCAATGTCAAGAACGGAGTGAAGTCACAAAACGAAAATATGGCTGTTTTGACAAGTTGTCCAGCACACCTTATTATCCTTATACCATGATTGTGAAGTACATTCCATTCAACTTTAGACTGTCACAATTTCCACTGTGGCTTGCATAAATAAGACGACAGCAATCTCCTTAACGCACATCAGAATACATGTACAAACATTTATTTAATAATACTTTATGTTTAATTTATACTTTTGAACTTGACAGTATGACGTTGTTTCAATTTTGAAATATATATCAGCGGCGAAGTGATGCGTTTTAAAAAGTTGATTACCCTCGTTTAGACGGAATCAGGAAACGATATGCGAATGTTTAAAAAACATATAACAAACTTTGTCCTCACAATAACGAACACAAGACAAAAAAGAATTATCCAATTTGTTGCAGTCGTCCGGATGTTATGAAGCTTTCGGTTGCAGAGAAGTGCTTGCCACGGATCATTTCTTAAATGATTCTGTACATCAGTATACAGATATTGCTTATTACTCTTCTTGCAATGAGTATACTTCAAAAATAAAATTAAATATAACTAGCTACAAACGAAAAATTAAAGCAAGTATCCCGGTCTTTTTGTATTGTCCGCACCATTTTGAAGGTCGATCTCATTTACTAAACCACCGCCGTACAATCGTCCCGTTGTATGGTATAGTTGGAAATAAATCTGTAACTTTTGAACCCGTGGACCCATCTTTATGTCACTTTTCTTATTGTGGTCCAAAAATGGTTGATCTAGCTCAAACGGATTTCTCATTAACGGAGTAAACAGAACTAATAAAATTCACTTTTTTTTCACATGTATAGCATAAATATTTATTGTTATCAATTTCAGTATGTATAAGCTGTAGTCACTATGTACATAAATAAATTAAATTTTACATAAATTGGCAAAACATGTATTTGCTTAAAAATAAAAATAACTGAGCAATTTAGTATAATAAGACTTGGAGTTCATTATTAAGTGGAAGCGAGTCTTTTGTTTTCGGTTCAAGCCTTAAATACGCAATCCAGAGATCAGATAATACCAACATTTGATGATTAACGTCTTCGCTTGTGGGAGAAAATGTTCTACCTTTGTTGTAAAACTATTTGATTGATTTGTGACTATGTTAAGTTGCGGTTACTATTTTGTATTATTTTATATATTTTATCAAACTTTTTTATCAAATAATTATTGCAATTTAACATCGTCCTTCCGAAGTTGGAAATATTTCCATAATAAAAGTCATCACACAGGATTGTATATTCAAATACAATACTTTTCATCACGAACAAACTCAAATTTACACAACAAATGCTGAGATGCAACTACAATATATAAAGTATTTTCGTTATCTATATTAAGTATGCTTACTTCATCTTCCTAATTGAAATCTGCACTGGATCTGGAATTATATCTCCCAAAGTCAGAACTCAATTTGGTTCGGCAGCAACACCCTTATTGCGATTTTGTATGCCCTTTATATTGAAACGTGTAAAGCGGATATATATTTTATGACGCCTCAAACAAAATAAGATAAAAGTAAGTAGTTTCGCAATTGTAACAATTTTATATGTGAATAAGAATAAGAAGAATACTTGAGGTCATTATTCTTATTAAAAGAAACAAAAATTTCCTCGGTCTCTCGCATATCATTTGCACAATTCCTTTGCAATGTAATCGTTGAAAATATGGAAAAATTTACGAAGTCGCTCCAGGTCTCCCAAAAAAAGTGCACTTTCATTTTTGCACCATCGATAGAAAATAATTTATGCTTTCAGTAAAAGGTGATTTCTCGTTGGAGACTCTTAGAGCATTTTTGTTACAGCCCATCAAACATTGAAATTCTCCCTCGAACAGTTTGGTTAGGCTTATACAAAAATCCGTTGACGTAGTTTCAAGGTTAAATGTATGTCCTTTAAAAACATGTATCTTTAGGTTCCCAAGTACCCAATTTTACGAAATATGCCACTTCAAATTTGCTTAAAAAATACGTCGACTCTTTCAAAGTTCAAAGGTCCCAACTTTGAGTTAACGGTACCGGCAAACGGATCATCAGAAGTCAACAAAATGTTGCACACTAAAATGGTAAATTTCTTCGGCTTTTCCTTACTGGTCTTATTGTTTCCGTAATTGTATATTCAAACCAGTTCCAAGGCAGACCTGACCTCCTTTGCAGGCCTGCGTATACATACACTTATAAAGAAATAAAGTATTTTAGTTTGAAGAATTACGAGTTTTGAAAACTATTGATCTTCAATTAGTATGTAAAAAAATCTTTGAGAATTGTGTGCTTACACTTGTTACCTTCCTTAATTCACACCATCCTGATACCATACTCCAATAGAGCATATTTTATACTTGCAGACACCTCATTGATTTTCCAAACAGCCATATGTTCATGTATAAGGCTTAGGGGAATATATTTACTTGAACCCTATCTACATAGATTGCACTCGGCATGTGTTCAGTTCCGTATAAAGGAAATCCTGTGGCTTCGCAACTTTCTATATATAAATGTACATAGTCCGAATGAACGTCTATAAGCATCATGAAATCTGGTGCTATCTACTACGAAGATAGGGGAAACGATCTATTCTTTACGTATTCTGCTGTAAATACGCTATTATGAGCACATCCCCCACGCCTTAAGGATCTGATAATGTCGTGACTTTCGAAGTGAGCGAAAGGAGTTGTTTAATCTCATCCTGTCTTCATAACTAAAGGAGAACGTATGTGATACACAGCTTGTACGTATCCTCTTAACTTGCATTGCAATAGCCCATTTGGCACAAAATTTTCCCACATTTATCTTGAAATAAAAATGCAATTAGAGCAGTACGAACAAATGCACTATTGAAATTGATTTAAAGAAAATGAAAAAATTTATTAAAAATGCAAACAACACTAATTTTCAGCTGTTGGCAGCTTGTTGTTGATATTACAGTAAAAGCTCGTTAATTCGGAATGGCTGGGGGAAGGTCAGCCCGAATATACGAATTTTCCGAATTAATGAGAGATTTTTTATGCATTCTGCGAAAAATTATTTTATTAACACTATACAATTCGGCAATACAAATTTACTGCATTTTCCTTTGTTTGAAAACCAAATACATACAGACAGTGTATATATTTCCTTGGTAAATAATAAATAATTTTCCCAAAAAATTCTTGCCGGCTCTTTTCTGAAAGTTTGCATTATGCGCAAATGCGGAGAAAGGTAGTGTCATACGTATAATTTATTATTATTATTACTATTAATTGTGGCGTAATTTGACTTAAGTAAAACTTAACCTCACTGCCTGTGTTCGATTCCCGATACGACCAAAATAATTTTCACGGCCCCAAATCTCTCGAGTCTGATAATACGCAAAGAGTAATTATGTCTAGAATAAGTTTTTCAAACAAGAGTCTTATGCCGATTCCCAACAAGCTTCTTATACTGAAAAAGTTCTACTTGAAACGGTTGCTTACACTAATCGCCGATGGTCTAATGACAAAGGGTGCTTCACTACGAACCACTTATTGCCTTGTCTCAATTGGAGATGATCACACAGCCAAATCAGAATGAGCAATCTGACTCTCAGGAGTCTGTTCGGCTTCATCAATGGCCACATTGCCTTTGGAATTCATGCCTACTTCACACATATCACGAAACATAAGACTACTGACATTTATTCCAGCTTATGTATGTCCATAACACATTAGCAAATTGGGGCAACAGTGCGTATACGTAATATATTATATGTATTCTGCGGGTCCTACTTTGAGTTTCATATCGTGCTCAAGCAGAAGAATGCTTTGGGAGGATCGAAGCTGTTGATGAGCGCTCTTTTATGCTAAAAAATATTGTCTTAGTAATTAAGCCATATCTGTCGAGTCAACGTAACAACAAAATTATGTTAGCTTGTCTCATTGTATAATAGCGTGTGGAGCCCTCACGACCAACCACAATGACAATCGTACGCCACCTTTGCTGGCTCATCATCGGTGTTGTAAAAAAATGCCTTTGCAGAGCCACGCGCAGTTGATGCTTAAAAAGGCCAGCTTCAAACCTTGTCCTCGTGATATCCACGGTTTCGACTCTCGGCCCTGATCTGTATATGCATTACTCAGCGCACTGTTGAACAGGGTTGTGTTCATTGTATGCACATATCTACAACGCAATGTAATTTTCGACACACCATCAATTAACACACTCGTTCTTCTTCCGATGGAGCTGATCCCATCATTAGCGACACCAAGTTTTCGTCAGTAGACCTGGTAAAACCCGCCACTCACTTATGTCGAGTCAATGCGCTAGCCTCCCGAATGTCGTGTTACTGCGGTCTCTCCAAAATTCCCCACTTTATGAGTGACGGGCTAAGGATCGATTATGGCTGATGTCAACAATTATCATCGTCAACAATTTTTTGTAACACTGGAGGTTTTTTCATTATTGTTCTCAACCACTTCGGAAAGTGTGCCTTTTCCAGATTTGGAAAAAATTACTTGAGCTGAAGCAGTGACCATCACCGATCCTCACGTGTGAAGTTTAATTGCAGTGAAGGGTTGAAGTCATATTAACTCGGTCTTAGTGGTGAATCGAAGTCATGAAAGGGGAGCATCAGTCTCTAACTTCAACAAAATTGTATTCGAGTTAGTTATTCCGAATATTGCTGATGATACTATACTCTGTTAAGCAATGTCGACAAGCAACATTTTGCTTATTTGACTGAAAACAATCCACAAGTGTTCCACAAAGATTGACTGTTTGATAGAATTCTTCATCTTCTGCTTGTAGTTAATTTATTCAAAAAATTTACAAATGAGCAATACGAATGATACATAAACTAGTTCCTCCCAAAGAGGATTTCACTGCGATAAAAGTCAACCGACTGCTTTAACTTTATTTATTAGCTCATAAGTGAACACTTCCTAATTTAATCCATTAAGAACGTAGTACTAAAGTGTGGACGTGCGCCGAGTTAATCAGGTTTTCTAATTTGGTATGGCTGTGATTTCAAAATTGCATCTTTTGTTTTTCGTTTATTTGTCGCAGATAATACTTGTTATTGCTTACAAAATAAAAATATTCTTTAAAATATGTCACACAACTTCACCGCACACCAGAATCAATCAATTGTAGTTTGTGACTCACTTTTTGCAAAGCATTTCTGAGTCAGTTGTATTGCTGAAATTTTGTTTACGCCAAAGAGTGCGATGCATTGAGAGTCTACATAACGCAGATAATAAAGCAATTACAGCACCACAGCTGAACCACAATCAAAACCAATCACAACAAAAGTAGCAATTAAGAACACCAACTCAAAGTGCTTTTATGTAGATGGTATAGGGAGAGATATGACTACTGTGAATAGATATTCATATAGAGATACAACCCGCATTAACATAAGGAACTTATTGTATACTATATGTCTACTCCGTCGTGTGTCAGCGTGAAGATTAAATGCAATTCTTATCTGCACGGTTGAGTGGGAAATAAACTGTCAGATTAAGACATTTTTTAACAAACAGGTCTTCGCTGACTTTTAGTCGCATTAATCTTAAGATTCTTTCACATTCCTTGGATTGGGTAAATCACATTTTTAATTTCTAAGGAAACCAATAAAACAACCGGATTAGTACAGTATAACCGGTTTAGAGGTACAATTCTGTCGACTTAAAGGAATACATCATAGTTGTAACAACACACTTTTGAAACCATTAAACTGGATACAGCACATCGGTATTTCCGCCTATATGCGAGAGTGTTGATTCTACTATGTGACAAATACCTTTTTACACTCGTGCAGTTGGAAGACTTCTTAAAGATATCAACGCCCACAAGACTGCTGATCCGGGTGGGACCAGGATATCAACAACAAAGCGAATGTTAGTCACCCTCCTCGTAGTGACCATATCACCAACGTCCCGACTTCCTAATGAACACGCTAAAATTAATAAGGACTTCTCACAAAATAAGGGAACCAATCTGTGGCTATGGAGGTGCAGTATGTTGAAGAAATGTGATCAAAAAAGCGCCATGGATTGAAAGATGGAGCCCTTAATGGTATACAAATGGGCCGAAATGTGAAAACAACGTAACAACTCTAGGACGTTCATGGAACAAAACTGTACTCCCAAAGAAGCTCCAACAAAGTTGACCTAGGTTAGATCAGGTAGAGGGGCTGCTAGTGAAATCACCAGCACACTTAGACCATTTTGGTCCATTTTGATACCCACAGACAGACTAGTACCACAGATTGACCACTTCAGTGACAGTGCCGTTAATTTGATCGCAACGGCAACTGGTGACTGGACTAGATTTGTTAACCTTGCTTTCACTTGACTAACTAAGGGCAGGCAGTTGTCATCCAGTCGTGTTTGTTTAAGCTGACCTAAGGAGCATAGCAATTTGGAACACAACAGATCACTGAGCAGTTACATGCTACCACCTCTATAAAATGGGCTTCGTCAGTACAGAAATCTTTATGCACTCTGACCAGGTGAAAGAAACTATGGGACAGCAAATCGGGCAGTCGGACCAAGCCTTTCCAGAGAAAGATTCAAAATGATAAAAATCATATAATAATTAAATCATATAAATCATAAATCATATATCAAAGAAGAACGTACATTAGATAATTATGGTCACAGTAATAGGGTCTTCAAAGAGCTAAATTTAGCGCACCCATATTATATTATCATTATTTTTGATTTGGCAGCTATCATATGTCTCATCCACAAAGAAGGCGATCCTAGCTGATCAAAGTCGTTCATCCTGTCCAACATAGTGTGTGAGCGACAAGAGCTATTACCGCACTAATCGGCAGGTGCGCCTTACGGCACGGCAAATAGACTATAGACCAATTTTTCATCTTAAGGCAAATGCCTGAAAAGAAGAACTAGTTTCGAATTGATGAACCGTGCAGTTCGTTAAGAGGACTGGACTACGGTAAGGTGATGCGTTGTCGTGTGATTTATTCTATCTGGTCCTGGAGAAGATACTGCGACGAAGGGCACTATTTTCTACACTTCCGTTCAACAGTTTGGTCAATCAAATGCCAGCGACATTATCGCGTGTGAATTCCACGAATGACATTTTACTGGAGATCCAACGTAGAATCGCCCTTGGTAACTGATGCTACTTCGTGAAACTACCGACTCGGTCCAGACTCCCGAATGCACTGACTTGGATACAGAATGCAAGGACACCAAAGCTATGAAAGATTTGGAATCCGAGCCTCCTGGTTCAAGAAGGAGCCGAGGACCGACCCTCCGATATAATGACGTTATCGTGGATGCAAGGTTCATGTGGCAGCGTCCCCAGGAACGTTGAAGCCAGCTATTGCTCAGGTTTAGACTTCATAGGCGGTTGACCTCATAAGTTTTTCACTTTTTTAAACAGGGCGATGGCTTTATTGCATGATCAATTCCCATCTTATTTAAGACTTGCGACCTACCCCGACTTTGCACGTGTGCAGTGTAGATACTAACGTGATGCCAGTGCGGATGCATAAATGATGGGGCTACAACATGTGCATCCTTGAAAGATGTTATTTCGAAATAAAAATACAAAAAAAAAAAGAAAATCTCTAAAGCTCACTGGAAAGCTGATACAATTTCTGTACCTTGCGACATGGGAGTCCCACACATCCTGAACAATTATCGTTATTTCAACAAATTAACACAAAACAATACTAAACCATAAGTATACAATAAGCTTCCTTCTTTGATGAAAACCTGCATTTTTCTTTGGTCCACTTCACAGCTGACTGCCACCTAGTATGTCGACGAATTTGCGCGACTTTTTACAGATAATCATGAATTTTCGACGGTTATTGACGAAATAATGTGAATGTCGGTCTCTGATTGGTCAATTTTTAGGGCTAAGTGAGGTAATATTTCGATTCTGCTCATAACTACAGAATAGATGACATGCTACGGATGATCATTTCAAAGCAGAAATCAAGTTTTAAATAGATAGCCAACTTGACGGTTGATTGTCTCCTTTTCTACTGACGAATTTGACAGGTAAACACACATTCTTGGCCGGTTACTAACTCATTTTTTGACAATTTCACGTGTACGAACACTTCTGCGAATACATCGATGCACTATGTAAATGCTATTCATGATAAGTTTAAGACGCAAGAGGGTGAGAAGTCGAATAACTCCTTACTTGTTTCTGTTTCAAATTGACTCGTAGAAACAAGACACAGTTAAAAAAAGAAATTAAAATATCTAACTGGTTAATTAACCACAGACTTTTGACCACAATTCCCTGATTGATGCTTTGTTTATTTTGACATTACTCAATACAATTGCGGTTTCATTTTCGTGGGGATTCGGCTATAAAAACCTCGGTTTAATTTTGCTAATAAGTTGTTAGGTAATCGCGGTATAAACACTTTAAAATCTGAATCGATATTGCAAGGTTCGTCCCTCTAGTCCAAAAATAGTAACCAGACAATCATAATGAATCGAAGAAAAAAAAAACAGATGAAATCATTCGTACAGGAACTGGGATATTCCCATCTTAAATTGTTATCAGCAATGTTCTATTTAATCGTGTGAAGACTGCACACCCTCGCGTGTATTAATTCGATCCAGAGTTGTTTGAAATGTCTAAACAAATCTCTACAGCATCACATGTATTCTTGTTACACAAATGTTAAATGTAGACATTTGAAATTAATTTAAACGGGTTCGATGACTCGAGGAACAGATACTACCATCAAACGTAAGATACAAAATTGCCTCCAACGTAATCCCAACGAGGAGCATGCTTATTAAAAGATCTCCGACACTGTAAGCGAAGAAAGCTTGAACTCTAACCGTTAATTCTGTTCTGATAACGATTCAGAATAAGGAGAGAAAACAAAATCCATAAATAGAGATTAAACAAAACAAACGAAACCAGTTCGGCGTCTGTAGACGAACAGATCATCCACGAACTTGGCGAGAGCAGATGTCAACAACCAGTAGCTGCGCGATTTTGGTGTCAACAACGCTCCGGTTCATATACAGGAATTGCATTGTGATTTGAAATCATTCTCGTACAAGCAGCGCTCGCGGCAAGATATAGTCGAAGCTAAATAACAAATAGTAACAAATTTTTAATAATATAAAAATTAACGATGGTCGGAAAGGTTTTATTATTGTTGGTGTTTGTGGGATGTACAGCGGCCGCTTTGCAGTCTTGTCAACAAGGTGGAGGCTATGTAAGTACATTCAAATTCGTTAGCTGTTCGGGCTGATTCATTTTACTCGTTTTCAATTAGTGCCAAAATCACTGGGAATGCTGCAGCAATACCTGCTTATCGTTTTTGTATAAGTGCTCACGTGTTCAGGCAAAGAATGAACCTGACGCACAACTTTCCAATGAGTTACGTACACCCATTGATAAGTTCATCGCATTTGCTCATAAAGAACTGGGAAGGGAAAGTGAAATCGAAAGAAGCAACACTGTAGCCTTGCGCTTTGGCACCGATATTCAGACTCCCTCAATCGCATCTAGGACAAATGGACCTTCTTCGTGCAAGGAGATCGGAGAAAAGGTGAATTGACAGAGAAGGTGATTAAAAGTGTATCGTTCATGTGTGATTTCTTTCTTTTTTAGTGCTACTCCAATGATGATTGCTGCAGTGCGCGCTGCCATGGATTTCTCCATCAGTGTGTGACATAGATTTGAAATGATTAATCAGTGCGCTCGCGTACAATAAAATGTGATACCTATTCAAAGTGAATCTCTCTTTGATTTCTCTTAGTTGCTTTGCTTGAATTTATGCAAAACTATTTACCACGAAAGAGAGTACTGTTTCTATCTGCAGTGTGAAGTGAAACCGAAGACTCTTTGACATCGCCCTGTTATGCCATTTGTGAAATCCTTGTTATTGTGTCTTTTTCATACCGTATCTTTTCATCGACCCATAAATCTTGCATCGAAAGGAGACGGTGTTCGGTTTAAGAAGAAAACAACTTAATGTACTTGGTCTACATATGCACGTTTGTTATCTGTTAAGCACATGAATTCGATTTGAAAGTTGTTCCTCTTCTGACAGCTGACCTTAATGAAATTAATTATTAGATTATCTTCTTCGTGATTTTATTAATTCCCAGCAATAACAGTGTAGCCTGCTCTCGGATTTCCCTGTGACTTATCTGTTTCTAATACTTGGCAACATCCTTAATAATTGACTTACAGTTATGTATGTATCCGATACAATTATGTGAGGACAAATTAAAGGACAGCTTTTTTCAGCCATGATATGTGTATACAGCGGACTCCGAATTTTCACGGGACAGCATGATTTGTTCGTGTTAGATGGAGTTTGACTAAGAGACGACGTTTTTGTAGGGGAAATTGAGGGAAATGTATGCAAAATACGGCGAGTTAGGGAGAATTTCAAGTCCACTACATGGGTACAAACAATTAACTTCTTAGAATTGGATCGCATCGACTCACTCGCTCAACATGCTTATACGGGGTGAGCCAAATACAAGTTTCTTTTTTTTTCATGTCTTATGGCTTTATTAGTAGGAACAACATTCTCATTTATTGTGAAATACAACGTCGTTCAAGTGACTGCTGCAGTAGCGCATTCTGTCACCCCGATTTGTGACAGACCTTGTTGATGTTATCGAGCTGCAGCTCAGGGATTGCTTAGATGATGATATTGCCTTTAAGTGCTTGAATCGCTTCCGGAGTTGGCATAATATCGTTTCTTCACGGTTTCCCACCAAAAAAAGTCCACGTAAATTCAAGCTACGAGGTGGCCAATTGACATCATCAAGACGAAAGATAAAGACAATGATCGATTGTGGCGTGGGCTGTGTGGCATGGCGCGCCATCCTGCAAGAGTCAGTGGTCGTCCAAATCAATGTCATCAATTTCAGTAAAAATAAATGACTTAACATAATGACTATAACGTCCACCGCTGACCGAAACGTTGTTCCCATTCTCATTTTCGAGTAAAAATGATCTAATGATGGTCCCGGCCACAGCAGCCTCATTCTCATCTGTGCGACGACGGAGATCATGAGTGTTATCCCTAGCATACTTTAATAATACCATAACTTTGCACAAACTTGCGTACAACAGTCGCGATGGGTACTTCATTGCGGCCAAAATTCTTTTAAGCATTCCGCAGAGGTATGAAACGGATTTTCCGACAAGATTTTAAGTGGGAAACAGGTGACAGTTTCGAAATAAACTATAACTTACAAAAGAAACTGCTCATGTCATTTCAGTTATGTATTCGCAGTCTCTTTTAGTCTCAACTGAAGATATGGACCATCATTCTGGTACTAAGTAGTTACATATAGCGCCAAGGCCAAGGCGACACTTTCATAACAATCCAAACAGTATCTCTTGAAAAAAAACACCTCAACTTCTCATATGTCCTACTGTGTTTTTTCAATAATACGTAATGATTTTTCTTGTTCTATTACCATATTTATTCCCCATATTCAATTATAGCTAGCTCACTTTTGAATCCCAATAAAACACTCTTTAGTCACTTTGTATTTTTTTTTTTCAAACGTTGGTACGCCACCTGTCATTGAGATTTTTCAACGCACAATGTTCACTCTTCATTACTGACTTAATTGGATTCATTTATACACAATTTTGTTTTTTGTTGCTTTGTGTTTAAAGTAAAAGTGAGCCGTTATGAGAAAATTTGGCACAAACTGAGATCAGCGTCATTTTACGCATGAACGTATGTTTCAATGGAATGGTACAAAAAACCTTCATTCTCAAATCTTGTTTTTCTTGCATGGTATCTTTTTGGTGAAGGTATGTGCATTTACTGCTTTTCACTGCGAGATAGAGGCAACAGTTTTCTATTTCAATTCCTGTATAACATCATTGTAATCCACCTTGCACTATCGAGATCAATATTTGATTCATAAACAATGAGAAGTTGAAAAAAATCAACAAATCCTGCAATCCGCTCGTGGTCTTAAGCAAAAAAGAAGTGAAAAATAACAGCTCACATTCCGCGCACAAATATAGGCGGCTTTTTTTGCCGTATTCTATGTTGAGTAGAATAGAGTAGAGATATGATCTACGTCAGCAATTTTTCATTTTTTATTTTCATTTATTTATTTTAAATATCTATCGCTGTACTTCAAGAATCATATGTTCTTTTACTAGTACAGGAACATTATAACATAAAATATTATTTTGTGTGACATGATTGAGATTAGTGATTTCAAGTTACTTCAATTATAATTTAAGAGTGTAGATTTCTGATTTTAAAATTTAATGTTATTAGAATACATATGTGAAGAGAAAGAGTTAAGACTGAAGTTACTAGGAATTATTTCAGTTCGAGCGGGAGAAATATGAGAAACAAGCGTTACAAAATTGTCTGTACTTGGTCTTAGACCGTACCTGTGATCACCTACCTGATTCCATAAATGAACAGCATGAATGAAAAAGTGCCTATGTGACATTAAACAGGTATGATTGGAGGGTTTCATGGTAATATTATGACTTGATCGACAGAAGGTAATCTTTTCATATAAATATTTTGGCTGTTTCTTGTGAATAATTTTGAAGAGTAATAAGCACGACCGGTAGCATAAGAATGCGTCCAGTTCGCATCCTAGGAGAATGCGACGTTGTTCCGAGACGTGATCAAATCGGCGAAGGTTAAAAACATACCGTGCAGCCGCGTTAATTGCTTTTGTCAATTTTAGGGAGGAAGAATAATCACAGTCAGCGAACAGATTGGCACTATGAGTGCTCTGGCAAGTTTTAATTTGATGTTCACAGGGAGCATGTATTTGCTGATTGATAAGCCTCTTAGGGATGTATACACATTTGATACTACGCTATCAATGTGGTCAGTCCCCGTCAGTTCACTATGGCACATTATTCCAAGGCTTTTTACACATGTAACATATTCAATTGCGGTCGAGTTCAGTTCTATTAACGGGAAATTTGACAAGGAAGGCGGTTGTTTCGAGAACGGGATGGCTTTGGTTTTGTTAGGATTGAGCATTATACCATTTTGTGTTGCCCAGTTTGCAATAGATCCCAAATCCTCGTTTATTTTAGCAACTGAGTCTTCAACCATACCAAGAGGGAAACTTAGGTAGATTTGGACATCGTCTGCATAGATATGGAATTTACAATAGGATAAAACTAGTGGAAGGTCATTGATAAACATTGAAAATAATAAGGGACCGAGAATGGAACCTTGAGGAACACCATAGCGTACGTCACAAAAGGATGACAGTTTAGAGTTATGAAAAACTGCTTGGACTCGGTTAGTAAGATACGAGAGAATTAATTTATTAGTAGGATTACAGAAATTGAATTGGGTGGACAGTTCATGACAAAGTATTGTTGGGTTTACGCAGTCAAATGTTTTCGAGAAGTCGAGTAAGGTTAGTATGGTCGTTTTGTCTTCGTCGATAGCTCTTCGAATATCGTCTCTTACTTTCAATAAGGCTGTGACACAGCTATGTCCTTTCCGGTAACCTGATTGCAGGGGGCTTAGAAGCTTGTTTCGGTCAATGTAATCTTTGATGTTTCGGCTAACAATAGATTCAAACACTTTTGAAAGAAACGGAAGGATTGCAATGGGTCGGAATTCAGGTGGATTAGTTTTCTTTGGTACTGGGATTATCTTAGCCTTTTTCCACAGTGTTGGGTAGCGGGACGTCATGATTATTGTGTTGATAATGTGCGTGATATGATGAAGTATTTGAAGTATATATTTTAATGAAGTCAGGGTGGATATAATCGAGGCCTACGGATTTTGACTTGATGGCAAATACTGCACAATTAAACTGAAATATATTTTGCTCGTATATTAAAAATGCTGAGAACATCTTGCATAAACCCAAGAAATGTAGATCGACACTCAGTTCCTATTCGTCGAATATGATAACGTGCATAGATGTACGTGTCTACTTTATACTAATATTCCTGCTAAGCTCGTCCAGTTGTTCAGGATGACTTTGCGGAATTCTCACTGTTCCACCAAGACCGGTAACATGTCAAGCGTATATGAAAAGCAAAGCCGTATAAACCACACTAAAAGATGTCACTTGCGCCAATGAAATAGCCCTAGGTTTCAAACAACTTGCACTTACGGCATTCCTTGACATTGAGGGTGCATTTGACAATGTAGAAAACAAAGCAATCTAACTTGCTCTTGAAATGTCAAAATTGATCAGCAAAGAAAAAACGCAACTTAAGGCGCTAGCTCTATAAAAATCATCAAGTTATCTTACACCTTCTGTGGGTACTAGTAATTTATAACGTCCTGGAGAAACTCAAATACTGGGGAACTAAGGCCCTCCTCAATCATGTGGAAATCATGTGGTCTAGGAAGAAAATAGCAAAAAACAGATTTGGTAATTTTTTCCAGCACAAGAGCCATTCCGCAAATCCCATTATCCGCATGCTTACTAAACCTACTACTAACCTCTACATGCAGATGAATGCTTCAAAGAGCGCCAAAACGATCACAATCGAGTGGTTGACCCCCAAGTTCCACTGGACATGCTGGACAATACTAGATAGACTACTGATTGACTGAGTCAAAAGCGTTTAAATCCACCGTTCCTTGATTTCGATGCATCAAAAAGTTACTGCCGATGGCGTGGATAAATCATTGTGCAATCATCGATAATTTTATTCTCAGCATCACTTTGCCTTTCTGAATGTTTGTTGCGTTTTCTATGAACATCCAAAACGACATGGACAGACGGATTTGAGCAACCCGATGTAAGCTGTGACAATGTAGGACAAAAAAAAAATAAACAATAAACCAACAATAATACCAATTGTAAAAGTAAACAATGTACTTCATTTGGGCCCCTATTGTTGAGCCAAAACTATGACCTTTAGTTTGTAAGCCTAGTTGTAATCTCAATTGTAAAAATTATTTTTTCCGTTGAATAAAAATGTTTAAATCGTTTTTAAATCCAAAACCAAACAAATTTATTGCTTCCCGATTCATCAATATTTTTTTAATATGACTCTAGTTGCCTACTCTTAGGCACTCTCATTACCATTCTCCATCTAGCGGAAACTCGAGTGCAACGAACACTGTAATCCGGTAAGGTCAACAGTCGCTGTTGTTATCATTACGTCGGTTAATTTTTTATTCAATGTTTTAATATTCCAGTCAGAATCAAAATTGAAATGCGATCTTTCATTATTGTGTCATACAAAATTAAAAAAAAAAAATCTGCCAATGAACCTTGTGACTTTTAATGCTTACTCTAAAATGCACCAACCGAATTTGCTTCATGTTTGTGGAACGACGTAACTTGCATTGATAATGAATCCTACCCCACGACATTTGAATACCGTCATCAGCATCAGATTGAAAAGGAGGGTGGACAGATAACTCTCCTTGGAGTGTAGTCTCTGGGAATGAAGGAGTCGCAATAAGTGGAGCACACAGAGATTATTTCGATGCGAATTCATTTCTTCCCCCTTGCTGCGTATTTCCACCAGGTTTGAATATAATTATTAACAAATGCAAATAAACCTCAACGTTGATAACAATTTTGTGT
Source organism: Eristalis intricaria (assembly GCA_964034865.1). Taxonomy (NCBI): domain Eukaryota; kingdom Metazoa; phylum Arthropoda; class Insecta; order Diptera; family Syrphidae; genus Eristalis; species Eristalis intricaria. The sequence goes on from OZ035873.1 coordinate 163,711,051, forward strand.
ACGGCATATCTAAAGGTTTTGTGGATTGACAGTAAAAGTGCGTCCGCTTCGGTTTTTGTCAACTAATTAACGGAGTAGCGAATGTTAAAATAAATACGGATCGTCTGCCAATTGCCAAAATGAAAAGATGCCATTTGCTAATACAGACTAATAGAGAAGAGCTATAATTATAAACCAATTCAGCGCCATAATTGCTATTGCAATTTGAAGACACCTAAACAACACACATGACTATTTATTTTATAGTACTAGTTAGATTTGTAGAGACTAATATTTAACCCTTTTAATGATTTAAAAGAAGAATTGAAGCTTCCGCCGCGGCGCCTTGATTTCGCTTTTGGCTAAAATCGTAGTTTCTTGGCCGGGCCCATTTTGGGTCTGCGACTCTGCCATTGATAAAGATTGACTCCTGTGAGATTATTTCTTCCGAACTGAAAATGGGGTCACCGTTGCCGATAATAGGCTCAGGTACAGAGTGATGTGAACCGACTTTCTATTGCCAAAGCTCATTATCATCATCTTCTGACCCGCATAATCCACTTAAGGGGTCGCGGGGGGAAAAGCACGCACGAGAGATCTCCAGGCAATTCGACCCTCCGCCATCGACTCTTACTCATCAGGAGTTATCCTTATGTCGCCTTCCTGATGGAATCTCATTCAGGGTTCGCCTCGGATGTCGTGGTGGTGGGGACATTTGTGCCACGTAACCAAGAAACAGCTGCTCAATGTTAAGTTTATAGCGCACTACCATGCTTCTCGAGAATTCCCACAACGACCTTTCAGATCTTTCAAGCTGTTTCGAAACTGATCCATCTTAGCCAATCCTAGAGGAAAGCTCGGCATTACTCCTGCCATCACCCGTGAAGAAGACCTCGATATACTTAAACTTCTCAAGCTCCTTCAATGGGACTCCACTAAAACTAACATGCATTGAACAGGCATTGTGGAAATTACCATAACTTCTGATTTGTTGACGTTAACCTTCATTCCAGCATATGCACATACGGCCACAAACCAATCGGGTTCGCGTCAGTCATCTGCAAAAAGAAGAGCACTTACCCTCAACTCTCCCAGTGTGAAACATTCCTCGCCTCGGCTGCGCTGCCATATATTCAGTGAAAAGGACAAATGACAAGTCGCACCCTTGGCGAAATACAACACCCACGGTGAAAGATGTAGATTTAGCACAGTTGACTCAACCACAGCTGCTACAGTTTGTGTATAGAGCACTACGACATCAATATATCCGACACCACATCCATACAGTCCATGCAACGACCGATGTTGTGAAGGAGAACTTTGGCGACTAAGTCATTTCACGACCAGCGTTCATGACGCGTACTTACCTCTTCAAGCTAGCCTTACAGTCCGGGGTGGACAATTTACCTGCATCCAGTCGCACCTTTGAGGCCCTTTTCCACTTACGTGAGCCACCAAAGTCGCGGAATTACCTTCTAGCCGTCCCTTGGGGGTGGATTCGAAAAGTTTCCGCGCCGACCTATTAGATTCCATTAGCTCTACATGACCTATCCATCTTAATCGTTGGTTCTTCACTCTTTTGGCTAAGTTTATGTCGCTGAAAAGCTGGTACAATTCATGTTTTCCTCCATAAAAAGCTATATCAGCCAACTTTGACGTTATCGTCAGCATAAGCTTGTATTTGGACCGACTCCTGAAAGATTGTGCTTCAGGTGTTGGCGTGTGAGCTTTGAACAATTCTTTCAATAATGTTTAAGAAGGCGCATAACAGCGCGTCGCCTTGTCTGAATCCCTTTTTGCCAACAAAGGTCTCGTTTGGGTCTATACCGACCTTGATAGAGCAGCATACATTCTCCATCGTCATCCTAGGCAAACGGACAAGTTTGGTACTGACGCCAAAACTTGACACTGTTCAGTATAGATCTTGTCTCTTTAAATGCTGTTATAAATGGCTTAAAAATCGATGAAGAGGTGGTGGGTATCCAATCCTGGGTTACTTACTCCTGGGGTATTTTTACAACATATTCCGAAGTTTGAATATCTCGTCGATCGCTGATTTCCTGGCATTAAGCGGACCAAGTTATTGACGAATGGTTTTAGGCATCCGCACAACACGGCAGATAAAATCTGGCATGCTATGTTCAGAATAAAAAATCGACTCAATTATTTTCTCTGATGACAAGTCAAGTCAAGTCTCCACCTTTGGACACCTATTCCAGCACGCATATTGGATTGAGTCATCAAAAATTGGACTGACTTGAAGCACTGCGCAACTTGAGCATGAGATCGACGAATTTAATTGAAACAAATAAATGTAATTCACTTATGAAAAGAGTTCAGGGAACCCACAGATGAAGCGGGACGTTTTTCTTAAAAAAGAAGCGGCTGACGTTAATCGGCCGATTACCATATCGATATACTTAGAATCGCCTTGCTATTGCGATTCACACATTTCTGATAAAAAAGGAGATCCTGATTGGGTATTGGAAACAAAGGGCAGCAAAACAGTGAGATGACATCATACAACCGGACCGGATCACTGTGCTGGGCCTTTACCAGAATTGTGGTATTTCTTGTTTTATTTCGCGAAAAATTTGAAATCTACCACATTTGCTACCTAAAGTCCAAAATCAACACACTTCATGTAAATTTTCCTCTGTATTCCATTTCTTGTATATGTTTTTGAAGAACAAGATGATTTTTAAGAAGGACATGCCAACGTTTTTTTTTAGATAAAACGCAACTCATTTTGTTATTGGATTGAAGTTCAATCAAAATATTTACATATGTCCAATAAGGGTAAGTTTTGCACCAGTAGATTTGTTGAACCCAATATTCGATGACTCGACCGCACACTTCGAAACGATTTATATCTCTCGGTCAATATTGACTCTGAGTTCCTCAACGACACCTTGCCGCACTGTGGTCCGCTTTGTATGGGAGCGAAATAAATACGTTACTCTTGAACCCCTAACCCAATGTTAATGAAATTTGAAACATAGTACATGTGTCACGTAGTTCAAATGGTTGATGAAGCTCAAACGGATTACTCATTAACGGAGTAAACTTATGTGAAAAGGCCTCTTCGATCTTTTTCTTACGTTCCAATAAACATTAAAACACACTCCCTTAAGAGCGTGTTTTATTAAGCCAAGCCTATAAATATAGTCTGCGTCAAATTGCCGCATGTGGTTTTGCTCTCTCTGTGGTTGAAGTGGTCTAAGTTTTTGTTTTTTTTTTCATAAAAAAATTTATGTATTGTTTTTAATTTTTTATATCTGTGCTAATATATAATAAGGAAAAATGAAAATCTTCTAGAAGTCCGTACAACTGTCAGCATACGTGGATGACATTGACGTTATTGGCAGAACACAGCGAGTCGTCAATGAGGCGTTTGCTGGCATTGAGGCGGAAGCGGCTAAAATGGGTCTAACGGTGAATGAGGGCAAAACTAAGTCAATGCTGTCATAAAGAAAGAACACACAACATCGACGTCTTGGACAAAGCGTCACAATGGGCAGCTATAACATCGATGTAGTCAAGGACTTCGTCTTCCTCGGCTCCGCAATAAATAGTACAAATAACATCAGTACCCAGATCAAACGCAGAGTAACTCTTGCCAGTAGAGCTGGCTCTCGAAGGACCAAGGTGACCTTGATCATCCCAGTCCTACTGTATTTAGCGGAGGCATGGACAATCTCAAAATCGGATGAGGAAGTCCTTGGACTCTTCGAGAGAAAAGCTGTGAGTGCGATCTTTGGTCCTGTTGCGCTGACGGTTTCTGGAGGAGAAGATTCAACCACGAACTGTACGGACTGTACAGCGACATGAGTCTAGTCAGGCGTCTTCGGATCCAACGCCTAAGATGGTAAGACCATGTAGAGCGTATGGACAGCTCAGGTCCAGCCCGAAGAGTCTTCGACTCCGAACCCGTCGGACAACGCAACAGAAGACGCCCGCGTTTAAGGTGGCGCACCCAGGCGGAGAAGGACCTCAACCCACTTGGCGTGCGACACTGGACACAGTTAGCCAGAGACCCTGCTAGCTGGAGAGGCTTGATGCTTGAAGGCCAGGTCCATCGCGGACTGCAGCGCCAACTAAAGAAGAAGAATACTGTAGTTTTCTAAAACTATTAATACCCATAGGCGGTTTGTGGCGCTAAAACTGTATCTCAAGGGAAGAAAATGATAAGATATAAATTCTAGCGCTCGGTCGGACTGACCCAGATAAACACGCAAATTAATTTTTTTTTTCATTTTCAGAAATTGGGTTTGAAAAAACAGTTCTAATAGTTCTGGTTATGTTATAAACCGTCTTACTGTCGCAAGTTTTCGCTGCTTCTTCAGCCCTTGATGACACTGCGCCACATTTCTTGCCTCTTCGTCCCATATTGGGCTTCTCGTTCCTCTGGTTATGCTCCAATTGGAACATTAATTGTTGTTCGCTTATTGATCCATCTCATGTCAGCTGTAGCACATATTCCTATCTTTCACCGACATATGTATGTCAGAAAAGCATGTTTCACAGTATTCTAAGGCAGTTTCGATTTTAGCGTACTTGAGCATGTAGATATTGTACCTGGTGGTATTAAGTATGTATCAGCGACAATGCGATACCATACATACATACCGACAATGTCAAATATACCATTTCTAAAGCAGCCCACAATGTGATCGACCTATTTCGAAGTTCGCCGCGTATCAGTTGAGACCCAGCTGATTTTGTAGCAGGTTGCTTATGCTGAAAATAGTTCTTCATGACTCGAATGACTAGAGGGTTGTGGTTGTAGAAGTCCACAAGCCGTTTACCGTTGTCATTGCGGTCTCCAAGGTCGTGAGTTCCCATTACGAATTCAAGCATATTGCTGTCGCATACTTTAACTTTGATATTCCCCAACACTATATCGCCGTTAAGCGTTTAGTTAAAGACTGCACCTACCCGGACGAACTCGCGTCCCATTGGGACTTCCTACCGTAAGTCCAAGAAGAACATAACTTTCCAGAATCTAATGAATCACTGTGCATCCGTGTACGATAGCTAAAGGTGGGCATCGAATTTTCGCCGTATACAAGGTGTTAGTTTCCGTTTCGGACAAATTTCCATTTACGACTTTTTTCTCTCTACTTTATGTTTTTCGTGGAAGGAAGCTCACCATTCATCCTCTTCCAGGATTAATACCCAAACAGCACCATGGTGGGAGTAGGGCTAACTGACAGAGCTGCTAGGTTTTCGGCTGCTGTGGATCTTTCTAGTTATTTAGCGGACCAGTACCCATCGTGCGATGCTGCCTCTACGAGGTCTTTGTTAGTCATAGGTATCCCTATATAAAAGGCTTTGATTGTTATATCAGACGACGTAGGCGTCCATTCGTTAATTGAATTGAGTTTTCAATAAGTTGATTATTACACCATCTGTCTGGCTCCATTGATTGTAACCAGACGGTTATTTTCAACAAAATGACATCACCGCGCCGCCATTTGTGGTTTGAGTGGTGTTTCTTCAAGCACTCGAGAGCTTCCACCTGACCAGTAAAAGCGTGAAAGTACAAGCTTCAATTGGAAAGTTCTTTATAAGTGTAAATTAATAAACTTTAAGTTTATTTCTTAAAAAAAATAATTTTTTTAAAAAAATTAAAAATTATTTTAAAATAATAATTTTATATTATAAATTTCTTACCCTAGCTTAAATACTATTTCGCCTGCACCACCGCATCGTTGAGCTGCGCTGAGCTGGTCCCACGGGTGTCGTCGTATTACCTCTGCCGCGCGTGATGGAATGTGCAGGTAATGTACCGGCCCAGACGTTGGGAACGGTGGTCCGATACCTGAGTCGATGTCTGCTGTCGCTTCAATTTAATGTTTCTTAACTCCTCCACGCTTAAAAGCAAACGTCCGCGTTTGTCGAGGAAGGAAAATAACTAGAAGTACGGTATGGAACTTATTCGGGAAATCGATGCTCTCTCATCCGATTGCACAGGTGCTGTGTCAACTTTTATTTGTTGTTCGGGTTTCTCTTCTAGGGCCATGTTTTCTGTAGGGGTGTTGCGTTTGACTGATCTGCGTAGGATGATAACTATTATTGTAAGAAAGGCAAGGGCTAGACCATGTGCTTGAATTGTGTTTGTTCCCTGTACCAGAGAGGGCATTTGGTACTCCAGTGTGCTGCCTTCACGCTTGTCAGCGTAATGCATAGTCAAGCATTGACAGATACTGTCCCAGTTCAGGGGAGTATTATACGATTCGAGGGCTGCATCTGCCCCACCAATGATCTTATTACGGATCGTATTCAGAATACCGTAATATTTAGGTTTTTTTTAGTTCCTTTTGGATGTTCATAAATACGCAAGACGCGTTCAACGCTCTTCTTCCATGAAGAGAACTCCTTAGCGTCTCCTGAGAAGTTTCGTAGGTCCTTGACCACGTCCGGCACCTTGTCCAGATTGATTTCGCCGGATTTTCGCCGGCAAGAATCGTGGAAGCGCCTGATCGAAGGTCTGGCATGATTGATTTTCATGATGCATGAAATTTTCGATTTGTTGCTTCACTCTTAATCTTAGGTTAATACTTATAATTTATTTATTCACATGAATTGAATTCTTTTTCATAAAATTTGTATTTTTTTCTTTTTGAGACGCAATTTTTTTGCTAAATATTTCTAATGGCTACGCTTAATACCATGCTTACATTAGTAACAGCATCCTGACGCTGGCGTGGGGGAGTTGGTCCTGTTTGTCCGGCTGGCGGTTACTCTGGATCCCACGATGCGCACTTCTAATGCGTAATTTACTAGAGGCTGTCTTAAAGCCTTTCCTAGTGTCACTGTTACTCGTTTTTCTTCAATTCGATAATCTGCACTAAGCACTGAGCGAATACACTGTCCTGTATTCGGCCGCGGTTTGCACTAGTACACTGTTCTGGAGACCGGTGGGATGTACGACTCACTCGAGAGTTACTTGAGGTCACTTGGTGATACGATACGGAGCGCGAGAACTACTTGAGATCACTTGATGAGACAATGCGATGCGCGGGAGTTACTAGAGGTCACTGGCAATAAAACGTACCGATTCACAACTTGCGCGATTCACCACCGGTTCCTGCTCGGGCGCCAATTAATAAACTTTAAGTTTATTTCTTAAAAAAAAATAATTTTTTATTTTGTTATAAATTTGGACATAGACCCTACACTTGTTACTTAAGACTAAACTTACAAATTTCTGACCCTAGCTAAAATAAATACCACTGCATCGTTGAGCTGCGCTGCGGTCCCACGGGTGTCGTCGTATTACCTCTGCCGCGCGTGATGGAATGTGCAGGTAATGCCCTGTAATGCACTTATATCACTGCTTCATCACGTCCATAAGAGCTTGAGCATACACAATAAAGATTCTTACAGCGTAGCATTTGTTTATTTCTAAATAAATAACTCTGCATTGACCTCTTGTCTAGTCTGCATAACCAGCTCATCATGTCAACAATGCTGAGGCCCCAACCCTTGCATGAAATCCCTTCCCAAATCTCATTTATAAGCAATTGTTTAAAGGGCTGTACTAGCTAGCTGAATACATACCCGCAGGGCATATATATTTCGGGTATACCTTCGTGCACTTATTGCCCGGAAATATCCAACCCTACGCATCATTGCAATTTTATCAAAAATTTATCAGAAACTAATTTGTGAAACCCCTTGTCATTCTTGTGCATCGCGCTGCCGTTGTCTTTGTCAGCAACGATGACGTCCTCCTCACCAACCAAGCCATCAGACATGACTCTGACATTGTAATACTCTTGTCATCATGATCCACCTTTGTCATGTACTCGTGATTAGAAAATGTATAAATAAATGTGTGCCCCTAGATACCAAAAGTTGAATGTGCCTACATGCAGTATAGTCGCCTCTGCACACAGAGGTTGCTTTTAGTCTCACCCCTTGTTTGCGTTGAGAGCTTATTAGGGCCTGCAATGTGTGCACCCAGCAAAGGTTTCGAAAACACATCTTCGGTCGGATGATTGTTTCCCTTTTGTGTGTTACATGATTTAAGTGTATGAAATAAATTTAATTGATTTCACAGTACTAAACCAATTATGTAGGCAAACTCTGTGTTTGCTTAGGACGGGTGAACGTTGAGTTAAGTGGCACAGACATGATTTTGTATATAAATTGGTCCTTAGAGAGGTTTGTTTAAAGTTAGTGTTTCGCACGGGTTCTGGGGGCATTTTGGGTGACACTGCGAGAAGTGAGCGAGCGGATTTCAAAATGTTGGGCGATCGATAAATGTTGGGTTACTAACCTAAATGGCATACACTTCATGAGCTGGCACCGCTTTACAATTAATAATGCAAATTTTTGAATCTTTATTATTCAAAAGTGGACTGTAAGGCTGTGTATCTCTCTGACATTATTTTTATCATCCTCTGCTTTCGTTTAATTAACCTTATGCTATGTTCCCAACGAACCGAAACCGCTCTCAAGACCAAAACAAATGTCACTAGCTCTCAATTTTTAAATGGCCCCCAAAATGACATGAAATATCAGTGTGAGAACACTAGACAATTGAGAGAGATGAAATAAGAAAATTAACACCAAAATCACCAAAATGAACCGAGTTTCGTGTGCATATGCATAATAAGGTTGTCCACTATGATCAAGCCTTCCCAAGCATCCTCCAATGCCTCGTAGAGCTGATCCAAATTTGTACACTAGTTCAGGATTACCCTGAATACATTTTGGGCACTGTCAGTGAATTATAACAATTGTACATTTTTAGATCGACCTTGGCATCCTCGGCAATACCAGTCGTCATATACATTATGGCACGGGACACCGTTGGATCTGCGGAAGCAAATATTGAATGAAGATTAAATTACTTCAAATGACGGATAAAACATGCGATCACTTGCAATGTGTGTCACTCGTATCTAAGGTAAATATTCGACTAGAGGATTAGTAAGACAGTGGGTGGCCGTGGCGATGTGGGTATTTTTTTTTCTTCTATTAATTTTTATTTCAAAATTCATGTCATGCTTTCGTACTAGACAAAAAATGCTTAAAACTAGTTGGACGAACAGTATCTTAACTATAAAGCAAAAATTTTGTGTGTCTGACCGACAAAGGCTCCGAAACTACACGTCGCAGAGCTCTGAAATTTGCAATAAAATTCATTCTAAAATTTAGATTATGTCGGTACGGCATACAGTTCGGAAGTAACGAGCACTTTTTGAACGGGAATAAAATTCTCAAAATAAGTGTGGTTGCATCAATCCCCCGCCCCACCCTGTTTTGTAACTTCCATATATACACACACACTTTTCATATTTTGCTTTGGTACAACCATTCATTTTTCTCTACGTCTCAATCGAACATATCCGAACGACAGTCTGAGCCACCAAACGAAAAGGAAACAATAAACATTTTCGCACTTTTCTTTGTCATACCCAAACTATCTATGCATGTACATATACACAGCTACACACAAATCATTAAATTTTGCTGAAATTGTGAATCTTGAACTTCTGAACGGACTAGCCGATTTAGATAAAATTTCAGAGCTAGACTAATTATATAATGTGTTACAAGATAGACTAATTTATTCCATGGTTCATGAAGTTTGACTTCAATTTGCACAACAAGTGAACATCGCGCGCATGTACATAGATGGGATTTCCAAGAAATTTTTTTTATGAATCGCTCGATGTCCCTCCACATTGTGTGTAAATGGTTGAGAAAAAACCGTAATTTCCGTCCGTTTTGCTGCAGCACACATTGATAATTCAAACTTCAACATGTATGCACACAGTCAACGAATTGTACTCATTATGAGTAGGGATGTGAATGAGAGATTGGGATAGGCATCAATGACAAAAGAAAATTCAAATTCTTCTCTGAGTTCTGGTTCGAGCAGTCTTATTATTGTTTTGAATTAAAAAGTGCGGTAATAATGCAGGTAAAGTACCGGTTGAACAAAACAAACCCGGGCAAAGCCTGGTACGAAATCTAGTTACTATTTATATATAACTTACTGACCCTCAGCGGGCACTCTAAGCTAAACTTAATCTTATCCTATGTCTTTCGACTAAAATCCATGCATTTAAAAAAAATACTTTACCTGTACAATTTAATATTAAGAAAAATTAAAAAAAACTTAATTACTGAACTGGATTTACTTAAAACGTATATACTAACTTACACACCACCTTAAAAATAACTTAAACTAACTTAAGCTAAACTTCTCAAACTTGGGCATTCAGAATCGGCATAAAGCTGTAGGTCCCTTCCAACTATTGCTAAGATTGGATGTGCAATGGATCGATTAAATTGGAGAAACTCATGCCACTGTACCCTCTGATTTATATTTCCTTAAAATGACTCCACTACCGACGGATGAAATTAAAGGAAATAAATCACATCGGACTATTTGATATATACATGTGTTCCACTTTATGAGCCAACGTCAAAAAGACTTAAATTACTCAATGAGTAACATCATACGCGTATGCTTATATTTAAAGTATTAATTTCTTCAACAATTATTGCACGCAGCAACGCCAACCAAATGAATCATTCGTTCCTGATCTTTAAAGATAAACGAAACATATAATTAAATTTTTTATTTTTTGTTTTCTTTTCTTTTTATGCATTTTTACTTGTGATCGTCGGTAAAAGAGTAAAAATGCATGGGAAGGACTGACCTTGTTAAACGTCATGGCGGCAACTTTCCAAAACGCGTTGCATTTAACGATGTTTACTGTTGTGATCAGAGACGTTGACTCCCACGCTGGATGACGGGTCACTGACAATGCTCAGTGTAACGCACAGTATTAAAATAAAACTGCTGCATTCTCAATTAGGCTTTTTAAGTCATTCAACCCCAACATTGCTCGAGAGCAATTTTGCATGGTTATAGTTTCACCATCTGTGTTTCTTTCGTTTTTGTTCCATGAAGTGTGATCAAATTATACAAATGTGATCATTTGAGAAATGCGTTTTCAAGACAATTCAGTTGTGTTGTCGAAAAAACAGTATAATTTTTGTACATTAGAAACTCGATATAGTGAGCACTGTTATGAGCGTAGACTCGTTGAAACAAATTTCAATTCATAGAAATATGTAATTACAATTTTTAAAAAGGCTAGCCTATGATAAAAAAATAATTATATCATATTTTAACTCACAGGTAAAAAAAATAAAAGGCAACAAAAGAATAAATTCCATTTACTCAAAAAACAAAAATACAACAAACTTAAGCTGTGCTAAAATAGTTAATCAACTTTGTTTTCTTTAAATGTATGTCAATTAATATCCTATGTTAAAAGGGAGGTTTTGAGGACCAATATTTCCGTGTCACCCACTTTATTATTAGCCCATTCAAGTGCTTTCTCGAGTCACTGACTATATACGATTGTTTACTATATTGAGCACCTTTAGCACAATTTTAGCAAGAAAGTGTTGGCTCTGTGGGAAGATCGAGTGGTGAATATGTGTTGCAAAATGGGAAGGGGTAAGAGAAAAAAAAAACAAACAAAATCATAGCAGCCAACTATTAAAGTACATATTGTTAGTTGAAAAGAATCGTCCACTTAAGGAGGGGTGTCCTATGGGAGTCGATTGTGACAATCGTTCTCTTCAAAGATTGGACTTTAAAAGCTACATTGTAATGGCGCGAACAACTGTAGTGTGTGCTGCGGCGAAAAAGGGATAAGCATACAATTTACGCACCCCGTGAATCAGCTTGATTCACTGTCTAAGTGAAGAACGGCTAATTTAGTGACCGGATGACGTAGTACTCCAGATTTAGCTGGCTCTGTCACTCTGCACCATTTCGCTTGGCGCGTCAGTGTCGGCAAGTATTCCGAGATCCAGCACTTCCAGAATCTATATCGGACCTGTGGGGGAAGTGGTCACTTCATCCTCAGACTGCACAACATCTCGAATGGCTTGTTTCCAGCAGGCGGAGTTTGCCGTTCCCAAAAGGAAGTGACTTCTGACCGTCGGAAATGGGATAATGCATCAAGATTAGTGAATTAACCACATTTGCATCAATGATTAGACATTGCAGCGTATATTAAAAGGGGAAATTTTTTTCAGCGCGTGTCTTAATACCTTCTTCACGCGCTGGACCATGCGCTCTCATCCAGCTCCTTCCGATTCATTTTTGGGACACTTGAAACCCATTCAATTCCTCTAGCTGACCATCCTGGTTACGGCCACAATCGAACACTTCGTGATGCGTTTTTGTTGATATGTACCAACAAAAATTTGTCCATAGATCCGGGTGGGTAATAATGTTAAGGATGTTAAGAATACATGCATCAGTTGACAGGGGTTGTCCGTTATGTGCGAGTTCAGTATAAAATTAGGCTTCGTAATATATGACGATTTGTTAGCCAATTTAGGAATTTTCATGTGACAGCCCTGGGCTGAAGATATATTTTTAAGGTTTTAGGTGTCTATTTGTTTTTTTAAGATAATTTGAGTCAGGGTATATTATTTGAGAATTTCGTTTTTATGTGACAGCTTGGATGAGCGAGGCCGATTTGACCGATATTTGATTGACTTTTTGACAAATAGGATTTTTGTTATTCTGTCAGTTTATGTCTGGAAAACAAGTCCCGCCAGATGATCTAGTGGACAAGAAGAAGTTCAATTAAATAAGACCTTGGATGTTTAGGGAGAAAATAGGTTTCGGAAGAGTACGCAGGATCTTCGAAATTGTGAGAGTAAACTTGTTCCTGACAGTCAGGGTATAGTGGATGTGTTTAAACAGCACTAACTCCTCAACCTCTCCTTGGTGGGGAACAAAGGGATCCCAACTCCAGTCCACATAGTACTCCTTCCATCAAGCTTCCAAGAAGTCGGCACGGCTATTAAAAATCAGAAGAACGACACAGCCACAGACTCAGATGGCATAGCATAAGAGTTCTTCAAGGCCTATGGTGACGTTACGATAGGGAGCATGCGCCAGATCATCTGTTAGGGATGATGAATACAAGTATAATCAGATTCGTGCAAAATTAAATAATGGAGTACCCTACACCTACTAATTCCACAAACTTCTATTCTGGTGAAAACCGTAATTAAAATTGTATCAACACCATGATCCGAAACATAATTAACATGCAGTAAGAACATGCCAACTCTATAACTGCAGCGGAGTGCTACATACGCCATCTCAGAGTCCAGACCTTAACATTTGAAGAAAAAAGTGTCAAAATGAGCTCCAAGACAAAAAAAACAATGAATGAATGCCATTTTAGAAGATGCGGATCATGGAAATTCGTCGCATTCATGCTGCGGATGGTCTGAGATATCATGGAGACAAAATGGGATTGACCCGTAAAACCATATGCAGAGGCTCTCGACGAAAAAGAAATGAGGATAATCCTCACTACCCTATCATTGCCTCAGTCACTATTGTACACAGAACACTGGGAAAATACTTCCTCCAGAACCTCCAAAAAGTATCAGAAATCCCGCTAACCTGTATTTTTAAGTTCATCAGGATCTAGTCTACACAGGAACAACAATAACTCGTATACTTCATAAGCACGAAGGTAACGGGAAGAAATAGGAACTAGGAGGTTAACGAGTTGACCCTAAGGGGGCTAACTATCACCTTAGGTCCAACAGGACCTAAGTGACACGAGGACTACTCACGTCGACCCACGCACTGTCGACCCGTATAGGTAGCAAAATGAGTATATTACCCTCTACCACCCGTAATTTTCAACCATAAATAGTTGTTGCACGATAGGTGGCGCTGTTGTTTTTGAAAATATGTTTAAAGACTGGCGAAGCGGGTAAGCTATTTTGTTATATAACTTGCAAGTTCCTGCCTTTACTACCAAAGGAACGATATACCAGCTCCCGTTCGTTTATCACCTATCAGCGGTAGAAGTAGTGAAAGGCATTAATATCTGCCTACTTAAATGTTACCTTGAAGACATAATGCACATCCCAAGGATGACACATGCATATTTATGTTCATAAAATATTTCCACTCTGTATGCACATGCTACATTAGTCACAACGTTACATGCGTCACAATTGACCTTGTTGATGATGAATAAAAGTGTAATGGAAGATCTCGATTCTGTAAGAAATCACCAGGATTTCCAATTGGTCAAGAGTTAACGATTCCCATCGGAAATGGCACAAAGGTATAAGGGAACTAAAAAGAAACCGACAAGTTGCATCAGCTTATGACACGTTATTCCAATTATTGGTAAATTGTAATTATGGAAGGCATGTGTTTAAGTTGCTGATGTCGGTTTTTCACCCGAAACGCATGAGAAAATAGGAAATGCCGCTTCTTGAACCGATCATGACAATGCAGAATGCATAAAGGAAAAGCGTAGGGCCGCATACATTGAGAACTTTCATGATTGAAAATTTGTGAGTCAGTGTTGATGTATGAATAACTAATGCTAATCATTGCGTGGCTTTGGTTTTGCCTGTTTTGACATCCCTCAGAATAAAAATTATTAATTCATTTCCTAGATCTAAACTTAATTGAAAAATCGAGACAAGATAGTTAAAACTTTTCTAAATAATATCGGAAGTGATGGAGATGAGTGCTAAGTAGCTTCTATTCTTTGCAGTCACTGCGCAAATTTGTTGTTAATTAAAGCTGTGAAATCCTAAAACTTGAAAAGCACGTACCGAAAAAACCAATGCGCACCATTCATATTATTCCCGATAAAAAAAGACGTCGACATTACTTCACTCCACCTGACAGTAGACACCAACTGTCTTCTACAGAGCTTCTGAGTGCATTGATCAGTATATTTCAATTTCAAAGTGACATCTCACCAAATATCTTAAGCCGTATGAAATTTACCTTTCAGATAAGCAGGGCACTGCTCCGATAAGATATAGGGGTTCCTTTTACGTCAGAAACACCCACAGAAGGCGACGACTGTTTACCTCAATGGACTCAGAAAGTCTATGAAAATAACTTATGTTTGCACAACTTAACATATCAACCCATGTTGCGCCTTATCTCCGCATAGTTATCATCCTCGAACTACATACATTTGTTGTCCCCTCAAATGTATCCTTATCTGGCAAGCGGCACGTTGTGCGTCTAGAAGTCCACTTACATCACTGCCATTCGATCCCACACCGCTGAACCCGTGAACAATCCATAAAACAGCCTACTTCCATTCTAGGTCAACGATCAGGCCTTGTATGACTTGCGGACTGCTCGAGCAACTCCAGGGAAAGCTTTGCTTTGCGTCACAATCAATTACCGACACACATTACTCATAGCTTTGAAACAATATCACCGCGCCGCTGAGCAGCATAACCTGTTTTTGCAAGCAGAAGATCGAAAGTCATCATTGATTCCGTTTCGATTTGAAGTTTACGTCTCGCAACATGTTCGCTCAGCACAAGCGTATCAAAGCGCCAACTTACAAAACACCGCCTAGGGCGAAAAAGTCATCTTATCGGTTGTGTGGAAACGAGTAATTGAATAAAATAATAACAAAAAAGTACGTCAAGCATATGTACATAAGTGGCCTTATCGGTGTTTCAGCAGATAGCAGTGCCTCGCTGAATTAACGAATCTGACAGTCACAGTCTGTAGTTTGCCTCTCGCGCATTAGCATGTTGATTCGGGAAAAAATCATCGCTCTACCGATCGCGGTGTGTCTTGTTTTGATTCAGGGCGCCACGTCGGTATCGCATCCAAATAACGCACCCATCAAGTCCTCCACGTATCGTCTGCCAACTGCGGTGCTACCGCAGACGTATTACTTACACATCACCACCTACATTCACCAGGATGTTCTGGAGTATAGTGGGAGAGTTTTCATTGACCTCGAAGTCAATACAACCACCAAGGAGATCATCCTTCACGCTGACAAGCTTTGGGATTTCAGAATAAGCCTCATAGACATGAACGATGTTTTCAAATATGAACACCTCGAATATTCACTAAACAACCAAACGGATTTCTTACGGATATTCTCGCCAGTGGATCTAGAGGCAGGTAAAAAGTATCGCCTGGAGGTGGTCTACAAGGGATTAATTCATCAGCCACACTTCGGATTCTACCGCAACTCATACAAGGACGAGAACAACAATACCATGTATGTGAAATATTTTGGGTGACTTTATAGATCACCAATCAATAACTCATTATCTTGCACAGGGAACAAGCACAAGTGTGTACTCGAACATGTGAAAGTGAATAACGAATCGCGCGGTGGCTCCAATTTTAAAATAGTTATCTGTTTTTGTCTACTATCAGTCAGATTGAAGTTTTGAATGAGACATATGTTCTTGGGAATGCTCAGAAAGTGATAACAGTCTCCATGTCTTCGTAATCACGGCCTCTTAATGAAGACCTTTAATCCTAACGTATTGAACTTGAACAGAGCAAAGCGGGATAAGGACAACCGCGCTGAGATTAGATTGCTCTCTCGAGCATCGTTGTAGTGCACAAGAGGCGGCAAAATACGCAATGTGGTTTTTCCTTGGAACACTGTGGTTACACAACTCTCAATGGGTTACACAACTCTCAATGAAAGAAACAACAAATGGCGCGGTTCCATTGAGATCTCGAATGAATCAAATGTGTACGTAGTTCCTTATCTGTACGCCACTCGAATTTTATCTGTCCATTAAAGGATCGTACGACAAATGATTCAGCTGTGTGTGACTAAAGAATTGTTTGGCTAAATGAGTTTGTTCAACCGAGTGGTTGTATATTGTTTTGATTTTACGAATCCTAATCGGCTGTAGGTGTAGTTGGTGGGAATCCCAGGACTAGTTACACGTATTGGATTTCCTTTTTTTAACAGTCGCAAGCAATAATTTAGAACTGTTTGTCTGTCTTTACTTAAGATGAAGTTTTTTTTGTTTGTCATCCCATTTGAGAAACTAGAGTGAACTGTCTCGTAAGAAACTAGATGCGCTAGTGATTTTGTGATGTTTGCCCATAACGCGAACAAGTTTCATGAGTAAATTCTTCATGTCCATAAACAATTCAGTCACAAACGACATTCGTGCATAACTAATGCTGAGCATCTACGTGTCATAGGCATGTTTACTCGTTCAGTGGTTTTAATTGCAATATTCCAATGGGAAATTAAAAAATCAATTACATGCTAACAGCACGAACTGAATGAAGGAAATAGTTTTCTAATCCATGTTCAAGTGCAATGCATAGGAACTCAATATTTCCTAATCAAAACCGACATCTCGTAAACAACTTTCGACGAGGAGTGCTGACACAAGACTGTAATCACACAGCATGCGTACAATAAACGGAGGGAGTTTTCTATCAACAGATTTTAATCATTCGTTTGAAGCTTGAACTTTGAATCTGTTTTTTAATCCTCTTTTGATTCTCCTAATTATTTCAATGAGAAAAATTCAATAAGTAAACAGATATGAGCGAGAATCAGTTTCTTACTATTGTAACGAACGATTCAAATAAAAATGTTGAAACAATTCAAGCGAGTTGTTAGTTCTAGATTTTTTCTTCTTGACAATCATTATTTCCTAGTTCATCTTGGTTCACTCTAAGCCTAAACAGCGAAACGAATTTGAATATAATGAGCTACAGCAGCTGCATTGTCTTTATTGAAGAAGTCTGCTGTATACCCCAAATGCGCTAGTTCAGTGGAGATAACATCTGACCTATTGTTGGACCTGGAAAGTGAAAACGTTCAGCAGAACCTCAACCAATTTTTTGGATTTTTTCGGGAAATTTATTGTGTTTCACAGTGAATGCGTTTTGTGTAATGCGATGGAAAAAATGAGTTTCAATTGGTGCGTGCCTTTGCTTAAATGTATATTTCCCTTTTTTTACTTATTCGTGTCAGCCAAAAATATGTATCAGTTGTATTCCCTTAATTTTTGTATATGACTTCACTCACTCAAACGATGATCAATTTCATGACATGTGACTAAGGGAATACGCAGGATCGCCATGAGAGTGAAAAAGACGTATTAAGTGACTAAGGGCGGTACTATAATTTTAAAAGTCAGTTAACCATTCTATATTTACAAACTTCTCCTCAATTTATTGTCACTGTCAATACTAAAGAACAACTTAGAGGCTTATGATCCACTTTTCCTTCCACTTGATTTAAGTTATTAGGCGACTTTAGGCTCTACTTTTCTATTCGTGCAAAGTCCATCTATCTGGTTAAGAGAAACTTAAATCTCTAGGTTGAGAATCAGAAAACTGCCCTTAGAGAATACTAATTTCTCAAATTGACGGGTATTTTTGGATGACGCGACAAAAAGAATAAAATGGATTGTCTTATAATTTTTATAAAGTGCCTTTTGTCATGGTGCTATCCTTTAAAACGTTTATTGCGCGTCTTTACTAAAGGGTAAAAATATAACAAAACGTTTTCAGAGCATTATCTTAATATTTTTTTTATTATGATAGAAGGACCTATGAGAATTATGTGTGAAACAAAATATCGGTTAAATCCTCGCCACGGTTCCGGTGAT
Source organism: Eristalis intricaria (assembly GCA_964034865.1). Classification (NCBI taxonomy): domain Eukaryota; kingdom Metazoa; phylum Arthropoda; class Insecta; order Diptera; family Syrphidae; genus Eristalis; species Eristalis intricaria. Next base: position 163,729,498 of record OZ035873.1, read on the forward strand.
TTACGTCTATTCGTCCATGCACATGTCGTCCAGTTCCGTATCCTTAATTTCTGGCCAAAACAAGTCCATTATCATCTCGCGATAGCAAACAGCATACACTGTAACTGCTTAGCCGACCTCATTTTCGAAGAAGTACAGCCCGATGATGCCGCCAGCCCATAAACCGCACCAAACAGTCACTCTTTGTGGATGCATCGGCTTTTCAACAATCACTCGTCCATTCTCATTTGCTCAAATGCGGCAATTCTGCTTGTTAATGATTTATTTTCTTTTTGACCGCCCATTTTCGTAAAAGCCTTCATCAATCTTAAGGCGCTGCTCAATTGTGTACGTCTCCATGGTTGAATTTGTCAAACACTGAAACAAATAAATGTCAAATTAAGTTGGGCAAGAAAACTTGACTTAAGGTGTGACTCACAATTAACATCATGCATTACGGTTGCACCATCAGTTATTATCCAATGTGAAAAGCGAAGTAAACTGCATCTGAGGTGAAAAACTGAGGATTAAACGGTAGCATATTCTCTTAAAATACACACTGCACTCAGTTAAATTTTAAGTGAAACAGTGTATCAATCTGACGGCAAGATCGTCATGTCTTATTTCTTTGTAAAGCATATTTTGTAAAACCAATACAAGAAATAAAGAATTTATCTATCTATCTACATTTCTATCCGAATAAATTCTTAAACTCAAGTTTAGACCAGAAGCGGAGTTTAAACTTTCACAGTGGAACTAAAGAAGTAATCCATCAGGTCTCTGTGCATATTACCGTTGACTCCAAATTAAAGACCGCCCATGAAGGGTACTAACCGGTACAAATCGGAATTTTTTCGAAACTTGATTTATCGAATCGATTGATGATTTCTTAAAATAAATTTGAACAATATAAACGTTGCTCCGGCCTGAGTCAATTTAAAGTGAATTGCCAAAGCCAAAATACAACAGCCGAGAACTGTCGAATCAGCTGTCACCGAAATCAATCCTATAAAATTAGTAAATCAATTAAAAGTAAATAAGTAAAAAGTTTAAGACCGTCTTGAGTTTCTATTTTATCATGTTTGTCTCTTTTAATTTCGTAATCTCCCTAAGATTGTCAATAAACTTACGATATTACTTTATATTCGTCTGGATTTGTGACACCTGAGAAACAGGTTCCAACGTCCCAGGCCATTTAAATTACGAGCAGCACTGACTACAATCATTTTATTAACGGTTGACTGTATACTACTGAATAAGATACCTCGATTTTACATTTTAATGCTTTCTAATCACAAGACTACGTATTCTATGGATACACATAGCAGATTAGAGAGTTAGCAGACCTTAACAAATTAAACTTGTGTCAAGACAAGGTTTGTCAGCTTTGCTTTGAAGAGGATGAGACACATCTTGTGTGAATAGTATGAAGGGTAGGGAGATACTGACTCCAGATTAAATAAAAAATTCCACTACAAAGGATTAACTTTCTTTCATGAGGGATGAGAATAGATCTCTCCTGGTCGCGGTTTCGTTGCCTCCACGACATGTTTGTACAAGAGTAGAAAAAGTAGTTGCTTTCTGCTACTTAAACAGCTTTACATCTTCATGAGTAATCTTCCATATCAGGATAAATATTTAAACAGTCGACTGCACGAAACTTTTGTAGTCTTCACGAACAACGACCGAAACGCTTACGTTAACTTTTACAATTTATGGTTCGGCCTTAAATTTGGTGGCTAGAAAGATATATTCAACTCAGCTGATAATTCCCTTGTCCATCGACGGATTTTACGGATAATCATAAACTCCAGTCACGAATCTGGATGCCTCGCCTGGCTTCTCAGTAGCGCATTCTGTCACCCCAAATTGTCCAAGACCTTGCATGAACCTTGGGCTTCCAAATCAATCTCTTCAATTTCGGTAAAAAAAAAGTCGTTAAGATGTTGCTCCCATCTTATTTTCTCACCAACTTGTTGCCCAAATTTGCCTGTGGTCAGCGGCAGTTGCGGTAGGCGCATCATTTCGGGAAAAAACTTATTTTTTAAAATAAAAACGCACTGTTTGGGCAACACGGCACTCACTGTGGATAAGTTTTCAATATTTCCCAACGTTGTTCAAGTGTAAAGCAACTCATTTCATTCCGCGGAGGTATGATACTGACTTTCTGTCAAGATTTTGAGGGGGACAAACGCTGCAATCCATCCTTTCCAATTTGAACAAATTTAAATGTTCTTCTTCTTGATTTAAAATTCTTGTAATCGTACAATTGCCAATACCTGCCAATGTTCGAATATCCACCGATCGATAATAATTGTAGTGCATTATGAACTTTAAAAAATCTTAATTTAAATTATGCCTTTTCAGTGATGAAAATAAAGATTGAGAGTAATAAATACAATTCTGCTTACTCTGCAACTCCCAAATTTTAATTCATAATGTGCGGCCGGTCTCCAGCATGTAGATGGTTAAAAGACGGAAATAGGTACATATTAGGTGGTTACCCTCGTCTTTTTTGCGATACTCGAATAATTTTAATATCAATGAATATTGATTTAGACAATTTTCTTATAATTGCTTTTGGCGTTTATTTCCCGAATGCCATTTTTTTCTTAATTAAATTGAACAAGATTAAATTTTATATACATATGTGTATATACTACTCCATGATAACTCATACATTTCCACATACATATTTATCTCGAAAACGATATGAAGATAGATAAATTAATTGATTAAAGAATTTTATTTGCCTAAAGTGTACACCTTAGAACCAATTTGATAATAGTAATATACAAATGAAGTAGTGTTTGTCGGTTGTTATGCGTCTTCTTTTTCTAGAATGACGAGATCCACAATTATACTACCCTCTAAGCATTGTTAGTGACAATTTGATAATAGTAATATACAAATGAAATGAGTGGGTCACCGTGGCGTAGTGGGTAAATGCGTCGACTCCTACACAGAGGGTCCCAGGTTCGATACCCGAATTTACCACCTTTGATAATTCACGGCTCCACCTCTTTCGAGTCACTGACAATGCTCAAAGAGTATTCCTGTCTAGAAAAAGCTTCTCAATTTCGCTGTTTGGAGTCGGCATTAAACTGTAGGTCCCTTCCACTAGTGAAGGAATAAATAGCACGCACAACACGCAGTGGTTGCTGAGAAGCTAGGCCAACGTCCGCCTCGGACTGTCGCGCCACCCATATTATTAGTATATAATATACAAATGAAGTAGTGTTTGTCGGTTGTTATGCGTCTTCTTTTTACTTAAATGACTAGAACCACAGTTCTTCTACCCTCTGAGCATTGTTAGTGACTACCGAGTGTTGGTTTCGTCAAAAAAGTCGTTCTTTGCACCAGTCACGAATTGACGCAGTCATCGAAACAAATAATCACAATCGCAGCTACCAAGGTTAATCGTACTGACGTTCGATTGATTTTTTTTATCTATTTGCAAACGAATCTATATTTTTTCAAATAATGGTCTTCCCCTTACTACCGCTTAATGCACTTAGGAGCATATGGAGTTTCCACTTGACTTGAACATAATGTAATTGCTCCTGTAACTTTACTACACCGGAATTGACGAACAAAATTAATAAAAAAACATATAATTCGCGACGTTTGCTTATCCGTTGATTCAAAGGAACATGTGCAGATATCACATAGGTCCTTAACAGAGCCCGAGACACCTGCATATTATCGTTTTTCCAAGTTGAAAACTTCTGTCATTCGAAAGTGAATGATGATTTGTTATAAAAGGAATTTTCTGACTAAGGTTTGAAAAATCAGATCGACAAATACGACGTAACTATCCTTTATATCAGAAATCAACTATCCACCGACGAATTTGAGGCGTTTTTTGAAAGTTATAATTTTGGAAAGTTATTCATGAAAAAATGAATGAAATGACATTCTCTGATCGTTCCGAAACAATGATATAAAAACACTGTCAACAAATTTTGTGGGGAAGATCCTTACATAAAAATACAGTAGTCGCAAATTCCTTTACGTGGGTATTAATATTTCTTAGGTATATTAACATGAATAATAGGCTGAGGCAAGGGGCTGCCCGCTTACTGTCAACGAACCCGACATACAGTTTGGCGACCATCAAGGATCTGGATATACCATTAATTAAATCAGAGATGGTAAACCTTTGCCGTCTATCTCTTATGTCCGATTTCACAGTGTTAGCTTAAGTGTCCATCCATCGCTAAGCACAGTTCAGTCAGTTTTCACAGTTGAAGTTAAGTGATATATTTCACTTAAATAGTGCTTTAACTTAAGCCACCAATTGTCATAGCGTAAGTGTCAATCCAGAGAGTATATAATTGGCATTATTGTATTAAAATAATTTCAACGTCAAAATACAAAATGGGAACCCGCATAAGCAACCAATTGTTTTGTCTGGTAGTGTTCCTGAAGAGAACAGAAAGCACACAAATGTAATACAATACCCTTTCCTTACATGCACGGACATTGGCTTATTAAGTTGGTGTGTTCTCTTTTCCTTTTTTCAGCAGGGTGAACAGCATAGCGTGTTCAATCACGATCACTATTTTGCTCACCATTTCCATGGTTGTGGGATTCAATAATTCACAATGCTAGACAATCCATTGCTTGCCTAACCACCCCTGAATATTGAGTGTGAAAACGAAATATTTTGGGGGGAAGTTTAAGGTCGATCCTACAGCAGATAAGGCTCCACTGTGAAATCGGGCATTAGAGAAACAGCAGTTAGATGCAACCTTACCCTATGCTGGCACCCAGCCATAGTGGTATTCCAGGCAACGAAAGAGCCAACGAGTTAGATAGAAAAGGGTTGGGTTTACTTTAAGTGACCTCTACCCCTCACTTCAAGTAATGAAGACACTTTGTCTGACACTGTCACGTACAGGTGCCATCAATACCGCCAATCGGAGGTGGATGGAATTACTTATACTTGCAGGACATCAGGGTTAACTGGCCTTCATTAAATCCAAAGGAACAAGTACACTTGTAAAACTAAACAGACATAAAATCAACCGTATAGTAGGCGTGTAGTAGGCATTATCACGGTCATTTGCTTATTCTGCACTCACGCCAGAAGAATAGGAGCCTCCCAAACGACTTCTGCAAGAACTGTATGGACGAGGAAGAAACTACCCTTCACTAACTCGGCACTTGTCCAGAACTTGCTATGACAAGGAAAAGCGAGCTAGGCAAATATTCATTCAATAGCATAGAAGAAATGTCAGATATAAAAAAAAGAATATTCTAGATATAGTAAAATTCATTAAGAAAACAAATGGGCTGTAACCCAACAACGGATTGGATCATCTCCATACCGGTAGGTATTTCTCAGGTGTTTAGTGAGTATACTTGGCAAAACAACTAAGAAATTGATAACACGAGTTATGCCTTATTGAGCAAGACTAATATATAGTGTGGCCCTGGCGTTGCGGGTCTGTTCGACGACTCATAAGCAACTGAACCTCGGTGCCTGGTTTTCGACCAAAATAATTTGCACGGCACTACCTCTTTCGAGTCACTGACAATGTTCAAAGAGTAATGTGTAGAAAAATCTTCTCAAACTTGGCCGGAGTCGGCAGCAAACTGTAGGCCTCTTAAGCTCGTGAGAGAACAATAGATCGCACAACACGAGTAGTGGCTGTAGAAACTAGGCCCTAGCCCACTACGGGCTGTACCGCCGCCCATAGTATATACTGTATAAAGATATGTATACTGTATAAAGATAATTTTTTTTCCGAAAATCCCTTCGAACTTCTATTTCAACTTACATAAATGAGACTATTTGCTCAAAAGTGGCGTAAGGCACAAATATTGAAATTATGCGGATCCTCAGAGAGCTCCGAAAGCTCCGAGGTCCTCAAATATTGTTATTTTGGTGATTTTCGGGTTTTGTGGGTTACGCTACCATTGCTATAAGCTGATAGCATCAAAGATTGTTTGGATTTTTTCCAATTCTGAAATTAATCTTATAATGGTAAAAAATTATAAACATACGTAAATATTTTTCCAAAATTAATTAAATGAATTTTAAGAAAAAAAAAATCCGGAGAGCACTGTAGCCAGTGAAATACATGAGTCACTGCAACCGATACGCGTTCAAGCAGTAAACAATCTGATGTAAACAAAGTGGAAGCACAAAACAAAGTCACTTATCGTTACATTCACGTTAATCCATATCGCTGACCCTCAGGAGTGCAATCTTTAAGTGTATCGTTTGTAGACGATTGTTTTAGGTTCAATTCTCGGATTGAAACACGTGGAGGTTCTTCGTAAAATTTGGGCTCATAGCAATGCCCGACGACTTAATAACGGCCTAGGGCCAATGACAGGCACATCACATGATTGAGCCTATGTAGGTAAAATGGCTCGAAGAGAAATTCATACCCACTCATTACATTTTATTAAATATAGTTGTAAAAACAATTTAAATGACAAACGAAAATATTAATTTTTCAGTCCAATTGGAACAACTCAATTCGAGCCAACTAGCGCGAGACTGGCGTTCCCCTGCTTCGATGAGCCGTCGTTCAAGTCCACATTTATCATAAGAATCACTCACGGAAGTAACTACACGGCCATCTCGAATATGCCAGTCGAGTATGAGCCTATGACGCAGTAAGACCTGTATTAGAAATTTGAGTTCCCTAAAAAGACTAACACAACTCTTCTTTACGCAGCGATAATGGAGAGATGACCACAACAAGTTTTCGTGAAACCCCTTTAATGCCAACATATCTAGTTGCCTTTGTTATATCCAACTACGAGTACATCAGTGAGACTTACAACAACGTAGAGCATCGAGTGTTCCTCCCACCGCACTCCAGCGATAGGGGCCACAAAGCGCTGAAGAATTCCATCAAATCCGTGAATGCCATAGAGAAACTGTTCAATGTTAGTTACGCTCTGCCCAAATTGGATCACATTCGTCTCGAAAAGACTTACGGTTCGGCGATGGAGAACTGGGGTCTCATCACATACGGCAAGAAGAACTTCATACCGTCCCAAGAAATTCACAATAAGCACGCTAAAGTAAAACTGCTAATCGTCCAAAATCACGAGATCGCCCATCAGTGGTTTGGAAATTTGGTGTCGCCCAAATGGTGGACATACGCCTGGCTGAACGAGGGATTTGCAACATATTTTGCTTACGTTGTGACAGAGTTGGTAACAAAATTATCTCCATTCTTGCATTAACCACTAGATTGCTATGCGAGCGCACTTCATTAGCGTTTTAGTGTACTGTATGCATTGACTAATTTCAGGTTTACCCCGATTGGAGAATAGGAGACTTTTTTATCGACAACGAAGTTGATGTCACCTTCAGTTGGCCCATTGATCATGCCATGACGCATTACGTCGAGACAGAGGCGGATATCAAATCGGTGTTTGACGTTGTGGTCTATCAGAAAGGTAAATAAACTTAATTTTCACATGTGACCTCATGTGAATGGGTATAACCCAAACAGATCCATCACAAGCAATTCAAAGAATTTGTGCGATCTGTGAATTGTGAACTTCGTTTTCGGATTCTGTTTTCATTAACCCGAACAGATAAAGCACGGTTATTGCACTACTGAATCAACAATTCGTTTGAAGAGATAAGTCTTCCGAATCTGTGGGATGTACTGTATTTGTTTTCGAATTGTTTAAAACAAAAGGAGGGGATTTTTCGGGGGAAATCACAACAAATGGGCCAAAAGGTGCTGATGCTGCCAAAACATATGATAACACTTTTTACACTTCCGTTCTACGTATTAAAATGTAATATTGTTATTCTTGGTGTCTTATGAGGAATTCAACTCCTAACCGCTCGGTCGGCTTTTATTCGCAAAACCACTAGCTACGTACTTTACTGAGGTCACAGTTTTTGTCATAGAATTATCCCCCACAAGTGAAGTACTTCTGATATACAGCAGAGCCGGATAGGCAAACAAATGATACAAACAAGTGCTTGTTCCTCTTGGTTATCCATGATTATAACACTTTCCTTTTGTTGACGCCTAAAAGTATGCTTCCTTGTAATCTCTTCAAAGAGGTCAAACGCTCGCACAGTTCTGAAACAAGATTGTCAATGTCCAATCGGTTTCCCATCTTCGATGCTCATCCACATGCAGTTCCAAAAACTCCACCAGCTGAATAGAGTTCCTCGTCACCATGAATTGCTTTTAGAGGCTGAGTGGCAGTGTGCGTCGTAGTTGCTTGCAAAAGCTCCATCGTTCTGCCCCTTTACCAGAAACCCTTTGCCTATAAGACCTTCCAAATACTGAGTGTTCATATCAATTTCGTTTCAGCCTCGTGTTTTATTAAGATGTTCCATCATGCAATTGGCCACAAAACATTCATCAAGGGTCTCACCATGTTCTTGACTAAATTGTAAGTACCAACGACAGCATGGGAACACAACGTGCCCAATACATCAATACAATTTATTTAAATCAAATTAAACTCAAGATAGATTTACTTCTTAAAGTCAATATTCCGTAGCCGACGAGGATGACCTCTTCCGAGTTCTTCAAGAGGCTGTCAATGAGGATGAAGAGCAAAATCTGTTCAAAGAAGTCAACAGTCTTCCAATCATCATGCACACATGGACTCACAATCAGGGAATTCCAATTATAACCATTTGGAGGAATTATGAACAAGGAACACTCACCATTCGCCAAAGATCCAACACAAAAAACAAAAAAGAGACCTGGTGGATACCCTTGAATTTCGCGAGTGCTGCCGATCCCAATTTCACCCAGACCACAGCGGACTACATCTTGCCGCCATTCGAAGAGGTGACAATTGATATCAAGGACATAAACATAGAGGTGTCAGACACCGACTGGTTGATTGTAAACAAACAACAAACTGGATTGTTCTACATCGTCTATGATGACAACAATCTGAAGCTGTTAGCAGCTGCACTGAACAGCGATCACAATAAGATTCATTATCTGAACCGTGCCTTGCTCTTCCGCGATCTGGCATCAGCCCTGCATAAGGATCTTCAATCTACCGAGCCATTGTGCGACATTCTGCGGTACCTGCGAGTGGAAGAAGACTGGATGGTGTGGAAGTCAGCGGCTGATCTTATACTAGGCCTCCGTACCAACCTATATGGCAGCAAAGCCTTCGACATGTATAAAACATTCATCCAAGACATAATCCGTCCGACGTTCCTTAGATATCTAAATACTAACAAGCTGGATTTTGCGGCGGCGGATCTATCCACACGGCCAAAGATCGTTGAAGCTGCATGCCATGTCGACCTTGAGGAATGTCTAACGCACGCCAAACAACTCACCGTCAAGTACATCTTCGAAGGTGAGAAGATTGACGATGCCGTGAGCGATACTGTCATGTGCCAGGGCATTAAGTACCACAACGCTGACGAGTTTCGTCAGCTGGTTGACAAGCTAGTGCAGTCGCCTCCAGACTCAGAGATTTACGATGATATCATATACTCCATACGGTGTGTGGAGTCAGAGGAGAATCTGAACTACTTCCTCGAGCTGATATTCGGGACGGACAACTCTACCAGACGCATTATGAGCGACTACGAGTCCATGCAATACCTGTCGTTTATATATGTGTCCAACTACTTCTCCCGTTCGGTGGTGCTGAACTTCATGATGAATAACTATCAAAAGCTGTGCAGCAAGTCCAAAGCGGTACTGCCAACGCTGGAAAGGATCTCCAATTATGTCTCCGAAGATGATGGCCAGAAGGAAGAGGTTAGAAATTGCACCAACATATCTTAAGTCCCTTGTACCTGTGCCAGTGGTCGAGTTCCACAAGCTTGAGCTTTTCACTTTTTCCTTTTTCTGTGGAATTGCAATGAGATCGTGAACGGCTCACGCTTGTGAAAGCCGGCTAGTGTTTAGTCGTACTCACAACTTATGTCGTTTATTCCTTTGGAAATAGTTGTAATGATATCATATCTCTATTTTCAGTTTTTAAAACTTCTTGAAAATGTCAGAGAAATCTTGAAAGACTTCGAAAGGATTGACAGACTCAACATCGGATCCAGAATCAAAAACCGAGAGCATTTTAGAAAAAAACACGAGCTCGTGTTGTACAATTGGTTGAATGAGAGGGAGGCCCGAATAATCGGCGAACGGTCCGTGTCGAGTGGTGAGCCTCATCCCAATTCGATTCCAAGTGTTGTCAATTACATTATGGCTGCTGGTTTGGTCAGTAATTTAATAAGTTTTGTATAGAAATCTTGTTTTTAAATAAATTATTTTTTCTGAAAAAAAATGGAATGTACTTTAATGCACTTCCGAGCAAATGGCTTAGAAACGATGTCAAGTACATTTAATTCTATAAGTGATCTATGTAATGCAAATAAACTATTAGCCCAAGTAAGAATTAAAGTACGAGTTAGTTGGGATTTTGCTTAAAACACTATTGTTCACTGCTTCTGAACGTACGGTAAAAGTAGCTAAAGCTCGTGATGCAGGAGTCAGGTTCGTGTCCTAATTAAGACCAAAGTGGGATCTCAGCGTCGGTATACACACTCTGGTAAAAAAAAAAAAATTAAAAACAAAGAACGAAGTTTTGATGAATGTGTTTATGTTTTTCTTTTATTTTTCTTAAATTCATCGAATCTTCTGTAGAGTAGTGTTTTGCCGAGCTTAAGCCGGTGGTTAAGATATGCCACTAGTACCTACACGGCTAAGTAAAGCCCAGTCTTCTCTGGGCTTATTATATATTATATTGAGTGGAGGTCGCATTGTTTCCAGCACACAACTTGAGTGTGAAACTCTGTCAGATGCTGTATTCTAGCACCTCGGTAGGTCGAGATGCCCTGTGCCGCTTTCAGCCTGACAAAGCGGTTTCCCCTTGTGGGAGCGTCGTGGAGGTTGTCCATTAAACCCAAATCAATTGGATGGATTGAGACGACTATCGGTTTGTATCTTACCGACTGAGAGGAATTGTCCAATAATTCATGAACTTAATTGAAGGCGTTTGTGCGCCGTCCCTGGTCCTCATTGGTGAGTAGATTTTATGGTACAAGTCTTAGCTTGTTCCTTCCGAAGCCCATTGCTTCATTCTGATGATGGGAATGTCCGCGAGAAATATGAGTACTTAAATTACAACTTTCGGGAGGTCGTGCATCTAGTAGTTGATATTTGTATAAACAATATTTTTTGGTATATGTTAATTTGTAGCACCCTGGTGCTTAAAATTGCCCATTTTGATAGCAGTAGTTACACTCTGAAAAATATTTTTCCGTCAATACTGAGCTGGTATCATAATTTGACAAGGTTCGATTAATAAGGTTCGAGGCATAAGACACCAATTGTGTTAGTTTATTTGTCCCAGTACTTCACGAAACCAAATTTCATCGACAGCCCAACAAATTCTTAATTGAAATCTTAGCTTTGTAGGCTTTTTTGTAAGAAACCTATCTTTTACCGTAAGGAACGTTCTAGTCTTGGAAGATATTTTTGTTTCAGCGCGTTCACGCTGCCCATCTTTAACAAGCAGAACTTCACAACGAAATTGATCAACGAGCTATATGGCTTCTACCAAAGCAGCAACCACAAGACATTGACTCTGTTTACCAAAACTTTAAATTCCGAAAAAATTCTTTAAAAAGTCTTTTATAACTGTCAAAAGTCCAAGGCGAGTAGAGAGTAGCTCTAGAACTTAGTGCCCGGGCTTACGATATTACAGTCTTTGAAATTACAACGCCCGACCGCCCCATTCTTAAAGTGACATTCATGTGAGCCACGAACTACGAACGCGATCTTTCAGGAACAACCATTGTTTAACTAATATAAACAAGAAGTTATACTTCTTGGTATGCAAAAAAATGCGGACTGAAGTATCGAGATTTGGTATCGTCTAAAATATCAACAATAATTAGTTTAAGTATCCTTATTAACGATTTTAAATGTATTCTCCACGAATCAATCACTCTCATTGCAACCTGTCAAGTTGGATTCGCAATACACAAGAACACAAACGCGATCCACAAATTCGCGATGAAGTACCTGCTTGCTCAAATCGTACAGCGAATAAGAAAGATTTGTAGTGAGCTTATATAACTTACGTTTAACACATGATCTACATGTTTCCTACTTAAAATGTCAAACTACCGATCCAATAAAATTTAATGGGAACTTTTGACAATGACCGCATAGTTTGAAACATTAACATCGCATGAAGATGAACTATGGCTGCGAATGAAAATTGTATTAAACAATAAATGTTCAGAGAAATGTATACAATTTAACTATCGAAATCCATGAAGTAAAATATAAAAATAAATTGTGATTTTCAAATTTTTTCTGCGATGTAATCATTTTCTTGGCAATGACCCGCAAGTAGGCAGACACGATCCACAAAAAAAACAGATCTCGAATTCTACCTATAGATTATGCGAATGGACAGATTTGCACGTGAATGAAACCTCAGATTTGATAAACCCGGAGTTCGCGAACGCGGCTCGTTAAAGTGCCACTCATGTGAACTAACTAAACTAAGTTTAGAAACTAGTAATAGCAAATATAAACAAAATATACTCCTGCATGCAAAAAGATGCGGACTGAATTATCGATATGAATGGCTACTCATATGAATAAACTTTTTTTTTCATCAAATATTGTTGCAAGGTCCTGCAGCTTAACGGAACAATTTGAATGAAAAAAATTGACGAATGATACCTTTAATACTTCGGGTTCTACTCTTCGATTAGCGTAGACATCAAAAGTGGTCTTTAATTTCTTTCATCCTAAAATCAGACAATAAAATAAAACTGCATTCTTCACTACATAAATATTAGGTGTTTGAGATGAAGAGCTAGACAATTTTATACCTTCGTTCTTACACAAATTGCATGTCCGTTCGTTCTAAAGAAATATAATGACGATCACGATGACGAGGACAAGTATCATTATTAAATGCCACTGTCCCATTATAGTGGTCATAACCAACCACTCAGAGAACGTATACGAATTTCGTTTGAATTTTGATTATCTACAAATTATCACAATAGCACATGAACTCGACAGTTAATACATTGCGTTTGTATATCTCACAAAATCTGACTTGTCATTGAACTGGAAATAAATGTCCGATATGGTGGCATGCATAGGTACACACATACCCACGTGTACATGTATAACCCACAGATTTGGCGGGTTTGCTGTGGTGCCTATTGCGGGAACAATCGTTGAATGTAATAAGATTATACAACTAATGGTTGCGTTGATTAATTTAGAGATTGAAGCAGATTGGTTAAGCACCAGCAAGGACGATAAGAGCACTTGTACATACATACTAACACGACATCCATTTCACTCGTGTGCTTCCTCCCACAATCGTGAAAAGTCTTGAATTACGAATTTGTTTGTTGATACAACCAGCCGAACGTATTAAGAGTTTAAGTTAAACAAACTGCCGTCGTTTCGCATTCGTACATAATACAGACAGATATTTCACGCGAAAGATACACATCTAAGCAAAAATCAGAGTGGATAAGTATGGCTAATCTCTATAGATTAGCAGGCTTTCAACAGATAGTATAGACACGCTTTTGTAGATAATTTAACACTTGAGATAATGCTGCGAGTTAATTTGATGTCATAAAGTAATTCTCACTCATCGTCATCTAGTTACTTAGTTTTTAATCTACCTTTTGAAATGGATTGGATAGTAAGAACCAGAGATCGTGATTGAAACTGGGAGCACGAATCAGTAAAAGGGAGTAAGTAACTAGATTTGAACAAAGAACGTAAAATATCATGACCAACGCACAAATCCACTGAGCCAACGGACCGGATATCTTTGAAGGATTTTTTTTCCTTCACATTCGAAAACTCATACATACAGATATTCACTACTATCCATCGCTTTCGAAGAAAATCCTATGTCCCATCGCAAGATTGAATTTTATGGTTGGGATCTTCCCTGCCACCATATCATATGTAAATCTGACTGTAATCGTTCGCCGAAGGAAATGTCTTGTTGTTGTTTCGTTCGTTCAATGCGATCCATAAAAGCCAAACTTTACAACTGGTGCGTGTACCAACACACACTACTTAATGTATTTTTTTACTTTGCTTAGTTTTACTTTTGTTTCGGGCGCAGTCCTTGGGAGTTTTTGTAAGCTTTTGCTAGATAGATAAAAAACATAAGCATACAAAAATACCTCAGACAATCCATCCCTGATACTCATAGTGAAAGGCAAACGTTAAAAAAATTAAAGTGGAAAATAAAAATAGTAATGGAAGGAAAAATGGGGAAGGGAAATGGGAAACGGGAGTAAGTTCTCGTTTAACTTACGCTACAAATTGAGCTCAGTTCAAAGAAAGAAACTCACGCTGAACTGAAGCTTAAACCAAACGTGGAGTTTAAGTTTGCACTGTTAAACTGGGCATTAGGAAAACAGAATATAAAAAACAAAGCAAGCAATGGTTGAATTGCCCCTTGCGTATTCCAACGCACAGCCACTCCGCCGACGAACCACATTACTTTCAGAGGTTTTTCTTCGACAACTTTCCGTATAGCTGTGACTGTACTTACATACAGAGCGCTTTATTATTAGTAGATGATTTAACACTTGCTACAAATCATATTAGTTATGAAGACTGTATGGATTTTCCTTTTTTTGATCTCAATTTCTCGTGTTGACACCAACAACTGCAAGGACAAGTAAAGGGGATCCTCAACTCCTCGACTTTATGTCTATACCTGAACAGCTCGAAATCACATTTCGTCTTCCGCTAGCCAAAACAAAGTATAAAGCCTGTTCAGCAGTCACTCCCTTATTCGGGCATTTTAAATTTGATTTTTTTGTATGTGCATAGTTTATTCGTCGTATTTTAAGATTTTAGTATATACTATTACTGTTAAGGCCCATTTTATAAAGGTGGTTATTTCTCGCCCCGTGGGACTGAAAAGCTGAAAGGCTGCACAGAACAATGAGCAAGCCGATTACTTTCCGCCAACCTTGACTCCGGAAAAGAGTTTCTATCAACGATTTCCAGACCGTGAAAAATGGAAGGAACGAGTGGCAACAGCAAAGGGGGAGAAGGCCCTATACACCGAAGGCTCAAAGACTAACGCTGGTACATGGGCAGGGATCTTCTGTGACCTCTTCGAAAAATCCGTGGCACTAAGAAAACATCTTTTGGGGAGCTAGAGGACTTAAGCGGTGTTTGTTTGAAAAACGTCCTAGGTTCCTGGTTCTAGAATTACAGTGGGTTTCATGGTAGTTTAAACTCCTAAATATGGGCACAATGGACCCAACACGGTGGTCTCAGTGATTCGAGGCCAATTAGCCTTCAGGGAACATAATTTACCAACCTATCTACATGCTCCGTGTCTTGTTAGCGACCCACATAGCATTCTTATGTCGCCTTTGTTAAGTGCTGCAGCTTCTTTGGCTCGATTGGGATTGTAGTTTTGTTCCATGAACAATCTTGCTTAACACCTTCTCTGCTGTTCCAAAACTTGCTGATCGTCACTGCGTCACTTTCAGGTATAGTCAGTAGTCAGTAGGCAGGCTGCAAGTATCATCTCCAAAAAGCCCTATTCTCCAACTTGCAAATTCTTTTACTGCGCCAATTTTCAATGAATGAGTCTCCTTAAATTTCATACAAACTCTTCTCTGGTGCTTTTGATGGATCATCAGCACAACGCAAAAAGTGAAACTGATCGGTTCTTCCCATAAGTTCTTCGATTTCAAAGACTCACTTGATAACTTTAGTGAATATTCCTGGAAAATTATTAGGCCCTGCAGGATGACAATGGATTATTCTAACTCCTTAATCAGAGTTAGTAACGAGCTCACCGAGATCTTCAATGTCAAACAATATTCAAAGAAAGGCGACGAGGTCAAACATGATCTTTTTTGATATGATTTTTGAAAAAATTCGGTCAATTGGCTAATACCTAACACCGACTCCGTGGGTACATAAACTGACAGTCAAACGGATTTGACGAAATTATATATGTACCAGTTTTGTTGACTGAATCCTCGACCCCGAACTCGAAACCGGACAGCGCAATATGCCAAAGCGATAGCCCACATAAGTGGATAAGGACCTCAACCAACTTGGCGTGCCAACAACTGGAGATGCTAGTTGGCTGAGGCTTAGGTCCACCCCGGACAATTGTGCCCTTATAAGGACAAGAATAATCCTAAGAACACTCAATAGATAGACCGTGGTTTCGGATGACTTTTGTAATTAATCTGCTTTCTATTCAACTAGAGAAAGTAAATTAAGGGCTAAACTCAGCTGTGACATGAACAATTTAATTCTTATCAGCTAATCCTGGGAAATCTTAAGAATAGTATGACAAGCACAAACTGCTTAATCTTGAAACTACGTCTGACCACACGGTGCCTTAATCGCGATTTGATAAAAAAAATCAAACTTATATAATTTTTAAGAAGGTTAAAACTACATCTAAACTTAAGATTTATGAAACAATTCCATTCAAATTGAACAATTCACAGCATATAGTGTTAATAAAAACAAAATTTATTGTTCATCTAAGCGATTAGGTAAGTTTTGACCACATGAGTAAAATATATCTAATCTTCATCGAAATCTTTTGTCAAATTACGATAATGTCAATAAAGCTATTGAAATCGTATAGCCGTCTAAAGTCGAATTGGAATAAATTCCGCAGACGAGTGCCATGGAAAACTGTTGTAGACTGACTTGTATCGCAGCCATTTTTGAGACATTTTCGCTGCGAGTGCAAACATTTTATATGAATACTAATCTGCTTAACTGATGGCGCCATTGGCATTGAAATCGTTGAATGTGTTTGAGAACAAACTCATGACATTTTTTTGATTTCGGTGCAATACTAATTGTTAAGATTACGTAGGCTTTGTAGAAAAAAATGGAGAATAGAGAAGAGAATGGGTTGTAATGCGAACAAACCCAGATAGTTTTTGTAATCCGAAATAAAATGTAAATTTTTGTGTACAATGTAGATGCAATTCTTCTTCTTTATTGGGCGCTACAGTCCGGGGTGGACCTGGGCCTCAACCAACAAGCCTCTCCAGCTAGCACGGTCTCTGACTAACTGTCTCCACTGTCGCACGCCAAGTTGGTTGAGGTTATCTCCACCTGGGTGTGCCACCTTAAACGCGGGCGTCCTCTGTTGCGTTGTCGCACGGGTTCGGAGTCGAAGACTCTTCGGGCCGGAGCTGAGTTGTTCACGCGCTCTACATGGCCTAGCCATCTTAGGCTTTGGATCCGAAGACGCCTGACTAGACTCAGTCAGGCAGAGCTTTTCTCGAAGAGACCAAGGACAATGTCATCCGCGTATGCAAATAATTGTACGAACTTCTGGAAGATCGTGCCTCTAGTGTTGGCGTGTGAGTCTTGTAAGATCTTTTCCAGGATGGTGTTAAAGAAATCACATGACAGCGCGTCGCCTTGTCTAAAACCTTTTTTGACATTGAAGGTCTCGGTGAGTTCGTTACCGACGTTGATGGAGCAGCGAGAATTCTCCATC
Source organism: Eristalis intricaria (assembly GCA_964034865.1). NCBI lineage: Eukaryota > Metazoa > Arthropoda > Insecta > Diptera > Syrphidae > Eristalis > Eristalis intricaria. Next base: position 163,746,970 of record OZ035873.1, read on the forward strand.
GTCATCCTGCACAACCTGACGGGTTTGGCAGGGATGTCAAAACTAGACATGGCGTCGTATAGTTCGTCCCTATGCACGCTGTCATTTGCGGCCTTGAAATCGACAAAAAGGTGGTGGGTGTCGATATTTTGGGTCTTTTCCAGGATCTGCCGTAGTGTCCTGATATGGACCTATCAGGTTATTTATAAACGGCTTCAGGCGAGTACACAAAACGGCAGAGAAGATCTTGTAAGCGATGTTCAGGACACTTATCCCTCGGTAGTTGGCGCAGTCAAAGGGTTCTATTTTCTTGTGGATCGGGCAAACGATACTGAGATTCCACTCATCAGGCATGCTTTCCTTCGAACATATGTTACAGATGAGCTGGTAAATGCGCCCAACAAGATCATCTCCAGCTGCCTTAAAGATTTCAGCGAAAAGTCCGTCCGCACCGGTAGCTTTGTTAGACTTCAGTCTTAATATTGCTATCTTGACTTCGTCTAAGCCGAGGGGACGGAATTCTCGTCGATCATCGTCCATATTGAGTGGGACATTCTGCCTGACAGCGGCATTGGTTTCATCATCACCGTTTAGCAGTCTGCAGAAATGGTTTTTCCAAATTCTCAGTATCGACTGCTACTCTACAACTAGTTGTCCATTCTCGTCCCTGGATAGGTGTTTCACCCTCTGGTAAAACTTTCGGACATCGTTCCTGCCATAGCACCTCTCCATCTCCTCGATCGCGCGCTTCTCGTGCTCTTCCTTCTTTCTCCTGAGAAACCGGGTCTCGTCCCCTTGTCTCTGTTCGTAGAGCTCACAAACAGCTCTCCTTGTTCGTTGCAGCGTTGCTTTGTAGGCTTACAGCTTCGCTGCATGTGCCAGCCTACACTCGTTGTCAAGCCATTGGGTTTTTCTAGGTGGTGTCGTAAAACCCAGCAAATCAGTGGCAGCATCTTTGGTGGCTTCTTGACAACGCCTCCAATCTTCTTCGATTGCTTGCGCAGGTGGCGACGAACGTAGAGAGAGATTCCAGGACACTCGATCGGCAAAGATCCTAGCAGTCCGTTGCGATTGTAGCTTTCCGACGTCAAACCGTGGTGTCCTTTCTCGACTCCGTTGATCTCGGAACATACGGACATCAAGAATGCTGGAAGAGTGTCTGACGTCGATCGCAACATGATCAATCTGGTTGGCGGTTGATTGATCAGGAGACCGCCAGGTCCCTTTATGGATGTTGAGGTGTGGGAACCGTAGCTACAGAGAGATAACGTCCCGTGACAAAGTCCACCAGCCTGAGTCCGTTATCGGATGTTGTGTCATGCAGGCTGTGTTTCCCGATGATTTTGGCAAAGATGTCTTCCTTACCCAGCTTTGCATTGAAATCTCCTAGAACGATCTTGGTATCGAATCTGGGGCACTGATCGTATGTCCTTTCTAGGAGATCATAGAAGTGATCCTTGCTGTTGTCATCCTTGTCCTCTGTCGGGGCGTGGGCACAAATCAGGCTGATGTTCCCGATTTTAGCCTTGATGCGGATTGTTATGAGGCGTTCGCTTTTATAGCACAAAGCTTATGACTTTTTGCCTAAGTCTGTCTCGAACAACAAATCCACATCCAAATAAGCGCTTCTCCCTGTTGCAATCACCGTAGTAGATATCGCAGTTTCTCATCCTCTTTTTGCCCTGCCCATTCCACCGCACTTCCTGGATTGCGGTAATGTCTACTTTGTAGCAGTCCAATGTATTTCAATGTAGATGAAATAATAAGGTGAAATAGGTTTGTCTTGTATTTACAATTTTAAGGTTGGTATCAGTCCTCTTGATCTTACCCGGGTAATACCCGTTTTGACAATTACCTAAGTACCCGGGTACCCGAGTTGGGGGGTACCGGGACAACACGTACTTCAATTAAATAAATAAATTAAAAACGCACACCTTTATTGGTGAATATTAACACAAGGGATTGTTTGATTCATTGGTGGCGTGCTCATTTAAAGTAATATTGTCAAGTTTCTCAGAAATTAGGCCATATAAAATTAATCAAATCGTCCACAAACGGGATCCGATCACTGCATTGCGACGAATGAAACACAAAATTTCACTTATCCAATACACAAATTTATTTACAAACACTGGGCTCTGATCGCGTAAGGTGACAATCGTCTCGCGCTAGCGTTTCGACGTTAAGTTCGCTTCATGTAAGCATAAACAAAACGATAGCGTCTGAGAGATATCGTTTCGCCTGCTTTGCGTAGATTGAAAACTATCAATAACTATCGTCTAGACGACTGATTTTTGGCGATACCTTTTTCAGTATCGTCTCCTATTAAATGAGAACAAATTGTGTACACATATCTTGTTCTACACTTTTGAGACATTTTTAGAGTGATAGGTCGCATTTGTATTAGTTTTGTTCGCAATCGCAAAGTTAAATGAGAATGTATATATACACGTGAGAGTTATTATTTTCAGAGCACTCAAACTGTGAAGATAAGCGAGACGATAGTGACGATATCATCGAAGTGAACCAAAAGGACGATAGCCGTCTGAAAAGTTACGCGATGAGAGGCTTACTGGCTGGCTTACTTCTTAATCTTTGCTAGACTTTAAATACCACTCTTACATTAGAACATAACTCTTTCCTGCCTTTAAGGCTGACTCGATTTAACACTTTGAACACGCTATATAAATACCCAAACTGAACTCTATAAATCCGAGAACTGAACTCAGCTGATCGGCCCCCGCGCCATTCCGTTATTTATTCCGTCCCACATACTTTCTAGATCATACTACCGCCATCTGGCTATGGAATTGTGGTGGTGAATTTTACCATTGTATACGAAACTAATAGTGTATCGCTTGAAGAAAATCTGAGTGCGCCATCTTTGAACGACTGAGTAACAACTACGTCAATGAGTACGGGAAAATATGATGCTCTTTTAACTCCAATACATGCGGAAGCACTAAGAGTTATAATACGTTTTCACTCTACTTTTACCAATCTCATACCAATATCGCACGTTTCCGTACCCTCCCCTTGCACATATGAAGTTGGATACGAACACAAAGCGAGTTATTTCTTACTCTACTACAAAATGGTGGTGCGCATGAGAATGAGAATGAAGAGTCATCGCGGTCAAACTGCGCTCAATAGGTTGGGTGGTTGGACTTTTGTTGTAAAAAATTGGATTTGGGTCAAATTCGTCTTCACTCCGTGTAATTCTTAACACATTGTTAGTGTAAAAGAGTATAATATTAATCATCGAACAGACCATGCACCTGATATGTCTATACATCGCACTAGCAGTTGAACATTTCTTGTGTGTGTGTCATGTGTAAGCTGTTGGTTGGTGTAAGGAGGATTCTGCAGAAATTGTATAACTAACAATATCAATAATTTGGGAATGTCTTTTCCAATCTGATTACTTTTGTAATTGATTATTAATCTATTGATTGTAATTTGAAGAAAAAAAACAGTATAATCTGTAATTTTTCTATCGCCGGGTATGGCATATTCTCAAAGTCTTAAACAGGTGACAGTATGAGCAAATGGTAACAGAAGGCTAAAAACAGTATAATATCAAGGACAGATATCATCATCTGTTGCGTTGCACTTTTAACTCCAAGACTTCCTTTAATTGTCCAATCTTTCAACGAGATGGCCAAGTATTTTAACATCTTACGTGGGGGCCGGGATAATGTGACATTCCACAGAATTGCGAAGCGAACGAACTCGACAGAGAGAGTACCAGCTCTGTACTCTTTCCGGGTGGCGATCCACCCTCCATGTCTGTCGCTGCTTTTAAACATCTGCTAAATCTAGAAATATTTGCTCAAATATAGACAACTGACACAAGAAGCCACCATCAAACAACGCTGGCAGACGATCGACCCTAAGCGATCGGTCAACGTGATTAGTTTGAGCAGGCCGGCCCAAGAGCTCTTATTGGCGTTGAAACAGGATATTGTGCCATCGCCATTGTGACCCGTCCCTAGACAAGACTTCCTTACAACAATTTCTGCAGAAGCTGCAGGAGTGCTCTCTCATCGCACAGATTTATATCCCTGGAGGCCTGCTACTTTGAAAATTTGGCTGAACCAAACAGCATAAGAGTCAGTCATGTTCTACACCTCATTAACAGCACCAACTGGCTTGCGGAATAAGTATTTATTGATCCACGTTGTAGCACAATTGTACTATGCTGGCCTAAGTATGGCTGCTGTCTTTCTGTACAGCAGTCAGTCACTTCAACCTAGCTTCAATCTAAGCCGTTAAGTCGACGTAAAACGACTGGATGGCGCAGTTGGCAGAGCGCCTGCCCCTGGTTAGCGAGGTCCCCGGTTCGAATCTCAGTGAAAGCAAAGTTAATACGCTTTTATCTGGTTTTCCAATCTGTTCCAGTCACCATTTGTTGTTGGGGTCAAAGTAACGGCACTATCACTGGAGTAGTCAATAATGGTAGTAGTCTGACTAGGGGTATCACAATGGGCCAATATGGACTAAGTGGGCTGGTGAATGCACAAGTAGCCCTCCTACTTAACCTAACCTAAGCCGTTAAGTCATTATATTGTGAACGCCCAAAACTGTCTATTCTCCAAAATATTTCAATTGTAACAATTTTGAAACAACAACATTAATTAAAAACCTTTTTTTATTTTTTTATTAATATTATTATAAACATCATATAAATTGGCATCACTAATCCAAACAAATTATAGTGGCAGCCTAGTTCCATTTAGAAAAGCTTTAAACACAAAACTAACGGTACACGAGCTTTATTCTTTACTGATGAAGCTCATTTTGCTTAGTATAAAAGGGTGACACATTTTCATTTCAAATCACTGTTATTTACTCTTACATTATCTAACTACGGTTTAATTATTGCTCAAAAAAAAACACTATAAAAATCTGTGATCTCAGTTGCGCACCAAAGAACACAATACTATTCGTTAGTGCTACGGTTTTCTACCGCTATTCTCTACGAAATAGTATTGCCTGGGCATTTGATTGCTTTGCAGCCAATGACAGCCAGTAATATAGCGCACCAAAAATAAGTTGACATCATCCGTAACTGTCGGACTTCAGACTGAATAAACGAAAACAGAGAGGTAGATTCTTACAATGACTTATTCTGTTAACCAAAGAATTTGCATTCAATTATGTTAACCATCTATTCAATGAAGACCGATTTATCTTTGATGACAAATATTGTATACTTCCACATAAACTTATGAACAATACATGAAGGAAATCAAAGTTTGCTTCTTCCTTGAGTATCACTACTGTCTGGACGGTACTGAGCATCTGTTATTAATAATTGGAGAATATTCTAATTTAAAAAATGCCTTCGTTCGGATTTCGACGAAAGCACTCAACAGTAAAATGGTCATCTGCATCCTCGAGACTTACAATTGAGAGAGAAAGACTTCACAATTATTATATTATAATTTCATAATTGAAAGCTACCTGACTGTAATTTCTATGTAAAGTAAAAGTACGAATCATCAAGCCAAATAACGAAATGGTTTAGCGACTGGCTCGTTAAAATCAACAGGGAAATAATTGAATTGTGTAATATGTAACCTTTATACAAAAACAAACGGAACCCGCAACAGACAAAGTAGTAGAATAATTAGGAATGCACGAAGACTCGAGGATAACTTAGAGATACTACGAAAATAAATTCCGAAAATTGACTGATAGGCTTGGCTCCTCAAAAATAATTCATCTAGCTATGGGAAACATAAAAAAAATAAAATATAAATATAGCATTCCCGTCACCTATAATTCCGACCGTTAAGGAAGAAATAATAAGGACAAGCAGAAGCAAATATATATATATATATATATATATATATATATATATATATATATATACATATCTAAACACTCCTCCACAGCACTGTGGGGTATTTGACCACAAAACATGGCATAAACCCAAGTTTTTTTTACAACTCAAGAAAAAAAAACAGACTTCAAAAAAGGTTCCGTAGCTGTCAGAAAAACACAAGAACATCTTAATCTATCAAAACCAAATTTCAGTGTTTCTCCTATATCACTTGTGCAGCTTGAAAGCTCTTTAACGAAAAAATAACATGGATGATTTGTTTACGTTCCCCAGCAGTACCTGACCAAATTTTTCTATTTTTTGTTGCTTAAGAGAACACCTTTTTGCACTTTTCTCAGTTAATGGAATTTTGTGAGTCCAGGTTTCCACGCAAAAAGTACAATAGCCCGAGTGACGAAGAATAAAGTTATTTATTCAAACTAGGTAGAACTAAGTCTTAAGCGCACTACTTTGTTGATTCTGCTACTGAGTCTGGTATTATGTATTTGAATTATAATAAACTGGATTTATAATAAATTAATACATACTGAAAACGAGTAAAAGCGACAAAAAAAATGTTTCCTGCCCCTCCCACGCCCGCCACCCACCTCACTCAACCAACCCACAACTTCCCACCTGCTCAGGTACCCATTAAATTTCCTTGTAGTTGCAGGAAAAAACATTTCAGAACACATTAGAAGCTGATCCGCTCAAACTGGGGTCTTATGCCATTTTTTGCAGTCGAATACCCCACTGTGCACATTAATGACAAATATAAAACCTTAGCCGAGCGAGAGATGTCAGGAAGAAGAAGGATGCAAAGAACCCGACCATACAAATTTGATAATGTATTTTGGGGTCTGAGTATCCGTTTTGGCACCTTACCACAATTTTGGTAGATCCACTCCTATTCCTATGCATACCCTCCACAAATTCTTGACGCTTTGAAAACAAATATTTAGCAAGTTATGGCCGAGTTACTCGCTGCAAGATCACCAGTGGAGTATAAAAATTCCATTTATAATGGCAAAAATCCAAACAGTCAAATTGTATACCATAAATGTAAATTTTAAATTTCCTTTGATCGATGTAAATATGTGTCACTTCTATTCCTAGAGAAAGTGGTCACAGTTATAACCTTTGAAATAAAGTGATTGTGGCCGGTTGATTGGTAAAGTTTACTTAGTTGACTATACACTCGTGATTTATTCATTACCTCACTTTTCACCACACCGCCTGTTGTGCGCAATCTTTCAATCACAACTGCATGCAATGGCAATGAAAAGCGTATCTCATCACTGATATTTCAGATAGTCATCACATCACTATACATATGAAGGAGCGAATACGCTGATAAGAGCTTGAAGTAGATATCAACAAACCGACAACCGAACAAATTTGCTATCGCCAGGCCAGTACTACCTCGAATTGTGTCCAAAAATATGTCTAATATATTCTAGCCGTCAATTTGTGAATTTTCATGGTTAAGGTGGGAACGCTTTTTTATTTGATAAGGCACAGCGTTTAAAAATTGGAGGGATCATAATCTAGACATCATATTCCACTTATACAATTTAATTGCCACTTTTATAGAAACTGGCTCAATTTAGTGATAAAGTCTGTGTTAACGCCACAATCAGGAAAAAAAGATTATCCAACCGCCGAGAATTTATCATCGTGCCGTACACCAATCAATCAACTTGTCCAATTCAAATTACGTACGTCTTTATACCAATAAGTTGTGCCAAAGATGTATTCGGGGTATTTATGGACGCCATTGTGATAAAGAACTAGCTAAATGAGACTAGTTATCAGTTGTCGATTTTTAACTATTGCTTAAATGTATATCGCACTTGTTTGTTGAGCTCAATTGTAGTTCGGTCGTTCAGCGGTTAGCATGGGCGTCCACAAGTTAGCTGCTTTCGCTCTGTTGCTCCTTGTTCAAGGAGCACTCGTTCAAGGATCCACGGTTAATCGTTATCCACCATTGTTCGAGGATGGTTTGACGCTTTTGGAGAATCCAAACGCAAGGAGTGGCAACGCACGGGCGGATGTTCTTGATTATCGGCTACCCAACAACACCATTCCAATCAGTTATGATGTAACTCTTACCACAAGTGTCCACACTGGCGAGACGAAATTCACTGGTGTTGTGGTTATTACACTCAAAGCGGTCGAAGAAGTGACAAATAGTATTGTGATTCACGCCCGTGAGTTGACCATCTTAGTGGCCAATATCTTGAACACCAACACCCAAGTATCAAAAGAACTTGATATTTACTACGAATCTGAGCGGGAGTTCTTAAAACTCACCTTCAAGGACGACACTGTTCTTGACCAAGGAACAGTCTACAAGTTGACTATTAATTACGAGGGACTCTTGCGAACAGACAATGGAGGCTTCTACCTGTCGACATACACCAATTCGGAGGGCAAAACTGTGTAAGTATCTGGAAAACTTGGTGAAATATAAAAATGTATTACGATAATGTATTCCACAGTAATCTGGCCACCACTCAGTTTGAGAGTACCGATGCCCGTCACGGATTCCCGTGTTACGACGAACCTGCAAAGAGGGCCACATTCACCATCACCATAAATCACGATCCAAGCTACACCGCTATTTCGAATATGCCCGTGGACACCACAAAGTCTGTCACTGGTAAAACGGTATTCATGGAAACGCCCAGCATGCCTACATACCTTGTTGCATTCATTGTCTCCGACTTTGAGTACACCGCGGGAAGTTTGAACGGCCTCACTCAGAGGATCTTCTCACGCCCTGGAACCGATGATTATCGCGAGTTCGCTTTGTTCGCTGGAATTCAGTTAACTGCTCGTTTAGCCGAATACTACAATGTTCCATTCACGCTACCAAAACTGGATCAAGTGGCCGTGCCAGACTTTGCCGCCGGTGCTATGGAGAACTGGGGTCTTGCCACCTATCGCGAGGAATATCTGCTGTATAATCCCGAAAAGTCAACCATCTACACTCAGACGAACATTGCAAACATTGTCGCTCATGAGTACACTCACATGTGGTTCGGAGATCTGGTTACACTCGATTGGTGGACTTACTTGTGGCTGAAGGAAGGATTCGCAACTCTATTCTCTTACAAGGCCTGTGAGGATGTACGTACTATTGGATGTCCATGGATGTGCAACACAAAAAACGAATAATTCTCTGCTCTTTCAGGTGTATCCAGAATGGGGAATCATGCAGATGTTCATCGTTAGCGAATTCCAGTCCGCACTAAGCTACGACGGAGGAGCCAACCCAAGGCCCATGACCCACTACGTTCAGACACCACAGGAGATCAGTTCCCTGTACAACACAGTCTCGTATGCAAAGGCTGGTTCTGTGCTCCTCATGTGGCAGAATGCCTTAACTGACGAAATCTTCCGGGCAGGACTCAACAAATATCTCACGATGAAGTAAGTACTCCGACACATTTCATTGTCAAGACAGAAATTTATTTCTTCGATGCTTGATGTTTCTTAGTGAATTTACTGGTGCGAAGGAGGAACACTTGTTCACGGCCATCAATTCCGCTGCTAAGGATGCAGAGTACCAGTTACCGGACACGGTTGAAGTAATGATGAGCTCTTGGACCAGGAAGGGTGGCGTTCCACTACTGACTGTTGAACGAGACTATGAGAAGAAAACATTCAAAATCTCCCAGAAATCTTACTACACTAACCCGGCCCTCAGTGATGATGGACTGTGGTATGTACCCGTGAACTACTACACGAAAAATAGTTCAGATTTCCGCAACACAACTGCCCAGTACTTCCTCAAGAACGTTGCCGAAATTGTAATCGAAGATAAGCAACTGTCTGCTGATGATTGGTTCATTCTGAACAAACAGTCCACTGGATACTACCGTGTGCAGTATGACGAAACAAATTGGCACTTGATCATTCAGGGTTTGATAGCCAGACCCCAGAAGGTTCATCCCAACAACAGGGCTTCCCTCATCTACGACGCTTATAGTCTCAGTGTTTCTCAGCGGCTGAAGCACGCTATTCTCCTGCACTTGATGACCTACCTTGAGAACGAAGATGAATATGCCCCTTGGTCTACGGCAAATACAGTCCTAAATGCCTTGAATAGGTACCTGAGTGGCGACTCGGACTACGATTCCTTCAAGGCTTTCGTTGCCGACCTCGTCAATAACATCTACGAAAAACTCGGGGCTAACGACGTCCAGGGCGAACAGCACTTCAAGAAGAATGTACGCAATGTGGCAATTAATTTGGCCTGCCTTGCGGGCATTGAAAGCTGCCTGGAGGAGACGAATGACAAACTGAAAACACTCGTCAGTGACGGCATCGAAATTGAACCAAATTTGCAGTCGGCGGTTTACTGCAACGGTCTGAAGCAAACTGGCGATACCGAGTTCAACTACATCTACAATCGCCTTATGACTTCTGATAACCAAGCTGAGAGGCGCGTACTTATCTCCTCGCTGGGATGTGCTCAGGATTCTAAGCAAATCAAGAAATTCATTGAAAGCTCAATAAGCACGTCCGAAGAAGTGACCCTGCGAGTGCAAGAGAGAACGACACTTCTCAGCTCTGCCTACCAACGCGGAGAAACTGGTCTCCTGACGTCCATCGATTTCCTTTCCGAAAACTACGAAGCCTATGCAGCACTTACCAGCGGGTTCGGTGGCTCCAATCCACTCCAAGTCGATATCATAGGCATGTCCAACTACGTAGTCAACGAGAATCAAAAAACCAAGGTAAGTTCCCCTGCACTCTCTGCCCTGTGATGAAACTCGATTAATTGTCATTATTTACAGTATTTGGAATTGGTGGAAAAGGTTAAAAGCCACCCAAGTCTCTCCACCGGTCTGGAGACAACAGTAAACGCCAACATCAAGGCAAACTTTGACTGGCTGGACGCAAATCGCGATCCGATCATGAAGTGGATCGTTGATTACAAGTCATCTGCAGCAACGACTGCGATGACTGCAATAATTCCAACTATCTTCGTCACCATCTTCGCCACTCTTCGATATCTGTAAATGACGAATGATGCGTCAGAATACATCAATTTAGCGTGTAAAATAGTAGTAAATTAATAAATAAATGTAGGATTAACCACTCGCCCGCCTTGGCATATTTTCATTTATCACTCATTCGCTCTGCCAATAAATGGTTTATCGTGACAGCTAGTCTGGAGATTAGATTTGATCGCCGAAATGATCTTAATTGCTACACTAAATTTATATCAGCTCTCGTTCAATTGACGGCCTCTCATTTATGTAATACTCGAGATTGAAGTTGCGTAAAGTAGATTTTTGACTAATCGCGACAAGCCATAGCAATCACGAGCTCGTTGATGTATCTGCAATTTATTAACTATGCGTCTAGTCTGCAATGATGTTTATCGTCAAATCGTGGTGACGATTATTTATGATATCTCAAAGTTAATCGACGTGGTTTTTGTTTTAAGGGCATGACTGCGAAAGATCTGATCTGATGACATTAAGCAATTGAAGGTCGGTGCGTTTTTGAGTACGAACAAAAAACTGGAACTATCGTCAAGCACGGTCGTGTACTAGGTTCTTCCAGTTGGGCAGTAAGACATCGCAATGGGTATCAGTTGAGAAGGGACCTCACCAACTTATCCCCATCCGACGAATGGTTATCCTTTACCGCGATGTCCCCCGGGGGCTGAAGTCGAATTCTAGTTTGGGCTGGAGGATTCGTGTCTATTCTCTCGACATAACCTAGGCCTCTGAGACGAGAGCCTCAAACTCGTTTTACAAGATCGATGGCGCTGAACGGTTCGTTGATCAGCCTTCTCCTTCAAACACCATCAGCACATAGCTCACTCACTCTAGAAACGATCAAGAACTCCCTCTTCTTCTTTGACTACTTCGCATGTTTGCAGGACAAGTCCCTGTGCTCCCAATTGCTTATATATTGATATTTTGGTTCTTACAGTTAGGGTTTAATCTTTAAGTTCATTCCAAGCCCAAGGACACAACAATTGGCAAGGATGAACCTACATTTTTCGGCGGAGCCTAAGTGGACACAGTCTTTCAAACTTCAAGTATTTTTTTTATCCAGGAAGTCATTTTTAGTGGAGTTTTTTTGCAGACATCATCCTATGCTCATTCACTGCACTACCCATCTTAGCCGCAAACTTCTGCTATGCTCACAAAAGCCCCACTAACAGCCTGTTGTGTCCCTCCGTTCCTCAATTTTTTTGTTTTTTCACTAGTTTTTTCAACTAGTCAGCCTAATATTATGCAATATTTTGCGAGTGGTGCATAACAGATGCTTAAGTGTTTCCTCTGCAAGTAATCCTCTGCAATTCATGAGCCTTCACGATTTCAAATTTCCCTTCAACAGTGTATTCGACATTTGCAGCGTCGGAACTACTTTCCATTGAGTGAATTGTCATCCTGGTATTCAGACGCTTATCAAAAACAGATACCACGGCAGCTTCAGCTGATCACCTCTCTTTTGCATTATCGCATTTATTGTTTTCGTAATTTCTTGCTTTGCATTGGTGGACACCCCAGAAAAGGGAAGAACTAACATATATATTCTTGTAAGGATTCAATTTCATCACCGTAGAACACGCAAATTGAGCCACATAACAATCTCTTCGTTTATTTTTGTTTATTCTTTCACTTTAAACGGCAGTTACCTTGATTGATTTAATAGCGATGTTCGGAGAATATCAACGGGAATTTATGAACTGTACATGTGGAGCAATAAACGCCATAAATATTGGGGACGTGACTATGATGACGTGAAAATCTACACTTGCCATAATTTATAGATACCTATTTATAGCGGCTTATCTGATCTCATATAATTTTCATCAAATCAGTTGATCAATACATCATAATTATGATTGCTTTATTTACCTGTCAATTTAATTGAAACTTATGTTAAAATAAATATGATGTGAAATAAATATGATTAAAATATGATGATTTTGAAAGTGAAATTCGTCGAATTTTATTTCAGTTAGGAATATGAATGCGGGAAGCGTTGATGCTACTGTTTACGAGGAGTGTCATCTGAACGTATCTCTACCACAAATTTTGGAGAGAATGCGCTCTGGCATTTAATGGCATTCCCCACATTTCAGCTTTTAACGAACGTAGTATTTTGCGAATAGCAGCGTTGTCATTCAGCCATAAATGAGTGTGCTAAAATTAAAACTCCTTGAAAACAAAAAATCACCTTTCAACGGAAGCTATAAAATCAAGCAAATATTCCATAGTTTCCCATATTGACCCTAATCACCTAATCTGAAGTAATACCTTGCTTTACTTTCTATCGGGATTTTCAAGATAACCAATCATTTTATTGTCATTCGCGTGACATACATCATTAAATCGGATTTCGAGACTTATCGCAGATAGCTAATCTAGTCTGCGAGGCTCAAGCACTTCCCAATACAATCGACCATTCATTGGTTGCCACACAGATTTTTTTATCGTTTCGCCGACCTCGAAATATAGGAAAATCAGTGGAAGGAAAATCCTTGGCATATTAACCCAGCACAGCATTAGTCGGATATTCAAAGCCACTACGTGCCCCAGTAAAAAAAGGGTTGTGAAGAACTTTTTTAGAAACTTGGCTTTCGTAAAATAAAAAATAAACGACGAAAACATCTGAAACTTTCTCCTCTCGTGAACTTTTCCTCCACACTACTTAAACTAATCCAAGTTGTGTTTGTCCTGTGTATTCCTGTATATTAAAATCTGAAGTACGATGCTAAATAATTCATTTTTGGTACCGAGAGAATGGACCGCACACTTAGGACCAAAAAAATGCCCCAAAACCAGACAGTTCCAACTTTGATCGATGAGGTAGCACACACAACTTAACTTTTCAAAATGAATGATTTATGGTTGTCCTTTTATGCAAAACGCTGTCCTGATGCCTTCGGTTGCGCAATCGATGGAAATTTCTTGTCCCGTCACTGACGCGTATGGGTGCTTAAAAATGTGTTAAGTTTCGCGTTGAATAAATACATCAGAGGGATCCTTGGATCGATTCTCATATGCATAGCGCCAATAAAGGTGAAACGAAGTAAATAATTTTACGAAATCTTCACAGACATCATACAGAACGAAATTTAAATAAACAAGCCTAAAGTTGTCTTTAGATTGCTTATGAATTGATTTCGAATGACATCAATAAGAAAGTGTTTTTTTTTGTGGTTTCGCGTACTCTCTTGCCATTTAAAAGTCTAGCCTCTCGAACGTTGGCCTTGTACTGATCCAGGATGCTTGGGTTCCTAACGTATACTCGACGTATCCCTAGAGAAAATAATCGAGTGCTATCAGGGCTCATGATATTGGCCAGTTGGAGAACGCTCCCCGTGAGGTGATGTCAAAAAGCAGTGCATCGTGTGTATCTCAGCTTTGGTCACAGACAGGCGGTTAACATCACTGTAGACCTGTTACTATTGACGATAACAAACATGATATCCTTTTTTGAAATAAATATTATACGAGGATGCCGCCATACCATAAACAGAAAGAATTAGGATGCATAGACACCAATAACGATGGATGTTGGCCCAAATTGAACCGATAAAAAGCCGAATTGAATCGGATCGGTGTAGCATTAAGACTTCTGGATATTCTACCATACTAGCGTTCCGGCGGCTATGTTTTCTTCATTTCCCAATCTCTGTCTGGTTTGTGGCTAAAGTCCAAAAGAATGTACTTACGCTCAAGCGTTTTTACGGTGTGACGAATTGGCTGCACATTGAATGATGACTACCGACCTCCTGATTCGTATTTGACATGCGACCATATACAAAGAAACATGAATAGTAGCCCGGCTTTAGTGTTCGTGGTGAGTATACTCCTACGCCGGGAGTTCCAGTTCTCGAATTAAACAACATTCGAAACAGCAATTCACAGGCTATGCTCAAAGAGCATTTCTTTCTGGAATAAAGATTCACCACCAAAGTCTTTCGGAGTCGCCAAGAAACTGTTGGTCCCATTCTCAAGCCATATCACATTAGTACGCACTACACGAGTGTAAAATGCTAATACCGAGTTTCACAGTAAAGGTATAAACTTGAGTTCAGCTAACCCTTAAACCAAGGCTTAACTTCGATTGTGTAACCCTATACAAAACACTGGCAACCTTTCCGTTTGGTGCTTGTATTTGCTACCATTCTTATAGAATTTTTGATTTATTTGCTATACTTAGTTATGTTAAAATCCCTTGGTGCAGTTCTTTGAAAGAAAAATGCTCAAAAGAGCGAAACAAAATGCACTTGTGGTGCAGAACTGGGCTTAACGAAACCGAGTAAACTGTTTAACGCTTAAACCAAAAGTGGTGTTTAAGTGGATGATTGAACATCACTTCCACTCGGAAGTCTTAGGGCCCATGTTAAATCCCTTCATTTGTGGAGTACACACTCTGTTAATCTATACTGTCACGTGATGACTGAAACCACCCCTTGCTCTTTACGAATCTTAGAAGATCCGGCGCGAAGATAGGCGCCGATTCTGGAGATCTGGGCAGTGGCAAATCAGATTTACGATCGTCTAAAAAAACTGGACATAAGAGTTTCACAAATCATTATCTCTCATCGCTAATTCATTAAACTTCACTTGCAAATAGAAATTGGGATATGTAATAACCAATAACAACCGAATATATTGTCCATTTACACTATTTCGTAGCAAAATTGGATTATTATATAAGTGCATGAATTTGCAGGCAAGAAGGCTGAAGTGGTGGTTCTGATAACAATAGTTATGTATCGTACTACCGCTTTGGTGCCTTATATGCAAAGTCCATTTTCGAGATACATCTACATCTTTTAAGAAACACATTACTGCCTATACAAAGAAATCTGGTCAAGTAATTTGAAGAACGGTTTATAGGTGTCTGGCTTCAGCAACGTCTAAAGCCGTTTTGCACCTCACTAATCGGCGCATACGAGTGCGGATTCCGGCCCGGCAAATCCACAATAGACCAAATCTTCACACTAAGGCAAATCCTGGAAAATACCATCGAGTTGCAAATCGATACGCACTACCTTTTTATCGGTATTAAAGCCGCATACAACAGTATTCAACGCAATGAGCTATTCGGTGCGACGGCTGAATAGGGAATCCCCCGAAAAAAAAAAATGATCCTGTTGCGTCGTACTACGCTAACAAATACGCGATGCACCGATCAGTTCTACTTGAGGACTTCCGACCTGTTTAAAACCTGCACCGGATTTCGATACGCTGTCGTGTGATGTCTTCAATTTGGTACTGGAGAAAATAGTGCGGAGGGGAGCTGTAAGCACGGAAGGCACTATCTTCTACAAGTCAGTCCAACTGTTGGGATATGCAGACGACATCGACATTGTCGCGCGTTCTCAACGTGCCGTAGTGGAAGCATATACGGCAATTGAAGGATAGGCTTAGCGAGCTGGTCTTAAGGTCAATGAGGATAAAACAAAGTATATGCTGTCGACCAAAAAACGATCCGTCACACACCACCTAGGACAATATAACAATCGACAGCTACAAATTCTAGGTAGGAAAGGTGTTTTTCTGACTCGGGGCAAACGTGAACTCCACGAACGACATCAATGTGGAGATCCGACGTACAACCGCTGTTGACAACCGGTGTCTCTTCGGTTGGCCAAAACAACTAGCGTCAAAACTCCTGATTCTAAGGATCAGGACCATGCTCTTCAAAACTCTTATTTTGCCAGTCCTGCTATATGGGGTCGAAAACTGGACGATAAGTAAAAATAGACTAGACTCCTCTTAACCTGTACACCCGCTTGTTTTTGACCCAATCAGTGTATAGGGCAATTCGGTCCTCAGCCTCCTAACAAATAATTACAGTTCTCTTTCGGCAGAAGGCAAGTAACAACTGCACATTACACAAATTGAATATGCACGCCCATGATTTAATGAGCAGACTTCTAAAAAAAGCAATTTATCAAGTGAGTGACAATCTCATCATGAATCAAGTCAAAATTCAATGCAATTGCTCACTTAATGTTCTGTAAATTATGGATTATTTTTGTTTTATTGATACCTGGGTGCTACCTCCCTTCGTTGCTATCACGATTGAATGGTCTTATTATTCTTGGTGCCTTCGAAAGAAAAATTCTACGCCGGATATATGGTCCCGTATGCGAGGAAGCGAATGGAGGTGAAGACACAACCGCGAACTCTACGAGCTATATTAGGATGTGGATGTAGTGCAGAAGGCAAAGATACGTCGGACAATGATGCTCCTGCTAAGAGGGTAGTCCAATCCGGAGACCGAATATCCGGTATAAAGACCAAGTAATCGTGGGTACGCCGTAGCCGTAGCGTAGTGGGTAAGTGCGTCGACTCCTACGCAGAGGGTGCCAGGTTCGATACCCGAATTTACCACCTATCATTATTCACGGCTCCACCTCTTTCGAGTCACTGACAATGCTCAAAGAGTATTTCCTGTCTAGAAAAAGCTTCTCAAACTTGGCCGTTCGGAGTCGGCATTAAGCTGTAGGTCCCTTCCACTCGTGAGAGAACAATAGCACGCACAACACAAGTGGTTGCTGAGAAGCTAGGCC
The DNA here is from genome assembly GCA_964034865.1 of Eristalis intricaria. NCBI lineage: Eukaryota > Metazoa > Arthropoda > Insecta > Diptera > Syrphidae > Eristalis > Eristalis intricaria. Next base: position 163,764,345 of record OZ035873.1, read on the forward strand.
CAGGTCCACCTCGGACTGTCGCGCCACCCATATTATTATATTATTATTAATCGTGGGTACAAGACAGCTTGGGCTTGATGAACGTGCCCAGGACCGTCAACAAAGGCAAAGCAGCTGTCGCTTAGGCGCGGGGTAAGGCTCTAGCAATCGGTTGTTGTTTCAACTGCTGTAATGTGTGTTATGTGGAATACGATATATTGCGGCATACCGTTTCCAGTCTAAGGATGTCATGTCGAGCCTTGACTGCCGGATTATGCTCTGCAAGCGAGCACTGAAGGGCAAATCCCTCCCTTGCCAGTTCACCGGCCTTCTCATTTGCTGGGATGCAACTGTGACCTGGAACACAGACCCAGTAACATATTAGAAATAATAATCAAGAGATTGATTAATCAATCCCTATAAATTTAAAAAAAGCGAGGGAAGATTATCAAGCGATATGCTTGCACTAGAATCCAGAGATGACAACTCAGAAAGAATATCATCATTCGTCAATTCTATGTCAGTAATTGTATTTTAACTCTCAATACAATTTTTAAAAGGACTGCATATGAATGGAGCTCTTAAGATAGCAAAGGTATGAAAAGAGGGCACAAGAGATCTAAAGGTTGCTGTACACATATTGTTTTGTTTTCATACCTTCAATTAATTTTGAAACTGAGTCAGTTGGCAATCATGGTGGTCAACTGATCCAAGTCGAGTTACGGAAAGGCTAGTAGCCACACAGACCGGTTTTGGTAGTTAGCGCACTTGCCCACTACGAAACGGAGGCCAAGTGGGTATTGCTAATTCAAGGAATGAATCTTTCAAGAAAAACCTTTTGTACAAATACTGGATTGCATTCTAGAGTATTTTAGTAAGATAGACAGAAACAACACCCATCTGAAGTATTGCGCACAATGTTCAACGGAACGTTCCCAATTAATTTAAAGTTAGCACAATCTCAATAGTATCTATTAACGATTACTCTTGAGATTGACACTAGACATGTAGCGACAAATTGTGTTGTTGACATTGAATTGTTTGAAATGTTATACATTTGTCACCGAATGTGTTTCTGTTATTCTTATCACATGTGACGGAAACAGACTAAATTAACAACAATTCTACAAGTCTTTTTATCACCTCTGTAAACACTGACCTACCAGAAAATGACACGAACATGCAACATGAATGTGAATAACTTGGCAGTTCAGGTGGTAGTCTTATTTGACTTGATGTGACACAAATTTCTGAATGAAAGAGCAAACACTTTGATTGGTTCCTTATCGTCCACGGAAGAGCTTCTTAATCTCCAGACATGACACCACTTCAGAATGGAATTATAACAAGATGAGCTCTGCGATATTCCCAAGTCAATATTTGTGTTGATCTTAGCAGTGATTCCATATTTCACAAGTGAGCATACAAAACACCGGTTTACGAGACTGGATAATACGACAGTCGTTGACATATTAAATATGCGTTGAAGTACACACATTCCGATCGAGATAAAACGAAAAAAACCAGTCCACCTTCGATTAGAGACTCAACTCAACTTAGATGCAGTACGTCAGCGCAAAATGACTTCCTCCAGAGTGTGGTAGATGTATAGATGCGTCAACTCTGAGACAGTAGCAGCTAACAATGTGCATAAAGTTAAACAGTCAGTGCTAATCATGTGATGAAAAATAACACGTTTTTTAAATCATACAGTGACCAAGTTGTATGATCAGATGTGCGGTAGAAATATTAATTTCTCGTGTAAAATTGTTATGCGCTGTGTTCGCAATGGTAAATTGGGTGAACCACAACTAACAAGCAACAATCCCTAGAACTTCGTTATTTAGACTAAAGTAGTAGATTAGTGCGTCGACTCATCCGCCAAAGATTCTGGGTTCAATTTCCGACACGAACAAAATGTTTATTTCACCGTTCCACTTCTTTCAACTTCAACTTTTCACTGACATTAGTGGTAGGTATAGGTATAGAAAAGCTACAAGCAGATGTTGCATAATTGTCCATGTATATTCTTCTTCTTTATTATTCCGGGGTGGACCTGGGACTCAACCAATAAGCCTCTGCAGCTAGCACGATCGCTGGCCAGTTGCCTCCAATTTCGCACGCCAAGTTGGTTGAGGTCGTTCTCCACTTAGGTGTGTCTTCTAGTGCGTTGTCGGAGCTAAGCCCTACATAATTCAGCCACCTTAGGAGTTGGATCCGTAGATGCCTGACTAGGCTCAAGTTCATGATTGAATCTCCTCCTCAAAAAACAATAAACGCATTCATACCGAAGATGCCTGATTCTCTCCAAAAGACCAAGGATTGCTCATCAGATTTCGAAATTGTCAATGTCCTCTGCGCCATAGAGCAGGACAGGGATGATCAATCGGTAGTATAATGTCAGCTTAATACTTCGAGTGATGGCTCTACTACTCAATTGCTTCTTGAGCCCACGGAAACAACGTATGGCAAGAGTTACTCCCCATTACATTTCGATACTGATGTTGTTCGTACTATTTACTGCGGAGCCGAGATAGGTAATGTCATTACCTTCCTATTATTATTATCATAATTGTCCATGTTTACCTTTTGTCAACAATGCCTAAATGGTGGTTCCTATGTCTTAAGGCTAAAAAACGATAAAAGGCTCCGGTTAGTGAACACGGTGAAGAAGATCTAAATATAGGCATTGGTCGGCATATTTCGTGTGCATTTAGACTTGCATCTGCAACCTTATAAAATACAACTCACTCATGAATTCAATCTGAATGAACCTGACCACAGAATCGGGTGCTTGATAGAGGGGCATTTGAGTGACTAGATATCACTAGAAAAGTTTCTTCAGCGATAGGACTATTTATTCACTCGATGCATGCCTTAGTAAACAAAAATTATGGCATTTATCGTTAATTCTTACACCTGTAGGGCTATAAGAATTATTTTTAATTTAAGTGGAAAATGTGGACGTGAAGGTATGTGCCGTCAGCCAACAGTGGCCCATCTCGATTTTCATTAACGAGGTATTTCACATATCTGTGGTATGAACGATACATCATATCGTGCTTATGTCTTATTATGGACATGAAAATATCTCCTTGAATAAAGCCTTGCCCGAAAAACTTAGTAATAATGTCACTATACAGCTTAACTTTGACTTTTGCCTGTAATGTTTTGATCAGTGATTTGAAAGACATATGGTCCAATGATTACATCATGTTTCGACAATGGTTGGGGGTTCAGTTTCTCGAATCCATGTAAAATGTCAACTTATAACATTTCACAACAAATCTAGGTTTTTTTTTTCAAAATAAATCTTTTTATTTGTAAACGTTGCCTCGGTGTGAATATATTCAATACGGCAAACCGAACTAAACTCAAAACAGCAAATCAGATTTCCCAGGAAACATGTAATACAAAAATTAAGGCTATATCGCGTCATCGCATTCAAGCGAGCTACAAGAATGTCGTGCAAGAACGCAGCACCCCGAGTTTTCCATATCAAAAAAGAACGCACGCATTTGACAAGGAAAAAATTCTAACACAAATTTCCTAAAAAAATTTCTGTAAAATAAAATGAAGTTACAAGAAATAAGATCCAGATAAAGGGTGTTTTTTTGTGAAAGTATACAAATTCAATAGTGGTCGCCGTGTCGTAGTGGGTAAGTGCGTCGACTCCTACGCAGAGGGTGCCAGGTTCGATACCCGAATTTACCACCTATCACAATTCACGGCTCCACCTCTTTCGAGCCACTGACAATGCTCAAAGAGTATTCCTGTCTAGAAAAAGCTTCTCAATTTCGCCGTTTCGGAATCGGCATTAAACTGTAGGTCCCTTCCACTCGTGAAAGAATAATAGCACGCACAACACGAGTGGTTGCTGATAAGCTAGGCCCAGGTCCACCTAGGACTGTCGCGCCACCCATATTATTATTATTATACAAATTCAATATAAAATAAAATACTTGAATCTAATGTCTATTATATTATGTCATAAGTATTTAAATATGATGTCGGGCATACACGCGTATATATATATATATATATATTTTTTTATATACGACAAGCGGCATCATATTAAATACATCATATTTAAATATATCATTTTAATACTTAATATAATATATACTTGTGACTTTAATTCCACAAAGAAAGAAATCTAAAGATGTGAAATCGCAGTATTGTAGAGCCTCAGAAGGGCGATAAGAAAACGCACGGTAGTGCACGATTGCCTTTGAACCATGCTTTTCAAAATAAGTTTGCACAATTTATTCATCACAGAGAGGCAAAACCTACTAAAAACAAAAACTAAAAATTAAGTTTCAACCGTCAAATTGACAATCTGTGGAAAAAGTGTTGTCACTTGAAAGACTAAACCCCTAAAAAAAAAACACCCTTTACAAAGCAATTTAATTCCACAAGTCGTCCGCTAAAAGTTCAAAATTACAAATCAATTAAAAAAAAGTGTCAAAAAGCATAGAGCATAGAATAGTTCAACTTATAACTTAGTGCTGACGGTTTGTGATATATCAACGCGCGACCGAACCACCCCGAGATATGAAATGATTGTTACACATCAATTTTTTTGTGGAAAAATTGAATAACAATAATCACATTATTATGTTTTGAAAATACAAATTAAATAAGAAAAATAACATCAGTTTGGTTTTCCACTACATGATCAAATCACTTAGTCACTGTTCGTATAACGCTTCCATACGCAAAATCATCGAACGTCATCGGCTGTGTTGTTGGCACCTAGTTAAATAATCGGTGATTTACAGCCGATTACATGCATTATGCAATAGTCTAAGTCTAAGCAAAGATCGATTAAATTCAGCTGTACATATTTTTACGATCAACAGTTCAACTTGAAACATTCAGCTTGCTCGCCATCTATTACAACTCATGGGTATCTACTGAGTGTAATTGGGATGAAACACTTACAGTTACGACGGTGTTCGTTCTTGAAGTGTTTCAGTGTGGACGTTACGTTTGTTTTGGGGCAAGTTGTTTGTTTACTAAAGTGAGTAGATCAATTACAGAAATCTCAAACGTGACAGCGAGATAATTTTTAATTTGAAACGTGCTTCAGAATATAGATTCGCATTCAAGATCGAAATTCATAAAAGATTACTCCCAATTTTAAAGTTAAATTTGAAATGCCTCTTAAAGCTGTCGAACGAACATGTTCTCCCGACTGAACAAATTTCAATATTTAATTGCATATCAATAACATAACAAATGAATTTTGTTGAATACTAAACAGGAATATGAACTTGCCGCTGCATTGACTAACTGCTTCGGTGACTGGGTTAGATTCACGGTTTACTATGGAGCATTTTTGTTGCAGTTTCACGTTTGACTTTTCAACTTGTTAATATTCTTTTCTTTTTCTTCAAAATATTAGCCAATGTTGTGATCTTGTGTTGACTTAGCAGTAGCTTGTACAATGTTCTTTCAGTGCCTTCAGTGTTTGTTATCTGTTGAACAGTTAAGTCGTGCGGTTTTGTATCTCTCCGCAAAATATGTCTACAGTTGAACAGTAAATACGCGAAAAATAATGTTGTTTTTATTTTTTATCCTGCTAATTACATGACAAGTATATTGTAACTGTTACATTAAATGCATTGTGATCGAATTCACAGAATTGTGACAAGAAAAGTGTGTCTATTATGACAAAGTGAGAGTGTTCCAAATTTTCTTCTATAGCGAAGGTACGTTTTGAAGGTCACGTTTGAATGTTTATCTCTGAAAATTTTGTTATTTATAATTCTTCTAGGAAACGAAAAGTTGGTCGAATCGACATTGCAAATTTGTTCGACCTCATGATCACGACTCATGCTTAATACCGATCATAATCTTTACTCACGTGCAATTCCTTTTAAATGTCTGTACGATTGATTGCCATCGATGAACGGATAAAAATTTTAGTGTTGATAAGATAACTTCATAAGTGATTAGTCGATCGACTATTTCTGTTCTGTGCTTTAATAAATTCGTTTGATTCCTTATCCCATCTCCGATTCTAGTTCTTTTTTCCACCTCGACCTCATCAAAAATATTGAGAATGCAAGTACTGATATCTTTCATGGCAGGGGGATGACCATCATATTTTCTGATTATTGTTTCTACCTCGCTGATGACACGCAACTATTTTTGAATAGTATATATACATATATAGCCTCCTGTAAAGATTTTAGGCTTATGCTGAAAGAAATCGGTTAGCCTATGATGATTTTTGAAATTTATGTTGTTAGGCACCCTCTGAGTTAAGACAGTGAAGTTCCTGGCAACCAAGAAGCTGTAAACGGCCATTATGGGGATCATACACCTCCGAACTAACCCTACTCCCTACTAAACTAGTCCGCCTGTGGATTTCGACGATTCGATCTCAAAAATATCGGCAGGTCTGCTGTCTCAGACCGCTTCATCATTGAGGCTGCTCAAAAACTGGTGTTTTTGCATTTGTGTGATCCAGGAGTTCTTGTAGGCCTTCCTCTCCTTCATGTTTGCAACATTGTGAACCATGAGCGAGCGCCGGACGTACAAGTGCGGCGTTGAGCCTATCTCTCAGCTTAGGGGGCATTTTTCAGTCACATAAGTTGACTGAGTTTCCCCTCCACTTCATTCAACCCACGCTTATGTAGGATTGATGTTGCCGTCACAGATTCCATCGATATTGGTCATAGATCCCGGGTATTTGAACTTTTTGCACTTGGAAAACACTTTTCCCTTCTAATATTTATCTGGAATAGGTCTGAGTGGATCGGATCTTGCTCTTACGCTGAAGTGAGACATTATTTATGTATTTATTTATTTATAGATTTTCTCTTATGTTTAAATGCTCTCAAGATGTATTCGAGATGTACGAATCGATTACCAATTGAATACTTATTCGAATACTCTTATCACTAGTTGTACGGTCCTTTCTTAGGCAACGAATATACTGCCATTTTTCCTCGTTCCCAAACACATTTTAGTCGCTTTGGTATCAATGCCAGCAAAATGGTTAGTTTCTGCGCTAACAGCTTACTTTATGCTCTGTATTTTTCACAATCATCTCAAGAACTATGATGAAGAAGTTTCATGTCACAACTCGTTTTTGACTTTGATGTGTCTCTTGTAAAGATCTGTATTCTGGCAAAAAAGCTCACACGAGAACCCACAAGAATAGTTTCCATTCCACGGTGTGGTGAATACGTTGCCAATTCACAAATTGGTTTTTTCCACACGGGAAGGACATTGAGAGGAGGAAAAAAAAATATAAAACAAAACATGTTTCCTCCAATCCAAAAAGAGAATTCCTATATCGTAAATTCCTTAAAATCCTTCAACATCCCTATCTAAAAAATATTTATTACCACGAAATTATTACCTTTTGTCTCTAGTTTCTCCTTCAAGAGAACATCACAATTTTCTCAATCACTTGAGTAGCGTCAGAGCATACGTACACGTCTGACGCAAGGGGATGACACAATGAATACTTCCACGCACTGATTTCCACACTGATTTTATTTGACAGTATCAAGTTTGAATTGAAAATATTGTTTTAATATAAATACTCAATTATAAACATTCATTTATACTCCAATCTATTTTAAACGTGGCTTCAGGATTGTCAACGCTGAAGGAGAGAGAAAAGTTAAAAGTTGAGTAACTATATCCGTCTCGTGAGCGTCAGGTTTAGTCTATGTGCCACCAAAGTATTGCTGACGCTCACGCATGTAAAGTATTTTATATGCCAGAGCCTTTATTGTGTTGCTCACACGTTGTTAGGTTTTTCTCAGAATACGCAAACCTCACAAACTGTATCTCGCCAATCTCTTGTGAGGCAGTTGTGACTTGTGGCACATCAAGAGCTTTGCCGGGTTAAGGATATTAGTCTTGATAAAATTGCCGATTCTTTTTCTCCATCAAACACTAATCTCACACATTCAGCGCCTCGGTCTCTTCTTACACTCAGTCCATACTTCACATCTACAAATACCCGTTTATCAATCGTAGGCATTACAGTAATTGTTGCACATCTTAGCTTAACAAAGTCTTCTCACAAATATTTGCCGATTGTCGCCCCCTTTTCTTATCAGATTGGTTAGACATTAACAAAAGAAATAACATTAATTACCCGTACCTGCATTTGCCTTAAGTGGCAAACTAGCTTTTTTCCACTTAGTGTAACCAATCTCCATCCACTCATCATACAAGATCTTTTAGAACTCTGAGTGCCAAAGATCAAGCATGATAAGAACACCGTCTGCGTACGTAACTAAAGTTGTCATAAAATTCGTAAATAAGATACCGCCTTGGGGTCTGGTACACGCAGTTAGCAAACGCAAATATCATTCAGGTTAGCTTGAATTCACCACACTGCCACCGGATTTCTAAGTTCAAGTGGGTAGCTACTATTCGCAAGGCAGGATCACTTCAAAAAATTATCAAGTCATAATCCAATCGCTGTGTTGTAAGATTCCCCTCCCATCCAATTCACCAGACTCACAAAAATTCCCCCTGTTATCAACCACAATAAATACATCAAACACGAATACCTCTCAATTCTCGCTCACATGTAACGTCACACCTGAATGAACGAACTACATCTAGCAACAATTTCGAATAGCAATCTACATTGTAGCCTGGCTCTAAACTAGACTGATAACGCTGAAGTCTGAGAAATGTTGAACAATACACACGTACGCGTGCGGTGCGTCGATACCATGTTATTTCAAAGCACTTTTATACGGCATACCCTTGGTTGGTGAAGATATCTTATTCCGATTCCGTGGCCAAAGTTCGAGTGGAAACATTTGCTAAAGTTTCCCCCTAGTAGCTTTATCCCCGATCAATGGGCAATTAGTGAGAGAGAATAAACAGAATTAAAACACTCTACTGTCAATTTATCTCGGGCCTTATCATAGCTTCAACGAGCGGTCTCATAAAATGCGACGATAAGCAGAAGTTTAATAAAAGGGGTCTGCAATGGTCATAGAAGTTAGTAGGCCAAAAGTTATTGGCTTTAACTAATAGAGTTTCTCTAAAAGAAAAAACATTCTGGTTGGGAAGTGAGTTTATTTTTTATATTTATTATTAATGTATTGTGAACAAATTCAATGGTGATTTAGCATGAAGTGAAATTGTGAATTGAATATCTCGTGCCTTCTCAAAATAACTTAAATGAAGTATTTCATCAGTCGACACAAGGATATAGTGTTTAAGCAGAAGATGAGAAGTATCTTGTAACGACTGCAATTCAAGTTAAATTCTGTTCCATCGATTAAAAATAGGTGCTTCTTTATCTCGTTGAACAATAGAGTGGAAAAGTATTGTAACAATTCATATCATGCAAATATCAGTGTATTCTTTGACGGTGTCAAAGAAGGATCTAAAGAAGGCATTTATCATGATTTGTGTGCTCAATTCTGAAATTGTGCGATGACTTTTAACTGGGAAGGCAGTCGTCCACAAGACCAACGTTTTCTTAGAGTAGTTTAACATTCAGTTGCAACTCGTTGATTGTGCAACTTTTTTCAAAAAACTTCCAAAACTTCCATCCGACATCCAGTAAGGTGTAGAAAAATAGACAATTACAATTACAATCACGCATAATTTTTGACCATGTATTTTAAAGAGTTTCAAATAATCTAGAAACTGTGCATTTTTCACATACCACAGTGCAATGATTGCCTTAACTCTGTGTTTTTATTACTTTGCGATTATCATCGGCTTTTTTATAACGATATAAACTAATCATTTGATAACCAGTGATAACCTTGCTTTATTAACGATTTCCCCATTAACAGAAGGTTCTACAAAACTGAACGTGGCCAGACCTTTATGACCATCTGTAAATATTTCCACATTTTTACATTAAAAGCATATACATAACTATTTCGGGCAAAATTGTCCCGGAAATAAGCCATAAATATTATTCGAACCGGGTGTTCTCAGAAGCCATCACAAAGGCAGCACACATGACATACATTACAATGTGTCAATTGTGGCTGGAATTCGTTTAAAAGTGTAAGCTTGCGTGGACTCGTTTACTTCTATAGGCCAAAGCTGGCCATTTCTGAGCAACTGCTTCTTTCAGACGATTCAATTGATAACATTTCAGGTCGAAATTAAGAGTTTTGACCTAGGAGATCAGCTCATAGTACATGAATGCTGCTTAAAATCAATTCTGTCTGCTGTCACTTAAGCGAACCCTTACCAGTCAACCATTACCCATGTGCGGAAGTTGTGTCGATGGAACCGGAAAAGTCTCCATATTTGGTGTTTGTACAAGTGTTGTCTTCACTTAGTTGGCACGATTTAATATTCGAAGTGGCAAAAATTACTGCGAAATGTTTATGTTTCCTTATTCACAACTCAAGAGCTTGTGTTCGCCCTAACCTTAGTTTGCGGACCCCAACACAGCCCTGAAATCACTAGATAAGATCCACAAGGGAGCGATTAAAGTTAGGGAAACACAGGGTCACTGGATTCACTCGAACATCGACGCACCGTGACTTCTCTCTCTCCCTGTGTTATCGCCATTTTAGGAAACGATTTTCAAGTAAGCTAGCCAATTGCAGTCCTCCTCTCCGAGAATTCACTGTCAATACCCTGCTTTAGGAATACGGAATAAGGAGTGCTCTTCCCGGCCCAGCCCAATGTTTCCCATAGACTACAGTACGCATATATTTAAGACCAATGTGCACAGGTACCTTCTCTTCCTTTTTTACCCAGAACCTTCGCCCTAATCGAACTCAAAGATATTTACCCTTTCAAATTTATAGAATAGGACAGACAAGATTTGTATATACTTTCTTAAGTCCACAGATATTTTGTAGATTCCCTTGTCCCTTATCATTGTGGTGTCGATGGCTATGCAACTGAACCTCGCCTGCCTGTGTTCGATTTCCCGGTACTGCCAAACGAACAAAAACCATTTTCGGGACCCCTCCTCTTTCGAGACACTGACAATGCTCAAAGAGTAATAACTTTCCAGAAAAAAACCTCTCAAACTTGGCCGTTCGGAATCGGTATAAAAGTAGGTTCCTTCCACTCGATAGAGATCAATAGCACGCACAGCACGAGTGGTTGCAGTAGAAGCTAGGACCCTGGCCCTCTGCGAGCTGTAGCACCAGCAATATTATTATTGTATTACAATTGATTGTTTCCCGAACATGCATGTCACAGCGCCATCTATTTCACATTATATACAACGTTCTGTAAGTGTATGTCCTATGTCACCTTAAACACAAAAAACTAATCTTGACAAATTGTCTAATTATAATTTATATGTGATTCATATTATCCTCGTATTTCTGTCATGTTATGTCACTGAATAAGTCATATAAATTACACGATTAACACATTAAGATCCATGTGTGATGCAGATCGATAGCTTATACAAACATACACATGTACTAGATAAAGCTAATCAACAATAAAAATACAGCCTCAACTATGATATCTTATCGATGCGTAGTTATTAATATTATCAATAAAGACTGTGTACAAAATCTGTGATCCTATGGAGTTTATTCTGTCCTTAACTGGTTGATATTTTGGATAACCAGTGTAATCATAAAATTAGAAAATTATTATATACACAAGTCTCGTTTATTTATTCACTTTTTCTGTCGATGATAAGTGATATTTTTTGAACCCATTACGAAACCTATTTATAAATCGACCATTTCGGCCACCAATGAAATAGTTCTGATCCTCTTGAAACTGATTATGCTCAATTTACAGAAGATGACTCATAAGAACTCCTCCTTCTACAGGATGGAATGCATAAAACTAATGTATTTAGAGAGAAAACCAATGTTCTTAGAGAAAAATGTCCAAGACCCCAATCAATTGCCGCCTATTTTTTAACGAGATGGCCAATTATTTCAGCATGCTATTTATATGGGTGCCGGTGTACAGTGACATCCCAGAGAATTGCGAAGCAGCCGGACGGACGGTGAACAGCTTTTCCTATCACTAATGCAAAACATCTAATAAAGCTTGAAACGCTTACTCGCACCAAACGTAGATGGTCTTCTGGCACTGGGTGCCTCAACACAAAGCAATTATGGCCTACTATCGATCTAAAACACTGTCCTTTAGTCATAGGACCTTCTCCAGTAGAGCATTTTGCAGCGTTGGGGCGGTAAGGGGAATCGGCGCAATCCTTGGCTAGAACAGCCATTGAAGCGTGTGAAGCAATATCAGGAATTTTCTTTTGGTTTACAGCGTCGACCCTTACTTGTTGGTGAGGTGTCTCTTGGAACCTTTGGATTCTAAAGGTGACTCCTCCTCTGACCTTTTACGTCTTGCAGTTGATTCACATGTGTGCCAGAGCTTCGGATCAACACAAACGTTACCGACTTCGATATAAATAGTTGCTTATCACCAGCACATCCATTATGACTTATGACAATCATTGACTCATTCTCAGATATTCTGTTCACAGCAGGGTTGGAATGATACCAATGATGTGAATACCTTCTTCTTGTTTGTTGTGTTGCGCTACAGCTCGTAGTGAACTTGGGCCTCAACCAACAAGCTTGTCCCAATAGTTACGTCAGGTTCTAACGCCAATAAGCTGGTTGAGGTCTTTCTCCACCTTCTCTTGTGGAAGAAAATTAGTAAATGTCAAGATACTAGAGTTAGCAAACTAAAATTAAAACTCCGAGTGCTTCATTTTAGATGCTGCAATAGAAGAGTCCTCCTAGCCTCACCCGAAGTGGTGGTATGATTTTGGCATATGCCAGACACGCGCCCTGGTATATGCCACAATATGCTATAATGCTACAAATAAATAGCTTTAATTGATTCTTTGGGTATAGGTTCTCCCATCTATAACAAAACTTTTTTTTATTTATTTCAGATGAAGTCATACTTGTGTGGGTTAGTATTCCTTGCACTGACCGCAGTCGCTTTCGGAATTCCACTTCAAACAAAAGAAGTCAAAGCCGATGACGTTGATGATTTCCGTATCCCAGAAACAGTCCTTCCATGGAACTACCAGATTTCCTTGAAACCATATCTTCTTGCAACAGATGGCAACAAACAGTTTACCTTTGATGGTGAAGTTTACATCAGAATCAATACCAGTGTGGCCGAAACAAAGACAATTATTCTACACTCGAAGAGCTTAACGTACACCAAGTCCGAACTGTATCAAACTCAAACCCCAGCAAATGTCGTTGTAATAGCCAGCAACACAACAAACTCAACAACGGACAAGCTCACCTTGAATTTGGCCACACCACTGACAGTAGGTGTCAACTATACATTGCACTTTGTGTACACCGGTCTGATGGAAGATGATATGCACGGCTTCTACAAGAGCTACTACATCGATGAAAAGAACAACACTAAGTGAGTTCTACATAGGGTATGATTTTATGGCTTGAATTCATTTCATGTGTTCCTTTGCTTGCAGATGGTTGGGTTCTACTCAATTCGAGACCAATCATGCCAGACGCGCATTCCCCAGTTTTGATGAACCAAAATTCAAGGCCACTTTTGATGTCACCATAACTCATCACAAGAGCTTCACTACTGTAAGCAATACACGTGGGACTTCATCTGCAGTCGAGTAAGTATGTGGAATGCTTAATGGGCCTCCAACTTCGGGTGCATCAATATATTGCGCTTATTTTCATTTGAATGACTTCGTCGGTATTGAATTCCTATGCGTTTTTGTTCCAGCACCGACTATGTGAAGACCACATTCCTGACAACACCAATTATGTCAACTTACCTCTTGGCTTTCCTCGTGTCCGATTTCAAGGAACGCGCAAATGGACCCTTTGCTGTGACCGCCCGTGAGGAGTTTTACGATCAAACCGAATACGGCGTCACCGTTGGCGAGAAACTCCTCGTAGAATTCGACAAGTACACCAATTTGCCATATTACGGTCTTGGTGTCGATAAGATGCACATGGCTGCTATTCCCGATTTCTCTGCTGGAGCAATGGAAAACTGGGGCCTCCTCACCTACAGGTAACAACTGAAATGCAGCAACTTCATCGACCCCAAATCTATTCCAAATCCGTTTATAGGGAACGTTCTCTTCTCTTTGACAAGTCATCGACATCCCTGTCAGCGAAACAGGCAATTGCAGCTGTCATCTCTCATGAGCAAGCTCACATGTGGTTCGGTGACTTGGTAACGTGCAACTGGTGGTCATACACATGGCTGAACGAGGGATTCGCTCGCTACTTCCAGTACTTCATGACACACGCTGTAAGTAGTTTGCAAAACTCCCCGAAAGCCTTGACCTTGATCTTGATTCTTTTGTTTTGTTAAGGTCGACCCTTCATTCCAACTGGATGCTCAATTTACTGTGGATCAATTGCAAGTAATTATGCTCAAAGACTCCACTTATGATACAAATCCAATGACGGATCCAAATGTGTCAACGCCAGCCGATCTCTCACGGATGTTCAACCAGATATCGTACAACAAGGGCGGTTCGGTGATTCGCATGATCAAGCACGCCATGGGTGAAGCTAAGTTCCAGGCATCACTTCAATCCTACCTTAAGGAATAGTAAGTCATTCCCATGCCACCAAAGACCGCATTTACTGACTATCAAACTTTTATCAGCTCATACAGCAGCACACGTCCAGAAAATCTACTCAAACACTGGAAGGCTAATTGGCCTGCCGAAAGTGCGGCTCAAGCAGAAGCAGTATTCACCGACTTCACCACACAAGTGGGTTATCCGGTCATCTTCCTTGATATCGCTTCCGATTTCTCGAAAATGACTATCAGTCAAAAGCGATTTTTGCTCAATCCCGAGGATGGTAGCGATCCCAATCTTTTGTACGTCGTCCCGTTCACATACACATCCAATATCGAAAAAGATTTTACAAATACCGTGCCGAAAATGTACTTACCTCACTCCACTGCTGGCGTTACTGTCCAACTGCCCGCAAACACAACCTGGGTTATGGCCAACATTCAGCAAACTGGTTATTATCGTGTGAACTACACCGTAATGGGATGGCATAGAATCCATCACGCGCTCATGACTGATAACTGGGGTGGCATCCATGAGATAAATCGTGCTCAGTTTGTCGATGATCTACTGAATCTTGCACGCGGCAGCGTCATTGATTACGATCTGGCTTTAGGATGTCTGGGTTACATCGAGGAAGAGACACGCTACCTTCCATGGACAGCGGCCTTCAACGGCCTGAATTTCCTGTCAATTCGCCTTGGGGAAGACACCGAAAATTTCGGCAACTACATCACGCAATTAACGAAAAAGGCCTACTCCAACTTAGGATTCGATGAGCGAACAACTGACACAACCATGGACATCTATGCCCGAAGCAAACTCATTTCCTGGCTCTGCAGATATGGCCATGAAGAATGCATTGCAAAGTCGCTGAAACTCTTCAGAGCTATGCAAACTACTCCTGTGCCAGTGAATATTCGAGGATCTGTGTACTGTTCGGCTTTGAGGGACGGCACAGCGGACGACTTTAAGGCGCTCTATGCTAAATTCAAGGCTGAAAGGGTGCCCACCGAGCAAACCCTCATCATTAATAATTTAGGTTGCATTCGCGATGAAAAACTGGTGAAAGAGTACTTCGATATCATTGTGAGCGATGAAATCCGTCGCCAAGACAAATCGACAGCTTTGTCGAGCCTCTACACGAACAACAATGAAAATGTTTCACCAGTTTTTAACCTCGTCATCAGCAATTTCGAGGCGTTGGCCAATTCGTAAGTATTTTGAGTTCATATCACACCTCATTTCGTACTTAACCTCACATTTCGTTACAGAATGGGTTCGAACTCATCGGCAGCATCAGTGATATCAAGCATTGCTTCACGTTTCACCACTGAGGAGCAGAAAAAGCAATTGGAGAATTTCATCAAGACGGACGGTGAAAAAATTGGCAGTGCAGTTGCGACACTGAACGCGGCTGTGAAAGCAGTTGAAGAGAACTTAGCATGGTCCAAGAAGAAGTTGGGCTCCGTCAAACTGTTCCTAGAAGCCTACAAGACTGGTGGTGCTAACAGTATTGGAGTTAGCATTCTCTCCATCGTTTTTGTAACAATTGTATCGATTGTTCTGCACTAAGCCTGATTGAATTTGTAAAGACTTTTATATTTTATGAAACGTAATCCAAACTGGAAGTAGACGCTAATTGGACATAGAAATAAAAACTAAGCCTATATGAGGCTTTCTGTAAATATTTTATATGCAGAGTTTTCTTTTGTGGTAACGAGGGGGAGAAGGGAAATATTTTTTTAAGCTTATGCGACTTTCGTCGTTGCAAGACAGACATCAAAATTTAAGATCTTCAGTAACAAGTTCTTCAAGACATAATGATGATGCTTGGTCGTGTAACTTAAGTTCTTTCTTACTTATCAGGCATACGACCCATGGATGGTCTGAGCCTGAACAATTGCAGCCTTCCGTAGCTAACGGTCCTGGGCACGCTGCTTCCAGTCCTCAAGACTAAGTTGTCTTGCATCCGCGATTACTTGGTCTACCATAACGGAGGTTCGGTCTTCCCCTCGTTCTCGAACCAGGAGGCTTAGATTCGAAGACCCTCTTAGCTGAAGCATCGTTGTCCATCCGCTCGATGTGGCCAAGCCAGTGCAGACGAGAGAGTTTTGTCTTCGGGACTACATCCGTAACCAGGTACAGCTCGTAGAGTTCGGTTGTGTCTTCTCCTCCACTCGCCTTCCTCCCAGACGGGACCATATATCCGACATAGAATTTTACGTCGCATCTCCACTGTGATGTAATTCGTGGAGTTCATGTTTGCCCCGAGATAGACTCCTTCTCTACCTCAAAATTGTAGCTATCGATTGGGCCGTTTTGCCCTAGTTGGTGTTGGGCGGATCGTTTCTTGCTCGACGGCATATATTTCGTTGTATCCTTATTTACCTTAAGACCAGCTCGTTTTGCTGTCCTGAATCGCCTTGAAATTTTCTATTACGGTGCGTTGGGACCGCGCGATGATGTCGATGTCATCTGGTTCCGTGTTTACAGCTGCCCGTCGCACTATCTTCTCCACTACCAGATTGAAGAAATCACACGACAGCGCAAGGCATTGAGCTACTTTCAATTACTCATACCAAGTTGGCTGATGTCCTTCTCCACTTGTGTGCACCACCGATTTCATGGGCGTTCTCTATTGCGTTGTCCCATCGGGGTGAAATTTAAGACTCTTCGACCTCGACCAGTCTTATCCATGCCCTCTAAGTAACTAACACGCCATCTTAGGCGTTGTATCTGTTGTCGTCTGGCATGACTCATGCGATGAGTAGCCGATACAGTTCTTAGTTGAACCTCATTCTAAAAAAGCCATCAATGTTGAGATAAAACCCTATGACATAAGTTCTTCGAGTAATGATGTGGCTACCGACAAAAACAACTTCTCATCAAATTTATGAGAACACAGAAAAGTGCTTCTCAACCATAAAATGGCAATAATATCAGTGTCGCTATTGCCCGACGAGGACCTTCATTTAAATATCGATTAAGAACGGGGTAGTCTTCAGGGAACAGTTATCGTTGACCACGTGAACAGTTAAATTGAAAGCTATTCAGCTGTTATGTGAGAAGGATTTCAAATTCAACACTTTTCATTTATCTACCTTCAGAGTTAGGAGGATTAGCCGCACATTGGGCGCACGTGGCGGTAGCAGCATCTAATTTGTTCCACAGATAGGAGCAATAATTTGAAATTTGATATAATCTCAGCCGATGACTGTACACATACCTTGGACGCCGACTTTATGTTCGACTACAATAAATTAAGCATAAAGCTAAAATATTTTCGTTTGTGTACTACTATTTATGAGTCATCCTTGACTCAAATAGTTTTAATGTAGAATTTAATTGTGGTCACATTTAACATTTAACCGAATACGATGATAAACTTCCATCTTAAGTATTAAATAGTCGTGAATGTGGACTCCGCTTTACGTTGCTCAGTCCACAAGTGCTAATATTATGGTTTCTCTCGTGAAATTCCATGAGAAAGTCCACTCCTTTCCTTTAAATATTCATTAAAGGGTAACATAATGCTTACTAATAACATTTCAGGGGCGAGGAGTAGACGAGTGACTCTAACACATTCGTTCACTCAAATTTGTAAATATTGAAGCATGATTCACTTGGGTTTACGCTCACACCGCACAGGACAACTAGTTAGTTTTGACCAGAAGCTCGGTGACAACAGTCGCAGTTCAGAGGCAAGATGATCACATCACCGAAGAGCAGTTCAACGATGCCATGGAACATTGTATGCTGAAGGATGACATGGTTAGGGTGATTAACGCCTCGAAGAACGAGATATATAAGAAGGGCTTGTCGCCGGAGATGATGCAACGGAAGCGGGAGAAGATTTTCAGATGGACGAGATTTGAATATGTGATAGGGATCTTTGTAAAAAGCTAACTTTGAATAATTTACACTAGAGAAACTGCATAGATGAAGAGAAGGTACGAAGCAAAAATCACCTCAAAAAATCACGTAGCGGTGCTGGAAGTCGTAGATACTTTCGCTTCCTTACTTCCTTATGTGGTCGTCGACCCACGGACGCCAATTTCCAGAGCTTGAACAATAGCTTCCTTTCATCGCTGAGTATCCTGGGCATGCTGTTTTTGTTTCTGGTTGTCCTGCATCCGCGATTAATTGGTCTTTACACCGGAGATTCGGTGTTCTTCTCATTTTTAAATCACTATGCTCGGATTTGAAGACCGCTGGAGCGTTGGTGTCCACTGCAGACGACGGATTTTTGCCTTATCGACTACATCCACATCATGGTACAGGCTTTCAGCTCCTTGGAAAAGATCTGGCAAAGTAAGAGTTTTGTAGAGAATGATTTTGGTCTTTAGAGTCAGTTGTTTTGACAAACTGAAGTAGCACCGGTTGCCAAGGATAATTGTACGTCCGATTTCCACTATGATGTCGTTTGTGGAGTTCACGTTTGCCCCGAGGTAGAAAAACTCCTTTACTACCTCGAAATGGATGCTTTCAATAGCGATACTTTGGCCTTCGCCTCTTCTTCAATTATCGTAAATGCGCTCTTCTACGGTACGTTGGGAACGAGCGATCATACCGATGTCATCTGCATATCCCAACAGCTGGACCGACTTGTAGACGATATTGCCTTCCGTGTCCATGAGCAGGGGTAGCCGGACAACGGACAAAGTACTAAGAATCAGTGGGCAAACGCACCAACATCTTTCAAGCAGAAATGACAGATGCGTTCAAATCAATATTAACAGGAACTATACCAACTGCGACATAGCAATAATGTCGGAAAGTCGTGCCGCTATCTTGGCATTAGACTCCTATATCTTCAAATCCAAGCTTGTGCGGGAATGTCTACAGAGGCTTAAGAAGCTGAGCACGAGTAACAGAGCAAAACTCTGCTGCATATCTGGCCATAAATATACAGAAGGCAATGAATTGCCGACTATATAGGAAAGGTGCACCGGGACCCTTCACAGGCTCCGAAACATTCTACGTTCTAGGAGACCATGTTCCCAGAGAAGAATTTAGGGAAGTACAGTGGCCTTAGTCATATTTTTCATACATTTTCCATACAAAAATCTCTCTCTAAGCCGAAACAATCATTAAGCAATTTATGGTATTCCGTGACAATTCGACTTAGGGGGAGTCCACTGTAGTAAGAATGAACCAAACAGAAACCTGGAACGACGCTCGTGGCATGAAGCAGACCAAGAAACTCTTCGATCAATGTATAGAAAGATGTATAAAGATGAGGCATGCATCAAGATGAGTAACAACAACCACAGTAGCCTAAAATGCTACCTAACAGGGTACAGCATACTCAGGAAGCAACTAAGGAAACTGGGGTATCAGAAGAAGTTCTCTGCAGAGTCTTTGGAGAATGTAATTAAGTTCCGGAACATGTTCTGTGAATTTATGAAGCACTAGTCCATAAAAATGGCGACGATTTCTGAATGAGCACCAACTATCAGAGGAAGAAGTCACTAGAACCATATCGCATTCTCAGATTCCTAAAAGAAAATACTCCAGAATAAATCTCTTCCAACAGGAGTACATAGCTCTATACACTTAAGAGAGCAAGGGTATGAAAATGGGGTAAAATAGATATACAGGTCGCGGTGCAATTTGCCCTCACCAATAAAAATAACACGCATCTAAACGACACTGTCATAGGCACCAACTGGTTCAAGGCTTAGGAGTATATGCGTGATATCACAATGGGCCTACTTTGGCCTAAGTGTGACTGCCTTCCTTATTTAACCACTTCTAACCTAATGTACACTGCAATACATCAATCATTTAGAAAAGAGAAATGCATCAGGTAAGTATCTCGCGATTCGTTTTCGCCCATAAATATGGGCGTTTTCAACTAGTTATAAACGACGGCGTTATTAATTGTTCGCTAAGCTTCTGATAGATTTTGCTAAAATCCATGCTAATTGGAACCAATTTAAATTTTATTGGAAGGAAGGTAGAAGGTTCGTCCGAAGCCCAAAATGTAAGCGCTACCACATGCTGCCGAGGCGTGATGCAGTCCATGCAATGAGGTTGCGGAGCTGTACTGAAGCAAAGGGGCTTTCCAACAAAGTATTAATCATAATAAGACACGTGATACGTTTTTAACAGGAGCTTGTCTGGAGGATATTGACTTACATGTTTGTCCAGCATTTCTAATTAATTGTCCCAAAACATATATGTGTTTCTTCTTCGTTTTTATATTAATATATCTTTCTGCGAACAAAATTAAAAAAAAAAGCAATGGAATAAAGGAAAAATTAATTTTTTACCATTTTTAATTAGGTATTTAGGGATTTTTTGCATAATAATGATAATAAAGTGGGTCGCCGTGGAGTAGTGGGCAAGTGCGTCGACTCCTACGCAGAGGGTGCCAGGTTCGATACCCGAATTTACCACCTTTGATAATTCCCGGCTCCACCTCTCTCCAGTCACTGACGATACTGAAAGAGTATTCTTGTCTAGAAAAAGCTTCTCAACTTCGCCGTTTCGGAGTCGGCATTAAACTGTAGGTCCCTTCCACTAGTGAAGGAATAAATAGCACGCACAACACGCAGTGGTTGCTGAGAAGCTAGGCCAACGTCCGCCTCGGACTGTCGCGCCACCCATATTATTGATATTTTGTAATAATGGCACACAATTTTTGCTCCTCAGTGTATTTTTTTTTTCATTCGTCATATTTTGCTTTATCGATAAGATCTACTTTCTTAAGTCAGGTAAATACCTCTAACCCATTCATCCTCTCTTCTCTTCGCTCGATCTTCTGCTCTTACTTCCTCACTGACACCATCTCTTCGAACTCCCTTGACGTATGTTTCTCATCTCAGACATAACAGCAATTATTCTTTTTAAAACAAAGTGCTATCATTTCTATCACAGCAAACAATGGGAAACATCTAAATTAAAATAACTTTTTTGTGCCAATTTTAAATGTCAGTCAATGATGACTGATTCAATTACAATGATTGGGAAGTGAAAGTTTATTTTCCTAAGTGATTTAGAAAAAAAGTAACTGTTCAAAATACGGTTCATATACAATTATACGCATATGGCCGCGCATATTTTATAATTTGAATTATATATTGAAAAACGAGAGGCCGTTCCGTTGAGCTGAACGATCTCATATAATATCAAAATTTAAAGAAAAGCACACAGTTTTTATTCATTACCTAAAGTCTCTTATTCCTGTAAGTTTTAAAACAGTCTTGGCGTTCGGTTCTTGAAGTATTGCATTTACATGTATCTTTTCTGTTTTTAAGTTTTGCGGATTGAAAAGGAATTAAGGAGGACTCTGGGTACTTGAGTTTATCGTTGGCCCCAAATGGTACATAATATGTATATTATTCTTGTATTTCTGTTTAGAATTACGTGTTGACGTGTGTGTTTTTGCATGGCAATTTGTGATTTGATGTGTGTGCTTCGATTAACTCGGACTTTTGGTTATTTAAATATAAGATGCACCAAAACTCGGCTCCTCATTGTATGTTTAAACTTCCTTTGAAACAATTTCAAGGAGAACTTATGTCATGTAGTTGAAAGGGTGAGGTAAATGACGCTAGTCGAGGTTTTGGTGTAGTTACCACAATCGAATCACCAATATTACGTTCTGCAGTAAATTATTGATACATAGAGTACTAAATAAAACTTAATTTGATCTTTAAAGAGTAAGCTCTATGGGCTGTGGAGTAACGGGTAGGTGCGCCAACCCCGACGCTGGACTTACTGAATTGTCCGGCACGAGAAAAAACGAGTATCTTTCGTCTTTAAAAAACAATTTTCAAACTTCCCCGTTTCGATTCGGCATACTACTTTTACATTCACAATGAAAGAATGAGAGAATAATGGTCCTCACAACATTAGTGATTGTTGTAGAAGCCAGGTCCAGATCGAACACAGTAGTACTGGAACAGTCATTGTTATTATCCAGACGGAATTTTCTTCTAAAGAGGTTTTACATGCAAAAAAATCGTGCTATTATATAGTCCATAGCCAATTTCCATTGCGAAAAATTATTAACTGAAGATCAAACGAAAATGATCAGCACCTGATGATGTTTCTTTTTCAGTTTCAAAAGTAATTATAGGTTCAAACACAATTTAAATAACATAAAACCATTATTCAAAGAGACCATTTACTAGTTGGTGGGTCGCGGTGACGCAGCGGGTTGGTGTATGGACTCCTACGCAGAGGGTGTGTCAGTCCGCCTCGGATTGTCAAGTCACCCATATTACATTATATTTGATAGCCGCAATGAAACAAAGGAAAAATTTAAACGCGTAGCTTGATTTAGTCGAATTAATGTAATTATGTAGCGCCAAAATACTTTAACTTCCTTATCAAAACACGAAGCTTCACATACAACATTTAGATCACGAAAGAGGAAAGGCTCGCATCCGCCCGCGGAAACCAAAAGTAAACATTTTCTGTACCGAAATCCTATCGAATCGAACCTTGCTGTTTTTTTTTTATTTTTTGAAGTGACACCAGCCCGTTTTTACCCACGATTATTGTAAAAGTTCTCTCGTCTAATATTTGCAATAGCTTTGGGTGTTGTGGAATCCGCTTTTGCCATACTGATGTCAATAAGGTAAAGATAAACATTTTGGGGCGCTCATCTTTATTATGCTCTCAATAGTTTTTCCCTTTTTGTACCATAAGTACGTAGCATATACCGCATTTCTGTGCTATTTCGCATAATTAAAGACTTTCTGAGTTAGTAAAACTATGTTGTTCTGAGTATTTTTTATATATTTTTATGTATATAATTTTTTTAAATTTAAATTTTAAAAATTTAGGATTAAAACCTGATTTTTCAACTAGAATGTTGCATGATAGCACTGTTATGTTCACAATTCGAGAACATGTGTGATTATTTGAGGATTTGTGAGAAAAATAAATTATTATTTGACTTTAATTAAATTACAATATTAAACAGAAATTAGTTTTGTCTTCTCTCTTGTGTAAGAGATATGTTGAGAGTTTATTAATTTGTTACACTGCTTTCGACCCACTAAGGTCACCGTGACATTCGTATCAGATTGTGCTGAACAATAAATTGGAGCCGGAAGGCAATAGACAATACTGTAAGTTTACTAATTCAGCGTTCCCAGCGCCTGGATATGGCAACAACGCAAAATTGCGGTTATTGGACCGAACACAATCCACATGTGTTTGACCAAGCATCAAAGCCTCTAAAAAGGTCGACTGTTTGATGCGGCTTTCAGCGTTCATCGCGGTCATGCGTTTTGACAGCAATCGATTATTTCCTCTAGGGCTACGTCAACTCCGTATAACAAAGGGTTTTCCAATAAGGACTTGACAGCTTATTTTTTAAATAAAACGCAAACCATTTGAGATATTTCAGAAACTTTATTATCGGCGTGAGATGCAATCAAAACTTTTATGAATGAAACTCGACTTCGTTCATATGACCACCGCGGACTCGTTTGCAGCGGTCGATTCGTTGGACCCAATTTTCAACGACTAGTCCACACATTTCGGGGGCATCTGCCGCTATTTCGCGTTCAATGTTTACTCTGAGTTCTACCAACATCGTCGACTTGTTAGCATAAACCAATGACTTAACGTGGCCCCACAGAAAATAGTCAAGCGGCGTTAAGTCGCACGAACGAAGCAACCAATCGACTGGCCCATTTCACCATACTTACTCTTCAATAAAACAATTGTAACGTGTGCTGTGTGGCTTGTGGCGCCATCCTGTTGATACCACATGTCTTCCAATTCGGGCTAAAACTAATCCGCAATCATGGAGCGATAACGCTGACAATTCGTGATCAACAACGTGACGGTCGTTATCGTCGACTAAAACAAATTGGCACATAACGCCGCCGACATGTAATCCGCACGAAGTGGTCCGACAAATAACTCATGTTTTGCCCATTGACAAACCCATTGTGCCAAAAATGAGCTTCGTCGAAAATTGGAGTTAATGTTCTTAAAGTTTCGGTCATCGGCTCGGAATTTCGGTTAAAAATCTTTTTAATTTGCAGGCGTTGCTCATTCGCGTACTTTACCATGATGAAAATGTTGAATTTATTGAATAAATTGACGGTGACGGTTTGATGATTAGTGAAAGAGTGCGTTCACAAATTAAATTCAAAATTGTCAAGTCTCTATTGGAAAACCGTTCAATAATATAATTTAGGTGGCGCTACAGCCCGTAGAGAGCGAGGACCATGCTTCTACAGCAACCACTCGTGGTGTGCATGCTATTGATCTCTGAAGAGTACAGTTTGATGTCGACTCCGAACGGCCAAGTTTGAGAAGCTTTTTTAGACAGTTATTACTGTTTAAGCATTGTCAGTGACCCGAAAGAGGTGGCACCGTGAAAATTATTCTCTGTCGTAAGGGCGGGAATCGAACGCAGGCACATACCTACAATGCCACCACATGTCAACTCCTTATCATTCGATACGCCATTGGCGGAATGCACACTTTTTGAACCGAGTGTAAAAACACACACGTACGCACACACATTTTTTGAAGCATTGGACCAATTAAATATTTTGTTCTTCTTTTTGTTAAGTGCTGGACTCTTTCTTGTTAATGACGCAAGCGAACCCAAAGCGCCCAACAAAATAAATTAATTTTGAGTTTCAATTATGGAACTTTTATCCGCCTTTGTTATCATGTCCTTAGGGGCAAAACTCGCACATGCACTAACTTACGAAGCAGCAGTTATGCCCATAAAATATAATATTTTTTTGACACCCTATATTGATAATGATGATGGCAACAAAGTGGGTACATATGACTGTACTACGGAAATTTACATTCGGAGCAAAAAGAAGGGTGTCAAATACTTTGACATTCCATCCTACGAAATTCTTTACAACGACATGGTTCTGCGCAATATTGAAACAGATGACATAATTCCGATCAAATTCAATTATGGTACTCATTCAGTATCTTTTGAATTTGACGAAGAACTCGATGATTCAGTCCTGTACCTGGTGGAATTATCCTTTAACAAGCACATGGGCGATGGCAATGCACTCATGTGGGATATATATGTAGATTATACAGGTCATAAAAAGTGAGCAAAATTTGAAGCATTTTTTTTCTGTTTGAACCAAGAAAAATTTCCTTCTAGTTTCGTTGTATGGACGGAAATGGGAAGGTCTGATGCAAATTCTGCGTTTCCATGTTTTACTGAACCGTATTACAGGACAATATTTGAGATTAGCTTAGTCGTACCTGTGGGATACGATGGGTATGCCAATGGAGCCAGATATGATACATCGCTTCAAGATATGTAGGTACAAAGTGTGATATAACTTATTGACATTTTAAATTTCGTTCCAATCATCTAGCTCGGACAGATATCATCTGCAGTATCTTTACCAGCAAACAATCGAAATACCAACTTACTTGGTATCGGTAGTTGTTTTGAAATCCAATCAGAAGTCAGATAAGTGGCTCCAGGTACGAATAGTAAATGAAAGCCCAGATAAATCGACACGCGCTTCCGAAAATATACTCTTCAAAGCATTGCAGTTTTATGAATCAACATTTAAACGTACCTATTTATCGTTTGGAGCCGCAACCTTTCTTGCCGTCGGCCACTATAGGTTTTACCGAAATTCGTTCAAACAATCCTGGGGAGTTATTATATTTGAGTATGCCAAAGAAACCTTAAGCTTCAACTACTTCTTCAAATTATAATTACTTTTAGTGAAGAATTATTGACAACTAATGGAGATATTACAACAATGGAAGATCAGATTATGAAAAAAAAATTATCGTCAGCCGTGAGCCAAATTTGGTACGCTAATATTATATCGCCACAGAGTTGGTCAGATTCTTGGGTAACTCGGGCATTAACCAAGTACTACGAATACTTTGGCACACATGCGGTAAGTTTTGTCTTTTCTATGATTTTTATTCAATATACTTAACCATTTAATTTGTTAGATCTACCCAAAACTTCATTTGGACGTACAGTTTGTGACCGAGGAAATGCACCCTGTTATGTGGTTAGAGAACTACAACGTTCAACTGTTGGTGAAAAGCAATAGTTTCTTTACACAGGATTACTCTGATTCCATGATCAATTCGTGGTTGTACGGCAAGGCAGCCTGCCTGATACGAATGTTTAGTCATGCTATGACACAGCCACGTTTCACGGATATGATGACAAATTTTATTGCAAAAAAGTAAGAGCCTCATAGATAATTCCTCTAATTGGGTGGAGTGCATAAAACTGAAATAAAGGTTGAGACTAGATTTTTTTATCAAATTTAAAGAAATTCTCCTTACTTTTGATCGATGTTTAAAGGTTGATTGTGATACAAGAATCAGTTCTGAAAGTGAACACTGATCAAAGTGTTCCCAAACTGTTCGCAGTAAATTTAACTGAAATTATTTCAGTGTAACTTAATAAAAATTATTTATGCGGGCCGGAACCTGCGTGTCTAAACTGGTCTAGACTTGTCAAAAAACAAAGAGTATTCAATACAATCTTCCTTCAAGCGGTCACAAAAGGAGACCAGGGCCTCGTGTTAAGATTCGAAAACTGAGTACTTAGAGATTTTTCCCACCCATAATATTTTAGGACATCATTTTTGAGGTATCGGGTGACGATTTACGGTTAGTAAATGCGTTTACTATGTTTTATATACTCCATCTATTATATTAATCGTTTGCTTGGGAAGTATATATACATTATATTCTTATTATAATCTTAATAAGGCTCTATGAAAACCCACTCATAGTAGTGTGAGACATCTACTCATCAAGTACAGCTTAGTGGGGTTCTTATCCAGCAGGTTTCATTTCACCATTTGTCTGCCTTTGATAGATGACATTTCACAGAAATTTCCTACTATTAGAGGAGAATTTCTACCACGAGTAGACCAGACTTTCGAAGACATTACTCTCGTAAGGTGTAGGTAGTACTTCCTTATTTATATGATCTTCAAGTGCCACTTATGAATGCGAGAAAAATCGTACCTCTTATCAGTTTGTCATTTACAAAGTCTCTCATAGTCATTTCATATGAATGTACCAAGGTGTGTTGTCAACGGTTCCTATCACTTTGTTTTAAAAGGCTTGCAATATTTTTATGTTGCTTTTCTTAGTACAGCCACAGAGTTGTATATCTCGTACGGCTACATAATTTATATCACTCACTTGAATAAAAGAAGTTTCGTCTTCATATTTAGCTCGGTGTATTTTCCAATTAGCCAGGTACATAGCTTTTGTTCAGTTATTCGCGTTTATTTTGAACGTGTTTTTCCCATTAAATTGTACGAACATGTACGAAATTGGCCGGCTTGTTAAGTTAATATATGTGAAATTTATGTGAACGGATTTAGCCTCAATAACTTTACCCACACTAAAGTCAGCGTAATGAATACAATTATTGGCACCTTTTTTTTGCACCAACTATTGGTACCATTTCATTCTTAAGCGATTTCTTGTAAAACTATTTGTCCAAGCAAGCCAATGATTTTTTTTTTAATTAAGGCTTATTGCTCACAACTGTGCATCTAGTTTTGACGAATGCTTCTGACATCTTCAGCTAGTGAGTGGTAAAATTAGCTAAATCTTATGTGTTCCTGCTAAGGACCAGAGATTTGGTAAGCCTTATTTAATTATTAATATATTTGTTTTATAACAAATATTTATTTTGTTTGTTTTATTAACAATTTATGTTCTTTGATATGAGAATATGATAAATAATTCATGTTTTACATTTTTTTTGTTAAATTAAATGATAATTTAAAAAAATGTATGTTATATGTATTGTTTCTAATTTCAACTATTGCCACTGCCAGTAATTACAGAATTGAATCGTTGTTTTAAAGATTGAAAAAAGTGCCGAAAACAGGGTAACAGATTTATGGTAGAACGAAAATATTTCTTCCCGTAAAATCAAGGATGACTATAGTTGTATATTTTTGGGGTGTCGACAATTAAGTTCGGGTGCCT
This sequence comes from Eristalis intricaria, assembly GCA_964034865.1. Classification (NCBI taxonomy): domain Eukaryota; kingdom Metazoa; phylum Arthropoda; class Insecta; order Diptera; family Syrphidae; genus Eristalis; species Eristalis intricaria. The sequence goes on from OZ035873.1 coordinate 163,792,786, forward strand.
ATAATTGTAGTTTTTGGTAAGCTCTTCTTAGTATCACTTTGGTATTCCTTTTTTTAATAATAAAATACAAAGTAAAAAATACTCGTATTCGAATTCAAAATCTACTTAGTGGTGCCAACAATTATATCCGTTACGCTATGCTTCGTCAAATCGACGAAGTCTATTTATGATAACCATTAGATATAACCTAAAGTTTTTTATGTAATGTCTTAGACGTTAGGTGCAAAATTTGTCGAAACAAAAAATTGTTGTTCACGTTTTAGAGATGTTAAGAAAAAAAAAATCTTTTCACGTTATCCGGTGTTCACACCAACCCCTCTTAACGTCAATAGAAGGGAGCTTTAGACTAAGTGTCCCTATAGCAGCATTATATTATTATGCCAGAAGAGTTAGTTTAATAAATTGAACTGAAATTGAACAAAACTGATAAATGGAGCGCTAAACAAAAGGCTTGCATACGGGGCTTGTTTGCTTTGGACCTCGGGCCCTGCCTGTAATCAACCGATGTACTCTTAACGGAGCGGCGCATCTGACGAAATTTAAGTTCGAATAAAGAAAGTACTTGCTGTGTGTTTATTTCTTTAGCTAGGACCTCTGCTGCCTAACACTTCATTTTAAATATAAATTTACTTAGGGAAGATAGAAGATATTTTATAATATTTCAAATGATCAAAAAGATTTCGTAATTTGTATATTCAACAGTTTTCAACTTGTATTTATTTTTGCAGCTTTTCAGGAACTTTCACGGACAATGATCTAAAGCAGTCACTGATGTTATACTGGCCGTCAACTTCAAACTTCAATGGGAGCAAATTATTTGATTTGTGGCTATTTTCCATAGATGTTCCAGCGATTAACGTCAGTATTTCGGATGATAAGAAATCAGTGCGCTTCACTCGACTTAGAGGATGCATTTACGTTCCCGTGCCAGAAAATTTCCCAGCGATTCCATTGACTTACATAACAGATAAAATGCCAAATTCTACTGATACTTTCTCATACGTGTATATGCACCACGATGAGGATACCGCAACTGTGAACTTCACAGAACCAATTAAATGGGTCATTGCCAATAATCATCGAGTTGGCTTATACAGAGTTCTGTACGCGGAGAGCGCTTACGAACTGTTTAAAAAAGAACTGATGAAAGCAGACCACTCCCGGATCCACCAACTTAATCGGGCCCAGTTGATTGATGATATGTTTTACTTTCACCTTTGCAGATTCGTTACCCCCAAAACGCTACTTAATTTCCTTCAATATTTGAGAAATGAATCCGACTACGCACCTTGGAAAGCAGCTATGGAAGGTTTTATACATATCAGTTCGATTATGGATTCAAATGACCTGCCATACCTCGAGGAATTCGTCTGGTTTTTGTCTGAGAATATACACCATGATCTGGGAATGTTCCCCCAGGACAATGAAACCGTTCTGCAGAAACACTTGAGAAACTTAATCCTGAATACGAACTGCAGGTTTCGACTACAGAACATATCGGATAGGGCAATGGAAATGGTATTGAATTTGACTAAGACCCACGAAAAGGATATACCCCGTGAGATACTGACTACTATAATTTGTTGTGGCGTGCGTCGTATAACAAATGAACAATACAACATGTTGCTTAAAATCTATGCCAAGGATGAGTATGTCAAATATACTAGAAATTTATTTGATGGCTTGGCATGTACCCATAGTCCATTAAGTCTTGAACGATTCTTTAATGTCACAACAAAAGAATTGCGGGTGGCAGAGAGGGAAGCAATATTTACGAAAATTCTCCGAGAGAATCCCAATAATGCATGGTTTCTTTATTTCCTATTAACAAAGGATTTCTATAAACTTTTAGACACGTAAGTACATATATGCGTTTAATTGTTGGTTAAAACTCCATTGAGTCAAGCACTTTAAATGGACCTTCCCGTTTTTATAGTCTTATTTAACACGGGATGCCGTTAAGGTTATCTAACATTACTCTTTATACTATTATTACTCTTAAACTATAATTGTTTTGTGTCCTAATTATAATCACATTCTATGTATTATTTCTGTACTTTTCTTAGCAACCGATCAAAAATTCATTCGGATGGTGTTCACTGAAGTCTATTGCCAATTTTAGGGAATATCTCACCGAACAGAGGAAGCAATCTTTGCATTGATCTCTTGCAGTAAATGAGTGCCTAGTATCGATACAACTCTTCTTCTATGATTAAGAAATCGTATTGGATAGGTTCAAGTCTGAGATCCACAAACTAGACGCATTTGCCCAAAAGCTTTGTTCTGTCTCCAAACCCCCGTTTTTGTAAACCATCTGATGTCGGTTGTTTTTAATTCACTTCACTCGTTCACTATCGAAATTAATCTTAATTAAACATACTCGCTTTAAGACTCATTACTTTGCATTTTTGCCTCACGCTATAGTAGATCTGTTCGTGATTATTTTTCATTAATCATCCAATTTTCTTTTTGAATTCTTTTTTGTACAGCCCTTTTTTTGCCCATATAATTTTTTCTGTTAAGTGGAAAAGATGATATCCGTGAAGTGGCTGCCGCCATTGTTGAGAAACATTTGTGTCCGTCTTATCGCATTTTCCATGACTTTCCGCATAATTGCCGAGGATAACTGCTAGCATTCCGCTGACTTTATATGGTTTCAGCCTTTTCGATTCGAGTAGCTAAGCACCGGAATGTTTGCCCAGTTGGCGCAATCGACTTCCAAATTCACGTTGCGCTAACACCACGGAACGATTATTGGAATTGACACAATAATTCCCCGCTCTTGTGGAGTATTGCTTGTCCGTTTGCATCTACAACACCCATTCGTGTTCTACATGCTAATCTTCAATTTCGAGTGAATGGGACCATCAGCCTTATGTCGAATCGGAACGGCGAGTTTTGAGAAGATTTTATATACAAGAGTACTCTTTGGGCATTTATCGGTGACTCGAAAGAGGTGGACCCGTGGAAAGAGCCTGGCACCCTAACCCTACGCTGAATCGACCCACAAACACACCACGCCACGGCGACCACTAAACCAACTAAAACCTAACATAATACTTATAAACTATCCTTAGTGAATGTCCCTAATATGTCCGTGCTTAGCATTTGTAACGTATACGCAGTGTTGCACCTTTTCTGATTTTTATTTTATATATTCTAATTCTTCTCCGCACCCTGTCTGGCGCTGTCTCCATGGGCTCAAACTTGATCGAAGCTAAGTTGAAGTTTATTTTATGTCATTCCTGTAACACACGTTTGAAGTCAATTCTTAAGTCAGTTTTAAATTTCAGTCACAGAGTTTCAGTCACCTTTGAACAAAGGTGTCAATCAGTCCTTTGTTTGCTTTTGATAAAACTGGCACTGGCTACTGACTTTAATTTGTACCTCATCGATATTGAAATATTATTTGATGCTAGCATAACGCATAAATTATGGAATAAGTAACCTCCTATGTCAATGAAACTTAGTGTATAAACTAGACTCCAGATCAAGTACACAAAACCATCACATGGTCAACCAACCATAGCTTCACACAATTAAAATAGCAACAAAATGCACTACTTATTCTCTTGCCAAACATTTTCTCGTGATTAGTTTTATATACAGGTGAACTTCCATACCTCGAACCATTATTTGCCACAAAATAAAATCGAGTTATCAAGTAAAATACACAATTTATATAAAAACAGCAGAACTCCGAATTATGATCGAGGTATAGAAAACTAAATTTAAAGAAAATACGCAAAATGTATGGAAATAAACTTCTCCGTTTATTTTAAAGAATTCTGTAATTTTTTTTTGTTTTTTTGGTTTTACCCGAGCACTTCTCCTTTTTTTACAAAAGCTCTCAGTCACTCATTAGAAAGAACACCGTCATAATTCAGAAGCTTGCATTGTTGAATTTTATAAATGACCTCATTATTTTTTTGTTTCATAGAGCCATAAATGGCAGTTAAAAGTTTTTTTTTCCTTATTCTCATTTTCCATTAGTACCAATATAAACATATATTATATTATAATAATCATATTAATTACAATGACACTATGACTCCAAGAATAGTTAGTGACATTTGCATTTTATAAAATGATGACCGACTTCTACGTTTCTTGCCCCTTACAATGTTTGACAACTGTTTTTTTATATCGTCTTCTCAAACCAAGTTGACCAATTAGAGGACGGCATTCACGTTATTTCGTGAATAATCGTCAAAAGTACATGAATATTTGTCAAAAAAGCACTCAAATTCGTCGATGGAAAAGTACAATGTATATGAATATTTTTCCATGAATATTTGTCAAAAAAGCACACAAATTCGTCTATGGAATAAGGAACAATCAGCTGTGAAGTCGGCTATCTCTGTAATAATTCATTTCTGATTTTTGACTAAGGATTTTAAATAACAATAGGGACTTCCCCTACTACGTTTTTGCGAAAACGCAGTTCAGTTATGGTTATGGTTGCATTATCTCTTGGAGTAGTTCGAGTTAGAGAACAAAAAATATATGCAACGATAAAATGTCGACTTTGCGAAAAGTTCGAGTAGCAGACGTTCGAATTAGAGAAGTTCCACTCTATGTATTTATTTGAGAACACTTGTAAATATATATGTATGTGCAGTGGACTCTGCCTAACTCGAAACTCTCTGTAACCCTCTCTAGCTTTTTCGCCAGATTTAAAATACATTTCCCACAATTTTCCACACAAAAACCTCTCTCTAACTCGAACAAGTTATGGTATCCCGTGACAATTCGACTAAGGGGGAGTCAACTGTATATACAAACACAAAGAACGAACAAGATCGTAAATATTATTTAAAATAGTTCCGTTCAATATAATAATGGTTTGTTCACTATTTGTTCTGTATTTCATTTCTATTCTTACAAACGATAACGCAAATAAAAAAAATAAAAATTCAATGAACAAAATGATAGTGCTAACGCGTCGTAAATTGCTGAACGAGCAAACAAGTAAGCTATTACAAAGTTAACTTGTTCCGAACAGCATGCCACTAAAAGGTATTCAAGTTAAAATATTGGAAGTCGAGAGCATGCCAGGCGATCGTCCGATTTACTACTTAACAAAATACGTATATCTCGGATTTATTACAAAAATGCGTAGACAATACAAGTTGTAACTTCTTAACTTTTTATTTTAAGGGAATTCTTTGCGAAGTCTGTTTTCTGAAATGCAAACCAATCTTCTCCTTCTCATAATATCAATCTACAGATTGTGTCCCAACAAATATGCATGACGGATCATTGATGATACAATGATCTTAAATTAAATATAGAACAAATTAGATATGAGTGTTTTTTGCCAACAACTTTATTGCAAGAAGATCATACTATTTGAGAAAATCAAAAAACTCGTAAATAATACAATTGTTGCATTGAGTATTTAAATCAATGGGGCGGAGGATTTGTTAAAGTTTAGGTTTTGAAATAGGCACTTCTCCGTGCAGTTCCGACCTGGGACCTAGTTGAAGAAAGAATTAATGTTTATTATTTGAAAGAAAAGCGATTTCAATCGATTGCGTATGTAAAAAGTTAGGTAACTTTGGGCAATCACAGCGTGTATAATCAGAAAGCAGCAAAACTATTACTGAATTCCTTGAAAGTCTAAAAAATTAAGTTTGTTCTTATAAAGTACATCTTGATTAAATGAAACACAACATTTTAAATTGGTTTAAAATTCACTACTTTGTCTACTTTTATTTATTTTTATTATTTGGATATTTATTTATTATTTGGCGATCTAAACTAAGTTCTAGTTATCAAATAAAAATAACATGCACATTTCAGTAGAATTATCCAAGTTCGACAGTCTTTTTTTCGAATCTAATCGAACTTAATTTGAATAAGCTTGTAAGCTAATGCATTTGTTTCCATTATCTGTACCTGCAGATTCCAGAATAAAATGAGGATGGTACATGTATTGCGAGATATCGGTATATATATCGATGATGGTCAATTTCTACATTGGGAAGCCTACATGGACAGAAATATAGAACAATACCCGCAAGTCGTTAAAATCACAACAACCGTGCATTATGCCCGACGATTTCACAAGCTATGGAAATCTCACAGTAACTGGGATTTCAAGGAATATTTAAGAAATAAAACTTGGCTACCCCTACCCGTGGTACCGCCTGTTGTACTTTCTGGATCTACTCAGAATCCAGCGTTCCTAAAGTTCTTTATGATATTCTTAATTTTTAAGTACTGCTTTCTTATTTTAGCAGAATTAGTTGGATAACTCTTAACTTTTAAATCTAAAAATATTTTTTCAAAATTTTAACATTTAAAATAATAACACTTTCCTATTAATTATAAACATCGAGTTTGTATTATAAGTATTTGAATCCAGCTTTTCTGAAGTACTTCATCACGTTCTGCATTTTTAACTAGAATTAATCGTAGCCCTTTTAGCAGAATTAATTGTAAACTCTCAACTTTTAAATCTAAAAACATTTTTTCTAAATTTTAACTTTTAAAATAATACAATATTCCTATTAATTATAAATATCGAATTAGTGTTACAAATAATTAAATTCAGCTTTACTGAAGTACTTCATTAACATTAATTCTAAAAATATTTTTTCTAAATTTCAAAATTTAAAATAATAACACATTCCAATTAAACATAAATATCGAAATTGTATTACAAGTATTTAAATCCATCTTTTCTGCTTGTGCTTTGAAATTTTTGCAGAATTAGTTGCTTAACTCTTAACATTTAAATCTAAAAACATTTTTTCTAAATTTTAACATTTAAAATAATACAATATTCCTATTAATTATAAATATCGAATTTGTGTTACAAACATTTCAATCCAGCTTTTCTCAAGTACTTCATCATGTGCTGCATTTTTAAGTAGTACTTTGTAATGTAAGCAGAATTAGTTGGATAACTCTTACCTTTTAAATCTAAAATATTTTTTCTAAATCTTAACATTTATGCTAACATTTTCATTTTAAATATAATTATCTAATTTGTATTATATGTACTTCAGTCTAGCTTTTCTGAAGCTTTTGACGTTGTACTATTATATATTTATGTACTATTAGTCTTATAATTTTTAACATTTAAATCTAAAAACATTTTTTTTCAGAATCTTACCACTTAAGATAATAACATGTAATTTATAATTATAAACATCTAACTTGTATTAATGTAACAATTGTATGAACATTTTTAAATAAAGTAAATAAATAAAGTAAAATAATTCAGCTATGTATACACATATGATTAGCGAACCATGCCCAGCTCCCAATCGATCCGATTTGATTATTTGACTGAGCAGACAAATATAAAATAGCTTCAAGGTCCATCTATGAACTGTTAAAATATGAATTTACGACTGAATACTTGTTCGAGTTTCTGGTCTGAAAACGTTCAGACTTGCGACCCATGAATGATTTGGCAGCCTGAACAATAGCTGTATTCCAAAGTTAAGCGGGAGGACTTCTTCATCGACTGGTGTTGCGATTTCCTGATTCACTACCACTCTCTCCTGGTAGCTGTTTGAAATGCTGCTCAATCACATCCTCTATTCTATGCGGGTCAGAAACTATATTATCCTCACCGTTTCGAAGATCCAGGGTGCTTTTCTAAAGCCTGAACACAGGCATTTGGCTTTTTTATAAGAGGTCCGTATTTTTTGTTTGTCCCTAGACTGTTAAATATTCTTGAGCTGGGAAGGCCTTTTCTGTACGCGTTGAAGATTTCGTTGCGTTGCTCATCCCGTCTTCCAGCCCGCCACACCTCCTTTTGCATTATCCCTTGTATTTTCTGGAAGGCAGTACTATCCGACTTATACTGTGTGAGGAACTATTCCAGGTTGTGAGGAGCCCCTGCAGTGTACAGTTTCTTACAACACCGACAAATCATTGTACTTTTTCGTGCCTTGTCGACGTTGTGTATCCCTCCGTTTCTCTGAGTTTGCTTGCTCTCTCGTAACAATAATATTTTTACATGGGCGGGTCCTCAGCCCTCCACGCAATCACAAGGAAATTGCTGGATAAATTAGTTCAACATTCAACGGTCCAACTTGAGAGCGATCAGCAATCTCGTCCCGTGAGCTACCTTGGCAAACAGTCTGGTACTGTTAAAGAGGTTCTGCTCGTTATTTTCTATCTGCTTTATGTCAGATTTGGACACCCAACTAGTAGGTGTTCCATTGTTTCCTTTATTTGTACACAATGTCAACAGTTGGCAGTCGGAGAAGCTGTGTCGCATTCTATGTAGGTGATAATTGCATAACAAGTGACCACCAAGTATCTCTTAGTCAGGCTTGTTCAGATTTAGAACCTCCTTGGTTCTCCCGGGATCGACTATCTCATGAAGTAATATTGCTGAAGTTATTGCAGCATGTAAGTTCCTTCTAGTTGTTCTAAAATTGAATGCGGCATTTATTTGAGCAATTGTTTAAATTTAATTTTGTTCACTATTCGACAACCTGACGGAAACCTGGGAGTTAATCAACTTCGGAGTTGGTCTCAACACGTGATTAAAGCGGAGAGTTTAAAATTGATGTCTTCACAATTTTAACTCACAGTTCGAAATTTAAAATCCGTTGCTTAAAGTCCGCTGTCAGAGCAGTGTTTGATATTACTTTCGGCATATAATTTCGTGTAAGTGTTGTCCAAGATATGACAAAGACAATGTTGATGATGCCGTTTTGGACTACTACTACCAGTGTTACGAGCAGTTGCCCAATCACGCAGGGAAAGTTGGCGGCTCGCAACCCCTGAATTATAGCTATCTTATCGAGTTGGAGTGAAAGAAGTTGCCAATATGTGGTGTTTGAAAAAGAAAGTAAGACAGAAAGTGGCTCTTGCGTAGTTTTCAAGGATGAAACGAGAGTTAAGATCAGGAAATATTAATGGCAGCTTGTAGTCCCTTTAACAAGCTCTACCACGTTTAAAAAACATCCCTTGCTTACAGTCTCAGATTGTAAATTCATAATTCTGATATTAAGGGGTCTTTTGCTTCTTTTCTAGATCTGCGCTCCAATGGTCTTCCGCTTTTCTATATAAATTCAATAGATCTTGCATTGTATAATTTTGTTTTAAAATTAGTAAACTATTGTACATTAATTCCGCACTCATAATAAAAAAAATATTTTAGTTTCGTCACATATTTGATGTGGCATTTAACACAATGTTTTTGTAATAAAATACAAAATTTCATCATTATTTCTCACTTAGTCCTTATATATGTAATTGTAAAATAAATATTAATGTTAATGTTAGTTAATTTTATGAGAAATAAAATATCAATATCAGTCAGAAAAAAACTATTGAAAAAAAAATCTAAATGAATACATAATGATTATTGCCGACATGTGTTGAAAAGTTATAAAACATTACCTTATTAGAATCTAGTCTGACTTGGTTTTTGTTCATATTGGCAAAATACTTCACTTTCTGAAACACAAATTCGATCGCCCTGTATCTTTAAGTCAATGGGAAGTCTTAGAGAAAAAAATTTATTGTATGAATTTGTATAGTGCCCAACCGAGGACTCAACTCTATTCGAAACAGTCACGATAGACACGTTCACATCCATGACGCCATCGCTATGCAACTAATTTCATGAATTTATTTGACATTAGCAGCTTGTCCACCATTGTTTTAAATAAAAGAACCATTAACCAAACATAAGTAATCATTTACTCGTTTTGTAGATTTTAAGCCATTCCACCCGGCGGGAGATGGTACCGGGTGCCATAATAGCTATAAATTCTCGACTTGATTAAGACAAAACTCTACTGGATTCGGGTGGTCTCACACCCCTCGACTAATGTGATTTCCTTGTATGCAATTATGGTGTACTTTCGCCAGCAATATTACTTCATGGCGTACACCACACAAATCAGCCAGGCTTGAGGGAATTTTCATAGAAATTACCCCATACAAATCGGATGTATAAATACTGGAGCATGTGCGTATGTCCTTACAAGTGTCTTAGCATTCTCAAGAGTAGTGTACGGTTGATCGAAAGAAGAAGTTTATTTTCTAATAAGTGAATCATGTATACAAGTCAAGTGATTAGTAGTGCCTCGGAATGTTCTTTTACAGTTTTGGTGGTATCGTTAATTTACATTTGTTCCAGTTTCACTGTTGATGTGGTTAAGGCGGATTCAACAATTGCCGAAAATGGTACATCCTTAAAATTGAAATGTTTTGTGGTAGTTCTTAATGACATAAAGGTGTTACTAACTGCGGTTTAATATGCTTGACATATTCGAAAAAGGCTCTTGTGCGCATTTCTTTGAACGAACAAAAATCGGTGTTTTCTGGTGTGTTATGAATAACGAATGAGGACCAATTGTCAGAGCCATTGTGAAACCCGTGCACAAAATACATGTTCATCACTTTTGTGGCTCCGAAACTGAATTTAACTAAACATGATTTAGATTTCGATCAAATGTCTACTTCAATATATAGTTTGACTCTTATCTTTATGGATGGAATACAACATTAGTCTTATGTCCTTAATCACTGTTCGACACATATATAAGTCGCCCAGAAAATTGTAGTCTTGCAGTAAAGCCTATATTGTTGTTTGGGTCGCACCGTCTTGTTTAAACACCGTCACAATACGGTGACTGTTGAATAAAAAATTAATGGGATACGAAATAAGAATAAGACATTTTCGGTTGACGAACTAAATCTAAAATAATAAATATGTTCTAACAAACTTAACCTAACTCCTCCTAACGGAAAAAAACTATACTTACGTCTGGTGCGCATATTCTGCATTGATCATCAGCCACAGCCTAGACTTTCTTATTTTTACTGTGTTTGATGGGCGCTTGACGCTTCATGTACTAAGGAAAGTGGGAAACATGAAGCACCGCCAAATATTTATTAAGTATCACTGTATTATAGAGATATAGATAAGAGATTAACTAGACCTTTCAATTTCCGCTAGAAGTCCTAAAAAAATACTCCATTATCAATACGAATTATTCCTATAAGTTGTATTGACAAGTGTAGATAGACAATTGTGAAAATAAAACCATACAAATTTATGTATAAACTCGATATTAAATTTCTAATAATCTCAAACAATGCGGAAACTAATTCTTGTCTCAAAAGCTAGATCTTCTGGCCTGAATGTATTTACTTAATTACTTTTCAGGCTGACACCTATGTAGGGTCCGAGCCTGAGCGATAGCTGCTTTCATCGTCATGCGCACGCTGATTCCAGTCATCCAGACCAAGATGTCGTGCATCTATTACTTGGTCCTTATACCGGAAGTTCGATTTAACGTTGCCCCACAGAAAATATTCAAACGGCGTTAGATCGCACGAACGAGGCGGCCAATCGACTAGCCCATTTCCTAAGATAACACGGTCACCATACTTACTCTCCAATAAAACGATTGTAACGTGTGCTGTTGAAACCACATGTCGTCCAAGACCAATATTTTGCCCATTGAGCCAAAAATGTGCTTCGTCGAAAATTGGAGTTGACGCTCTTAAAGTTGCGGTCGATTAGTGAAAGAGTGCGTTCACAAATTAAATTCAAATTTGTCAAGTCCCTATTGGAAAACCCTTTACTAATCTCGCTACCAAGAGTTAACTTTAGTATACTGGATCTTTACAGCCCACTGTCCGATGCGTCATTATACTCATTGACTAGGCTAAGACAGCAAGGAAATATCGGTGGTTGAAACTCTGGAGCGTTTCTTTTGTTTCTGCCGGCCCTAGCCAAAACTCGATACAAAACTCATGACTCGTACAAAGTCGTGAAAACACATCCCCTAATATTTTCAAGAACCAATGGAACTAAGTTTATTCTCTTTAGTTTTAGCACTATGGACCAAACCTGCCCAATAAAACCGAACCTAAGCCATACAAACAAAAGTCACCAGACATTACAACAGTGAACGTAATAGCGAAACCCAAAAAACAAACAAAACGGATGCCGGAAGTGGAAATGATATGGACTTTCTTAATTAATGAGCGGCCTAATTGCAAGAGGCCCATGAATTTTAACTTATTTAGAAATTTATGACAATTATGTATTCGATGTCCGTCTTCTTTATCCTTTAAAAAATTTTGCAAAATTGGAGACGCCGTAGTCTTCGATGGGGCGCCGTAGCGTAGTGGGTAAGTGCGTCGACTCCTACGCAGAGGGTGCCAGGTTCGATACCCGAATTTACTGCCTATCATTATTCACGGCTCCACTTCTTTCGAGTCACTGACAATGCTCAAAGAGTATTTCCTGTCTAGAAAAAGCTTCTCAAACTTGGCCGTTCGGAGTCGGCATTAAACTGTAGGTCCGATCCCGCCTTCAACTTTTCATCACCGATTTTATTTCCAACCTGTCTTTATTTTTCTTCCTGTGCTGCTGGAGGAAGGCTAACTCACATATAATTTAGTAACACGTAGACTCTTTGCGATTGATCTAATTTTATCAGAACGACTAACAGGCTCCTGACTAAATTCTCAAAACTCTTTTCTTCTCAATCGTCGATGTTGCTAACTTCACCAGACGTCAATCTCACTTCTCATTTCGTCCACAGATATAACGCACATTGGAGACGATTGCCAGGTTACTCCAGTCATACACGTGTTGCAGTATCCAGGCTGTGTACCGAAGCCGATCCCGTCATTCGCCTGTGTTGGAAGATGCTCGAGCTATTTGCAGGTACAATTAACAGCCTCAGATGGGTCTTTAAATACAAACTGTTTTAATTTAAGGTATCTGGGAGTAAAATTTGGCAAATGGAACGTTCCTGCATGTGCTGTCAGGAATCCGGAGAACGTGAAGCTGCTGTCTCGTTATTCTGCCCCAAGGCAAAAAATGGAGAAAGGAAATTTAAGAAGGTTCGAGAGTTGCCCTCTCTTTCCCCATAAACTATATGAATTCTCTCCCGCAGGTACTCACTAAGGCCCCCTTAGAGTGCATGTGTCGCCCATGCTCATCTGTTGAAGAGTCAGGAATAATTCCACAGGAAATAGCCGGATACTCAGATGAAGGTCCACTCAACAATCACTTTCGTCGGATAGCTGTACAGTAAAGAAATGTAATACGAAGGAGATGAAAAGGGATCACTATTTCAAGATTGTTTTTTTTTTTCGTTTGTCATTCCGATTTCATTTATAACGCAATAAATTGATTTAATTTGCTAAATGCTCAATGTAATACAAATTGTGGGTAGTTCTTAAGCGCACCATATACCGACGTGGTAAGTTAGTGCGGTTGGACTACCTTAGCGACACACTACCTAACCGATTGGAGCACTCATTACGTGTGTCACAAATTGTTGGTTACGTTAATGTGACACTTATCACCGTTCCTAGCTCACACATGTTTCGTTCAGTATACGTGTGTTGAAAACAATAAACAGAACTCGGAGTAGAAACAAAATGGGTGAACGTCAACAAAAGAAAAAACAAGGGTGTAGGAGAGTGTTACTGCGTGTGGAACGGTATGACCCAAAAGATATATGAAAGTTATTCCGGCAGAATATTATATCAACGTGTGTGAAAAAGTCTATTTTTTTTGTGAATAATCAGTTATAGGAATATAAACCATCAAATTAACACAACTGACAGCTAGTAGGGTTGTGGAGGTAGTTTTAACGACCCCTGGGAAAAAATAACACCATTCAAAATTATGAATTGACGACAATGAATTATACTTACAATGGATTCCGAAAAATTGATAAATTGATGGCGCATGATGGAAAAAGGTCAGCAAAGAGTATATATTTTTTAAATAAATAATTTAAGAAAGCTTTACCAAAGACAGCAACGACGTCGAATACTCGTCAGGGCTCCCTACTTTTGAAGACAAACATTGGACCTTTCTTCCTTCACGCACGAACAGCTGCAAGAATAAAACCCGAAATGATACCTAATTTGATTTCAAAAGTTCATTGACTCCGGCCCCCTTTTACACCATTTCACACAGCATTTCTCCTGCACTGTCGCAGCCAATCCATTTGCCTCTCACATCTGTCAAACCAATTGTTTTCTTTACCCCACACACAGTCGCACGATTCACTCACACATCCGCTTTCATTCAATATTTCACCAGCTGACACAGAGTTGTGCCTGTGTTCTGTCGTATCTGTGCATTTGCTGAGAATGTGGTTGAGTGGCATCGATTCAACCGCCGCACAACAAATTCACAATCATCGCAGATGTAAGTCAGTCAGTCGAATAGGATCGCTCCAAAAAATCGGAAACGTTTCTAGTGAGTACGTTCGAGAGTTGACTATTCATCGCCGTCGGTTTTCGTCTGACATTTAAAGCAATAATGTAGAAAAAGTTCGCCACTGTTCGAGTTCTGCCTTCGATTTTTTCTCAATTATTCGGGGTCCCCCAAACGTCTGAGAAACCGAATTTGATTTGCATTTATTTCGAGCATGTTATGCAAATTGCTGAGTGATGATGTGAAATAGTGAAACCGAAAGTGAATCTCCCAAAAATAAGTTTTCGTCTGCGACAACTACGAGAATCGAGTTTTCGTGCGGGTTTGTTGTGTTTGATTTGTGTGATATTTGGGAGTTTCGAGAGCATGATGCATTGTGTGCCACTGGTGGCAAGTTTACGTGGTTCCGATATATCCAGCCCAGTGGTGGCTGAACGTCACACAGGCATCCACTTGTTATAAATGCGCGAGTAAATAGTTGCAGGGGAAAAAAAGGAAAGATAAATCAAGTATAAACGAGAAAAATCTATTGTCTTGAGCGCGCCTGCATGCATCAAAGTGGTGGGGGCGAGGAAGGCGGTAAAATCTGGTTTTGCGGTGCTGCAAGTAGTTGATGTCGCTGCTTAAGCGAACTACTCCTCCAACTCCAGCTTGTGTCGGCTTATGCAAAATGCCAAGACCCACAGTAATCTCGAGCAGCTCCACCCATGGTGTGGCCACAACGTCGTCGACTGTACTGCTTGTCGTTTGTCTTGTGTTTCTAGCCACAATTGGATACCTAGATGCAACTGAACACAACTGTAAGCACCAGCATCCGAAAGCACATGAGGTAAGTGTTGGCTCTTTTTGTTTGCAGTCACGAATAGGTCAGGTCATCGGCCAATGGCAATGATGTGCGGCTTGGAACGTACCTACATCTTCCTTGTAAATAAAAAGCAAAAGACCTATGACGGAAACAATTTTTCGCAGTTGCATGAATACTTGCTGTGAGTGCACAAGTGAGAGCAGTAATCGTGATTGCACTTAATGGCCATCATTTGTGTAAACATATTCAAATACAGTGAGTCAAACAACTAAGTTTGACTAGGCAATCTTTGATTTATTCTCGCTGCGTCTGCGATAGGCAGTACTTCATTTTGAAGCTTTCTCTGTCATATTAGTTTTCCATGAATGACTTCGTGAGTTGTTTTGGCTGTCTTCCGATCCCAGTTTGACGTATCATTCGTGTAATGTTTATCAATTCCACTTAAAATGCATCCCAAGACCCCTGTCGATTAGCGGATGTAACTAACTAGTGAAGTATTGATACTCGTACACGTGTTAAGTTTAAAGGAAACACCAAGTCACTTGTGATCGTCGAGTTTGAAGCCTCATCTTCCACTGGATCGATGTTATTTAAGTGAGCGCCAATAAGGAAGTAATATATCGTGACCAAGCTGCGTCTTCTTTAGCGGCTGGAGAGGATCTGGGCTTCGCCCAACATGACTATTCAACTAGCACCGTCTTGGGCTAGGCGTCTCCACTTCCGTTCAGCCAAATTAATGGATTCCCTTTCCAGCACACTTAAGTAGGCGAGGTCTTGATCTTCCCACTATGCCCCTCCAGGTTGGACTAGACGACTTTCCAAGCCGCAGTCTTGATGTCCATTCACTCTAGATGATTTAGCAATCTGAGTCAAGACATTCGAATTAGTTTGACTAGTCGTCGATCAATCTTCTCCAACAAACTCCTTCTGCGCAAACGCCACCGAATATAATTCGTAGGTCTTAGCGACCATTTCGTCCAGATTTGATATTGTCCATCCTTTTGAGCCATACAGCGGAACTGGCACTAGCAACGACTTGTATAGAGAAAGCTTGGATCTTCAAGAGAGGGCTTTATGGTTCAATTGCCATCTAAGTTCAGATTTGCGATAACCAGAGTGTATTCTTCGTTTTATATCCTTGGTCATGCTGTCTGCCCATATTTCACTGAAAGTTTGAATTTTTCCCAACTGTCTGGAATTCAGCTGAACGTGAACCTGGTACAGTGGACTCTCCCTAAGTCGGACTCTCCTTAAGTCGAAACGCTCCCTTACTTGAACTTTTTCGCCATATTTTACATACATTTCCCTTAACTTTCCATACAAAAATCTCTCTCTAACTCGAAAAAATTTTGGTATCCCGCGACAATTCGACTTAGAGGGAGTCCACTGTATTTCGGTCGCAGTCTTTGTCCTTGGAACACGTTACTACTGCTTGCAACTAAGATGAAACATGCCTGATAAGCGTAATAGACATTCCTGAGCTCTTATTTCTTGTTAGTCACGAGATGAACTACGATGTATGTCTATTTAATCACATTTAGAAGTCAGATTTCAATTAGTTACTCATTGCACTACAATTTATACGTACTAGAGCGCAAGCGAATTCGCCGCGATCTCTTGACAGATCTTGTCAAGTTTATGAGTACCCAACATTTACGTTTCATTAAAACTACAGAAGCAATTGCTAAGAGCCCATTAGTCTAAGCTCTAGTCATACCTCTTTAATTTAACACAAAACCTATTCACAATAAATTCTATGACTAATGTTCTGAACACCTGTACACATTACTTCAAAGAAAGCGCGCGGAAGAGATTGTTCACGTTTTAAGTGTACACATGACCACAGTATCACGAACCATTTCGCCCACTGTCTGCGACGCAGAAACCATAGAGACTAACTCGAATTCATTGCCTCCCCACCACCTAAGCCCGCACGAAACATTCGAGTGGTGGTGTTACGTCGCTTCGCTATAAATTACTCTTCGCGATATCAGATATGTCATTTATTTCAAATTAAAACTCAATTTAAGTGGGATCTGGCTTTTGAATGCGCCCGTTGACATTTTCAAGGATGCAACTTCGTCGTGGCGGTCTGTAGACAAGTGGCAGTTTCCATTCGCTGAGACTAGTAATAGCCTGGTCCTCTGAAGAGCATTTCCCTAAAGACATAGCCGGTTGCATTGTATTGTAAGCTGATACTTTCAAGATTTAAATGCACACCACCGACCTGTCGTGAGCAAGGCATCAAATATTACTTAACCAGCAAAAAACAAAAAGAAACAAAACAAAAACAAAAGTGATGATCCACCGGCTTTTTTCTGTTGCACTCGTCTGGCCAGGTTGTTTTCGCTTTCCACAACCGGTATCCAAGGGCGCGGCGTCTGTGCACAATGAACGACATGCCTTCGACGACCGCGTCGAGGTGTTGTTTGAATTTTATTGGCTACCTATGCTATAACTTCGGCTGCTCGTGTCTGTCGGTTACAAAAGAAGAAAAAGTTGTCACTGATTTCTCTGCAAAGTTTTTGGAGAGAAGATGCAACAAACTTGTTAGACTAATTAGAGGTCTTACATAACGCCACCAAGAATGAGTGGCAGACTGAACAACAAAGTGCCAAAATGGAAAGTGAATCCGATTGATGTTTGACTTTTTCAATTCACCGCTACCGATACAAAATAGGGAATGACTTGTCCGGTTTGAATGACTTCCATAATTGTTCCCACGACTATGAGTATGAGTTTAATTTAATTGAATTGAAAACGATTGGAAATGTATTGGATTTTGCTGGAGATGTTTGATGCTTCATGCTTTGTCATTGCAAGTAATGTGACCACAAAAGGAACACATAGTCCTCGTGTCTTTTTTTTTTTCAAGAAGACGTCGACAATAGAGGCTTTGTTTGTTACACAAATATACCTTGCACGGCTCTACTTTTTTGCGACGAAGATCATGTTATCATGGTCGCAAGACATCTTGGCCTTAAAGACTGGAAGCAGCGTGAAGGCAGCTATCAGGCTCAGACCCTCCATGGGTTACAAACCTTCAAGTAAGTAAGAGGATGTTGCCAAGAACTTTTCCTTGTGGCACGGTTCTATCCATAACACGAAATACTCCGTCAGCAAGAAGACTATCTCTTGCCAATCGGTGTTATTTGGTCAATTGAGTTGAGTCCCTAGTCGAAAGATCTAGCTGGCTTTACAGAAGACCCTAATCATCCCAGCCGTTTTCTTATTCGGTACAAGAGCGTGGCTTACACCGAAAGCGTGTGAATAAGGCCAAAGCCTTTTCGGGTAAAAATTCTACGTGCGATATTTTGTCATATTTGCGTTTATGGCGAAGATTAAACCACGAGATGTACGCACGGACAGTCTTGTTGGTTTAACCAAGGCTAGTTAGTGGCCGTATCCATATTTTGCTTTTTCTTTTATACTCTCATGTGAACTTGACGTCGCCGTGAGGTTACAAAATGTCTCCTTCGCAGTTTCGGCTGTTGCGTGTGTTTGGCATGTAGCACCGTTTTTTTGGAGCTCGTATATGCCGACATTTTCGATCTCTGTCCAAAGAGCTGCTTACTCATTTGAAAGATGTATGCCGGGATGATCCCCTTGTTATAAACTCCACTAAGTAAATCTTTGTGGATGCACTGATTATTGGACAAACTATTGTGGATTGCATTCGCCCCAAACCCGATGTTAACAATGGTGCTGAGACAAAAAGTGGCATCGGCCGAAAAGATGTACTACACGCAATCCACGCGTCAGTCGCTCTTCATTTCTATCAACTAGCGTGGTTTCCATTGTGCCGTATCTTCTTATATTTTCCCTTACAATATCAGTGCATTTGTTCCACCAAACCAAATCGCGTTTCTATCCAAACCTCCGAGGTTTCTCCACACACTTTCGAGGTTTTGAAACAATGCCCGTAAGAGGTTGTCAAGCCGAACAAGCCCACGGAGTATACTTTAGTTTATTTTGGTCATTCAGATGTTCAATTTCTCATTTTATCTCTCTCTCTCTCTCTCTCTCTCTCTCTCTCTCTCTTTTCTGAAGTTCTCAATTCTATTATTATTTTTTGTCAACAAACAAATGCTTTGCAAATGACATTTCAAACACTTCAAAATTGGTGGCAACGGGCGAGTTGATTGATCCAAACCTCGCTTTGTGCACAGCGAGTGGCTGCAGAAAAGCTGATGTGCTTGGTTATTTGATTTGAGCATAAGTCCATAAATTTTATTAACAACAAAACTGTTGCCTTGTTGTGCACGCACGTAGCTCTCATTTACTTATATTTCCACTATATAACTATCTGTAGAAGATATAACCTAAATCATCATTGTCATCAGCGTAGGTATGTGGGTGACATAAGCGTGCCATTAGATTCGGTGATTTAAGAGCTTTGTCCACAACATTAGGCCGGATTCCGTTTTAAGTACCCTTCGATATTTGCAGATACTCTTTAAATCACTGAGCATTTTAAACTGGTTGTTATTCCGCGAAAGTAATTAACCTAAATTTATGTGCTGAATAATGTTGAAAAGTGAGATATTTCACTCGATGGCATCAAGATAAAACAGGCAGCACCTACCTTTGGAAATGAGCTCATCTTCAACAACGTGCCGTGAAATAGAGTTTTAAATGTTGATGGACATCGTGAAAATTAATCAACTATTAACAAGAAACTTTGCTTAAATCGAATTCAGATCGTATCTGTTTAACGAATTTTTACATAATTTCAAATGTATGCCTGATCAAAAATAGAAGATTCGACATTTGGCAAATCGGATGTCAAAAATATTTTCTCTCGCTTTTGGGTTTCTCAATCCTAAGTGTCGAAAAGGTATTTGATGAATACACATTATGATTTATTACGAAATGACAGCCATCAGTTTGGAGACAAAGTTTATCGAAAATGACGAGTGATTGTATCTTGCTCGTAGTCAGTCGACTATTTGAATATGAAAACAGATCAAGTCATGTGCTCGTGCGTAAAAATGTTTGGCATTTCGTCAGATTATCGGGTCATCGTGTAGCAAAGGGCGGGCAGCGTACGCAATCACTCTCATTTACTTTTTTTTGGGTTTGGCGCTTCTGTTCGGGGTGGACATGGGATAATACCCAATTCCCTTGAGCTATAGGGATAGGCACCTAATGTGGACGTATTGGTTGATGTCATTCCCGACATGTGTGTGTCACTTAAGTTACGGGCGTCATTTGCAGGGTAGTCCCAGAGGCTTGAAGTCAAGGACTATTGGGCCGACGCCAACTAGTATAGCCGAGCTGGTTCGCATAACGGTTCTTCCAGTTCCGCCTTGAATTCTTCACTTCCAATAAAAACAGAACCAAAGATCGCATTCGGATTTTTTTTTTGCCGGGAGAGGCCGAGGATTTTGCTCATATTGGTATTGCATTTAAAGTTAAAGTAAAGAATGTTGTTAAGAATCTTTTAATGAGTTTTTTTTTGTAAAGGTTCGTTACTGATATTGGCCAATTTCCATCGTCATCCTGCTAGACGAGCGAGGCGTGTACTCATATCAAGTCTTGGAATCAAAAGCATGTGAACTTATATTGGAGCCTTAACAATCAGATATAAGACTATCGTACAGAGAAAATCTAAAGCTAAGCTGTCAATGGTTAAACGGCTGCGTCGGTGATTTGTCTGGGCGGTTGTTTTGTTGAAATTGAGTCTATTGTTGCAAATTCCAGGCAGTGATTGATTTGTTCTGAGAGATTTAACATGTGCGTTATTAAACGACACATGTTAAATCTCTCAGACAAACTCTCTCTATGAACAAATCACCTTCTGTCTTCGTAGAAAGAGTACAGTTTGTTTCTCTTGCCTGTCCAACACGAGTTGAAATAATTCCTTAATTTTAATTTTGATTTGGTTGAACGTAAATTAAATTTTTTTTCCATGGGTAGGTGGAAATCTTCGACAAGACTCTATGGCGACCGTTCGTACATAGAAATGTGAGATTTTTACTCACTAAAACCACCTCCCTGTTTTTAAGGCTACAACTAAGTGAAGCACTTAACCAGTAGTTTGCATTTCATATTTTAGGTACTGATCGGCAGGTTAATCTCCAATGAAAGTTCCTGCTAACACCGCAACCAAGCGCGGGTGTGGACTATCGCACGAGATCAAGGGGTCGAATCCTTTGAAGTCCAAGACATTAGTTCCCTCAAGGATCGGGTAAACTGCAGTATTTGTTTGCTCTTCTAGGCGGCGCTTATATATAAGCAAATTTCTTAACTTGATCTTGGGGTGGTAATATTCCAAGATCTCTGTGGATATCGTCGTTTCTGATATACATGGTGCATTAACGATGGTTCTAAGCACCTTATTTTGAATAGACTGTATTCTGCTCATATTACTTCCTTTGGTACAGCCCCAAAGTTGTACGAAATACGTCCAAACAGTTTTAGAATTTGCTTGTATACAAGCAGTTTGTTGTCAATACTTAGCTTGGATTGTTTACCAATAAGCCAGTACAGATTTTTATATTTCATGCCAAGTTCTGAACGTTTCTTCTTCAACTTGAGTTTTACGTCAAGAGTCATGCTGAGGTATTTCGCTTCATTGCCAAAAGGTATCTGGATAACTAAAGTAAATTTAATAGATTTTTTTTTACTTATAATAATAATATAATAATAATATGGGTGGCGCTACAGCCCGTAGAGGGCCAGGGCCTAGCTTCTCAGCAACCACTCGTGATGTGCGTGCTATTGTTCTCTCACGAGTGGAAGGGACCTACAGTTTAATGCCGACTCCGAACGGCGTAGTTGGGAAGCTTTTTCTAGACAGGAAATACTCTTTGAGCATTGTCAGTGACTCGAAAGAGGTGGAGGCTTGAAAATATGAAATGTGGTCAATTCGGGTATCGAACCTGGCACCCTCTGCGTAGGAGTCGACGCACTAACCCACTACGCCACGGCGACCCACAAATTTTTTTTACTTATTAGAGAATTGTTCCCTCACACATATACTTTCACACATTGTAAACTGAAATATAGTCTATTAGTCTGGTCACTGTTACATAACCTACATAATTTCATTGGAAACAATTTTATTTATGTATTTGGCTATTTTTTACCATTTCCAGTCCAAATTTGTTGATTTTTCTTTCGTATTACACGAAATTTAAAAAAAAAAACCTGAGGACGTAAATAGTGTGTTGTGGCTTCCTTACTCGCTTACACTTTCTCAAAGACGGTAACCCTATTTATTTCACTTCCCCCAAGTCTTCTGGAGAGAAAAGAAAACACATGACTTTGACACTTTCTGAGAAAGACAAATCAGCCAGGCAAGTAAGTGATATTTATAAAGTCTCGTAATCAACTGTTTTTTTAATCATTAAAACTAACGAGATGAAAATTCAATGTCTCACATTCTGAGGCAAGGAAAATATCCCTCAGGGTCACTCAGTTTATTCTCCTAACTCATATTATTCTCCTAAAAAGGGTTACGCGGAGAAGCTGAAAAGAAGTTTTCAGATACCTAAAGTATTCCAGACAAAAATAAACACATTCTTTGGTAGTCTTCAAATACGTACCTTTTCCTTTCTCTGTATAATACATATTTTTTCTGTAATGAAAGGTATATATTTTTTCCGGTTGACCGCTTTATATTAGTATTTCTTTATAGTCCGGACATAACCGCTAGTCCGGACATAACCGAAATTTCCGATATAGTGAGGCTGTACTGTATTGCAGTATCCAAGCGAATCCGATTGAAATGAAAATGTATGTATGTTCACGTTATTTTTATAATGTTATATTTTAAGGTATGTACTTCCAAAATAATATAAACTTATTAATGTACAAGGGCGTACAGCAATAAAGTGAAATAACATTATCTGGTCTCATTTGGGCCACCCTGTAAATAAAAAAAGATATTAGTAATACAAATAAAAGAAAAAAAACAATCAATTGAGGATAAAATTTACAAATTAATGTTTTTCGAATTCCAGATAAATGAAATAAAATTGATGTGCCAAAACTAATCAAAAAATATTTCCTAAAATTGATTGAAACTGACATACGTGTAATTTGATTCATAAAGCATTTAATTGAGTTACATACTTCCCTGTCAAAACAAGCTTCATTTGAATTCTATGCATTCAGGTCACGCCCATTGCAAATGTGTTTAAAAGAACTCATCACATGTACATACACATGTTGATGTCAGTAAATGACAAAATTCACGATTAGACCAAATGCCGAAACAATTCGATTTAATTTCTTTAATGACTGTCTCAAATTCCTTCGCGCTAGTCCGAGTTTGTATTTGTTTTCAAATATTCGTAACATCTGTTTGCAAACCGGTTGTGGAGGAATTTCTTTATAATTTTGACAACCGCCCCTCTCATTAGCAAATACCATCATCATCAAACAATTAACAATCCACTTCGAAATATCAAATGTATCACCAACGAGGGATCCTTTATTCATTGCCGTCGTTTCGTAAACAAAGTCAATTATTTAGACATCACAAATGAAGCCGGCATAGCATTAAATCAATATGCCCACATAACAATCTGCAATCTATACTCCAAAAAATGCGTTAGGTCGACAAATTTCTGAAACGTGGATATGTAAACATTTACCCGCAGATTATGAGGCAAGCCGCTTGTTTGCAGAGAGTTAAAAGTCGTTATCTTATCGCAAAAATATGAACTCACCTATGCTCTGATCAGATCATCATATGCGTGCGAGTGTGTATTTCTTTAGTTGGACGTGTTCTTAAACGATACCACATAAATGAATATATTGTATCCCTTGAAGACAGCTGGGATAAATGATTAAGGGTTTCCATTTGTTTATTTGCATTGTCTGACGCTTCAGGGTTCCTTCAAAGCAAACAATCAAGGAACACAAGTGCGAAAATTACGAAAACTTGCCAATCGATATGTCTGTGCACTTGGCAGGTAATTGCTTTGCGGCTGTTTTGCATTGAATGCCTTTTAGGCATTTCATATCAGTTTTAGCGATTTAATTGTGAAGGTGAAAGCCAATTAGTTAACGAGAATCCTTCAGGTGACGTGATTGTCCTTTGGATAAAACTAATCACGTACAGGTTGATTCTAAACAACTGGATGGATTTCAATTTCCGCAATGTCAATCAATTTCAAAGCTCAACGTGGCGATTCCGAACACAAGACTCCAATTTGTAACGAAATCTTGCATTAATAACATCTGTCATTTTCTTCGTTCTGCATTTAATTTGCGAACTCTCAGAGGAGACACAGCAAAATATCCCCAGAGTCGTATCAAATTGCAAAAATGAACGTCATCTTTGCCCAAGGTCATTGCTGGTGAATCCTCCACTAATGAAATACCTTGCATAAAGAAACGGCAACATTGAGAAGAAGCTCGCAATTATTCAACAGCACACCATCCCATCGTTAAATCGTCACCAAACATTACATCATCACGGTGAAAGCAAAATTTGTGGGCTATAAAATTTAAAGTGGGCTGGCCGAAGTTGGGATTAAGTAACTGTAGTCGGAAGTGAATTCGGCTGATATATCAGATTGATTGATTTAATGGGAGATTTTTCAGTTTAGAATTTTGGTATTTGCGACAGAGAAAAAAAGTGTTGGCCAAACTGAAAATTAATGCGGCTCAGCCGAACTGAGGCGGTTTTTCAATTTGATTTGCTCCCACACGAGCGTCGGCTTAAGAAAGGGCTGTTTGATGGATAATCAATCTTAACAGTCCCTCATATTGTTCGCTACATCCAACTGTAACTCACTTGGTGTCTGAGTAACTTGCCGGAATGCCACACGTACAGCGGTGAACAAAACTGGTGATTGAACTTAATTGAAATTTTCAGGGCTGTTATTTAATTACTAATAGGGAGGGAAATAAACTGTATATTTATTTCCGAATTCAATTTGGTTTGGTTTCTTCGGCGGAGCGGGTGGAGTTGTAAGGAAGTTGTGAATCCTTACAACTCCGCCCGCTCCGCCGAAGAGAATTGATAAATGCCCTCTGTTCCGATATTCGATCATTTGCGCAAACATTATTTGATAGGAAGGTGATTATAAGGACGGACTTTAAGCTTTGTTACTCTACAACTCTAAGCAGCCCAAAAATCTTCGCTTCTGAAGTCTCTCTCTATCAATTTTCGTTGCTTTTTTTTTCAAGTTCAAGTATAACTACAAACTTTTAATTTTTGCAATGGGTTCAATAAGTTCTGCAATTTTTTCTCTCTTGGAAGTAGAGCTTAACGCTTCCGAAAATCTGAAATGTTGAAAAGTTTGTTGTTTGTTCCCAAACCTATTGTTGCCTATCCTTTGTAGTGCTCGGACGTGTTTTAAGTGCAAATTGTGATTTTTCGAAAAAAACGGTCGTATCGACAGAAGCGCAACGGAAGACTTGCAGCATGTATGGAGATTCGGCTATAAGCGATGAGACTTCGTTGGCTTACAGGCTTACACTTCTTACACCAACAGTGTAAGAGACAGGCATCGACGACCCACGGCCTTCTGACTTGGCAGCCGTCTGTTCCGTTCCAGAAGACAATTCAATTTCAAAGTTGACATCAAAACCCCTTGATGGGCAGCATGTGATGGATTTATTCCAAAAATGTGGGCTTTACTTTAATTCTAAGAATACACAGAAGTTATTGAACAACCCAATTTCAGGCTTTCAGGCTCCCACAGTCGTGCAGTGCGACTAAAAAACGAGGCTCTAGATTTAACTGCGCGTCCGAAACCGGGCTTGATGATCAATTGTTGAACCCATGGAAAGACGGAATGCCTGAAATACAATAGTAGTTGCACCAGACGAGTTCATGTTACGGATAGAGTGCGATGATGCGCTGCGTTGAAATGATTACTCAATTTATCAGCTGTTCTCTCTCTCACCATACACACATTTGAAATGACTTTTGTCTTTAAATATTGTATTTTGTACATGGCTGCCGAATTGTGTACGTTGAAAGACAACGCCAGCGCAAACGCACTATTATGTTTCAGGTTGTTTCGTTGGTTTAAATTAAGATAAAATATCGACGAGGAGGACATAGCACATCGGTATTCAAACAAGTCTCTGACTCTGCGATATTGTTTTGTTGTCTTCTACGAGTTTATTCACTCACTTTTGGGTACCATCCAGTATCTGCAGCATGAGACCTGATATGAGCCGTGTACTCAAGAGGGTGAAATATTCCATCGAAGTGTTGTATTGGTATATATACCATAGAATTTCCTTCGGTTTCATCGACACAAGTCCCAATCATTGATAATGGCTGAATATTAATAGTTCGCTTCAGTTACAAAAGGCAGCACTGAGTTTGAGAAGTATTGAATTCCACTATATTGTTATTACACCAATTGATTATGTTTTTAAGATCTGAATTCAATGCGGTTTACATGTGATCATCTCATCTGGTCTCATTTGCAGTGACCTGCATGGTCGAGGAGGCTAAAGGGATCTCTATGATCTCAAGCGCAAGCCGTCGAGTTTTTGTACTTGGTTCCACTTCCTGGGTTGGATTCGCTGAAGAGCAACATGAGAAAGATTTTCGGAGACAGAACAGAAACTTGGAGAACACCCAACATTTGGTGTAGATCAAAAATGAACTAAAAGATAGTTTCCAAAAAAGAAGAGATTCATCGATACCATAGGCATCCCGACAAAAGAGCTAGATGCCAAATTCTGTCAAATCCCTTAGACCCATTTTTGGCCTGTTTTGTGCAATGATGAATTCCACTTTTCGGTGAAATTTAAATCACCAGTGGTCTTGTTGCTGCTGAAACTATGCTCCCGGTCCTTAAGGAGCCTTCGCGATTCAAGATATTTCATACGCTGACCATTTGTAAAAATTTAAAGGAACTTAGAAAGAGGCCGTTTGTATTATTGGTTCGTACGCGGAGAGTGACAAAGATTCGCCATTTTTATGAACATGGTTGACAAATGCTTTTTTTTATCTGCTCGGCGAGAGATAAATTGTCATCACATAATCATATCTATGAAATTACTTTTTCTTGCATGTAGAAAGTTCAAAATTCTTCTTTTCTAAAAGATAGCCCACATTTGGTCCTTCTATTCGTCTGTGGGCTCCCCCATCATTTTGTCAACTCCTTCAAATTTGTCAAGAGTACTGCCCCAAGCAAATGGTTTTCTTTGCTTAGAATTCAAACTACACACACCCACACTCCTCATATTCCCAGGCTACACCCATCTAAACTCTCTCAGGCTTTTGCCACTCCAAAAGAACAACAATCATCTGCGATCTATTATTTCCCACAGCCTAGCATTTCTGATCACGCTTCATGTATGCTGTAGTCTAAGATGCATGATTTACGCCGTATCCCATGCCTGGATCGGATGAAACATGAATTACTGGTTCTCACAGACGAGATGCTTGGAGTTTGTGTGTGCCGCTTCTTATTGGGTTTTTTCGTTGGATGTCCAATTTGAGCTTGAGCTCAGCTGTATGTGATTTATTTGTGTTTTGTTTTGCTCAAGCACATGCTGACTTCGAATTCTGCAATTTGCGTCGGTCTCTAATTCAAATCAGTGACTGACACCACTCTAGCGATGGTTAGTACAATTATTCACTTGTGCAATTCATAATTGTCCACTGACGTTGATTTCGATTCGGAGTCATTCGCGTTGAAGAGTTGTGCATGGTGCAACACTCTTGGACTACGATAGGGTAATTTGTCATCTTTGATGGGGTTTCGTATTCAATCACAATTAGGTGATACGCTACTGAGATGAAATGTTTGCTGTGGGTCTCTTAATGGGCTGAAGCCACGTGGAATCATTTTCTTAAATTTATAAACACATTTAACTAGTTCTTGTTAAGTTAATACGTTTTTATCTGGTTTTCATATCTGGTCCAGTCACCATTTGTCGTTGGGATCAAATTAACGGCAGTATCACTGGAATAGTCAACCAGTGGTAGTGGTCTGACTGGGGGTATCACAATGGACCAATATGGTCTAAGTGTGCTGGTGAATGCACTAGCAGCCCCACTACCTAACCTAACCTAACTAGTTCTTGTCAAACGAAGTTGGCTTCATATCGGATGGAAAAAGATAACGTTTGTCCAAATCTGACCTTTCATTACAAGGACAAGAATAATGTTTCATAAATTGGCAAGAAGTTCCACAGTTAGCTGGTACTTTTTTTCATCGATCTCTTAATAATTTCGATTGTAAAAACTAGGATCTCCTCGCGTACTTAAAAATTACACTTGCCACTACTACCAACTAAAATCATCTTCATGATTAAGTAGACACAACTTCTCATGAGCAACCAAAAGGAATCACAAACAGCAACAACGTGTTGATGACCTCGAAGTACACAATGTCTAGAAGAACCAGTTAAAAAGAGGTTCGTGCGGTTTTAAACGCAAACAGAGGCAACTCGATGTCATTCTTTTGTATGATTGCAGGGCCGTGCATTCCTTTCATCTGTACGTTTTGCACAAATCTTCTCAAGAAAAATACATGTGCACATCCATATGCGCACAGCCTTCACCTCATTTCTCCGTCGCGAGAGATCCACTGCGTGGATGGATATGGCCAGCGAAATTACACTCTGTATGTGCATGTAGCGTGCATTGCAAATCAAAAACAATTACTTCATTTGGTGCTATCGCACGCAATGACATATTATGTCATTTGCACTAAATGCAGAGGATAGAATTCAAAGAAATTCAAATTGTGAAGTAAACTATGTCATCTCTGGAAAGGAAATTAATTATTGCATTAAAAGATAAAGCAGCAGTTAGCTTCGACTTTCATCTGACAGGCTTCCTGTTCTGTTGCTGGTAACCATTGCCGACGCCTTGTAAGTAGGTACTGACGGAAGTGGAAATAGCCGTATATGATCTGAAGCATGTTTAATAAGTGATCTCGATTGGAGGAAGTTAGTAATGAATACATTGCCTGGCCATCGATATTATTGTGAACTCTACTACAGAATAGCTTAAAACTGAACTCCACGTTGAAACTTAGTAACGCAACTCATATAATAATTATGGCGCTATAGCCGGTAGTGGGCCAGGGTGAAGTGGAGGGAAATAAAGTCTTATACCGACTCCGAATTTTGAACAGCCTTTGCTATACAGCTTTGAGTGTAAGAAGAGATGGCGCCGGGATAATTATTTGTTTGTCGTACCGGTATCGAACCAAGTCAGCTATGTAAATGCGTCGACACAGACGCACGCCATGTAAATCCTTGGGTAAATTATAATAGGTCGATTGAGCGTTGAAATTTCACAAACCATAATATTGTAAGCCCGGGCACAAAATTCTAGGTACATAGAGCTAGTCTCTACTCCCTCGGGCTTAATTTTAAATAATCATGAAGCAATGATCATATATAATCAATAACAAAAATATGTTTATCAAGGTATTTTTATTGTTCAGCGATTTTGTACTAAGGACTTCAGTTGGTTTAAGCTATGGCTGCCAGTGCATCCATTTCATTGTGACTTATTTTAAATTATATTGAAGTCTAAAACACTCCTTGATGACTAATCCCACTCTTCATGCTATGCTGCCACCTAAATGTTTTGGTGCAGGCTTCATCTGATCCCACTATTAAATTTAAGGAGAGACCTTTATCATCGTGAATATGCATCTGATTGTGTTCGGCATCACAATCGCAACGAAAAAATATATTCAGTCAGTTGTAAAACGATCATTACTCGCGGCAGAAGAAACCAACAGTTTTGCAGTTAGTCGGTCAAACACTGTGTACATTTTTTCAACTTTATCTAAAATCCCTCCTCGTGTCCCCCTTGATGTTCGTTTTTTCAACATATTCACATTGTAAAGTCATAATTCCCCTCATGGACTTGAGTGGATATCTCCATTTACATTTTAGAAAATGTCAAGGTTTGCAGAAATGCTGGCTTCTATTGTTTTGATGATGACGATGATTTGCATTTTCATTGCAGCACGAATGATTTGTATGCTTTTCTTCGATTTCTATTGTTCATGACCCATGTGCACCGATATGTTTTGTGCAAGTTGAGAAAATCAACAAAAGTGAAGATTCATCGTATTCTGCTAATATTTCGAAATACAATTTTTCTCCATTATGGAAAAAAATTGTTGCTTTGGGGTGACTTGATAATAAATTGTGCCATGCAAAAACGCAGTACTGACTGTAGACTGCAGGAAGCTAACGGTGTCATTTTTATGTAGTAATCCTTACAATTTTATCTGGTCGCCGTAGGGTAGTGGGTTAATGCATCGATTCCTACGCAGGTTCGATACACGAATTTACCACCTTTCATAATTTACGGCTACCACCTATTTCGAATCACTGACAATGCTCAAAGAGTATTTCTCTCTAGAAAAAGCTTCTCAACTTCGCCGTTCGTAGTCGGCATTAAACTGTAGGTCCTATCCATTCCTGAAAGAAAAATTGCACGCACAACACGAGTGGT
Organism: Eristalis intricaria; assembly: GCA_964034865.1. Classification (NCBI taxonomy): domain Eukaryota; kingdom Metazoa; phylum Arthropoda; class Insecta; order Diptera; family Syrphidae; genus Eristalis; species Eristalis intricaria. The sequence goes on from OZ035873.1 coordinate 163,823,185, forward strand.
TGCTATATAAGCTAGGCCTAGCTATTATTATAGCTATTATTACAATTTTATACTAATGACAATGAAGAAATGAAGTATTACAGAGATGCCCGACTTCTACCTCTCGCTCCACTTAAGATTCTTGACAATTGTTTTTTATTGCGTGTTCATAAACCAAATTGACCAATCAGATAACGGCATTTACGTTATTTCGTGAATAAGGTCAAAATTCATGAATATCCGTCAAAAAGGCACTCAAATTCGTCGATGGACTAGGGGGCAATCAGCTGTTAAGTCGGCTATCTCTGTAATACTTCATATCTGCTAATGACTCATTAAAAACTTCACATAATTGAAATATCACATAATTGATTTCAAAATTTTGATACTGTTTGTGCCAAACTTAATAATGCTATGTGAGACTTCTATTCGCCGAAATCTTTACTCGAACATTTTCTTTGGATGTTGCAGTTACACCAAAAGCCATATTTAGCCATATTTATTTATTACGGGCGCATGTTAAACTAAAACTGTTATACAAACACGAAGATCATCTGACTTAATTAACTGTCGAAAACTCTTGGCTATTATTGAATCCGTTCCTTTTGTGTATAATGTTCTTGAAATAAATACGTGATCTTGTGAAGCAGAATGTTTGTTGAACACTTCCGACAACGCAGTTTTTGATACTGTCAAAAATAGGATGGATTTTTACCGTACTTTTGAGAAAGTTTCTTCACTTTTCAATCTTCTCATAAAAATGGGTGTCAGAATATAATGCGGTAGATATATTGTATGCACGAAAACAAGAAATAATAAACTAAATTCTCTGACATCTTGCACTTGATATATATATAAATATATATATATATGCACTTAAAAGTACAAAATATGCATTTTCTTCTAACTTTAAGAATTAGTTAAATTTTTTATTTTTATTATTTAACCCTCATCATCCTCAATTGTGCGTAAGTTTCTACGCATGTGGGATTTTAGTGTGTTTTCCATGATTTTTTTTTCAAACTTTTTTAGAATTCTATGTGAGAGTATATAAGAGGGAATGCGTAAAATAAGGATTGAAATAAAGTCAGAATATTACGAAATTTTCCAATACGTCGTTTTGAAAAAGAAAATAAGACAAAAATTAGGTCTTGAGTTGTTTTCTACGAGGGTTACAAAAATAATGACTTACAACGAAATTATTATTTAATAAAAAAAAAAAACACATTTAATGTAAACATAAACATCTACATTTGTTTAATTAAAATAAATAATTCAAAATGACATAAAATGCTTAATTTTTTAATTGTTTTGATTTTGAAAACTTTTATTTGCATAGACCATACAATTTTTCTTAAATTTCAAAATCAAAACGTAAAGTTTTTTGAGTAATTTTCGTCATTACAGTCCAATGTGAAGGTCATTACTTATTTTTTCATTTTTTTTTTCCAGAACGCACTGAAGTTTTTTTTAATGACTGCCCCTGTTTGTTCTTCAACCGCATTTATCTTTGCAACAACATCTTCAATTAAATCAATTCGATTTTTGTGTCGTCGGTAACTTTTTGTAACCATTTTGGTGATTCTCGGCAGCAATGAATAATGATATCGTTTAAATTTCGATCTCATTCATACAGTCTCCGGCAAACAGTCTTATTTTTTTCATTTTAATTTTTTGCATGCATAATCTAACCAAGTTGATACATGCAGCTTTGTTTATATAATGCATTTTAATGTGGGGTTAGAGTATCGTTCAAGATTGTGAAATGAAAAAAAAAGAAACGAAAATAGCTTTATGCTTCGTTTGCATTGACATAAAAGGGATATATTTTTAATGTCTAGTTAAATTTAAAACGCAAAATATGCATTTCTAGTAAAAGTTTATTCCGAATTCCCCCCAAAAAATAGTCCACAGGTGTTAAATCCTTTAGTAAAATTCACCATGTGGTGGTTTTAGAGTCTTGATGGAATCCATCATGTAGGCGAGTGCTTGCTAGATCTAGGAAGAGGTGGTTGGAGCGAGTCCAAAACCACGCCTGGATACGTTTTTGCATAACTACTGAATAGTGAGAGTCGATGGCGGAGGATCGAGTTGCTTGGAGATCTCTCCTGCGTGCTTTAACCCCGCGACCCCTTTAGTGGATCATGCGAGGCAGAAGACGATGTTGATGACCGAAGCACTCGTCGCAAATTTCTCGATGAACTTTCATATTTCAGCCTCTGTTTTCTACAGATCCACCATTTTGTATTGGATTTTAATTATTTACATATGTGTGTACAGTTCTCGTTAGATCTATCGTAAGCTTTCTACTCAACGCCTGTAAAATAAAATAAAATAAATTGTCAAAAGAAATAAAACACTAAATTAAAACTTAACTAAACACTTAAACTTAAACGAAAGAAAACTCTAAGCCTGTCTCCCGTTTGAAAGTATAATATCGTTGTTCTAAATCAATTAAGATGACATTCTCCATTTTTTGTACAGTGAAACCTGCGTAAGTTGGCCAGCTGCAGTCCAAGCAAATGTGGCTAACTTAGAGAGGTGACCAACTTATAAATGTGCCTATTTTTTTTTCTCCACGAAACTCAGAAAACTGATGAAATGAAGTCATATCCGAATATTAAATACAAAAATTGTTTTATAGAATATTTGTATAGTATTTTCTTGATGATACTATTTACTGGTGAACTTTGGCAGGTGGCTAATTTACAATGGTCGCCAACTTGACAGACTTCACTCTATCACAAGTCTCATTTCTCTTTATATTCAAAATAATTTACAAACCAAATTTGATTCGCGTAAGAGCCATCTTAAATTGTAATACAACTGACGTCCTAAATTGAGTCATGTACGGAAACCAATTCAACACCTTTAAGAAAAAATAAAGTCTCTGTGTTTATTGTGTTAAGTCCTTCCTGCAGACTGCATTCATTATGTGAAGCCCCCTGTTTATTCACAAGGACTATTTCGGAAATTGAGAGAGATCATTCGACTACAACACTTCTTTATGTCCAACCACCTCAACTGTGTCATGGATTGTAATCCGAATAACAATATATAAATATTCATGAAACCTCCACTCGGGTGCTAATTTAATTACGAAGACAATTGTTTTTTGGTGATTGTATTTAAAATAGGACCCCTGGTGGTTATAAATCAAATGTTTCTGGAAATGTAATTTCGCCCTTCGGGTGATTGACAGACTGTGAATAAAATTGCTCCTTCTTCGGTCCTCCTATCATCACCATCAAAATGTAACCTTTCATCTCAAAATGTCGTAAGAAATTTGCAAACGAACAATGTCTTGACGGTTATGAGAAGGTTATATTTGCTGTTTTTGAAGTTTGATTCTTCTTTTAATTTGACGTGACGGAAAGCCCTTTTTAATGACAGTTGTTGAAGTGTTTGTTTAGGTGAGCTTAACCTGTAATTTAATTTATTCGAGGAAATTCAATCAGAAGTAACTTTGTTGAGTTATTTATTCGAATGAATAAAAACCGAATAAAAAAAGTTGCATTGAATATACCTATGTGCACTGTAAGCATAATTTAAAAAAAATCGGAGAAGGATGAAAACTGGATTATCTCGTCATTTTTACTGTGTTGATTCAGATTCTGAGGCATTTGCATATCGACAATTCAAACAACTGCCGCAGTTTTTTTTTATCTGTATATATACTGTTGACCATTTCATTTGAAAACATAGGGATATATCCGTGTTGACTTGCTGCTTTGGATGAGCACAACCGTTATTGTATAAGACAGTCAAGATTTCTTTAGCCGATAAGAGGATTTACGTTATACCAGTGGCTTACTATTATATACTGGTAACTGAAGGTCAACTGTTTTAAATGTCTCCTCGGGAGAATAATAATGTTACTAAGATAACACTTCTATACTGGACATGAATTTGAAATGCTTGAAGCAACAGATGAATAGTGTATTTTGTGACTTTTTATCTGGTCGCACAGACACACCGAAAACGTTTAAAAATCGTGCTTAGCGCGACCAACAATTTCACAGGGTTTAGTTTTAAAGAGCTATTTCTCTCTTGCATACGAAAATCAAAATATGGGTTATATGTCTTATTCCTTTAACAAAAGTTCAGTCTATGAGTCTATGAGCCATAAAATGTGAGATTGGAGTATGAGTGAATGGTTTTTGCATGCGAATTAGTGTATCCTTAAATTAACGCTTCCAGCAATAATCACTTACTTCTGGCATGATGATTCAATTTGGATTATGGGTTAAATGCTTTAACAGTGGACATGAAATAATTTGTTTCATTAGTGTGCTTAAATTAGATCACAAATGTGACTAGCCAAGCACGATCCTTCGTTAGTTTCCTCGCATTACAAACAAAAATTTAGTCGGGATTCACTTCAATTTTTTGGTCCTTCTTGGAGTAGTTCTTCGATATCTGTTCCAAGATTCTAAGCGTATTCGGTATAAAAGTATGGTGTCGATACATCCACATGCATAAGCAAATGTAAAACTTAATTATATAAAAGCCTATCGTCGGTCATGATAAACAAAACTAGGCAAACTACTTTTACACTGGCATATAATGGCAATGGCAACAGTCAGTTTACGGATGAGAAAATTTGTGCAGTAGAGGAAGTTTTCAGTAATCAAAAAGATAATACTTATTCGACTTCATCTAAAGAAGCGAAAAGTTGTTCCTATGGTTCAACGTCGCCATTATCCTCCTTCCGTAATGTTCATTAATGAAGGTGTCATTTCGTACCATTTCTATGAAAGTGTGTAAAAACTGCTTCAAAGGCTTCTCCAAAAGATGTGCTAGAGGGTATTGTGAAGGGTTTGACCTGTACCCTTTTCAAACGGGACATATGGATCTTCCAAAATGACTTCTGGCTCTTAGCATTAGAAGTTTGGCTATCGCGGAGCCGATCGATATCGTTTGTGCAAAAAATAAGAAAACATGGTTTGCGAAACTCCTCATAGAAATTTGTAAAGCCTTAGAACATTATAAACCAGACCAGAGACGGTAACGACACGTGTCACAGGAATCTATTCTACCATCCGACTTTCTAATTTGATTGACACAACATTCAATAAAAATAAAAAAGGAAAGCAGAAAAAATTCTAAAAAGATGTGCTCGCAAATAGCACATCTATCAACAATATAAAACGTGTCCAGAAATAAAGGTGCCTGCGTATCGTTTTTAAAATGTCGATAAGGGGAATATCTTTGCACTGCTTTGAAATGCAACCCCATCCATTAGGTGAATTACAATCGAATTCTCTTGAAGCATTTTAATCCCAGCATTCGAAGGTATCATATGCTCCCAATTCTACAAATGGAACACAAATATTCCGACGAATATCGAATGGAAACCTTAAGTGAATACATTTTTGTATCCGTGTTGAGAACACATACAGTACTGAATAAATTCAGGCCATGCAAAGATTTCCTATTCATAGAAAACCCTGCACACGAACATTTCCAAAAACAAAAGAGTGCCTCTGCACGCAGCGGGGAATTAACACCAAAGAACTGCTGAATTAATAAGCACTTACTGGGGACCGTAATCGCAGAGGTCACAGCTTACATCGTTACCTACTAATCTCGTGGAGTGTGTATCAAATCCCAGCTGAGAAAACATAAGAGAAATCTAATTTGGGGAGGATACTCTTACTGGGACTTTTCGAATTTTCTTTTTTTTTTAATTCATTTCCTTATCGTGGTTTTTAGTTCTACCTGTGCCTATTTAAGGTGGAATAAAAGAACTTGAAAAAGTTCGCTGTACTGAGAATTCATCCACGGCTCCACATCTAAAGGTAATTATTATTCACCTGATGGGACTACAGTTTTAAGGAGCTTTGACTTTTGAAATTAGAAAAGTAGAAGTGGTTGTCGTGGTTTCTTTAATTTAACCAAAACGCCAGGAATAGCTACATAAAATATCCAATGCCGACTGTACAGTGTACGAATATTGATTTCAAAAATGCTCAGGGATCCTAGCACAAGTAAGAGCGCCTTTGGGCATTCAATTTACAAGTGCTTGTGGAAAATCGCTGCAGAAATGTTATTGATTTCGATTTCGTCGTGACCACAAGAGTGGTGAATTGCAATTCCTTTCATCCTATCGATTCTCAGCACTTAAGTGAATCCTAGATGTGGACATATATTCTCTCAGTGTCGATTTTGCGGTGATTATTCGTTCTTGCAGATGCAAACGCCAACGAGTTTTCATATAGTAATGTACACCCGGATATTTGCCGAGGGCATCGCTAGGTAAAGAAAGAGTTCTCAAAAATACTCTTGCGATTGGATGGAACAGTTATTGTGTTCAGTAACTCTAAGTTTTGTTTGTGGTTTGCTTACTGCAAAGTAAGAAACGCAATATGCTTGTTCTTGGGCGCAAGGTTTGAAATGGAATTCGTTCAAAGGCCAAACCTCTAGGCTGTCCAAAATCCTTCCCTTTTTTTCCCACATTTTGCTCATCACTTTATGAACATAGTCCTTTACGTAATGTTAATGTTTCTTAGATTAATTCTCTTTTCTTTTTCTCTTCCCATTTAGGTAAATTACATTGATGTCGGTTTTCTTTGTGTATCATTTGGACGAAGGCTGTGCGTGTGTGGAATTGTTTTCCCATTAACATGATAAACCACCAGAGTTAACCAAGCGAAAAAGTAATTCCGATAAGAACATATCGAGATGTTACTCTAGGTTTGGGACTTGAACGTCCCTTACATGTATATTTACGTAGTCTAATCGATCTCTAGACCGCACAGCACCGCTAAGAGCGTTTGACTTGTGCTTGTCGTACAGCGTGTATGTCGATTCATTTATTTATGGTAAGTTCTTTGTCTTATCCCAAAACACTCGAACATTCCTGAGAGGAAATGGATACTTGGGATTGTGCGTTTTTATCGATTTACTGAAATGGCACACGAGCATAAGTGAATTTCCACCCCATGTGGTGGAGTATGTAAAGATTTGGCAATAACTGGAAGCTAACCGACCTACTAAAAGCGATCATAATTTAATATACATTTCAACGCACATTTGAATTTTCCTCTGCAGCATGTGTCCTTGTCAGTTCTTGGCAAGGTTAGACTTTGAGTTCATATACCTTGGATATTAAAAGGGAAGGGTATTTTTTTTCTAAGAACAAGAAAAACATCAAGTGGAACTTGAACTGAAAACAAGAGACTTTCAATTAGAAATTAAGTTATCACTTGTGTTCTGGTATTTTGAAGTGAATTGAAGATTTAGAGAGTGACATACAGACACTTGCACTGCGACCATAAAGATCTATTGTTCCCCCTTCATTTGGTCTAGGACTTAAATACTGTCTTTAGAAGTTTAACAATTTTCCTACATAGGATTTCTTGAAAATCTTTCCCTGTTAGAAGTGTTTTGTTTACCTTTTTGAATCTTCCACGGGCAAGGCTTGGGCAGTCGATTATAAGGTGTTCCACTGATAAGACCCATTTTATGGAGCCAGGAGGTGATAATTACGTGCTCCGTGACATGTTAGTGCTCAACACAACATCCTTTTTTGAGTTCTAGAGGTTCTTTGGCTCGTTTGGAATTGTAGTTTTGTGGCATGAACTTCCTAGAGCGCTTGATACCCTCCTGATTGTTCCAAAACTTGATCATTTGTTCAGTGATCCATTTGTGTATCTGATGATTTGTGTTCGTGTTGTTGAATCCATTAAGAGGAGAGGGTCCAACGAAGGGTGTCAGTGCACCAGCCTTGGCTTGTATGTCAGCCTTTTCATTTCGTCCGTCTCTATATCATTTTTGGGCTCCATCTTTCATCCAAGGGGGATTCACTGTCCATTCCTTTCTCATGGTATGAGTATTTCATAGTATTTTTTGAAGATGAACTTGGAAGACTTCAGATCACTTACCCGGCTAAACTCTCAGATGTTTTTGGATTTCTAGATGCCTTACCAGGTTTCCTTCTTTGTAGTTGTAGGTTCTGTGTAATGTTAAGGCTCGTTTTGCAGCTTCAGCCTGTATGGCAGTGTGTAGTTGTGGAATGTTCAGTATTGCTTCCCTTCCACTCATCCCTGCTGTTGGCGTCGTTTTCATTGCGCCGGTTGTGAAAATACTTTGTTAAGTTTGTTTATTGCAGTTTTTTATCACATTTTTTGCACCATACTGCAGCGACATAGAGTTGGCTTAATTATTTATTTTTTGATCCATGTTAGTAGGTGACACCTGTTCTATAATAGTATCCAGCCTGTGTTACCGTTTAGGTGAGGTCCGGTGTGCTAAGCGTTAGTGCAGCGGAGGAAACAATATGTGTAGTACCTAGGTCTTAACTAAGGCTATCCCAAAATTAACGCAAATAACAAACTTGCCTTTTTAGGAACTCAGCTGTAATCGTTTTTTACGGACGTCCAGCGTACAACTATAGTAGGTTAGCCACAAGCTAGTTAGAAGATGATAATGTTTCTAGTTTTTTTTTCACTCGATTCTTAATTTTCGGAGGATGGCTGATTTTTTAGATGTTACAATTTACCTCAGTTACTTCTAACCCCACTCTCCCCTGTCTGCTTCCACTGCCGATGATTGTGTATCATAATATGCTACAATAGTCACTAGGGTGGCAATCAGCTACTTTGAGTCGGCCGATTTCTCGGAATGTCATCTGCGAACACGGGTGCCGGTAATACAGTGCGGCGTATCTCTCTTCCCACCTCAAATTAATCTCTTATAAGATTTGCACAAAATTACCATCAATCACAGTTATTAACTAAAAAGTAAAATCTATTTTGTACCTTCTTTGGAATCAATTATTTTAATATGCCTTCGTATGGACAATGCGGAAACGAAATCCTCTTAAGTAAGTTCCCACACTAGAAACACCTCTAGCACATACCCAACGGCCATTTATTATTGGCTGTATTACAAGACCCAATTACAGTGCTTCACCAAGCACGCAGTGGAACTTATTACACTCTCATCGTCGATTAATTTCAAAGCGGACCTCACTAGAAGGTGATGAAGTCTTTCCTGGTTAAATAGTGTCATTCAGCGCACAATTTACTACCAGCAATTCATCTTAATTAGACCATGCAATTAAACTGCTCTCAACCTGAACAACATACCAATTTGCGCAATAAATCGGTGGGAAAACAGTAAATCCGGCCAATAAATGTGAGAAAAGTGAAACAAATAAAAAACGTATCAGACAATTTATGAGAAAGAAGAAATCAATAGTCGCAGGCTGCTGGTGTTGTAAAAAATTAGTCCTGGCTGTCCGACACAGTTTTGCCCTTTTGCGGTACAACGCACACAATTTCCTAATGTGCGCAGATCCCCATTGTTCAAGAATCAACTTGATGAGGTTTTTATTTCCACAGTTTCTTTGTAGTGCAGAAAATCCCTCATCCTCGTAAATGGCAGCATTTTATTGTTTCTTGATCTCGAAATTCCATTTACAAAGCATCCCCCTGAAGTAATTAATCCAGGCGAAGGCCAACTTTCAATGTCATTGCCATTAAGAGAATCAAAGGAATGTACAAAAAAGTCAGTTGCGAATAAGTGTGATAAATTAATTGCTGATTGAAAGCGAAATATATTTTGTAAAACCTTTAGATTGTTTTAAATTGTCTGTCAATCAATCAATTTGTCCCAGAATTCGTGACTGCAATATCAACTGAGAGAGTCGGCAGAACGTAAATATTCATAACGGCTTCCTTCGGGTGGTCCTGTTCGGGCCAGTAGTGATGAGGGTATTAAAAGCAAGCCATAAATCAAGCAGAATTAGTGAATGATTCTGTTGTTATTTTTGTAACATGTTTTCCACGCCAATCTCCTGCTTGTTATTGCGTCCATCGTTACTGTTGCAAGGAATTACGTTCATTTCCATTTTAATCCCACCTTCAATACGTGTTCATTATCTGCTTCTCTGGTGAACTCTCTCTGGCAAAAAATGACATCAAACAAATCAAAGTTGCACCCTGATGCAACGGCATGTGTTGAAATTCTAAATGTGATAGTCACAATCTTTTTCGACGGAAAGTTTTACGCAAAAGTTGAACATTAGTTCATCTGAATATGAAAGGTTGCTGACATTTGCTGATGCTCCACTTTTAGATGCTGCAGTGCATAACTTCATGTGTTATGAAATGAGATTTGAGTTTAATGGCTTGTGAGTGATATCTGAAAATAAAAATGATGGATGTTGTTGTTGTGAATGACATCGCAAACTTGATGTATCTGATCGTGGACACTAAATTAAATTGGAAGCCGATCATCCAAGAGCATGTCTACTAAGTCTCCATAGCTTCATATTGCTGCAAGACTACAGCCTTGCATGCTCCACTAGCAAGTGATATCCTTAGTCAAACACATACAACGGTAGGGACTTGGTCGACTGCAGTTCATAAGAACACAAACATCAAGCCAATTAGATTATAAATAATAAATAAATATTTCGGATCTTAAAACGCCCATACACTTTAAATTACTGACTTCCTTATAGGCATTTCGGATTTTTTTATTGAAGTATAAAGTGTGTTTTATTGAGAATCTATACTCAGCTCAGTAATACTTTTACATGCGAATCAACAACAAAGCAATTCTGAATAAAATTTACCTTTTTAGTAATCATTACTGGCTGTATCACATGTGGCCCCTCAACTGCTTCCATTTAAACATAGATGCCGCTGACAAAAATTTCTTAAAGATACAACATAAATATCAGCATTTGTGTTCTAAATCTCGCCATGGGACATCGTATCTCAATTTGTAATCCATCATTTGTTTAATAAACAAACGCTTCTGGTAAAAAAACCATATACGTACAAAAATTGGCGACTAACTGTCAAAATTATTTGAATTTTGAAGTGTAGAAAAATGAAAGTAAGGTCACGAACCAACTTTTGACACAAGAAAGTGAAGTGAATACAAAGGGAGAAAAGAACGTTTTCTTGAGCATCATTACTGAGCTGATTCTCAATAAAACACGCCTATAGTTATAAATATTTCAATGGCACTTACTTAAAATATTCTGATTTTATTTCCGTTCTATGGAAATGTCAAAAGGTCACCTGTTTAAATACCAATAAAATAGTTGTTTCGTTTATTTTTGTAACTCCAATTGATAATTATTAGAGTTTAGACAAAAATCATTGATGTATACATTTTTGAGGACAACGCCAAAACACGTCTCGTGTTCGCAATATCATGATAAACTTAAAATAAATTACAAGCTATCCGTCACAAATCAATGGATTGCATAACAAAATTATCTTTATGAAAATCAAAGTTATTGGCAGTATCCTCCAAAACTAGGCACTGACCGAATTTGGGATTCGGATAAGATTCAATCTTCAAATTGTGTTGTCCGTGAGCTCTTGTCGGCCTTAATTAGGAACGTGTCGCCATTGAACGATTTTAGAATTAGCATCCGAACGAGTAGTCATGTAGTTGTTTTGATAATGACCCCATGAGAACGGTATGAGTCCATGGAAAAAAAAGTAGATTTCCCAAATGTAGCAGACGCGACATTAAACGCGTTGGATGAATTTACATATTAAGTGAAATGTTTCCGTTTCGTCACTTAATTGAACGATTCATCCTAACATCGAGACTTGTATAATCTAAAACGGCAACTATTAGTGAATTCGTCGCTTTAATCAGCATTAGCTAATTCTCGATGGCGAACACTTTTATGTGCCATAAATGACTAAACGATTTAAAATAAACCCCAAAGCAGGAAAGTTCTCTAATAAAATTGAATTTCGTTTCGTATTTTCGCAAGACATCCTATTACTCGACTATTTCACCTCGCCGTTGTATCACGAGGTGCAAGTGCAAATCACTCTCCAATCGTCGTCGTCTGCAACCTACTGCCTTCCTGAAATCGCTTGTTCAACTCGCTCACCTTGAAATTTTGCAATTCCTGTCACAGCTCGCTCCGTACAATTTATTCACCCATCCGAATAGCAGCAGGTGGCACACCAACAAAGTCTCCAACCACTTTTCTGCTCAAAACAAAAATCAATCATACACACATTCGTTGTTCGAGTTGGAGCCACTCTTCGGTGCATATGCATGGCGGACAATTAACCATGACCATGTCATATCGCTCGCTGGAAAGTCATCACTGCTTGACGACCGCGGCACATGTCAGCGTATGTTCCATGAAATTGACAATAAACCATCTCATGTCGTCGCCGAAGAACCGAATCGAATGAAAGTAATACACCTGAACCAATTTTGACAGCATTTGCTCGTACGGGTCGACCGTAAAAGTAACACGAGCTTGTACGCCTTGGCTGAAGGTCATAGGGTACGAGAAAAAAAAGTGTCTATATTATGATTTCCGGTCAGTTGAGTTAGCTGCAAACGTTGGAATTGGACGTGTTAACAATTGTATAATTCAGTAGAAGACAATAAAAACAATTGAGTAAAGTGACGCGATGTAGCGCGCCTCACACACGTACTAGGCAAGCTAACATACGCACCCGCGGAATGTGACGCAAATAAACCGGTATCTTTACCCCACATAGAAATGACAAGCTAACCCGAAGGCTCGTGAAAAAATTGGATGCAAATTTGATGCAAATGTATTTTCTCTTTGTGTCACGTTCCAGCCGACCGCTACTGGTGATGTTGCTTTTATTGGATCACGGTATTATGCAGTTTATCACAACACTTCGTGGTTATACCTGACTTGGTAGAATATTTACCCTTTTGTGGGTGATTCTGCCAGAACTGGAGCAACTGGAATTTTTTATTGTGTTCTATCTTGTATCCGTGTTTAATTTATGTCATTTGTTTTAACTCTCGGCCTTTTAAATCGTGTATGATACGCCCCTGGTTGATTTGTAATTCACTATGTTTTGGATAGAGTGTGGTTTTCCTAATTAACAAATGATATTAATCCAATTGAATGATGTGTAAACAAGCGTATAGCTTTCTTTTGCGATAGCTTAGACGAACTATGTAAAGTTGTATAAGTAATGTTGTATAGTGTAAAGCTTAATAACAACAGAAATATTTTCAAGGTGCATTACGTTAATTCTTCTATGCTGCGCTAAGTCTTTATCTTGTTTTTGCCTGACACCATTTCCATAAAAAGCTACATTTTGTTATTGACATTAAACGTCAACTCTTATTGGAGAACTTCATGCCCATACTAAGCCAGTTGATGGGAAATCCCTGAACTTGGTCTTAATAAAATACGGCAGATTTGGTTAGAGTGCTGGACTGCATCAAGTAGTCAGTCAGATTTAGGTGCTTATGATAAAGAAAAACAAATTTGTCACTTCACCACATTCTCGGTATATTACATTTCTAGTTGCAATATTGGGTATTTGTGGCCGAGACAGAGGGTAAGTCATCTTCCTTTTGCAAATGACTTAGTTATCCATACATTTTCTTTTTCATCTATTTTTATTTATTTTATTTATTTATTAAATAATGCATAGAACTTTGAAAAACGTTTGATTTTGCACAGGTTATTAATTCACAATAATAAATATTATAACATAGCTATAGAGAAAAGATAAAAAAAAGAAGAAGAAAAGAAAAAGAAATATAAGAAAAAAATAAAGGAATACAATTCAATATATACTAATGGAAAGTCATGTTGATTTGTTTATCGAAGTCAACATCTTGCTAATTACTCCGGTTATAAAAATTCATCAGTTCTTTTTTGAAACGAATTTCTGTGTTGACCGTGTTTTTTCACAAATGTATGAATATTCAAGTAGAATTTTGCACGTAAAGCACATACAACAACCTATTGCCTATAACTGCCTATAATATCGGCAGTGAAAAGTGGCTGCCGATAAAAATTCGAGTTCGAATTTTTTTCATATATTTTGACAGCGATTCGAACATATAAATTGTTTTCTTCATATATTTTGACAGATAAAAATCAAAGCCACTGCGAAACGTTTTTTCACATCTTACTTCACTTCACTAGGGATAGCGATGAAAAAACACGGCTATAATCTCGTGTTTTGCTATTTATTAACTTAAACAGATCAAGGGCAGTTCGGTATTTTAGCACCGCTGGTAGTGAGCATCCAATGATATGCTTCACATAAGGATAGGTGTGATAATAGCGTCGCAGATTAAACACAACGATATGGTTAACATGTTTGTTCCAATTAAGACACTCATTAAAGTTAATATCCATTTTGTAACGTAGACGATGGGGGCATTGTTGGTCTGAAGGTGTGATATAGGATAGTCTGATGGTGTTCTATTTAAAACAATCGCTTTAGTTGTAGACGGATTAATTGTTGTTGTTGGGACCAGATCTAAATTGAGTTTATACAATATTCAATTCATTAACGGCCGATAGGTTAGAATAGGTAGGCGAGCTGCTAGTGCATTCACCAGCACACTTAGACCATATTGGTCCATTGTGATACCCATAGTCAGATTACTCCCACTGATTGACTACTGCAGTTATAGTGCCGTTAATTTGATCCCAACGGCAAATGGTGACTGGACCAGATTTGAAAACCAGAAAGTTAACGACCGATAACATGTGGGTTTTTCATGAGTTGCACGTCATCTGCGTAGATATGGTACTTATACGTTTTTATGCACTTCGGTACATCGTTGATGAAAAATATGAACAGGAGTGGACCAAGAATAGAGCCCTGAGGCACACCTGATACGTTGGGACTTTTCCTTCATAGAACACTGCTTGAGTACGATAAAGAAGTAGGTAGGATGTAATGAGCCTTAAAGCAATCACAGTGGTCGCTCGACAGGCTTATAGCCGTATGTGCTGAGGCTGGGATGAAAGTTAGCGAGGACAGCAAACATGTTATTTGAGTCCCAATGAAGAAGGTGGAGTAGATTAAGTATCCTGGGGAAGGAAGAAGGGAGAGGTGATGCTGTGCTTTTCTATAGGATTGGCTAGTAGAGCTTGGAAAGATATTTAATCAGGAAGGTCGAGCTTGGTTCCAAAGCCAAGTTTGCGGTTTTTTAAATCAGTAGTTGTTCCAACTCTCCTCTATGTGCATGAAATTTTGGATAATGACCGAAAAAATAAGATCGCAAATATAAACTTCCGAGATGAGATTGATTATTCCCAGCCGTGATATAACGAAAAACATGGCAGGGGGGCGAATATCCCCATCATCACGATGATGGGTGCACCTTCTATGATTCTATCTTGCTTAAGCGCCTACTTTAAAACAATCAGTATGTTAGTTTCGAAAATATACGACATTTTACTTAAAATTTATTGAATATAATATGTTAAATGTCAATTCTTCAACATCAGTGCTCGGGCATGTGACAGACAATGGATAGACAGAATTAAAAGCGAATTTTAATAAGAGAGGATTAGTTGTGACTCCTGTTCCTCATGCAGTAATCTGTTACACAAGGAAAGGCGTTTCATGTAGACTCTTGGCGGTAGATACTTATTATTTTGATTATGAATTGCGAAAGGAAATTAATTCATGGAAATCATCAAATAGAGAACATTTTAATTAGTCGAAAGTCAGTCGAAATCTAAGGTGCCACTACTTATCCTGATGTAGTAAGTCAAGGCTTTTGTCATGCGAAAGTCGTCTCTATCAGAATCTGTCGCAGAGTCGCTGTCACCAATACTGATAGCCGTTTCAAATTGTAATTTACAAATACATACCAGATGGCATGAATGCTTTCACGATTCTTAAAGTATATGGTCAATGAATTGGTGAAATTCAACAGGAAGCGTCTACTTCACTTTGACAGATCTGCCTACAATGTCTTCCGTAGATACCCCTCACATTTAATGACACATTTAATTCAAAGTGGCGGTAATACCTAGGCCACCAAATGGTTCCTTACTGATGCTACAGTCGCGGCAACGTTACCGGTTCTGCCCACTCTATTAAAAAATTGTAAAATAAAAAGAAAATTTCACTCCCACCCTTTATTTATTCTTTCCTCTCTTAAGGGTCGTCGGAAGTGTCCTAATACGATTTGGTTTAGACCACACTTTACGCCTTTAAACAGCTGTATGCCAATGACATCGGTCGGTACGAACGTTCTGACATTTATAAATGTATATAGACCGTAAAAGTGCGTGCTTCACCACACAACACCATCAATTCCCTTCCTATAAACAAGTAGTGTGTTCCTGTGCTCCTTCGCAGAGCATTAATATGGAGGGCTGATATGATCTGTTTGAAAATCAATTTTCGCGTCATAAATAGATCCCAAACCAATTGAATTCAATCGGGAGGGTAGCGAATAGAATTTGTATCCCCAAATAGAAATCACATGGGGACCACTTCGGTTTTATTAAATTTCCACGAAGGAAACATAAAAATAAATGTTTTTTTTTTTTTCACAATCTGTCAAACCCATGTTTCAAGTGTCACTCACATTGAAATCGGAAAAGGTTACAGTTCAAAATTTGACAGTGGATGTGGCTTATCGATAGGCACCCGCACAAACGAAGATCAAATGAAACGGACGTTTCCACTTCAATTGGTCGCGGGTGATTGTGTTTCAGTGACATCAATGTACAATACCGTTGTCGTACATAGACAAGAATTTGTATGAAATTTATTCAATATTAACAGTTATTCTTTCGATTCGAAGCTAGTTCGTGACTTATGTACAAACTCTGTGTTCAACAAACAATCATGACGGCTTTGAGAAACGTTAGAGTGCTAGCAACGGCAAGACTGTGTAGGAATAGAATAAGTATGTGGTTCCATGAATCGAGCGGCCACTTCGAACACGTCCGATGGGTGTTCACGCACGTGATTGCAATGCTAACGAATTAAAGTGCATTACCACTTTGGATTTGTCTGTTGGCCTATTAGAAGTTCCACCGATGGATGAACTCTGAACAACTGAAAGATGTGCTGTTTGATGTTGTTTTTCTTTGGTTTTTTCATTTTCCAAAAATTTGTATGTATGTTGGGGGGAACTTGTAGCATTTGCACCATCTTTCATTGCATGTAGTTGATGCGAAATTTGAAAGCACTTGGGACAAAAAACAGAACAAAATTATATTTGACAGTAAACACACACTGAATTTTATCGTAAGCATTCGAAAGTGCGTGCGTGGGTATGCCAGGAAAATAGGGAACTTAAGTTGACGAGGACGATAGTAAAACTTGTGCGTGGTTACGAATTATGACTTGCTGAATGTAGTTCCATGGCTAGCTGTTTTATGAGAGTTCCATTCCGCAATATGATTATGAGATATGGATAGTGGCTATCTTATTTGACACTTAATTTTTACACTTAGAAATCAAGTGTATGTGTATATACGAGTAAATATGTTTCTGGCTCGGTTCAACACTAAACAAATTTATTCACAACTAGAGTCGGAATTCCTTATTATGCAACGAAGCTCCTATTACGAAATTGTATGTTCAGTTTAGTATTATTGGCGCAAATTCATAGTCATTTAAAGTCGACTTTAAAATAATTTATTTACCTACATAACTTAAAGTAGACTTTGTGCTATTCAAAATCATCTTAAAGTAGACTCTTAGTCTAAAGTTGATTTTAAATTTAAAATTAGCAGAATGTTAATTTAAGAAAATAAAGTTGGCTTCAACCGATTGTCATATTCGATTTCTTAAAGTTGTTTGCTTTTTTTTTTGGAAATGTTTCCAGTGGATCGAGACATTGAGACAATTGATTGAGAATTTAAATGGATTTCACGGCCAAAAATATACAAATGGCGATCAAATCCATTCAAAAAGTTTTCAAAAAGAGGAGGAAGAATTTTCTTCGCGGTACAGGTTCGATAAAATTACGGTAACATTTTTAATTGAAGTGCTGGATGTGGAAGAACCATAAACTAATCGTGCAACAAATCTACAATTGCTGGTGGCTTTGCATTTTTTTTTTAAAGATATACACATCAATTTGATGTTGGTAAAACTTACTAAAAAGTGCACTGGTACCTATTTATTGACAAGCACCACTGCACGTTGGTACTAGCAGTAGCAGTGGACAGAATCCTAAAGAAAACATTTCAAAAGGGACCGCATTACTACATCCTATTTTCATTAAATTTTCGTTCACAGCGGCGGAGTCAGGCGAAAGAAAGCAGCAATTTTATAAAAATTCTGGCTCTCCATCTGAAGCATCGACAAATGGCATACGCGATGGTGACGTGATGTCAGTAGCTAATATTGAAGCCATCAGAGCTTTCTAGTGACGATCAGTATAATTTCAATTAGTCTGGGCAAGAGTGGCCTTGCTCCGATAGCCTCAATTAATCTTAAAGAAAAAACCTGTAACTTTTTTGTTTGGTTACTTTTTCTTTGAAAATTCATAATCACTTAAAAGTAACAGATTTCTCGGGAAATATTTCCCTATACAATAACGCTTTTAAGTAGACATTAGGTATGCATAAATGTATCCATGTATGAACAACGAAAAGTTAAAGTCGGCTTTTTTATTTAGAGCCGACTGTAGTTAGTCGACTTTAGGCACAATTAATTAAATAAATTTTACACAATTTTACACTGGTAATTTTTGTTTAGAAATAAAGACAATTTTCATATAAATATTTTGTTAGCATTAATTTAACAAAACATCGTACCGAAAAATAGAGTAAAATATATATAAATAAAGGAGTCCCGGCATGCTTTGTCTGGAACGTTTCTACGTATCTACTGTTTACTTAGCAATATAAATCCATTTTTATAAAATAAATAAATAATATTTTTAATTATTATTTTTAACAAAAATTGATATCTCATTTTTAAATCTTTTCATAGTTAAGTTTAAGTTGAAGAATCTCTAAGCAGTTTTGAATTCCTTGAAGCAGCTTGCCCACCATTAAAAAATAAGTCTGGGTTTTCAGACCTATTGAGACTGTTTTTGAGAACCTTGATAAAGCAATGTGAAATGTACCGCCGTACGTGGTAAGAATCTTCCTATATCTGTCTGGACCACAAATGAGACAAAAAGCCTTAGAGTTCGCTATTGCAATGAGACACGGAGAGTTTGAAGTGAGTACAGGATACAGTCAAACAAAACAATGCGCCATTGTAGTCATATAGTAACAAGATCGCTAATCGTGATTAATGGGTAAATAACGCTTTGCCGGGACCGCTACAAAGCTAATTAAAGAAACATCGGGTATTGTGGTATGCATATTACTATTTTAACTATATTTACAAATGTGACGCTCTGAATTGAACTATATATAGATTTAAACCCAGACTCACTTATTAGCTTCAAATAGGTAATTACACAAGTTTATTGAGCAGAGTTGCCATAAATGTGGCATGACCAAAAAAATTGGGATTGAAAAACTGGCGGTTTTTGTGGTATACTACGTATTTTAATGTGGTACACTATACCACATTACCCGCTTTACAACTTCTGGTCACCAGACCACTTTTGGAATGAATGATTTTATTTTTTTTAATGCTTTCCTTTGTTTCTTATGTTTCCCAATGACACAAAGCAAAAGCAACCAACAATAATTTCAAGAAATTTTGAAGTGGTTAAATGCGGTACATTGCCCGAACAACTAATATTTACTTAATACAGCTGAACAAATCGTTTATTGTAAATATTTAACAAAACAAAACAACTATTAGAAAGCAAAAAAAAAGTACAACCAATTAGATGTATTTTCTACACAAATAACCAAAAACGCGAATGGTTTTCAAGTTGGCAGAACACGTGTTCCTCGTTATTGTTAAATCCCTAACTTTGTGTGTAACAAGCATTCTGGTACCTTGATTAGTTTTCAAAAAACCTGCTTGTACCACGTTATCCTTGTATACCACAATACCCGAACTTACTATACCTTAATTAAAGTTGAAGAAAATTATACTTCATGCAGTTTCCTCCGTGAATTCTGATCCCGTGCGGAGTTTGAAGTTTGACCGTATACACTCTTGTATAATAGCAATGCGCCTTCTTTCTTAAACTCTATTTATGTTCTTTATTTTTTATCAGTTCAGAAGAGGATCGAAACGCCAGCCAAATAATGTTTAACAAAGAATGGAATTCATTTAAACAATTAATAAGAATATCGACCAAACAAACAAGCGGTTATCATCTGCGTCTCACTCAGTTTCCCGAATATGTTTCTGGCATATAAACTGTAAAGCTTATGAAAATTATTTCTTGGTAAGAAATATCAACCAATTCAATTTTCGTCGTCCACACATTATTTTTAAGTTCCATATTTATTTGGTTGCCCAGTCATAAATATGGTTTAATTTCCAAGTAAACTTTCAGAGTTAAAGTAACACGTCCAATACATCGTTTATTAATGACAAATGTTATTCCGTTGTTGAGTTATTATATTTTTAATTTTACAAAAATGGAGGCTTTTCGGATTAATTAAGTATGAAAACGAAATACACCGCTGAGTTAATTTGACTGCATATTTGTATTTTCCTTTATTTTACACATTTACTCAATATTTTCTGGATATTACATGCATTCCCTCTCGAAATGTGTATCGAAAAAAACAATCCTCAAGTTGCAGATATCTCGCACAGAGTCGATGTACATAACATTAATGCCAGTGAAAATGACCATATAATGTGTACGGAACACCAATGTTTGATGGACATTAATAAGGAACCAAAGACCACTAAAGACCAATCAATCCAACTGTATAAATTGACGAGTAAAACTGGAAACATAATTTTAGTTTCTGTGGTTTTTCACCAATAAAATTGATTCCTTAGGACTGAAATTTTCAGAGCTTTTTGTGTTTATTTACTAAAAGAAGGAGGTACCGATGAAAGAAATAGTACAATTACAACGGCTAAAATAAAATAAAAGCCATGAGGATTCAATGTATCCAGTTTTGCACGTTTTCATTTTTTCTTTCTTTTTTGTGCATTCACTGTTAGGTCTAAACTTGGCGTATCATACTTTATGATACATTAAAAAAAAAAAAAACAGCGACATTCTAGTTGAAAAACCAGGTTTCTTTTCTATATTCTTAAAATTTTAATTAAAAAAAAATTATATATAAGAATATATAAAAAATACTCAGAACAACATTGTTTTACTATTTCAAAAAGCACAGAAATGCAACGTAACTATTGTACAAAAAGAGGAAAACAATTGAGATCGTGCATAATAAAGGTGAGTGCCCAAAACTGTTATATTGAAGGCCCGATGATAGCCCCATAAATTTTCTGCAAAGAAAATGAAAACTGAATCGCAGAAGACTATAAACGACTCAAAATCTAAAAATCTGTCGTAATGAATCCAATTTTGCTCGCCACTGTATGTTCACCCAGTTGATAGCAAGTATTTACAGCGAAAGCCCCACCAGAATTATACAGGGTGAGCCAAATTTTATACACGATTACCTTTTTTTTCGTTTTTTAATATAACTATCTATTTTCTGTTTGTAAGTCAAGTTTTTGGACATTTATAATGGATACATATTTCATCGCGCTATTTATTTGTTCAATTCAATTCTTTATTCGGTAACATTAAAAATAATTCTACAGTTATTTTCATTTGTTTAATGCCCGATTTCACAGTGGAACCTCATCTGCTGGCTTAGCCAAGTGTAGGATCGAACTTAACCTTCACTCAAGAATATTTCGTTTTCACACTCAATGTTTAGGTGACTGGCATTGTGAACAAAATAGTAATTGTGATTGAACAGGAAGAGCACCCAACTGAAAAAAGGAAAATACAACACACCAACTCAACAAGCGACTGGTCACGCACGTACTGATATTGTTTTAATATGCATGCATCTATAAATTTGTGTGCTTTCTGATCTCTTCAGGGGCATTGACAGACAAAATAATTTGTTGCTTATGCGGGTGCTCTCTTTGTATTTTGGGGTTGAAATTATTTTAATACACTGATTGCAATTATGTACTCTGGATTGACACCTAAGCCATGGCAATCGGTGGCTTAAGTTAAACCACTATTGAAGTGGAATCAATCGCTTAACTTCCACTGTGAAAACGAAATTTCTATTGAATCTGGGTTTATCGACATGGATCGACACTTAGGGTCACACTGTTAAATCGGGCATAAGAGATTAAGGAAAAATAATTAAAATACATTATACGGCAGTGTTTAATATTGGTAGTTTCGCTTTGGCTCACCATGTACTCGATCACATATTGTCTATAAATTTCTAAGGCATTAGAGATATTCCAAGGAAGGAAACTTCAAAATTGTTACTGATGCAGTTGAAAACAGCGCCTGTTAGAATAGACGTAAGGAGACTTTAGGGAAGTAAAGCAATTTAACGAGTACACTGAAGTTTTACTCGGTGCTGTAATAACCAATTACCTCTGCTCAATTAAGCCTGTCAGTTCACCAGCATAAGAAAATGCTATGATTCGGAAAATAAGGGTAAAAACTAATGAAGTAAAAACGAACCCACAGATAGTGTTACAATTAAGCGCAAGTTACCTGATGCACTTATGGGTTGTTAGAAATTTCATCAGAATTTTAACCCCGACCTACCATAGCTCTACACAATTAGACACAAAGGCTCATGAGCGGTGGTACCTTATAAAAACTAATTCGTAAGGTGCATGCTATGTAGAGTAAGAAGTGGCTTCCCACCTTTTCTGCAGCCTCTTAACAGGTTCTTGAATATGGAACAAATGAAAATACTTTCCAAAATGTCAAATCAGAACTTCGCAACAGAACCTATCTACCTGAATATCTCATCTAGACAACCGAGTCTCGGATGGACAACTTAAGTATCAGGCATTTCATACTTGACCTAATTCGTAAAGCATTTTAATATAGTACTTGCCGCCCATTTATAAATTAAGTATAATTAACTTGAGTATCAATACACCACCGCTATTACCATAATGTTTTGATATACGATCGCCTTTTCATAACGTTCATGAACAACATGTAAGCCTTGGTATTGAACTCCATATCTACATTCCGTAAATATAGGATTATAAGCACGCATACGAATCATACTCCACACACACGATCGAGATAGTCTTCAAAGTCAAATGACTGAGTGAAGAGCCCCACCTCAGAATACCATTTGTTATGGTTTTTGAAGCGTAACTCCAAGTGCATAACGTGCACAATATAGGACGTTCAAAGCATGACGAAGCAAAACAATTTCAAATCCAACTACAAAAGTAATTAAATCTTTGCCTGAATCGTTTAAGATTTGATAAAGCAATTTGCCCAAATCAAAAAAGCGGAACCAAAGAAAAAAAGAAGATTCTGCACGCGAACGCTGAGGAAAGTTATTTGATATTAATGCCGCTCAAGCGTGTCGCAGCTTTTTCTCCAATTGAAATCATCTCTTCTATCTGATCGCAAACTTCCAGAGGGAAACTTAAACTCATGTATCTTAAATCAGGTCACTAATTTGCAGCTATATAATTTAAGAAGAAATTAAATTTTCGATGATTGACGGCTTATGGTCAAGAAGACTCAGTTTAGCATCTCAACATAGTTTGGTGATGTTCATGCCAGAGCGCTGTCTTTTACAAATACATTGAATTCCTATTGTAGTTACAGACAGAAGAAGACATGAAAAATGTCGGAAATCGAGAGAACGATGACACGTACACCACGACCAGCTAGGCTTAGGTCCATATCTAAGACCCTAGCGCCACTCGTTGTATTATTAATCTTTGACACAGTCTCATCTTTTTTATAAACTTTTTCTTCAAATAAGAAATCGGGCCAAATCGCAGTGCTCACTGAATATTCAATCAAGTGAATAATCATAAAGACGTTGATTCAGAATAGCAATGAAGATGATAAGCTCTCACTGTCAGTTTCAATGACAAGCTAGCAGCAGTTAAGTCAGTGATAGATACGAGTATAATCCGCAAAACAGAAAACCACTCGAGCAGTAGTTCATATATTGCTACAGATGCACACTCTTGGCATACTAATGAAATGTTAGTTTTTTTCGTTTTGTTTTGCTGCTAATATGAGTTGCTACCTGTGCATTCGATAAAGCCTTTAATCAACTCATCGCACAGACTAGTATCAACAGCAAATCACAAAGCAAAATGCATAGAGTGTCTATCATGCTCCGATGGTTTCCAACTTACTTCATCTGCATTAGATTCGTTTCATATCATGACAGAAGATAATCGCAGCATCAGCATCAATTATCGTTATAGGGCGGAATTGCTTTTGGTTCATTTTGTGTTCGAAGATTATTGAAAATCGAAATTACGCGGAAGCTTCATATGCGAGTACTTCAACGTCATTTAATAATCTTCGTCATCAGATCCGATTACTGACTTTTAGCAGGTGAGAGTTGGTACGGCATTAAGGATACATAACCTCATTATTGCTGGTGCTCATTTACTTGATGAAGTCAAAAGCTTCAAAGGGAAATTATCGTTGATGAAGTCGGGAAAAGTAATTTGTTGAGATGGTGGGTATGATTGTAGATGCTGGGAAAGAGGGAGCATTTGCTTTATGATGTGGAAAGACGGAATAATTCATCTGTTTTTACGTATCTAAGGATTATTCACTGATGCATTCATATTCACTGCTACAGAATTCAAGTGAGTTGATCAAGTTCATCAAGTTATGGCCCTTTTTGCGAGCATCGATTGATTATCCTTGTCGACATTCTATATTTAGTGATTGGAACTTTCAAGTTGTTAACTATCCACGATATGTAATTTTTCTTTCAGGGCAGTTTAATTCTGATTCGACTGAGTTATACAATCGCGCAAAATTATAGTCAACTCCACTTTAAGAGCTTAACTCGGCACTAGTTGTGCACAACTTAACTTTAAAGCATGCCTTAACTTTTTGTCAAAAACATTCACTTTTTAACTGGTTTGTACCTTACAACGTACCTATAAGAATTTACAATCAAATGATTATATATATATATATATTTTCAAATTATGTGTTTCTAGTTAAAACGGTGTGTTCATATGTGTATTAAAAAAATATTTGTTCAATATATTCTTTTATGAAACTTCGGAATGCTATTCCAATTGCATCTGCGCCGAAGGACTCTATGGAACTGTTTCTTCTTCAACAAATTGAATATTCCTGTCTGGGCTATGTTGTGTGTGTAAACACATGTTGTGTATCAGAATCTATGTATAGCGGCAGTCAAATTCTCCATAATTAAGCTCCTCAAAATAATTTGCTTTAAGTCAAAATCTTCATCATTTGACAACATTTTCCTTCTCTGAAACGAAATTTACGTTATAACTTAATTTGAAATTTACATAACATATAACCTTAACCACACGTTAAATATTTAAAATGATGCTCGGGAGACTTTACGATAAAGTGAGCTTTATGTCGTCTATGATTATCAAATCACTGTGTTAACATAATTTTAAATTACTCTTTTGACGACTATAAGTTTGCGCCAATAAATAAAATAAAATAATTGTCGTATGTTTTGAAAATATGTATATTCATTGGATATTAATGTAAAATTGATGGCATCAACGGCATAATTAAAATCTAAATATATATATATTTTTTAATTTTGTACAGGCTATTGCATATTAACATTTAATATTTATAAAAACTGAAAATGCGACTTCTTCCCTAAGCTTGCCTAAAATACCACCTTCGAACAGTAATTATTAAATCGGAATGTCACTTTAATTTCTAAAAAATATAGGGGTGCCACAGGGTTCTATTTTATGCCACTTTTATTGTCGTTTCATAACAACGATCGACGTCGCAATCAACATCCGACTACCACGTCCAGTTCGCGGCTTATGTTTCATTTTACCACGATCCACACATCGCATTGGGGAGCTCCTCCTGGTATATACATTATTCCTTTCATTCTTTCAATTCTTTCAATTCTAAATCAATCATATTTTAAGTTCTTACTCTAATCTTACTACTTAAATTTATTCTTTTTTTATATTTATTTTTAACTTGTTAACTTAATTCTTTCTTGCTTGTAAAATAACACAGAGTGAGAAAAAAAACAAACTCAAGTTAGTACACAACAAAGTGAAAAATGAAAACACGAATTGAATTGTAAATTGATGTAAGGTGAAAGGAAAATTTAACGCATTTGTTAATGTTATTATATTGAAACATTTTCAGTGAAGCGCAGAAGCTATACCGCGTAGGAAAATTTTGAAGGATATCCGTGTTTGTGTGTGCGAGAAATTTGTTCATTTGTTTCCGCCTTTAATGAAAATGACATACAAATTCCCGCGATGACATCACGCATCGCCTCAATAGAACTGCTCAGCACACCTTTTTTCCTTACACCAGGATATATTAATTCTTGTCAGAAAGCAAGCACTTTACAGTTTAGTGAATCAATTAGAGAATACCATTTACGTGGTGCTCTGTCACACGTTAAGTAGATCGTGATAAACTGTCAAAAACCACACACGTCATCTAATTTGTGAGTCAACTCCGAAGTCGGATGTCCTTTTGTTTCAACAAAATATATAAATAAAAACGATGAAACATTTTAAGAGCTTCAAAACAGAGTGGTTAATTTTTATTTCGAATTCAACACTTTGAATATGTACATAGGTAATTACTGATAATTTCGTGTTGTCTATTCCAGTTGTCTCTTGTTCGGTGTTAATAATTTAAGTGGTATTAATATTTACACTCAGACGACACACACATCAAAGGCTCATTATTTTGAGACCTTTTTGATGTAAGGAATTAAATGGCATCATTATCTTCTAACTGAAGCTGTTTGTAATGTTTTTCTCTAGTGAGTGCCTTCATTCCTCTGGTGATATGTTTTTCACATCCTTTGAACAAACCCATCTCGATGGGCACAATTTCTTTTCGTTTTGAAGGATAATTGCGGTTCATTTACACAAGGCTGAGATGTGCTTATATTCACTTGAGTGCCGTCGGTTTTAGCTAGGCAATGATAAAGTGGTGCAGACAGGCTCGGTAACATTTTTATTTAAATGTCATATTATGTTGATTTTAAATTGTTTTTAGGACTTATAATAGAATGCAAATTCTTTCAACTCCCCATCAATATCAGTTGTTGAAGAGTGAACAGTGGAGTTCGACGCCACTGAATATTTACTTACTTACTTATCAGGCTGACGACCCATGCAGGGTCCGAGCCTGAGCCATTCCATTCCTGACGGTCCCGGGCACGCTGCTTCCAGTCATCAAGACCAAGCTGTCTTGCATCCGCGATTACTTGGTCTTTATACCGGAGATTTGGTCTTGGTACAGCTCGTAGAATTTTTCTTTTCGGCTCCATATAGCAGGACTGGCAAAATAAAGGTTTTGTAGAGCATGATCTTAGTCCTTCGAGTCAGGAGTTTTGACGCCAGTTGTTTTGACAAGCCGAAGTAACACCGGTTGCCAAAGGGGGTTCTACGTCGGATCGCCACAGTGATGTCGTTTGCGGAGTTTACGTTTGTCCCGAGGTAGACAAACTCCTTTACTACCTCGAAGTTGCCACTGAGGAGTAACGGGAGCAAATTCCAACAGCCGTGAATTTCAATTCAAAGCGACTTTATTTCAAACAGAATATTTGATAATTGCACCCCTTAGTTCTGATAATTAAGCATAATTAATCAGACACCATAAAAAGTTTGTATAAGCTTGTGAATTATTTATCACAGGAAATTAACTTCATTTAACTGCATAACACTTCGAATGGGCAACAATTTTTTTTTTATTTACATGTTTTTAGAAGCTTTTTGTACTTTAGCGTCGGTTTGTTTTTACTTTTGAATGTAGCGGTTTGGGACCATTTCCACCTCACTGTTCACATTTCAACAAATACTATTTGATTAATACCTTGATGACTGTTTTCTGGGCAATAGAATGCACAATATTGTTTTGCACTGACAATTTAATATAGAGCAAATGACAAAGCTTCCAATAAAAATGTATAAGCGAATTGTGTGAACGGCTGAGCGGGACACACTATAAGGCGAAAGGTTTCATTTCCCACAGAAACTTCCCAGTTTGTACACAGGGGCCTATACTTTTATTGCGGTTCTCATCATCAATGAAATTTAGTTAAATGTGGATAGTGGATAAATTCGATAAAAAAGGACTGCATTTACATGGACAATATATTTAAGAAAATTTAACTACTATTTTCGAAATTATTTAGGAATGAATGCAATTTGAAGTTGAAAAATACATATATCAATACATTTTATGGATATTTGTATTTGATTTTTAATTTGAGCGTTTTATGAGTGAAGAATAGGGATGTTCGATGTTGGCAAAACATCGATGTTGATGTCAGACTTAAATCGAAACTTTCCATGAACCAATTCGTCTTTTTATGAAATGCCTACGTCATGATGAAATTCCAGAAATTTATTCAAAACCTACAATTAATAGTAGGTTTTCTTTTGCTAAAATCGTATTTTACTAACTTGAACGTCGATGTCAAAACATCGATATTTGGTTACTCAACATTTATTTTTTGCTAACATCGATGAACATCGAACATCCCTAGTGAAGAAAGAAAATCGAACCGTAAACTTTGTGATACACATATATTCGTATATTCTTTAATTTCTTTAAAGTCTCCCTAAATCTATTTACTTTTGTTTACTTGTTTGCAAAGAAAGAATTTCATGGACTTATTTGGGTGAGGATAGGATTTATAGTATAAATTAGGTCCTGATTGATCCATTATGATTCATTGGAGGAGAAAAAGTTCGGCGAGTCATTCATTCTTCAAACATGTTCACCGATACCGATGTTTTAAAAAATCTGAAAGGAAATATTTGCAATGCCTTGAAAATCATAGAGCAATTTTTTTGTGTAGTTTTGGCACAATGGGTCGATTTAAGTCAGATATGAGCCCTTTTGTTTGATTTTTGTTGCCATTTTTATGGTAAAGCCATTATCCCTCCCTTGTAAAAGCATGTTTTTGTATCACTAGCATGTCTTAAGACGAGCTTCTTAACAGTAGATAAACTTTGTGTTAAGTCTGGACTATATGGTGGATGTATAAAACTCTCCCAACCAATCGCCCAGAGCTTTTGTCGAGTTGGTATAGATGTGTGTGGCCTGGCGTTGGAACACAATTGCTCTTCTAAAAGCCAAAGCTGGCGGCTTCTGAGCGATTGCTTCCTTCAGACGGTCAATTTTTCGACAATATAGGTCCGAATTATGAGTTTTCCCGAATGAGATCAGCTTATAGTAGATGATCGACTCACCGCGATTCGACCACGACCCTTTTGGCTTGCGGTTGTCCGGAGCGATCCACTTTTCACCAGGCACCATCCGCTTCAAAAATGTTTCGATGCTGTTGCGATCCAGCAGTGATTCGCAGATGAAAATTCGGTCCATGAGGTTCTTTGGCGGTTACTCGTGTGGTATCCATACATCAGCTTCTTTTTGTATACTTCATTTGGTCCGTTGGTCAAATGGTTCCAAATAAGTTTTGGGACAATATTTAGCTCCTCGTCAAACGAAACATTGCTAACGTGACGATCAGACTCCACAATGTCCATGATTTTATCGACATTTTCGTCAATTGGCCTTCCAGAGCGTAGTGCATCTTTGACATCGAAATCACCGGAACTTAGTCGACGGAACGAAAACTGGTCATGATTTACTGTTGCAATATCAGGACCAAAGCGTTTTCGCCTTTATCGAAAAAAAAATTGTAAACTACGTATAGCAGATTTTCATCTCTGTTGATGTCCATCTTTGAAGCTCAAACATTTTTCTGACAAAGACTGGGACGACGTTATTGGTGAAGGGGGGGAGTATTGTCTCACTCAACTCAATTGCCGCAGCGATGGATATGTCGTTGGCAAGACCCATTCTTGTTTCATGATACCGATCTCTAACAACTTTTATTTGAAATGTAGGAGCTTGTTGGTTTAGCATTTTTGACCTTGCCAAAGTATCGGAACAACCGTTTTTTTACACATGTACAATTAACACAGTGAGTTAAGCATATAAAGGGGGTTATTTTTACAGGAGCGGAGGACTTTTAATTATTATAAAACAGAAAATGGTTGTGATCCATGAAATTGAATTTATTTGACATATAATTCATGACATTAATGTTTGAATATGAATGTGACCGCCCCGACACGTCGAATTTTGGCTTTTAATGCCAAGTGCTGTACAAAAAAGACAATAATCTTGTCTCTGTACCGCTCACTGTTCACCATAGCCTGAACGGTTTTGATCATCATTCTTTTTAAAGACGCAAGCGGCCAATAAATCGCACGAGACGTTTTATTTTTCTGGATAAAATCGTGTTTTCTTAGTTTGAGTTTTTTGACCTAAAGGATCTTTTTCAAAATACAATTTAAAAACATTTAAACGATGCTGCGGCGTTAGTATTCATTATGAATTGCAAAACCAAACTAACCTCAAAGCAACTGAGAACTGTCAAATCAGATGTCACTGCAGACAATGATTCTAATTTAAATCTTTCCGCTTATAAAAAAATACACCCTTTGCATATAACATGTATTGGATAGCAATGGCGAAGATCATGATTTGTTACTAAACGTTCATTTGTTCATAAATCTTATTTTTCGTGAACGCCTGCGTACGTAAACACACAAAACTTTCACATCTGGAGTAGTTGAAGAGTAAGTTGAACTCCAACTCTGGCGAACGATCAAGATGATCTTTCACAGTCTCACGAATTTGTCAACAATTTCTAAACTAGACTTGGCGCTGATAGACAATTAAAAGAAGAAGATTTACTATTACAATTACATTTCCTTCTTACACTGTAATATATTTCCAGCGCTAGCTGTAATTTATCTTCCCGAGTTCACTGCCCCTTCGTAGTATTTAACATCCAAACTGACATGAAAACTGTCCAGGCGTTTTAATAATTTGGTTGTAAAATTTTCAAAAATGATAACAATCAACATGCACGAGAGAATATTCTCATTACGCAACCGTCAAAGTGTCAAGCGGTTTGATGACACTTTCGCGCTAAATAAAAACACGCCTCAGGTCTGCCATTCAGTCATGGTTGAAAAGAATAAATAACGAGACTGGCAATGAAAAAACGCAAAACAATGACAAGAGTCATCGTCTTACTCAACGCAGACCACATTCTAGCTCATCTTTTGAACTGTGCGTCGTTCTTACTGTAACGAGCCTCATTACACTTTACGACTTTTTTATCTCTCGAAAAAAAAACAAACGCTCTTGCCTTTATTACCCCTTTATTCTCGATCTACCGGCGATACCGATTTATCTGCTCAAAGTGACAATTATTGCCATTTCCTCACTGTTCACGATGAGACGGGAACAAACAAGCCGCAATTCACATCACGCTTTGACTGATGTGTTGGATGTATACTTTTTTGTTTTGTTCACAAACAACCACGTCTCATGCCAAAATCATGCGCTGCGACTTCAAAACACCTTCGGGTCGATTTGAATGCTTGGCCAGACGGAGTGTATCCGCTGCCCACAACTTTCACTCGCATTGTCCGATGACGCAGACGAAAAGTATCCACTGCATGTAGATCCCATTTAATATTTCATTTGAATTTGAATGACTACTAGTGGCCGAATGCGTGCAGTATGAAACAGCTCCCTTCCGACTTCTAGCTGGCACACTTTTCATTCATTTAAACCCATTCGCTGAATGGAAAGTGTCTTACTTGACTTTTGCTTTCGACAGTAATTACAACTTTGCAAAGACGCAGCCTATTAGGAAGCTAATTACAATTACGCTGGTATTTTCCTTCTCAATTTCATGCTTGACATGCCTTGAGACTACTTGAGCAATTACCACGCAGCCAGTACGTGTGTGTCTACGACTGGCATTGGCATATACTGTCAGAAGAAAAATAAGAAGAGAAATGTGGATCAATTTAATTGTCACGCAATTCCTGCCCTGTTCTGCAAAATCTCTTGAACACAATATGAACTCGTGTAAAAAAATCCGCTGCGACTTTTCATGGGGTCACGTTCCAATGAACGCTCTGTCTCAGGTGACACGTGAGAAATGCGAGACTTCCCCGTGTCGAGTGTAACCACTTGCAGATCAGGGAATTCAAATAAGATTCGAATTAGCACTTTCGCTTGATGTATCGGCGTATTGAATGAACTCGTTGTTTCCACTTCGTCAGACAAGGGTGGGTGTGCTCCGCTCTAGTCGGTTTGCTCTGGGACGACCTTATCGCCGCAAATATTTATATGGAGGTGATAATCGCTAGAATTTATGTGCCACAAGCTAATTACAACCAATTAACTGGCAGCCCACTAGGCATCTCCCTTAAGTGAGAATGAACGGAATAACAAACATCGAGTGAACAAAAAAAACGACTGTCTATCTAATTATCTTAATCCGGATGCTTCAACCGACTGGAATGGCATTGTGGAAGAGAGATGCTGCTGATGAAATGTCTAGAACCACTTATCTGTGAATGGAGCTCTTGCTCGCTTGTCAGTCAGTCGTCGTATGCTATCTAAGTGTGCTCCGTATTTCTGCAAACTTTATTGGAGTGTAAAACTGCTTTGATTTGTTGTGCGCGTGTATAATTGTGTGACGTCTATAATTAAATGTGATATACTCTTACATCGAATTTTGGGTGTGTGTGTTCGTCTATCTTTACTGTTCCTCATTGTTAGGAGAACAATTTAATAATTGAGTGGAGTGCTCTGTAGCTTGTCGGGCATGGAAACGAAAATGTGTGGGTAGGCAATGCTACCCAAGAGAAAATCATCCGCTTTTTTCACTGTCTCCGATGGCGACATAGTGACAGTTGTTGGGAGGGGTTTTGACACAATTCGGAATTCATTCGGTAGATTGCTAGCAAGCGAGAAAGTAAAAATAGGTGTATCTGTTAGAATGTAAGTTCTCGTTGAGTTGGATAAGGGCGGAGTGCAAAGATGAATTCATTCTGTCTTCCTCAATTGAGTTTGGCGTGACGTCTTCTACTTAGTGTGGGCAAGGTTTAATGGCGCCACATTTTCTTTCATTCAAAATACTTTCATCCTGAAAATAGTGCAAGGAGGAATTCTTCTTTCTCCTATTTTCCACTTCAATTAAAAGAATTGGCATGATTTTAAGTGTAGGAGATATGTATATATACGAACATCCTTGGTTATGGGCAGACAGTGTCACCCATTCGAGATATTAAGAATTTGCTTACTCTGATACAGAGTTGACTTTCACCACACCGGTCGTCAAGATAACGTCAAAACAGATCAAAACGCACGATCTCTGTGCAAAGCTTATTCATCTGGCATAAGCACGCCCTTAAATCACTTTGTAACCACTTAAACACTTTGAAAAATTGAGAGAGTCTTGTTTCACAAGCCTCTCTTGAGACGAACTTTTCAATAGAAAAAAAGGTCGCTATGGACAGAAAATAATCACTTGGTCCAAACTATAAGGTGGATATATAAAGACCTCTCAACAAAGCTCTGGAAACTTCTGGTGACTTGTTATCGAATACAATTCCTCTCCAGTGGCCAAAGCAGGCAGCTTCTGAGCGAATGCTTCCTTCATACGGTCAAATTGTTGAGCTCGTAGCAGATTCCCTGCCAGTGCCCCCAAACACACAGCAGGACCATCCTGGCCGTCAATCCGATTCGCAGATGGAAAGTTGGTTCTTTGGCGTTCGTGGTACCCATACATCGAACTTTTTTTATCCCTATTCAAATAGTTTCAAACGTTTTTGTTTGCAATGTACAGTTCCTGTGCAATCGAAATAGTGTTTACATGACGATCAGCCCTGAATATTTGATCTTATCGACAATGTCGAATGCCAACTATTCCAGAGTGCATCTTTGAAAAACTGTGGATGATTTACTGGAATGATTTATCATATTATTCACGCTTTCGGAAATATTGTCTGATGTCTGATGTCCATCTTTGACGATCATCATTCAAAAACCCACACTCAATTTCTTGACTTAACGTTTTTGCCGAACTCCATTACCTGCAAAAAGGAAAGACAAAACCAATTCTATTTAAAAAAAAAGTTACTCGTACTTAACATTGCCTGGGACTATTTGACTCACCGTGTACTGTCGGCATTTTGGAAGCATTGCCGATCGATGCGTAACTCGGCCCACAATTTACAACGAACAGTGACATTCTTTAGGTGCATTCGTTGAACCAGTGGATCGTTATCGGTGCATTCAGAATGTTTCATCATATGTATGTCGGCGCTGCAATATGTCAAGTTGATTTTTCTATAGAGTCAAAAGTCATTTCAAACACAGAAAAATGAACAAAATCATGGGTCCTATGAACTCACACAACCTGACGGACAAGGATCGAAATGTCAACAATTTTTAAATCATAAGCTGATCACTTGAGGAAAATTGCATCATTGATTCGTTTTTTAAATAATTGTTAACAAAGTCAAAAGTAATGAAAAGGATAAAATTGGCCTGAGATAATGTGTAATTAACTTAGCAACCTGGAAACTAATAAAAATGCTGACACAATTTGTTGCAATTTGTTATTATGCATCGACACGTGTGTTATTTGCTCTTGGTTACGTGAGAAGTTATCTCTAATCTCGGCAAAGTCCCCTGAAATACTCAATTCACGACACCTTCATATTAGGGGTACCCAAGCATTTGACTTGAGTTTCATAAACGGCAGGCTATGTTTTTTAGCCTCTCCTCGCAATTGCAGCGCGGAGATAATTTCAGAGCTGTTCCCTTATTTGATTACTAAAAGAAAGAGGCATCACTGAAACAAATTGTTCAATTGTAACGGCTGAAAGAAACTAAACACCAAGCGGATCCCATGTATCCAGTTTCGCACGTTTTAATTTTTTTTATTTTTTTGTGCATTTGCCGTTACGTCAAAATTTGACGTATCGTATTTCGTCACATTTAAAGTCATACTCCCTCAAGGTTGGTGGACAATTATTTTTCTTCTTTTCGGTAGAGGGTCCGAGATATCGCTGCCTTCCATCGTTGACGGTCCTATGCACGCTGCTTCCAGATATCCAGACCAAGCTCTCTTGCATCCGCGATTACTTGGTCCTTATACAAGGGGTTCAGTCTTTCTCTCCTGCTCGAATCAAGAGGCTCGAATTCGGAGACCCTCTTTTCTGGAGCATTGTTGTACATGCGCTCGATATGGCCGAGCCAGTGCAGTCAACGGATTTTTGCCATTCTCAGTACATCCACATCCTGGTAGTACTCGTAAAGCTCGCGATTGTCTTCTCCTCCATTCGCCTTCCTCGCAGATGGGACCATATATCCGACGTAGAATTTTTCTTTGGAAGGCACCAAGAATCAGCTCTGCAGTTTTGCTTATCGTCCATATAAAAATAAGAATTTTGTAGAGCATCATTTTGGTCCTTTGAGTCAAGAGTTTTGAGCCCAGCTGTTTCGACGTCGTTTCAGTGTGCAGTGGATCATTTATTGCTCGACAGTATATATTGTGTCGTATTCTCATTCACCTTCAGACTAGCTCGTTTCACATGTTCCTCAATCATCCAAAATTAGTTAGCGTGGTGTGACACAACCGGATCAATTTCTTCGAGATCCCGAATTCGGCCATCGCATGGAATATGCGGCTTTGAAATCAATAAAAAGGTGGGGCGTATCGATTTGAACTCGCTGGTCTTCTCCAGGATTTGATTTGGTGAAGGTTTGGTCTATAGTACATTTGCCGAGCCGGAGGCCGCAATAGTGCGGTGCAAAACGGCTTTTTATGTATACTGATTACGCTTGTAGGCGACGTTGAGACTCTGTAGTTGTTGCAAGAGGTAGGATAACCTTTTTTGTCGCTGGGGCATAAGTAACCTATAGCAATTATAAGTATGTGCACAACTTCGCCACACACGGTGCAGAAAATCTGCACAGTCATTGGCTTATATCCTTTCGGATTAGCCGTCGGGTTGGAGAGAGAACAAACACTGCTTGTGCCGCAATAATCATTAGTTTGGCAATTAAAAGAAAAAATAGAGGCCGAAGAAAAAAATATATCCAAAATTGTCTATCCGTATTTTGAATCATGTTGACGATATGAATTTTGCCGCTGGTCTGTGTAGAATTCGACGACTCAGACACGTCGCTGCAGACCATTAATTTTTGAATTCACGCCGACGGTCGTTGGAAACATGCTACACACGACACAGACAGTGTGCACAACAACAAAGTATAAAGGTCTGCAGGTATGTGCATGTGGCGTGTATGAGCCCTATAAGTTAGGAGGAAGGAAAGAAGGACATATCATAACAAATCCTATTGAGTTTAGATAGAATACGTCTCAAATAAATTGAATTAGTTCCATGAATGAATTCTCATCAATGTGTCACTAGATTGAGTTTGCACTCTCTTTGAATTGTTCAATGTTCATATTCGGGTCGAGAATATCTGTTCATTGAGTGACAATTCTTTCCGAGGTGGTCATAGATCTAGAATCTAAAGCAACTACTCGTCTGTTCGTTTACAAGCCTTTAAATATGTGGTGTGTCGAAAGAGAACGTTCATTGATTGTGACATTCTCTGTTTCAAAATCCCTTTACCTGGAATAATTTAAATTGTCAGAGTAAGTAAAGAATTCATGGAAAATCGATGCCGAAATCATTGAACCGACGGGGTTTAAAAAGTGAAAGTTCACGTATACATTCTACAAGTGTCATTCGTCATCTTTTGTGGAAATAAAAAACATGAGAATTGGAATGCTGAGTAAACCTTGTCGTGTCAGTAGTCACTTCAAATAGACTCAGTGAAAGCATGCCGTATTCCAAAATCCTGCGAAAAAATGTTCCCGACTGTAAGCAAATCATCCTTATCCAGATATCAAATTGATGTCACTAATGTGTACAGTAGGGTGGGGCGCCTTGGCGAAGTGGGTTAGTGCGTCGACTCCAACGCACAAGGTGTGCGTTCGATACCCAAATTTTCCAACTTTCACAATTCACGGCTCCACCTTTTTCGAGTCAATGACAATGCTCAAAGAGTATTCATGTCGAGAAAAAGCTTCTCTAACCTTGCCGTTCGGAGTCGAGACAAAATCGCAGGTCCCATCCATTCGTGAAGGAACAATGGCACGAACAACTCGAGTGGTTGCTTGGCCAAGGTCCGCAGCAGTCCGCCGCTCCACCTAGATTATTATCAGTATCTGTAAATATTTGGAAACTATCAATTCCATCAATTTCACCTCAGTTCATCAGATTTATTCTGATTCCGCTTCCGAGGAAGTGTACGGAAGAGTACGTCTGCCACACTTCCTCGTTGTTCACGTGAGGTCTTGATTCCCTTCCATATTTTTCGCAAGTAATTTCATCTGAATAATATCATGTGAAACCACGTGAAATGAAATCGTGAAGTATCTATGAAACAACGAACATGTGTTTATGTGATGTGCAGGCACACGAGGTGCACGGTGTACACGATTACGCAGTCTTCACACATTTGTTGTTTTTTTTTCTTTTTTACCTTGTTTAATCACACTTCCTAAAAAAAACTTCATGTTGAAAATCCCCAGCATTAAGCGCGTCAAAGGTCAATGTCTCAGCTTAACGATCTATCCATTATTAAAAGTTGTTGTCGATAGAAAAATCATCGCACTCGCAGAGATTTTTTTGTTCGTCCTTTTTCAGCTGTCATCAGTTGAACACAATTACCTTAACATTCGACATTAGGTACACATATTTTTAGACAATTATATTCCCATAGTTCTATGGACTGTTGCTTCGCACTTAACAAATACTCGCACATTTTCCGCAAGTGGCCTTTTGTGTTATTTAACCACTGTCAATCACTTTTTTGTTCGCAACAGCGCATCGCCTGGAGGCAATTTATTTGAATTGCTTGAAGCACCCTTGTATTGATATTAATGATTTGAATGATTTACTAGAAGCTGTCATTCAGAAATCTGCCAGTATCTCTGAAGATCAAAGTGATCCATGATGACGTCAGTCATCTATGGTGGGACGATTATATAATTGTGATCTTCTT
Source organism: Eristalis intricaria (assembly GCA_964034865.1). Taxonomy (NCBI): domain Eukaryota; kingdom Metazoa; phylum Arthropoda; class Insecta; order Diptera; family Syrphidae; genus Eristalis; species Eristalis intricaria. The sequence continues at coordinate 163,860,937 of OZ035873.1, forward strand.
TATAGTACGTGTCATCAGAAGTGCTTTTTTTTCGCTGCTCGTGAGTCGCAATATTTTATTGACTCATTAAATATTCTTCTTCCTGTATGCCCAAATAGTCGAAAACAAACCTACCGACTGATCAAGCATATTAAAAAATGCCCACGTATGGCTCAAATTTTTCTCAACATTTTGTTTGAAACTTGGCCTTATAACCAATGACTTACTAACAAACAAAAAAAATGACATTGCCACAAAAAAAAAAAAATCAGCTTAAAGCCTCATAGGTATTAATGGCAGCTAGCATATACATTTCTTTGTACAACGATTCAAAATTGATAAAGCTGCCTGCTTGAGCTCAGCCGCAACAAAACCGTTCGCTTATACTGTATAAGTGGACACCATGGATTTATATATCAGAGAATTACAAAATTCCACTACCAAGTAAACACAATTTCCCTTAAATGTACTCACAACTGCATATGAAATCTAACAATTTATGAAGCAGGACTACAACCAAGCCTAAGACATTTCTGGCCCAACTATAAAAGCACAAGGAAATATGTATGTTCCCTCGGCACTACAAATATACCATGCGCACTGACTAGTCTATGTTTTGTTTGAAAGTATGCGATTACTTAGCTTGGCATAGTATATTCTATATATTGCATTCTCAATTTCATGAATATCGTCAAGTAGTGTCAATTCAGTTAAGAATCATAATTTACTTACACTCACTGTATCTCATGGTTTCGACCTTGTGTAGTGTAGAAACACAATTCGTTTGTAAATACAGAAGCGTCCGTCGCTACAATATTTCTCCGATGAGGGATTCCCTGTTCGTTCTTCCTTTGTGTGTCCGTTATTAGGGGTTCAACTGCTCAACAGGGGGTTGAAATTCATGTACGTATCCGGTATAGTGGTGTCCGTTGTGAAAAGGTCGAAATAAACGCATAGCCCTATCTTAATGACGGAACCATGAGGAACTATCCGTAAAGATCATGTGTCCCTTATCCAAGTCTACCACTATGAATGAAATATAACGTCATTTAAATCTCCTCCACTGTAGTTGCTGAAGGATTCCACAGTGTCTGGACACGATATAACTAGTGCAAGAAATTGTTTTTGCAATAAGCCCCCGTCCGTCTTGCAAATGCAGTCCTTAGATGCGTAGATTTTTGAAATTTGGATTGAATATTATCCTCATTTAATATTCACTATAAAAACAATTCCTCGTCATTAGTTTAGCCTTCAGGAAATAACACAATATCGAATGAAATACAGTAGAATCTCGGAAACATGAACGGTTCTATAAGATGATCGAATTTGTCTGACAACTTTCTTCCGTTTGCTTTTTAAAATACGTTCTAATTTGATTATCGAAAAGATGAAATATATTATATATATAATATTACGAAAAGTCGTAATATCGAGCAATTTTCCTTGCACAAAATGTAAAATAAATGTACGAATATTATTTCTACTCATAACATTAAAATGTTTAATTTTTTAACAACGTTAACAGAAAACTATTGAAAGTAAAAAGGTAAACCAGAAATACATATTATAAACATCGAACAATAAATCTTTGGATTAATTTTTCAAAAATAAATCGCCCATATATTGCTTGCCTGAACTTTGAACACAACTACATACTTTGATTGTTTTCCTGTAGATCTCTTAGGATAAATACGTTAAAATTGTCATACATACATCCCTTGACTGTGGCAAGGGATTTGCCTTGTGTCCTTCTTCTTTAAGTTAACAAAAACATTCGTTTTATCGAGTGTCAACTTTTTGTAGAGAAAGTAATGCATTTCTTGTAGAGAAACTCATGCGTTTTTTATTATTCGTTATAGAGGCATTCGTTATACTGGACCACTAATTTATTTATCATGTCATGTTTACACCATAAATAGAAACAACTGCTTTTAATGATATTTTTTAATTTTTTCTTTAATTTTTTCTTTGTTCAAACACAGTGCACATTTGCGGCAGTTTAAAATTAAAAAACATTTGCGGCAGTTTTAAATGATTTCATAACTTTCACATCTGACCATAATTTCTCGAAAACAAATAAATTACAGCACATTAAATGCATCAATGGAATGCGCCCGATTGACACGTCATGAGACGTATTAAATGTCTCCAAGCTGGATGATAGTCGCCTGTTTTATCTGGGTCATGCCATTCTTGCATCAGTACAGTGGACTACTCAATACCAAGTTGACTTCTTATTCTGTTATCTCTTAGAAGCTAATGTACTCTCTGGAGGTTTTAAACATTTAAAAAAAATGCGCGATTAGAAATATCCTTTCACCATTGTTATCTTATGAAATTGATGGCAACAAAATACCATTATCAATCCAAGTCAAAAAAGAAAAATTAGAAAAAATACAATTATCCGTCCCACATCGTTTGATGTCACACTCCATGCATCCGGATGACAAATAACAATTTTGTAATAATTTTTAAATTTTGTTCCACTACATATTTCACTTAACGACTCCAATTTTTCTCTTCAAATTTGCTTACTGAGAGCATTGATCCCAAAAATGAATTTAGGAAGCCACATCAATTCGCTTTTTACGTTAAAGCTTTGTGTTTTCATATTATTTGTATTACGCAATACCCACTTAATACTGACAGATACGCGCACATTTTATCGCCAGTGTTTGCCTACACCCAGACACCATCTACTCGTTTCTCTGGGGAACACCTTGCGTTCGATGCTTCACATTAGTCTTGATTGATTTACTTCTTCAAATAATCCACATGCGACCTCGTTAGACACACTCTCCGGTGTGATGAACGTGCATCGTATCTTATGCGACTATAAATGAGCTTAGACAAAAGCAATTACCATGGCGTTATGCAAGAAACACCCCAAGCCAATTAATTTTCGATTAATGACTCCCAAGGATTTTTGCTCGGTGAATTTCATTTAAAAAGGTGCCTTAGATTAAGTCTAGTTAGCGCGTAATTAGAAACGATGTCCATCTTTGGAGCGGTGAAGGAGTGATTCCCAAATCAATTAAGAGGACCTAAGGTCTGTAATCTGATTTTGTCTGCGTTCATTCAACATTCACCGAAAACTGGGCAAATGCAGATAATTTCCTTGCTGAGTGGTGCTCATTTCTGTGGAGTAACAGCTGGCCAAGAAATTTAATTAGAAGCCTTGTTTATGTATGCGCTCGCTTCAGCGGAGACGATATCTTCAGAATTTTTGATTGATATGGGCTCAGTGAAACCGCTGTCGAATATTCAACTTAATTTACCGACTTGTCCTTCACTGAACCACCCAGGCAATTAAGAGAATGAAAAATATCTCGTTGTTGTGCAGCCATTCAGGCAATTAAGCTTATTGAGAAAATGAATGAATGAATCTGTCGGGAGGTATTCAATGGAAGTGCAGGGAAGCGGACTTACACGAAAGCAACAAGCAGTGACAAGTTAAATGTGTAATTATTTGTGATGAATTATTAAAGGTGCAATCATTTAGAAAATTTATCTCCGAAGCTCCGATGACATAACTGAGGATCTCAAAGTGAACAGACACTTTCTCGTATGTTAACTACAATTAAAAGATTTTCCTCTTCGAATTAAGTGAGTTTTGCAGACATGTGCTGAAGAAATGTAATCACCTTCGGTTGTAGCAGCCGGGATTAATGTCTTGCGTAATGGCATCACAAGCCATAAGGTAATGACATTCGCCCCGACAGTTAAATTATGACATTCGCTCAACGACCTCTAGCACTGACAAACTCTTATAAAGTGAAAATAAAGTTTTGGCATAGAGTGTGTATATGAGAGAAGACTTTCGATTGAACGTATGTGGAAATACTGTAATGCTTAAACTTGCAAATGTATACGCTTGGAAACTACAATACTGAACTAATTAGCTACAGACTTTGAACAAGATTCTTGTCTTGTAAGAGACACACAGCCTGTCTTGAGTCTGTCCAGGAAGAATTCAACCCATAAACAGCTGGGCCCTCCAATTCCGAGGGATGGAAACTATTCGGAATATCCTACAATTTACCGAGCTCAAAGAATCAGGATTTGAAATTTCCGTCAAGTGCGACAAAAAACTAAATTTTTGTTAACACTGATAAAATTTGGCGTTATTACTTACAAACGTGATCAATTCTACGACCCATGGATGGTCTAAGACTGAACAATAGGTGCCTTCCATCGCTGACGATCCCGGGCACGCTACCTCCAGTCATCAAGACCAAGCTGTTTTACGTCCGCGATAACTTTATTTTTATACCGACTTAGTTGCGAATACCGTCTTTCTAGAACTTTGGTGTCCATGCGCTCGGTATAGCCGAGCCAGTGCAGTGTATGCATTTCTGCCTACCGGAGTACATCCACATTGGAACAGCTTATAGAGTTTGCGCTAGTGTCTTCTTATTATCCGGAGTAGAATTTTCTCTCTAATAATATGGATGGCGCGACAGTCCGAGGCGGACCTAGGCCTAGCTTCTCACTTCTCTTTCACTAGTGGATGGGACCTACAGTTTAATGCCGACTCCGAACGGCGAAGTTGAGAAGCCTTTTCTAGACAAGAATAGCATTGTCAGTGACTCGAAAGAGGTGGAGCCGTGAATTATCAAAGGTGGTAAATGCGGGTATCGAACCTGGGACCCTCTGCGTAGGAGTCGAAGCAGTTACCCACAACGCCGCGGCGACCAAATACAAGTTTCTTATGAAAAATGCAGTAAATTAAACAAAATTTAATTTTGTCCAACAGCGTTCAAGTGGCTGCTGCCTCGGCTGGTTTCGCAGTACTGCGTTCTGTCACCCCGATTTTCTAAGACATTGTTGATGGTTTCGTGCTTCGGCTTAGGGATTGCTTGGATTTTCTTAAGTGCTTACATCATTTCGGGATTTTTGGCATAACATCGGTCCTTGTGTTGACTGAAACGTTGTTAGCAGCCTCATTTCCGAAGAAAAATGGCCCCAGCAGCCACATTTTCACCTGTCGGCACTGTACGAAGACGGGGACTATGGGTGTTGTCCACTAGCATACCGGTCTCACGAACTTCTGGCACAAACGGCGTACAGAAGTCGCAGTGGGTGCATCATTTCGGCAAAGACGTCATTTCAAAAAAATCACTGTTTTGGCTACACAGCACTCACTTCTGTCAAGATTTCGAACGGGAAAGATCTGTCAGTGTATATATACCTACGATTTACTAGACACTAGACACACGATACACTAGATGGCCCACCGTGTATGTATATATCAGGCTGCCTGAACATTAGTTTTGTAGAACAAGATTTTGGTCCTGCAAACTGATGCCGCACGTACAGGGCACTGGGAAATTTATTCACCTTGCGAAGCTATCCATGATGAATGGCCCAACTTTTACCACCAGGTTTGTCAAAAACCAACATGGTGTTGAATGACAGTTCTACAATACAAAAATGTCCTCTGTTCGAAATCTACGCAATGGTGTCCCTAAAGATTCTGTTCTTTTTCCGTGACTATTTGCAATGTTTATCAATATCTTTACGGCGATGTGGTCCCATTGTAAATTTCATACACACTGTGTTCAAATCTATTTAAGTTTTCCTTTTGGTATGATTGAAGATTAAGAGTGCTAAAATATACAGCAATAAGCCTAGTGCTCTAATGCCTAGTATGTAATTGGAAATGATATTATGTTCAATCCTAACAAGACCAGACATCACGTTTTCAAAGCACCTCAGATCCTGCGGTTCATACTTGTATCCTTCACAGCTACGGTCCATGATCGAGTTCAAAGAATTTTTGTAGCTCCTGTGTCTCCTATTTGTCCTGCAATTATCCTATTAATATATCAGCCATGTTTTTTTCATCGCTATCAATAGTGAAGTGAAGTAAGATTCAGAAAAACTTATGAAAAAAAATTCGAAGTCGAGTTTCTATCGGCAGCCACTTTTCACTGCACAGGCAGTTATAAGCAGTAGGTTGTTGAATGTGCTTTACGTGCAAAATCCTACTTCACTTTTTATAGATTTTTGAAAAAAACACGGCTATCGTTTGTTTGCAATCGTATTGCATTTTAAAATGTTAAATTTTTATAATTCTTCTTCTTCCTTTTGCGGCTCTACAGTGCGGGGTGAACTTGAGACTTGACCAACAGGGCTCTTCAGCTACCCTGATCCTTGTATGGACGATGGTAGAAGAGAATTCGATATGTCTATTTGCCTCTTCCCACACCAAGTTTGTTGAGATCATTCTCCACTTGTGTACTGTGCATTTGACGAGTTTCCTCTGCTGCGTTGTACCACAGTTTCGGAGTCGATTACTCTTCTTAATTACTATTGTTATAATTTCTATTATAAAATCATATAATTCAGTTATAAAATCAATTTAAACTCTCAATATCTCCTGTACTACTAAATGAAATAAAATGTACTCTAAATTTACAGCGATAACTGATCAATACATCAGATATTCAGTCATACACCGACCACTGACAAGTGATCAATAAATGAAATATTCAGTCAATCTCCATGCACCCGCATACCGAAACCGTTGGATTGACATGACCATCGCTGATTGGATTCTCGAAATTCATTGACAGCCATTGCACTAAAACGCTTTATTTTAATTTCATCTAACTGAATTACTCTTATTCAAGGTACTAACAAAATAATCTCTATTTGTATGTGCGCATTGCAGCGCGTCAATGGAATTTAAAAAGATACAGATATGTGGCTTACCTGCACTCCTTTTTTTATTAATCTGTGTATCTGATACTGAACGTGATGGAGCTCCGAGAATTTTCCATCGTTACCCTATATAATCCCATTGGACATGTATGTTCATGTGTATAAAACATTTGGTAAAGTAAGAGAAATGGAGTGACTTATCCACAGATACATCTCGATATTGACTAACTATTTTAACGAAGTGGAAAATACGATCCAAAGGACATTTTACAGGCAACCAAAGACCACACCAACAATTATTCAAGGAATACACTGAAGCACTATATCGCGAACAATTCTCTACGGCGAAACTATAGCCAGAATACAACCTAGCTAGAAAAAAAATGTATACAAACATATTATCAGACCATCAGAGGCATACACTTTCCGGATAAGGTTCCATATCACAAGCAGGCAAATATCAAATACCCACCGTAAACCTCCACCACCAGCAGTTTTTTAAATATACTCGGCTCGCCCGCCGTCGAAATTCGACGATTCATTGTTTGAATACTGGCTATGATATTTTCTCGTACTCGTTTCATCTATACCACGTTCGGTTCAGTTTCGTCGCGTGAACATGAGGTAGAGACTAGTCTAAATAAAAAAAGAGATACACATTATGTGTTTACATTATTATTATGTGTTATAAAAGACAGACATTATGTGTTTACATTATTATTATGTCTACGCGAAATTGCCTTTCCGATGGTGTGCTATTCGGTTGAGTACAACGGTGAATAAGCGTACGACAAAAGCACGTATTTATGTATAGATTTATGATGGACCTCCACGCTAGACTTCACACTCTACAATCAAACCAAAATGAAGAGAATCCGCAAAGGCTTTAGCTCACGAACAATTTTTTCAAAAACCTGCCAAAAATCCTCATTGTCAAGCATCCTCCTGCGTAAGTAGGCCAGCTGCGTTGCAAATATTGTTGGCCAACTTATAAGGGTCCTGCTTTCTTTTTTCTTTCCACTAAAGTCCGAGAATCACTGGATTCTGCAAACTGCAGAAATCAGTAATAATAAAATCCTGAATATTATTGTGGCAACCATCTTCATAGCTTTGTCAGAAGCAACAATCGATTTGCTCAGGAGACTCGACTAGATGTGTGGCTGACTGCCAGCATTTTACCAACTAACGTTGTGCTGCCACTTGACAATAACATCTAGAAAGAAACAAAAATAATATGGTGAGCTCGCTACCCCTCGAGTTGTATGTTATTTTCTTTTTTCTCATGAGGACCTTCATATTATTTACGAATGGTTTTTGGCGCTCACACAAAACGCCAGAGAAGATCTTATTCGCAATAGGTAGTAAGGTAGTGAAGTAAATGGCTGCCCTGACGGCTTTACGACCGTGGCTCACTTATGATGGATAATGTTAATGATTTCTTTTTCTTGCTAAGGCTGGGCATTCTCAGAGCGGCTATTAGATGGATTTTATTTCTTTTCCATCTCTGCAGCTCCTGCAAAAGTAGTTGTGTGGTATGTAGGGTCTCCTATTAGCGTTTGCACTTCTTTGCGATCAAAGCTGATCAGTGATGTTGATTTTTTTTACTCAGTGTCAGCCACAAGGCCCTTGCTCTTGTTTCAATTTAACGACTGAGCCTGCTACTTCTGGCTCTTATGTGGGTATGTTATGGAAACAAATCACTTGATATTTGGCTCAGTCAAAAGTCTTATGGACTATAGGCCATTGAATGAGAATTACACTGGAACCACAACTCTGAGGCGTTCCGCATTTATTGCGTTTAGTCAGTGAATGAAAAACACATAAACATGGTTCGATTAGATTCTCTTTTGACCAGCGCAAATTTAAGCATTTCAATAACATTCGAGTCATCTTCACTCCAAGCGCGAAAAATTACGTTTTGACATACCCCTTCAGCCATGCACTAATTTTGTGGTGGATTTAATGCCAGTTGATTTTGACCCTTTCCCCGAAGTTTCCACGCAACAGAAGTTCATTCCACTTTCCAATCAAGGCATTGCTAAGGAAAGCAGGGTTACCGCTGAAAACTGTCAGAAAGTCGTAAAAAAGTGGTCTGGATCTTCTCAAACTTAAATTGTAAATGAAGAGTTAGAGTCTAACCCCATCAACTAATTAAACTTCAGCGAAATGTTTGAAGAATAAAATAGAAGGAAATAAAAAATGAAGAATAATGAAGACCGACCATACGACCAGGTTGAGCAATTTTCAAGTCCCGCTATATGGTTGCCTGTGGCTTTTCCAGCTTCGACATCCAATTAAAGAATTGGTTTTTTCAAAGCACACAAAACCCATTTGACTTCTGCACTCTCTACATTTCATCAAGCTTAGGAGTAGTGCAGCCTTTTAACTGAATCTTCTTATTTTCTTACACAAATTTGAATATCTGTGGGTCGACATCCTACGCAGCGGGCGCCTGGTTCGAACCCCTGAAACCTCTTTCGAGTCCCTGACAAAGCTCACAGAGTATTCCTGTCAAGAAAAGGCTTCTCAAAATTCGCATTTCGGAGCCGCCATAAAACTGTAGTTCCCATCCACTCGTAAAGGAACAATAGCTCGCACAGCACGAGAGTCAGCCTCGCTTATTATAGTCGCTGAGTATCGAGAGAGTTGTGCATTGAACTTATACTCCCCTCAAATCGAATAACCTTGAAAGAAAAACATGAAAAGTTGAAGCAACAATATGTCAAAAATCTCACAGTTAAGAAGTAAACACATTCTCTTTTTCTTCGGCATCAACGAATCATTGTTCCTCTAAATGATTGCAAAAGTATAAAACTGTAAAACCACAACAAAAAAAAAGAAAAACACATAACAAACCGATTCGATTCCTCTTTCTACGCGATGTGGTATTCAGTCAGTCGGCATTTAAAGAAAAGTGTTTTTGTACTTTAAAATGTTTCTTCGAAATTCACTGATTTCAAGGTTTGACACGGAATCAGTGCCATTACAACATGCTCTCAGCCTCGAGAGGAATCTATGCGCTTCTTTTATGTATGCATTTTTCATGAGTAATTTTCTTTGGAGAATGAGGAACATCTAGCTGGGTTTGTTTTGCTGAACTTTTCCCTTTTATCAGTCGTTAGTTTCGCTTTGCTTAACATTGTATCGACCGTGTAGATACTCTATGCTGTGTAAGTTGAAAGAAGTAGCGAAGTTGTTTAATAGCATGCCTTTGTCGTCATCGCTTAGATTAACCACATAATAACTTGCAAGAAGTTTGCTCGGCATTCTTCTTCGTTCAGCTGATTGATGCCCTTTCAAGCTGTATGCGCCAATGTAAGCATGGTCTTCCTTTAGCGCATTGTTCCTCGCGGTTGTAATCATTACCTAGACATCCTAGCCTAGAGCCTCGAACTTTTTTTGACCAGGATTGATGTCGCAAAGTTCACTCAAGCACTCGTTCAGTCTCATCCTCCAAACACTATCAGCGCATATGGAACGAAGAAACAAACAACACTTTCCTCTCGTAACGACCAAGAGTCTCCTCGTCCCCTTTGGTTAGTGTCCATGCTTTTGCGTCATACAGCAGGATTGATACTATCGTCTTATGTAAGTATATCTAGGTTTTTCGAAAAATGGCTGTATTCCACAACTGCCTTCCAAGCCCAGCACTGATTGGCAATCGTGATCCTTCGTTTTATCTCCGCGGTGGTGTCATTGCATGCGTTGTCTTTGGAGCCTCTTTGCCTGCCGCCTTTCACTGGTTCGACTATCAATCGCCGATGGACAACTGGCACAGTAGGCCCCATTAGCAAACAACTGTGGCATACAATCGACCCTGATTAGATTGAATCTATGAACACTCATTGGCGTTATAACAGGGCATTGAGCCATCGCAACTCATGCTTCTAGACTAGGCCTTCCTTACGTCAACTTCTGCAGAAGCAGCAGGAGCAAATATGAGGAAGAAACCATTGAATACTTGCAGTGCTCTCTCATTCCGCAGCGAATTTTCGAAGTTTTTTTACGAGAGCGACTAATAGGATGAGTGAGCGGATAGAAAATGTTATCTCTATTTCTTAGATGTTTATCTTGTACGTACCATAAAATTAAAGCGAGTAATTCATCCGATTTAACATTAAAATTTAAAATACCTTTTACAGATAATATGCATTGAACATCTCCTCTGTTTTTAAGAGTTTTTAAACCTAAAAGGGTACATCTTAACGAATATTCGGGTAACCAATCAGACCGTCGTAGGTTTCTTAAGCCATAACGCGTGAACCTTTTTTGAACTCTTTCAATTCTCATAAAGAGCGGTCTAAGTCACACATAAGCACTCAAATATTGGAAGTACCAGTCATGAAAAAATTGGCTTTAGTGTAAGGCAGCCTAACACAGAGTTTGCTTTACTTATAATACGGTAATAGTGTGCCGAAAAAGTTAGTTTTGAATCAAAGTAAAAATCAAGATAGTTTCGCTTACCTTCATGAGTGATTCATTCCGATTTTATATGTAAAACTCAGCGGCGACAACTTTCTATGGACACTAAACGCTTTGCACTTCGATATATCAAGCTCAAGGGGAGCTCAAGTGGTGCAAATACCACTTTAGAAATGAGTCAATATCGTTTTGAAATTTTGTACAATCATTGACAGACGAAATTTGAGTAAATAATTTAACATACATTACATTAATCGTCGGCATACATTAAGCAGTCTGCGAATTTAAGAATCTCAGGAATATTCTTCACAAAAAATTAAACAAAAAGGACCTAGATGACTGCCCTGGGGAAGACCTGATATCAATCAAAACTCAATAAAAACTGATTTATCCCCGCTCAATTGAACGACCTGTTTCCGGTTGGAAAGGTAGGAGCTCAACCATTTCAAGAAATTGATGTTGAATCTATGCCTCTGAAGTTTTTGCAATAAAAGGCCATGATGAACATCGACTTGCATTCTTTTCTCCATAGAATTTAAACAGAAAATTGAGAGTTTTGTCCAAGATGTCGGTTGGTGGACCTTTTTGTAGCCATAAAATACTTTGTATTACCCTCATTGACCATAAGGCCCGTCTTAGCCGCTTCCTTCTCTTCGCTCACGGGCATTCTCCATAGCTTTCTGCAAAGACGGAGGACTTTTGACTGGGGTGCCAAAACCAAAATTTAGAGGATCTCCTTTCCTTAGGATGGGAAAAACAGTGCTGAGATTCCATGCATCGATTCGAGTTGAATTGACCTTACCGTAAGAAATCGCCAGATTCTTTGTTAGGTGGACATTCCTTCGGCACCAGTAACCTTGTTGGACTGAACTTCACTGAGGTCGGGAGGGCGCAATTCTTGTTCATCATCTCCTATATTGGATAAATTATGCTTGACATTCGGTTGCAAGGAAATGGGACGCAATGGCAGACTTATTAAACAGACGATAAACAACTTCCCATCGGAGTAATCCTTCAAAAATTAATTACCAAAGTTTCAGGTAAAAGTGTACATACACCATAAGCTAAGCCGAATGTTCTCTGAAAAAAATTATTTTCAACCAGGAAAACTTGCTGCCCTGCATGTATGTAGTTCCTTGAGGCTAGTTATGGGTAAACTCATTTCATTCCATGTTTGTTTAAGTCAAACTGTAGTGACAGTACACCACACGGGCACTCCCTTCAGGTACGAAATTGTATAGTATCCCACATCGTATCAAACTGTCAAGTTGCGTGTTAAGTTCGTAGGTCGCTTATCACGCGACAATTTCAGCAACGACGCTACCGTTGAGTAAGTGCATGGCATCACGCATAAATTGTTTTGCAAAAACAACTCCCCTTACTGACTTTAGCACTTGTTAGTCGTACCCAACGCGTGACGAAATAACGAAATAAATACTTAATGTGGGAAGGTAAGTAATTTTCCAGAATCATGGTCGTTCTCATGCGTGGTTACATCATAGGGAAGTCGAACTTTGTGGATGAGATATCGCAGGTGATTTACAAGGCAAGCAATGTGAACTTATAAACAATTCGAGGGTAATTCCTTAACATTTTGAGTTGTTAGTGTATTTTAACAAAAGTAGGAAGTGGAAAATGTGACACTATTATGATGCTGATTCCTGAAGCAAAAGATGCCTAAAAAAGTCTGCAACCCTTTCGAACTAAATGGTGCACCCTGCTAGACTTCTAAATCACTATGTCTCTAAAACTAATATTATACGATGCGACTTTGAGACAAATTTTTGCCAAACCTTGGGTTGGGTCCAGTTATATCCAAAACGACCCGAGCTGCTTACGGCGGGAAGTTTCCAAACAATGAGGACCTCTCAATTGGTGTGTTTCCAGGTTCCAAGCATATGTTAAACATATTCTGTCTCTTCGGCTTATGCAACAGTCGCTATGCGGTATGTTCAAACAGAATGCACATGCTCACGGCACAATGCTCAATAAGGACTCCTATCAGCATGCCCTCTTCCTTGTAACTAAAACTGATGAACGACGATGAACCAGTCGACTTCTGGCTCTGTCCACGGATTGGTCTTTCAGATTTTCCTTACTGAGCTAAGCGGCTAGAGTTTGTCCCAACTATCCTTCCCTGCGCGAGACTCCCTGCCTTTTTTTATTTCCTTGGTACCCATCACAATACCACCGTGTTTGTGTTAATTAGCTATGAAAAACGTTATACAAGTTGTATTGTTTCTTCTTTGGTGTTTGGGCTGCGACTGACTCTAACTCTGAGTGTTAGAGTATTTTACTCGTTGCATATACACAACAGTGTTCACCAAGATAATCTCACTGACACTTATATCCTGACCAGTTAAATTCATTGTTAGAAATGTAATGAAGATAATTTAATAATGAATCAAGTATTCTTTGTCACCATTGATAACTAAATAAGAACATTTAATTCATCGCAAATGTTGTGCCGTATCACATCAGGGCCATTAGCGGAAAGTTTTATTGCTTGTTTTCATAGATTCTGACCATCGTTGACTGTTAATTGAAATTTATCGTGAACGACAATCCATCAACGCAAAAACTCAAAGATACTCCACAAGTAACCACCAAGTACTCAACAGGTAGGCAATATCCACGGGAAGAATGTTATCAAGTGCATTTGGTGGGACCAGAAGGAAGTGAACTGATACACCTCGTGAAGCAATTACTGGGGATCGCCACCGGACCGAACAAACTGATAAAATTGAATCGAGCACTGAATGACCAGAATATACCTAAATGCTCGAATATACCGTATACTCGTCGATTTTCTTGTTACTCTAGTCGAAAACGATCTATTTGGAAATACGAGCATTAAGTTAGAAGCTATGCCACATCCACCACATTCACTAGACTCGGTCTCTTCTGATTATTATTTCCTTGCCGGATGAATTTTCGAAACAGTAATTTTATTCTTACGAAGAAATGAGCAATTGCCTTGATGTGTGGTTGGCATCAAAAGCCAGTTGATAGTGGCACGAAGTACACAATGACAAGACAGATGGGAAAAGACATAACTAACGATGCCAAATGCTTATGAATTATAATAAACACAGAGAGAGTCTTCAGGTTAGCATCAATAAACTGTTTTACAATAACTATGTACCTTGAAAATATACAATCGAAAAATATGTTAATACGTACATTTAACTTATTCAACGAAACTTTTAATTGGTATCAGTTTGATAAGAATAAGTTGAAAAAGAAGAAAGACCTTCACGATAACAAGAACATAAACCATCCAGAATCATAAGAACTTTTGTCATTTATCCGTAAGTATCAATTAAAAGTAATGTACGTTGTAGTTTTGTAAAATTGTATCTTGAGTTTACCCATAATTTAGGAGATTATTGTATGTGTACAAGCAATTATCACTTTTGTTTCTTAGTTCAGCTGTGACTCCAACTCTAGTTTTTGTCTTAACGACTACTTGAGACCCTTTCTCCAGAGTGTGGGAATCGAAAACCGGAAATTTATTTTCATGTTCCCCTTGACTTAACAGGTTCGAAGTAGAACATCAATCATTTTGGACAATCATTTATAGCTTTATGTACTACATAGGTACTGTGAAGTAAACAATTGTTATACAAGTTCCATAGGGCATACGAATCAATCAAATGGTGTTTAATCCGTTTTGCTGTGTCTGCCATTCGAATTGATTGAGTTGTCTATAACAACAGCGCGCAAAAATCGGGGAGTTGAACAGAACAGAACAGAATGAAGAATATGTGACCTCTTAATAAAGTACTTAGTCTTAAAATGAAGTTCGACAATAATTTTAAAATATTTGTCATTGTGCCTCCTGAATGTCCAGTGTGGAATTTCCCTGTCAACACCGATCAAACTTCAAAAAACCTTCAGTAAAATTAACTAATGAACTTGAAATCTTCAGAAGGTAACAATTCAAGTCATCGATAAGTTTATCTTTCGATCCATAGAGGCTCTGAGTTGTCGATTGAATTGATGGTCGACAAATTTACCGATTGAAATTTATTTTGGTATTGTGTTCTCAATCGACTGAGAATTGTATTATTGTTAAAAAAGTGTATATTACGAATTTATGTACGTTTGGCAACTGAGGATGTCTAACTTATCTACAAGCTTGTGGACAGGGTTTTTCATACTCAAACAGGTGTATGAAGCCCTCGCCCAAACATACGAGTTTTATTTTAGCTTCGGAAGGATATGGCTTTGTATATTGTTGCCGAATCGGTTGGAATGAAAAAACCGTTTACAACGTTTTAGGAAGCCGAGGCATCTCGCAGCTTTTGCAGCATCAGTTATCTGCTGCTGCCTACTGAGGTCATCGCTGGTGTGCCAACCAAGCATTGACAAAACGTCGGTTACCTCAACTTCTACTCCATTCATTTTTACCTTCAATTTTAACTTAAACTCATCTAATCTTAATACAGCAATTTGACGCACAGCACGAGAGGGTGAGAGAAGCTAGCTATATACGAAACCGACACCACACGGCCATATTTGCGACCCTTTTTTTCTGGAAATGTCCAACCCGCCAAATGTCCTATCCGGTTGCAATTGACCTTTTTAAAATCTGTAGCAGCTGTTGTATTCATTGGTGATGGTGTCCTCTTGCAATTTCTTTATCCTTCACAAAGTTGCACTCGGCGGGCGTGTGACTGGTAGACAAATCCGTCTAATATTTGTTGGCTGGATTGATAACTTTATCCAACTTCAATTGCTCTACACATTTTTCGCATATCCTGTCGAATGCTCTGGATTTAATTTCACGCCAATAATTTATCGAGTAAAACTGGTTCCAAACCCACGGGGATTCGTGTTCCAATCTTTTAACCGTGTAGAAAGATTATCTCCCCTAGAAGTACAAAGATCACGTAGCAACTTGTATGTTTTGCAATCCAAACTGTTGATGAGTACTGTTGACTTTTCCCCCTCCTAGGTCTTTGTGACGATGAAATGCTGCTCAAGCCTCTCATTAAATAATTCCCAGTGGTCGATGTCTGGAACGAATTCTCTGAGTTTTAGGTCATACGTCGCAGTTGCATATGACTGTGCTGAACTTTGGGATAGGTCGAGGTCTCTCATTTTGCACTTTTCCTTCACTATTTCTTTTCCACAGAACGTACTTTAACTACACGAATTTTTAATTATTATTTCTGCTTTTTTATATTGATAACTTTTTCCCTCGTCGCCATTTGTGAAACAAGAGAGATCTTGCACTGAATGACAGATTACAATGTTTTTGGTACAACTTAGCCTATGAAGTTAGAAGTCCTAAACTGGGTGTGCTCAGAACCTTACACAAACACAAACTTATTATTTTTTTAAGCTCCACGTAATAAGTTGGATTGACTTGTGACTAGTTATTACCCATTGTGTATTTCCGATACCGACTTAAAATTGTGTGTAAATGGCATCTAAAGCCAAATTTGAATTCTGTTTTAGCTCAACAACAAGTGGTTATATTTATGACTATGACGTTTCTCATACAAAACCTGCCGCAATTTGTTTCGTTCCGCGATATGGGCATCCCCTGAAACCAGTTGAGAGATTAAGAAATTCATTGAGTCACTTCAAAATGTTTACTTTGGATTTGTTATTAATTTTAAATTAGTTTATTCTGATTGTGTAATATAAATTTGAACAAAAATCGCTCTGGCAACTTGATTAGTTGCCGAAATTCTTAACTAAATTTATATTCCTCCTTTTTGTAATTTTTTGTTTAAACGATTTTTCACTTGTATCAATTTCAGGTGATTCATGGAGTGCACACTGAACCCGTCCACATCATTCGAAAACGAAGCATTGACCAACCCTTAAGGATATTATTGTTTTACGATGAATCTGTTTACAGGTTTGTATATTTTTACACAATTAAATATTAATATACCTTTTCCTCGATAATAACATTGCTCTGAATCATTCCGGAAGTATTTTACGTCTGAATAATATTCGCAGCAAGAGGAAATATGCCGGAAACCTCACCACAAAAAGGACGGTAGTGCTTTGGTTTTCTTAGTAACTAATGCCTTGGTTATTATTGAGTCGATGTAATGCTTCCCAATCTCATTAAACATTAACAAAAATACCATCTTTTTTATGAACGATAACTTGCACGTTTTGGAATTATTCAAATACTAATGAAACTCAGAACAAAAATATCAAAGACTGACGCAATATGGTTACTTTGTTATGCGGTGACGCCAAGACCTTATTAATTTAGCGAATATTCCATATTTCCATGGTTACAAACTGTTTGATGTTATTTTTTCTTTGATTGGGTCTGTTTATTTCTGTGCTTTTAATTGTGGATAATAGACATGTTGAAAACACAAAATAAGTCTTCAGTATGAATGCGGTGTGTGCATCGAATCATATTCTATTCGAAGTCGTAAACATCAACTTTCCATTTCCCGGAATCAACTCGGGAGGGTTATTTACAATGCTCGGAAAGTGAAACCGTAATAAAAAGCTTCTTAAACGTCAGTACTTGAAGTGGGCAGCAAACTGTAGATATTGGTTGTAAAGGAGCTTTCAATTAACACGCTTGATTTTAAACAAGTCTTGTATTGTCATTACTTTAATTTGTTTGATTTCTATTGCCGCTAGTTTGTAATTAAAAGGGATGATTTAATTTTCTCTCTTAGTTTACTGATTGCTTCATCTGGTGGCCACCTAATTAGGGACTTTGTAGCTTTTCATGTAGGACTAATTGGTTTCCAGGTCGAGTATTCAAAATTGTTAGGTTAAAAATGCCCTGTTGCTTTTTAACTTATGTTTGATGAATTATATAAAAGGGAAACCAAGTGATTCCTTTCGATTGTTTCCAAAAATTAAATTACCAATACCCTATTATCGATGGCGAGTCGAACGAAAAATAGGTCGAATGGTGAAAATTGGTACAGTGAAAGCTGCCATAGGCGATGGGCGCAACACTTTTATCCGGATAAGGGACTAGTCCGTCCATGGGTTGTATGGAACTTCAGTTCAAGATCCACGGCCATGAGAAATAGGCAGCTCGAGGGGATTGTCCGCCTAAGAGAGTGTCCATAATAGGAGCTTTCACCATATTGCCATTCGCGAGTCACGCAGATAGCATTCGCCTCAAATGTCAGAAACTAGGTGAATTTCAAAATCACCGTATTACGGTTGGCGAGCGTTCACGGAAATTAGTGTTTCTTATGCCAGAATCATGCGAATGAAAATATTTGGTGACTGATGGACGAAGTGTAGAAAAAACAACAAATAAGCAAAAAATATTAATTGATATGGCGTTCGTGGGTCGCCGTGGCGTAGGGGGTTAGTGCGTCGACTCTTACGCAGAGGGTGCCAGGTTCGATACCCGAATTTACCACCTTTCATAATTCACGGCTACCACCTATTTCGAATCACTGACAATGCTCAAAGGGTATTTCTGTCTAGAAAAAGCTTCTCAAATTCGCCGTTCGGAGTCGGCTTTAAACTGTAGGCCCCTTCCACTCGTGAAAGAACAATAGCACACACAACAGGAGTGGTTTCTGTAGAAGGTAGGCCCAGGTCCGTCTCCGACTGTAGCGCCACCCATATTATATTATTATTATTATTATGGCATTCGTTTTAAATTTGGGTAACTGGTGCAATAACTGGAGGCAAATCCATCGCTAAGTCAAAAAACAAAGAAAACACTGGGACACCTTCGCGATCGAACTTACATAATAGTCTGGGACTTGTGATAGAATAGAATGGCATAAGGTAAGATTCTTAATAAAATGAGCAATATGACTTATATCGTTTTGTAAAAACAAACTCAAAAAGAAAATAGCCTGAAATAAAGGCAAACAAACGGAAGCATTTGAAGACATAATGGATACATCATCTGGATGGGATCTGGATACATAAACTACATAAATTCATCGCGTATTTATCTTGTTTAAATAAAAAATCTGTTTGAAATAAACATTTTACTTTAAAACACATAATCTTAGTGCTCACTTTCCAGATGAGAATGATTAAAGGAATTTCATTTGACGTTTTACATATGTATGTTATTTTTTCATCGCTATCGCGCCAATAGTTTAGGCGAATTAAGGAGCTCGGGAACCATAATAGCTCGAATTACTACATTCGCCTAACAGTTGGAAAGCAAGCGAACGTTCGACTCGCCATAGGTAATATTCTTATTAATTATTATTAACATTTTATCTTGGACAGCTAATTAGTGACAGCTTACTCATTATTTGTTGAGCTTTACCATATTGTTATTCCTATTGAACGAATATAGTAACTGTGAATCCAAAAATCTTAAATATGGTCCATAATATGATTTGTACTCCAGAATTGCGTAAAATTATAATTTTCAAATTTGTTCAAGAGAACAAAATCCTTCCGCATCATTGATAAAGAGATTTTATGAACAAAGGTCCTAATTCATAATGCTATTAATCATTTTGGGTTTAGAAAGAGAGACAAGACAATACAAGACAAAGACAAACCAACGACAATGTCTCCAGCGGGCGATAGCATTATTTGCAGAACGCTCAACCAAGGGAACACTTTTTATAAACCGCGCTGAATTATCAGCCCAGTTGAACGAGGATATATCTATCTGAACTCACAACTAGATTCCGTGGTTGCGATACTAAGAAAAGCCACACATTTCATCGTTCGCAACGGAAAGCCAAAAAGCCTCATGTTTTTGGAAATAAAATACTGCATAGCCGAGAGTGTATGTTTCACTTGTTCGGTCAGATGTTAAAAGATATGTACGACGTCCTCCAAGTAAAGAACTCAATCCTCGTTATACGTTAAAGATTTATTTTTTATTTATTATTAATGGTTTCACATATTTTACAAATAGCTAATTTAAGTGTCTTTTTGTATGCAATTATAAAAAAAATTAGGGTGACATCCTGTATTTTATACAAATTAAAGTAAAAATCAGAAATGAAGTATCACAGAGATGCCCGACTTCTACCTCTCTTGCCCCTTAAGATTTTTGACAACTTTTTTTATACCGTGTTCATAAACCAAATTGACCAATTAGAGGACGGCATTAACATTATTTCGCGAATAACCGCCAAAAATTCATGAATATGTGTCAAAAAAGCACTCAAATTCGTCGATGGACTAGGGGGCAATCAGCTGTGAAGTCGACTTACTCTGTAATACTTCATGTAAAAATGAGTTGAATGTTACTTGTCCTTAGACAGATACAATAAGAATCTAAATAGTGGGGTACTTACAAAAATAAAAAAAGAAATAAAACTAAAATAAATATACAATTTAAAGAAAAACAAAAACTATACTAAGGCAAAGAAACTGACGCACTCAGATGAATATGATTTAATGTGAATGTAGCATTTTAACATACTAAGAAAAACATAATTACTAGATCAAAATATTTTTTAAGGCAGAGAATCATATCATATAGGAGTCAATTGAATAAACGAAAACAGATAACAGAATAAAAATTACAGTAAGCAGTGGTACGAAAATTTGGTATATACACAATGTTTAAAGGGTTTCCACGAAAGTTATGATTAGAAACCGTACGAAACTTCCGCTTACCTGACCTCATAAAAAACGTTGTTAGTACCTTGAAACAATACAAGTGCCGAACAGGAAGATTTTTCAATTCATAGAACAAAGAGAAGCTTGGATGTCGACTAGGTTTGCGACAAATCCTATATCATGCCCTGAAATTATTTCTTTGTCATTTTCAATATTTTTCGGGCACGGCTTGCACCGTCGATTAGAACGCGTTCCATAGTTTATTTCCCCTGGCCACAGTTCCGTCAGAATTCTGTACGGATAAGGGTCATTTTATTTTGGTGGTAATTACATGCTCCGTCGCGTTCTTTGACTAGTTTTTTGGTTGTAGTCTTGTTCCATCAACGTGCATTTGTTTAACGATTGATTTGTGTTGGTGAAGGCTTATGTCAGTTTTGTTAAATCTATAAACTGATCCATGTCCAATGAAGAGTATCTGAGAACCTGCCGTGTCTTGTATGTCAGCCTTGACATTACCCTGGCCTCATGTCCTGGCACCCAAATCATCTTAAGGCTGCTATCTTCAGTCAGTTTTTTGGTGATACATACATTATACGCCCGATATCGTGAACTAATAAAAACCGGACCTGTTCACTGCAGCGAGATTTTTTTGTTCAGTATTCAGTATAGCCTCTATATAATATGATTTGTTCAATATATTGAATAGTTAACTATATCGAGCGTTTGAAAAATTTAATTTTCGATGACTTTTTCGCATAAAGCTGTCTGAATTTTCAATTTGTATGGCCCCACCTCTTTCGAATTCAAGATAAATAAATGTCTAGAAACGTAGCAATTTTCGTCTGAATCTAGATTATTTCTGTATCACGACATGCTATTAATAGATGTCTGAGCACAACAAAAAGCAATTTCCAAAAGCATACTCTTATGACTTCAAAGCAAATCGTTGCATCTTCGTTTGTCAGCTCTTTGAAAAGTTACTGTTAGGGTTGTGCAAACACTTGAGCATACTCGACATAAACATTCTTTTAAAAGTCATACTTGATTGAATAAAAAGAATGTCTTAGATGGCATACCAAAGTAAAAAATAAAAAATATGAATGAGATAAGCTCGCTTCGATGCCAGCAGAATTTCTTAGAAGAACATAAAAGCTTTCAAGGGATTAAGTGCCTTATAAACAGGAAAATCCTTAATGTAAATGTATAAAGGTCACTGGATTTCTGAAATAACTTTATCGTCTTATCAATTCAATTTAACAGCTGCAGGCAACAAAACGACCCAGTTTTATTATCCCCCCCCTCCCCCCCCCCCCCCCCCCCCCCCCCACTGCAGAGGATAAATCCAATAATCCACTACCAAAGCGGATGTTTAAATTGATACACATTCTTGTCCCTGTAAAGGCTGTTGCTTTAATAGGATTTAATCCGAATTTTTGAAATTTCAAAGATACGTTAGAAATTCTACTTTTATCATCTGTAGTTATTCGGAGGACGCTGTTTAAGGACATTCTAGGATCAAATATTCGCAATCATAGATATTTTGTCCAAGCATCGAAATTGGTCTTACTGAAAGTTTGAATGTGCCTTGTGAAGGGTGTCCCGTTGTTACTGAATCTGACAGATTAGAGTTACTAGAAATGGAGCACCACACGACACAAGATCGTTGCACAATATCTTAAAAATAAGGAAAGTTTGGAAGGCAGAGTACGTACATTTGGCACAAACTATGGTCGGAATAGTGTTTTAATTTAAAGTAACGCGAGGTTCCATCTCAAAGGAATACACACACAAACCTGTGTGATCTTAGAGCTCACGAACCGTCAACCAAACCCCGTGCTCATGGATAAGGCCTGCGTCGAATATACTGGATGTGTGAACATTCAGGCAAGCAAACGTCGACTTCTATCATTTCTTCATAGCAGCAGATTCAAATCTCCACTGCTCAATGCAATCCTGCAGCAACCAACAACGATCATTTTTGATATTTGGCGCCTGAATGACTCCGGTATGCCTACCGGGACACAAACTCCAACAAGATGTGGTTGCATTGCCGCTCGGCCATCAAAGAGTTGTCGGGAATTTATTTAGTCTAACTCTCATTTCCGACAAGAAACTCGTGGTTTGATAGCAAGTGTGAGCAAAAGAAATAAGGCGCTCGCTGCAACGAAAAAAAAAGAGCAGCGCGTGAGGAACTCTGGACTAGAAGACGGGGCGAAGAGGCCTTAAGAAAAGGTATCTCTCTACCACCCAGCTCAAGAATATCGAAGTGTCTAGGGACAGGCAAAAAATACGGGCATTTAATAAAAAAGCCTTGCCTGAGGCTTGAGGGTGGCACCCTGGCTCATTTGAATTATGAGAATAATCTTGGTACTGACAGGAAATAGTATACGTAACCAGCAGTTCCAACAACTGCTTGACGGGTCTGACCAAGACAGATTAATAGGGATCCAGGAGGTCCCAACATAACGAAGGCGCAGATCTTCAATGTCGGCGGCGATGTTCTTGTAAGGAGCATTCCAGGGGTGCCACATATGAAATCATCGCGTTGACCCTCCACATAAAATGCTATAATACCTCTTGCAACAACTGAAGGGATGTATTCCAGCTCAACGTCGCCTACAAACACATACCACAGTCCGGCTTTAGCCGGATACTACTCTTATATCTTTTTTATACCCAAGTTAGACTTAAACCGTGTGTCCAACTTCAGCTATTTTTCTTTGCTCTTAAATATATAAGTCGGGATTAACCATGATACGGTTTTTTTAAATGCAACCAAGTACACTTCGATTTCAAATGTCACATTCTTAATTTTTAAAGGCCCAAACCCATAGAATCAGTTGTGAGCGTTGCGTCCTATCAAAAAATTGACAACATCACGACGGATGGGACGGGCCAAATTTTAACTGTTTTGTGCGGTTGACAGAGGTTTCCATGGAAATAAATTCGAGTGCTCTTTCTCTTTGTTTTCTTTACTATTGTTTTTAAATAATTTATAATAATTTGGGAACTTTAAAATTTTGAATTTCTTAGATTTATTCATCGTGATACATTGCACCTGTGGGCCGCAATTGCTGTCTCTCTCCTTCTCATAAGCGCAACGCACGCGATTTTCTCTAATGTCTTTCTCCTTACCAACAGTGTATGTTCTTTTCAATTTGATTAGCGAAAGGAGTTGAAGATGACAGTATTTTTGTTAATTGTTCATCCCACGGTCTCTAAGTTTCTGCCGACAACCCTCTTTATCAAATTACAACAAAAGGTATTCCTGCCGTTGAAAGGAAAAGAGATTACCCCAGATTCGTCAAACTTAACAAAGCGTGTACACGAATTCACAGAAGCCAAATGCCTTAATCCTCTTTTGACCTTGCGAATTATTTCTTAAGCCGCCGTCAACTAAACAGGAATTGTGGACCTCCGAAGTGAAATTATCCGTTTTAATGAGCTTAATCGACACATTGTTTTATGATGGGAATGAGTATCATATTTTTGAAATAAACTCATAATTTTCTGGTGTTTGACCTGCATTTAAGGACTGGATTGAATTTAATTAAACCCCATTTTCACATTAATGAGCGCAATCGTGTGAACTGAGTTGCTCCGCATATATTAATCCTCGTTGAGCTGTTATTATTTTTGGTCGTGCCGTTGTGTATGTCGAGGGCGATGCATTTTGGAGTCTAAAACGCGTGATGTTTACATTAGCAATTGCTCACCCATCCGCTCTTATGCGTTTAATCGCGCTCCCGAAAACATGTTTCTTGCAAGCTATACAGCTTGCCGGGACAAAAAAGGTTTACTATTGTTTCCCGACTTCAACAATTTTTTATGTTTTTTTTTTCTTTTTCACGTGGACACTAATCGAAGTAATATAGGAAATTGGTCCTGGAAATAACTCGTTAATGAGATTATATGCGGTCTTGAGGTTATAAGCTTGCACTTTCCAACCAACAAGTAACAACATCATGTCCCCGTCTCCTCTTTGATAACATCATACAATCTAGATGAGTCTTGGGCTACCTCAAACATTTACGTTTGTTCTTGTACATAAATTATTCCATTTTACGTACAAGGCATCTAGCAAAATCAATTATGTAGATTACGAAAATGCAGCTGAAGTTAAACACAGAGAAAATTCCATCATTTTCTGTGTGTTTAGCAATCAAACCATCTTTGGATCCAACATCTGTACACGACAATGCATATTGCAGAGTCCAGTCCAGCTTCGGGTGTAGTTCATACGTATGTATGTTATCTCAGATCTGTGGCAGGTCAAGAGATTGTGTTATCGTGATTATGTCGAAAACCTGAAATATTCCTTTTGCTCTATGGTTCAGGTAATCAAATTATCAATTGCACTGACTGGTTTGCTTACTCTTTCATTTCCGCCTTCCGCCATGATTTCTGAGAGTGAGGTCGTAGGAACAACGTTACTTCGTTACTATAGCCTAACATTGATCTTTCTGCAAACATTGTTGCTCTGCATTGAAATGGTAGTGTTGATACTCCTATGATTCCACATCGATTTCAGAACATTTCATACAGTATGAATTTCAAGAAAACTGTTTACCTTTTTATCATTCACATTTGATAGCAGAAGAGTTAGATGCATTTATGATTTCTGCTAACTACCCTTCATAGTTCTTTCTGCCTTTCATCCATAAAATTCGTATATTCTATGTAGAATTGAGCGCACCTTCCCAATAAAGTCACATCGTTCGTTGTTTGTTTATATTTAAATGTAAACTTCCTTTACTTAATTCTTTTATTCCCTCCTCCAAGTAGACATTCTTTTCTAAGTATTTGTGGCTCAGAGAAGTGGGTGTTGAATCAATAAATTGAAATGTTGAAGACGACAAAAAGATTTTAATCGTAAGCCAGAATTGAAAGAAAGAAGCCCAGTATTTCTTCTAGGAAGTTACGCAAAACTCCAATAACATGTCGAATCTTAGAAAGATGATTAGATACAAAACAATGTCCGTTCTTTTCGAATTGCTCATCTTTTTGAGAATCACATTAGAACGTACAACAACAAAAAAAATGTATTGTACTTAAAAAAAAGCTGTTTATTAAATAAAAAAATCAGTCTAATTTAGACGTTTTTCTTAAAAAGCTACTCTCTGGTTGACTCTGGAGACTGGCGCCCAGAAGAAACTTGTCTTGCAAATCCGTTTTGTTCATCTTATGCAACCGTTCATTTCACGAGATTCTACTGTATTTCTATTAATTCGGTACCAACTTGAAGTCTCTTTACATCTACGGGATGATGCCGATAAATGGAGAACCGAAATGAAAATCATCGCGTTAAATACGTCAGAGAGATAAAACAATTCTGACGTTTCTCTCGTCGTACGTGCATATTCAAACAGTATGGAACCAAGGCATCTTATCGAAAAAATATTTCATTCTTACAAGTTATGCAGAGGTGTTGTATACCCTCCTTCCATTCGAAAAGGTCAAATATAGCGGAAAACAAAATTTATAGAAGATGAGTCATATTGAATTGGGAATCGTCTCATTCGATTCAGGATGAAAAAACGCACCAGTATTGGATTTAAATTGCAACCCTCTAATATGTGAGCTACGAGGTAACGGTTAATTTTGCCACTTTAAAAGCTCTGCCTCTAGTTTAAACTTTCCGATGCAGTTTATTTCATGGATGGTTCTTCCACTTCGTGTAAATTCAAAAATACCACTTTTTGGTCGAAAATAAATATTTTTGTGTACACATGATTTTCGACTAAAAATTTTAATTTTGTATAAATCAAAGTAAAAAATAATAGAAAAGTTATACACTATTATCAGGAATACTTTGTCTATTTCGAATTTCTTACGGGTGTATATCTTATGTCCCTTAACAACACAAGGCGGTTTTGACCTATTTTCACCAGTAAAATGTCCAAAATTAAATTTTTCAAATATTTTTTGCAGGTTCTTGTTTCTTTGTTGGCTACATACGATTTTATGAAAAAAAATTTAATCGAATCAAAAAATAAGGCATTTTTACTATACGGATGACTGATAAAACCTATTTCATAAACTAACTTGGTCACACATTCAATAAGAAAGTGTCCTCTAAATCATTCCCATTCCGGGATCCATTTTATGCATTATTTGGGTTCTTAGGTTCTGCACTCTCTGTTTTCATGCCTGATGTCCTAGCTGGTATGGCCTTTTTTCCACAGTTGTCAATACAATTTCATTTCAGAACATATCCAGTTTTGACCGGAGCTTGGCGGAGCCAACGTCACATAGTCTAGTTAGTCTTTCCTGTCTCTATAATACTTCTTTACGGCGACATTTTATAAAACCTTAGGAATGTTGTATTTTTCTCAATTGCTTTGGTAGAAGAAGTGAAAACCTGTGAAGTTTCATTGTTGCTTCATCTTTAAGAAAAAAAAAAGGAACAAATTATTTACTTTCACGGACCATTTTTGTGTGAAACACAAAAATTCCAATTTCCTGAATAAGTCTCATAAAGAGCATAACATAAAAAAAAACAGTTTTCTTCAAAAAATTATGAAAACAATAAGCCATCAATCACAGTTAAAATAAGAAAATTAATCCTCCGTCGGACACCCGGGTCTGGCCCGGCACATTTAATTTTTAACCGGTATTTACTGATATTTCTAATGAAGCTATCGAAATTAATTTTCACGTGGGTTAGGTTGTAGTGGCTGACTGCTGCGCAGTAGGACAGAAGACACACTTAGGCCAAGCATAGGCTCATTGTGTTACTACGTGGATCTAAAGGTACCAATTCCATAAACCAATTAGTGCTTTTAATAAAGCGAAGGAGAAGGCTGATTCTAATGTTGCTCAGACCAGGTTATCAAAGAAGTGGGCCCCCAGAAGTCTGAATCCATCTGCAGATGTTCAATGGTTTCTTCCTCGTGCTCCTTCATGCAGCTTCTACAGAAGTCGTTCTAGGTAAGGCATAGTGCAGAGGCGTGAGTTCCGATGGCACAATGCCCTGTTAGAACGCCAATAAGAGATCGGAGATTTGGCCTGCTAAGACCGATTAAGCTTAGCGATCGTTTGGGATCGATCATATGGCAGAGTTGATTGGTAATGAGGCATCCTGTACTTAGTGTCTATCCGCTGTTTGTTTAAATTACAGGTAGCTTCTCAAAATTTTATTTTCTACCAATTTGTAAAAAATCCGATTTTAATACATTCCTAGAAGCGTGCAAAAAAAAATAAATAAAAAACACCTTCGGACACAACAAAATGCAAGGATCGTCAGTGTTGTAAGAAGTCGTATAAAAATTGGTTTGTTCCGACGGAGGATTAATTTTTTTTCGGGCTTCCCGTAGTTATTTGAGCCGTCTCGTCGTGATTACAATTTTTACTGTACCAGTAAGTGAGCACAGAATAATTTTGGAATGCGAGTAACTGCTCCTATGACCACCAGTAAGTGAGGAAAAAATACATATTCAAATGGACATGTGGCGATGTCACACACTCCGCTGTATGCGCATCATACCTTCTGAGAAAAATGTTCTATGCACAAGCTTGAATTGTATGAGCTTATTTCTGAGATGTCCTTCATATTATCCATACTATATTCATACAGAATAATAAATATCGAATTTCCTAGATCATATAACGATTCCTTTCATTTAATTAAAACCTACCCTAATTGTAGCACGATATGATATGAAGCAAGTGTGCTTCAAACGAAAAACCACTTCGATGTGAACATTCGGTCCATCTAACCCATCTTCCTCCACTTAACGGGAATCTTACGCTATACAAATGTCTTAAATATCTACATCAGGTACTCCGGGTGATATTTGATAGGCGATGGCCATGTCCTGTAATGTCAAACGCTGTAATTGAAATCATGCTGAACATACGTAGTCATACTTAGACGATTTACAGCCAACCAAAAAAAAATTAAACTCGATTGAGAACTGTTAATAATTATTACATAATTGAATACAAAAATGCGTTTTTAAAATTTCTCTGACGAAACACTGGGTTGTGTGAATAACATATATACATACATACATATATCGAAGGGATATTTTCATCTTCTCATTTCTGGCATGGCACCACCTCGTGGTCGTCTTTAGGAATATCGGAAAGTAACTGTTTGCTCAACCATTTCATGTGAAGAAACTCGAATCTATTCAGGTTCTTGAAATTTTATGTGACCCCGAAATGCCGGGAATTATAAATCTTTGTTTTTCTCGTGCAAAGCTGTACTGAAGTTTATAATTCAAAGCAACACAACAAATTGAGAGTTCCCTTTAACGAAAAAAATCCACTCATGAGTGTTCACTCTTAGGAGTTGTTTCTGTTGAATGTTTTCGGGAAATGTTGCAGTCATAAGTTAGTTACACGCACTCACATGTTCAATGCCTAAGTTAAAATCTTGGCGCGACGAACAATTTCCTTAGTTCACCACTTCATCTCTCTCGAGGCACTCACAATGCTCAGAGCGTATAAACTGCTTAAATAATGTTTCTCTATCATCGCCATTTGGTGTCGGAATGATATTATGGATTTCCTTCGTCCGTGTTCAGCAGAAAGTAGATACTAGACCACTGGCTTCAGAGTAAAAGATTTTCATTTCTTCGACAAACAAGCTGCAAAACTGCCAAAAACGTGTGCTTTTCAGGAAATGATTAACAAAAAGACGTTTTGTGTCTTAAGCCCTTTGGAACTGTGCAGTTTCTCGAGCATCTTCACAACAAAACCTGTGCTTCAATGTTCTTGTTCTACAGGCGCTACAGTTCGGGATACACCTGTGCGTCCCCGTACAAGCATCATGTCACGACGTTAAGCGAGCTGCCTCCAATTTCGCACGCCAAATTGGTTAAGGTTCATGTGTTTCTTCACATGTGTGTGCCATCAGTTTCGTGGTGAGGGGATGAAGACTCTTCGGGGAGGGGCAGTTATATGCACACGCTCTAAATAAGGTAGCAAGATTTGGCATGGAATCCATACACTGGCTGGATTCATGTCGCTGTATTGTAGCTTCTCATCCAAATGCCATCTACACAAACAGGGTCAAAGATTGAACATAGAATCTTTCTCTCAAAAAGCCCTAGACCATGTTTCATCGGCGTTTTTTTCCCTGCTTCAGAGCCATAGAGCAGGGATAATCAAGATGTTTTATAATTTTGTCTTGGGCCTTCGAGAGAGGACTCTACTAGTCAATTGCGGCTTGAGCTCATAAAAATATCGATTGGCTAGAGTTATTCTGCCTTTAATCTCGGTACAATTAATATTCATACTTTTTACTTCGGAACTGAGGTAGACGAAGTTCTTACCTACCTCGAAAGTATATCTGCACATGGTGACGTTGTAGCCAAGTCGCCCTTGAAAAAAGTTCGTTTGGAACGAACTCATTTGTCACACATCTTAAGAATGTAAAATTGACAAAAAATATATAGCTTCCTTCACTCTCTTTTACGCATTTAGTATAGAAGTAACATCGAAATTACCTGCAATAATGTAGACAGCCGCCTAAAATCAATGGTCCCCCTTAAACAATTAATGTAAGTCGGCGCAACCTTTTTTAAATTGAATTTTAGTTTCCAAAACAAATATTTTGGTTTTTTTCCGCCTATTTTACATCCAGCCTTTCGGAACGTATCCCTCGACACCTTTCCATGCTCACTTACTTTCTTGATCTCATTCTGGAAGGCATACAAAATAGGTAAAGACACATTCAATTGAATCTATAACGCAGTTAAAATCAAAATGAAAGGGGTAGATTGAAACACGTTACATCTTACCCCAGAAAAGTATTATATCTTGGCCAGCGACGAAATTTAATAGATACATATCTATATCATAAATAAATACAGATGCAACCAAAAAACCAAAAGACAAATGCATATCTACAAAAGGAACCAGTACAGTACAGCTCCCGTGTCAAAATATAAAATAACAAAAAAAAATAAAAAGTTACACATTGACATTTTGGGACATTTTTGGGATTGCAGGAAGGTTCAGCGTGAAACTAGATTAGGTACACCAGTAGCTAGGGAGGTGATAATTTGTCTCTTTTATTCAACCCTTAATTTTTTGAAGATAGTAATTTACCCCTGTTATTACTTACCCGCTCTCTCCTTCATTGCTCTTCGTTCATAGAAAAAGAAACTGAAAATATATATTCATACACATAGCTAATGGGTCTTTGGAAATAATGCATATGAAAACAATGTGTTATCATGTTTCCGAAATCCGAAGATACGACTACAAGTCAATTATTTGCCCAACTTCTCCTCGTTTTGATGCATAACATATTATTTTTCATCATCTTGTTTTTCTTACTTGCGCAAAACTTTTGTATGCCATTGTTCCTTCTTAACTATGTCATTCTCTACACCCACAGTAGAGTATGCTAAGAATGCTGCTCGGTAAACTGATTAAAGCAGAGTATGAACAGAGGATTTAACGTGTGTGTAGATATGCGCAGACATTTCGACGCTTTCGAACTATAGCTCTCCGTACACGGCACATATTCCGGATTCCGAAAACTTTAATACTAAAAATCCATTTCAGTTTCCGTCGGATTTCGAACTGTTGCATGCATTGCTCCGAACATATGCTTTGCTTTAATTGCTTCGGGAGATCATCTTGGCTTTGGTGTCGTCAGCCAGAAAAGTAGTCCCGCATCAATGGTGTACATGGCATTTGTACGCACACTCAAACGCTTTCGTTCTACAAGTTGAAGTAAGTTGTGTTTTGTTTCTCTTTTGACACTGCCAATTGATATGAAAACATTTCTTATGTTGTCGCGTTTTTCCTTTTATTCTCACCCCTAATTGATGTCATTACAACGAAGGTTTATCCCTTGACACGCAAACATGTGTGTGTCTTGCTGAGCTACAATATCTGTTGGAGGCACACCAGTAATTCATCATATTATCTCTCACGCTTTGAATGCTTGATATCCTGAATGCTGAGTGTCCCCATTTCGTCGGGATGGCGTTTCTATTGACAATGTCATGACTTAAAAACGAATTTGACTTCTCCCCGAGGTGAAAGTAACGGCATTTATACGACAACAATATACCTCCCGTGGATGGAACATAAATGTGAACATCCTCGTGAACAAAATTTCAAAACAAAAGTAAATTCTTTTTATTTTTTTGCTTTCAGATTGGATGAAGACAAGTTCGAATTAATTAATGTGAGTTTTGAGGTTTATCTGTTTCAAATTGGTTTTCTAGATGGTTCGAATTTTTATATTGCAGAATACCGTTCTTCCTGAAGCAGTACAATTCTGGGAACAAGCACTCATGGTGCGGGAGACCAAAGGAATTATTCGTTTGAACAGGTAAGCTCTATCAAACATACACACAGTTCCATAGAAACGACATGAGATGTTGGAAATGTTTCATGAATCCGATGAGTTGTAAAGACATCAGAGATTACATTTTTGACGGACGATACCTTCGGCTTGCCAGGGAAACTTCGAACTTTTCCAAGAAATGAATTCAGGGGGAATATTGAAATGTACCTTGCTGTGTAGGATTACGTCCGTTCGGATTTTGTATTATTTCTATAAGTTTCAAAAAATGTTGATATGGTCTTGTACGGGGATTTGTGTCCTAAACAGATTCATGGATTGTGACGGAACTTAGTGCATCGATTGCTTGATTCGTGGAACCGTTCGAATTTTCTGTATAAACTGTATAAAGGTATAACTTTAAATCAAAAATTATTTGAATATCCCTGAAATAGAGTTTATTTGACGAATATGAGGTCGGACCGTCATAACCGGCGCGTACGTGGCGTAATCTCTACCACCAATTTTCACGGAGTCCTCGCAGTACATCAGGCTGCATTTTTACAATAACGTGTCTATTGTCCGATTTCAAATCCAAGTGTTGTACGAAAATGTTTGTAATCATATCTCTATACCGCTCATGGTTGAGTTTAACCACTTGGCCAAACGTAATTTTTCTGTCCCAAAAAGCGCACTTTTCTACTATTGCTCATTTGTAAAAAAAAATTAAGAATGTTGTCTCGTCTTCAATTCCATACAATGACGTTACAGCTGTCCCAGCAGTTTTGCATCCAGCTCAAAACCGGCAGATTCTAATTTGTCTACGCCTCCTCTTCATGGGGCAAATCCTCTTTCTCACTAGTGCAGATCTCGACGTGCACAAATCCTCTGGGCCGGATGGTATCTGAAGAGGTGTTCTTCGCTGACGTCTTCACCTCCTACCTTGTACCGACCAAAGCATTCATACCCCTATAAAGTTTTTAATCGCGAAGTATCTTAATGACTTCCAGTATGGAAAAATGGAATAAATCTTTGCACAAGGCAGGCGAAAGCAAGAGCATTGCGCTTGATATTTGTACAGAATTTTGCATCAAGCTCTTAGGTCGAAAATGCCTGCTGAGAATATCGATTAATCTCTTCTTTTATGGATTGGAAATTTGCATTGTTGTTGTGGATGGGTTCAAATCTGAGGGCGAGCAAAAGGGGCTAAAACAGTAGTTTAGTGCAAAATCTGATGTCAATTAACTGGAATTGGTATGGCATCGATCTTCATTCAACGAGCAATTGTCCAATCATGATTCTCCGTGTTTGTTTACGAAACAGTCTATTGTGGTCCTTAAAAATTGCTACGTCATTGCTTAAATGGGATATCATTAACATGACTGAAGACTCCCCTTGTTGCAGTAATCCGGTTAAACTAGCCAAGTCTATATTTCTTATAAGGCAGATGTTCTATCAAATGTGAAACTTGTAAATTCATGTCATCTTCTGCTCAGCTAAATGCCATTAATTTTTTTTAAATTCATCCTTTCTACACGTAAATTTAATAATATTATATAATAATAATATTTTAATTTGTGCAGTCATGTATGGATACATTAAATTACGAATTTCATAGAAACAAACGCATTTCGGACTCATTTCATTCTCTGTACACTTCACTAGTTCATTTGCCTCTATTAAATGCAATTCCTCCATCAAATGTGTATTCAATTACAATTTCTGTGAGTATCTCTCGAGCAGCGTTAGTCAGGCAGAAGTTTCCTCCATTGTTCATCACTTACAGTGTTTTAGGAGCATCTCTGAACTGAATGCAATTGCAAGGGCCGATGTCAGAAACTCAATTCGAAGTCCGTAATGAAGTATCAAAAGGATCAACTACACCCCAACCATCTCAGTCGATTGTTAGTTTCCAACAAATTAATACCTTCTCCAGCGACACGTGCCATTTTAGAACGAATCATGGTCGGGCTATTGTCTGATTGTTTTGCTATGAATGCATTCATGTCTTCTCCTTTATCATATCTGGTCTGGGTATTAGAACATAAATTGCAATTTATATGTTATTTTAAATGATTATATTTGCTAACCAACTAATGAAATTTTCATTGTTCTCATTCTCCAGAAAATGTAACAGTACCCAGGTATTTGTGAAGGATTCCCTCACTCACTGCATTGATCATTGCAAATCGATAACAATGTGCGGCGAAATCCAAGTACCCGAGGAGCATCTGGATGTAACTCATTGCCAATTACAGATGATTTTGCTATCAATTATTGAATTTTTCATCCTTCCTAGGTCTGCCGAGTTTGCAATGCCACCGGGCAGGACTGTCGCCCAGATCCGACCACACAACGCGGGCCGGGAATAGAAAACGCAGACTTCGTCTTCTACGTATCGGCAAGACAAACCGAACGATGTCACAAAGGACTGACAGTAGCTTACGCCGCTCATTGCCAACAAGAAGCTGCCCTAGACCGACCAATAGCGGGACACGCCAACCTCTGTCCCGAGAGCATAAGCACAAAACCGCAAGAGCTACAAACACTGCTGTCCACAGTGAAGCACGAAATATTGCATGCGCTTGGATTTTCCGTCAGTTTGTATGCGTTTTTCCGCGACGAACACGGTGAGCCCCGTACACCCCGAAAATCCGATACTGGAAAGCCATACCTCAATGAAAAGTATACCAATCTTTTAAATTTAATGATTCCTTTAAATTTAATTCAATTCAATCCTAGGTTACAAATTCACCAGTGGAGCAACACAACAATACGCAAAGTGGTTAGGGAAAAATGGTCCGTGCGGGGTGGGGCCATACGGAAAGAGATGGACATGATGGTGACTCCCCGCGTTGCTGAAGAGGCTCGTAAACACTTCAACTGCCCCGAACTGGAGGGTGCTGAACTGGAGGATCAAGGTGGCGAAGGAACGGCACTTACGCACTGGGAAAAGAGGATTTTGGAGGTGAGAAACATAAATAATTCCAATCGTGGCTACAATTCATTTGGACATTTGGGTTTCTACAAAAAGATGCTCGGATTCTGAAAATCATAAATATTTACGCAGTTCGAGCAGTTGTAAATCTGAGTTTCTTCAAAAACGGCTCGCATAAAATATGTTATTGGATCCCAGAAAGCGCTTGTAAATTGGTTTCATTTTGACAGATAAGCCCGTAACCATTTTCAATTTATTCAGCCTTTCATTCATAGAAATGCTTTCTTTTCTTCGTGAGGTTGAATGTTTTCAGTTCCCATCTGAATCGTAATTTTTATATAACTTTGAAATTTAAGGCACACATCAATATCATACAAAGTTTGTAAACGAGAAAGGAATCAACTGCCAGAATGGCGGAGATGAAAAACTGGAAAATAACAGCAAGTGATTAAATTAACTGAGAATAACATGTGTAGAGAGGTGCCTTTTAGGGGTAACATTCAGAGAGCGAAATGAAATAACCAAACATTGGTTGGGAGGAAGTGAGTGATTGTGCGGAAGTTAGGGTTACGGATGATTAAATAAACAAAAATTGGAAATGCTTATTTATGTTTCCCATCCAAGCAAACAAAGGATTATGGCGTTGGGTTGAGTGGTGGGTGTTCTTTCAATTAGTCGAACCACTTGTTCAGGAAATTTACTCAAGTTGCATTCTCTTTATTGGTGACATACTCAAATCTAGGAATCACACCACTTGTGAAAGTGGAACCTAAAATAGGTTAAACTGTGATTGTTAAACAGTTGCTCATTACAGTTTAATTGTTGGAAAATTATCGGCGACACACGAAAGAAACATTTTAGCTTGTCCCCGAAGCTACCGAAATCGGGACGCCAAGGCAACCACTTTTTATTCTAACACTTTAAATTCATACATCTATGCAAATTCCTTTGTTAAATGTTTTGCTAAAACGTGGCATCACTGTTTGTCAATTTGACAATTATTTGTAGATTTGTCGTCAGTACAGTGAAATCTGCCACTGCGGACACCTCCCTTAGACCAGAGATAACCTATAATAGAGATATCCAACTTCTACCTCCCTTGCCCCTTGATTTCATCTGACAGCGTTTTTTATACGCTTTTTGTCCCCTGTCTGTGAATACGTGTGAGCACTTGAGAACAGCTGTGGAGACAGCTGATACCCTTCCCCACCTTAGTAATGGGGTGAATTAGAGTTCTTATTTGAAAATTCGCTCGTTATTTGATCGTTTTTTCAAATTTCGGTGTTCAATTTTCAACACAGTATGGAGGGGTAAACGAACGAACAAAGCTTATGTTCATGAAGTCGATTCATTAAAACTTTGAGCAATTTACAATCTGAAATACTTGGACATAATTAACGAATGCACAACATAGTGTGAATTTTTTCATATGAATAAAAATTAATAATACATTCACACGTTCAGTTAACCAATAATAAAAATATTATTGAACCGTGAATCACAAATAAGATGTTTTGACAACCATTTTTTAGCATTAGTAAAAGTTGCAATTTATTGCCATTGTTCTTATCAAATTGTTTAAATTGAATTCACGAGTTTTTCAGAATTCATGATTTAAGTGTATAAAGCGGGTTTCATTTTTTGAGTTAATTTGTCAGGTATGGCTTATGAATAGGCTATTTATACACTTAAGAATTAATTTTAGATCAAATAGTTCCAGTTAAATGGGCATTGCAATGTATTTTTATTCACAAAAGTCCATATAACAATGCAAGAAAATTCCCTTAAAAATACTAGTCAACTTTGGAACACCCTCCGAACAACATACCCATGTACGTTACATGGAAAGTACATGGATTCCCACTAAATTCATGAATCTGCCGCTTTTTCCCACAAAATTCACGAATCGGCCGCCATATTGTGGTGAATTGACGAGCGTTGTAAATGTATTAGTGAAATACAAGGGATTACCACTACATCTTCGTTGTGG
The DNA here is from genome assembly GCA_964034865.1 of Eristalis intricaria. NCBI lineage: Eukaryota > Metazoa > Arthropoda > Insecta > Diptera > Syrphidae > Eristalis > Eristalis intricaria. The sequence goes on from OZ035873.1 coordinate 163,897,693, forward strand.
GCTAGGGGAAAAAATGGCCGAAGTTGGATATCTCTATCATCCATTATCTCTGCCTTAGACGGACATACTTTCTGAACGGAAATTTCGCCTTATAAGTTGCATAGTTTACAATTTCTCCACGCGGACATTCCCTTGAACGGACACGGACAGCGATTACGTACACAAATATTTTCTTTTAGGCGGACACCAAAGCTAAAAAGTGTAAAGTAAAAGTGTCTGTGAAATACAAGGAATTTCCATTACTCTCTCATTAGTCTTCGTTGTGGACTAGGTGTAATTATAGCCGAAATTGGATACATCCTTACTCTCTTATTTCTAAGTATAATTTTCCATTTTATATGGAATCTCATATATTACGGAAGCTTATATCTATCGAAAATCATTGTACTGCGCGTGCTACTTGTTCAGGATCGCTTATGGGTAAATGCCAATGTTAATTGACAAAATTGTAATGACCCTCATATAATTTAAGAATACGTACATAATTACACTCATATAGTAAAAACGACTAGACACAATCTGCGTTTCCAACTTAATTTTCATTTTGAATGATGATTGATTTGTCTTTCTTAATTCCAAATTGCCGAATCCATGGGTTTGTTTTAGACGAATCTAATTTTGTGTGTTAAATTTATTTCTTCTAGAACAGTAAAAACATTGGCTCTAGTATGGAAGTTCATCCATTTTTTTTTTTGGCAATTACCTTACCCATTTCAAGTTAACAAAAACTTTATCAGCTCTCTTCCATTTAGCATATTATGTATATGGACACTTGCACCAAGGCGTATACGTGATGTATATGAGAACTATTTTCCGATGTACATCAGTATTTTTAGATATATTTTCGTATAAACATTAAGCCTCAAAGACTTAAGCCTTATTAAGTTGGGAACTATGTCGCAAGCTAAAATCATTCTGGTAAAGTTGTCCGTTAGCGTTGTCATAATGTATGTACAGTGGACTCTTCCTAAGGAGAAGTTTTAGTTTCTTCAAAAAGATCAAATGTTCTTTTCTTAGTTTCATGATTTTTCCATAACATTCTTCCAGAAACCTATTGATCTTTTGTGTGCACTTTATTTATTTCTTTTAAGTTTTAACAAACTTGATTCTTTCTGAGACAAACTCTGTTTCGAAAAGTTTTAAAACATTCCTCTGTAGAGTCCCTGACTGCTGAACTTATTGACATTATTTAACTTTCAGGACAAACGGCCTTCGTAATCAGCATTAGACTATCAAAATACATAAAGAGAACTTATATGAAACATATCTTCTTTTAAAACAAAATGTTTTGTATTTCGTATGACAATATTATTTTGTACTTCAACCTTCAAAGTGATCAATTCACTCTTTAATTTTTTCAAAAGCGAATTTCCTTGTTAGGCGACAGTTGCTTTAATTTTCCATATTTCTATCGAATTTTTCGATGTCAACTGACTTATTCCACTTCAATCGGAAAGCAATTAACTAAATAAAGACAACAATTAGGATTTTCGAAACCCATATTTTTTCATGTGCCTTTCTGTACTCCTACACGAATTGCATAGCGAAGTGTGTAATCCACTTCTCACAAACATGTCCACAAATATATTCCACAATAAATGACCTGGAGAATTATGTAGATTAGGTTGGCAAACACAGTAAATGTTAAAACCTAGAAGCAACTGTGAGGATAAATTTAGATTATTATTCTTTAGCTCCCTACAGGACTTTCAAAGCAGATACTCACTTCCGGAAGAATGCAGCGGTTTCGCATTCCACAAAATTCTAATTTCTTCATCAGATGGTTTTCGTTCCTATTTCCAAGTTAATTGAAAAACTATATCGAATTACTATCATTGATTGCGCTTTGATTGGATTATTGGTATTCCGCCCAACACTAGACAGTGCGCAGTCCAATTCGAAATTAATGTTCCATTTCTTCTTTTAAGAGAATATTAAATTTAAGATTTCGAATCAAGTTCTACAAGGAGTGTGGATGGAAGATTGGGTGCAAGCTTATGTGTGGGCTTGAATCCCAAAATGCGGAGAAACAGAACAATCAGTAATCATTACTTGAGCGAATTAGAAAAAAATTTTGGAACAACATACTTATACGAAAGTAGATTATTATGCCTGATGAAATAAACGAATTAAACTGGAGCCGCAAGAGCGATGAAGAATGATAGCAATACATTAGTTGGCTTGCCGAAGAAATACGAAAGGGCGTCTCTGAAGTAAAAAGATTTTAATTGCGTACTATGTCCCCGAAGGAGATAATTCTGATGCGGAGACAAATTTAGTAGTGAGGGGAATATCGAATAAAGACGATGATGATGTCGAGATTTTTATTTCATTTCCTTTTTTCAAAACTTATAAATAGTTGCAAAAAATGTATTATATAAACGGAAATAATAGAAAATAATCAGTAACTTAAGATGTTAGTGCAGAATGTTGCTTCGGTAAATGTATAACAAAAAATGTTGAAATCTTTAGTGGGGTGATAACATGCAAAATTCAAATAATAAATCAATTTATCAACTTCATGAAATTCAATAAAAATCTATGACATTATATCAACTAAAAAAATAAGATGGAAAATAATCGATCATGAATAATCAATCTCTAACTTTCTTTAATTATATTACAGTGTAGAACTAAGAAAAATGGGTTTTGAATAAGTTTTTGAACAAGTTGTAAATACATAAGTAGTATAACTGAGAAATTCTACTGGGGAAGTTGTGTCTCAGATAAAAATGCGTAAAAGTTACTGAGATGCTGGAAGATTAATAAGCAGAGAAGAATTGAGTTCGTCAAGCGGAAAATGGACAATTCTCCGAAGAATACTATTTGGCCCGTGACAAACAAAATTGCCCCAACAACCCCAGCAACAAGTCGTCTAAGAGCCCACAATGTCTCGATATCCCTATTTTGGGCTTTGTCTAACCCCCACAAAGGCCGTGGTGTAAATCACGCCCACATCGCTGTCGTCATAGATCAAATGTTGAAAGAATACACATGTTAACGAAAGACGATGCCGGCCATTGGCTTCGCTTATACAACATGTTGGATGCCGCAACACTAGCGTCATTCATAATTTACAAAAAAGTAAAAGTTTCGCTGGAACAGTGGGTTTGGTTAGTGGGGTCCCAGGTTCGAATCGCAATGAAAATCTGGTCCAGTCACCATTTGCCTTGGAGATCAAATTAACGAATATTCACCAGATACATGAATTAATGGCTGGTCGGCAAAAGATGTACGTCGAATGATCACTCACTAAAACAAATTAGTAAAAGTACCAGCCCGTAGAGGGCCAGGGCCTAGTTTCACAGCAACCAGTAGTGCTATTGTTTTCTCACGAGTGGAAGAGACATACAGGTTTATGCTGACTCCGAACAGCCAAGTTTGAGAAGCTCTTTCTAGATAGTTATTACTCTTTGAAGATTGTAAGTGACGTGAAAATGATTTTGGTCGTACCAGGAATAGAATCTAGGCAATGTGCGTACGAGTCGACGCACCGACCCATAACGCCACGGCTGAAAATTTGACTTGGCATTAATTGAGAGAAATATAAGAAACAATGTCTTGGAGAAGGTAGTTAGGAGAAAGTATAGCACCTTTGTCCGAGTGTCAATTTTCAGGAAAGTACAAAGCATACAAAAAATGTTTCTTCTGTGAAATGTTGCTCTTCTGTTAATTTCGGCAAAAAAAAGAATATAAACAAACGTTTTCAGTGAAAAATGTAGTTTTTTGTTATTTCTTTTCTGAAGTTGTATAGTTGAAGTTGTCTTCTATATACAGGAAAATATGTCAAGAAATAAATTAGGTGGAATAAGGCGAAGATTATTTTGAAGGTGATAGTGACTCTTCTCTCAATATCACAACGTTCTTCTATTTGGCAAAAAAAAAAATATTTATATGTTTTTACATTTATGTAATTCCCCTAGAGTAAATCCTCAAACAATATCGGAGCCCTTTGTTAAGTTTATTGTTTTAGGTAAAAAGAGCTTTTTTATTTAAAACTATTTTTGACATAAAAATGTTTAATAAAGCACAAAAACATTAAGATAATGGTCTGCTTTCTTGGTGTTTGAAAAAAATAATAACAATGGTAGCATTCTTTACTCTTTAAACAGAAAGAAAGAAATTAACGTTTTCACCTTTAAACTATAAGAAAACATTCAATAATATTAAGGTACAATTACGTCCTGTACCTTAGCATATAAAAGTTAAGTTTTTTAAGGAATTGTAAACAATATCCTTTTGGCCATATCACCGCCATATCAAACTTCAGGTAATGACTAAAATAAAAAACCAAGACACAATACATTCCCTCATAAATAACTCGAGCACAAAATCTGCCGCTATATAAATACACCAACTTTAGAAAATATGTGTGTTTAAATTTAAGTAGTTTACCAGGAGTAAGACAGATTATTTGGAGTAATTGTTTGTTTATTTATTTGAATATCAATATAGAGTAATAAATTGAAGAAGGACTTGCAATGAGAGTCATTCAAATCCGCAAAAATGTCTTCTTGTGAGACGCAAAAAAGAAGAAAACAGAATTCCAACCGAAATTTTTGAATTTTTTATTTCCTCAATTAGCCTTACTTTTAAAGTAGTATCCACATTTTTACAAGCACCATCCACTTTACAACAGGAATGTGTAACTTCCAAAAAAAAAAATAATAAACGCCAATTTATTCCTTGTTTTACTCATAAGATTGATACAAGTATACAATTAACATCCCACATTCCACATTGTTAACAGACAAAAAGATATTATTTAACTTTCTTCTTGGGCTTCAGTTGCCAAAGTCTTTCTTTGATGGTATTCAAACTTAAAATTCGTTTATCTCTTAAACTTCTCAAATTTTTCGAAGAACTCTTAAACATCTTTACGACATACAAATGTGTGTACGCAGCTAGAACAGCATTTGCGGTTCGAAGTAGCATTCCAGGGGAAAGGCGGCAGCTTACTTCGACCCACGAGTAATAATATCCACCACAAATTTCGCAAATTTTACTGACTTTCATCCACCATTATTTATTCACTTGATGAAGATGAAGGTGTCCTTTTTGCCACTCCTGATTTAATCAAACTTGAAACATTTCATCCCCTCATCATAAGAGATTAATTATTCCCCTGAACAGAATGAATAAGAAATCTTCAATGTTACAATAGGGCAATTCAATTTTGTAGAATATTATCATTAACTAGTTAACTTAAAAATGTGTAGGATATCGTATGATGTTCCATCAAAAATGCACACTTTCTCTGGTTAAGAGTTCAAGTGGCTGGTTTATTTTCTGAAAGATTTAACATTTATTGGATCGGAAAATTCATTGCGACGCATTTTGAACCCTTTTCAAATGCTACTTATATTCTCATTTGTATAGTCATGATGTATCCTTCTCTTGATATGTCTGATGACCGTACACTGATAGCATTTTCAGAACAACTTTGGTCACATCCTCTTTGCAGCTCGTTTGTTTTATGAATACTGGGCCTTTGATTTGCATGACGGAACAGATACATGAGAGTACGATGAAGGGATGAGTGTATGTAATGAATATCTTGCTTTTAAATGTTTGTACATCGGATTAATTGGCGCAATTCGCTGAATTCAATTCAAAAAGTCGACTGCATTTGTGCTTTGCGGCTGAATTACGAACCATTTGCCAGTCTGAGCTGAAATTAATCAGATTGCAAATTTCGACTGAAATGAACGCGATTGGGTGTTTTAGGGCTAATTAAGAGATACCCGTTCATACTTGAAATAATTACTCATTAGATTGGCTGCGAAAACATTACTCGTCTGTATACACACCCAAATGAAAGCAATTCCAGCATACATGAGTTTAACGCGAAAATTTGGTGGTGGGATTAAATCAGAGTCGATGTGTATTTTCGGATGATATCATGGTTGAATGCTTCTTGACTTGGAGTTTTGTACAGATTCAATAACATCATCCCTCAATACTATTTTTTACTTGCCGAAAGTTACCTCGATGACCTAAATTTGTATGATTCCAATTAAACACCGTTAATGTCAGAGTTCCTCAAGTATTCTGGGTCAGGGCTTTATCTTCTCTTTCCAGCGGACATCCCTTACCATACTAGAGAAATGACGAAATATTTAGTATCCGGAATCCATCTTAAATCACCAACATCTCAATTACAAGAAACTCTAGTTTATCGATTGGGATTATTTAAACCATCAGACGAAAATTCTATTCAACTAGTTGTGAAGCGTGCAAACTTAAAACATAAATTAGGACAACCATATTGGCCCTTACGACCCTAATCAAATGAGTTGTTTATAAGAGCACATATAATGAAACCAATTTGGAATAATAGGGTATCCGAATCTAGGGAGCCGTGTTATATACACGGGATATACATTAGCGAAGGGCACTCAGGGACAATTGAGAGAATAGTTGGACCGGTTGGCACTAATGTTCGAATGTAAAATTTTCTTAATTTATCTGTGGACATACATTTTTTGAATAAAACCCTAGATACATATACATATATTGTCGAAAAAGTTCCAGACTATAGACATCTTTCTTACTGTATATATTCACAAATATTTTGAAAATTTCAAAAAATAAATAACCGTCATATTACCAATAAAACTACAGAGAACGCACATGAATAGTGCTAGACGACAGGACACAAACCTTTGCAGTATCCACTCCCCGACTACGTACATTCCACACAAACTCAATATCCCAATACGTATGAAACAAATCATAGAATAGCACTCTCAGGCATACAAATTGTACATTACATTGAACTAGAAATAATAAATGTAGCACATGCATCTGTGCAGAAATGAAGTATTATAGAGGTAGCCGACTTCGCAGCTGATTTCCTCCTAGTCCATCGACGAATTTCAGTGCCTTTTGGACAGATATTCAATTTTGACGGTTATTCACGAATTAACGTGAATGCCGTGCTCTCATCGGTCAAATTGGGTTTAAGAACACGTTATACAAAACAGTTGTCAAAATGTTAAGGGGCAAGAGAGGTAGAAGTCTGGCTTCGCTGTAATACTTCATTTCTGCATCTGTGTCTCCGTAGAGAGTATATGTAAGTAGCAATTTGTAACCGAAGAAACTGTTCTGAGAATGGGGATGTATAGTATATACTTAAGTTGAACAATCGCTCTCTCTCACACATCAACAATCGCCTCGATTGTATTATACGAGCTACAATTGATGAGGAACAATGGACGAGCTTCAATTAACTCCGCTCAATTTTAATTCGAATACATCGAATTGAAAGAACAATCGAATAATTCAATTGTTTTTATTCGCAATCGCCCTTCGCTAATAAACGTACGCAACGAAGATATCCATCGTGTCGTAGGAATCAACCCATTTGGCCAGGAGATAAAAAAATTAGTTCAAAGTGAAACCATCGAACAAAAATCTACAGTGCAAAATCGATTTACGCAACTAATAGAAATTAAGGCAGTTGTACTAACCGAGGTTGTTGCACTTACTGGGCCATATTTTTTCAATCAGATAGTCAAAACGGCTATGTTTGTATAGAGAAAATGGTAATGTGATAAAAAAAAATTTTTTGCAACGAAAGCAAATCATTATTGTTGAACACAGTTCTTACAAAATCAGAATAACCAAAATTTAGAATGGAAACATACAAAAGCAAGCATTTTTTTTCTAAAGAATTTGAATATATTAGTGTTGCGAAAATTGAGTTGTTGCGCGAATCGGGGGATTGCGTAAATCGAGTTTGTACTGTATATATGACTGTGCCAGAGGGATTCGATGCCAATTCGAACGGAAAACACTCTTATTATCCTTGGATCGTTCATCCTTGCATGGAGCTGAGGAGTCACTAACTGTTCTATCAAAGAATCCAAAAATTGTCGACGTGCATTGTTTTTGGTCGTTGCACTCAAACATTGAGGTTAGGTAGTTCGGCTGCTAGTGAATTCACCAACACACTTTATTGGTCCTTTGCGATCCCACAGCCAGACTACAACCACTGATTGCCAACTTCCGTGATATTGCCGTTGATTTGATCCAAACGGCAAATGGTGACTGGACCAGAATTGAAAACCAAATCAACGCCTATTAACTTTACTTTTACTGGGATGCGAACCTGGGATACCTGGGATAAATAAGGCTAGGCACTTATTCAACTACGCCATCAATTCGTCCGGTGTAAAACATCGCGGCATCCATCGTTTTGCATCCACCGTTATGTCCAAATAATAATGTAATGTAAGAGAGATGCCTGTAGCCTCAGCCACCTCACGTGCTTTAATTCTCACACTGTCCAATATCATTAATAACTTTTTGCCATTTACTTTAAATTTACGAAAAAAATGAAAAGAACACGGAATTTTTATCTAGAGAATGTTGCTACTTTGTTGAATCGAAAAAATAAGAACTTATTCTTCAAGATTTCGAAATATTCTAACTTTGTATTAAAACAACATTCGCGTCAGAGAATGAACATTAAAATGCATATTTCATCTTTTCATTTATTCATACTATTTCTCTTCCGGGTCATGCTACGGTCTGCCGCGGGTTGTTGTAGCCGTGGAGGAGTAAATCGGGAGAAATAGCTCCATTAGCAAAATTATAGTTTATGTGTCGGAGTGAAACTATGCACCGTCAGTGAAGAACTCGGCGCACGTACGAACGAAGCAGCTCCTCACTACGCTAAAGCGTACGTTCGTATTTTAATTATTTCAGTATTTTTTTTTTTTGTGTTGGTACATCCCACGTAGAGAAGTTGCCATGGAATACAATTTGAAAGTATAGAAGCAGCGCTGTATTCTTGTCATACTCATTCTCTCGACATTCGTGAATGAGTGTAAAATTGTACAATGGAATTGGCAGGAATTCATTGAACGAAATGAATTCAATTAAGCTGTTCTATAGCACTATCTCTTAATTCCAACTCCAATTAGTAATCGCTAAAGGGATATCCAATAGAGTCAAGCAGATGGTGAAATTGAATAAATAATTTTCTGTGATAAACCAAGTGGAATTTGATTAATACCACCGACTTTGAGGACGGGGTAAAATCGCACGATCTCTAAGGCAAGCTTACGTGGACGGTTCGATCACTATGTCCTCAAATTGCTGTTACAGAATGTACATTCTGAAGTTAGTTGTGTAGCAACGACGTAGAGCAACTGTTATCCCCCTCCTGTCCAGTCTGTCTGGCTCAAGAACAATGTAATATCCAAAAGAGATATTAACAATCTCATGTTTAACTCAAAAATATCCCTTAGTAGTAGGCTGTCTTAACGATCACTTAATCTCAAACGATCGGTCAATCTTAGACTTAGCAGATCTTCACTCGGGACGTTCATCGGCGTTATAACCGGACACTGCGTAATTGGTATTCAAGCCCGCGGGATGCGTGTCCCTTATGATGACTTTTGCAGAAGCTCCTTAGATGAAGAGGAGGTGGAGACTTCAGATCACCTACTCTGCTCGTTTAGAGCTCTGTCGTAGGTACTTACGCCTAAGGCCTATATATATATTTCAATAATCTAGATTGAGCTCAATATCGTCAGCATTAGCCAGCTAAGCCGCTTGATCACAAGTAGAGATTCACGTAATCAAATGATTTCAAGAATCGAGACTTTAGTAATAGAGATATTTTAATAATCGAATGATCACTCAAGATGGGCGCAGTGATAATCGGTCGTCATTTGAATGACTGCTAACTACTAACTTATTCGAATAACTTCTGACACAGGATAATTCACCCACTTCAGTGCGAGAAAAAGCAAGAAATTGCTCGAGTCGCGAAACACAGTATTTATTAAAAAATAAAAAATCTAACTCCTAATGTTAGAAGTTAGTAATTGGTTAGTAGATTCGAATGAGTTACTAGTCATTCAGTAAAAATGAGGCTCGACTTAATAAAAAAAATCGAACAGTATCCATTGACAAAGTTTAGACCTACGCAAAAGAAAACAAGTAAATTTCCAAATTAAAGTAAATTTATACTTAATTGGCTTTACTTGGTCTTTATACCGGAGATTCAGTCTTCCTCTCCTTCTCGAACCAGTAGGCTCCGATTCGAAGACCCTCTTTGCTGTATCGTTGGCGTCCATGTGCTTGATGTTGCCGAGCCAGTGCAGTCGACGAACTTTTGCCTTCTAGACTACATTCACATCCTGGCACTGCTCGTAGAGTTCGCACAACCGCGAACTTCTCCCCCATTCGCCTTCCTCGCAGACGGGACCAAATATCCGACGTAGTTTGAGTTTTGTGTAGCGTCCTGATTTCGACTCCAAATAGCAGGACTTGAAAAATAACAGTTTTGTTGAGCATGATTACGGTCCTTCGAATCCACAGTGATGGCGGTTGTGGAGTTCACGTTTTCCCCGAGGTAGACGAACTCCTTGTGATGTTCTGCCCGGCGGATCGTTTCTTGCTCGGCATATATTTCGTCTTATCCTTACTGTGTATCCCAACATTGACTGACTTGTAAAAGATAGTGCCTTCCGTGTTTACAGCAGCCCGCCGCACTATCTTCTCCAGTACCAAATTGAATAAATAACACGTCAGTGCATCTAACCGAAATCTGTTGCAAGTTTCAAATCGCTCGGAAGTCCTCGAGTCGAACTGCACGGGATATAATATTTTCAAGGAATATCTATCTAAAAATAGCACGACTTGAACTAATTTTATTCAGGTCGCAGGTTCAATAGCTCTCTTGTTTTGCAAATATCCTCAAGTGGCTAGGCAATTTCATACACAAAAAATCACATAAATTTCATCATCAGTCATTCGCGGAGGTTTTCGTTCAAGTATGCCTACATAGACTTATGGCTCTGTGATTGGAATTAATCAAGAAGCAACGACACAGCGCCGTAACCATTTTATCACCACTAAAGTACTGCTTATCCATTCCTGAAAAGGTGGGCATTGGGTTTGCCATCGGTAAACAATAAACTGGTGTCTTCACATCACCCAGATTACGAGCTAGGGAAGAGCTATGAATTGTGCTTTATTTTTATTCTCCAACGAATTTATATGCTTTTCCATTTAATTTCAGAACGAAGCGATGACGGGTACCCACACACAGAGTCCGGTATTTTCGCGAATCACTCTTGCCTTAATGGAGGATTCGGGTTGGTACAAAGCGAATTTTTCTATGGCCTCGCCGCTCTCCTGGGGCAAAGGATTGGGTTGTAATTTCGCCATGCGAAGCTGCAAGGATTGGATTCAGTTGAATAACGGAAGGTATGTCCCTCAGTTAACAGTTTTCTTTCTATCTGAGTTTCACATTTTATCTTATTTCCTTTCTTAATGGAAAAGTTTTTACAAAGGAGACAACAAGGGAAATCTACGGTATGATTTACTCACTAAGTGGTTTAAAAAAGTGTGGTTATGTTATTTTTTCCTTCGTTTGCATGAATTGTGCCTGAGATCAGGGACATCTGTTTTGGAAATGTTAACACAGTCTCAAACAAATGGCATGATATCGTTTTTAGATGTATCTTTATGGCCTGAGTCCAGGGACATCTGTTTTGGAAATGTTAACACAGTCTCAAACAAATGGCATGATATCGTTTTTAGATGCATCCTTATGGCATTCGATCAATTCTAATCTTATGAAGAAGACAGAGTTGAGTAGCCCGCCATCCACAAGTGAACTTATTGTAAACTACTATCTGGCGCAGGTGCTTTAGGCAAATTTATTTGAAGCGTGATCTCTAATAGAATAGGAGTCGAAGATTCTTCGGATTCAAGTTGCTCGTGTTCAATTTGCCATGTATAGCACGCCAAGTCACTTTATGGTTAGAATTCGTGAACGTTTGTCAGACTCATCTCGCTGTACGTCCAGTACTTGCAAGAGCTAATGCCATGGGTTTAGGAAACATCCCTATAATGCAACATTTATACCGAAGTGAAATCTCTAAAAGTTTAGTTGAACTTTTGCAGTAACCTCAATAGGCTGTTCCCGCCGAGTTGAAGTGTTTTCAAATGTCATTAGCTCTTAATTTTGAAGTGGACGGCAAAACAGTTGTTTGTTGACAGGAAATAATGGTGTGCAGAGCAGAAGAAAAGAATGATAAAAAATGAAAACAATTAACACCAAAATAAACTGATGTTCACGTGGTAGACTTCCTCGGTTTGACAGGAGGTGTCACTTACATAGCTTTAACCGAAATCAAGGTTTTGAAACACCGAACAAATATGGCAAAACCCCGGAGGTTTGCGGAAATTTGATATAACCTCGCAATTTCGTTTAGTGGGAACAAAGCATAGCGCTCAATTGTCTGAATGTCTCAAAGCTCAATGTATTTTCGCTGACTATGCCCCATCTCAGGATGCGGTTCATTGAAAAATAATAACATTAAAATGCTTGTATATCAGGATGGATATCAGTTTACCTTACTGGTAGCGATCATTTAAAGGTTGCACAGGCTTCATTAGAGGTCTGAAACACGACAGTAGTTGTATGGGACTCTGAGACGATTACAATCCGTGTGGAGTAGCACCAAAACCTCATACTGCTTCTTATACATTAGCAGAGGTCTTAGATCGTCCTGTCACTTCAACTCGTCTGTATGTATGCTAGAACTGACTAACGAAATGCACGGAGGCTGGCATGGGAGAGTGAATAGGTACTATGTTTAGCATTGGGTCTTAATTAATTACATTTTCTTTTTTAAGGGAATATGGATAAGTTAGTGCCTGCCCTCAATTAGCGTAGTTAATACCCTTTCATCTGCTTTTCAAATCTGGTCCAATCACCAGCTGGGATCAAATTAACGGCACTATCACGGGAGTGGTCAATCCGTGGTTGTAATCTGGCTGTGGGTATCACAATTTACCAAAATGGTCTAAGTGTGCTGGTAAATTCACTAGGAGCTCCCCCAACGTACCTACGCAGAAAAAAATTATTATATAAGAAGGTTTTGACAATTTACCCATTTTACTGTAATTGTTATATTTTTTTTTTCATTTTCTTTTGTCTAGTTTTTTATTTTTTTTTTTTTTTGACACATTTGTTGCAAGTTTTATTCAGTATTTGCTCAAAGAAATAATTACTGACTGATGTGGACCATTTTCACAGAGAACCAATATACTTCGTCTGTCACTTTGTTCATTTCATGTAATCATTGCCATGTAAATGCCAGCAATGGCTCCCTACTGCTCGTTGTTGGACCAAACATTTAAATCTTATCCGCTGTCAGTTGTACGGACTTCTGACAAATCGTGGGTTTACATTGCGCTGTGAGTTTTGAATGATTTTTTTCTAGAACGATGATGAAGAAGTACGGTATCAACGAATTCATTACCGACATTGTTGGGTAAGCGGGAACTCTTCATTGCCATTCAACACACTCTGATAAGCTAATAACTTGTTTCTATGCACATCAATTGTGTATTTCATGGACTTGTAGGGAGTTACTGCATTCAAAACGGCAGAAACTATCTTGTACACGATGTAAAGAATGCCTCAATAGTTGGCGCACTCAAAGGTGTCCTTTCTTGTGAATCTGGCAAACGATACTGGGATTACACTCATTAGAAATTCTTGCAAATGAGCTGATGCGTACCCCCAAACCGATTTAAACACATCAAAGTACATCCCCTCAGTAGCAGCAGCTTTGTTACACTGTTGTAGATGGTTTACATGAAATTTTTATCTTGTCTGATAAGATGAGTTTGCATTCATTGGGTCGACCCAATCGGGATGGATGATAGAGAAGAATTCCGTTTCATCATCACACTGCAGATCAAAAATGCTAACATCAACTCATTCTCAGTAGTGCCCTAAACATCGTCTACGTCCAGGGTTTACAAAATTAGACGTCGCTTTCTAGTTTTGGGGCTGTTCTTATTCCTTGTAGCACCCGAAACAGAAAAAACGTGACATTCAGCATTGTTGCATTTCATCTAAGTTTATGAATAGTTATAATTCCTTAAATACGCATCTACATCACCACTTACAAATAATAATGTAAAATATCTCAACTTCCAGAGGACGATCTATTCACCCATTCTGCTCCAAAGTTAAACGCGACCCTCTTCAAACTGAGTGCACCGATGATAGGAACTCCGTTGCGCTGTGCAATCTCATAAGACACGACTACGAATTACCGAAAGAATATCAGGTAAATGTTTCATACAACATCATCTGCATAGTTCCCTTAAGAATCAATGTGTTTCTCTACAGAATTTCGACAGCATTAACCACGTAAAGGACGGCGAAGAAGGCTATTATGGTGGCTCAGTGTCACTTGCCGACCACTGTCCATACATTCAAGAGTTTACATGGAGAAGCAAAAACATAATTGTACGAGGCTCGCATTGCAAATTTGAAGAAAATAATCCAAGTAAGTTGTCGACGACAAGACCACGTGACCTTTTGAATAACATGTCCGATTTCCCACTTTCAGAGCCGGAAAAGAACTTCGCACTCGAGAGCTACGGGAAGGGATCGAAATGCTTCGATCACAGTGAAAGTATGTGGGAGGAACGTTCCTGTCGACAGACCCGAGAATGGCAGCACTGGGGATCAGGTTGCTACAAATACAAATGCGAAAACGGCAGACTGCACATATTGGTTGCAAACTACTCCTACGAATGTTTCTATCCCGGGCAGCAATTATCAATTCGTATTTATGCCAACGAATGGCTGCATAGGGGTGCCATTATTTGCCCACCGTGCCATGAACTTTGTGGAGATGTATTTCAACGGCAAGGCGAGCAGTGTAAACTCCGGGAAGAAGCGCCACCATCCAACAAGTATCCGCGTGATAATCTAACTTGTTCCGGAACCTCGATCACATCGCAGACGCTGCTTATCGAAATAAGTGTGATACTATTTTACCACTTATTTATATACCTTAGAACGAGTTAGAGCTAGTGAATTACTTATAGAATCAACCCTATCTTGTGATATTTTCACCCTAAATCCGGAGATCGCACAACTGAGGGAATGTGTGTGTGTGAAACTGGTCATCAATTCAAATTCTTGTGTTCTCTTACGATGTTTATTTATTCTTAAAATTAATATCGCATTCAATTGTTTATTTATTTTTCGAAAAAAAAAAAATTGTCTCAAGTCCTTGTACAATATTCTAGAAAATAGTAAATTTTCTTTATGAAAGCACATTCCAAGTGAAGGAAGAGCACAAGCTATGCATTTCTTTTCGATTTCTATTATATTAAACAAATATTAGTGTCTAAAGTAAATTAGGTTAAATTAATTAAAGTGTTCGATTGAACACGTTTTACGAACGGCCATGTAGAGCCGGATAGGACGAAAGAAACTCTCATTCGATAGATTTCTCAGATATTATTTTGTAAAACATTAACTAAGTGTAAAAAGTGTGTAAAATGCATATAAAATAATTATAGTTTAAATGAATTAAATACATGTGTGTGAACAGTCCTCAAGGATTAAGATTTACGAAGTATTTTTGTTTTCATATCTAGATTAATAAACTACAATGTCTTAAGGAAATTACAATGATAATTTGTTTATGACTGAACTAACCGTGTCCCCGTCACCAAAAAGGCGATTCTTTCAGTAATTGGCGATTTTCGATAATGTTCGAAATCTTAAAATTAGCTGATCTTCTGAATTTAAATGAAACTTAACATATTTCGCGGATGGCGGCCGTGGCGTTGTAAGTAGGTACGTCGACCCCTACGCAACTTAACCTCGCTGCCTGACCACTGTTTGATTCCTGGCCGGTACGACTGAAATTAATTTTCACCGTCCCACCTCTTTTGAGTCACTAACAAAGCTCCAAGAGTAGTAACTGCCTAGAAAAGGCTCCTCAAAAATGGCCGTTCGGAGTCAGCGTAAAACTGTATGCCCCTCCACTGGTGAGAGAACAATAGCACACATTACGAGTAAGATACTGAGTAGCTATGTCGTGCCCCTCTGCGGGTTTTTATTATTATTTCATCTTTGAGAGAGACTTTATTTATTTTTGTCTTTATTGTTATTTTGCAACACTACCTATTTATTATTTTTTTAATTACTACTAAATTATTTTTTTGTGGAAAGCAGTTGTTCTGGACACCCAACGCTTCTCGGCAGATCTGTATCCATAGATACTGACCTTATGATCCCTAAGCTCCTCTTCGAGAACAACTTCTCAACCAGCCTACCCCCAAGATCTTATTGAGAGCCTGAACACCAGATGTTGGCTGGTCCTCTGCGAATCTTTACAGATCGGAGATGGGTGGGGGTTCTGGTATCTATTCTAAGGATCTGAACGTCCAGCTAATCTGATACAGAAAACAGATATAGTCATCTGTTCTGTCAGACAGGCAGCCTCCATTAATGGCGCATATTTCTCAACGAGATTACCAAGTATTTTAACATCCAACTTATGTAGTTATGGGTACGCTGTGATATTTTACAAAATTGTGAAGCGGAAAAACTGGCTAGTTCTGTTCTCTTTACGAATGGTGATCTACCATCGATCGATGCTCTACTGAAGTTTGATACACTTGCTCAATTTACTCGTAGATTGTCACGCTCAACTCAAACCGATAGCTCAGCCTGATTAGAATGAGTAAGCCGAATCTAACTCTCATTGGCGTTATTAACGGGTATTGTGGCATTGGAACTCACGCCTATAAGCTAGACCTCCCTCACAATGATTTCAGCATCATCATCCCTTGGTAACACTGGCATATGCTGGCAGTCACACTCAGATGCTGTCTTTCTTACCAGTGGTCAAGCACTTGAACCTAACCTAACCTATGAACATTTTTAATAATTATCTTCATAATTGTTCATAATAAAAATTGTATGCTTTTTTCCGATTCTGTTTTTTTTTTATTTGACGATTATGGCGTCAAGTAGTGCTGCCAATATACAACAACAAAAATGCGTTGAAAGGAACTTCTAATCAAGATTGTTTCTAGTCCCAAGCGTTGTCCGTCATCTTCTGACTTTACAGTCCGGGGTAGACATGGTCCACAGCCAACAAGCCTTTCCAACTGACACGATATTTAGCCAGCTGCCAACTTCGCACTCTAAATTGACAGAGGACCTTACCTCTTGAAAGAACAGCCAAACACATTTTGGCTGCATCCGATTCAATGCCAGGAATCGCTTCATTGACGGCTGGCTGTGTTCGATCTTTGGACGATCTTTTGCTGAAGAGAACTTATTAGCGATATTTGGGAGACCTATTCCTCGAAATGAAGTGGTCTCCTTTATTTGTGGACCATGAATCTAGAGTTTTATTAAACATGTGCGTCAATTGACTTCAGCTTCTGTTTAACTAGAATGGATGGGAGTTGTTAGAGTTGAATTTATGATGATGATAGTGATACAGTGTACGCTCCTATTACGGTCAACTCTCTTAGGCCGACAATTACTTTGAGTAGACAATGTAAGGAAATAATAGCAACACTTATCGTATATAATTATATCATTTATTCTATTACGTAAATATGAGCTCTAGCTCTCCCTAACTCTCTCGTGATTGGTAATGAGTAAGGTCAGTTCGATCTCAGCCGCTGTGGTGTACATGTGTATATACGCTTAAATAAATGTAACATACTGAATACGAGTTTTTGATTCCTTTGTTCCGTGGCTGTTCTCAAAAGAATTTATTACGACCGTGGATCATAACTAGGAATTCCAAAAAAGTTGTGAGCAAGAAAATTAAACGTATTTTCAACCTTCTCTTCTGTATTGAACGTCCACTCAACGAGGCAAGAGTCGAATAGCACACTGTCACCGGAAGATTATTATTGAAAATACGAATCCATTACTGAGGTTGTAAAATGCAGACAGAGCAGTGTCGATTATTATAAAAACCAAATACGGTACGTTCTCGATTAACGAGCTCCTCGATTTTCGCAGCAGCTAAATTTAATTTTTTATCAATATTCTCTCAGTAAACACCACTTTTCAAGTAAACAGAAACTGGATAATTGCAACTAGCCCAGTTTCTATTAGTTGCGATTATCGAGAACGCACTGTATAGAAACACTTTTTGCAACGAAGAGCTCCAATTTCAATTTATTTTATCAAATTTATATTATCAAAGCCAGGGATGGATAGGTGGGACTGTCCCGCAGTGAGCGGAACGTCTTGCATCCATAATCTTGACAGTGGAAATCCCAATGGACGGACAACTCCCCTAGCCGGATTAAAGTCTAGCCATCGCCGCTGTCCGCCTTTAAGAGTTATACAGTAATAATTTGCAAAAGCTACAGTCCAAGATATACCTGGATCTACAATCCAACGGCTAGTCGTGTTTTTCATTTTCTCACAGGATTAGGCGATCTACAAAATGTTTGACGAAACCGAACGACTAAGTTAAGTAAGCTTTTTCTCTACTGGTAGCATTGCCATAGTCTCGAGACAGGCAAAGACGTGGATTAGGAACATTCATCCTCTCGACAATTGAACTCATAAATGGGAGGGCATTGTATTCATCAATTACACCAAGGCTGCCACCTGAACCATGATAACCCAGTAACTAATTCCAACCATCTTCAACAATGCCACACGAACCATATTGCGACACCTGTGCTCAATTTAAGTTCATCCCCGTAAGTTGAAAATTACAGTGATTTTAGCACACCCCACATGGGTGTGCCTATCACTTCATGTGGCGCCAAACATTCCTTAAAGGGTTATCATCGACACTCTTTAGTCATCTTACCAAATATCAGTCCAAATCACTCTTGAAATGAATATTTAATGATTTCTTAAAGAGCGACTTTATTTAAAACAAGTATCTTTCTTATCACCCGTGTCATAAATGTAACTTTTCACAATCGTAAAGCACAAATACTATATATGTACCTTTTGGGCCTCTTAAAGGCGGCTTAATGTCATCAGAAAAAATAAAAGGACACCGTAAGTATTGTATATTTTCTAATACTGGTTAAATATAAGGTGGGTGGATCAAATTGAGTTGGGTATCGTTTTTTTGTGTTGATATTGATTTGGGTTGCGTTGCTTGATAGCAGGCATGAATGAGTGAATAAAAATAAATTTTAAATTAAAAAGAGCCAATTTATTAATATTTTACATGTAGATACATCAATCACACGCTTCATTTCCCTAATAACCCCAATTCAAATTATATGTGCTTGTGATTTGATAAGCATAGGGTTTGATAGTGTGTCAAAAAATGATAACTTGTTAGACAATCAATTATTTCTGGTGACCTTGGCAGTTTTCATGAATTTATACCCTTTTGCCCCCTTTCTTCTTCTTCTTCCGGTTGCACTGCTGGGGTGAAGATGAAAAAAAAAAACTTATGATGAACAATCTTATGATGAAATCGATAAAAGTCTGCTACTTTCCAATATCGCTGTGTAACCTGTAACTAAGTAAACTTATGCAATAAACACAACTCATAATATCCTCTTAATGCACCTAAGGATTCCCTTATCTGACTAGTGTCGTGTCGTCTCAGTGTCCTTGAAATAAGACAAAAACATTTCGGTGTGGCCTTATTTATTTTACTGAATATATTTGGCATTAATATGCAGGTATGTCCAAGAACAAATCTGAAATGTTCTAATTAAAAATTACAGAGCACCGTTGAATATACACTTTTATCATTGTGAAAATTATGGAGGAAACCAAAAGGTTATTCACCTCTTCACCACTGCGACACCATTCACCATCGTGCAATCGCACATTGGTAATGCAATCCACCCAAAACTTGCATCGTCTCCTTCCTTACTTGACTTGTTCGCCCCGTTACATACTTGAACAGTTTGAATAAGCTCATAACCTCCACGCTTTCTGTTAACAAAATCCAAAAAAAAAAACCAATACCAGCTTAAGTAAATATGTAAATACCATAAAACAGAGGTTCATTTTTACGACATTGTCGCCCGTTTGCACGGTGTGAGGTTAAGTGTCGAGCCATGGATGAACTCATAATCAACATAACTCTCGCTGTTCCACCAAAGTAAATGCAATGACACCCCAACAATATTAAAAAAGGGTCGCTGTCGTGTTCTCGAAACTTATCATTCTCGAAAAAAAAAACCGTACCATATCGCTGCAACAATGGCTCATTGTTACGACATCCACATGATTGGCCGCACACAGCGAGCCGTCAATGAGGCGTTTACTGGATTAGCGGTGAATTAGGCCAAAACGAAGTACTTATATGTTATCCTCATGGAAGGATACACACAAAGAATCACTTGACCACAACACCTTGCTTATAGCTGTTTCTTTGAGCTAAAGCTGAGTAGTAGCCCTGTCTGAAAGGAGCAAGCTAACATTATACAACACCTTGATCATCCCTGAACTGCTCAATGGCTCGGAATTGTTGATTGTTCTACGTTGCGTTGATTTAAAAGAAGAACTACGAACTGCTGTACCACTTTACTGTACAACGACATGTGTCTGTCCATTGTTTACGGATTCAATTCCTGAAGTGGATATGGACATGGACAACCTTTGACTCCGCACCAAGGGACTATATAAAAGTCGTCGCTTACAAAACCGATGGATCATACAAGTGGACAAGGGCCTCAACGAATTTGACATGTGAAATTTGAGGCAGTTGTTTAAAGGTCGTAAGACTTATTGGCTGATGCCCAGTTCCACCCGGACTGTAGCCAGCAGAAGAAGAAGAAGAAGATGGGCGAATGGAAACTAAAGTGGATTTAGTTAGTAGCCTTCCGGGACGCATTTGATCAGCCCTATACCCTCCATGGGTGCAGCATGTCTTGCCGACTTCCCTTAAGTGAATACACATTTTCATGTACAAAAATAAAACCCAACACAATTTTTTTAACGCTTACAGAAAGTTCGATGTGACTTTATTTTCGATCGGGATCAAATTTCTTTTCATTTGAGTTCATGTTTTTGTTTGATATTTATCAACTATAAACAAATAAATTCTTACAAAAATGTATTCTTTTTTCCTCTTAACCTTACGCAATTAATTTAATTTAAGACTTACAAGAAAATCATTTCAATATGTACAGATATTATTTATAAAAAAAAAACAATACAACACGGTCCACACCTCAATATCTCAACAAAACAATCAGTCGTTAAGTCGTTCAGTCGTATCTGCAATCCGTTTCATTCGCTTTCAGATTTTCATTTCAAAAACAACATATTTATTTACAAATAAGCAAATTTGTATTGTTTATTTGATTTTTTAATTCATTTTTTTTTAATTTTCATAAATGTACCACACCGACAGCGCATACAATGGATATGGTTTTATTTTTATATAAAAAAAAATTGTGTATAAAGCGTTACTTATGAAAAATAAAACAATAAAAATGTTAAAAATAAAAATAAAAATATTAAATTAATTACATATATCACTGTTATTTTTTTCTGCATCTATCTATTTACACAAAAAATCATTCGTCATTTGTTTACAAATTTTCATATGTTTAACTTCTATACAATAATTTAATAATATAAAAGGGTGTCAATTAAATAAAACAGTCGAAAAGAATAAAATAATATAGACTACATATATTCGTTACTAACTACATTTTATACAGTCATTGTTTAACTTACACATATAGCAAATATTTTCTTTCATTTCATATGTTTTACTCCGAACTATCTAAATTAAAAATGCAACTGATCTATGCAACACTGGCCAGGGAATTGTTTTCTTTTTTTGTTTTTGATTTTTTTAGTTTTTCTTCTTTGCTTTAATTGAATTTGCGTTCTGATTGGTTACTTCCCTAGCGACCATCAGTAGGTTAGAGAGGCCACATTAAAATTAACACAGACTTAACTCCACCTACCACTCATCCCCAGGGTGCAAGGATTTACAATTATCAAAGAAAAAAAAAGTAAATAAATAATTTATATATAATATGTGCATCATAGTGAAATTAAAAAAGAATATATATATATCCTAAATGTGTCAGTGATACACCCAACTACTCGGCAACACTGTGTCCTTAATCGAATACAACATCCTCGCATACCAATGTACGCCCAGTTGCACAGAGCTCCTCTGACTGAACCAATGCTGCAGCGATGCCAGCAGTCTGTACGGCAGCAGACTCCAATGCGCCATGGATTGACTGTTGATGACGGCGTAACAGGACGCCGCTACAGAATCCACGATGATTGTGCCTTCTTTAGTGAGTGGCGCCACAATACCTTTCCCCAGTACCGCAGACAGGTGCACCACCTTCTGTGGTTCGAGTACACCCAAGCGATTCACCAACACGAAGTCGCCCTCTTCCACTTTGTCAGCGAAGACATAACCCATGTATTCTTTGTCTGGGTTCCACACCATTATCAGATGTGCCGGTGTCACTGTTAGAACAGCATCGCCATCTGTCTGGATTTTCACAAACTCCTCTGTGCGTTCCACGTCTCTATCCAAGAACAGAATCACTTCGCTGTAAACTGTGTTGCCGTCATCTGTCATGCTTAGCACCTCGTCGCCCAACTGAACTTCGCTCATTCGTTTCTTTTCGCCGCTGGATGTTAGGACTGTGCTTTCGCCCGTGAAGCAACCGCTCGGCCGTGATGAGTGCATTGCGTCTGGAAATAAAAAGAAAATGGTTTGTCATTAGATTTATTGTCTTTTGATGATGGGGACGTTGTTTATGACGGTTGGGGACTCAACGAACTTTAGAAACGCCTTTCTACGCGTATTTAGAAATGCACAGAAATATAAGGAGAGGGTGTGGTGGAGCTTGGCTGAAGCCTGTCGAAAGGCATTCGCGGAAGTTCTTCTCTTGCAATTGTGGCGAAAATCATGCATTTGCATTGATTCCCATTCCTCACTCTGAAAACCCTTCCCATACCTTCTTGAGTTCTGTAGAGGTGACAACACTCTAAGAACATTCTTGTGGTAAAAAACAACTGAGGGATTCCCTAATACTTTGATTGAACGATTTGCAGAACTTTTTTTCAATTCAATTCAAAATGAAAAGAGGTCACTCCTCAAGAGACGCACAAAGTCAACAAGATTCCCTCGAAGAGATCATCCCCTAGTCGTACGTCGTAGGATTCATAAGTCATGTCCCAGATTTCGCCGGCAAATCCCATTAAACCATGAAACACCACCGCATTGCCAATCAAACGATCAAAGACCAAACATTTGTAAACAGCCTATCCTTGCCGCTCAGGTAAGCCCAGCAATGCAACCCAGTTAGTCTTATTCAATTAAAATTGCGAAAAAAAGGATTACGAAAAACTTATAATACCTTGACATTTGCGGCTGCGAAATCCCTCCCAAGCCCATTGTCTCCTATTTCTAATCTAATTTACCCAATTTTGTAGTCCATTGCTCTGGTTGGATTTCCCCTTGCTTATTCACTGTGTTTGCACAGTTTGCGTTCGTATACTCAGGATACGGATTAGGATCTTCTTGTGCCCTTTTGTTGCGCTTACCTATCAGAGTTGCCTAAGTCAAAAGGATCAGAACTTTCCACACCGAAGAGGATCAACTCTCAAGATCTCAGATTATCCTGATTGAATCAAGTCAAACAAAACCCAAGGCGAAGGAAGAAGTAGACTCGCTTAATCCATATAGCAAACAGCACACACGTGTGATGGCATAACATATTACTTCAGATCGGCCCTGGACATCTCCGAAGACACGATGCCAACTGATGACTGGATGACTTTCACACAGGAATGCGTTTAAATGTGTCTCATTTCGAGGAGATTTTTCATTGATGATTCGAATAAATTAACGCGAAGCAGGACGAACTAAGTGTCTGATGCTGTCCAATACTGTTGATGTCCACAATCAGAATCGGCGAGAGAGACACAGAGAGTGAGTGAGAGATAGAGAGGGAAGAAATAATGAAAACAGAAAGAGAACAGAATTCTTGAAGGGTCATAAATTAATAAACCATTAAAGTGGTTAAATTATCTTTTATCTTGCCTTCTCACAGATAAATTATTACAAAACCAAAAGACACAAGATACTACCACTACCAGTTGGTGTAACACACTAACAACGCTGAGGACCATCGGCGCGGCGCGTTGGACACACGCAGAAGGACCGTGTGTGCGCGCGGAGGTATTAAAAAATTAGTGTCGACAAAAAGGTTAACTGTCATTTATCTTGTGGCTCTTTGTTGTGAGAGGTTCTCTCAGTGATTCGTTCTCATGTTATACTTCTTCGGCTTCTTGAGTCGTCTGTCGTCTGTCGTCTTCTATATTTGGTTCTTTGATTCTGTTCTCGGTTCGACTTCCACTTCGACTTCGGACTGTCCAGTTCATTTCCATGTCTCTCAGTCTGTCTATCTGTCTGTCTGCTTCGGTGAGACTACTGCCTGCCGTGTGTAGCTTTTGTAGGGCTAAATGATATTAAAAGTAGATGACACTGATATACCGTGGATGATTTCTGGAAATGTATGGCACTGTCCGTCGCAGACAACGAAGATCTTGTCGAATGACGATGATGGTCATGGTGACGGTATGGGTTTCGGTTTCGGACTTTTTCCCCTCTTCATCTTCCACTCCTCCGGACTCTCCTCCTCCTCCTACTCCTCGCCACACGGAATTGGTCATGGTCTAGTCTCGTGTGCTGGTCATCGAGGAGAGTGTGAGAATTTTAATTGGAATTCTTCACAGAGGTGTTTGTTGTTGTTGGTGGTGGTACATAAATAAATCCCATCACCAAAATATTTTAATATGTACCCGACACCTAAAGTATCGTTGTTGTTTGTTGCCGTCGCTTTGGTGCGGTTATTCAAGCCGCCCCTGACGCACTTAGTTGCGGCGCAATTACAAAGTACCAGCACCCCACTGTGGAGGTCCTTTTGATCTGTGTACATCGCTCGAAGACCACACACGCAAATGTGCAACTGAAGAAAGCAGGACACCAAACACTAAACACACATAATAGCCGGCCATCACATAATGGTCCTTTATCCCATTGTGGGTCATCATCAGGCATCGAGCATGGACCAACGACCATCAGCCATCACCCATCAGGCATCGGGCATCAGGCATGGGCACAGATAAAAGATAGCGGAAGCGGTTTTGTTGTTGAGGCAATATGACCCCGGGGTTATTTATCGGTTGTCCTTTCGGTCGGACAATAAATTCGTGGTTTTTATTTCGAATCACCAGGCGCCCCCTCCTCATTCATGATCATGATGATCGCATTCCAGAGAATCTCTCTGAAGACACTTTTCATCCGTGTGAAGTTTTCACCGTCGTCGTCGTCAACTGCAACTCATCAATGAGTGTGTGCGACGAGTCTTTTCTAATGGCCAGCTGTTTTACTTTTACTCATGCCTCCGCCCCTTCCCCTGCTCCTGCCACTGGCACTGTCTCACCAATCTTTCATTGGCGATCTCGGGCTCAAGCCCGGGCTCGAGAGCATATCTGACTGTGTGTCGGTGTCGGTGTCGTTGTCGTTTTCGGTCGTCGGTCGGGCCATGAGAACCACGTTGGGTGTCGTATCATCAATTCGTTTAATTTGACAGGCGCAACCTAAACATGTCAAAACACACTGCATGCGGTTGCCTTTTTAGTTTTGCCTCTCCTACTCCTCCTTCTTCGTCATCGTTTTTGTCGTGTTCTGCTTCTTCTTGTTCTCTGTTTCTTCTCAGTCCGTGTTGAAGAACTTCTTAGTTTTTTTTTTCTTTCATCTTCTTCGTCTTCACTTAATTCCTTATTATTATAAATTATTTTTTCGTTGTTGGGCTTCTGATGTGGCTGGCTGCCGCTCTTTACCTGTGTGTGGTGTATACCTGGTGAACCTGGTGCTCTTTTGGTGCTCTCCAGCTATGTAGCTCTGTGGGTCTGTTACTGTACCCCCGCCTTCTTCAGACTCCATTTCGATTGTTGTTGCTGCTGTTTCTTCGACATAACGAGAGACACGACAAGCGAAACCAAAACAAAAAAAAAAAAAATGAAAAATCGAAAAAACCAAATCCAATTCAATAATATTTGCTGTACACTTCTTGTATCTGCTGACGGTGCTAGCGATGAAGCTGGTGGTTGCTGCTGGTGGTGGTGGCGATGATGGTGAATCTCTTTGGAGCTGGAGGTGGTTATTTTTGTTTTTTTTTTTGAGTGTTGCCTTTTAATAAAGGAAACACGAAATTCGCCTTCTTTTTAGTTTTTTTTTCATTGGTTCTTGTTCGCTCAGAATCATGTTTTACTTTTCTCTGTTGTTTTTTTTTGGGGGGGCTTTTGCTGTCTTCTGTGAACTTCGATTGTCGTGCTAAAGGTGCTTGGGGGCACTTCGTCTCATACTCGTTGTGTGCTGCCGCCGCCGCTGCTGATGCTAGTGGTGTGTGCTAATTCCGTACACGGTATTTGTTTGATGTTGGATGGTCGTTTTTTTGCCTTTAACTCGTTTGGCTTGTATGCGTAATTGAAAAGCTTAATTGAATTTTTAAAGATTTTATTCGGCTTAATTCATTCGGTGAGCTTTCATCGCTACACACCGCGATGCCTTGACGTGTAGTGTAGTTAAATGGCTAAATGGTTAAATGGTTAAATGGTTTATTCGCCGACACCATTTTCTCCCTCGGCGGCATAATAACACCCGAGCGAAGGAAAACGTTGTGGTAGAGCGGCGTTTATCATGAGATTTTTATCTATAATTGTATCCACCTTCGAGATCGGGTAATGGTATTTTTATGATCGTGTTACTCGGAAATAATCTTAGTCGTTTCATGTAATTGGGCGAAGTACTTAAGGCCTTAGCTGGGACACAAATGATTTATGAGGTGAGTTAGGGTATGCTTTTGGGGTTTTTGAATTCGTTTCACTTAGGCAATATGGTTTGTGTTTTAGTTTAAGATTTTCGGAGAAGAATCGTTGGTCAGCTTCCCGTCTCGGCATCATGGTGATGATGATGACGATGGCGATGACTTGTGGTTTCAGCAAAAACTTCCCGAGTGAATGATTTAGATCGTCTTTGATGGATGGTGACCATAAAATCTTTGCTTTAGATTTTGCTTCTTTACTGCCGGAAATGAGTGTTACTGACGGAAGCCGTAGAATTCAAGAAGAAATCTAACAAAGCATGCGATTGAGCTGGAATTTCGTTATTTGGCAAAGCTGACTGACAAAATTGCTGTCAATGAGAATGTGCTCTTAAAAGCCGTCCCAGGGAACACTTTGTGTAAGGAAGTAGAATACTCATTGTTTAATTGCTTAGGTGCGACTCTCGATATCTCAAAGCCTCTCTATTCTCAGTGATCGATGATCATGATGGAATCCTTGAGCACATTAGGGCCTTACAACGAAAGTCCACTTCTAGAGAATTTAAAACACATTTAACTAGAATCTGAGAAGTAGCGATGTTTTAAGTTAAGCCGTATTCCCACCGAAATCGCGTGATTTGGATAAATTCTTACTGAAACTTCAATAGGCCGTTCTCACTGAGTTTGAAGTGTTTTCAAATGTCATTGGCTGACTGTTTGTTGACTGGCGTGAAGAGTGTTGAGAACACCAGAAAAGAGAGAGAAAAAATGGGGTCAATCACCAAAATGACCAAAATAAACTGAAAGTCATGCTGTGGCCTTGTTTGGTTTGACAACCTCTTCGTTGTTCATCGAATTGGAATGAACTCGAGGGGGTTTCAACTAGATTTCAACGAAATCACGAGATTTAGAAACCAAAATGAACTGAAATCCACGCTGTAGTGTTCTTCGAATTGGAATGATTTCAACGAAATCGCGAGATTTGGAGAAATTTTATAAAGTCTCGCGATTTCGTTTGGTATTACACTCATCATTTTGAGAGCAACTTCTTCAGAAACTCCAACTTCAATTTTAGCCATACAGCAGCAGATTTGCACCATTGAGCCTACTTTGGCCTAAGTGTGACATAGCCTTGTTCTGTCCAATTCTGTGTTATTATCTTAGCAACATCCTTAAGGCCTTTTTTTGAAAAAAAAAACCTAACCATTTATTTCGATTGGAATCCACTTCTGCGTTCGAATCCTATTCTTGCTATCACAACTTAGTTGATTAACTTCAACTCTTTCTCTGGCGCCCGTTAGTGGATGTTCAAGCACCACATGACTGTTGACAGACTCTTCAAAAGTTGATGAACAGCTTTAGCGAAACATCAAGATTTACAATGCAAAAGTATACACTTTTTTGCGAAAGAAACCACAACAATGGCAAGTCTCGTAAGGCCGTCAGGTTAACCATTCGTTGAACTTTAAACCGACCATCATCCCCATCTTCATCATCATCATCAATATAAGACTCATGGAAGGGATTCGATTCGATCCGCACGTATCGATCAGTTTCACCGCGATTGCTACTTATATATAGACTATAGTAACGAGCGTATAGTCACCAATGCACATACGCCACATGCACCACATGCACATACGTATGTACATACAGCATCTCTCTATTCCCAGAGGTTTCGGTTTTCTTCGGTCTTCTTGAATGTTTTCGGTTTCTTTTTTTTTGTGGATTTTAAAAGTCTGCTGTATGTGTCCGCTTTTTTTTATCTCCAGGTGAGTATATATGTACAAGCATTGTATACGTATGTGGTATAAAATACACAATTTCTTTCGAAGATATTTTTATAGACATGATTTTCCTCTTATACAACGCGCGCGTCTGATGCACTGGCGCTGCTATGCCGCCACCACCAACACCATCGTTGTAGCCGCCGCCGCGCTTCAATGGAGTGTGCTATGCTGGACAAAGCGTAGAGGGAGAGCAAAAACCAAAAAAAAAAAAATATACAACAAACAACAAACCCAACACAACACAAAAAGCAACACAAACCGTGAAGAGGAAGAAGCTTAGAAGAAGAAGCGCATCTTGATGATGTCTTCTGAAACAAAAGGAAACCTGATTTAAAATCGTTTCAATGGAATTTAAAATGGCACCAGCATCACTATGGGAGACAGAGAGATGGCGAGAACACCATCCCACCACAAACAGCAACCAACAACCAGCAACCAGCCTCCTCTCCTCCTGATCTGGTTGGGTGTATAGTCAATACAATATGTATTCAACACGAAACAACCGCGGCAAATGAGATGTGCTGTGCAGTGGGAAAAAATAATTTTGTTCAGAAGAAAAATCTGATATACGGACGGGAACGAGGAACGAGGATATCTCCCCTATATACACATGTATTAATATTCTTGGAAATTATTGTTAATCTTAATTAAAGCATGTGAACAATGAAGAGCATAAGAGCTTCCAACAGGGCAGCGAGTGTCTGACGTGTAATTTGCGATGATTCGCGTTCGTTAGCCAACTCTTTCGTTTCACCAGGTGGATGGGTCAACTTTGCGCACAAGGGAAGTCCAAGCCAAAGCGCACAGATTTTTGCTGATTGATTGCCACCATTTTAAGGAGTTTCTGTGCATTCCTACCGAGCTTGTATGTGAAGATGATATAATGTTAAAAAAAAAAGTACCTACCCGACTTTACTGAGCAGTGAATGTGTGCTCGACTCTCGTAGTAGACCCAATCGAAGCCTGCCTCCACGGCCAGCCTGGCGAGCATTCCATACTTTGTACGGTCACGATCTGATGTTGTGATATCGACAGCGCGTCCTTCGTAGTGCAACGATTCAGGACCATGATCATTATCTTCATCCCAGCTTTCGGTCACTCGAAGTTTTATCGTTGGCCACATATTCATCACAGATACAGCGAGTGTGTTTAGTCTCTCCTTGCAGCGCTAAAAAACCAAAAAATAAATCATTCCATAATTAATCACTCAGTCTCATTAGAAGCAATACTAATTTAAGTCCAATTTTAATTCAATGACTCTGATCCGCGGCAGACTCCACCTCTCCCAAGCGAACACACTCACACCGCATACATAGTATATGTACATGGCTCGTATGTAGGCGTGGCCCTTATAATTTATAATTTTCAAGAAACTGGTTTTCCACCCAAAAGAACAAAAAAAAACACAGAGAAGAGAACATCAACACACAAAAAAAAAATAAACGTTTCCAAAAGAACATAAGGATGGTGGAAGAAGAAGAAGAAATAGTTCCCATTCCACGGGGCCTCCCAATCATAATTGAATTTTGATTTTGCACAATTCTGTCTGTTCTCAGGACCTCACATCGCAGCATCGGGACCATCAGCACACAGACCGGTGACCATAACGAGAGCAAAACAAAAGGAAGTGTTGTCCAAATGTTTTGTGAAAATTTAAAGTAATCAATTTTACGGTAGGCGGGTTCCCTCCACATCACAACAATTGTTGTGGTGGTATCTTTAGGGGAAAAAACATAAAAGATAGGCAGATTCCTATCAGGGGTCAGAGTTTTGTTCATTTCTTGCGTTTCTTTTCGCAAAGAGTAGTCGTATTCGTTACATCAAATTGGCAGCCGTGAAAATCTGATTTTGTTACCCTGTCAGTGGTTAAGTGAAAATGGAAACGATACCCGTAGCTAATTGGTATCATTTTGCGTTCGAATGTTGTACTTTTTGCCAAACGCAATGGTTTGTGTCTTTTTTTTTTTCTTCTAGGTTTTACTTATATCTGATGAGAGACGATGGAGAAGGAAGCAAATATTGAGAACAGGTCGAACGGTGAGAGAGGGAGCGAATACCGAAAGCGGCACTTATCCTTTGGTATTTTTTTCCTATATCCTCGATGTTGATTGAATACGGCACGGCACGGCAAGGCACCGCACGGCTGTTCAATGGGAAAAGACAACAAAATAATACACACTGACCGATGAGGAATTCATCCTCAGTCTCTTGTTCGATTGTTGAACAAGGATTAATATTTGTTTACTCCTTTCGGCGTGTGTGGTGGTTGCGAGTGGTGGTGGTGGTGGCTGATTGCGAGAGTAAACTAATCTCTGACAACCCAAACCCAGCCTACAGTGTCTATGCAAATAGATTGAAATGAAAACAACATTAATTTATTCTGTTAAAAGGCGCAACATGTGATCTGCTGCTTCTGCCGCTGCCGCGTGTTTTTTCTGTTGCTGATGATTTCAATGAGATAGATGATAATGGCGGTGGACGGTGATAATCACTGGTGATGTACAGACGTTAATGATGCCGCATCTTAGCCAAAGAAAGCCACAATAGGTATGGGAAGATATATACACGCATATACCATGCACGAACTCCCCCTCTTATCTTCAGTGCATCTCACTCATTCAGCGTCGCTATTCGGCTACGGTTGAGCATTCTCACAGACTCACCAGGAGAAAGGAGTAAAACTAAAACAAACGTGTCCAGTCCATCCATCGTGTGCGAGCACTGTCTGACGGGTATTATTTTTTGGGGTATTCTTCTTTTTGTATTTATTCGGTGAGTAAATATTTGTCATATTTACGTTTGCACGGTATGCAATACAATACAATGCACCGTAGAAGTGTCGGAATGTGGGACTGATCGTTTGACCAGTTCGTGGAAAATTGTTGTTTTCATTAACTTTTTTTTTCGATTTTCACAAGTGCTGAGAGATGCTCAAACTTGTTTTTCTTTTTTGTAAAAAGGCAAAATATTTTTCATTTGAGGAAGAGCGAATATTCCTTAAAAGAACAGGGACAAAGGATTGATTGTGTGGAAGCTATTTTTCCCTACGGCACGTGATCTAATCGAAACATTTGCACAGTCACCTGTCAGAACATGCCTCGAATCTAAAAATCGATTAATACCTCAAAAAATGAATAAGATTTCTTGTCTCGTGATCGTATCGAACAATCGCACTCTAACGCCAAAGTCCGATCGTTTGTATGCACGACAACCGTATTCCCCCGACCACCCTCAACAGCATATCCAAAAGTTCGCTCAGTGATTCATTCGCACATTCAGAGCACATGGGCACCGACCAAAGTGTGATAAGGTTCGATCAAGATTATGTTGGTTATGTTATTTCTAAAGATCGAAAGATCCTTTCAAAAACCTAACTGACAGCTTTTATTGCTTATCGGTGTACTTTGCGGAACATAATTTGTCAACAAATTACCCTTGATAAGAGACAATATAAAAATTTAAAAAAATCTATATCTATATTTAGTCCAGCGATAAGCCGGTTAAAAATAGCCAAAACGATATATCATCATTTCAGACCCATTCCACAGCTAAGCTCTGACACACGCAATGTGTTGCCTAGGTAAGCCACCGATGGAGTTTGGCAATGACCAGAACCTCATTTCTTCATGTAACAAACATATGAAAGTTGCCGCAGCACAACCCGAAGAACCGCGCCCACCAACGCTCCGCGCCGTCGCATGTAACAACGCACTCATCATTTGACGATCATCACCTTCGTCATTTGTGATGTGTTACCTTCATTAGATGCGATCGACAAACGTGTTAAATTGTTTAATTTTCTGTCTGCTAAAACACAAACAGAAAAGAAAATCTCCAACGCAATCCCAGCCATGCGAGCGGCACGCAGTGCAGCAGTGCGATCGACCAAACGGGGCAGCGGCGACTTATAATGTATCAATATTTACAAAAGAACGGGCAGATACCGAGAATGAACAAAATTAACATGCGCTCACTTATAGTCACTTGCAAATGAATTACCAATATTGATCTTGGTCACTCACCATCAACACTCGGCCGGCAGCAGTTGTCCAGTTGCCCAGTCGGTCAGCGAGTCAGTTAGCCAGCCAGCCTGCCAGCCAGCCAGCCAGCCGCCATGTCTCATCAGAGCATCACAGCATCGGTGCGGTGCACACGTCGAGGGACATTAGTATTTAATTTCATATTTGTACAAACTGTTTTAATGGACACCTTGGGTTGCACCGTCGCGTCGCGGTTGAATGTATGTTTGCGACCGCCGACCACCGATCACCGATTGCCGCCACCACCACAGGCTGACGACGACGCACAATCACACAATACTTTAGCAATTAAACCCCCAGCAGGTGCAATTTTCATTCTCGTCTCAAAGAACGCACGCCTATCATCGATTTAAATTGCGTGAGTCGTGCGTAATTGCACTTTATTCTCTACTCATCACCATTATCATCATCATCAGCCATAAGCACCGGGATCAATTATGCAGTTTATTTTAATCGCATTTATTTATACGGTATACGGTTCAATTAATCCAGCATGCGCTGATGCTTGTGCCTGATGGATCCAGATGGAAAGTGGTGTTGCTGGGTGATTATGCGCAACCGCTTCCATCATTAATCATCTTCATCATTCAGTCTGCAATGCATGAAGAATCACCCGGAGATTGCAGAATTTCCTTTTACCGATTCCAATTTTCTCCTGAATCTCTGAAGACAATGCATTTGAATAGGATACCCCTTTTATTTTGCTTTTCTTCAGTGATGGAGGAGGCAACCCTTTGGGGTATTGGCCACCAGTTTGTTGGTAATTTATAGATTTCCATTCACATGGACAGTAGGGGACAAGGCTTCCGTTTGCGAGGAATTCCCTAGACAAGCCCTCTGCGGTTAATTTGAGTGGGAATACCTGATGTCCAATGAATTGAAAAGAGTTGCAGTTTTATTGATGGACATATTGTCAAAACAATTTGGTTTTGATAAACAGTGCTGGCAATAGATCAAGGCATTCTGCTTAAAATGCACAAAGGACTGGGTGCGAACAAAGGCTCATAATTCGCGATGTAAGAGCAAGTAAGTTAATGAAGCTTAAACAGACACTGTTCTCTTCCTTCGCAGTATCTGACTAATCGGGAAATACACCTTTTAACTCAAATGTCAATAATTCTGAGCGGTTTATTTTCTAGGTATCAACAAAAATGACATTGCATCATGATCAATGACAAGGCAAACTTAGTTCGTGTGAATTTCTGCACCTACTCGCCGAAGTTACTTCATTCGAATCGATCGCTGAATTAATTGAAGGAACACGCCAAATAGGCGTGTTTGCAAAACACTTTTGTTCTAGAATAATCTCGTGCCTGCATCTCGTGTGAAGTATCTGAATACTGTCTGACCTTTAATGTCAAGTGAGACTCTCATCAGTTATTTGTTGTTTGTCAGTTACATGTGAATGAGTTTCTTTCGTAGCATTGCTAAGTAAATTAGTACACAAGTGTGCTTGAGACTAGCTTGCATCAATTGCACTTTAATGTACTCAAACAAAGCATTCCTCTTGAAGTATGATGATTGAGACATAAGTCATTGATGGGCATCAGCACTCAAAACGCAAAGCTTTTCGTTCGTCATTTTCCCTGTGGCTGTAGTAAACAAAACACTCAAAACTACAAACAAAACAAACATCACACGCACATAAACCCGCCCCATGGCGAGTGTCCCTCTCTCCAAATATGTATCATCATTAATAATTGTCATAATCATATCGCAAATAACTGACTTATGATGAGACATTCACAAGTGATTGCGCACGAATGTATATTTTTCTGCACACGAATCGAAGTACTTTTTGCCTCAGAGGAATATAGTTCACAGATAGCACTTTTCATTTACCAAAGGTGCTAATTCTAGAGTAAGCTTATCAACAAATTAGCCACAAGATCGTGTAGTTCCAAACCAAAGCAAATTAATAAGCGGTTCCTATAAAAAATGTTTAAAAGACCACAACACGCACACACACACAACCACACATAGCGTCCAAGTCCAATGTTTGATTATTTGATTAAAAATAAAATAATGTAAACAAACAGTGAGAGAGAGATTTTTTCACACGGCAATAATTCGCCGTCGTTAAACCGAACCATAAAACTATGGCCGGCACTTTTTCTGCGGTAATGGCGGACTTGGCCCCGATAGATACTCAATCCGATTGCAATAAAACAAACAGCAAATCGATGATTCATGGAGTTATAACACGTTTGATGAGCAGACACTGTGTGAATCATCCGCAAAAAGACACCCCAAAGCAGAAAGATGGGAAAACGAAAATCGATCTGCGACACATCGGATCGAAAAATAGATCAATTTATAATCGTTATCTCAGCAGTGAGCTGAGAGATTCATCGCCAGCCTACGCAGTCGTCAGTCAGAAGCGGATGTAAATCGGACACTCGACCGGGGGGCTATGACTGCCTCTACTGCCCTACAAAGCTCCAATCGATCAATGACATTGCTGATTGATTTTTTTTCCATCTACCCTTCTCCTTCTGTCACTCCCTGTAGCTGTATCTAGACTCTGTTTTTTGCTGCCGCTATTGCTCGGCCGCATTCTTATGAGTCTTCTTTTGTGGAGACGGTTTTAAGTTCCTTTCAAACGATCAGCTTACACGCAAAACGGAACCGACATTTAGTGTTAATGTACTAGGTATGGTTACTCATGAATGGGTGTTTGTAGATATTGGTCGTCATCAACGTCGTCATCGAAAACGACAACGCCAACGACATCATCGTCGTCGTTGCTGTGTTGGAGAGTGTTTTTTCATTTTTTTTGTGGTCGATGGCGGTCGAATAGGGCCACTTCCTCAGTTGTAAGATTTCCCTTTTCGATAAAAATCACAGCCACAAAGGATATGAGATATCGATTTCCCTATTGTCTCCTTCGACATCGTTGTCACTTGTTTAGTCAGTCGATTAAATCGATTCGGTAAGTGTGCGAATAAAAAAAGATGAGAAAAAAAAGTGAATTGCGGCTTTGATTGCAGAAAATCGAATTTAATCGATCCACAAATGTCGGGAGGTCTATCGGATACAGTAGCGCGGCGAAACCGATACCGCTCTTATCCTTGTGATTCCCAATTATGAATGAATTACACTGTGTAATGACCGATCGGTGAAAGAGAGGGCGACTGGCTGCTGCTGCTACCGCTGGCTGCCCTCGACATCGTTTGCTGTGGTGATTGATGGTTAGGGGTTGTTATTTTATAATAAGAGGGATAACAGGTGCAAGATATCGGATTACTGATAGAGAACAAGGAACGCGCAATAATTTCCCCGAGGGTGGCTTGTTGTTTGACTGTGCGGTTGAACAACAATTAGAGTCGCAAAGTGGTATCCGGTGTATGGTCATGCGATTGCCCATGTTG
Organism: Eristalis intricaria; assembly: GCA_964034865.1. Classification (NCBI taxonomy): domain Eukaryota; kingdom Metazoa; phylum Arthropoda; class Insecta; order Diptera; family Syrphidae; genus Eristalis; species Eristalis intricaria. Next base: position 163,933,522 of record OZ035873.1, read on the forward strand.
AACAATGTGCGTTGCTTTAAGTTGGTCTTGATGTGGATTACGTTCGTTCATTATTCTTTCGACAAATAATTGAATTAGAAGGACTGTTCCCAAATGACTGGCGATCGTATGTAGAAGAATGCATCGTTTGTTTGCTTCTATGAGGAAATATTCAATTCAAGTAAAACGATATCAAATTATCTCATTTTGGCCGGATGCTTGTTCCAAAAGGACTTAAGGTATCAAATTTACGTGCCACGTGTTCTCTCATCGACCATCATCCGGTAGTCTTTGGATTTTCTCCTGTCGACCTTGTAATGCCACTCAATCACATTGTTGACATTTCATAAATGACACCTTGTCCGGCACACGCGACCAGCAGTCAATATTTACAGATTTAGCGACACAGCATCGAGATGTCCTTGCTACTGAACAATAAATGGAATATTTCGAAAGTAGCAGCATATCCCATTGACCTTGCTTCTGCACGAAATGTTTCCTTTCAGACTCCCTTCCCGTGTACCACGAAGCAGAGGAAATTACGATTGAGTCAAGGTCAGGTCAGAGCTGTTCATTTCCACGAACATCTGATCGTAGACTACGTCGATACGCCTTATTACTACTAAGTACATGGTAGCTACGATGCAACAGTTCTCCCTTCCAATTACAATTACGGTGTGTACAAGGATTCGTCCTTGTGGCACGGTATGCTACCGCGTCAGCTATTCATTCAGCTACAATGCATTGTCAACTGCAGCAGCATCAAATGCCACACCGGTCCTGTGTGTTAAATTATGTGTCATAAATTTATAAACAAGGACATTGCGACACAATGGACAACTCCTGTCGATTGTGTTTTGAAAAGATTTATCAACATCGATGGCAAAATGGGTCGTCATGCGGAGAGCGCACCTAACCAATTTTGACCATAATGTGCCCTGCCTAATGGGAAGCCTATCTAAAGTGTTTATAGTGTGACGACACTGATGCTAAACATTCTATAGTTAGCATCTTCACGGATTAACATTTGTCTGATGCAGCAGGATGTTGTGTAGGGAATAGGGATATGTGAAGCATCTCACCGCCACCGCCACCGCCACCGTCGTCGCCGCTAGGTAAAACTGGATCCCGCGCAATTAACACATGGCCTGGTCAGGATGTGATGGTGAGGCAATTCATTACCAAATCGTAAACCAAAGAGGGTTGTGGAAGAGGTGAAAAAGGAAGAAAAACTCCGAAATTCCTCAATAAAACGATTATCTCAGGAGTAGATGTGTTTAACATTCCATATTCGGTCGTATAACAGTCCTAAAGGAACAATGGCACACAACCACCACCAATACCGCAATCACCAGCACGTCGCGACCGACGGCCACCGGGTCGCGGCAAAACGGTTTGTTGGCATAATTTATTGCAGAATCCATTTCGCACTAATTTGAGATTTAATGATTGTTTATACCGATCTGCTGTTGTTATGACAGCGAAGAGACCCCAAAGATTGCTGAGTGATTAATAGTGCCCGATGGGTCGAGCTCGAGCTTGGGAGACAAAGCAACAAGAAATCAATTTGTGGGTGTAGATTGTGGCACGCCATCCATCCAGGCTGGCTTGTAGTCAATTACTCACCTTTTCACATTTCATGATTAATTGATACACCAATCCAGGGAGAGGACACTATGCGCGCTTCGAGATGAGCTTTTGACACGACGGACACACAAAATTATCCAAACCGACAGCGCAATGCATACCGTCGTCGTTGTGAATGTGGGGAACAAGAGGGGGAAGCAAAAACAAAAAAACAAACATTCAAATGCTACTCGGCTTGGCGGCGGGCCGGCAAATGCACGCAGACCTCATGATGCATGAGACTTTGTGTCCACTTACTGTCAGTCTAGATTAATTCGTGCAATTAATTAGAACATAATGCAGTACAGGTAGAGAGCCAGATTCACATATGCAGGCGATCAGGTAAATTCCTCCTTAATCCACTGCACGTTTTTCTTCTCCCATCTACCATCTACCATCGCGGTAACCGTCACCGTCACCGTCACTCTCTGGTTTCTCTGGTGCGTCTGCCTCCTCTTTGGCAAATGTCGGTGTCGGTGACGCTGACGATGACGGTGACGGTGATGGAGATGGACCACTATTACGATGCGGTTCTTGTTTTTCTTGTTGTTGTTGTTATTGTTGTTGTTGATGATGATGATGATGATGATGCCACTTGACACTTGATGAAATTTCTAGGTTTATTGTTCATTCAACGTGATAGCGCCGCCTCCCATTCTCTATTTTGACTTTGGCTCGGACAGCCTGTGGCATGCTTTTATAGGGTATGTTTTGTTTGTTTGACATTTAAAGTGATTATTACTTATGACTTACTAAGCCTTGTTATTGATTTGATATAAGAGTGGGTTTTTTGAGTAGACGCTTAAGCTTTGAAGTCGTGGATGCTTGTCCCATAAAAACAAGCTGTAAGAAGTGCACCCATGTAGAGTGAAAAACAAATATCTTCCTGTCATAAACACTACTTATCAGCTACCTTGCGCGTGGCGATACAATTAATGTGCAATCAATACAATCGATCATATCGTTTTATAACGTTTTATAACATTCCAGCGCTTTAATCTTGCGATATGATTTTCACTTGACAATTCTCTTTGTGGCACTAGAATGTGAATTACCTAGATTAACTGTACGCATAGAATTGGATCTTCTAGAAACGAGTCAAGTGTTTCCTGTTATTGAAATACATATATGTATATTTTTCCAAACGACGTTAAACCACAATCCACAAACTATTACTGAAAAACGTATTCACCACCCTATGGCACGAATCTGTGACAGCAGGATTCACATACCGAGACGTGTTGATATCAATATCACACTCGGAATGTCCGAATTCGATACCACTAGCTTTTGCGTATAGCCAATATACTGTATCTACCTACATGCAGCCTTTGCTTGCTTGCTTGCTTTTGCTCCTCCAGTCGGGGTGTCTTTGTGTTAATCGAAATGTGATAGACATGATAGTTTTGCGCAGAGGTATTATGTGGCATGTTCCCACGACCCCTCATGCTTTTTCTAGTAAATCAAAACAAAACCACAAATACAAAGTGACATCATTCATAACCGCCGTCGAAGCCGCCGCCATCGACGCCGCCGTCAACTTTTTCACATCGTCATCGAAAGAAGTCGATCAGTATGACAACGAAGAGGAGGACCACGAAGACTACAACGAAGGCAAAGACGATGATGATCCCTCTTGATGCGAAGTGAAGAAAATCTTCTTCGCCCGAATTAATTCCTGCCCCTATTAGGATCACTGAGGCACACAGATCGAATTACAATTGACGAAATGTTTTGTGCGATGTTTAACATGATAATACTACCGGAGTGGAGACGATCAGAAATCATTATCATCATCTCGATCGTAGTCACACTGTTCGAAAGAGGAGAACTCATTTAGAATTAAAGAAGAAACAAATGAACCAAGGATTATCTCCCCTTCCATTGGATACCGCAGCAGCAGCGGCAGCAGGAGCACCAGCTATGTCCAGATAAAGGATCCATTAAGAAATGATCTCTTCAAATCCCCAACTCTTCTCCTTGTGACACCTTAATGCCGATGTTGATGGTGATCGTTGTTTGTCTTGTTGCCGTATTTTTTGTTTCAAAAAAAAAAAAAAATATTAAAATGAAATTCATTACGATTATGAGAGTGAACAAACACCAGTGTCACGACACCATGGTATTAAGATGGAGGCGCTTAAGTATCGCTGCTTTTGAAGATAAGATTTCGAAATGCCTGAGCGTTTTAGATCTTGCGTACCAGAGGTATGCTCTTGGGGGAGTGTTTTTTCTTGTTATTATATTTATTGTCGGTTGATATAAAAGAGGATTATAAGAGAAAACATCATCGGCGGAGTGGTTGGAAGAATGATTTGAACTATCGACAGATACAATACTTTATTAAACATAGAGCTGTTCACACTTTTTAAGTGAATCATCATCGAATGTAACCCATTTTATTGAATGCACATACTGAACGCACCCCCATTCCTTCAATTACAGTTTGCTCAACCATGATAGTCTACCTGATGGCAAACAATTCCCTACAAGTATGATTCCTCAATTTCAAGCCTTCCATTTGACGTCTTATCAGCCAACGAACCTTAATGTTCCCACTCACCGCGCACTATTCACGCACACGTTTGTATCTAGTAAAACCATTTTATTTACTTTGTTGTCAATGAAATCTGATATATTAAATGGAAGTATCGATCTGTTTGCCAATACTTCAGTAGGTTGTTTTTATTTGCATTTAGTTTTTCATTCTCGTATACACTGGCATGTTTTCAGAGCTCTTTGGGGGGAGGAAACGAATGTTGCATAAGGTCAGGACTGCCGTTGAGCAGCAACACTCATTTCCAATAAAAATGTTCGTCAATTCTTCACAATCTTAGAGCAAACATTTCAAAGACTGAGTGAACTATGGGGACCCCCTTCTACAAAGTAACAACAAAAAAAAAGACTCAGATACACAATCCACTTGTTCTAAATCAAACGTCAACACTTAAGCCATGGGTTTTCCCTGGCCGGCGACTGGGAATAAAATAGAAACATTGGCGTGCGCTCCTTCAAATGGGGCTCACTTGACTTGCGATAGCATACGTACACTAATTCGAACACGTATTGTCACTGAATGGTTCACGTATGTTTTTATCGCAAATCTCTGCAATCTACGTAAGCTCTATGCAATGTGTAATAGATAAGAAATTTGGATTAGACGCTGCTAAAAATAACGAAGAAAAAAAAAAATCAGTCAAGTATCATTACCGATCCGATATGGTTGTACCGAAAAACCATCAAGATAAACTATAAAGTACTGTATAGCAGTTTGATCTAAGTTCGATTAACCCTGCGGTGCAATCAGTATCAGATTGGAACGTGATACACCCGTGAAAAGACGCCTGACCATGTCGCCTTTCACATGCCGATGAGATGGCAATAAAACTTGGTGTAAACCATCTAATTAGTCATTACTGCTAACGATAAACAAAACAAGAAACAACAAAAAAAACTCTCCCTGAAACACTTTTAAATAGACATCGGCCGAAGAGTTCGAGATTCAATATCGGATTAAGTTTAAACACTTGAAGCAAGCCCGATGGGGTCCCGATCGTCAGAGGAAGTGATTAATTGGCTGCAGTGCGCTGGCCGCGTGTTATGCATTCCATTCGGTTATTGATAACATGTACGGTGATTGAACGTCGTGTTTTCTCGCCTTATCATTACCTTCGATGTCGAGATAAAACTGGGCATTCTTACTAGGCAACGTATAGATCTTGAGCTAAAGGGGTTAAGCGGAAAGTACATACATGCGACTGGAATGGTGCAGATAGTGGATTGAAAATGTTTCTTGTGTTTTTTTTCTTTCTATACTTTAGTTTAAATATTTGTTTTGATGCGATAATAATGTTAACGATTGCGACCATTTAAAGCATTTAGCGTGTTTCTCACTGTTAAAGGAACGAACGACTAACCTCGATAACGAGCAATGAGTCCATCGGAATGGGTCTTAAGTTCGACAGGCTAGACATTCGGTGTCGGTAGTAGACACTCAATCGATAAGTAAGTAAATGTAGTGAAGGGGATTTTTTTTTACTTAAAACTTCAGTTTAAAAATGTGACATCCGTCAATTTGAAGTATCTCGCTTAAGTATCTTTTTTAAGTGCAATTTGTCATATGGCGAGCGATAATTGATGAATCGTAAAAATTGATTGAAACGTGTTTTGCACAAGCCACCCCCGCACGAGATCAGTATAGACAGATAGTAGTCGTTCGACAATGTCGGGTGGTGTACCATGTTGTTGTGTTTCTTGGCAGCATAAAACAGCCTAACTGATTCGATTTATGTTCGTTCGCCAGTGAATTTCAGTTGCAATGAATCATAATTGAAGATTAGATTAAAAATGTATTCATTTATGGTGTCTGTAGGTAGGTTCGCGAATAGTCAAATAATTTATATCAATCGATGTGAATTTTATTGTTAGAAGCACACAACACAATGACGCGATGATGTTGCACAACAGAAGCGCAAAATATTTAATTTGTGATCACAATCGGATTGAGGCTAGCTTAATGTTACATAAACTTTGTCAGTTTGAGAAATACAGTCGAACCTCCATAAATCGAATAGTCACGGAAAAAAATATTCTGTTCGATTCATGGAATGTTTCAGGGTGACTGTTATTCACAAGATTTGTCTCACCGGCATTTTCATTAACTTTTATTCCAACAATTCATAATAAACTGAAATAAAAATTAATTAAAATGAAAAAAACAGTTTTACAAAGCTAGAGCAGACAGAGTGCTTAAAAATGCTCATAGGAGATAAGGTCGGACAGCAAATTGTTGCTTTCGAACGTATAATACAATCGAGCGGCAAGCATTTTGATCGTTATAATAATTGTTATACAACTTTCAAATAAATTATCTGCGAAAAAATAAAGTTACATAACCTGCTTCCATTACCAGTGGCTTGTGCATTTCCTGCAAAGTCGGGCATGCTAGACATGTGCAAGTCTTTTCATGGACAAAACTAGCCTGCGGTTAGCTGGTTTTATGGACATTCATTAAGTAATTAAACTTGTCAGCTGCTTGTCAGCAAAATAAGTTTTTTGTCAGCACCCGGGATCTGAAATCTTTTCACAAGTCGACCAACGTAGCCAACATTCAGAGGATTCCCAAAGGGAACAAAGTCCTTCCAAGGATCCTGTCAAATCAGAGATCCGAGCAAAAACATAAAACGGTTGTTTTTGAAATTGACACAAACTCAATATCCTTTCGAAAATTCCTCAATTTCGTTTTCCAACTTCGCACGCTGAAAATCACTTCCTCATTCAAGATCATTCACATGCTGACGAAATGTATGCACACCGGCTTATTCATCAATCCACGTGAATAATTTATCAATCCCACACCCCACGAATGCCGGTTTCTCTTAACAAACCAAACGAATGTCTGTCTATTCCCTGACGTTAGTCTTTTGTCAAAAGTTTGAATATATTCACTCACCCAGAAAACTAGACAGCATCATTATCATATGTCATACAATTAATTTGCTGTTAAATTCGCGAGACGCGTATCTCTAAACATATTCAAATAAGTTTTACTTTCAAATGACAAACAATAATTGCTAGCCATTCAAATGAACACGATCCAATCGATTTCGACCCATTCACGTAACACGGGCGAAACAATAGAATTGAATGTATGCTAATGCATATACTTTAGCTCAAGCGCCCGCGGCTATTATGACTTGTGGCTGCTAATGTCATTCGCTTTTAACTAAATCAGATTTGATTTTATCTCTCTTATCAACGAATAAAGTAAGCACTTTAAAAGTGTCCTCTTTTTAGATGGGGAGGAATAGAAAATAAAGCTTGAAAAGCTTTGGCCTGATTCTTGCCGCTGACTGTTAGAGGGCTCTTCCACTCGGGCGAACGTGTGTCCATTCGAAAGATGTATCAATCCGTCCCATTTGTTGTAGATTAAAAGAGCAGAGTTAAGAGATTCCTTAAAAGTACACTAAGAACTCTGCACCCAATTTAATATTGTTTTACATCATAAGATAGGCCTAAGCGCAATAAATATAAGAAGAGCATTTTCATGAATGAAAATCACACAGAATCTCCCATTAAAAAATTGATATAATTTAAAGCTTCTACTCTATTCGCGTTCATCATGTGTCCACATCGCCATTCGTGACGCGATCGACTTCGAGAGACGTTTATTTAATCACACCGTGATATGCCGAATTAGATTAATTAGCACAATAAATAAAGATTTTTGGTTTTGTTTTCACCTGCCATACCCCAATAAAATAACTGTAAAATATTTTTAAAATTAATTTGCATTCAACACCTACAAACCGATACACAACCATCTAATCAAATACCACGACCACTTGTCGATATCGACGTACTTTTCTAGACGTCGCGGCCATGGTCGCGTCGCTCGTATCGCGATAATTTGTTTGTAAACATCCCCACCAAAGGTTAAATATCACCGAACACACAACTGAAAACAACAAAACGTGTGCAAAAACTGTGCTAATTGAAATCTTCTAAAGCAGCACGCTGTTTGTGTATAGTAGCACGCTAAACACACCACGCGACCAGATATCGACGTCAGACCAGAGCCAATGTCTTATCGAATTTGAATGCTGTATTAAGAACTCACCTGTGTCATAACACGATCAGCGCCTGTTCCTTCCTCATCCTTAAAGATAATATCCGTATTGTAATTTGGTATTAAATCCTTAAATTTCTTATCGTCCCGCTTAATGAGTCCCTCCTGCAGACCCGACGCACCCAGCGTATTCTCTGACATATTCGGCACATGCTGTTTGAATACGAGCGGGGTTAGCTTGCGATTCCTTCGAGGACCTCCAATACCCCGGCCCGGGCCGCACGAATGCACCGACGTTGTGTATATTGTCACTAGGATCAGAATTGCAAGAATTTGTTTACTAGACGGCAACAGCAGTGCGCTGGATTTTTGTGATATTTGACTTATTTGTTGCATTTTTGTATTATTTATTTTCTTTTTTTTTCTGGTTTAAATTAATTTAATATTCTCTAGTTATATATGCTCGCTTTTGCAATCAAATATTTATTATTTACACTTCGTAAATTCAATCACACCGTTATATGCACATATTTATTTTTCTTCCTCTCGTCGCCACTGCACTTTAAACCCCTCAAGTTGTTCTTTAAATTAAAATCTACCCCAAAACGGACTTAAAACGGATTTAAATCTACGCGTAAGCTTTAATCTTAAGAAAATAAATATTTTTACTGATATCCTGTAAATTCGCAGGATAAACGAAAAAGATACAAAACAAATGAAAACAAAAAAAAAGAACGGCGACGCTACAATGACAATCAGAAAACACAAACAGTCCGGCACAAAAATATATCCTCCGTCCGTACTTCGGTAACACTAGTTTCAAATGCGAAGAAATGTCCTCCGTGTTGTTCTCGAGATGTGGTTTTGCGTATCTTTAAACCTCGCTCGCGCCCAGCATTACAACTGATTGACAAATGACATATCGTCGTACACATTGTGTCTGCAAGGGTGCCAATCTTCTCTATATAGTCTTCGATGGGGTACTCGTCCGACAACGGTGTGTGTATACCTTTCGTTCTTTCCTCTGTGCCCACCTTATCTTTCGCCTCTCTTCCTCTCGCATTTAGTCAGATTACCTGAGCACACCACCGTCGCTCCGCTCTGCACAGAAGCGATCGGAGAGAAAGAGAACGATCACTGGCACTCTGATTGCCGAGACAGCGTTGCTTCTCCGTCACTGAGACGCACTTAACGAAATTCACCGATTCGTTGAGTTCCTCCATTCATATTGGGATGTTGTGCATCAGTGTGGGTGCGATGGAGGCGTGGCGTCCACCACATACTGGTAGTTTGTGAATGAAATATGTTCTTATATACAACGGCTCCACAATCAGAGATTGGAAGCTGGAAACGTGTATCCGTTTTTGGACCTAAAGTATACCATTCTTGTTTTGGGTGCGTGTAAGTTGGCTCGTCTTTCTTACCCTATTTTAACTGCAGACGCATACCCATGCACTTGCCCCACACACACAACCACTTACTCGTTGGCTAGATGGTTTTGCACGCGGTCATCTACGGAAAGGTGTGTTGCCTTGTGGCGAATGTGTGGTGGATAATGAGGCTTATTACTGTGCCATTCATTGTTAATTGGTTTATTGGTCTCTCTCTCTCGGCTTTGAGACTCGGCTGCTGGCTGGTGAGAGTGTTAAGCGATTTGAAGATTTCCGCTTTGCCGGCATTTTAAATCCATTCATGCAAATGTCGATTCATTGTTATCCGTTCGTTGTGTCCAAGGCCAGGACGATAATGCAGAGGAGCCGATGGGCAAGGAACAAGTTAATGTGTTCATCTTCACATTCCAAGATGAGCACATACGTATGTACAGATGTAGTATGTACACCTCTCTATGGTCCGAATGGAAAACCTGAAAGTTACCACTTGGTGGGAGAAACCGAAAACAAAACAAAAAAATATCAAAAAAAAAAAACAAAGATTAAAAGATGGAAAGCGCAGGAATGTTGGCTCTGGAGTGTCCGGAAGTCGTAAGATTCCTCAGACGTAAGAAAAAGTTGAAAAAAAAATAATTTATAAAAATATAAAAATCGATACATACTCGAACGGGAATATTAAAGGCGATGACCATCGATAGCAGGGACGAGGTTTTATGGCTTCGATAAAATAAGCTAATTGACTCTATACCGATCAAATTCTTCATCCATTCAGGGTTGGAGAGAACAAGTTATTATTGAAAGCGATGGAGCCTGTTGACACTGTCCATTCGAATTCAATAATTTCTCTCTAAACGTTTGTTTATGGACTTGGCTATCCACTCTGGTGTCTAGAATCTTTCGAAAATCTTCAAGGCTACAAAATTAATAAATTAAACGTACAATACGTTAATTAGGTATGCGTTTAAGAAGAGACGCATGATAGCCTCCTTTAAGTCATTCTAAAGAGGACTCCTGAAAGATTCAAGGATAAGGTTTATTCGAATCGAATAAATGTGAAAATCATGAATAAAAGAGAATCCAAGGGCTACTTCTTTTACAACAAGTTTTTATAGCAGGGATCGACTTTGAACATCTATCATCTCATTTCAGAACAGCAAAGGACCGGCCACGTGGAAACTGTGATAAGCTGTTTCGAGGTGAAACCAATCAGCGTTTGACACGCTTGCTTCACAATTATTTCCCAAGTCCAAATGAAAACAATTCTACGTCATACGCCCCTCTAGACCATGTGCATAGCACGATCTGTTTCGCAATAATTAAGAAAAATAACTTCCTAATTAGCATCTGCTGACATGGATATAAATACACTTCCGATCAGTCTGATTCGCAACTCGCGAGTGTTGTTATTTATTTGACACTGACCATTAACTAATTATCTTCGCTTAATAGTATAAATTTTGGGGGGATTCACATTAACTGTGCTAATGAGCTTGAGCAGGTAATGGATCAACGGACAATTAAATTTGCACATACCGGGGAGATCCCCGAAAATCTAAATACAATTATGATCGTTTACAAATTCGCATACACATTAGTTAGCGCATATCGGGCAGATAAGTTGCACAAGGGTGTGTCTAGTTTATTCTTGGGACGTTCATTGTTTTTTACTTTTTGTTTATCTTTGGAATCAAATTGAGCTCCGTACAATATAGCATTTCACAACTACGTTTGCTTTCTCTTTTCTTTCAATATTTCAGACCAGAAGGAAGAGCCTGCTGTTCCTGCGCAGGCAATAGTTTAATGTTCAGTTTGACGACAGCTATACGCTGATTGCATCATCCAAATACTCCTTTCATCCTTTCAAATACCCAGACAAATGCAGCAATGCTTGGTAAATATCTGCTGTAGACCTATTACTGTCCAAATATTCAAATTCATATACAATGGTGTTTATATGGGCACCACATATTATTCCTGCCGCTGTAAATTCTGACAAGGCAAACCTCCCTTCAACCAGAACTGGCCACATGAACATTTATTGGGGTACCATTGCGCTTGTGTCCACCATTTTATTTTTTGTTTGGTCTGGTGTGTTACAACTTGCATGGAGTTGATTATTCTGTTGCCGATGAGCGTTACCACTTTTGAATAATATTTGGACACAACGTTCTTTAAAAATGCAGTGAATTGAATTTCAATTTTATCAGGAAGAAATGAAACAGGATATATGCAAATGCACACGATAAAAACTTTATATTCCATCACATTTCCCGTATAGACTCAGACATCCCCTTAGGAAAGTAACGGTAAAATTACGTACAGAATACTCTTAGAATTTTGATCCTTACAGATCCCAACAGACCTAACAAAAATAAAGGGTGGTAATAGGAAAGACCTTTAAATTTAACAAAAAAAAAACACACTTCATGTACTTTGAATATGCATGAAGTTGAATTTATTTTGACAGATAATCGTATGGTGTCTTGTTTTGAGTATATTTACGGAAGTTGGTGCTTACATTATGTAAAATGTAGGACCAATAGGGACATAATCTTCGCAATAAAGCGTCTAATGTTGACTTCCAAGTCCAATGTTGCACGAAGAAGTTAGCAATCACGTCTCTCTACCGCACCGCACCTGAAGTTTCAGTATTGCTTTCCACTGAAAGACACAATTTGTAGGTTAGGTTAGATAGGGGGCAATCACTGCACACTTAGACCATATTGATGACTTAGACCACATATCACTGACTATGTGATACCCATAGTCAGTGATAGTGCCATTGATGTGATCCCATCGGCAAATGGTGACTGGACCAGATTTGAAAACCTGATAAAAGCGTATTGACTTTGCTTTCTCTGGGATTCGAACCGGAGACCCCGCTAACCAGGGACAGGCACTCTACCAACTGCGTCATCCAGTCGTGAACCATTAGTAAGAATTGATGTTTTGTTGATACATGCTTTATGCAGAAAAGGGAAGATGTAGCCAAATCTCTGAACCGGCTTATAAACCGCACCAAACGTAGATTTTTTCTGGGTGAAATGGTGCTTCGACTAAAGCCTTGACTTAAGTTTCTCGAATTGAATAATGTTTTTTCAAAATAAATCTGAGAATTTGTCATCTAGTCACGATGTAAATTAATAAGTTAAAAAAAAGTGATGATTGTCAAACTTTCAACAAGATTTCATTTATTTTGACACCTCATTTTGAAAATGTATCTTTATCCTTAAGATTTTTTAGATCTCGTATGTATATTTCCTAGTTTGCGCTTTTGTCAGATGCATCTATTGCGTACAATGTGTTATATGATCAATGTGTGTACAAACAGACAGTACAGGCAACGAGCAACAATGAGTAAGACTTTTGGTGCAGTTAAACCCAAAAATCATTACCACGCCATACTTAACACCAGGTAGGCCATATTAGCCCCAAAATTTTTGAAAACAGAATATGAGGTTACTTTAATTTTTCAGTATTTCTTTTTGTTATATTTTTTCAAAATATTCATGATACTTAAGTGCAAATGTAAATTGATTTTAATGATTATAAAAAAATAATTAAAAGAATACAACATGGATGGATTTATTTCGAAAATGTTAATGGTGGGTCATATTTACCAAACTCTACGCTGTTCAAAATAATAGGGAAAATTCAGATTTCGTTTTTCAAGAAAGTACTTAAGCAGAAGTAACATTTGAATGAAAATATTCTCCTATTTTACACAGACGTCAAAATTCAGTAGATAAGTGTCCGGAATGGCCGCCCCTGGTGTCTAGCATAGCACTTATTCGAACTGACAGAGATTCTATGAATTTTGTGAATTGGCACAATAAAAGGCTTTCCAATATTTCTTCCACAAGTTAGTTTTAATACGGAAAGTCTGTGTAGCCAATTTCTTTTAGCTCGGGAATAAGAAAGCCATAATACCGACACCTGATGAACTCAGTAACTTTGATGAGTGCTTGGTATGATTTATTAGTCTAGCTTACAATACTTAATTACTTACAATGCTCCCCTATGGCTGTCCCGTGTGGTTCAACGTGATAGCTTGATGAAAAAGATTATTTTATATATTTATTTGAGCGAGCATGTCTTAGGGCTAGTCATCGCCTTGACAGAACACCAGAGTCCCTAAATTAAAAAATATATTCCAATGGAGTTTTATACAACAGGGCAAACCTGAGAAGTTGTGCTGCTAAAATAATCACATAGATTCTTAGTTTGAGTCGAAAGATATATGATTAGGTTAAGTTTAGATTAGAGTGCCCGCCGAGGCCCAGTGAGAAAGAAATAGTAACAATGTGCATCCAACTAGTTTTAAGCATTTTTGTCTTATATGTAAGTTTGTTATAAAAATTACAATGAAAATGAATTAAAAATAAAAAAAATACAATACTTAACCTAGTTTTATAGGCAGCAGTAATAAATTTTTATTTTATATGACCTCAGCAGCCTATATACGCTATACAATTTTATAGTATAGCTTTAGAGATCATAAGAGGTTGAAGATGACCTTTAGAAATTGAAGAACAAATTAAAGAGTAATAAGAAAAAGGGCGAGTGTCGTCGAAAAGTGATAAGGAACTTTCTAGAGAGGATTATGTTACACAAGTAAGGAAGAACTTTATAGTGGAACTTAAATTAAATATCCTTCTAACCAAACGGTGTCAAAGGCCTTATTGAACTAACAATCCTTGCTAAGGCCCTTAAAAGGCCTTGTGACAGGGAGAAAGACTGCACATGAAGCCCACCAGTGGAATCCATCTCCACGAATGGAATTGGTCAACTTTTAACTTTCTGTGCGTTTGACAGATGTTTCTCTGGAATTTCATTCTGGTGCTCCTTATGTGATTGTTTTTGCAATATTTTATGAATAAAAGATTACGCTTTGTTTCTTTTCTTTGAATAATTCCTAATAATTCAGGCATTTTGAACTTTTGAATTTCTTAGATTTATACAAGAGTGCATTGCGCACACAAGGTACGTCATTATGCACCGCAACGGATTCTATGAGTTTGGGCCTTTACTTTTCTCTTACTAGATTTCCTCATGCCTTGAAAGCTAATTGGTTATCCAGAATGACGGTGTTTTTCAATTCTTTCTATTCTTTGGAAAATGTTTGACATGTAAATATTACAATTGCTGTCATCTACGACTGATCTACTTAAATCCGTCTTATTAGAAATAAAACAGGATAAATCAGGAATCAGGTTGAGTTCTTGTGTTTTTGATCAAACCACAATATTGAAACTCTGCTTTTTCACATGTTGATATATGTATACTTCATTCAAACTGATTTCAGGGAGCTTATCACACGTTCCCAGTGAGCAATCCAAAAATTTTTACAAAAAAAATTGCACAGAAATTTCATTTTCCTTTATCCCTTGAAATCGTCTGCCAGCTCATCTCATCATCAGAAACATTTAAAGGGTATCAATAAACATTTGTACGCGTGGTAATTATAAAAAATAACGGGTGATCAGATAGTAATGATTTTTCCAATTGTTGTTTTGACAGCCGTCAAAATCACGAATGACAGCCAGATGTCAAAATATTCAGTAAGGTTTTCCATTAAGTCATGTGCTGTTCCATAGTTGGCTATCGACCACAATGGAAAATGTTGAGAGTTGGAACAGAGATTGGTGCGATATGAAGAAAACATAGCCACCATAGCTGTCAGTATCGAAGAAGAATCACCTCGTTGGGCATCGCCAGAGAGTAAGCCCGACTTATTTTGCTGGACGCCCATAGATATAGCATTGAGTTCACTAATTGGATGCTGGAAGAGAGATCGAGATTTTGGCCAAAAAATCATCTTCTCGGTCGGGGCTTATTTTTGGGTGAGAGGCTATGTCAACAAACAAAGATACCCGTATTGCACCGAATACAGAGCACAGTTTTCTACCAGATATCAGTGCATTCGTAAAGATTGATTGTTTGGTGCGGTTTATTGCTTGACGGAACCATTGCACCTTATATCTTTTGAAATAACGAAGGACACACCATTGCCGTCAATGGTCTCAGGCGATAGCCGTCTTTCGGTGACCATGATCATGCCACGCAATTATTTCCTCTGGGACCACATCAAGTTCTTAATAATAATATGGGTGGCGCGACATTCCGAGGCGGACCTGAGCCTAGCTTCTCAGTAACCACAGCGTGTTGTGCATGCTGTTGTTCTTTCACTGTTGAGTTGAGAAGCTTTTTCTAGACAGGAATACTCTTTGAGCATTGTCAGTGACTCGAAAGAGGTGGAGTCGTGAATTATCAAAGGTGGTAAATTCGGGTATCAAACGTGGGACCCTCTGCATAGGAGGTCGTGGCGTAATACTTACATATTACGCCACGACGTAGTCAAGTCCTTTGTCCACGCTAAAGAAATTAACCACTTTGGACGAGCTGGAGGCTAACATGTGGGACGCTATTGTTGGAATAACACAGCACATATTGGACCGAGTCATCAAAAAGTGGATCGTCCGTCTGCTTTAAGCATTTCCAGCAACACCGAGATTTCATTTTATAAGAGTACAATGGTTCTGAGAAGGTAAAAAGGCTTCAAAAGCTTTTTCAGGAATACTCTTGGGGTATTGTCAGTGAATTATGAATGTAGCTAACTTCGGTGATTGAAATAGAAGCCCCGGCGCAACTACTCCCTACGCAACGGCGCGGGCCGAAACAATTTGGTTCTATAGATTGACAATTTGAAAGCGAAAACTAGAAAAGCTTAAAACACAATGACTTTGTTTCTTTATCCCTTGATTAAGTTAACAACGGAATCTGAGATTTGAACATTACGTGCATGTAAAGTGGATTCCGGTTGGTTGGGACAACAAATGAAAAAGAACGGAGACCTGCTTCAACTTTCTTTTTGCTCTTTCCTCACTTCGTATGATTGGGACAAACAACATTAGCCCCATGTGACCCAATAAAGCAGAATCCAATTTACGTTTATTGAATGAAAAAACAACATAAAAATGCATTGAAATCGAAAACAAATGAATATGACTTAAATGCAGGAGAAAAAACCGCCTAGTACCCATCCTCATAAATCTTCAAATCACATGCTGACACATTCAACTTGATCACGAATCCACCTGTCGGATGGTGTGCTGTGTCCATGCATAATCACTAAGCTTGATGCTTTCACGCCATTCCAAAAGTGTCACCTTTGGACATATAATCACTCTCAATACTGCCCCATCGACTGGCTATCTAACAAAAAAAAAAACGCATTAAGCTTATGACACCCCTGCAGTCAGTCACGAATGACAGATGACGATGAGTGGCTATGAAAAATTCGCTTTTGTAGATTTATAATTTTGTTTACTGTCACATTGACTGTGTATGGTCATGGCGTTTATTTTCATTTTATCCAGCACGCGGGGCCTAAACAGATAGATCGACCGAGAGCGGGCATTATCGATTCCCGAAGACGGAAATCAAATTTTATTACGACGCTTATGTTTATGTGACAACAACGATGGAACGATGGACTATGGTGATATTAAATGCACCGCATTCATTCCGGCTCTGACCAGCTAACTGATCGATGATGATCGATTATGAGTCCCGCGATTTTATTGCCCTCGACTGTGGTGAGACTTTGTTTATGCTGATTGGTTCCTTCTTTTTCGATGCTCCTTAGTCGTCTATTTATTGTTATAGCAGTCATAAAGAATTGATTAAAAAGTGAAGATATTCGTTTTGGTTTCTTTTTCGCTCGACTTCGGATGGTTCCGATCCAATCCGATCCGATCAGATCCCGTCCGCGGTCGGGGTTTATCGATTCGGAAATTGTTTATGCAAACAATGGCATTAAATACTCATCATAACATGGACATTCAGTTCCAAATTGTCTTTTCTCAGTAGTTAGGAGGGTTAACGATTTAAATTTGGAATTCAATAGCTCCAAGCCGCCGCCGCCACTGCCGCTGCCAGCGACGACTGAAAGGCAGACTTGATTTGTTTTTCTTATTCCGTAAGCAATTTGTTTGATTTATGAAATATTACTAAGCGTTTTTTGATGTTCGCATGTGGGGAATGGTGAAGTTTACTACCCGTCTGAACTTGACAGACGTCTGGAGGGAAATATGAAAATTGCAACTTGTGAGTTATGCAAATTGCTATTGACTTTCAGCTGGGAAGTGATAAATAAGATAGATAGAAATATTATGTTTCACTTTGACCCAGTTGTTGGGAAGCGACACAAGATCGCTTGGCATGCTACGGCTCGGGTTGTGAGTTGTGTGCCAATTAGTCATACAGCCATAACTGCCTTCTGTCAGTTAGGTGCTGACGTTTCAACTAAAAAATCGATTTTTACGAGCGTGGTTGATGGGGCATTACCCATGATTGGTTAATTTACTGATTTACGACACTTTTAACATCTATGACAGATGTTTATGACAGATTTTTACCATGACTTTAGCCGTAGGAGGAGTTATGTGTGTTTTAACACGGTTTGTCAGTTACCATGGAATGTGGGACTTATTGATGATAATATTTTTTTTAAATCACTTGTGTAGATACATGCCAAAAATATTTTGCGAAAAGTGAAGCGTTATTGGATATTGAAAAGTAAAGAACATGAACAACTCCGAGTAAATACTTCGATTTTTCTACACTCTTAAATAGCTCTATGCACTCTCTCTTACTAATATTACGCACAGAATAGAATTGACATCTACCAACTTTCACTGTGAATGCACCCTTAAAGCAATGAACAAACTGTCAATGTCAAAACAAGATTTTTGTCAATCATCACGACGAACGCTTACAAATTATACCACGAGTCCGTGAGGGCAACTTTTTTAGCGTTGAATCCAATTTTCTTGTCATAATCATAATCCCAGTAGACAAAAAATTCGTGGAGAAGTCAACAAATTTTGGAAATTCTCGTGCCAGTAAGACAACGCTGCCGCTTAAGCTTGCGGCGAAAACTTTATCGATGAACATGTTATATCGGCAAATGGCCCTGTGGATTGGCCACGTAGAACGCGTGATTTAAGGGCCCTAAACTTTTAGTATGGGGACTCGTGGAATCATTGGCCCATGCCAAAAAGCCGACGATGAAAGAGAAGTTCAGGGGCAATGCTGAACGAAAGATAACGGCCGTTTTCGGCGAAATGTGTGGCCTATGATAGAACATTGGGGTCAATGAATCGGCAGCTGCGGATCGGTGGAAATGTGAATGCATTCATTTTGATGGATTGATTGTACCAAAAATATAATCAAATCACGTTTTATTAAAACCAAATATATAACGTTGCTAAGCTTTGCAGAAGTTAGGGCCTAGAGCTCAACGACAGCCTTTCTCTAATCTCCTTATCATCAGAATGAGGTAAGTAAATGAAGCGAAGTACGGTACAACTATCGCCGTTCTTGCGCAACAAGTTGATTGTTCTTTATCTATTTTAATCTACGTAAGACAAAGTCACCAACTGCAAACCGCTCGAAAGGGTGCAGCAGATGGCATGCATTTGTTTCAACGGAGCATTGCGAACTACCCCTTACCTAGCATTAAATACATTCCTAAACCTTCCAACACTCTACCATCCTAGTTAAATTTGGATCTATACCAGTAAACTCGGACCTCACGATACCTAAGCTCATCTTCGGGAAAAAAATTTCTCAACGAGAAAACTGAGAAGATCTTAGTGGACGTCTGAGCAGCAGACGGAAGACGGGCGAAGGATTGGGTGTAGGAGTCTACTCTAAGAATCTGAACGTTCAACTGTCATTCCGACTACCTTCCCACTGTAGCGTCTTTCAGGCAGAGACGATTTATAATCTCTGTCCTGGCTAAATGAACGAATGTCAAGGCAGAGATATTGTCATCTGTTCGGACAGCGAGGCAGCCATCAAATCACTGAGTGCAGTAACTCCAAATACGCCCCTCAATTGCCGCCTATCTTTTAACGTGATGGCCAGGTATTTCAACATCCAACTTTTGTGGATGCGGACGTTCGAAAGGGCACTACCTCAACACTCTTTCCGGACGGAGAACTGCCGTCCATGAATATTTCTACTGCAAAATCTATAGTAAAACTTAAAGCATTTACCCACCGCAAAGGTATATGGTCTTCTGGCGATTCGGATCGACAACCTCATCAAAAAGAAATATGGCCTACTGGATACAAAATGCTCACTCGAACCGGTCAGAATAAAGAGGCCAAATCTTAGAGCTCCCATTAGCGCGGCGTCATAAACCAGCACTCTCCCATTGGAACTCACGCCTCCAGACTCGGTATCCCCTATAACAATTTAACGCCGTCTTTGCAATTGCAGTGCCGTCTCATGCCGCAGATTAAGTCACAGCAATATTGGCATCAGCCAATTTCATCATTTTA
This sequence comes from Eristalis intricaria, assembly GCA_964034865.1. Lineage (NCBI taxonomy): Eukaryota > Metazoa > Arthropoda > Insecta > Diptera > Syrphidae > Eristalis > Eristalis intricaria. The sequence continues at coordinate 163,953,438 of OZ035873.1, forward strand.
ATAAACCGATGAAGCACAACGGGCCTACTTTTTGCCAAAGTGTGGTTACCTCCGACGTAGTCAGCCACTATAACCTAACCACAATCTATTTTAATTGTCTTAGTTGTTTTAGATCGGTCGGTTATGTAAGAGTTTCGTAAACCAATTGGGATTTTGTCAATGTGGTTAACACGGCTAACACTAATGTTACTTAGTTAAGACATATTGCTCAAGGGTTAAGCCCCTAAGTGACTTCATCTTTGTATCGTCATACGACAGTTCCAATCTTAAGGCTTGAGTTCTAATGACACAGTCTCCAGTTATGACGTCGATATGAGTTCCCAAAATGGGTCTACACAATTTAATCAGGCTGTGCGATTCGGATCGCCTAGCTATCTAGGATTCGTGTGAGCAATGCTTTCTAGCTTCATTAGATTTGTTGCACTAGCGATATCCATGGACGTCGGTTTTCCATCCGGAAAGACTACTCAATTAGGGACCTGAAGGTATCTGTCGATCTTAGATGAGCATCTAAGTGTTCACTCCGCATATGCTGCAGTTTACTGGCCGATATCTGCCTGCCGAATAAAGTTCAAAGCTACAGACGGTTTTGTCCTTATTCCTGATGGATATCCTCGGAGTAGATCAATTTAGTATGAGTGCCTTATAATCAAAACCACAAAGTTACTGGATATTTACTAAAACTGTGTACTTATCTGTTTCTTGAGCTCGCAACACAATTTAATTTCGTAGAAAATCGCACACAATCATTTCAAGTCACGATTTCCTTACAATTTTTTCTAAAACGATCTCTCTCAAGCTGTTCACTAATCAGCTGACATCTTGCCAAAATTTTCAAAATTCTTCTATGTTCTTCCGCATTCAACCTTGAATCAATAAGTAATTGATAAAAAAAATATCGAAGCACTTCCTTTCACCTATACGCATTCATCCCATGCTCTGTCCCTCTGCTGTGCCAAAAATAAAAGGGCCAGCGTCATTCAAGCGATTCGCTCAAGAGTCAAAGGAACATCTTTGTCGGTATGCGTCTGAACAACTGAAGAAGTTCGGCCCTTTCAAAGTCAAATGCATGTGCACATAGTGTCCTTTGTCAGAATCACCTCCATTGTATGGCACAAATTGAAAGAAGGGGAAGGACCTCATGCCGAGTATTAGCAAACACCAGGACCTTGTTTGCGTTTGTTTGCTTTGACCGCAAAATGAAATTTGTATTTTCTGTGTTTTTTTTGTATTCTGCCTTCTGCTTTGGGCAATAAATTGAATAGTGACCGTCCCAAGGTGATAGCACTGGGATGGCAGTTCAGCCATGGATTGCCAGTAACTAATTGATCCTATTCACGTGAGTGTGGTAAATTGTAGTGACATTCATGCCTCATTATATCGATATTGGGTGGTAAATATTTTCCTTGATTTTCTCTGAAGTACATTTGTTCCGCAAGGGAGTGTGTTCTTTATTTTTTTTTCCATTTCTGTTTTTGTTTTTGTCTCATTCTGTGGAACATCTGAGGGGCATGTTGTTAAGTTGTTTGAATTTCAGACGTGTGAATGAACCTTGTTTCGATTATCAACGCAGGAATGTCAGATTGCCGTTCATTCTCCCGACAATCATCCGACATCAACACTTTCTTCATTGCGTCAGTAGTGATGAGCCGAAGAAAGTATGCACTAACCTTCAAAAATGACCACCAAAAGATCAAAACGTGATCAAATTTCAATGGGAAGTACCGATTTCCTTTCCTTTTCAGACTCAGACATGGGAACTCCATCACTGGGGTGCATCAACATAAAGACGGTGATGATAATGATGATGAAGAAGATTATCGTGGTGCTGGTGAATCGAGAAACTCTTAATGCCAAGCGCCACTTGACTGTCAAATCCAAACTATAAAGCAAATATTAACCCTCTCGAGATTTTATGAGAGTATTCGGACAAAAGCTGGATGCTCTCTTTCAACAGATTTACCGGGTAGGCAATGTGTGGACCACCAAGGCAATGGGTACCATGACGGACACATTTTGATTTGGATCAATGTATCCCCTGCATTTGGTGGCAGGGAAAGAGAGAGTTATTTAAGCAGGTATGTTTATGCAATGAAAGTTGAAATGTTTCTGATTTTCTGTGTAAGAAGCCATGGAATGCATGGAACGCATCCATTGTAAGGGACATTGATGGACTGACAAGAAAATATGTAACAAATTGGATTACATAATTGTATTACTTTACAGTTATCATTCATATTCAATTTAATTGAATCAGATGGGGGTATACCTGCGCCTAAGGAAGCTAACTGTTTTGGTGTGAAATTAGACTGCGTTCAGCAAGAAGTTGACCATGTTTTTCCATGGGGCTTATCCGGTCTTAGATGGGAAGGCTGAATTTGTCTGTGTGATGCGAATCGCATGCGGAATATTCGCTTAAAGTACATTCATAACCATTAGATCAAAGAAATAAATGCAAAATATGTTAATTCTCGAATGTACTGCGACACATGTATTGTACATAATGAATGCCACCTAAATACCTTACATTGTTGTTCCCCATGTGGTGAGTCGAATACGACAGAGACGTCAAAACATTTAAAGGGTGTTTTTAAGAGCCAGATAACTTCAAATTGGCAAATTCTTTTCTGTAACAACTTGTTTGACAGTTCTCACTTTTCGTGAATCTAGTTGTCACTGATTGGAAATTGTTAACACTACCCTATAGCAATATTAAAAAAAATAATGTTTCTCAAAGCTCTGCTATTACGGGAAAATATATGTGTATTCAAACCTCTGCAATGCTGGAAGTTAAATTGCACACATTTTAGTTAGTTTCAATTGTATGACTTCATCTATATCCTCTTTATTGTTGAAGAATTGATATATTTTATGTTAGACTGATAGATTTAATACTTCAAGGTTAGCATTATTTTTTAAATTTTTACAGTGAAGAAAATGTTCCTCGGATTTAAAAAACACTATTTGTTTTGGAAAAGTATAAAATAGTAAATTTACATATGTGATAGTTATATTGCTGAACTTAATTTAAGACACGTCTAAGACTGCACAACGAATGGGAAAAAATATTCGAAAGATGAGAGGACTTAATTATTTTGAGTATGTTTTAATTTAATTCGACTCGTATGTTATCTGAGAAGAAGTGCAATTATTAATTAATTTAAGTTTAAGTTTATTTAATTAAAATTAAAAGTTTATATATTAATTGGATTATGTAAAAAGTAAAAAAAAAATAAATAAGTTGCGAGTTATGAATATAATTTTGTCCAGTTATCATGTGCTAGACAAAACACTTTGCCCCATATCAATGTTTATAAATTGTTCGAGAAATTCAAACTTAAGTTATTGTCGAAGTACCATTATATACAGAAAAAGTCACATGATACAGAACCATTGGCCGATATGTCTTCAATAAGATGTGTAAGCGGTACAGAGACATAATTATGTTGAAATACAGTGAAGAGTACTTCCGCGGAGTCTGTGAAACACTGTACATCTGTGGAATCATTTACCTTCACAGGTACGGTCCAAGACCAATTGCAGACAGTTTTTTTCGCATTCCTTCTCTCACCTCTCCAATCTGAACTGAAAGTTCCCTAGTTGGATTTTTTAAATAAATCTTTTAAGCTTGGTTGCATGTAAGATTAATTCTATGCTCTAACATTTAAAATTTCTGAAATTCAAACTCGAAATAAGAAAATGTATTATGTCACTTTAAGTATGTATTATATACAAGAATAGAATATTCTTAAAGTACACACGTTTAAAAAAACAATAGATTTAATGAAATGAAAAGTGTGTGAAAATTTGACCTACACCATTACACCATGTAAGCGCCAGCCGCTGTCATAAGCCCGGATTCATATTCAAACATAAATGCGATAATTTGCTATCATAATAATGTAACCGTAAGTTTTTCCAGCGACGTCGAAGCAAAGCGATGGCGACTTTGTATTTTTACTTCCCACTCGCTGATATAATCCATTTCACAGGGTCAGCAACATGCTGGTCTACCAGAAAAGGGGAACTATGCAACCTCGTGTGATGTTAAGGAAATCGTGCGGCTTTTAGGATTGTAATGATATTGTGAACAACTTAAATTCTTCTTATTTCTTCTTTATTTGGCGCTACAGTCCGGGATGGACCTGGGCCTCAACCAACAAGTCTCTCCAGCTAGCACGGTCTCTGGCTAGCTGACTCCAGTGTCGCACGCCAAGTTGGTTGAGGTCCTTCTCCACCCAGGTGCGACACCTTAAACGCGGGTGTCCTCTGTTACGTTGTCTCACGGGTTTGGAGTCGAAGACTCTTCGGGACGGACACGGGCGTCCTCTGTTACGTTGTCCCACGGGTTTGGAGTCGAAGACTCTTCGGGACGGAGCTGAGTTGTCTATACGCTCTACATGGCCTAGCCATCTTAGGCGTTGGATCCGACGACGCCTGACTAGACTCATGTCGCTGTACAGTCCGTACAGTTCGTGGTTGAAACTTCTCCTCCAGAAATCGTCAGCGCAAACAGGACCAAAGATCGCACGCAGAATTTTTCTCTCGAAAAGACCAAGTGCTTTTTCATCCGATTTTGAGATTGTCCATGCCTCCGCACCATAGAGCAGGACAGGGATGATCAAGGTGTTATAATGTTAGCTTGGTCCTTCTTGAGATGGCTCTACTACTCAATTGCCTCTTGAGCCCATAGAAACAGCGGTTGGCAAGAGTTATTCTGCGTTTGATCTCGGTACTGGTGTTGTTTGTACTGTTTACTGCGGAGCCGAGGTAGACGAAGTCCTTGACTACCTCGAAGTTATAGCTGCCCATTGTGACGCCCTGTCCAAGACGTCGATGTTGTGTGTCCTCTCTTGATGGCAGCATATACTTCGTTTTGCCCTCATTCACCGCTAGACCCATTTTAGCCGCTTCCGCTTCAATGCCAGCAATCGCCTCATTGACGGCTCGCTGTTTTCTGCCAATCACGTCAATGTCATCCGCGTATGCTAACAGTTGTACTGACTTTTGGAAAAATCGTGCCTCTTGTGTTGGCGAGTGAGTTCTGCACGACCTTTTCATAAAATAAGTCACATGACAGCGCGTCACCTTGTGTAAAACCTTTTTTGACACTGAAGGTCTCGGTCAGTTCGTTACCGACCTTGATGGAGCAGCAAGAATTCTCCATCGCCATCCTGCACAACCTGACGAGTTTGGCAGGAATGTCAAAACTAGACATGGCCCTGTATAGCTCGTCCCTATGCACGCTGTCACATGCGGCCTTGAAATCGAAGAAAAGGTGCTGGATGTCGATTTGCATCTCTTGGGTCTTTTCCAGGATCTGCCGTAGTGTTGTGACCATCTGGTCGATGGTGGACTTCCCTGGCCTGAAACCACACTGATATGGACCTAGCAGGTGATTTATAAAAGGCTTCAGGCGAGTACATAAAACGGCAGAGAAGAGCTTTGTGAGCGATGTTCAGGAGACTTATCACTCTATAGTTGGCGCAGTCAAAGGGGTCTTCTTTCTTATGGATCGGGTAAACGATAGATAGAGATTCCACTCATCTGGAATGGCAAGACAGTTTTCCAGCTCCTTCGCCGCCATACATAAAGAGAGATGGGCCCTGGTACAGGCACACTCTCCCCCTCTCTCGTCAGCAGCCGACAACGACGTCCCACGGAGGTTGGTTACCCCATCTTCGATCGAAGGTGCTCGGCTCCCAGATTTCTCCACGTGGAGGTGAGAGTACGAGTTCATTGATAGAGGCTAAGTGCAGACGCTTGTGCCTGCATGAGACGCCATATATATTATACCACATTTGTATAAACAAACCGCTTCAAAATTTGTACAAAATCTAGTGAATTAAAAAGTTGATTATGTATACCAATCGTTAATGATCTGGCCAGTGCTTAGATGCATTAGAAAATCAGAAAACCCCAAATTTAGATCTTCAACGTGAAGAGATTAAGGTGATAGTCTGGTGAACCAATCCACTTTTTCTTAAGCCACGGGAAACGAAAAATTCACCCATATATTGATATCTGCAAATCGACATAATGAATACAAAACTTAGTTATGATTCTTCAACGGACTTCAAACATTTCCGGAATCTGCAGTCGATTTGTCCGCAGAAAGTATGCATTTTGAAACCCAGTTGAATTATTTTGAAAAGTCTTTGAAGACTGTATAAGTTTGTAGGTTTTCGTATAAAAAATAATAACGGAAATTAAATTGAACAATTTTACAGGTGCTAATAGTTCGTATTTTGGCTAAATAAAAAATCATAAAAACACAAAATTATAAAATTTAAATTATATGTTTAGTAAGAATAAATTAAATATTTCGAGCAAAAATTATAAAATATTTATTTTTTAAGTTTTTGTCTTTCAAATTTCATGTGGCCACTAACATATTTTATATTTTAATTCTACTAATTTTTCAAATGTTTATCTTAATTTAAAAAATAAAAAAAAATAAACTTTGAATGCAAATTTTAATTCAGAAAAATACATGAAATATCATAGTAACAAAATTCAGTTGGATAATACGCTGGAGTTTGGGTTAGGCTAGAGTATATACATATCTACTATCCAGATAAAAGAAAATCTACTACAATCTACGTGCCAGTTCAATTCTTTCTATATTGAATTTCTTATTCCATTTAATATAGATATTCACAATAACATTATTCACAATAACTCTTAACATATTCTGTCACGTTAGATAATGCCAAACACCATCCATAAAATATGACTAGCTAAATCACCATTCGGAATTACTGTAAATTTCTTCAGTTTCTTAATGGCTATCATTTATGGAAAGATAATTTTTAATCGAAGAATTTATTTATTTGCACATCAACTCTAGTCTTCTGACTCTTAACCCGTATATACGCGTCCTACAATCTTTCAAGTATCAACTGTCATGTGTGAAATTTCCTGCACGCATTGACCCCACTGCTGCCATTTTACTTAACCCCACAAGCCGTACATATTTCACTCTGATGTAGTACGTCATGACAGTCACTTGAAATAAATCCTTATTAGTACAAACTATCTCTTTTCATATTCCGACATTCTGCACGTAATTCAAATTGCAACTTCAAGACGCATCAATTTGCCTGCTTTAACTTATCCTACTACACACTTGGCATTAACAATTCCCGTATCACAGTCTTTAAAACTTAAGCCCGATAAGTCTTTCTCGGGCGCATGTCCACAGCGCCTATCTACAGCACTCCTCTTGGATAAATCTACCCATACATAGAGGGGATCCCATCACTATGCCACCTGAAGAGACAGCCAACTCTGAACAACAATGTGCCCAAAAGATATAAAATTCAAATCGAGCGCGAGAAGTGGTTGAGATACGGGGCATCAATTCGAGGGTGCACTCAACAGTCATAGCCGCCTCCTTAAGTGGCGGATCTTGAGGCGCTGCAGTCGAGTATGTGCAGTGCGCACATGTTTACCGGTGCGCTCGGAGTAGTGTGAGGACTTCTTATTTATGGAATTATCATCCTCATCTGGATGGCATTAACAGTACTTACGGAGTGTAATGACACACTCGCATACCTTTGGTTGTAGAGGTGGAGATTTTTGTTTTCTTTGACTTTCCGGAATATTTACAACTACCGTCCGAGCTTGGCTTACAATGTCTGACAGGTGTGTTGACAGAGAGTGTGTAGGACGACTGCCATACGAATTATTTCCTATATCATTTGCATATGTGTACAGATATTGGTGTGTAGAAAAGATAAAAGCGAAGGAATAAATTGTTTATTTTTATTGTGGGAAACAAGTGCGACAATTAGTTCAAATAGATGAACGTGCAATATGAAGTCTTGGAGCGAATTTTTGAGAATATTCTCTTATTTTGTAAGTACAATGCACGGAACTAGCCTGACCTGGGACGCCAGGCTTCGCCGTTGAACTCTCAAAACTTTATTTTCGAAGCCTCGTAGTTCTGACTGCCCACTCATCAATTGCAGCATTCCGCAGATCCATTGAAAAATTATCCATTGTTCGGATAAGAGCCCGCTTCAAAGTCTCAATTTTGGGGTGTCGTCCTGCACAAGCCAATGTCTCTAATACTTAGTTTAGTTATTAACTTGTGGTATCATTGTTTACCCTCATGTGCTTCAAGAAACACTACTTCATCCATCATCAAAAATAATTGTATGGTGGGATTTTCATGCCGATGCGATATTGTTATTGGTCCGATTTCTTTCGACACAATCCATATATTTAACCCGTGTAACAATTGGCTTATAGAAAACACAATGCAACAAACGGTTATAGCGAAAAAAGGTTCTGTCGATTGGCAGCCATTGTAAAAGTACATAACACCAATAAAAAGTAAGATTGCGGGATCAACTAAACACTTATAAAACTTATACCTAAAATGTGATGGCTGTTGTTTTTCGGTTTTTAAAATTACTTTATTTGTGATACAAAATAAATAGTCTATATATTTTAAAAACAATAAATACAACTGTATTTATTCTGACACAAAATAATGTGAGTAGGCAATGGCGTTACCGTCTGCCGACTGTCGGCTGGAGCAAAATCCACATTGAAGGTTTTATAAACTTTATCATAAAAACAGGATCCAATTCTTGTAGATTACTAAGCATATAGCATATATTTGTCCGCGTGAATATCAGTTATCGCAGTTGGATAAATAATATTACTTTCAAACAAATTTGTTAACTATAAAAAAGGTTATAGTGAGTCAATACTAAAGTCTTTTTTAGACTTTTAAGAGGAACCAAACAACGGAAGCTCTAAAAAGGCAAACATTTTCATTGAAGCTTCGCTTCTATTGTTAGCAACGTAATGTTATAAAAGCCGTCTTCAATAAATTAAAGGCCCAAACTCATAGAACCATTCGCGTGCGTTGCGTCATGTCAAAAAGTAGACAACTCATTAAGACCTTATGAGAGGGAGAGAGACAGCAAATACAGCTCACAATTAACCACGACGGATGTAATTGGGCAACTTTTAACTTTCTGCGCGTTTGACAGATGTTTCCATGAAAATTCTCATTCATTCTATGGTTTTGGACCTTAACTGTCCATCAGAAAAATTATTTTTCAATTCAAACCAGCACCCAAACTCTTGTGCTTTATAATATTAGTTTGGATTAATTTCAAAAGTACCAACTAGACAAATTTTTTGTGGTTATAGGCAAAAATGATGCAAATGTGCAAAAAGCGTTCGTTTGCCGAAAGAAAAGTTTCGTTTCTTAATTCGTCTTGTAATTACATTATTAACTGCAGTTCAGTGAAATGAATTGTAGGCGTTTTTAAGAATGCGCTACTTGTACTAAACGATATTTGTAACTACCGCATCCTGTGTACATATTTTGACATTTAATTATACGAATACGAGACCAACATCTTAATCGGTAACCTAAGATCTTTGAACCCTTATCGGGCGATTCTCCCTCTTACCAACATCTATTTAAGATACTGTAGTGAACATTATGTGATAAAAAAAATATTAACACCCAGAACGAAGTCATTTTTGAATTTAACTTCCACACATTCCCGGGTACGGACACCTCCCTTAACGGTAATACAGCAGCAGAGAAAAGCACCCTGCCTCAGCAAAATCATAAATCGCACAACATGCTGCGATTAAATCTATCCCTGAAGTTATATTCAAATACTTCTCCTAAATGTGGTCTTTATCTTGATGAAGTTGGCTGAGCATTTCAATATCCACTTCATCTGGGTGATATTATGAGTAACTGCGCAATTAATGAACTGGCTAGACGTGGTACAGCATCTTCTCTGTCACCAACTTACCATCTACTCCTCTCGCTACAGCGAACCACCTTCTAAAGGCACCCTCATTCAGAACAACCAGTCGTACACTCTTGGAAGTTACCACAAGTGTCATTACAAGGTAAATATTACCGAAAGGTCGCAACCAATCAGGCCACTCATCGGAGACAACGTAATTGATAGTGATGGTCTTAAAATTGGCCTCTCACATTTTTATTTTTCAGAAGGTGCAGAAGGCAAGAAATCGCCCGCGCTACCCGTAGAAATATTCACATCGGCATCAGCGTGGTATCACAATGGGTCAAAAATGATACTTATAAACAATCAACAATTTCATCCTTACCTAAACTACACACACCCCAAGCCCATCTTCGGTTCATAGGCGCAGTATCTTATGCATTCTTTCTTGGCACAAGATGTGAATTCGGAAGCATTCCTATCTCGAACCCTGCGCTTAATCAGACATCATCACTGCTCCGTCCACAAATTTCCAACAATCTTATGCAACAGCTTAAGCCCATGCGAGAAATTTCCAAGCCTTCCATCTCTCACACAAGACAAACAACATTCAATTCGCATAAGCAATCACATTACTAATTTATTGACGCTGGCAGTGTGTCATTAGTGACACTTCTTGCAAGCGCCTAGGAAACTAAATCTCCCAAGTGAAGTAAGCACTTACAGCTGTCAATTTATTATCGCCATAAACTTGTCAAGCTAACTTTTATTTTGTCTGAAGAAAGTTTCAAGCGCTTACGGTTTTCATAAATTCACCAATATCCGTCTTAACCTCACAAATGTGATAACATTCCACAACCACACGCGCACACTTAACCTGACAGGCGAGCTAACGGCTAATTCGGAACATGCATAAGGTCTGCCATTCAAGTGTTTCCTGTGAATGAAAATACCGTTCGCCGTCCAGCATACCGTTTCCGTCCAATATCAACACCCCCAGCTTTGCAAGGGACACGCATATGGCTACACTTCGGCAGGATAACCAGAGCAAGCCCGTCATATCCGCCCAACTGTTAGCCGTCGAAGAGCTCTTATCTAAATTTATTGCAAATTCCATTACTCATGTTGCCAACGAGAACATCTAACATCGCGACATGGCCATGTCCTCATATAACCCAAAACTCACACAGTCCAATGCGGATAGTGATTCTGGCTTTTATCTCTGCTGGCCATTTCTCATCATTGGTGGTAGAGCGCGCATGCGCAGTGCGCACTGCTGCCGTGGGGCAAAACAAACAAGCCAGCCTCCTCGTGCTGCTGCTGCTGGCTCTTTCTATTGCAATGCTGGAACGGCAGCCCCGGCAGCACCAGCGAAGATAAATGGGCGAGCCATACATTAAGGTGACGTAAAACTCCTTGTTTAATGTCACCGCAGTCAAAACGATAAAAACACAAAAGGCAAATCCCTGAGACCCGACAACATCCGACAACAACACAGACAGCACATCGGCAACAGAAACAGCAATAGCAACAGCAACAGCAGCGGCAACGGCAACGACAACGGCAGCGGCAGCGTTCAGCAGCAGCGTTCAGCGTACAGACGGACAGACGGAAGAAGGCACAGAAAAGGAGAAAAGGTAACAACAACACACAGCGTTAGCAGAAAATTACGAAACGACCCTTGCAATTCGCCTCCGTCCTCAATATATGCTGTCGTGTAATATCTGTCAGGTGGGATGGGAGACGGAGAACACTCAGGATTCCTGTTTTCACAGGTATACCCTCCCGGTTCGGTGCAGTTTTGCTAATATGCCATATGTCCATTTATGTCCAACGTCGTGTCTCTGCTCTAGCATCAGCATCAGCGACGCGAACAGCAACAGCAGCAGGAGTCTCATCACTGGAGTAAAGTAGTGGAAATGATAATGGCAGAGTATCGCTTTCAATTCTCCGGTGTTGGCTCGTAAATAAGAAGACTAGAAGCGACGTACACTTACACGCCAGAGTCTGAGATTGGTTCCACTGCACCGTGCACCGGACCGGACCTAGAATGATGGCAATGGCTTGTTGCTTCGCGGTTTTGCCCTTAGACCGCATCGAACGCCGAGACTAATGTCTGCATATGCAAGTGTTGAAATTGAATTTGGAAACTTGAGATGAACCACAGTAGTGGCCTAGAGCAACAGTTGGTAACGTTTTGTCCGCTTGTAAATTATTTAAGACCAATGACACCAATATGCGCGATGAAATGGAACAATGCAAACAAAACTGGTCTTGTCTAGCTGAAAGCCACAACTCTCACGGCGAGCGGAGAAGCCGCAAAAGCAATGCTTGCGTAAAGCATTACCCCGTGCTGATTAATACGACTTCTTTGCCGGTTTCTTTAATTGGATTGATTATTGGCAGCGTGCTTAAGGAATTTTGCTTCATCACTGGAAACTGAGCAACGAAGTCGGCGGATTTTGAAGAAATCCTTTGAAAATTAGTAAAACTAAAATCTTTAAAAGCTTTGTTTTTATTTCGTTCCTTGTTATAAGTGGGCAGGTTGGTGGTTTACAATGACAGAAGAACAATGATGTTATGAGTTAAGAATTAATTTCATTTTCGAATTTGAGGACGATGACGTGAGCGGAATCTTCTTATCCAATTTTATTGGACATATATTACACGACACTTCCATCATGACATTAGACAAAAAGCAGTTCGTAGTAGCGAGCCCCCTTAAGGAAAGTTTTGAGTTCGTTCTTCCCTTAAAGTGAATTGCTTAGATATATGAAAACAATGTTATCATTTAACGAAATCCTGATGTATTACTATTCGGATTTAATAAATTTAAATAAAATAGAAAATGATACACGAACCAGTACCGAGCCCCAGTAAAGAGCCTCCCTAAGCCCCCTGTTCTTAATTCGAGCCCTTATCGTTCCAGTAAAGAGCCTCCCTATAAATCATACCATTCGAATCCTCCTCTCCGTTATACACACGAGAAGGATCCTTGACTATGTCAAAAAGGTGGCCACTTAATTCCAGGAAGGTTATTTTGACTGTGGTTTGTTTGACTGTGGTAGGCATCTAGAAATTCGTTGACAAAAGCACATGTTTTCGTCAGGGAAAGCCCGTCGCAACTTTTATATTTTGGAAAACTGTTTGGCTGTGGTAGGTATGTAGAAATTCCTTAACATGTTTCGTCAGGGAAACCGTCTCTCTTGCAACATTTATGACAAAGTTTAGAATTAACATACTTAAGTACAAATGACATATTTTAACTTTTTGTTCAAAATCAGCTTGGCTCGTTACTCGAACCTAAACCCAATACAGAGCCATCCCCCGGCTCACCTTTGGATTTCATTATTTGTTCTTCCAAGTAACGAGCCCCAACAAATTTTAATAAACAACAACTTGTATTACTTTTTCTTTTGAAATAATTAAATAAACATTATTGTTGTTATATTAAGCCTTAATTAGCTAATTACAAAATTGAAGAAAATCATTTACCGTCTTGTTTGAAGTTTCTAGTATCTTAAGAAATTTCACAAATTCCACTATTTTTGTTTCACTTACGAAACACTCAATGTGTTCAATACATTGAATTTTCCTTACCAATTAGGACGAATTACGTGAAAAGAAATTATACGAAACAAAGAAAAAATATAAGTGATTTTTTGGTTCAAAAACAATTATTTTCTGAAAAGCAAATCCATTCAAAGGGCTCGCTATTGCGAGGGGCTAGAATTAGGGTTATTTACCCTACACTTCTAAGAGCAAGGCAAATACATATGCTTCGACTAAGCTGAGCCTACCTTCTTCTCAGGAAAGGCGGACCCCCATCCAATGTCTCATGTAGAAACTGCCACCAGGAACAAGTGAAGATTTCGACTTACGTAATTTCCTGCCATTAGGTCCATTCACGAGGTCCAGTTCGTTAACCTAACCAAGCCTTGAGGTATGGTCTAAAATGCCAATTGCATTCATGTCCATACATTTCCTCCACCTTGACGAGGTGGATCTCAAATGTCTGCTGCAGTTTGGGTCACAGCACAGGGCAGAGTTTCAGGGGACATTCAAAGAAAAGGAAGCCAAAGGCTCTAGCTCATGCCCTCCATCAGGTAGTGAAAAACTTGTCCAGATATATCACTTCTTAGACATATACAGTGGCAAGTAAAACTGATAGATAGATAGATAGATTTTTATTCAGATTTTTTTAGAAGTTTACATGGTCTGAGTTACCGCACATTGTCTTACACAGAGATTTGATACCTAATTGCATCTTTCTACTGAAATTGAATTGAATTGAAAATAAAACTGAAATTCAGTTACTGACTTAGTTGTTGCCATTTTTATCTAGAAAATTGCTGAAAATTGAATTTTCTTATTTAATGTATATTTGAGGCTGAAAGCCTATTACAAGGCTGAAATAAAACAAAAACCAAGCTTCGCACAGTTTGATCTTTCATCCGTTACCGTAAGGTAAATGCTTGGCGTTTCATATTTTATATCTTTCGCTATTCTGATCTTGTCATCACACTGACATTCTAGTTGAAAAATCAAGTTTTTAAAGTTGAATTTTTTAATAATGCCATACATCCCGTCTTGCCATTTTTTTACGGTGCAAATGGTACAAAAAGAGAAAAAACTGGGGATGGATGGCTGCCCAATTGATTTTTAGTAATATTTTTTATTATTATTTTTCATCATAATCTTCAGTGACCCGCATTAAGCACTTACTAAAGATTGTATTGTCGTGTTTCGCACCTTAACCCGGCGATTCCCACTTCATCATGCAAACTCATATCAGTAGCTTGAATTCATTATTGCCCAAATTGAATGACCAGATGTGAGTGTTGGAAAAAATACATTTGCAAAATCGCCTTCGTGATTACAGATCTTCCAAGCTATTTCAAAATCGACCCAGCACGCTCAAACCCACAGGAAAGCTGATCATTACTCCTCCCATCCGCCTGCTTTAGTGGAACCCCACTAACATACAGAGTGTAGTAACAGACATTCTGGAAATGACGATAACTTCTTGTTTGTCCACGTTCGCAGCATTAGCATAAACCGCCACAAACCTGGAGTTCCGTCTGTGAGGATGTGAGGATAACCAAAGCATCTGCAAAAATAAGATGCCTTTCGTGTGCTATCACGGTTACCATAAAGACCGTAAACAAGCAGTTACCATATGGGCGGCAAATATCCTTCTGGTTCAAAAATGATGGGATGTTCGAAACGGCGCTTTAGGGAAATATATATTATATATCTGAAATTGTATGCATTTTTTTAAAAATATTACTAATTTTTGAATATGATTGCGGGCATGCCCCATAAAGGGCGCCTAACAATGACTTATTCCGGTGTTTCGACAAGTTTCTCGAATTGAAATTTCGGTCTCAATTAGCAACAAAGCTTTTTAAACGTTGCTGCATTGATTGTTTTGAGCTTAGAAGAAATTCACTAATGTATGAAGGTAGTTTCATGTACGATTCGCCGACACGATGAACTAGCATTCATTAAGAAAAAATGGTACGTTGCTTCGATGAAAGTATTTGTTGTGTCTTCGTACATTTTGGTCGGTGCAGTTGCATCAATTTTAGCCGTGAATTTCTACACCTAATTCCTGGCAAACCGGGGCAGGGTCTGTACACACAGGGTAAAGTTGATGATCGCTCCCAACTTGGCGAGATGCCAGCAACGAGTAAGTAATTCCTGGTAAACAACTTTAATAAATCATAGCCTTCGACTCAATAAAAATGATTCGAGACTTAAACTGTCTAGAAAGAGCTTCTCAAACTTTGGAGTTGGTATAACATTGCAGATCTACCTCACTCTTGATATTACAATATCATTCACAACACAATTGGTTGCTGCTGAAGCAGATTCACCACTCAACAATGCAAGATAAATTATTCCACATTTTCTGATGAAACTAAAAGCCTCTATTACTGAGTCAAGCCATTAAACTCTGGAAATAACATTATTAGGCCTTTAGCAAGCTTAATGAGTATAATTTTCTCACTTTTCCAGATCTTTTGATACCACATTTGAACGAGTTAACTTAATTTTATCACTTTTCGATCACCAGACTATAACCACCTCAATCGTTTGAATAGACAATGATGCAACTCACGTTGAACTACAATCGTTAATGATACTTTTAGGTTTTTATTATTGAAGCTGAACATGAGTGTGGAAGAAAGTCGGTGACATATGATGTGAAAGTCGTTTACGAAAAGAGGCGTAAGAATGCTTAACTTTTTATGGATTTTTTAATCATCGTTTTATCTTGTTAATTGATATCATTAACACTGGCTGCAGGTGGGCGAGCATTTTTGAATACAATAAAGCTTTGACTAATGGATTGCTTTATGGATCATCAAGCAAAATTAATCATAAACTCTTAATTTGCATGTACATCGATTTGTTATCTAACACTTACTTTATATGGAACTTTAAACTCAAATTCAGTGCAGGAATAATGCTGTGAAAGAGAAATACACTTATTCTGACTTTAACACTTATTCGGACTTTAAGATTCGTGGTTTTGAAAATATGCTCATTCTAAAATTTGTAAGTTTGGCGGATAATAATGCCATACTGCAGGAAGAGAGTATTGGCTTTAATGAAGAATTCGTGGTTAAAATTGAATCAAGATTTGTCACTAGTACTTGCTGTGCTCGTTAGACATGCGAAACACAACATGACCTTTTCAGATTGTTTCTAATGTACTGACGCTCTTCTCGAAAGCTCACAATAATTTTGAACTTTTTTCGGACAAGTCTAATGCCCGACTTTACCAACTTTCATAATTTAAGGCTGCACCTCTTTAGATGCACGGACAGACAAAATTCAAGGAGTATTCATGTCTAGCAAAATCAACTAAATAACAATTAATATAATAGGAAATCGAATACTTAAAATGAAAATATGTGTGACCAGACTGTTTTACCAAATTGCTGCCAAATGACATGCATTTGTCAATTGGGGCCTGGAAATATTGACCTGAGACCCGGATTTTGGCTAAGGTCCACGTTTGGTCAGCAAGCAAAATTAGCGTTATTGGAGCGAACAAAACCCACCCCTTTTCGACCATGCATCCACAAGAATTTACTGATGCGGAAGACATAAGTAAAATTGTCAGTCTCATGGATAATCTATAGAGCACAGATAAAGAGATTAGTGTTCATTAAATAAAAAGGCAAGCGAAAAGTATTCAGTACTTTAAATCCTTATCAAATCGAAAGAGGGAAGTCATAGTGTATATGGGTAATTCAACCCGCTATTAATGTACTGTTAGTAACTACCAAATTCATAGGCACTCAGTTACATTTAGTATGCGCCAATACTTTTTCGAGAAAAAAAATTTAGTTGTACTAATATTGTGAATATTCATTACTTAAGTTGTTGTGTTTTTTGTTGTTATATCCGTTTCGAAAAAAAACTAAAATAAATTGTTTTAAAGAAATTAAAAAAAAACTCCTTGTCTTCTTATTAAACATTGAGTTCTGAAAACTATAGGTGTGTCAATACTTTCTTCCATGTGTGCATTTTATGACAAAGTAGGTACTTAAACAAAAAATATCCAAAAAAAACTTTGAAATGAAAATAATAACATACACAATTTTATTTGTTTCCGCCTTTAAATTTTTGTTGACATATAAACACGTTTCACGCACGTTTCATTAATCACTTATTTTCTTTACACAATGAGTTATTTTTTTTTAAATACTAGTTTTCTTCTTTAAATGCTTAAATGAAACAAATTGGAAGTGCTCCAACAATTCAAAAAAATGCGTTTAAGAAAACGTACGTCTTTGTTGTTGTAAGATCTGATTATTCGTTTGAGGTTATGGTTTCCAGCAGGACGTTTGGGACAGGCAGGAACGATAACTTAGATGAGCTAGTACTTTAGCCTCACAAATAACATGGCGCAAAGTACAAATCCAAACATTTTACCTCAATTCAGTAAATATGTATATATCACTAATTTATTACGCTAAAATTCAATTCTTCAATTCAGACAAAAAACCTAGTGCGTTTAAAAGAAAAACTGATCACATCTTGATTTGATAATTTATTTGTATAACATTCCAATCGTATGATTCATAAAATCCAATCCAATCGAAACTAAATTGCATTACGACGTATGATGTGCAGTGAAATTCCTTTGTATCTGGTTCCAGGGAATGGGCTTCTCTCACGACGAACACCAAGAATCTCCACATGATACTTCTCGGAGGTAGTGGACTCGGCACTCGTACTGGTACTCGTACGCTAGAGCATGCATCTTTGGCTTGGCCAATTCGATTCCTTTGCAGAAATTGAAGGCAGACATTAACTCAGCGTCCTGCATCTAACATACAGCGCGTTATCTGTCCAGATTCACGATGCACAAAATTTCCCACATTAAATTCACGTCCAGAACGACTCGAATGCACGCACGACAGGGCGGTGTGTAGCGGCACCAACAGTGCCATAGCTCTGAGGTAAGCCATTGCAAGAAGTAAGACTCCCGGAGACATGATGGTTCTGCTGGTATTGGATGGACCCAAAACACAAACTCATTACAAACAAACGAGTTTTCATCGAGAGTGGAATATAGTTTATGTACGAGTATGCACTTTAGGACGTATGAACTCGTGTGTAGACATACATACATATGAGTCTGCATGCGGTTATGGAATGACTGCGGTTCGCACTGCAGTCTGGTGAAGTAATACTGCGGAAAGGTATCGCAACCAGCGTTTGTCGAGTCTTGAATCATTTGCGTACATAATGGCCATTAACATCGAAGCTGCCACGTATAACTTCAATGCTCATCCATTCCATCTCCCTACCGTGTCGCAAACCGTGTTGACTGTTGAGTAATTTGATGTTGCCCTCTAAGGATTGAAAGCTTCAGTTGAATGATCTCGTATTTATTTTATGAAATTCAATTGAAGTCTGTTTGCGACGTGTTTAAAGAAATTATTTCCCTCCGATAGGCGGTAGCAGCAAAATTTTGCAAACCGTAAGCTCTCATGGCATCCTTGAATTTAAAGAAAACAATATTTTCTGTTCTACAATATATCCGTTACGCTGTTTTCGGCATTTTTTCAATCTTTAAAAAATAACTATTTAATTCTATAATTATTGGCCGCCCCCAAAAGTATATTTATTGGTAGTGGCAATAGTTATAGTTCCATAGAACCACTTATTGAAACCCGGGTGCCAGTGATACAACACCTTTTTTATTGGAACCATCGATTAACCCCCTTTTTTATTTTAATTTATCAATTAATTTAACAAGAAACGGTTAAAAACGAATAATTTATTATATTCCCATATCAAAAAGCATAAATTGTAAAAAAAAATATGCAGTACGTTCTCGATTTTCGCAACAGCTGAATTTATATCATTATTGACGCAGTAATCGCAACTTTTCAAAGCAGAAACTCAATAAGTGCAATTTTATTCTGTGTGTCGTTTTTTCTCTTGTTCTAGTTTGTAATTGTTTTGAATTTCTCCACTGACTGGCTTTAGTTGCAAATGATGTATCGGATATATCTAGAAATTAGAAATTAAACTGAAAGCATTTAATCTTCTAAATACTGTTCCCCTCCTATCTTATGCATGGGATGGATTGAACGATACTTCAATAAGAAATGCTGTAATCTGGTAGCAATTGGGATGAATTTCCTTTAAGCAGAGAGCTCAAATTATCAGTGAACGCGTGGTGGTAAAATCTATAAGAACCTTCTTACATGAGATTTCGCATAACAAAAACGATTTCAAATAATGAAGTTAATAATTGGGTGTCTGAAACAATTCATAATAACGAGGAACTCTCCGGGGAAAGTGACACCGATGCCGAAATTTCTAATACAAGAATAAGGACTGAAGCGGCCATAAAAAGTCTCAACATAGCCATTCAATGGGCGCAAGAAAACTTAGCCCCTTTAGGCTAGATTATGAATCTCCGGAAACTTCGAGAAATGGGAATTTTGAAACATGTTACAGTAAGTCCAACAGAAAGTAACACATATTTTCAAACCAATTTCAACTAATTTTCTTGTTTTTTGGTTTAATTAATAAAAATATATTATATCCAATATTCAGCCGAAAAAGAAAGAGTTGCCAACTGCCCAGCAATCCACTTGACGTTTGTGGAGAAAGAGTTAACTGGAAGTCTAGTGTAAAATACCTGGGTATTCATTTGGATGTCAGGTTGACGTTCAAAGAGCACATAGCAAGCACTGTCAATAAGGTAAACATTGGTAGAAAGATGCTTTACTCTTTCATAAACAGGAAATCAAAGCATAGCAGATCCAACAAAATCATAATCCATAAGGTGATATTCCAGTCAATACTACTTTATGGATGCCAAGTATGGGGAAGATGTGCCAATAGCCATATTAAGAAGCTGCAAGTTACACAAAACAAACTGCTGAAATTGATGCTTAATTTGTCCCGATACCATTCAACTTCGGATCTTCACCTCCAGGCGAATGTTGAATTGATCTCCGACAGAATAATTAAATTAACGGATAAATTTCGACAAAACAAGGTTTTTTTCAGATAATCCTCTCACAAACCAATTAAATATCTAATAATTATTTGTTTATTTTCAAATATATGTCATAATTCTAATTTATATTTAACTTATTTATTTATATATATACGTATTTTCATTTATTAAATTATTTATTTAGTTTTGTTTTTATTTATTTATTTATTTATTTATATATATTTTGATCATTTATTTATTTATTATTTGATTGTTTAGTTATTCCTTTAGTTTATTTATTTATTTATTTGTATATTTATTTATTTATTTATTATTTATTTATTATCTATTTATTTATCTATATGTTTATTTATTTACTTATTCTGTTCGATTATTCATTTTTTAAAATGTTCTTATTTATTAATATAATGTGGGTCGCCGTGGCGTTGTGTGTTAGTGCGTCGACTCCTGCGCAGAGGGTGCCAGGTTCGATACCCGAATTTACCACCTATCATAATTCACGGCTCCACCTCTTTCGAGTCACTGACAATGCTCAAAGAGTATTCCTGTCTAGAAAGAGCTTCTCAACTTCGCCGTTCGGAGTCGGCATTAAACTGTAGGTCCCTTCCACTCGTGAAAGAACAATAGCACGCACAACACGAGTGGTTGCTGAGAAGCTAGGCCCAGGTCCACCTCGGACTGTCGCGCCACCCATATTATTACTATTATAATAGATTCATCAATCTATCCATTCTTCTTTTATTTGTTTTTCTCTTTTTTCTTTGTATTGAAGTTTTTCTTGTAATTTTCTTCAAAATCACTTTTCTTTACATTTGTATACCTTAAAAACCTAAAATACCATAATTCAGTTGAAAGATATAAAATTCAAATATCGAATCTCTGTATGTAAATTGTGTGACAACCACATTGTATTTTTAATACGAAATAAAGACATATCTATCTATCTATTATATCCAATAAAAATGTGTTTTGTTTTCTGATTCGAATTAATCTTTAAAAAATACTCGGTTATTGCAACAACCTCGGTAATTGCAGCTACCCCAATTTCCGATAATCGAGAATGCACTGTATATTAAAAACTAAATAAGGCTTTCCAAATCGTTGGTCCTTAGCAAGAACACACAATTTTTCACTTTTTAAAACGTGTTAACACCTTCACTACCACTCACTGGCTGAAGAGGTAGCAATCGTCAAAACAAAGATGAAAAATTGTGAAGAATAAGTCTTATTATTAGGAAGAAGTTTAATTGGCTTGGTTGGATAAAAAGTTTTTGAAGAAATCGCTTAGGAATGAAATGGTGCCATTAGATGGCGCAAAAAAGGTCGAGTAGGTTATGATCTTGAACTGTGCTAGCAAAGATGCCCTCCTTGCGTTAAAGTCAACAAGGACGATCAAGACTTCTTGCTATGATAAGCCCACAACCAAATCTGCAATGACCTCGCTTTTTGTAGCAGTCACAGTAGAAAATCTCACAGTTTCATTCTTCTTTTGCCCGGCCTCTCACACCGCATTTCTTGGATCGCGATATAATGTCCGCTTTATAGTGGTTCAGGGCCGCCACAGGTTGTTCGGCTTCACATGATCTGTTACAAGCCCAGACATTTCACATACAGATTCGAGGATCGTTGTCCTTATTTTATCTGCTAGCGTCGTCAGCGCAAGAATTATCCATATCCGAGGGTCGTTGCTGTTTCCTTTTATTTCGCGTAACCCCTGGTTTCTGTGAAGGCTATCCTGAAGGCGCCACTTGGAAGCTGTATGCCAACTTGACCTGTCATTTACAGGCATCGTTGCTGGCATCTCGCCAAATTGAGAGTAATGAAGAACTATGCCTGGATACAGAGGCTCATGCCCTCCACTTTCCACTTTCGGAAAATTATTGTACTCTCGTCGCGGGGTACTACAAGAGCGTAATGTATAGGGTTGCAAGATTTTTTTTCTGAAGTTCAGAGGAACATATCATCAATATGTGGAAAAATACAGGGACTTCAAAAAAATCAATTAAAAGAGAATTAAATTCGTTAAAAAACATTTAAATAAAACAGTCATTTTATTACTATGTTTATATAATTTATTCTTATAAAAATTCAAAACGGTCTTTTCGTGAGTAATTTTCACATATTAAGGGTTTGTTTACACTGAGCTTACCCAGTTGAATATATGCCTAGGATATGCCAGGACAGTTGAATATATGCCTAAAAACCGGAATGTCCTAGGAAAACCGGGATATCTGCGTATGCAAGTCATGTGTCAATTTGAAAATTCATGTTTTCTTATGATGTATATAATATGCAACATTTTTTATGGGAAAAGGGAGAGACCAAAATATGAAACCAGTCGAAAAATATTCTGAGAGCGTTTACAAAGAAATTTTTTTGTAGGCTAAGGCTTGTCGGTTAAGAAAAAAAATTATTTAATTTTTTTTACGTTATGTTATGAGACACCGGCATATTATTTGTCTGTGGTATTACAGTAAAACTATTAAAAATACATTTTGAAATCTGAAATGTTGTTACAACTATCATATCAAAAACCCCAATTCTTCGTGTTGGTCACTTTGTCTTTCGAGAAAGTTTAGCTTTCAAGCCGATTTAGACGTAACAAATATTTGCATTAGAAAGAAAGAAATCATCCCATAGGTCTTAGCCAAATTCAAGATGAATACAATATGAATACATTATAACACGGAAATGGAAAATCCTATATGATTACGCGCGTTAAAACCCTCGGCTTCTACCGTCGTCAAACTTTACCGATCCCATCCAACTCGTCATGGAATTTACCAGCCTCTAAGTCAGAACATGTAGAACTAGGTGGGCGTTTAAGTTTGCACTCTAAACCAGTAAGATTGGGCTTTTTGCTAACTTGACACTTCCACGCAAAGTTCGTTCAATGGCATCATCTGCCTGGGAAAATAGAAATTGATAGTCATAAATAGTGAAACTTCTCAAATCAATAGCATGTTATGTATAAGTGTTGCTCATACTTGATGACTGGGTGTTTTGTGGGTTTATTTCATCCATTTGGACTTACCAAATAAGCTATTAAATATTTAGTTTCCTAATTCCTTTGATGAAGACACTTGGGAAATACCTGATCGTAAATATCGTTCTGAATGACTTGCTTTATCAGATGTATATTTTGTGCCACATTCATTTTTTGATTGCTTATTAGGCGTACATAAGTCATCGTAGGGTATCCTACAAGTGGTGGTCATGCTTCAACACAGAGCGCACGCACAGTTCAGGCTTTTAAGGGTTTAATGAGGTGTGGCAAAGGGTTCATTTCGCCTCGAAGTGTATACCCACACGCTTAAAATAGTGTCTATCTCATAGCAAATGTGCCCACACAAAGCTTCTCTATATTGCTTTTTTGAATTATACCTTGCGGAATGACGTCTTCCAGAGCCGGGTTTTTCTCATGCCCTACCTACAATCGTAAGGCGTGAAAATAACACCATTTGTCGCTCTTAAAGAATTAACATAACAAAGATCTCTCTCACATCTTCAAATAAAATATGATGACTGCTTGCCATTTGGACCGCGCCGCTGATAGACCAGAACCGAACATTAATCAGCAACTTGAGCGTTTAGCAAACATGAAAACCCAAAGTGATTCATTAGAATCCCTCCACCTGTTCGCATTTGCATGAACTTGTGCCCGTTCAAAATCATGCACAAGGTCGCGAAAGAAAACAAAAGTAAAACAGGCGATGGCGGTAATGAAGCGAATATGACAGATTAGTGACACCACGCTAATAACATCGGTTATAGATATACACCTTAACGCAACAATAATTTTTTTAATATTTACTTCTGTAATAAACTAAAACAAATGGTGTTAATTGAAATTTTTTCGATGGAACATGTGGTGTGCAATAAATTAGTCTATATCTGTTCTCGTGAAAAGCCTGAGGTTTGTTATAGCATTTGCAAGATCATTCGTTTTCCGGAAAACCCGATGTGGGAATGAAGTCAACTGCATGTACTTAGGAGTAAGATTGTTTCTCTTTGACAGCTGATTTGACAGTTCTATGTTCTTTTAATGTACGATTTGTTCGGCTATTCATTACGATTAGATCTACCCTAGAGTAAAGTTTATATAATCTTAATGGCCAACGGAATCATTTGTTTCAAAGATGATGATAGTAAAAACATTACGTTCAGCGGTCACCGGCAGCGGATTACTAACTTTTTCTTTGAAAATCAATAACAAAATGGGTGGTTCGACAGTCCTAAATGGTACTGGGCCTAGCTTCTACATCAGCCACTCCTGTTGTGCATCCTATTGTTTTACCACGAGTGGGTAGACCTACAAGTTTATGCCGACTACGAACGGCCAAGTTTGAGAGACTTTCAAGACAGTTATTACTCTTTGTGAATTGTCTGTGACTCCAAAGAGTTGGGACCGTGAAAATTAGTTTTGGTCGTAACGACCAGGAATCGAACCAAAGCAGCGACAAGCACCCTTTACAAACAAGCAAAATCTCATTTGTTCATTGCCCCTACCCTCAGATCCTCCAACAACAAACCCCTCTAATGAAAACGATCTGGAACTTGCTGGTTTTTTTGTTGACAGCAATTTCATTAACTATTTGACAGCCGAACAAAGGCAAAATATCATATGAAATTTTGATAGTCAAAATAAAGCCTTTGAGGGGATTCGTACCGGAAAGTGAAGGGGGCAATTCACAAGTAATATCCAAAACACGGAAGACTGTATCCTGTATACTATTGTACAGATCGTATCTAAGCTTACCTTATCAACACAATTAGGATAAGAAAGACATTTTTAATTTTTTTATCCAGCTTCGGTGTTGTTCAAAAGTTGTTAAAGATGTTGGACGAGTTTGATTTAGGAAACGCCAAAACAACTTAAAAGGTGGACTCTGTTACAGACGATCTTGAAATTAGCTTCCAAGGCCAGAAACGAAACTGTCCAGTTTATTGGCAAATGGTGTTCACTTGAGAATCTAGATTGCTCTTCTTCTTCATCTTTAAGGGCATTACAGTCTGGGATGGACCTGGTCCTCAGCCAACAAGACTCTACAGTT
Source organism: Eristalis intricaria (assembly GCA_964034865.1). Taxonomy (NCBI): domain Eukaryota; kingdom Metazoa; phylum Arthropoda; class Insecta; order Diptera; family Syrphidae; genus Eristalis; species Eristalis intricaria. The sequence goes on from OZ035873.1 coordinate 163,978,724, forward strand.
TGCTCGATCTTAAGCCAGCTGGCTCGAATTTCGCACGCCAAGTTGGTTGAGGTCGTCCTCTTTCCTCTATTGCCTCGTCCCACTGTTTCAGAGTCAAAGACTTCATAAATCTTCATAAAATTTACTATGTCAAGCTTATGCTTTGAAATGGAATGGAGTGGAATACAAGTTATCCGCCTCTGTCCACTCCCGAACGCCAAATGGTAAGGACCTACAACTTGTTTCAACACTACTATCCTCATTTATTGTTTTCCAAATAGATCTCATAAAACGCGAATTCAATATAGCCACTCAATAAATGGTTTCGGAGCTGCGTCCAGCTTCATCCGGTAACGCAATGCATTGGCTATACCATTAGCTTTTATTTTTGAAAACAGTGATGATAACTATGCGAGAATTTCTTAAATGTGCACGTGTATGTATTTTCTACTCGAGTTTTGTAGTAAAATAGTGGCCAAAAATAACACACGTTTCGAATCAAACAGAAAACACAGCTTTTAGTCTTTAGATTTTTATTTGTTCATGAATCATAGTATATCTGACACTTATATTTATGAAATAACACATGGAGCAAATGGACTTACGCACACTTTTGTTCGAATTTTGCAAGGATATTTTGCATGAATGTTCCTGCATTTCGTTGATGCAGTTAAAACACTTTCCGATCAAAATTTTTACCAACAATTTACTTCTCAAATGGCTGTAAACTCAAATCTTGCGTTAATTTTTGGGAAAGTATTTACCAGGCAAGTGATGGATCTATATGTCGATTCTTAGGTTTGGAAACAAATCATTCATTTTCATTTTAATTCATTTTTATTATTTACTTCATGACAACGTATATACTACACAAAAATGCTTAAAACTAGTTGGTCCAACAGTGTTAGTTACTTATTCTAACTTACTGACCCTTGGCGGGTACTGTTAGCTAAACTTAAACTTATTCTATGTCTTTCGACTTAATCTAACATTATTTTGTAAAAAGAAAATTTTAACATGACTAATAAATAATAAGAAAAAAATTTAAAAACTTAATGACCGAACATATTTTTTTTAAAAGAAACTACTAGCTAACTTACATTCTACCTTAATATAAAACTTACAAACTATCTTAAGCTAATCTACGTATATATACATATACACATTTGTATAGCTATATACACATGCGTATACGCATATATCCTTATATACATAATGCATATATATATATCGTTATGCATATATTCTTTCTTTTATTTTTTATTTTTTTTTATTTTTATTTTTTATATTTTTTTTTTTTAATTTTTTATAATAATTAACATAAACAGCTTAACCACTACCTTACAACTACACTAAAATATGTAAGTCGGCCATAGGTTACAGCTGATATAAAATCCGCTGCAAGACGTGGACCGACTACTCCCCATGAGGGGGTCTGAATTACCCTTTCTAACCGGGGTCTAATGGGTTCGACGCTGGAGTTCTCTCGCTCCCCAGCCACCAGAACTTTCGGTGTTGCAAGGAAACATCCAGCACATCCCGCCTAGATACCGCCGTACTGAACCGGAGGAGACCCTCCTCAGCTCGTTGTGCGACGGAGCGATCGTGGTTGAGTTGCCCATCCGCAGTTGATCTGGCGATGTAATAGATGAGCAGTACCGCATTTATATTTTGTATCAGACCGTGCTTATCCAATAGTTAACTTCCAGTCATCGCAACTTCTCATGAATGAATCGAAGTCACCCTGCGTGAGAGATGTGATTTCCTCGATCTTTTTTCCTGATCTGTACACGATCAAGTCATCGGCTTACGCAATTGCATGAGGAAGAGAACTTAACAGATCACTCAAGTGATCTGATTTTAACTTGGAATACACCTGTCGAGGTTGACGTTGCCATTCTTGACTACGAACCGTCTACCGGTAAGCATGTTAGACAGTAGGTACAGCAGTGGTTTGGTAATGCCTAGCCGATTGAGCTTGTAGAAAAGTCCTTCCAACCATACGGTGTCAAAGGCCTTCTCCAAGTCAATCAAGCAGGCACCCGTACATTGTTTCTGGCTTTTGTTCCATTGGATATCCGACACGACCCGCTTTGAAACCGAATTGGTTATCCGGAATAATATTTTTGTCTTCAGTCCAGTTGATCAAGGCTCTATTGATCAACTTCTCGAATACCTTGCTGATGTTCGGAAGGAGACTAATTGACCGGAGGTTGCACGGATTCGAAGAATCTTTTCCTCTCTTGGATATGGGTTGCACAATCGCAGTTTTCCAATGCTCCGGATAATATGCATTATTCAACATTAGAGGAGGGAGATGCCTTAACACAATGTTCGAGATCTCGTCGATTCCAACAGACTTTTTCTTCTTAAGTGATTCGAAGACCGCTTTGAGCTCTGTCTTCGATATGAACGGGGAACCCCTTCGTCGGCGATGGCATTATCTGCCATGTTATCATCATTGAACACGACAAAGCCAGTGTTCTCAGATCGCCATTGTTGCATGTCTTCTCGAAGTTGAGAGTTGCTAGTCATTATGCGGCTCTCCAGGTCGTGATTCGGGCGCCCACTCTCGTTCACCTTGTACACTTCCTGAAAGACCGCGCCAAGTACCTCCATTTTTTCTTGCGGATCTTCGACCACGAAGAAATTACCGCCGAGTACGGCGTTATCTGGATCAATACCTGCTGTAGTCAGTATGCGTTCATTGTCCGTCGTTCTGGAGAGCTTAAGACACGGAAGATCGCTATTCTTACTTCTAAAGAATTTGTTTATCTGTGGAAACATGCTCGGGTTGTTAGATCTAACAGCCCAAATCTTACTGTCCCAGTGAAAGTTAACCGAAATTCTATAATTTTGAGCAATCAACGTTTGTACATTCTTGATGAGCGATTTCAGGGTACTAATTTCCTCGTCTTGTCTGTCAGTAAATCGTCTGTACAAGGTTTTTAATCTTGACAGGAGTCTACTTTTTCGTTGGTGGAGTGCGTCGATTGTCGCATTGCGGTACAAGTTTTCGTTGTTTGTCCGTGTATACCGAGGTATAGTAATGTTCATAGTTCGTTTAATTGTCTCGTCCAATTGAATTAGATACATGTCAATCTCTTCGTTTGACAAGTTTCTATTGGACGGTATGTGGAGGGCATTCAAAGAGAGTGCTCTTGTCATTTGTCTGGAGAAGCGTGTCCATCGAGCCTTATTGTGATTGTAAGGGTACGTTTGAACAAACTCTCCTAATACCGCAATATTGTTGGGGATCTTGATTTCGGCACTGAGTCCGCAATGGTCACTGAGATACACGAAAGTGTTCAAACAGTTTACCGTTTGTGAGTTTGTGTCTGTCACCTGCAGTCTTGCGTCTAACAGCAGTAGATCCAGATAAGAGCCGCTCCTGGGATAGGACGAGATCTCAGTTGCTTTCAAATCGAGTCTATCCTCGACACTGTGTAAGCAAAACCAGCTGTAAAACTGTTTCCCCAATATCCATGTCCGGCATTAAAGTCCCCGGCCAGAATAAAGTAGTTTTCCTCCGAGTCCAGCCTCAGACATCGAAAGAGTGAATCGAGCTCTGATATCATTGTTCCGGAATGAGAAGAGCCGGACGAGTAGACCGACACCGCATACAACTTATTTCCACTACGGAGAGAAATGCATACGATGCAGGCCTCCAACCCCTGAAACCTCCGTACGTCACTGCTATATACTACCTTGTGTTCAATGTTATTTTGTATGAGAATCGCAACACCGCCCCCACCATTGGAATTGGGCCGGTCTCTTCTAATAATATTATATTGACTGTGCTCCAATTTGCCTCTCCGAGTTAGCTTAGTTTCGCTAATCAGCATCAGCTCTGGGCTTTGATCGTCCAACAATCTGTAGAGCTCGTTTTTTCGATCGATCCCATTCAATGAATTTGCATTCACTGCAAGGATCTTATAAGCACATCATGTTTGCGCAGCCATTAAGATTGTTGACGTGCTGGATTCTGCAGGAGCGCCAGAATTTGGCCAACCTGCTCCTCTAACCGATCCATACGCATTTCGATGGATGTTTTCCAACCGAGCGCTGGATCGTGTGCTCTTGGCACTGAAACTGGCGGCACTACCTTTGGTAGCTCCTTTTCCGTGCTCCTCTGACTAGACGCCATTTGGGCGTAAGTCACTTGAGGGGTGACGGTTATGGCTGCCCCGAGTGGATTTTTTACTGGGGGCTGCTTCTGAATCATTTGTTTCTTCCGCTCTTGGTACTTAGGGCAACCCCGATAGTTAGCGGTGTGACGCGCGTTCCCGCAGAGTACGCACATTAGCTGACTTTTGACAGTTGTTCCTTATTTCCCCAGCGGGCAGTCCTCCGCCTTGTGGTTTTTGCTGCACTTCACGCAATGGAAACAAAAGTCTAGTACAGACGTATGTGTCCCATTTATTTACTCACACAAAAACAAAACGGAAAAAATTAACCCTAATGACTGTTATTAGTACAAAGGTAGTTGAAGACTAGGTGATGAACAACTCATCAATAATGTTAAACGCGTTTCATGGACCCAAACCAGATGGACCCATAACACAACACTTTTACCAAAGATCTGTTATTTCGGGAAAAAATGTGTGCAATAAAGGAAATGAATCCCAAAGTTTCACTTGCGTGACCTAGCGTAGACCTATCTCTATTGTAGATATGGATAAGATTTGATATGTGTATAGATATATAGATAGTAAGCACACTAATACAGAAACTTCAGTTTAAAAAAAAAACATAAAAAAATCGTCTCTAGGTTCTTACTTTGTTCAAAAAGGTAAATAATAGTAATAGCATGTTCTAGATGTAACATTTTTGTTATGAGTGTAATCACTGTTTCAATATATCCGCAGAAAGTTTCTAACTAACGGTTTCTATTCCCATCTCTCTAAATGATGTCTAGTATTTTGAAAAAAAAATGCATATTTATAAATGTCAAAACTGTTGCCAATAAAATAATATTCCATCACATTCAAATACACCTGTGTCACTCCAACACCATCAAATCACTTTCCCACATCCCATTCATATAAAAAAATATATAGTTACAATCTTCCCAAGAATAAATTCCATTTTCCTGTATGATCCCACCTCAAGAATACGATCCTTAACTCCGTTCTGCCGCAAGAGCCGAACGTGAGACCCCAGCGAGACCACACAAATACAGGCACGCGTTTGCTGACACAATAAAAATTGTTAGTTTGGCGTATTAACCAGCTATCGAGGAGCGATTATCATGCATTTTAAATGAACAAAAACCCCGTCCAGCGGAAGAGACTATGAAAGAGCAAGCGAAATCAACACAAAAACGAACGAGAAGGGACCAATAAAAGGAGAAATAAGAGGCAAACGAATAAAAGGAGGAATCTCCTCCCGCAATCCGCGCCTTTTGTATGCCAGCGAAACCCTCATCATCATCAATAAAAATGCATTCTTCCCGTGGTCTTCGAAAGCAGCCAAGTCGGAGATGATATGCGGGGTTCATTCGCGCACCCTCCTCTATAAGCCTCGTTGACGTCGTCGTCGACGTCGTTCGGTTCTCGCTTTTCGGCTTCTTCGGTATTCCTTCCGTTTCTTTTGTTGCCCAGTATTGTTGTTGTTGTTGCTGCTGTGGCTGATGCCGCCACCGCCACCGCCGCCGCTGCTGCTGCTGTTGCTGTTGCTGCTGCCGCCGCCGCTGCTTCGTATTGTCTTTACAGTGCGCTATCTGAGCACAGCAGCAGAAAGCAGCTCACACGGCGAACAGAGTGGCAGATAAAAATCATTTGTGTCGGTCTTCAGAGAGGAGGAAAAGATTTTCAGATTCTTGTGGCTGAGCGCATGTTATGTGACCGCTTAAGGTGCTCCGCGTGTAAAGCGTATCTTGCAATTACCAGCAGGTTATGGAGTATAAAAAATGAGAAGGACCGAGAAAACAAGATAAGTCTGATATTTTCACACAAATGCATTCATAAGACAGTTGAACTTTATCAATTTGACGGGGCTAGGAAAAACGACAATGATCGAATCTGATCAACATCTTTTTATTGATTTTAAAGTTCGAAATAATTTATCTCGTTACCCGACGATCTCGAGAGGATGCTGTTTGAGAGAGCTTAGGTGTCATAAGACCAGTAGCTCCAGGTACGGACCTTAATCTATCAGTGCTTTCAATTGCCATGCTGGCCGCTATTTGCTGATTATGATGAGTAGTTTAGGTCTGATTACTTATACAAATGAATATTCAGTGAACAATGTGAGACTGTGTGTGTATTTCCGTCCTGCTGCAAAATAAAGCCTGGGCGCTTTTCTGACACGCTCTTGCATGTTGGGTCATCATCATCATCATGAACTTCTGATGAGGCATGATCCACTAAAATGATCAGCAAAAGCACTCGACACACAACTCAATCCTCCGCCATTGATTCATCGGGAGTTATGCCAAGGCATAAACTGGCGAGTTTTTGTCTGCCGAGCAGTCGCCTACCTGATCGAATCGCATTCAACGCGCGCCTATTCAACAGCAAGTAGATAGCAGAAAACGGTCGCACGATCTTTTTATCCTCACTATCACACCCAAACTTCAATTCTTGGGCTACTTGATTTTTGAAAAGATTTCGAAGTGTTGATACCGCGTCTCATGCAGGCCCAAACGTCCGCACCTAACTGCACTTAACTCTACACTTACCTCCATGTGGTGATATCTGCGTTGGCTCTGTTCCAAGTCTGCACCATAGCTAATCACTCTTCGCTAACGGTGGGGGAGGAGCTAATAAACGACGACATATAACTCACCGGGTTATGCAGAAAGTCGATGTATATCATTATTGTTACTTCATGAAGGTCGGTAACGAACTCACTCAGATCTTCAATGCTAAAAAGGATTTAGAGAACTGCTGCCATGTGACTTCTTCAATATCATCCTGGAAAAGATCGTGGTCGACTCACTCCAAAACTAGAGGTACGATATTCCAGACGTCTACACCGTGATTGGCAGAACATACCGAGCCGTCAATGAGTCTGTACATTGTACCTTGTTCTTGAGCCAGGACATTCGCAATGGTGTCTGTCTTGAAGAGGCTACAGTGATCAGGAAGCTTCAGGGAGAGCAATATTAAGGTTTACATATATCCCTTTGTCAGCATTCGATCCGTCTGTGAAGATACGCAGGAGATCAGCCAGCGTCTGGTTGTGGGACCTCCAATCCAATCAGGAAGGAATGCTGTGGGAGAATTCCTACCTTCAGCTTGGAGTTATAAGCGGTTGGTGTCGTTTGGGAGGAAGTAATATTCGTTAAGAATGGTCGGACCACAGTGGGCGTGTTTTCAGTCTCAGGGCCGTACTGGCTGCCACTCGCTTGCTAAAAATTTCCAGTGGTGAAAGCTTCCAAGAAAAACAGTGTATAAATAACAGCGCCGTCAAATAGAAGTTCACGTCAGGATTGTGTAGTTCACTAACGAACTAGTTAAAAAAATACCTCTATGAATTGAACTAAGTGAACTAGTTCACTATCTTTCAAGAGCTCTATCAAAACTGAACTGTTCACTGAACTCATACTGAACTAGTTCACAATGTTATTTTATCTTAGTTTATTTAGTTCAGTAGTTCAACAAACTCAGGCACCTATACCATAGTCTGCACATATGTAAATCAGTAAGAATGAGAGAATGAACTTACTATACCGCAGCACGAGCACTGCATTGAACTAGATTGATGAACTATAAGAACTTTCTTATACATGAAAACTTTCTCGTTCGTTCTTCTAACGAACTAAAAGAACGGACTAGTTCAATAAGCAGGGCTCTGTTTATGTTTCAGGCTCTGATAGGAACCTTAGTATACGTCTCCTCGGTAAAACCCTATGACTGAATCTCTAGATGACTGAAGAGTGTTAGTTGTCCTGAGTCTTAAAACACAGATGAAAAAAATAATAATCTCTGCAAATTATAGACATTTTCCAAATTTGTGGGACGTTGCTCCACATCTCCTTAGTAGAGTTGAGAAGTAATGCCACTCATATGTTTCTGTAATCCATACTCAACCATGGGAAACTTGGTCTTCAGCACCATAGCAGCCATGTAGCTGAAAGCAAAACAACAAGAATAAAAGAAGCGAACAGTGGAAAAGACAGAAATACAGAAAAGAGGTAATGAATTGATGGTTTGTGTATAATCGGAGTGTCTCAACATGCCATCAAATGGTTAAACTTATGATGCTCCTTTTTAAAAGATGGGAACGGACGATTGCGCCAGTTCCTCGAGATTATGTACGACAAGACGCTAACAAGAGGCCGCTTTACACTCACACACACGCGAGCGCATACACTCACAAATACAATCCACTCACAAGCTCATTCAGTGATGAGAGCGACAGGAGCAACAACAGCAGCGCACCGCGCACAATCCACGATGGTGATGATGATCATCGCCGGCATAATGGTCCAATTGTCTGCCCTGCGACCGCATACACAACGTCGTCGTCGTCTTCGTCATCGTGATCGTCCTCTTCGTCATACGCCTGCGCCAACGAGTGCCAGTGTAGTGTGGTGTAGTGTTAGGCAGGCACATCTCAAAAGCGAGAAGTAACACATTTTATTCAATAAAAGTTATTGGACCACACACCAGATGGCACGCGTTGATTTCTGGGTGGCATTTTTTTATCGGCGGCAGTGTAACACTGGACATGGGCGCCGTAGCGAGGGTCTTGGAAGCGCGCCGGTTAAGTGAATTTAGCGTTTTTGAATATTTTAGGGGAGCGATCTTGTCGAAATGGTTTGACTGATAGTTGGAGTAAATTGGACTCTGGGGTAGTGACGCGATACTGTTGCTCGACGAATGATGAATGAGGTGATAGAGACTGTCAGTATAGCATCGTGCGTGTACAAAAAAGGGATCGATTCATTTAGGAGTTATATGGTGCCAGGAGAGGAGTGAATGGTTTCTTATTTTTGGAAGGTGGACGTTAATTATTAATTATTTCTGGTTTTCTGTTCATTTTAGTGTGCGATGGGTTGACGCAGTCCGAAGGTGTTTGGGTGTTGGCATGTGGATAGGGTAAAATGTTACCTGTCACTTTTGACAGGAACTGTCATTTTATGATTGGATTAACTTCAAAAACGGGATGGAATTCAGCATCAGCTGGTTATGGCTTTGAAAAATATTTCTATTATTCTGTCATGCTCTATCAGTGGATAATCGCTGCAATTAAACATCACTTGTCAATTTAGATACAAAAAAAAATACTGTCAACAAGCCGATGAAGTCACGTGATATTTGCACTCCTTATCAGGAATGTTGTTCTACAAATAAACTTCGGGATTCAATTCAATGAAACAAGTTCGAATATTGGTGGATAAATATTACGATAAAGTGTACACATAGACGCGTGTTCAGCTCACATAAACAATGAATCACTATCGGATCGGATATTCTAACATCGCGCCAACGGACTACATACGTAAGCAAAAAATATTTTTACTGGTCTGAAGGTTAAATAGCTGAGCTTTGCGATAAGGTCTATCATGATTATGAGAAGTGTGAGTAAGAAGAATATGTCGAACTTGAATTTTGTTATCAGCGTAATTTGCCGAAATAGTATCAAGAAAGCCGATCGAACTTGAATCTGATAAAACAAAACCCAAAAAATCAAACTCCCCCTGCATTCACAGACTGACTTTGTGCAGATAACATCATACATGCTTTTAAGTAATCGCTTTTCCTTTAGACTTCATGCCACCAGAGCGAGTAGTGGATCTGAGCTTAGCTTCTACAACAAGTCAGTCAAGTGAGTGTGAGTTCGACAGGTGGTGAGTGATAATGTTCTCGGGCAGGAGGATAGCTATTTTGAGGACCCAAGAATTATGAAATTTGTTCGTAGTATCGGGAGTTGAACCTTGAAACAGTCGACTGATAAAACATGAAACACTTCATGTATGTGTAAAACTTCAAGAATGAGATGGCCTATCTTTCAGCGAACGAAAGTTATCATCACAGGCCACTGCTTCAAAGGTGCACACTTTGAGAGGAATTCACTCTTCTTGAATGATATTAAAAAAGAGGATAGAAACGGCCTCTATCTCTTACTACAATCAGCTACAAAGGATCGCTCATCCCACGCAATGATCGCCACCGTGGCGTAATGGACATGAACTTGAACTTCAACCTGTGGTGTGTAGGTTTAATTCCTGGTGCGATGAACAATTTCAACTCTTTGGAGTCACGCGCAATGCTCAACGTCTTCTTTGTACGTGCATCGCAATTCTAACAGATTATGCTTGAGTGTCAATAGCAAACTAACTTGTAATGCTTAATTGCCAATTCACACGACCGGCAGGTGTTGTTCCAAAATCTGACAGATCATAATCTACCGATTCGGATTCGAAAAATTGCGTTTTCACACGTTTTTCAGATGTTTGATTACAAGAACAAATTGTTCTACAAATGCAAGAGATAACACAGCATTGCATTGATAAGTATTGACGTTGTGTATTATAAGCAGCTGTATACCGACACACAGTGGTTCCACAGAAGAAAAACTACCCTAAATTGAAATACTTTCTAGAGACGTGTGCTTTTGATTTTTTCGATTCTATAAATATGGCAACTGGAAAATCCAATATTGTATGGTTTTTCTTGCTTCGACAGTACACAGACAGTAAGTTTAATGTTGAATATTTTCGAGAATTTGGTACTTTTATGACCATATATTTGGCCTTCAAATGACATATGTAAGCGTTTTTTCTTATATTTGTTACCAATCGCCAACGGCGTTTAATAAATAAATAAAAATACCTTTACGCGGTATTTTAGTGTTTGTTGGACTATGGTTAAAAATATCCATGAACCTCAGACCTGACAGCTGGAAACATCCTCCGTTCATGGTGTAAAACTCATTGACCACTTTAAACCACTTATTTTTTATTTTCGTTTATTTATTTTCAAGTAGGTGGAATTTTAACAAACTATAGAGAGAATTATAGAAGACTTATGTTAGAGGTTTAGGACACGTCTATCCTTTCAAGCTATGAAATAGTAATATACAATAAGTCATTAGTTGTCGATTATATATATTTATAAGATTATGTAAGGGAAAACTACTAACAAGAACCCTTATGTGATAGTAAAGAAGAAACAAATTTTTGACTTGGCAATAAGTTAATCAATAAAGTTGACGTTGACTTTTTCATGGAGTCTTATTGCGGAGTAGTACCATGGCAGGCTGAGCATAATTTTTAATAGCTTGTTTTGGCATATTTGCAATTTCAACTTAAGTGTTTTCGCACAGTCGCCCCACACAAGAACGGATTAAGAACGGGTTAAAGATAGATTTATGGACTGATATCTTATTTTCGACGCTAAGCTGTGAGTCTCTGCAAATCAATTGGTACAGCATTCTTTTTAATTTCTTTATTTTATCAAATATGTGCCTGGAACGTGTGTCTAGTCTACAGTCAGGCCGAGATATCTACATTTTTCTGCCCAGTCTATTTCCATAGAACGTAATCGTAGCTTAAGGTTGTTGGGTAGGAAACATTCTTTTCTACACCTAGTGAACCAAATTGCCTGTGACTTTGGGAGCTTGGCTATTTCTTCCATTTGAAGCAGTACTGTTCAAATTAAGAGAGCATAGCTTAAATTGTATTATAAACATATAGGAACAACGTACGAGGTGCAAATATCCGCAAGCATTGCTGTATTGACATTGCTGTCGAAAGGAAATATGTCAGATACTGTGGTACTATTTTTTTATTATATGATGAGCTTTTTTGTATTGTTATCGTGGGCGCTAGGTATCGAAAGGGTTTAACCCAGTATTATATATGAATAAGAGACAACACATGTGGCGGAAAGAGATACAAATAATAAAAAAAAGAATCACGCTTTGTGTGTGAGCATGGTACAATCACTTTCGATAAAAGGCGTTATTTGATACGACGAAATCTGATTGTGTAAAAGCGGTCATTCAAAGGTGTATGTGGAGTTTCAAAAACACATGATACACATGATTTGGCTACACAAACGCTCCTTCTTTCTTCAAGAGATTCAGATCATTTGTTGATTACGTATTTAGATCACTGATCAACACGTATGTCGACAGATATTGAGAGATATTGTTCTCAGAACTGAATAAAAAATAAATATAAAATAAAACGATATGCGAGTCGATAGTGATGGGCTTGCATGAAGAAAGTCGTAGACGATATCATTGTTAAAGTTGAAAAATCAGAACGAAAGTCGTCTGAAAAATTCCGAAATGAGAAAGCCACATCTTTGTTGAGCTCATCCATTCGCCTTCCTGGCAGCCATGACTTAATATGCAAATCACCATTTTTCTGTTAAATGCATTAAGATTGACCTTTGGCATTATGCTTATCATTCAGCTTTAAGCTCCATATAAAAATAATTGCACTAATGATATATCCTATCTCAAATTTGTTCGTTCTCGCCAAAGGTTTGATGTCCAACAGGAGCAAGACCACGGAGTTATCGCACTCAAAACATTCAACGCATGGCGCATATTAATTTAGATGGATTAGATTTGAGTGGCTGATCGATTATCTGGACAGATTTGGTTGCTATGTACACTATTAGTTGAAGTGTGTCTGCCTGGAACGTTATCAAAAAAGGTGAAGCGTATTTAAGGTTTTTAGTGTGGGTTTTAATTCTGTGGAGCGCTAGGTCTCATTATTTTTATTTTTTGCTCGTTAGTCAGACGAGTGTAAACTGGCGACCTGTGAGTTGCCCATAAAGAGAAAGTGAAACTATAAGTAAATTGAAAATCATTTTCAGCTTTACAGATTCTGATATAAAGGCAGTTAGTCTAAGACGTAAATTACTCTTAGTCACTATCAAGGTTCCACTGTCAACAAATAATCCCCATTGATAAGAATAAACTCCCCAGTCAAATGAAAGAAAATGCAAGTACACTCTTTGTTAGCTGAAAACCCCAGAATCTATCGTTTATCAAGAATTATTAAATTTATATATTCTCCCTGGTTTTCTTAGTCCTGTCGCCCAAAAATATATATCACCGACAAATTTGTATTCTCTTAGTCACTTTACGTAACATTCGCCACATGCACTACGAAAGTGACAAAAGTGAGATAGAATGGGAGATATTTTGTCACTTGAATTTCTGTGGGTGACGACGGACGACGTCGAATAAGTTAATAAATTTCACCTGAACTGCATTCATCACGAAAAAATGCCCTTTTCCTTTTCACCTATCATGAGTTTCGGACGAAAATTTGTTCATCTTCTTGTGAGTTTGTTCCCCTCATTGTGAGTTTTTATTTCACGTGGAATATGACGCTATTGGCATGGAAAATGTTCACTTGATTTTTGTAAGCGAAAGACATAATTACAAAGCGGAAAATAGTAAGTAAGTTGTTTGTTTATTTGAAAGCAATTATTTTATTATTATAATTTATTACCTTACAATTCAAATTAGTAAGCTTACATGGTAAGCGCCAACTGCCAAGGTCTCGGCATGTGAAGGCAATTAAATGGAAATCAACTAAACATAATTTCATTTCATGAGCGAAACACTAAATAAGTAACAAATCTATATTTTGCTAAGCAAAATACCGGATATTGATAGGCGATTTGTAAAAAAATAGGGAGAAAGTGGCAGAATTCTAGAGACGCATCCACCAAGCAAAAGCAAAGCTGAATGGAAAAAAGGATGAATTAAATATTTTTGTTCATTAACATGCATATTAAACAGATATTTATTTCATGAGGACACAATATCTGCATGTATTCCATCAACTTAAGCTAGGATAAAAATCATGTCCAATGCTTTGTGTCCAAGTTATCCATTGTACGCAAAGCTCCTGTTCAAAAACGACTACAACTTGAGGAAGCACTTAACTAAAAGACGACCGTGCCTGACCAGCTTCGTAGTCATTGCCAAATCCCTTTTGGTACCCAAAAAAAAAAAATAACGCAAAGACGCCAGCTTTGCAATTGATGGTATTGCAAATAGGGATGCCAGACGTCTCGCTTAGTCCGGGGCCTCCCCAATAATTGTCTTTTGTCCCGCTCCCGTTATTCTTTCAACCTACAGAAAAGTAAAGTGCCTCCTAGGGTAATGACGATAGTTCAGTGGTTTCCGAAAATTTGAAATTTGAGCTTTTCTTTGCAGTAGGTAAATGTTTTTAATAGAGTTATTTGTTGTATTTGTGAATAGTGTTTTGAATTTATAAATTATTATATTTATTAAATAAAAAATTGAAATGAAATTATAGAGATGATTAGATGTTTTTAACGATTTTTTTTTGTGCTCACAACTTTTATAAGTGGGATTTTTAAGATCTGGCATCCCTAAAACAAACTTTTGTTTTGCTAGGGGCTAGAGGAGTTGGTGAGTACGTCCAGTAAGTATTAAAATGGTAGTTTGTTTAACCGGCAGTTCTGTTGAAATCTGGAAAATAAATGTGTTAATAATATTATATTATTATTATATATTAGAAGAATAAATAAAAAAAAAATAAATTAATTTCTTTATTTAAATACTGTCAAAGTACCAGAATCTATGTTCGAAATGTCACAGCTGATTCGAAGGGAAAATTTGTCCACGTGAAACTCACAATTAAATTTCGGGCGAACAAAAATGTTCACGCGAAACTCACATATATATTCATATTTAACCCGTTCGCGAATAAGACAGCATTCGAAATCAAGGATTGAATCAAAGAATCAAAGGAAAGTAATAAGTCATGGCGGCATATTTAAGGTAATGGTCAAGTAATGGTTATTTAAGCTTTATTATGACAAGACGGGATACCCTGACTATAAATACATTATAATGTCTATACTCCGGCATTATTTGTCTTGCTGGAACCCAATTTTTACTTCACTGTGACCTTCGGAATCATTCCTCATCCTTCGAATCTTTTTACAAAACTTGCGCAAAACAAAACAAATTATCTCTAAAAATGTCAAAGATATGCGTGTGCCATTCTAACGTTTCCCACCGAAAATCATGTTTCCACGAACGTGTTCATGTGTTCCCTACGACAACAATTTGAGCTGTTGCATTAAGCAATCCAATCACACCAAAAAATCAATTCTTTTTCTTAGAAAACGGAACGTCTATTGCATTACCATTTTTCTTTGGCTGTCACCATCATTATCACTTCCTGAACCGTATGATCCAATAATTTGTATTTCCAGATTTTGCAACACTTTGCTTAAAATTAAGAAAAAAAAAATGAAAACAGAAGCATAGATGAAACCAGATAGAAGATGATTGTCGTATTGGATTACATTATTTCTTCTTACAAATACCACCTGCGACAACCTGAAATAGCTTTTAAGCCTGGGGTAGCTTCAGTTACCTGTAGTGAGCACAACTTGCACCGTGCAAGTAATAGATATATTTTATGACTGCGCAAAAATAAAATTATATTAAGCAACATCGTTAAATTTCTATATTCATTAAAATACAATAAAATAATATCATGGATAAAAGTATGCGGAATATGGCTGTTATCAGCTTAAAACATCCTCACAATTAACCAAATTAATTTTTTTTTATTACTTATACATATGATATCTATTTTTAAATAATCCAACTATACAAGTTTATAAGATAACTTATTAAACACAAAAATATATTACAATCAACAAAACATTGGTTTATTTTATGGATGTGAGGAGCGTTTTAAGGTAATAACAGCCATGACCTTTGAGCTGTTCTGTATGAAAAAAAAAAAAAAAAAAACATGAAAGATCCATGTTCTGCATCATTTCCATAGCTGGTAACAAATAAAACAAGTACTTATTTATTTTTTAATTTAATAATCAATTTAAATATTCTTGTATATTTCTATATATTGTTGCAATATTACATTTCCATTTTTCATTGTCTTTTCTATAATAACTTTTGTATTCTATAATTCCTTTTCACAAGTTCTTGTTCATCTCATCGTTTTAGGTTTCATAATTCCTTTCATTTTTATTATTGTGGATTTTTTATTTGAATTTAATTTTATTTTATATTTATATATATATATCTAGTATTGATTTTAATATTTTAATTTTAATTTAATTTTATTCATCTTTATGTGTTTACATTAATTTCTCAATTCATTTGTAAACATATACATACGTATATGTTTATACGCATTCATTTGTAAATATTTATAATAATAAATTTCACATAGTTCAATTATTTATTTGATATTCTATTTTTTTTTAATAATATATACTTTCTTTATAATACAATTCCACCAAAAATACGAAACATCAGGAAAAATAAAAATAACTGTTGTTCGTATGCATTCAAAATGTACAAGTTTTCTCTTGTTAATTCAAATATTCTATTGTTTGTTAGTTATTTTGTAACTATAAAAAGTTGGGTCTAATTAATTAATTTACCTGGAAAGATACGAATTCGGTGTAAGTTGTTTGGTTTTTAGTTATTTTGTAGATATTCTTTGTCACTTAAAGTTTACAATTGTTTTGGCCCAACGTTTCCATCTGAAGTTAGTTTTTATTCATTTATTCTTGTTTCTTTTATTTGCACTTAAATAAAAACACTTTGAACATGCATCAATGGAATTTAAGTAATTGTCTACATGGTTCTCGAGGGAGAATCGTGAATGGAAATCTGAGGGTAAAAGCATTAAGCGTGAGAATGGAAGAACATTACACATAAGCTGTCCATTGATAAAAGTAAAAACATGATATGAATGAAATCATTAATAAATCAAATAGCAATTAGCAGTAAAAGAAATTACGTCGTTTTATAATGTACACAAGCCTATAAAATCGTAGATGAATAAACGCCTATCAGTACCATTATGACGGTAGTTATTGGTTTATGATTGCTTAAAATCCTGCAACTCACGAGCATAAAACAACTTGCCAATATAGCAATACTAGTAATTTCATGCTGGCGTTAGATAGCCATAAACACTTTCACTTGTGAGAGAGCAATATCACGCACAGCACTAATTATTAATATAGAAGCTAGACCTATGTACACCTCGGTCTATAGCCCCGTGATAAAATATATAAAAGCTAACAACTCGCCAATTAAATTACAAAATATCTATCGATACATATAATATTGTTTTCGATTGGCTGAAATAAATTACCATTCGATCTACATTATGTTACGTACATATGTGTATTAAGTTTTGCTTTTCATTGGGACATACAATTTTTCTTAAACTCATGTTGGGTTTTCCCTTGCTTTTAAAGATTGTTATCCATAATTTAAAACGCATTTTTTTACAGAAAAAAGTACAAAGTGGAGTACTCGTAGCGCCAAAATGGATGAAAAGTTGAAGTGGCATGAAAAAACTTGGTTTTAAGTTATAAGATACAACTTGTCTCTGCCATTTTTTCATTAAAAAAAATGATTCAAAAGATTATTGCAGAAAAAAGAGATCAACTACTGCCCCTGTAAGAATTTAAGGAATTATGAAGATGTGGGCGAAGGCAAATTATAAACGACATCATGGTGGAAATCCGATGTTTATTTGGTGCTACTATGGGTTGTCGACTACTCTTATTTTGCATAGATCTGCGGAATGGACAATAAGCAAGCGATCTAATTCGAGACGCATTTGAATGAAATATATGCGCCCGCCTTCAAGGAAGGTGAATGGAGGAAAAGACATAACCGTGAACGAGCTGTACCTAGATGTCCTCGATGTCCATAGAATTCAATTTAATTCAATTATTCAATTTAATTTAGAACTTAGAAAAGTTAAAAATATGTCATGACAGCCCACCAAACATGAACTAAGTTAATAATTCAATTCGTTATAAAGTGTGGTGGATAATGCACGATGTTAATTATGAGTCACAGTTAACATCAAGTTTTCTCGCCCAACTTTATTTGACATTTCTTGGTTTCAGTGTTTGACAAATTGAACCATGGAAAGGTACACAATCAGAGATAAGGCATAATATTATATATATTATCCCTTATCTCTGTACACAACAGAATAGCGTGTTAAGATTGTTGATGCCTTTTACGAAAATGGGCGTTCAAATCAAAATACATTTCGTGCACTTCGTGATTTTTTTGGTCAGCATAATCAAACAAATGTGTCCAGAATCGGTAGCATTGTGCGCAAATGTCAGCAAACCAGGTCTGTAGGAAATGTGAAAACACCTGTGCATGCTCGCTCAGTTCACAAAGGTTGATTGTTTAATGTGGTCTATGGGCTGGCGGCGTCATCGGGCCGTACTTCATGAAAAATGAGGTCGGCCAAGGAGTTACCGTGAACGGTGTTCGCTATCGCGAGATGATAACGGACTTCTTGTGGCCAGAAATTGAGGATATGGAGCTGGACGATATGTGCTTCCAACAGGATGGTGACACTTCCCACACAGCCAACGACACAATGGCTCATTTGCGCGACAAATTCAATGGCCGTGTTATCTCACGTCGTGGCCTTGTTAATTGGCCGCCATGATCATATGATTTGATACCGTTGGACTTCTTTCTTTAGGGATACATAAAAGAAAAGTATACGTCAATAAGCCAAGAAAAATTTGAGAGATAAAGGATGAGATAATTCGGCACATTAACGACATTGAACCTCTATTTTGTTTCAGAGTCATTGAGAATATGGACAATCGGATAGAGGTATGCCACCGAAGTCGTGGCGAACATTAACAGATATTTTGTTTCACACATAATTATCATAGATCCTTCTATCATAATAAAAAATATAAACACAATTCTCTGAAAACTTTTATAAATAAGTAAGTGAGTAATGGGCGAAGGATGATAAAGGAAATATCTTCGAAGATTACTTGAAAGCAGCCATGAAACCATTCGACGGTTAATTGATGTCAATGCAATGGGTGAAGCGAATTATATGTTTATCTGAAGACATAACTCTCAAATGAAAAAAAAAACTCCTCCTTATAACTTAATCATAGCAGAAGTCATCAAGGGGATACACAAGAATATTTTCCTTATCTGACTTCTTCAAAAATCCCGAAAATATACGGTATATGGTTGCTAGCTATTGAAAAGTTACAAAAGTTATAATGGTACAGATGTTTCAAATATGTGTGAAGAGTTTCAAGGAATTTCAGTTAGACGTCTATCCCCGGTTCTGGAAGGAAAATCCTTTAATCACTAATTCTGGTTTAGATGTATAACTAATATCTCCTGAGTAGTAGTACTCATACCGTGTAGAAAGGAATGTAACAACAGCTCCACTTAGATGAAGTCCAAAAAATGTATACAGATGGTTCGAAATTGGAAAGGCTGGCATGATATGACCAAAATGCAGCCTACACATTGCACACATGCACGGAAAATACTTTTTTGTTTGCAATTAAGAAAGCCTAAGAATAAAAATATTTAAATCTTAGATAGTCCAGAGGTTCTTAAAGCACTGGAAAGTTACACCTTTAACTCTAAGGGTGCCAGAAAATACAGAAAATAACAAACCAAAGCCAGGGCGCCAGGTCATGAAAACCACGAAGCTAATGAAAATGATATACAAGCCAGGGCAGGTCTGAGCACCCCTTATTGGAGCTTTTCCCTTTATGGATTCAAACATACGGAGACAAACCTGCAACTGCACAAAAATATCATTAAAGAAATGAAATAGTTTCGGAAAACCGAGTAGGAACAACACTACAATCCCAAATGAGTCAAAAAAGCTGTAGATCTGAAGACTCACCAAGGACCCGGAGCATGTAATTATAACCTGCATAAAATGAGTGGTGTATCAGTACAGAAATCTGTAGGCACTGTGGCCAAGCTTAAGAAACAACGCAACATATAGTAATTGACTGCTCAAGCAACTCTGCTATTACACACCCCGAGTTCTCCAATTCAATTCATGAGATACTAGACCTTAACCAATAAGGCCAAGTTTAATAAAAAAACATATTTTGTATGGCATTTGTTGGCGTGTCCAGAGCCTTTCATACCAATTCTCCCGGGAAAATACAAAATCATTTCCCAAACAATGGTTGGAAAGAGAAAAGCTGAAAGCAAAGTCTAAGAAAATAACAGAATTCATATTGCATTTGTATTTGGATATTTCAAAGGAATGTCAAAATATCTTCCGAAAGCTAGTGTTAAGTGTTACTTCAAAACAAACATTTAAAAAATCTATCAGACTACACCATGTAAAACGATTAACGATATAATTTAATTAAGTTTAAACATTTGGCAAGTAAATCTAAATATAAAAATAAAATAAGATTGTACATATGTACCTGCATAAATAAGAGGATATATATTCATTTAATTACTTTCTTAAAATATAGTGTGTAGCAAATTTGTCTGAGAAGAGAGAAACAAATAAAAAATTCCATTGATGCGATATCTTTCATTCGGTGTCATATACATTTTTTCGGGAGTTCAATAATTTGTGTATACATATATAATTGGAATTATATTTTATTAAATTGATTGGGGAAACTAACTACTTATGTATATTGCTAACATATTAAATTTAATTAATTTGCCCCTCTACAAAGCAAACGATATCTAAAATGTATGAATGTATATACATTTATATGTATGTATATATAATTTATTTTTTAACATGATTGCAAAATAATTAGTTAAATCTTGTTAGCTAATAAAAACTATTTAACTTTGAATACGCATTTTATTACATAATATTTAGAAAACAAAAAAATGCATGTGTTTATATTTGTTTTTTGAAACTACTTTATGTATATGAATATATTTTAGTATATATATATATAAATCTATATTCCATACATGTGTATATATATATATGCATTATTTTAATAACTTTTTTTTCAAACACTCTCAATTTCACTTTGCTCAATAAATCACCAATGAGTTTACTAATGCTTTTAAAATTGAATTAATTTCGTCAAATTTGAGGTATTATTAATTCTGTCAATATATTGTATGTAATGTATGTACAGATGTACATTATCTTAATTCTTTCATTTGCCTTCCCAGACGTTATTCCATAATTGGAATTGATCAAACTACACTCAAATACTTAATGAAATTAATATTTTATTCGCTGTCTTAAATCACACATAATTATATTTTTTTTTTAATTTTGAAGTAAAACTGTATACCTATCCCCTTTGTAATTATTCAGTGTATTCACCAAGAGTATTATGAAAATTAGTCTTTGATTTCGATTTGGAAATGAAGTCCCTACCAAGCACAAGAGAAATAGAAACAATTTCTTACTAAAGGCCCTTTCTGGTTTTATTTTTTGGAGGGAAATAATCAACCCGTAATCGTAATAAAAATTGAAATATTTAGGTGAATAAAAATAAAAATTCCTCCCTACTATTAGTCCTCTAGTTGAAGTACAAAGAAAAGCATGACGTGGACGAAAACTAGCTTACATTCCTAGCTCTAACTGGCGGCACATCCAGACATTATCCAAGAAAGAGACTTAACTGAAAATTCAATGCCCACAAGGGAGTCGAAAAGCTTTCTGTGCCATTAACTTGAATAAGTCAAGTACCTGGGCTTTTGACAAGAAATGAGGATCAAACTCCAGGCCAATCGAATATACACAACGATTGTCAGACCCATTCTTTCATACGCCTGCTTAGTCTGTTGGCAGACTGCATTTTTAAGGAGTCACAGTTGTGATCAACCATCACACGATTATTTGTGAAAATCTGTGTTTTCTTAAATTACTGCGACATTAATATAGATGCTTTTTCTTAATTATACATTTTTAGGAAGAATTTCTGTTACAGTTTAGTAGGAGAGGTATTCAGAGTTATTTAGAATTATTCGATTTTGCAGTAACAAGCTCAATTTTAAATCAATGGGACATGCACTTGTACTCGCAGCACTGTAACTAATTTGGATGAGCTGGATAATTAATTTTAAGCAATGGGACGTTGAAAAACCTAACTGAAGAATACAAAATTGAAATTAGACTTCTCAAGGAAAGTGGCTATTCTAACCGGTAAATTTCTGTCAAAATAGGAAGACCCACTAACATTCAACCTTATTGTCGTCACATGTCAATGTGACAAATATGTACTGTCTTAGCCACTTTATATGACATTAATGAATACATTTCATTAATGTTGAATGAATTTGTCACAGTTACATGTGATACGACTAAGAGAATAATGTTGGTTGCAGTCGACGAAAGTCGACTGTTGTTAGCTAGAAGTCACATATCGTGGACCAGAGAATGGAGACAAGTGATTTTTAGTGACGACAAAAAGTTCAATGTAGATGGACTTGGCGGCATAATTTGACGAAGTGATGATGAGCCGCATTTTTGAAGGAGTCAGTGTGATAATATGGCGAGCTTTCAGCTACAACGGAAAATGTCTATCCCCTACGTTCCCCCAAAAAATAAGTCTATAGCATATTATAATATACCTAAAATTAATTGGCGGATGAGGCGAGAATTTCATCTTTCAACAAGATACTGCTGGGATCTATTCTGACAGAGTGGTAAAGTGGTATTGTTTTTAGTCAAAATATACATTTGTTAAAATGCCTACCGCTATTCCCACGATTTGTATCTAATCGGAAATTGATGGGAAATAATGGAAACAAAAGTTTATATGAATGGGAGCCAGTACAACACTGCACTCTTATAAATTCTATGCTACGGAGCATGAGAACATCAGCAAAAAAGGGAAAGTGTACCTAGTAAAAGCCATCTTCATTACTTCTACCATAGTTCCAGGGCCATTATTTCGAATTGCTATAGTATCGGAAATTTGTATTTTATATCTCTATCGCAATCGCACACAATCCGTATTTGGAAAGCAATAGTAATGCCAATTCGTTCACGTAAATTAGGTATTTTCTATTCCGGAAGTGGATGATCGTTGACTTTTACTGATTTTCATTCGAAAACTTTTTTATTATTGGATTGGTTGTGCAAAAGTTATTTCTAATAGGCGCAATTCATTTTTTCAGCGTAAAGAGAAAATATAAATTGATAAAGTAATAAGAAATTGTGCAGCTGAGCGTTGCTGAAACATGTGAGTATATTTCCTTTGTGGAATATTAGTCATTCAAATAATCATTTCAAAGCCAAGCAAAAAAGACAGGTCATACCAACACTGAACAGTTCAACAGAAGCAGAAACCAACTAATGTTAGTAGGTCTAATATAAGGTCATCACTGGTTGAAGTTACATTTATGTGCATGAAGTTCGGAATTCTTCCATATGCAGACTAAATGCTGAAATCCAACCAGCTTTGGACTAAGTTGGAATCAAATTTTAAAGGCACATCGATGCGGGTACGATATACATCTTCATCCCAAATGAAATCCCCAGCCACACGAGATCTGGAAAGATACTGACAGAGTGGAAGACTTGAACATAGCAACGTTGCCAGTTATAGACGTTACTCGGAACTATCTTAAAATACCCACAACCGCTAAATACCAACTAAGGTGGAAAGATAGGTAAACAACTAAGTCCAATTTCAAAAGGAAGTTGTAGGCATCCTAACAGACATGAAGCTCGGTATCAGAGTAAAAGCTAGAATTAAATCTAAAAATGGGAATTCATTGTAATAATAATTGATATTCTTTTTTAGAAATACTATTATTTAATGTTAAATGTGTTGAAATGTTAAGGAAATAAATTGAACTGAATCGATTTGTAACTACCTTATTATTTGAGGTTTTGTTTATTTTATTATGACAGCACAATTCTCGGAAATTACTGGTAAAAAGTTGGCAGCATTCAAACACAATCCGAAAGTGGCACAAAATGTGAATTGATTGTAGTAACGGATTTCGTTTCCGAATCCGAATCCGAAAGTGATACAAAATAAGGTCCCTGTACTTTTCGTGTCTCGTTAGCCAAAAATCCATCAATAATACACTAACTCTACCATAGTCCCAGTCATTGTTTGCACAGCAGTCAGCCGCTTCAACCTAACCTAACCTTCGCCGGTTTGGACGAGGGGTTATATGAGAGAGGGATAAAGGGGAGATGGCAACAAATAATCCAAGAAAACGGCACATATTTGAACTAAATCGAACTATTTTGACTTTTTTAAACAAAGCCCTTTTACTATAACTAATTTTGTCAAACAGACAATAGGCAACAAGAGTATTTTCTTTGATATTACATGCGGATCAGTTCATTGGTTCAAGTTGTTTCCCAGTCAAATAGTTTTTATGGGACTAAATGAAACGTTTCATTACAAAACAGAAAAAAAAAAAACAGAAAATATGCTTACTAAACGTTCTGCTTACAGAAGTAATCCAGGGAAGAGAATCATTTCCAAATTCAATCAAAGAGTGAGGGATTAAAAATGTAGTATCATTAAGAAGAGAAAAATTACATCAGTTTGTTTAAATAAAAAATGTGAAATATAAATAGTTTTATATAAAGGTAAAAAGTATCTGTGAAAGAGTTGTTCATATTATCATATACATTCTACAAATGTTCTTTATTTTATTTTTTTTATATTGCTTTTTAAAAAAATAGTTGATTATGCTTCCTTTGCAGTATTGTGGTATCGTCCCCTCTAGTTTTGTATATAGTTTTAATAGTTTGATCAGTAAAAAATCAGTCATTAAGTTACATTCAACTGTTTCTCAAGGTGTTTTTTTTTGTTCTGCATAATATTATATATCCTATTTTGTTTGTTTTCATTTTTCACATTTTTTTTTGCTTATTGTTATTTCGGTTTCACTAAAGTGTGTATAAACTGTTTGTGGCATTCATCACGAGACATACAAGCTTTTGGTTATCATCTTATTATCATTGTTTACTTAATACGTTTTCATTTAGTCTGAAGGAGTGGTGGTTTAGTTGCGTTTCATTGAATTAATTTCATTTTAAATCAAATTTATGAAATTTTTAGTTGGTACTTTGTTTTTGCTTATTGATTGTGTTGTGTAGGATTCCAGTACAACTGATTTTCAATTTGTTATTATATGCCTAGTTTAGAGCTCTTACCTATGTATGTATACGGTTATCTGTGGAGTGTTAAATAAAATAAATTAATAAAAAAATAGATGTGGAAATAGAAACAAAAGGAAATCAGTTGCTGATTTGAAGAAAAAAAACATTCGCTTGCAATACTGTGGGAAAACTGGGATTCGAAACAGGGGCTTTTGTGCGATAATATTAAGGCTTGCTGAAGAGATGTTAGCTTTACATCGAAAAGGGTCAATAACGTAATCATGTGATAGCATTGATTTTTTGTGGGGAGAATCTTCAGTTCAACACACAATTTCAATGTGTTGATCGTGACTAGAATAGTCTATATTCAATTGCAACAAGAATGAGATGCTTGACTTAACCTCTTGTTTAACGCTGGATTTTTTTAACCTTCTGATGCGAGGTCCTCTTATACGGGATTAAAGTTAAGTACTTGTTCACATTGCGTTAGTCAATTAAAGTTCACTATTTTTGGATTGCTTATTTTTGGATGAAGCCAAGCCGAGAGCCAACAGCGGCAGAGTTGATTCTTGGTGCCTTCGGCAGAAAAATTCTACTTCGGATATATGGTCCCGTCTGCGAGGAAGAGGAATCGAGAAAACGCAAAACTGAACTCTACGATGTGGATGTAATCCGGAAGTCAAAAATCCGTCGCCTGCACTGGCTCGGGCACATCAAGCGCATGGACAACAATGCTCCAGCAAAGAGGGTCTTCGAATCCGATCCTTCTGGTTCGAGCAGAAGAGGAATACCGAATCCCCGGTATAAAGATAGATGTGGACCAAGTCATCGCGGATGCACGACAACTGGGTCTTGATGACTGGAAGCAGCGTGCCCAGGGCCGTTGCATGGGTCTGTATTGCAACTGTCCTTGCTAGCAATTTATTATTTATATATTATATATTATATATTTTTTATATTTTTTTATATTATATGTTTTTTATACAGACACACATACAAACCACGCTGCAGATAATGCACATATACAGGGTAGGCCATCTATTCTAATCAGTTATTTTGACACTGACAGATGTTTCTCGCTCGAAATCTTTACAGAAAGTCAGTATTACACCTCCGCGGAAAGAAATGAGTCACTTTACGTTTGAACAACGATTGGGAATATTTCCAAAGTGACCTACAGTGAATTTTTTGAAAATATAAAATGGGGCATCCGCCGCCATTGCTGTACGCAAGCTTGTGAAAACAGTTCATAAGACTGGTATGCTAGCGGACAACACTCATGAAGAAAATATAGCTGGTGTGATCGAGAGCATCATTGGACAATTTTTTTCGAAAATGAATCTGGGAACAACGTTTCGGTTAACGGTGGAGGTTACAGAGCCATGTTAACCGACTTTATTTTTTGACTGAAATTAAAGACATGGATGACCTCTTGTTCATGCAGGATGGTGAGCCATCCACAATCGATCTTTTGCGCATCAAATTCCCAAATCGTGTTATCAGCCGTTTTGGCCATGTCAATTGACCGCCTCGGAGCTGCCTTTGTTTGTCGTAAATGACCAACAATCGGGAAAAGATTCAAGCACCTAAGGCCAATATCATCCAAGCAATCCGTGAGCTACAGCCTGAAACCATCAAGGTCTTGGAAAATTAGGGTGACAGAATGCCAGCCGATGCAGCCAATTGAACGACGTTTGATTTCATTATTAATGGTTTGATCTTACTTATAAAGCTATAATCCATGGGAAACATTTTATTTTGTTTTTTTATTGCATATTTATAAAGACATTTTGTGTACCCTGTACATGTACTTTTCACACAGTGTATGATCCTTTGGAACATAATTGCCGCCTCTTTCCAAAAAAGTCTTGGTGCCTCTTCTGCAAACATGATTTAATGTATCAAAATTTGGAAAAAATTGCAGTGTTACATGGTCTTTATTACAAATTCATACTCGCAAGTTGAAAATACTTCTGCTTTGGCGATTCTCCATTTCTTCACACTAGGCTTATGTAGTTCACGAAAGAACAAGTTAAAAAAAGGAGCTCGAACAAGTGAACTAAGTCGACTGGTTCACAATGTCATTTTATTTGAGTTAATTTAGTTCAGTAGTTCAGCAAACTCAGGTATACCTTACTCTGAATAAATAAAACTCAAGCACATGCACACCATCGTTGCGCTCGTTTGCTTTTTGGCGCGATGAATGTACTATTAAGGAAATTTCTTTGTGGTTAAGTTTTGAAATCGAAAATCGCACAAGACTCAATTTCCTGACCACGAACCACGAAGTAGAAGAACGAACTAGTTCAGTTAACAGATTTGAACTAAAAGAGCGCCCTCTGGACTGAACTAAAATTCACAAACCTATTTCATACACATCAACATCTAATAAACCTCTTTGCAAAATAGTCAACAAAAAAGTTGAAAAATTGTATGAAACGTTGTATTTCCCATTGTCGCTGCAAAGCCGATTTGAAGCACTAAATCAAGACGAAACATAAATGAACAATATAGATATACATTGTTAGAAACAGAAAAATCAATCAAACAAAACTCAAACCAAATGAAAAATAAAAAATAACCAAAATGTTTAATTTTCATAGTACTATAATTTATTTTAATTGTAAAAAAAAACTAGAATAGAGGACAACTTAAATACTATATAGTGAAATAGAATAATGTATATTTTGTTGCAATAATTATGTTTAATAAGATTTTATTACGTGGAATTATTTAGAATTTCATCCTAAGATTCCATATTGTATTCGATAATTTCTAAGCCTGCAGCCAATCCAACTTTCAATAAATTTTGAAAAGAAAATGAAAAAAAAAATAAATATTTCTATTTGCGATTTCCTAATAGTTCATCAGTTGAATGTTTGTAAATTAAACAAAATAAAATCACTGTCGTTTATTACCTATACATATATATGCCTTATATCAACTTCAACTGTATAATGTTAGTTTTTCTTTTGTTTAATTTTATTATAAATAAATTTGCATTCATTTCGAATTGCATACATATTCGTATGCGGTGGCTATTTTTAACTTGGATTCACAGTTTCTTTTGGTTTGAATATAAATTTCACAGATAATTGCCGTTAAGAAATATAAACTTAAGTCAGATTAAGAGCTGCCTAGAGTTGTGTATACATAATAATAGATGTACGTTAGAATAAAATAATAAAAATAAAATCATGACTTTCAAATTAAGATTAGATTGTATAAAATTAAGAGAAAAAAAACACAGCTGCTTTGAAAAAAAAACTGAATAAATAAACACGTTAAGTTCTCTTTTGTTTTACCTAGAATTCTTCATTCTGCTGAGTCGTTATTTCTGCAATACCTTGTGGTGTCTTAAATGGAGTTAAATGTAGTTATGTGATGTTTCCTAATCATCTTAGGCCTGTGACGTGACTGGTGTCTGGCAATAGGGACATTCCGTTACCGAACGTGCACAGGTATCGCACAATATAAAGTGATTACATGGATCTAAAGTTATTGTGCGATTGTTTTCTTCACATTTCATACATTTGGTGGCGGTCTCTGAATATAATACTTTTTCAACTTCCTCTAGGTCTGCGCGCAGTTTTGACTAAAAAGTGATAAAAAAATATATATATTTAAAAAGCTATTTTTGTAAGTGGTATGCAAATAATGTTTATAATTTGTTGTACTGCATTTGATTTAAACAATTTGAGCAAGGAAATTAGTACGTAAATACAACAGGCACCCCTCGCACTCATAACGCGACCCGACTATAGGTACAATTTATTTCGTATCGCGTATTGCTCTTGATTGATTTGTTTAACTTACTAAATTCCACATACATGATTTATAGTACTCTTGATTTACAGCGGGAATTTGATATTGCGTTTGTCGATCGTAGTCGATAGTTTAGCGGTTTTTAGCGATTGGAAAATTTGCGGTTGCTGGTTGTCTACTAAGATTTATGAATGCATAGAAACATAAAATAATGTTTTTTATTTTTTTTAACACAATAAAATTATTCTTTAAGCGATTAACCAACGCAAAATACATAGCCCAAACCAACTTGATGAAAACCTGCTATGCGAGTTTGGATGAACCTTTACTGCAACCTCAATTGGCAACACAGTGGGGAAAACCAGAAAAATAAAATCAAAACAAAAATTCTAATTAAGCTGTGTTTGATGGCTCGTTGCTTTTTATAATTTGTTGAAGAAAACAGTTCTGGCCCTTGTTTTTAATTTTGTGTTCGTTAGTGACATTGGGAGGCTCAGAAAGTGGTAGCTTTGGTTTTGCACCACGAAAGCAAATATTTTGTTTGCTCTTTTGTTCTTAAAGACAGCATGAAACAACCTTTACAGGTTTTCACTTCATATATTCACGAAATAGGAAGATACATCCCCAAATATTTATAAAATATTAAGTAGTATTAAAGAGAGCTAGATTATGTTATTTTGGCTAGTCCTAAGTTCACGCTGTAGGCATGTTCGATTAGGCAACCTCTCACGGACGGGAGATCTCAAGCAGGTTTCAATTAGCTTTCACGGAAAGCGCGAGACTTCGAAAACCCGAAAATATATGGCAAAACCTCGAAGATTTGGACAAATTTTGGTGAAAACTCGCGATTTTGTTTGGTCAGAATATAGCATAAAGCACAAATCCACCGTTTTCGCCCTTATTCTCTTAGTCGTGCCACTTGCAACTGTCACAAATTAGTTTTGTTTTAGTCACTTTATGTGACATTAAAGTGACTAATTGAATACAAATTTGTCACAGTGACACGAATAAGAGAAGAGGCTGAATATAAGCTTTTTTTCTTTATGTATCATTTCCTCGTCTGATTCATCAAAACACAATATAAATACAATATTGATACCACTATATATTTTACTTTATTATAACCAACACTTTAATATATGATTTGTTCAAATTAAATAATTAAAACCATACCTATTGATATAGTATATATGAACTTTTTCATTCACAGTAACAGAGCTACCAGTTGCACAATACGAAAAGTGACACCTGGCTGGTTCAAATGTACACCAATATGTTTCAAATTACAAGTTTTCGGATAACATAATTCACGAAGAACTAGTATGTTTTCATAAACGTCAGACTAACAATGACAATGAAAAATGTGTTCATGAGAAAGAAATGTGATTGTACTAGCGCATATTTCTCACGTCTATGAAAACACCCATACTCTTCCGTAATTTCACTTAGCGATAAAATTTCTCTTTTATAATCCTTTTAAATTTGTTTTGTTTTGCCACCACTCAAAAATTTGACAAAATAAATCATTCATGCTTACCTGCAACTGCTTCAATTTAGATATTGATAAACTACGCAAATCTGCTGTTAAATTTAATTGTGTTTGTGCTAGATCATAACGCTCTTTCCAATCTTGAGCTTCTTGCTTAGCCTTATCTCTTTGTAATTCTGTTAGGCTTAACTGCAAAAGATAAACAACAAAAAATTATATCAAAACAAAAGAAACATCTAATAAACTTTTAACAAACCTTTCTATTATTTTCATCCATTTCAAATTTTAATGTCGTTTGTAATTTAATAATTTGTGTTGTTTTATTGGCTAAATCATTATTGAGACGAACCATGTCTGAATTAGATGTCTGTATAGATTGTAAAGAAAAGGCGGCCGGTTTACTATTCTGTA
Organism: Eristalis intricaria; assembly: GCA_964034865.1. Taxonomy (NCBI): domain Eukaryota; kingdom Metazoa; phylum Arthropoda; class Insecta; order Diptera; family Syrphidae; genus Eristalis; species Eristalis intricaria. The sequence continues at coordinate 164,009,203 of OZ035873.1, forward strand.
AACTATTGTCAAATAAACTGTTGCCCACGGAACTACTAGTAAGGTCATCACGTATTGAATTCAATTCGGCTATTCTAAAATGTTAAAACAAAAATTTCCTCTGTGAGTGAAAAATGAAAAATACAGATGATTGATTTTGAAACTTACCTAACAGAAGGACTAATTGATAAAGAGTCACCAAATCCTGGTGATATTATGCGTGATTGAAAGAATAGACTACTATCATTTTGGTTAGCTGTTAATGAGTTGCTAAGTTTTGAACCAGATCCACTGTAGCTGAATACTTCTGGTACATTAAATAAATTCGAATGATTTGTAGGACTATAGTTGAGTGAGCTACCAGGAATGTTAACAGAGAAACCGCCAGAGTTAAAATCTATGAAAAAAGGGGTATACATCAATTCAATAGTATTTATTATTTTCTTATTAACAGTGTGTCAAAGTTACCTGATATTGAATTTGTTAATTGAGAATTAGGAATGTTAATAGGAGCTGAAGAACGTTGCAATAGCCCGGATTGAGCCAAACCGGCTGAAATAGGGTTCTCCCTTTGATTAGGTACAATATCTCGCATTTCATCCAAAGAACAAGAAGCTGCAATTCAAAGAAAATAATTATTTATTTACACTTTAATTTTCAAATAGTGAATAAACTGAGTTATTATGAAACACATATCATTTAAAGCAAAACCATCCTGGCGTAGAGTTGTCCCGTTTATGTTTCAAATAAAGTTTGAGTGTGTATTAATTTGATATGCCATTGAAAACCAATTTGTGTTTGAATTTGTGATTAAGCAAATGTAATTTATTAAAATTGTATGATAATCAAATACGTTGAATGTAAACTATAATAAAAAAAAAGGGTAATGACTAAAAAACCGATCTTAACTTTGAATTACTTTATCCATAATGGCCTTTGTCAAGGTAATATGAATAAATATCACATCTTCGAGTAATAGATTTCAGTTGTCTTACACATTTGACAAATCTAACGAATTTAACAGGCCTACAAAGATGTGTCAATTTAATAAGCTTCAAACGAATTAATTAATATTTTTTTGAAATTGAGTTGCATTAACCCGCCTCACTTTTACAAAACTACATTCAAAAGGAACAAAATGTTTAAAAATGCATATACCAAATATGTCGAAGTTAAAAAGCCTTCTCAGACTTTATTAACCGGCTCATACACATCACGCATATGTCGGTAAGCTGAAGCTTGTCCTGCATGTGGATCAGTCACCGATGAGACGCACATGTGTGCACTACATTAAAATATTGATTACGATCAGATTTGGCAGAAATGACACATTCTTAGAATAACTAATTACTACGTTACATCTGCTACTCATTCGGATAGTTAATGTAGTGACGTAATGTAATGTAGTTAGAGTCAATATGTCAATTCAACGTCAGTTCAGTTGTGTTGTGAAATGCGTACATGATTTGAATAGCTCAGAATTAACAGACCCCAAAAGAGTACAAAACAATGTGCTGAATCAATCCGATTCAGGAGGGAAGAAGCTCCATAACTCCTAATTGGAGCGAGGTTGACTTTCCCATTTTAAATTAAAGTACGACAAAATTTGAACTCTATGCGATGAATGTAAAAACGTTCTCAAAAAAGCACTACAAAATCCAGGCTAAAAATGTCCACTAGTTGGCAATTACATTTGAAATTTAATGTTTTCTATGTACATATATAGCACACGTACCAAATATAGGTAGAGAATGAAACTAATCGAGTGTGTAAATTGATCGAATCCACTCTGCCTTCTCTGATCATGATTAATTGACTTTTTGTGACTTGTCAACCTGCACAGTTTCACACAAAATGTCAGTGGCATTGGTGATCGTATTAGACTGACGTGCTCAATGACTGATAGTGTGAAGTGCCAGTAAGGAATTTGATTTTTTCTGCTATCTGAAGGATTTAATTGGCTTTGCCCCCAATATTACACACAGGTAATTTTAATGCACATATCGTAATAACGATCTCACTTCTCATAGCTCTGTTCCTTCGTCAAAGCCCAAAGAAGATCTCATGCGTACGAATTTGTTTGACGTGAGGGCCACTGATGTTATCATCAAAGTGCACGCAGAAGTATGATGTGTATGGATTGCTTTATTTTCGTTTCCTCGGTACGGTGTATACAGTGACGAACAAAATTAGGTACATACACACATCATTCCAGATTTTCGTACATTTTTTTTCTTTAATTTTCGAAGCTATCTTATTTAATTAATTATATGAAAAGGCATCAGTGAAAAAAATCAACAACATCAATTACAACGGCTGAAATAAAATAAAAACCATGTGGAGCCCATGTATTCGAATTTGCACGATTTTTTTCTTCTTGTGGATTTACCATTAGCCAAGCTTGTCGTATCATGTTTAGTGATATATTTCGCTATTCTAATAAAGTATCACAATATTTATAATATTTTAAAAAAATATAAAAACTATTTAGAACGTTTTTTTGCTGTCTCCAAAATGTCGTTAATCATGGGAAATAGTACAACTGTACTTGTGGAACAAAAATGAGAATTTGAAACGGTGCATAAAAAAGGTGGGCACCCAACACTGTTGACAGATGGGAATCCTCGCCTTATTGAGATCGTTGTCTCCCTCGGTCATGAACAAAATCTTGTGGAGGCACAAAAATCCATGTCCAAACATACATCGTGCCGGAGAATCTCGATTTTACGACATGACATGAGCTCTGTTCAAAAGATAGACATGAGATTTGACGTTTACTAATATGTGTAATTTTTTTTTTTTTTTTTAATGGAGTATGTAGTAAATGTAGAAATGTTAGTGAATGTAATTTTCTGGCTCTATTTTTAGTGTGATCGTTCATTTGGTGGTTGATTTGAATTGAAACGACATGGCATATCTTGGCAACGAAAAATAGAGAGCGGATGGCTGTTCAGATTGTGGTTGTCTTGTTGGGCATCAATATGTCCAGTGGAGACGGTAAGAAATGGCAAAAAAAAAGACACCAATACACCAAAGCACCTGCTTACAATAAGACTTTTAAAAGCACACTGGATAGAATTGAGCTGGTGTCGGCCATAAAAAAAGATTAAAAAATATACAAAAAATAGGAAAAAATACCAGACGAAATTTTGCAAGGAACAAAAGGATGTGTCGATGTTCAAGTCCGATAAAAACTGAATTTCAATCAAATCCCTCGCAAGAAAAATATTGTATTGATGAAAAACCACAAAATCTGAAAGGATGTATTCACTTTTGCTCGCCACTGTATTTTTTCCCAACTAAATGTTCGTGTTATTAAGCCATATAACAAAATGCTGTAGTTTATTGCTGTTTCCAAATTTCGTTACTAGTTACTCCTTCATTTCTATTTCTAGAGCTAAATTTCGTAGCTGTTTATATTTTCTCAAAGCACAGTTGTTGCGTAAAATTAAGAATTGGTTGCTTATGCGAACAAATTAAATGCCTTTTAGGGCGTATGTTAACGCATTGTATAATGTCATCGCATACAAACTAATAATGTCATCGCATACTTTAGCCTCCTAAGCTCTTCAATGTGTTCGAATATGTTTGGTTATGGGATATGGACCTATCAATTACTAGCGACAATTCTAACGACAACCTAAGTGTTTTATTCCCTCCCTCAGAAAAATAAAAACGATGCCTTGGAAAAGTAATAATAATTTTAACAAAATGAAATAAAGAAACCACAAGTCTGATGTTTGAAATTTGCAAGGCCAAAGTATTTTTTAGAAACTCTATCAGGTTTAAGTAGATTACAGATGTTTTATTTCATTCATTCTGTTTCTGTTTTGAATAAAATTACAATTTTTTTTGTTAAAGAAAATGTAATAATACTCACATAGCCTTTCCAATGGTAAAGTGAAATTTAGAAATTTGCCTTGACTTTTATCTAGTGCATTCATTATACTATTTGAATCATTTTCAATTCCCATTAACTGAAAGAAAAACAAACTTTAGAACCAGCATCTAGAACAGTTTGCTATTAGATTGATAAGGTTTGATCTTACTGAGAGAAGGATGTAAGGGTGGTAATAGACGTGATGGAATTTTGTTTGATTATGGATTATATGGATTTTAATGTATATGTGAAAGGAGGAGGACGTGATAAATGGTAATAGTAAGACTGTTTAACAACTTACTTTGGCCATATCTAATCTATTGAAATGTGGTTTTGAGTATTCGAGATGAGTCATCTTATTTGATGAGAATGGAGATGACGATGATCCGCCATTCATACAACAGTCATTGCTATTTCCATATATGCTATTCTTTTGATGTAATTGTGCACCAGGTGCTTTGATATGGGAATTACTTGATCCTATTGAAGAGGTACTTGCTGATTCACAGCTCTCACCGTTGCCATTGTAAAATAGCTGTGATTTTCGAAAGAAATATCGGAAATAGATATAAATGGAATGTAAATATATTTTTGCCTTTTCCTTTGATAGATATGTGTATATAATTTTTTCTTTTGTTTTGTTTTGTTTCATCCATCCTCCTCCTGTTATGCTCATTCTATTTATTTTTTTGTGTTTTTGTTTTAAGAAATTATGTTGTCTACACTTACATTTTCATTGACTGAAATTAGTCCTTGTTTGCTAGGATCCTTTTTAATATCTGGCAAAGCGCTTGATATTATATCACTAAGGGCTAAATTTGTTGATGGCCCGTCTATATCACGTGGCTTATCCTCTGTTAAAATATACGCTAACGGATATAAGTTAGGATTAAGCAGGGAGAGCATTCCAAATCAGCAAGATGTTATATGGAAAAATACATATATTTGTTTTAAATAAACATTTTAGATAAACAATGACGAATATTTGCTAACAAAAATTATAACCACATCAAATAAATGTTTTTTTTTTTCTTTTTTTTTTGGTTTAATAAAATAGTTTACTTTTAATATGATTTTCAACATGATTTCCTTTCATTTAACAGAAGAGTGGGATCACGTGTTTTTTGGGGTTATTTGGCATGTCAGATTAATAACGGGAATACAGAATAATAATATTGGTGCGCGTGTTTTATAACGAGTGGATGGGACGTACTGTTCTCTTCCGCCAAAAAAAGGTGGCTCATTCGTGCAGTTCATCCAATTGGATTGTATATTCTTGAGATTCCTAGTTGCGATAAATAAAATTGAATACCACTTCCCACATCCTCAAACTAAACAAAATGACAATAAAGGTTTGCGTAGTTAACGCGAAAGTTCATCTACATTAGGATCCCCTTAAAGAAGTAAGAGACAAAGAAAATGTAGCCACATGTGAACATATATGTATTGTAATCTGCATTCGACAGGACGGTCATATGGCATCACACCAACTTGTTTACATATTTTTGAAGCTTAGAGCGTATATTGGTATATCGCCCAGAGTTAATTTGGTATGCTATTGGGCTACATGAACACAGTCCAACGATTACGAAAACACCCCTCTTTTAATTGAATGACATAGATGAACAAAATTTGGCTAATAGCTTCAATCGATCTTAGCCGACAAGGTTAAGTTCTTATATCAAATTTCAAAAAGACACCAAAATATAAGACAAAGCGGGAATCAGATTCCAGTTCCTCAAACATGCTACTTTCAGCGGAAACTCATTGGTTATGATCGGTTCTGGTAAATGGGACGAATTGCGGAAAATAAAGATACCTTTTTTTAAATAAACAAATAAATCAATTTCAAATGGAATTCTACAGCCTCTAAACAAAAAGTAGAAGGGATGAAGAAGAAGACTCTTTGCTGAATAAAGATAACAAAACAAGACCACTAGCCTTGCGCTATTTGTACGTAATGTAGTCTTTCTTCAAATATTCCTCTCGTCGGCGATGACTTAATCTCCACAAAGTTCATACATATTTTGATATTTCCAAATTTTGATGACGGTTGTTCATGACATAATTCAAAACGTGACAAATAAAAAAAAAAAAACTATTATTGAATCGCGTTGACTATTAAAAATTTATGAACACATTTTATTGTGTGAATACGTTATTCATTAATGATTTTCAGCAATCAAATAAGTTAACACGAGCAAATTGATGTATTACAGTCCATTTAAGGGAGACAACCACAAAATACTTACGTTCAACGTGTGCAAAAGCACAGAACACACTTCTCGGACAGTAACCAGCCTGTTGAACATCATTGCATTTGGTAGATTTATATATTTCCGGGTGAAATTGCTGTTCGGTTCTAGTATGACAATACTGACAATTATCTCCAGCTTCACAATTTCCGGGTTCACCCCATTCTTCCCCGTGTTTCACATTTGGACAGGGAGTTGATCTGTGTGAATAAATCATTCAATTATATAATTGCTTATTATAGACTGTGTATTTGAACATACCTGTATTTAAATTTCCTGGGACTACGACGTTTGTCTTTGCTATTGTGGTATTGTGGACAGGCATAGCCTTGTCTGCATAGACGCGGTGGTCTTTTGCATGGTTCTGTTTTATAATTTGCTAGAACATAATTTGTATCTTGCCACTTTGGGTCTTCATTCATTAAATTTCTTTCTTTATCTAGAGCATTTTGTGCGTTCGTTCCGTCAATTGCATTTTCAGAATTCTGCAATGATTCTAATTCTTTGATATCATAAACTGGGGGACGTTGATCTTGTACTCCATGCGCAAATGCACAATGATGACCATTCTTTACACAATACCCTCGGGAATCTGTATCATGTACGCACATACAAGTTTTGTAATATCTTAAGTGATAGCGACGTTCCGTATCTCCGGCTGTGCGGTGCAGAAATGGGCAACTAAACAATTAAAAAAAAGAAAACATATTTATAATGTGTGTCAACAAGTGTTCAATGTTTTTATGATTTTGTGTGCGGATAAAGTGCAGACATAATCAACTCTGTTATAAATTATCTATTTAATACCGTATGACCTAAGTTGTCAATAATGTGGGGCCAGGCCACTTAAGAAATAAAAAATCTAATTTTGGATTTTAGTTAAGGGGAAATACAAGTGCTCGGTCGCTTAGCAAATACTGTCATCATTTGTTTTGCATTAAGTAATAACCGATAACTCGCCAGTATGTATTTGCATCAATGTATGATTTTCTGTCCCGCAAAAGGCTAGAAAGATGTTATCACATATTATTTTCGTGCCTCCCCCAAAATAATTTTCGTGGGACACAACTTGGTTCGTGGTTGGGAGACTGCTAGGCGTACGGAACATTATACGAGATATTTTTTTAGTGTACTCAAAGAAATTCTAAGTTTACGAACGCGTCATGAACGCAAATATGAATATTTTTATAAATGATGAATGCCGACCTATGAATCGGATGCGTACTAGTAGGGGTGAAGACATCTTGACAAAAAAAGTATACAAATGTTTGTATACACAAATATATACAAGTATAATATGAGAATATTATTCTCCTCCATCCGTTCCATTTTCGTTGATATTTTTGCTTTTGGATTTTTAGCATTTCGGTAAAGTCGTATATTGTACCCCTTTACTTTCAAAAACAATTTATTTGGCAAATCGACAAAAACAAAAATTGTAGGAAAGAACACTAATTTAAAGCTTATCCGGATTTTATTCTTACATACGAAAAGTTCAGGTAGAGTCAATTTTACACTGTTTTTTCTATGTTCTGCATCATTTAGAACTATGTCATTTAACGTTTATTAACCCAGTGATGGAAAAAAAAAGAAAGGATATAAAGTAGTTTAATCATTGCAGGTTATACGTTTCTGGAGGAAGGCAATTTATTCCACAATCGAGTTGTGCTGCTGAGAAACGAATTTCTTAATATCATTGTGCGTCCAAATTCAAGCTCTAAGTTATAAGGATGTGCAGAAGAAGCTGCACGTGTATTTCTATTGAATAGACGGACAGGCGGGGGTTCAAGAATATAATTCATCCGAACACTTGTGGCTAAAGTACCCGTCCAGCATTCCGGCGGTGCTCTAGTGGCGGATTCCTAGTGATGACAATTGACTTCATATGATAGACAATATGACACAATGACAATATACATGCTTGTCGTTAGATACGGTTTAGCATACTCAAACAGGTGAACAAATCTCCCGCCCAAAGATGCGAGTTATATTCTACCTTCGGACGGACATATGCGAATGGGTCTGGAATGAATTACGAAAGTTGGTAAATTGACGCTTCGCGGGCTTGGAGGATTGTTTGTGGAGCACATTTACTATCCCGATCAACAAAAACCTGCACCTATTATATGCATAACTCTGCTGGTTTTGACAGAATGTATTGTGTGAACGACCAATGCATAGTAGCAATTGTTCATAAACTGTGATAAAACCTCCTGGTATGAATAAAGAACGAAGATCCCCTAAACTTTGTCATTTGTAGGGTTATACTCGTAATAATATGGGTGGAGCGACAGTTCGAGGTGTACCAGGACCTAGCTTCTCAGCGAATAAGGTTATAGTCTCCTGACTATAAAATATACAATTTTGTCCGCCGTCTTGGGTATGCTCCTGAAACTATACCCTTGCAACCTAATTGTTTAATATCAGTGCGGGTTTACTCCAGCGAAATCAATCATTGACCAAAGAAACATTCACATTGCGGCATTTCTTAGCAAAGACCCAGCAGTTTCAATTCGACACCCACCATTTAATTATCGCCTTAAAAGTCGCATATGACAGTATTTACAACGCATTGCCTAGTTTTGGCTTCCTTGCAAAGCTCGTTCGTCTTCGCAGAATAACGATGGAGAATACCCGCGTCCTCGTCAAGATCGCTAAGGTCTTAAGGGGACTTATTATGTAAAAAAAAGGCCTTATATAAGGCGTGGCAGTGTAATGCAACCTTTTTAACATAAATCTCGCGACGATCGTGCGTAACTCAGACGTTTAAACTAGAGTCACTATTTTCCACCAACTACATATGCTTGCATATGCCGATGACCTTGACATTAGAAGAATAAGAAGAAGCAAGAACTTAACAGGCTATCAGCGGGCTCTTGCGAGCGTCGAGAAGAAAGCGGCTATGTTGGGTCTTGCGGTGAATGAAGGTAAGACAAATACATGATGTCTGCAAAAAGGTCCATAAACCCCGATATCTTAATGGAAGTGTCCCAATAGACAGATACCGTTTGGACGTAGTTTATGACTTTGTCTATTCAGTCTCCGAATTAAAATTCGGGCATGACATCACCGCGGAAATAAGACGGCCAATCGCTAATCGGAGTGTCATTGGGATTAGGCGGCAATCGTAAGATAAGGCCCTATCTCGAAGAATCAAGATATCCCTATATCCTTGAGCTCTTTATAGTCCCAGTCCTACTGAATGGAGCAGAATTCTAATCACTTCGATAGGAAGCCATGCGTTTAGAGAAGGTTGAACGGCGAGTTGTGCAACGACATTGGCCTTGTCAAACGATTTCGGTTGTCTCGACACAGATGGCTAGGCCATCTAGGGAGAATGGACACAAACGCACCGACTAGGTTGAGGAACACCTCGCCTTCGATGGCGTAACCAGCTGTGACATTCATCAGCTGTAAGGAATGTAAGGAAATGGAGGCAGCTAGCCTAAGACCGTGGTAGGCATGTTCACTGGAGAGGCATGTAGATTCTGGCCCAGATCCACACCGGACTGTAGCCCCAGCCAAACAAGATATATGATACGAAAAGCTAAAAACGATCAATATGCGGTATTTCATATAGTATACTAATGAAACTGTAAAGCAAGGCAGTGAAGTTTGCAGAGATTACCGGAGACATCTGGCACCTAGTGATCTAGTGAATTGGGTATTACATTTAATAAAAACAACGATCTCTGCTATGAGCCCTAATTTCTAGTCCATCTTGAAGAATAACATGATTTTACGTAATTCAAATTGAATTACTGTAAAACTTGCACTAACAACGGATGAAGGTCCAGTGAGCTTTCTTCATATTTGGCTACAAAATGCCTAGGATCTAATCAACGAGAATATTATTCTGCATCCCAATTAAAAAAGTGTTAAACTTTTTACTGTTCGCAATAACTTCACCAAGCATCCTGAGAAAGAAATTGTTCACGTTACTTGGACTGAATATAGGGACTTGTAATGTTGAACTATTAAAGAGCTGATATTTTGACTTCTAGTCCATTTTCTATGCTTACATAATGGAATTAAAATCCTCATATTTTGATCATCTAACTTTTTGCTGTGGGAACTTTCAAATGAGGAGACTTTTGCAAATTGTACTATTCCTTTGCCCTTCAGCGTCGTTTCCATTGCACGTACATAAGAAACAAAACGTTGACTGAATAATATGTTGAATTGTTGCGACTGAATAATATGTTGAATTGTTTTGCGTCAAACCTTTTTATGAAATAAATGTTGTCGCATTACATTATAGAGAATTAAAATACGGGTCACAGTCAAAATTGCTCCCTATCACGCATATTTACGTATCCCAAAATGTATAACGTGTATATATACATAACGCAATCAAATAATCAAACATTGAAGACAAAGAATTAATTTCAACATTCAAACCACCATCACAGCCAATTATATGCCATCATAAATTTGCTCCCAAATCAAGCAGTATTTGAAGGCAGACATACATATACACATGTTTATGATGATTAAAAAAGCGAGTCCAGTTCTGCGGCAAACTCAACATTCTCTGATTCAGACTGTACCCATTTTAGAGACCTGGAATACATTATCTACCTTGGCACACACAATATACGAATATGTGTACATTTGAAAATTGCACATATAATTACATATTATATCTCTGACACTAAGACCCAGTTTGAATTATTCACGTGTATATCAAATACACTTGCAGTCAAACTTTTTAAAAGCAGTAACCCAAAAGCAACCCCCAGCATCAAATCATACATTTCTGGGATATAAAAACATTCTCGAGTTCGAATTTTCTACGCATTAGCATTCGTTCCCACCCACCTTGAGGGGTTTGAGGGTATTACACCATAAGCGAAAGTGTTGGGGCAACGCAAAAGCCGTGGCATTCTAACTCGGAGTTTAAAATTCATTCATGGTTTGCTCCGTGGCACAGGCGCACAAAGAAAATAAAGAAAAAAAAAAAAACAAACAACAAAAACGATAACACCACCGAAACGAGCAGGGCAATCAAAACAAAAATAAAGAAGGAAAAAAAAACAACAAACGATACGTTACGAGTGTGGGAGAGAAAATTGTCTTTGCGCAACATGTCACCTCCACAATAAACAATGTACAAAAAAAAACTCAAAGCAAGCAACAAAAGAATATGCAAAGACAATTCGACTATGTATGCGGCCAGGCGCGGCTGTTTTTTGTTATGGTATAAACACAAAAGAACAGTGGTCAAAGTACACCAATATTCATTATTCTTTTTAAAAAATCAAACAATACGACATTAACTTCCACTGTTTTCGCAAAACAAGAAAAAAATAAAAAATTGGTTTATGCCGCCATTGATTAGACCACCACCAACACAGGCTTTGCTGTTTGATAAACAAATCGCATACACATACATTTCAGCGCGCGCACTACACTGTGTGGGATATCGAAGCCCCAACATTCTGTTTGTACACAAAAATATTACTTTCACTGTGTTTACAATCGCAAACACACAAAATAGCAACAAAAAATTTATGAAAAAAATAACAAAAAAAAGAAAACACTGAAACACATTTCATGCTTATTGACAATACATCTGCAACCGAATTTTCGCACAAACAACGGAACCCCCTTCAAATTAATGGTTTCCAATGGGGAAAACTTTTTTGCAAAAGGATGAGCGGGAGATTTCTGTTGTGTGAGGGATTTCTATCTACAGCACTTACTCGTCGCCATCCGGACACAGACCCGTGGTTTCATCATATTTAGTGCAATAATTATCTGCACTGTAGTTAAATGTACCATCTCGTTTTCGTATAGGTCTTCTTCGCCTTTGATTTTGGAAATGCCAATTGAAACAAATAAACGGCCGATGTTGATTACATTTGTGTTGCAGGAACGACTGGCATTGCTCCACACGGAATTCCTTTAAATATCTGCAAGTGAATTGTCATGAATTTTATATCAAAATATTGATGAGATTTTCGGCTATCTTTTGTTCACACTTTGATTAAATATCTTGTTTTAACTTACGTGTAATGATTCGGTTTTTCCTGTTGTGTTGCTAACATAAGTTTATTCTCGTTCGCCATTTTGTGTGGAAAACTATTGCGTCTATCCGACGCTCAAACACTTTGAAAAGTGTTTCTTTTGCATGCCGTCGAGCGGTAGCGGCAATTGGAAGAGAATTAAATCAAAACAAATTTCCTTCTTTCGTTGATTCAACTGTCAAAATATATTAAGGTGGAACTATATATGGGATAGGGTTTTGTATTATTGATCGTTAAGAAAAATTGTAGCTGTCATCGTAATGATCAACGTATAATTAAAAGCTTGGTTGTTTTTTCCAACAATTTGGTGAACTATCCAATGTTTAGTATAAAAAGCCGACTGAACGTTGGGTTACTAAGAGTTCCAGGGACTTTCTCTTAGTAACCCAACCTCAATTACTGAGGTTCACACGCGTCTACTATTGGGAAACAAACTGAATACTACAGTTTTTGAACATAAATTGAGACGGTTAGAATATAAACTGAAGTAAACGAATGAATGAAACACTTCAGCAAAATGCCGGTAACACATAATGGAATGCGGTTTCTGTTTCCTTTGTTCCTTATTGCCTGCAATGCGTTACATTTTTATAAATTTTTAAAGAGACTCGTTTTGAAAAAATTACCATGCATAGATATAAACCAATATTTTCTTATTTGAACCTTTCTCTGATGTGGTACCCCCCTTACTGTCTTATAATGTGACATTGACAGCATAAAGATGAGTTGTATATTTTGACAGCTCATTATCAGAGAAATCCATGCGCTGTGTACCTGTAAACATTTGTGAAAGTGTAGTTTCATTGATAAAAGCCGCCAATAAACAAATGAAAAATAAATAACTACTCACAAGTTTACATTCAAAATGGGAGAGCAACCGGACACATTTGAAAATCCTTTAACAAAGTGGTGTCACCTATTAGAAACCACAAATACTCAAGACATAATCAGCACACTACAGGTACATATACATTATGATGTCTGCAGTTTTCCATATCCAGATTTTTTTTTCGCTCCTTAAATACTAAATTGATCTTGTATATATTCGCATTTATATGCATGAGATGTTAACCACAGCATCGATCAGCTCTATAAAATCATATTGTGAATGTTTAATGGGAGATTTTTGCTTATCAGCATCAATCAAATGGTATGTGCCCCTATGTTGGACCGAGGACTTGGTGTGGGTACTTGGTAAATGTACAGTGGGCTGTGTAGACAAGTAGAAAATCAATAGCAACGTGAACCGTGTGTAGAGAATTCGGTGCCGAGAGTTAAAGTTGCAACGCTTGGATTTGCATGGGCGCCGTGATGCAATACGTGCGTGGACTTCTGCGTGGATTGAGCGATATCAACAACTATCATAATTCACCGCTCCACCTCTTTCGTGTCCCTGACAATGCACAGGGAGAATAAATTGTCTTCAAACCTTGCCATTTGAAATCGGCATGAACCTCTATGTCCCCTCCACTCGTGAGGGAACTAAAGCACGCTCAAAAAGAATTGATATTGTACAATACATATATACCTAGATCCACCTTGCACAGACCAATTTGCATATACCTCCTCTCCGTTTCTCCCACTATACCTTTGGTCCATCCTTTCCCTTGACCCCTGACACTTTAACCGCAAGTTGTAGAAAAAAAACCCATATTTTCATTTACACCATTAGCTTTATAGTCTGCTAAAATCTGATCATGTTCTTATAATTTCAGGACATATCTAACAAATACAGACCACCTACCACAGAATTCGATGAACGTCTTAAGGAACAGCTTAAGAAAATTATCATTCGCTCGAGCGCGGATCGTAGAGCAAACCAAGTTCTTCTCACTTCCTCATTGCGAACGTATTTCCACATATTACATCGCGCCGATATTACTGACACATCCCTCCAGGATCTCAATAAAAATCCAAATGATGCCCCCTTTGTTCTATATGCCATGTTAAGCACAGATTATCATAAGAATTTGGAACAGGATTACTTGCAAGTCAAATGTTTGGAAGCTCTTCAAAAGGCGATCCGCTCAAACTTTTCGTATTTGGTTACTGTACTGCGCGCATTGAATCTGCTTTGCAAGAAGTACAACATATCCTCGTTGGATATATCACTGGAAACATTCTATTCTTGCTTGCAGAGCAACCGCTTTGGTGCTCGCGACGAAGCGCTTGTTCTCTTTCGACATTGCACTACTGGCTTGGCAGAAGCGACCAAATTATTTGCACTTATCATCAACTACTGGCCGTGGACAAATAAAAACAAGTACTATTTGCTCTCTGTAATCTTTAACAACCACAAACTGGAGTCGTTGCACAGACAATGCAAATTCGATGTTGAAGACTTTTTCAATGGCCTACGTCTAGCTCTCAGTTACAAGAGCACATTCTCAGCAAGTCAGAGTCTGGTAAGAGTTCTGTCGAAGCAACATAATGCCGAGCTCTTGCAGCTTTCTATTGAAATCCTCAAAAATGGCACTGAACGAGAAATTGTAAATTTCCACACTCAGTGGTTCACGCATATCCTCCAGAAAGACGAACTGTATGAAATGATTAAACTAGATGAGATGAGGGAAGTTTCCTTCCGTTACATTTTCTTGGTGTACATCTTCTCGAAGCAAATAATCTCCGCGTCCAAGAAGACATTCCTGGATGTGGCCAAGTATTTGCATAGCAATTGCTTTGGGCTAACAATAGACGCCCAAATGTGCGTGTTTAAGTTCTTCGTCGACAACTTGCCATCCTTAGAATTTCCCAATTGTTTAGAGTTCCTCAGTGACTTCATCGAAACGCACCGCTGCACTGAATGCCCACAGATTCGTCACACAATTCTTGGAAAGTTCCCGATCATATTCAATTTCATAGCAAAGATATTCTGTGTACTCGAGTCCGAGTCATATCCCCCTGTCAGGGCATTTTTCCGGCGTCTGTTTCAAATGATCATACGCGACATGCAGACTTCGACTTTATACCAACCACTGATCTTTTCACTGAAAAGTATGGATCGCATCCTGCAAATTCTGTTTTCATCCACCAGGAAGAACATTTCAAAGGCATGCAAAGTCGAGCAAAATCAAAAGCTTGGCGAGTATTTAATTGAGGAGAAGATTTTTGACGTGGCCACGGTAAATCGATCCGCTTTCGAGGTTTTAAATTCACCTGAATGTTACGACGACGCTTGTGAGTTGGTGGTGAACATCATAAAGCAACTGAAGGCACAAAGCCTCCGCGAAGCATCCCGTCGATGTGGTGAATGCAGCGAAAGTATTGTAATTGATGAGGTTGCACAGTCTCCTTTCTTTGCAAAGATATGCATCCATTGCAGTGCATATAATGGTCAACGTGAATATTCACGAGAGTTACTTGTGTACAGTATGAGGAGAGTGGAGGATATCACTCGCGGCCTGGAGGAGGATCCGCTTTTTGTATGCAAAAATGACGGTCATATCTTCGGACATGTAAGCGTGATAAATGAGGTCCTTAATGAAGGAAACGACCCGCTTGGAGTAAAGTATGAGAAGTTCCTCAAGTTGATAGAGACAGTCGTCTCGTTGCATTTGAGGTTGTTGAACGTGGCTGCCGAGGAGGATGATGGCACCGCTACCAGCTTTCAAATCATGGACGAAAGTTTGAAGCTGTTGGTGAGACAGTCGAAGTATGAGGAAGAATTTAACGAGGATTGCGCGAAATTCTTGATGCTGTCCTTCTGGATGGGGTTGAAGGTAGGGTTAATTTAAAAGACTGCATTCATTATTTAATTTTGTTCTCTATCAACAGTCCTGCTGTGAACTAGCTACCACAATCGGCCGGATCGTAATGACCCAAGCAGAGGAAGATCCCGAGATATTGAAAATTGTAGAAAGGTGCTTGAATATAAGCGTGACAGTCTTAACGCGCTGTAGACATAAGGGCGCAATTGAAGCGGCTGGCGTTTGTCTGGGTATGTTGAAAACATGGTTCCTGCATAAAGCATTTGAATATAACATCTTTCCATTTCAGGCAAACTGGTCAAACAAATTACAGAGCATGCAGAGGATTCGAAATGTTACGGCATGGTGTACAAATGTTTGGATTTACTTTTTGAAAATGTAAACCAAATAAGCACCACACGTCGTGGAGCAGGATTGACAATTATGTTCCTGCACTTGGTGAAGAATGAGGCCCGCAGAGAACGACCACTTTTCCATAGAGCCATTAAAATGCTTCTAAGTCGGATTGAGAACATAGATGTCATTACTACAGCCACAGTCAGCAGTGAACGCCCGGTGGATCCAAACGCAGATGAGAATTTCGATAACGTGCACGCACTTGTTTTACATTACCTATGCGTGATTGTGAAAGATACCGAGATACGGGATGTCGTTGCCGAGTACTATGATGAAATTATGATGGCAGCGATTATACGAATCGACAATCCTGAGTGGACAATTTGCAATGCAGCGTTGCAGCTCTTTGGGGCCTTGGTTCCAAAGATTGTCGGTCAAAAGCAAGCCACAGAGATAGTGGAGCCAGTGTGCTGGGAGCCAACTGAAGTTACATTCCTCGAAGTCACTCTAAAACTACAAAGAACATGTGAGCATATTTTAAAAATATGCTGCAGCGATGGCATATCTACTGTTTCCACAAGAAAACTCATACTCTTCCTTGAGTTCTTGTCGAATGTCGAGCATTTGAATAAGGGCGAAGAGTCAATTTCACTGACGCTGGAACGATTCCGAGAGTTGTTCTGGTCACTCCTGTCGCATGAGTGTGAAAAAGTTCGACGATTGGCAGCCACTTGCTTTGTGCGTTCACATGAATTTCGCGAAAATCTTCCAGTTGTGCTCCTACAATTGTCCGAAATTATTTTTAAGGTACGCAGTGAGAACTTTTTCCAGGGGCTGTTGTTCGCTCTCAAGGAAGGAATTCACAAGATCGACGTCGAATGGAAGTTTACCAGCGCTCAAAGTGTTGACGAGTTTCTCGAACTTATACGCAATTCATTCCGTATGTCTTATAAATATCGATCGCTTAGCTTCTACACACGCGCAATCCTAGTTGATTTCTTTTTGCTGACTGGATTGGATTTCAACGAGCACATGGTCAAGGAAATTGTTCAAAAGGAACAAGACGTCCAGGAAGCAGAGAAAACTTCGTTTGGCTACGACTTGTGGCAAGAAAAGGTGCTCGAACACAAAGCTTAAAACATACGTTACGAGTCAGTAGGTTGAAGTAAAATATGTGAATCTCTAGTCTTAGGTTTAAGGAATAAAACATATATATTTACTTTATTAGTGTAACAAACAAATCTGCCTTTACATACTTAATTTTTTTTTATGAATCTGAAACCGATTTTGATCAACTTATCGGTCCATCCTGGTCCATGCTGTTCACCTCCTGATTGCGAGACATGTTCTGGATTGTCTGACTGAGGATATTCCGGAGAATATGTGGTTTACAGTGTTCCTCTAACCAGGGAATGACGCCCTTAGTAAGCTGCTCAAAGTTATCCATAGGGATGTTTTGGAACGTTTCAAACATTTCATCCATGATAGCCTGGAACTAAGCGAAGAAGATACATGCAATTATTAGGCGAAAGTAAGAAAAGCAGATACATATTAAAAAAAAAGTAATCCTTTTCGAAAAATTTAGCATAAGGACTATACAGAAAGGGGGTGGCATGGACTTGTATGCTGACATGTCGGACACATAAACTTACACACAATTGAGTATTCATGTATGTATATTCATAAATTGTGCGTAGTTCGTAATAGAGATAATGGCATATCTCCCAGAGATTTGAGACAAAACAGAAATTCCCACTGATAATGAAACATACCACTTGAAATTTGGCTTCATCTGTTAAGCGCGCTTCTGCCGGACCAGGGTTCGACTGCTGATGTAGTAGAATGTGCTTGTAACTATTCTGAATGAAACGCATCGCCATTACTTCCTTCTGCAGTTTAGCGCTTTCTCCTTCCTGCTTTTTCTTTTGTTGATTAAGGTAACCGATGTAGTCGATTGATTTCTGCAATATCAGCGCTTTGCTTAGTTTGTACCCAGATGAGTCATTAGGCTGGCATGTAGGCACTAATTCCTGTAAGCTATCATATCCCTTCTTGATAGCATCGCGACGTTTTTGTTCAGCCTGAGTGTGTGCTTCACGGCGACGCTCCTTGTAGCTGAGAGTTGCACTCCGATTTGTGTCGCTATCATCCTCGTCATCTGGAAATACATATTCCATATGTATGATATGCACTTAATTTTAAATAGATGTTACCAGTGTTATTTGCAGATGAGTTTGGAGTGTGAGTACTTCCCGCACTGCTGCATCGAGAGTACAAACTGCTATCCTGTTCCTGTGCTCTTTCTGGTTCTATTTTGATTTCATCGTGTCTCGGACCACCGTATTCGGTGGACATGTTTTCAGCCATTTTAATCAGCCCAGTTAACAAATAGTAAATTAAGAGATTATGGTTTGGTTACAAAACAAGCAGATTACAGAAATGACACTGTATACGCAAAACGATAGACGTCAAAAACATATGATAACAGCGCGGTGGTGTTCGTATGGTGTGCTCTGGCAGATGAAAATGTTCGCAGGTTGCGGCTTTGTCAGTGCTAGAGGAGATTTTCTTGACTTAATTGTAAATATGTAATCAAATTGGACAGAAGTGGATTGGGTTATATTGGCAATTATGTCTGATATGAATCCACTGGATAGCTGTTGAATCATATAATTTGCTCGACATTATTTATGGCAATTTTCATGCTGCCAACAAATGTAATTTGAAAAACGTATCCATTTTTGGTACCATTCTGCAAAAACAAATAGGTACTTCGCGAGCAATTAACACACGGCCTTATGTAAGATTGACATTATGCCAAAAGCTAACGAAAACCGATTGATATTTAACGAACCGCTCAAATTTTAGTGAAGCTGTCAAAGACCGACACGGGATTGGGTTTGATTACACGGATCTGGACACCAGAGATAACCTATATTATTTAAAATATATTATTGTCCCGCAAGAGTGCAGGAATGAACTACTCTAAAACAGAATAGTGATATACTGCTACAGATAATAATATGGTTGGGTCTTGAGTTCGAGGTAGAGATTGGGCCTATCTTCTGCATCAACGACTCTTGTTGTGCGTGCAGAATTTGGAAAAACGAAAGCAACAAAAAAAAAAACGGTGATCCCACCTCGTGCAATGACTGTAAGGTACATCCCTCAACGTCGCCTATAAGATCATTTCAACGTCTAAAGCCATTTTGCATCGTACTAATCGGCTCCGCCCCTATCAGTTCAGCTCCCGGCCACAGACCTTAAACCAAATTTTCACACAAAGCAAATCCCGGAGGAGACTATCGAGTTTCAAATCGATAACCAATACTCCAGCTAAGAGGGTTTTTGAATGCAAGCCTCCAGCTTCGAGAAGGAGACGAAGACCGAACCTACAGTATAAAGACCAAATCATCATGGACGTAATACAAGTTGGCTTTGATGACTGGAAGCAGCGTGCCCATAACGGTCAATGATGGAAGCTCAGGCTCTGACACCCTCCAAGGGCCGTTGATCTGATAAGTAAATAAGTTAATCAGAGGTCGAAAGGATAGTAACTAGCAGTGTTCAGTCTACGCGAAGCAGTAGACGTCACTTTATCGGTAACGTTTTTTACTGTGTTCTGACCTTTTATTACGACTATGAGGTGTACTGTTGCAATCGTTGTGTAGCGGCAGTGGGTGTTAGGTAACTCGACACGACACGTAAAACTTACTGTGTGGTATCTTACACCGAACTAAGACAGAATCAACTTTGACTTCCTTTATTTCTTTATAAAGCTACTTACCTCTAAAGCCTCTTGAGAATAACAACGATATTGAGTCTTGTCCCTCATATAAAACAATATCACTTTGCGTCATTGCTATTCTTATTTATTACCCACAATTTTTAACAAGAATGATTCTCTTATTTAAGTTCTATAGTATTTGTTTTTTTTTTAATTTTATCAGTATGATTTGTATGCTTGCACATATCTGCTATTTTACATGCCTTGTGATTTGAAGAACATTTCAAGATGGACATTCTACATTACACATGCTAAATAATTTATCATGTACGCACATGACTGTGTTCGCTGCACCTAACAGATTATACAGACTAAACAGTTACTAGTTAAATTTAATACTTAAATATAAAATTATATCTGCTGGTGTTCATTACAAAAACATGTATACAAACAAGTCTGTGACGTGATGAACAGATGAAAGCCTCGCACATTAAAATTTCACACTTTTGAATTTTGTATTTGTTTTTAATATCTCCGTTTCAGTAGAGAGGATCTAAATTTAATTTCTCAATTAGCCTACATGTTCTAAGATTGTCGTAAAGCTTGTTATGTCTCTCTGTCTTAGAAAACGTCATCATTTTCGTTAAATAATAAGCCTCTCTGTTCGATCGCGTCAACTTGCAATTTTAAGCTAAGATAGTGGTTTTTGTGTTATTTTCTTATTTAACATTAAATCAATTATATTACATTACATTCAACATTTATCGTTTCACTTGTATATAGTAATGTGTATATATATTTACACGTTCTCTTACATAGCTAATAACATTATGTAAACTGTTTAAAATAAATATTGCTAGATTTTCACATCCATTAATCCTTAGAGTAAGGATTATCTTTTGTTGCTTACGAACTAAGTCATCTTAGTTTCTTTCATTTTTTGTTTTGGTGTTGTTTCAATGCTAAAAATATTTCACATTTGGAATATTGCAAGGAATTGGGTTCTCAAGGGATATATTGCATGTGGATGGTTATAAGTCTTTTGTTTTTTAACGTTGCGACTGTTTTAAGCGACAAATTCTCAAGAAGTCGTTTCTATTTCTCTGTAAAGTTAAAAATCTCTTGAGAGGCAGACAAATTTTGATACGTTCGAATTATTTATGTATCATTCAATTTATTTAGCACATTTAAGCTATAGCAAAAATACGTTGATTTCCCTCATAGTCGAGAATATGTGCGCACGATCTTTAAATATCACTAATTCTGATTAACATCGGAAGGCAAAGGCTGCATAAGTCTGGTTTCTTTAGAGTACACCAACTGCCACTTTTCAGTAAAATCAGCACTCGAGTCGATCATGATGATGAAAAATACATTTTCTAGACATTGGCTAACAAAAATCTGCTTTCTACTGAATGCAATGTATCATGTATATATGCGGAGAAGGTGTTATTTTTTATTTAGTAATTTGCAATACGAGCGACCTGATCAGGAAACTACAATCTTAGACTAGTCTAGACTAGTCCTCCATAAAGTTATTGTAGTAACAGGTGTGTTTGGTATCTATTTTACATAAGATAATATTGGTGACGAGCTACACTCGGAAGTGAACCTGGGCCTAATTTCTGCAACATCCACTCGTGTTGTCCATTATGTAGTGGAGTGCATAAGGGATAATCCCTTAACTCTGGTAGAGTGGAATGGAGATACAGTTTTATGCCGATTGACAAGACGGGATCCGTGAATAATAAACGTTGTTCGTGGAAATCGAAGTCTCACGTCAGCAAGTGTTTTTGTTTATTTTTAAATCAATGGTTTTGACTCTGACAACAAGCCAGTATCCTGGTGGAAGGATAATAAGGTGTGCTGGAAAGTTCTACAGAGACCTTACCAGAGGTAATGGATGATATTATAGGTTATCTCTGGACCTTACGTGACATCATTGCGGGAATTTGTATATCAAGAGAAACCTAAGGACGGAAACAAATGAAATTTGCTTGCACATTTTAAAAACGATAACGCATTACTTTTCCAAATGTCCCTAATCATTGTAGCTTTGGCAATAATTCACTGAATATTTTAACATTTTCCTATAAAATGTCATTAATAAATGAATTAAATTCGTCTATCTTACATCAATTTGAAAATAAATAATTGCTTTTCATACATCATTTTTTATACGGAATTCAATTGTGATGTAAGCTTAAGCAACACATCCAATGTTAAAAACGGACCCTGAGTGACGTCACAAAACAAAAAGATTTCGCTTTTGCAAGCTGTCCAGAGCCCCTTATTATCTTTCCACCATGGCCAGTATCATACCTCTGCGGCACGAAATGAGTAGCTTTACGCTTGGACAACGTTGGGAAATTTGGAAAACTTATTTCCAAAGTGAGTACAGTGTAACCCAGTGCAGTGTAACAGTGCGTTTTTGGAAAAGAATTTTTGAACGAAATAGACGCGATTGCTTGTACTAAGAGTTCGTGATACTGGTATGCTGGTGGACAACACAATGCAAGCCAATGCATCCACAGAGAGTGACAGTTTGGTGCGCATTGTGGAGTGGTGGCTGGGAACAACATTTTGGTCAACGATGGGCGTTGCAGAGCCATGTGAACCAAGTTTCTTTTGACTGACATTGAAGACATGGAGTCCATTGGTTCATGCAAGATGGAGCGCTATGTTACACAGCCCATGCCACAATCGATCTTTTGCGCACCAAATTCTGTACATACCTATTAGCAGCCTTCTTTACAGAAAACTGCATTTGGTTTTCATAGACTGTAAGAGTGTATAAATTCTTTGAAGATGTACATACGTGATACTGATGGCTGATTGGGTCGCCCTACTGTACAATATATAATGCATCGTAAAAAGTATCTAAACATTCCACATAGCTCACCTGTTACACTCTGTACTGTAGGGCTAACAAAAAACAAGAGGAAACAATTGTTTCAGATCAATATGACTAATCATCTCTAAAAATGGGACAATATACCAGAATTGAGTAAAAAAAAAGTGCCTAAGAAAGTTTCTAGATTTCAATACACGCTGGTTTAAATTTTACTGATCTACTATTATTTCATTACATGCTCGATTTCTTCTTATTTTAGTTGTTGAGTGTTTCAGTTGAATTCTTTTTGGAGTGACCGCATTCATAGGACTGTGCAAATGCCTCTAAAATACAATCAGTTGTGAAAGGATAGATTTCTACCTCTAATTCTCACTCTGTAGTGTTTTCTGCTTAACCTAGTTATATTCCTCAATCCCAATTCAAAACTCAAAAATAAAATCAATCTTCTCAGCAATTCATATTCTCACTAAAACTTTGTCTAATCCTATAAGGGTCTCACTGCTTGCAAACATTGCCATACAAATCGTATCAAACTTTAGCTTGGAAGCTGGGATTTCATTTAAAATAAAAATCTGTAAAAATATCTCTAATATCATGTGTCTGGCTGAAATAGCAATTTGTCGAATGATGTCGAATCGCAAATGAAGCAGTCGTACATATTAACGACTTGACTCCGAGTAATGCTATACGTAGTACGCATTGTATGGATTCCTTTTCTGCATGCAGGGCAGCACACACTCCAGAGTATTTCGGAATGCTTCTCTGAAGTCCCGATTGAAGTACGCATATATCAATGGATTCAGTGTTGAATTGAAGTAACCAATCCAAAAGAGGACGGCGACCACAATGTCGGGGCATGGACAGGCGGAACCACACAGCGAGGTAATCACATACCTGAAATGGGATCATTTTTGAAAATAAAAATCGCTTAAGAAAATGTGTAGGGTACTTACCATAGGAAAAAGGGAAGCCAACACAAGAGGAACACTCCCATTATAATCCCTAGAGTTCTTGCGGCTTTATGTTCTGCTCGCCAACCCTTGCCTGGTCTTACAGAACCACCTGAAAGATCAATGAAATGGATTATAACTAAAGTAGATTTGGTAGAAAAAGCAAGTGGAACGTATTTTATTTTAACGCACATTAACGAACTGGATTTCTCATTTAGCAATTTTTGTTATTTAAATTTATTGGGAATTTATTTTGTTTTAATCGTGATTTTTAGTCAGTGTGCTGTTTAACGATACTTTTCAACGATGATAGCTGAGAAAATTCCGTTAGTTTTGTTTAATGATGAAGTGCTGTCTTAAGCTTGAGACAAGAACTATTTCAATGTGTGTTTTTAATTCAAGTAGTGCTTGAATTTGTAAATTGGTTTAGGATGATGGAGTGCTTAATGAATAAATGGCGTATTTATTTTGTTTATGTTTAAACTTCAACTGTCGTGCACTTTATGTTTATGAAGTAGTTTGTGGTTATGACCATGTTCACTTGTTGATGGCCATTTTATGTTCTTGTTTATGCATCACAAAAACTAAAACGTAATGTTCTGGTACTAAGGACCCACGTCATTAATAAACTTTGTCAACTTCCATTTTCTCAGATGGCTGCTATTGTCAAGCGGAGTTGATTTGAACAAAGTAAAAGTTGGTCGCCTTGTAATATCGGCGCATGACCACTCAATAAAGCGGAAGTATAAGGAGGTCGTAGCCAAAGCGGAATATTCTATATTTGCTTCTTATTCAAGCTTTTTTATTGCAGTCAATTTATTGCATTAAGGAAGTGATAAATATGATCCGGTCTGGTCTATTCTGCGTTTCAAAGGCTAATAGAATCAAATAGAATATTTAAATCCTAGTGATGTAACGCAATAAAAAATGACTCTTTATCCTAGTATAGGGCACAGAATATGATGACCTCAAACACCTTATCCATGGTTTTCGTCATTTGTGTGGATTACTGATACATGCTTTAAAGATAATACAAGCAACACAGCGGGTGCAACAACAGCCTTAATGAAAACTCAAGTAGATGAATGTGTTGGCCGCTTACATCGAGTTCAAGATTTTGTTATGGAGCTACGTTAAATCAGTAGTCTCTGCAAACAACTCGGCGTCGTTAGAGGAGTTCAGAGTTAATATTGAAAAGATAGCCGCTGTTCCTAAATGGCCCAGTCATCAAAAAGTATATTCAATGATTCGACCGCTAAAACCGACGGTAGATTCTATGCGCACATTTTTTACGTATAACAATATCTCAAACGGTTTCAGTTTTAATTAAATAAAAGTTCTCAAGTCCTATTTTATTAGTTTTACGTGACTTCTGTCGATTTTCACTTTTCTTTCATTTACTTTAAAGAGAACAACTCCTTACAGTTCACGGGGCAACTTGTACACTTTAAAGAACAGTGCCTGACATTGTTGAAATAAAGAAACAAATGAACAACACAAGGATATTAACCCATACCAAGACAACAGAACAAAGGTTATTAGTGATAAATTATATTACAGCTCAAATGAAAATGTAGCAGGGCAATTATTTCTTTTTCAAAGAGCTGGTGTACAAATGTCGCAAGATAGAAAGACAGAAACTCACAAAAACATCTGCTCTTCCTCAAAACGTCGAATCTACGCTTCACTGCTATAAGTGTAAAGCACCAGGATTCATCGGTTCTAACTGTCCTCGATGTAAAGACTTGTACTGTAGTAGATCCGACTTGACGACTGGTGCTACTTCGTGTCACGTCGTCACAATACTCCTGACCAAAATCATGCTCTCTTCCCGTCTACGAGGAAGATGAATGAAGGAGAAGACAACTGGGAACTTTGTGAGCTGTACCACGATGTGAATGTAGTCCAGGCCAATGTTCCTCGACTTCACTTGCTTGGCCACATCGAACGAACTTCAATGCTTCAGATCGAGAAGGGAGAAAGACTGAACCTTCGGTAGGAAGACCAAGTTATCGCGGACGTAGGACAGCTTGTTCTTAATGTCTGATGCAGGGTGCTCAGGACCGTCAGCTATTGCTTAGGCTCCGACCATCTAAGTGTTGTTGGCCTGATAAGTAAGTGAGTAGCTAAGTAATTAATTTGTTTTCAGTAATCAAATTTTTTTTTGGGTTAGGTTAAAAATTCGCTAATGAAGTTATACTGATCATGAGGATATGCGAGAAACAGGAGAAACTGCGGTAAATATTCGAAAAAGAGGAACCCTGAAGAAAAGTCAGCTGCTATTTAATTATATTCAAACATCTAGTATCTGAGCTCTTAAATGTAAAAAACAAAGAAAAAACATTAAGCCTGCTTGTTCATCACGATCAGTTTTAGTACCAGTCCTTCGAGATCATAAGTCTTATCTATTTATAAGGTAAGCAATGTATGGCCGCTCTTACACTTTCAAATCTTATCGGATTCTATTGCAATGACTGCGAAATGCGCAGAAATCATATCACCTTCCCGTTTCTAAATTTTGGCATTTTTTCGCTCAGTGTTAAAAGTTCAGATAAATTGCAGCATTTCATGAAAATAATATAGCAGGAATCATGAAGCAAGGTGTGATAACACGATCTGATGGTCAGCTTTATGGGGCCTATTCCTAAAGTAATCGCGGAATTATCAAATCAACAAAATACTTTAATTCGCAGAAGACCTTTCTTGTAATTTTTCTTATTCGAAATAAAACTGCGGTGTAAAATTCAGAAAGTAATTGTACATATCCAGTGTCAAAAATGGACTCCAAACGGGATCACAAAATAAAAATGATGGTCTTTTGACAAGCTCGGCACACCTTGTTTTCCTTCTACCATGACTTTTTTTTAATTATAAAACGTATCTGTTCGGAAGGTAGAGTTCCCCATAATACACCTTCTATAATAAAGTCGTACATACGAGTATGTAGATATTAGAACTCACGGTTTCACGTGTATTTATACGGCACTATTTATAATGGCACTAGATCCAGACACGATTGTAACCAGAAATTAAGTATTACCGAGATGCCTGACTTCTATGACAGATTACACGACGTTGTGTAACACACTCAAAACCTGAAGGCCCTTTCTTTGCCTTCTTCAGTTCTATTACCAGACACAACATGTTTTCAACTATTTTTTTTTTTTAATGTTATTCTGATTTAATGTTTACCTTTGTCTTTAAATAATTTTAAGAAAATTATTTTTTTTTAAGTTTTTAACACCCAACCATTTAACGTCTAACTTAAGAACACATTCCACATTCAAAACGAAAAGGAATCAACCCTCTTCGAGAAACGAGCAAAGCAATAAAAATTCATAAAAATCTATCTCAAGCTCTAGGAACATGCTCCAAGGAAGTGTATCTATGTTTTGTTTAGTCAAACAACTATGATTATGAACGAAGATTCTTCAAAATGTTTTCGCAATTATGTTCGAAATGAGTTTGTTGCAAAATATATTATTTTTCAACAGATGAATGTCTGTGAATTATGTCTGAAGATCAATGAGAAAGAATGTCAATGGGAAAGAAAATATGTAAGCCAGCCAAGAAACGTAAGCATTTTGCGAATTGTATGTTTTGGAAAAAATAAAACTCTTAAACATTATTTCAACAACAAGCAAAGAATATTTAAAAAAGATAGCTATGTAAAGAATGTTTACAAGATTCTAACAGATAAAAAGCCAGCGAATGGGTATAGTTTGTATTTTTGTTTATTTTTTTGTTTGTTTGGTTGCGTGCTACAAAAGTGTCACACTCACCACTAGCACCGCATTGACATCCGGCACGGTGTTGCTGCCGACGCCTATGTTGCCAGCGGTTTTTATGCCAAAATACTTTCCGTTTATTCGAATGTTCATTGGCTGGGACCTCATCGGACGAGGTAAGGGAGGAGCATGTGCATTTCGCTTTGAAGTGTTTTGCCTTAGTCTTCTTTTTGTGCTTTTTCGGATTACCCGTCACAAATTGTCGAAGTCTACTCTTCACAGGAGCATTGTGATTCAAACTATCTATGGCTGTATCATTGTCTTCTTCTTCATCTAGTTCGTCCCCATCTACAACAATGCATATGCCGCCTCGTCGTTTAAAAGACGATTTCGATTGATAGCCTGCAGTTAGTATTTGAGAGGATGAAGTTTTATGGAATGACAGGAAGCAGGAGTAGATGATGTATATAATAAGAGAGAAAGAGAGAGATATATGAAAAAGATACAGATACAGAATATCCATTAAATCAATTAAATAAGCCAAGATATTTTTGAACGTATCAAAGATCAATGACATTTATATTTTTTTAAGCTATTGTATTTAAGTATTGATAAATCAAGCAAGCGAATAACGGTATAACATATGGAGTTATTTTGTATGCAACACGCTGGGGAAACAAAATCCCCGACAGAAGTAGAACCAGCACTAAGCAACTTAATAAAAAATATTAATAAAAAATATAATGCAGTCTACGGAGTAATTATAAACTTCATTGCATGTGAGGCCCTCGTAGCTCAACAGCTGATGGTATACCCCATAGTGAATATAAGCGACTGTTTAATTCTTAAATTACATTGGGAAATTGAAAATAATTTAAATTTAAAGTTGAGTTGCAATCCAGTTTGATAGTTAAATTTCATACACCTTTTACTGTGCGCGAATACCAATAAGCACATGAATGGCCAATTATAATAGGCATGATCTAGCTATTCATGTTTTTTGAAAACGTAACGAACAACTTGGTCCTTAATAATTGGCACTTGTTCGTGTTCGGTCTTATTTACTGTTGTATACATTTGACGTTTCCACCAACTTCAATAGAAGTGTAGCCTGCGAGTACTAGTTGTAGTTAACCTACTTGATAGACAACTATAATATAAAACAATACCATTGTTGTCGCATCCACAAACAAAGTAAGCTTCTCGATCCACTATTCGTGAATTTTATATACATAAATAATAACACTCATAGAACAAGTTTTGCAATAATTTTATATTTTTTTTATGCAGCAGCAATATGTAGATTTTCAGAAATGCAATTTCAGGTGACATTGTGGGCAGACACATATAACGAGCCCGAAGTGATGTTTGACAAGTTGACAGCTACTGACAATTGACTAAATAATTGTTGAAATTAAACAAAAATCGTTATGTCGACGTTATTTAGACATTTAAGGCCTAAAGGCCCAAAGCCATAAAATTGGTCGCGTATGTTGCGTTTGGAACCCCACAAAAATCGTAGTTGCCGGATAGCAAAGAGGTGCCACATGACGTAAGTTGTTCAATCTAAGAAATTCGAAATTTTAAAGCTCCTGAATTATTAGGAATTATTCAAGAACAATTGTAAACAAAACAAAACGTATTCATTTTTAATACCGTAAAGACAAACATATAAGGAGCGTCCAACTGAAATTCCATGGAAACATCTGTCAAGCGTATAAAAAGTTGAAAGCAGAAATGAAGTATTACCGAGATGCCCGACTTCTTAAAATGTTTGACAACTGTTCTTTATAACGTTTTCTTAAAACAAATTCATTGATTGAAATATCTGTCAAACCGTTCGTGAATTAGAGTTGTAGCTGCTGTCTAGTTGACATTACAGTACGGTTCGAGAGCTATGAGCGTAGATTCCGAGCCAGCCCTGGAGAGCTCATCTGCGCCTATAATCCTACTGTGTCCAGGAGGCAGTGACGCTGTCATAAATTAATTGAAACAGCTTCAAAGAATTTTTTGTGTTCACAGTGGGCATTTCTGACACTTCTTTATGTTGTGAGAAGGAGTTTAGAAACGAGAAACGACAATAAATAGAAATAGAATAATTTGTTGTAGATTTTGCATTTTGGGCAGTAGAAATAGAAGATTTCTAAATTTCGTGGTAAATAACCAACTTAAGTCCCAACACAGTCCACAACACAACGTGGTGAGTCGTGTTCATAAAGATGGAAGCTATAAAAAGTGTGACAGGCAACGGACGGAGGCAAATGATAATAATTATTTTGTACGGTTTTAAATTAAAATGATATAGCGTTGTTTACTGATAACAAAATACAAACTCTTAGAGGAGATGATTGATGCAATCCATTCGACAGTTGGAAAGGTGGTACCACTTAATTACCTACTGAGCAAAAAAATTCCCATAACAACAACGTATGTGAATGTATCTGAGATTCATCGAAAAATCTTTATGACTGTTATTTTAAAATATACAAGAACTGAAACATATTTTCTCCTGAGAATTGAAATACAATTTATAATCAAACATTAAAGAAAATATTTTAAGAAAATCGTGCTAAATAGTTTTAGAAAACATATTCCGAAAGGTCTAATGCCCATGCTTGAATGTCGTTAGCCGCACTCTAGCATGAGACAACTGAAAGCAAATCAAGATAAGCTGCATAACTTCATATATAAGAGAACAAACCAAGTTATTAAGACCGTCCATTCATAATACATACGTAAAACTTAAGTACCAAACTCTTTGGAAACACAGAGCACCCTCGGGATGCCCATACATAAAGTATGTACAAATGGAAAGCAAAAAGATTTCAGTAACTCACTTGCAGAACTCGTTGACACCCGGCCCATGGGAATGTAACTGCGACTATCGCTATTATCCTGGGTGAAGTTTATCACATTCACGTCGTAGGTGACCACCGATGCTTGTCTCTTGCGGACATTCTGAATGCCGTCCAAATAGAAGCCGTGCTTTCGGTTGTCATCGTCACCTCGGCGATTGCGCAGTGGTGAGGCAAAGTCGTTTTCGTCCATTGATATGTCACCGCTTTTGACAGACGTCGGCGAGAGCGTAGAGTCTAGAATGATCTCTGGCTTCGGAGATATATTCTGCGGGGCTGGCAGTGTGGTAACCACATCCAGTGATATCGTCGATGAATCACTGATAACCTGGTTGTTGTTCGATGAGAAACCCGTGCTGAGTGGCGAAAGAAAGTAGACGTTCTGTGGACTCAGGGGCTGTTCGACCAGCTCGGGTAGGTTCTGTCCGGAATTCGGCGTCGTAGGGGGAGAGATCACAAATTTGTTCGGCGGCAACTGGTCGCTGAGAGTACTGAGTCGCTGTCTAATGTTATCAGTGCTTAGCTGGCAACTCCCGGACTTAATATCGCCTTGCTCCGAGAGCGGTGATCCGATGGAGCGAAAGATTTCATCGAAGTCATCGCTGTCGGAGATTTGGTTAGTTTTATCACAAGTAGTTGGGGGAGTTTCGGCGTCCATAAACAGATTGTCCGTATCGATTATTGAGGCCGTCAGGGAGTGTGGAGGCGTCGTAGCCTGAGGGGACATCAATGGGGAGGAGTCTCTATTATTGCAGCTACTGCTACTACTGCACAGGCGACGTTGGGGTGTTGTGTCCGTACTAAAGTTGATTAGTTCCTCTACACTGGTTTGGGCCTTCAGCTCGCTGTCGTCGTTCTCCCTGCTTAGCACGTGTAAATCTAAAAGGATGTCTGGGGTGGTGGTTGATGTGGGCTTTAGCCTCTCGGCCTCGTGACCTTCACTCAACATTCGTGGAAGGTATATAATTCCGTCAGAGTCTTCCGTGTCGCTGGGGTTTCGTTGGCGGTGACTTGCCACCTTGCCAGCTCCATTGTATGAGTGCGATAACTTTCGGTTGCGTGACCTGCGGAAAATGCTCGAGCGGCTGCAGCTTATCTCCTCCTCTGATTTTTCGCTTTTCTTTTCCAGCGAGAGGTAGTCGCTTGTGCGTTTGGTTTTCGAGAGTAGGTTCTTCAGGACACCCTTTTCGCCTTTCAGCGAAATTTTTTTCATCGGTTTCCCGTTAAAGGAGAATAAGAACTCTGAGTCACTGACGGCGAATAGCTTTCGTTGCTTCTGTGTAATCTGCTGGGCATCGTTTTGGGACTTGTTCTCGGTTTGGCCGCTTTTCATTTTTATGAAATCCGTTTCGCTGAGGGCTGAACACTTGACGGGGGGTTTCTCGTTGGAATTCGTGGGGATTTTTTCGGCGGTTTTATCGATTTGCTGCTTGAAGTAGAAAAAATTGTCCTCAATGAATCGCTTCAGCTGCTGGTTGTCCTCTTCGATGGGAACCACTGACTGCTGGTACTTCCGAAGGCTCTTTATGCTTGTGTAGAACTCTGTAATTTCATCCTTGGACTGCACTCCAATCAGATGTAAGCCCTTCTCCTTTTCACTCATCACTCGCTTGGTGGAGTCGGATATAAGATTATCCAAGTGATTGAAGGAGCTCTCACTGTGATCGGCCGACTTTGGGACTAGAAAAGCAGAGTTTGGCTGCAACCAGTTCGATGTCGGTTGGTCAGTGGCGTGCTGCTGTTTTTGGTGTTGTTGCTGCAGTTGTTGGTAGTGCAGAGCGATCATGGAAGGTGCACTGTCTGTGTGTGTGACCTTCTCAAATCGTTCTTGCTCCAAGTCTCGCAGATCTATGCTACTCCGGCTTAGGCGACGCTGCGGTGGCGACGGTACACGAAGTTCATCGCAGTCTTCTTTTTCGTTTTCACTTGGCGAGGGTAATTCCTGCAAAGAAACAAACGTCAAGTCAGATTGCAGTTCAAATACAAATCTCAATAAAATTATGTTTATCATTTTGGCCACTCCGTTGAGCAGTATCAAATTCACTTTCCTCGGAAGACATAAGTCATAAAAAAACGGGCTTAGATCGTTGAGCCAGAAAGAACAAAAAGTCGAAGAGTAGGCCTTAAACACTGACATCAGAGAGCTTTTGTCTCAGACCGTTACCTTCATGATTTTCGACTGAAATAGAAATATTTTTTAAAGCGTCACAGCACAAGGGTTCAATGAACAAAGCTCCAAATGTAAAGGCGGGTTGCGTATGGGTACACTGGGTAAGGGTGTTATATATGAAACGTTCATGGAAGCGTGAACCAAAGGAAGTGAAATAGATGCGGGGAAGACGGTTAGTCGCAACCTGAAGAAGGTACACATTCAACAACTCGGTGTATTTTCACACTTGACTTGCTGTGGGCTCAGGGGAAAGGAAGGTGTTTAGATTGACTGTCAAAGACTTGGTCTTTGAACTTCTGGTCAGATGGGCTATGATGTGAAGCGATATTTATTTTTGGCAGAATTTACAAAAATAATGTAGATATGCCAAGATAGCTGTATGTGTATACACTTGCGTCTCTATTCTGGGTACTGACGTGCCCTGTTGTTTAGGATCGGCGCCTTCGAAACGATGTTAGAACATTTTAGATAATATGCGTTGTCGTTTTTGCATTTCAGGACTCTTACCCCGTCTTTAAGAATAGAAGTTCCTTTTTAATATAAAAATGTTTAATTGTTGGAAGTTAAAGACAACATTATTCCTTGATTTTCTTCTTCACAGATAAAACGTTGATTTGTTTAAGCTTCAACATGAAACAATTTCGGAACTGTAACGGAATAATTTTTGATTTTCGTATAATATCGACGGCTGTATAAAATATACCAAAACAGATTACGAGTTGACTTTTGTTAGCATGAATGAACGTTGAAATACCTTATGCAAATTATACCTATTGCAATATCTAATATATGCTTGTGTTCAAAATGGCAAACTTCGATTTTTCTGGATGATGCATTTGTATATCAGACTCTTATTATTTGTGTTTCTAAACCTCTGGTTGTTTTTATATCATCATTTTATTTTAATTTTTAAGTGCCATTTGGCATCACTTCAGATTAGTAGTAGTAAATAATAAACATGTAGGAAATGTCGTTACAAGTTTGCATTTTTTTGTAGTGAACGTTAAGGAAACCGTAAAAAGGAAAGGCACTTGTTGTCAAAAGTTTTTTTATTATTTATTATTTTTAATTATGGAGCTTTTTTATAAATAAAAAATTTATTTATTTCTCTCGGTTTAACCAGCGTACCTATTTATATAGGAGCTGCAAACATTCAATCAACTTCCAAACATTGTTAAATGTGATATAAATGCTAATGTTTTTCAAAAATGTGTATTAGAATTTGTGAGACTGAATTATTGCAAGCAAATATTGTATATTGTTACCAAAACCATAGAATGCGCTAGCAAAGAAAGATATAAAATAAATAACTGCCATCTCGAACAACGTAAAGTTATAATACTTGGTATTCAAAAAGATCCTCATTCATTTATTGAGTTTCTTATGGAAAAAAAAATTCATAACAAAACTAAGCTAACCCTTTCGGTATTTTGAGTCCATATGGCATCATGACTTTTGTGGGTGTCATTTCTCCCATTCACGATCGATCAGATCTTTTTTTTTTACTTTTTAATTGTCTGCACATCCATTACAGTACAGCCTTGCTAGTCCGGACACATTTTTATTTCGGATACTTTAAAAATGTTGCCTCTTCTCGGGCGTAGTATTAAGATAAAAGTTTATAATAACAATGTATATAAATTAAGCTAGTTTGGTTTTAGATAAACCCCCAGCTCACCCTTAAGAGGACCAAATAAGATTTGACCCCAATTTCAGTCTTATTTTCACCGCCTAATTATACAAATATACAGCTGGTGGATCAAAAGTTAATCCAGAATATAAAGGAAGATAGCAGCTGAAGATGATAAAAACATTGCATGAGTCTTAAAAAAATTTAATTTGCTAGAGGCGCGTTTCTTTTTGGATTCAGTTTGTTATTGGAGAGAATAATATTGAAATGAGTTGGTCAATATTATGGCCAGAATTGGCATCCCGATGATAATGAAGATCTTATACCACTTGCAGTTATGTCAACAAATTGACTCTCATTCTTTTTGACTAGACTTCATGGCACAATTAGAATGTGAATTGGTCAAAATGAACTGTTCTATGACTTGGACTTTTGACATTGTGCATACATACATACATGTACATATACATTACTATCTGTAATAAAATGTGTTTGAAAAGTTGTCGGTTGTCCACTTATTTTATTCTCTGTATAGTCCGGACTTTTCGCTATTCCGGAAACACAAGAAACTTTATGTGTGCGCACTAGAGAGGCTGCACAGAGATTCAATCGCCTCTGTGCGGGTGAATGGTGAAGACGCTTTTTCACAGAGAAATTTATTTGAGAAATAATATTATTTATATTAAAAAATAAATTGGGTACCTGTAATCACGTTATTTCTTATTTATCTTGAGAATTGTTGATGACAATTGGCACCTTTATAGTTCATTGAGAAGATTTTTATTAAACAAATTCGAAATGGAAAATATATAATTTTTAATTTTGACGGTTCCATTCTTCCATATAGGCAAATTTGGCATCACACTCAAAAAACTTTTTAGACAGTATTCTATAAATTTTTTTTTGTTTTTTAGTTATCGGATGATCCTTAAAAGTTACAAAATGTAGTGCATAGATTTTTAGCCATAAAGAATAAAATTACGTACCGAAAGGGTTAATTTTACGAATTAACGACTTTAAACAACCAAGCACGCAATACACAGAGGCTGAAAAATTCGCTCTGAAGTATAAGTTTTTATCAATTTGATCCGTAGTTATCTGTGAATTCTGAAAACTCCATGTGAAGTGTCAGAGTGTATGAATTGTCGGAGGAAAGTTTCCAGTTCGTAAGGCGGATGTGTACAAGACTTTAGTGTTTTTCGGTGTGATTGATACAACAATGCAGGTTTTCCATTTCAATCGAATCAACAGCATATTCATACGTCGGAAAAGAAAAGCGAAAAGTGTGGGAGAGCTTCGAGGCAGCCGCTCGTCGTGTGTGTGTTGAAATCGTATCAGCTTCCGATTCACAGCACTGGGTATCGGGAAGATGAAAAATCGTATGCTATCTCTCATTAATTACTATAAATGGCGGAATTTTATGTGAAGAAATTTGATCATGTAAAAGCAGCCTATATCAAAAACCAAAATTGCCCTTTTGACATGAACAGAATCCACAAATACACGAGTTTGCCCAACCAACCACCCACAAATATTGATGCAGTTCTTTTGGAGTGATGATGGAGACATTGTTACCATGAATTGGCATAGCCTCATGTTAATGGACTTTCTGTAGGCAGAGCTCACGGAAAGCTTGAAGTTGTGAAGAAGAAACTTAGGGTAATTTTGTTCACTATTCATAAACTTGCCGGAAACCTGGGAGTTGACCAACTTTGGAGTTGGTCTCAACTTGAGATTTTACCATAGAGTTGAAATTGATTTTGTTCACTATTTTAACTTACAGTCTGAAAATTAAAATTCAGAACAGTTTATACATACATAAATGTCATTTTCAATTTTGTATTAACGTTATGTGGAGTTCGATTGCGCTATCAGATACGTTAGTCAAATTTGGATTTTAGTAACAAAACTGGTTTTCTTTCCATATAAATTAATGTATAATTATATTAACTGAATTCCGGCACATACAGTAGAATCTCGGAAAGATGAACGAACAACTTTCTTACGGAAGACAGTCTTACATAGAGCAAGCAGTTTTTTAAGAAAACCATCTAAATAAGTCTGTTTTTATACCTTTTAAAACAACTTTTTCTTCTGTTGTTTCTTGTTTGTTTGTATTTTTTTTTAATAAAATTAAATGTTTTTTGGTGGATGCTTATACATTCTAAGTTGAAAAGATGAACAGTTTAAAAAGGTGAACGGAGAATTGTTTTATATATGTTCATCTTTCTAAGATTCTACTTTATATGCATTTATAATATTAACGCCCCGATTGCGTGTGTCGATTATTAATCGATATTCGATACACACCAATTGTCGATCGTCGATTGCGATTGATTCTGTCGACTTTCCTTACAAATATTTTGAACCGGATTTGGCCACATATCTCCATCTAACTAATGGGACCTCACAGGCTCTCTCTATCTAATATTCGTGTACGTCTCACGTCTGTGTAAACACGAATTTAAGAAATTTGACATCCTTAACTGTCAGAAGAATTGAAGTTTGTCATATAATAATAATAATAATATAATATGGTTGGCGCTACAGCCCGTAGAGGGCCAGGGCTTAGCTTCTCAGTAACCACTAGTGTTGTGCGTGCTATTGTTCTCTCACGCCTGGAAGGGACCTACAGTTTAATGCCGACTCCGAACGGCGAAGTTGAGAAGCTTTTTCTAGACAGGAAATACCATTTTCAGCGACTCGAAAGAGGTGGAGCCGTGAAATAAGAAAGGTGGCAAAATTCGGGTATCGAACCTGGCACCCTCTGCGTAGGAGTCAACGCACTAATCCACTACGCTACGGCGAACCACATTTTTTGTCATATACACAGTCTTAATTCATAATAATACAATTCTCAGTCGATTGAGTTAAACAACAACAAAATATATTTCAATCGATAGATTCGTCGACCATCGATTTAATCGCAATTGCGGGTAAGCTAACGATTTAACATTGGATAATTGAGATCGAACATTTTCAGTTGCTGCGGGCTATGTTATGGAGAACAATCGACTATGGTCTGTTAACATATAAAAAATAATCTATCAAAATCGAATCAAATCGAAGGGGTCCGTACATTCACTCGTTGCACGACAATATCACTGATTTCCTCCCTCACACTATTATTTCCTGTCAACAGACAGCGGTTCTGGCAACCATTTAAAAATTGAGAGCGAGTGACATTTGTTTTGGAGGCCACTGAAAATTTAGAGCGAACCGGGAGGAGCCCGGTTTAGATTCGGTGGGAACGTAGTAAAATCTGTTGTTTCCATAAGTTGAGAAAATCAGGAGTTCATAAACTTTTGCGTTGTAAATTGGAAGTTGAAACCATAAAATTTCAGTGAATTTAAACAAATTCAGTTGAAAATAAAAATCCTAACTTTTAGTGAGTAAAATCACCCTTAGTGACTGAGTCATCCCATATCGAAAGTTCCGCTATTTGTCATCGCGATCATGCGACCTGATACCTCTATAGATCAGGGTGTATGTTAAGTCCTTAATTTACGCTAATAACCCAACCACTTTGGGCGACCTCGAGTCCAACATTTAAGACGTAATTGCCCTATTAACTGGACCGATCGCTTGAAGCACCGCTATTGCAAACATAATGACATGAACATTCATAGCTTCAACATAAAGCCAGAATCTGTCAAAATCAAAAACAAAATTTTGCTCGGACTCACGAAGCACAAGCAAACATATGTCGGTATGGTTGTATGTTTCGTTAAAGTGATAAGGAAACCGAACGTGCTAACGCGATTTTCCGATTTCGGATATGTTATTGTGCCTTCTTTGAATCACTACGACGTCCTTTCCTATGTCATGTTGACATTCGATCATATTCTTAAGCGGCACTAAAAAGTGACCAATAAAGTGGGGACTAATTACTTTTGGTGACACTGCTGTGAACCAACACTGGATTTACTTCGGTTTAATATAATTTCTATGTTTACGATCGCATTCCGTTTCTGCAGGTGTGATTCTTAAATAGAAATATATCGTGTTTCTTGTCACCAGTTTAGCAACGTGTGTAAGAACCTCCATACGAACCAAATGACCCAGCTTATTTTTTATTGTTCAGGTGCTGCGTAAAATATTCCCCCCGATGGGATTTGATGACCAACCCTCGTACGCAGCTTACGACGCAATAAATTTCTTATTGGAAGGAGAACGGTATAAAACAATAATTCCGTCAGTGCTCCAGTTTAGAGCTTAACCACTGGTGAAACAGCGGAAAATGACGGGACTTCGAATAAAATATAACCCCGCCGTTTATTGGACATCATAAGCGAAAAGGTTAAACTGATAGCAAGGATATTTGTGTATAAGCGCACGAGTTAAAGTAAATCTATCGGCTATAAAACAAGGGCCACAATGGATGAACGGACATGTACTTTAGATAATTTGGTTAGGAATAAAATCTGAGCCCAACATCGATGTATGAAACTTGTTGAAGATTGGTTCCCAAGAGTGGGAGGTTTCACATGTGTTCGGGATCGTTGCTGGGATATGAAATAAAATACGATACTAAACACTCTGGACTGGTAAGGTTCGGTATTCCACAGGGATCATTGTGTGTAGCTTATTTAACCATCTCAAGATCGAGGCATTTCTGAGTGTCCGGGCCTAAATGTCAATTGTGTTTGCAGAATTTTTCCTCGTCGCATTCCAGAAGAAGAGAAGTGGAATCCTCCACTTGACTTTGTTGCCATAAGATATACCCCACAATCCAAGGGCCAGGCAAAGTAATCATCAACCGTGAACCCTTTTCCAAACGCATCCAATCTGAAGAAGGTAACCAATTGACACAGCAGAAGTAATTAGCTCTTGTTACCGTTCTCAAAGCTCCAGAAGAACTCATTGTTTGTTCTATTCCATTCTCTGCCTCTGATTCCTGGCCGTAAAACGAAATTGTATTTAAATTTGTCGTTGCTATCCCAGCAGTTCCTTTAACGAGGATTCTTTCAAATCAAACACAGTTCGTGTCTTTTATTCCTCTCACGTAGAAGGGATGGCGTGTCAAAGGGTTAACTGAAGAAGATTGATTGAAATTTGTTTTTTCTCCTTCCACGAATTTGTTTAAGTTAAACATGGTGAACATTTTGCATCGAAGAGTTGAGAAAGCATTCATGACAAGTGACCCGATAACGAAAGCAGCGAAATTACAGTCGACAGGCGCTTGATAGTTTTTTTTTTTTTTTTTGCTGGGGTGGACTCAGTCAACCATCAAATAGGGAGTCATTCCATGAAATATTGTCAAACAGAAGCGTACACGTGCAAATTATCTTCATTTCACGCATAAATTGAATTCTGATGGGACTTTTATCCATGGCCATCACACTGTATTAGTTGTGATTTGACACAATTTATCAGTCCTCCTCCGCGACGGTGGTGGGTAAATAAGATGTTTCCAATTGAAGTGCTGAATAAATACGAGTACGTCTTTCCCGGCATCCGCAGAGTTTGGCTTGCACAGATTGAAATGTATTTCAATGAAGTATTTGGCTGGGATCCTGGAAACTGGAATCGGAAATGAAATTCATCTTGTATGGGTGGGTACCCGAGGATATGCGAGAATTTAGATTTTGTATTTTCCAAATCAGTTTCTCC
Source organism: Eristalis intricaria (assembly GCA_964034865.1). Classification (NCBI taxonomy): domain Eukaryota; kingdom Metazoa; phylum Arthropoda; class Insecta; order Diptera; family Syrphidae; genus Eristalis; species Eristalis intricaria. The sequence goes on from OZ035873.1 coordinate 164,048,916, forward strand.
GTAAATCGCCTGAGAGGGTACACAGAGATTGCAAATAATGAAATACATATTTGCCCAGAGTCACTGTTGTCATGCACGTGTACTCATACGTATTTTAATATATACTCTACGGGGATTTCAAACTTCATTGATCAATGCCAGCGAACAAAATGAAATACGACAAGAACAAATTCTTGAACAAGAAACTTTTGAGAATGGTGAAATGGACTGGAAAAGGCTCTTTTGTAAGCTTGTTGGCCAAACTGTAGCACTCTCGATACAAGTTTGTCTTGCAAATAAAGGCAAATATCGACTTTAGTCTGAAATTTCCTGTTTCACAACCCCTTTTGTCTTGCATCAAAGAGGTGTGTGGATCGATGGACTTATGAAAGAAAACCATAGAGGCAGTAGGGGTGTCTGCTTTACACGAGTGTATTCACCTCAGCGTGTGTCATAAATGAATAGCAAATTCAGATACTACATTCGACTGTGTGTTTCTGGCAATTCTTTTAGAGCTCTTTTAATAACAAGTGCCATTTGAAGACCAGGGTTCTGATAAATGGTTACGAAATGGTTTCTTGACGATTTGACTTTTCGATCGTTTATGGTTCTCTCTGAGATCTCGCGAACCGAAGCCGGGCGATCAGATAAACTTTTACTGAAACGTCAATAGGCCGTTTCCATCAAGGTTGAAGTTTCGATCGCAATTTCACTTCACTCGCTCTCAATGTAGAAGTGTCCGCCAAAACAAATATCCCTCGCTCTCAATTTTTAAATGACCGCTAAAACAGCTGTCCGTTCACAGGAAATAATAGAGTGAGAAGACCAGAAAATAGAGAGGGATATAATACGAAAATTAACAACCGAATTACAGAAATTGACGCTGTAGGCTTGTTCAGATTGACGACCTCTTCAAGACGGATGAATTCGGTTGCAACGAGACTTATCCGAAACTGCGAGGTTTGCAGACCCTTAAAATGTATCGTAGCACCTGGTAGGTTAGGAGAAAATTGATGAAACCTCGCGGTTTCATTCGGTGGAAACGTGGTATAACCCTATTTTAAAATCTTCCGGCAGACACATGGTGCCTGGCCAGATCTATATGAATTAACATGCATTTGTGTGGAGATATGTGCCACCTAGAAACCAATTTTTATAAGATGCAGGTATGTTTTATGAATATCCCAAAAGTATTCTAACAAATGCATCAAATTCAGTGCTCATCAAATCATTCCATATTCTTGGTCTGGATTTGGTATTTTGTTCATTCCATTTTTGTGCTGTATCTCTTGCGTACCGATTTGTTTCGCTTTTGATAACAAAAGTCATTTTGGACTAATTGCGTTAAAAATAAATATAATTGTAAAAACCATTTATTTACATACAGAATTTAATGGGGTCCAGCAAGGCACCATGCGTCCCTCAGAAGGTGTCCTTTTTTCTTTTAATTTCTACGAATTCATTTAAATGTTGTTTTCCATTAATCGGTAGAAAATAATATTTTAGGAAGTTAACTGGAATTGCAGGTCTATAGCTTCATTAGCTTCAGTAAATAACGCTTAAAAATGAAATGTGTCTGCCCAAATCCGGGTGTCTGGCGGAGGGTTAAAATCGCTATTATTCGCTATTATTCTCCGCAGTTATACCTTCGGAGTAATGAATGACTTTGTCGACATAGTCTCCGAAGTTAAAAAAGTGAAAATTAAAGTCTTATGAGCTGACTTTATGATCAATCTACTTTTCGATTCATGCAAACCGAAAAGCCCATCCTAACTTTTGTGAGATGGATCGCTATGTTGAGTATCAGAAAACGGGCCTTAGTTCACTTGGTTGAGCTCTTTTTTTAATAGTATCACCGAGCTAACAAAAATACCCCAAACACTGCATGCACTGCAGGCATTGACTTCGGATCTTGCACCGAAGAGGATTATGTCATCTAAAACGTATGATGGCCATAGTTTTACCTGAAATTGGATTTTTACTAGCCACCTTCCGCTTAAAATGAAGAGGTCCGCACTGGAGCTTCCAGGACTCTGAGCCGTATTTTCGGTGACCCCAGTTTTATGCCAATGCCGTCTCATGTACGAACCAGCAATTTTCCGGTTCTGATGCAGCTTCCTATTACAGAAGTCCCTACTGTATCCAACAAATATAGTATGTTTTGAGCCAGACAAGTGTAACTTCCACTTCGGAATTTTGATTTGAAGTTGTTTTCGCACATCGACGCATTATGAAAAGCAGAACCAGACAATCTTCTTTATTTTACGATGATGCACAATTTGTTAGAAGCACGCCCTTCAACTGGTTTTAATTTAATTCATCTAAATGTCTGCGTAAATAATTAAGACCTTTAAATTCTTAGCTGCTAACCCCTAACTTTATATTCTAAATGTACATACGTTCAGGCAGTACTTATACCTCATCTTCAGACATATGTATGTGCTTATGTAAATCAGATTATTCCGAAGAAGAAAAATGTCGTCATCAAGCGTCCTTCTGACGCAGCGCTTTCAAGTGAAAGCAAAGAATAAGCCTAAGCGAAATGCCCAAATTTATGTCCGTCCAAAGACTTTCGACACACCACAAGTACCCACAGACCCCTATAAATAACTAAGAGCCTTACTACGTCCACAATGGATGGCAACAACGATAAGAAAGGCACTTAAGAATATCTTCTCGCCTTCGGTCCATACAAGTTACATTATGTTTTCCCAGATGATATCCTTTGCCTCGCATAACCACACAATTGCAATTACCCACAGCAACTCGACTCATAAATGAAATACAATGATAACAATTGCTGTCTGCTGTGTAAAGGTAGATATTCTCCATCCATCCAATCGTCTCCTTAAACATACACTTCCTTCCAACGCCCGCCCGCCCCCCTGTCGATCCATCTGTCGCTTTTGGGAATGAAATGAGTGGGCACGTCTCCACCTCTGTTGCCAGCTGTCTTTACCTTTCAATGTGGTTGGCAATCAGTAAATAGAAACCCATGAGAACTGAGTCCTTCAGTTGTTAAGGGTTCTTCTTCCTGCCAGCGCTCCCTACCCCACGCCCTACACAGCGGCCAGTATCTCACCGCAGACCCACTATGCACATCTGCTCAGCACTGTACAATCTGGATAGCATCTACAAATTAATTAGAAGCAAGCGTTTTGTAAATTGCCACAGCGTATTTATATTTAGAACGTGGTAATTTTTATCGTCCATGCTCTCTGCGGTAACAAGCAGCAATCAACTGGGTCCAGTTGCCAGTTGGTATCGAACAGTTCATAGCGAACGGTCTTCAAGATGGTTGTGTCGCAAGCCATGAACATCAGGCTAATGCAAATTTATGCTCCCCGCCATGGGATCACCCAGATTATCTTCAGTTTGGAGTCAGTTACTGGCATTGGCTACCACGCTTCCACTACGCTAATTGTGAACCCTAATTCGTGGCAATAATGTTTTCGTTTACTATCACTTAAGCGGCACTTAATTATCCGCTCATTTATCCTCCATAAAGTGGCAACCAAGTCGTGAAATTGGCTTGTGCATGCTATGAGTGTGTTTACCTCCAAATTGCTTATGGCGCTGTGCGTTTCCTCTCTTGTCATGGTCAGGTTCAGTTCGCACTCGCTCGGATGCATATAGTTCATGTGATGACTTCCGATTGCGTGCTGCGGATTGCCCATGTGTACGCTGTTCAGCAGGATGTTCGAACTGGTTCGACTAAGAGCCTTCCGCTGGCGTACCGCTTCCCTGAAAATGTGATAAATCACAAGTCACTCATGGCAAAATGTGAGAGAACATCAATTAACTTACTTGTAGATCCTCCAGTACATGACCACCATCACGATGCCGGGAATCCAGAAGCTCACAGAGCTCGATATAAGGGCGTACGCCTTGTTAACAACAAACGAGCAGGTGTGAGGATTTTTTGACATCTCTCGAAGGTGTTCCGCCGTCGTATACCATCCCAGAAATATCGGAGTGAAGGATATCAGTGCTGGCAGCACCCACACATTGGCCAGCATGAAGCACACCGTCTTGTGGGTCATGTTTAGTGGGTATTCCAAAGGACGGACTATCGCATAGTATCTGGAGCGCAGCGAGTGTTATGCGAGACACGCCGAGTGGAATGAAAGAAAGTAAACAAAAAGAAGAGAAAAACTTGTTATTGTGACCAGGTGCAAACCCTAATTGACTTGTGTCGAATCACTGGTTCAGTTGTTGTTGCGCCGACAGTCCCACTCTGTTCGAACACGATCCACTTACCTGTCGACTGATATGCAGCACAAATGCAATATGCTGGCTGTGGAAAAGTAAACATCCAGGCTATTGTAAACATTACACATGAATGGTCCGAACAACCACTTGCCACCGGATAGCTCCAGAGATGCATTAAAGGTCATCGCACACAGTGCCACCAGCATGTCGGCCATGGCCAGAGATACCACGAAGTAGTTGGTTATAACCCTGCAAGGAGAAGAAGACGAGTGTTGGTATTAATTATACATATACATGTACGCCCCGCCTTCTATCAACTCTCCCTTGTTCGCTTCATCGTTTCAAAGATAAAAAGCTACAAATGGTTCCTTGTCAGTATTTAGATACCTTCCTTTTCAGTTAAATGCAAATGGCATTAGATACCTCGTTAGGGAAGAAACTTTGGCTATGAAAAGTTTTTCATTTCCTTTGTGCATCAATCGTGCCTACCTCAACTCTCCCTGAACTCCTGCTCTACGCCGTCCGCAGTAAATCAATGAATGTTGTAGCTATAGCCCTTCTGTCCGTAGTCTTCAAACAGTCCACATCCACCCACATTGGCCGTTTAAGTCGTAAAAAGTTCCTTAACGCAATGAAAGTGTTGATAGACGTATATTACATTACCTCCCAACACGTGTGCCTCGCCCGCCTGGCGGCGCGGTGCGGAGGCCTTATGATATAATTTCCACGAACGGTCGGGTGCGAGAACGAAGAACCAAAGGCGAAGGTACACTGGAACCGGATGATTAATATAATTATGCAGTGTAGTTGAGGAACTCCAGCCAGCGCAACGTAGGGAGTGTTTGAATATGAACGCTAACCTCACAAACGGGACCGAGGGAGCGTATGTGTTTGATTGGAAATAGATTAGCGAAAGTTTTTATGCGCCACCTACATTGAAAGCAGCGAAAAGCGTAAATGGTTCGACGGTGTCGGCTCAAACAGCTTCTCATGGCGTAGACGGCATTAATCAAACTCAGTCCTTAAGCCACTCTGCCTTTGGAGTTGGGAGATGCTGGGCGAGACTTACTCAATAGTGCCTGTTTACGACCGTGGGATGCTGTAAAATATTTACGTTCTTTTTTTAAGTTTTTATGTGTCTATTTTGGATTATTCTCTTATTCTCTAGATGACGCAGGATGGTTGGCTTGGTGCTTAAGTCGAAAGAATCGGATTAGGGCAACGGATACATATTAAAGTTAACCGCACTTAAGGGAGTCCTTGAATTCCTTAAGGTCGTTTTGCTGCTGAATGTGACCTTTGTGTTTGATGAAATTGACACCTCTCGGGATGTGCTCGTTTGTCTTTATAATGTGTTTCGCAAATTGCTTATGAATTGTCCTAAGCCAGACTACGAGGTAGACCTTTGGAGCTGGCGAACAAGGAGATCAAGTTTTGCGATTAAGGTGCAATGAAATTATCGTAAATTTGGACAGACTTCAAAGGTATTTCGAATGGGAGACCTGTTGGCAATGAGTAGACTTATTGTCTGTTAGCTGGTTTAAGGTGTAAGATGATTGCGTAAGAATTGCTAATGTCAGTTGAATGGTGACTGAATGGATAACAAACGGCATACAATGCACGATTGGTGATTGCTTCCAAACGGTAAACGGAACAACGGTGCTACCAAATTTTAGAAGAACGTTAAGTGAATGATACGTTTGATATTCAAGAACGTACATTTCATCTGGGGCCTATTTTACAGATCATACATTTCATACAACATTCAAAACTGTCATACATGATACACATCATACGATTTTCTCTTCCTCAGATTCCACTGGAAGAATTGTATGATACCTTCTTTGTTGAATGACAAATTTCATTGAACACTAAATAGTGTCTTGAATTAAACCCAGACACCAAACAACGGGATTACAATCACACAAAAACGAAAAAATGAAAATTAATTTTCGAAATTAATGAGATGAATTCAGCTCTTATAACAATTTTTCGAAAAAATACATGATTTTTAATAAAAATTTCTTGAAGAACCAGTATTCGTTTTTTCTTACATGTCTAATTAAAAAAAAAGTTGAACAAAAAATTCATTATTTTATCATCAATCAAAAACCAAAAACAAAAAATTATTTTTGTGTATTTTCTTTTTTGAAAACACATTTTTGTGGTGTCCACAACAGTTTGGAGTGCTGTATGAAATGTATAAGTGTGTTTATTACACACAACAAACTGTTGTATGATGGGTATGATATTTTTCTATGAAACAGAATCATGCAATTTTCTCATATTTCGAGTGTAAACTGTAGGTGATACATGTTGTATTACAGCGGTCCAAACACCAAATCTGAGAAACAGAAATCAGTCAGCAGAAGTCTCAGGATCATACAGTGTACATATGGATGTATGATTTGTGAAATAAGCCCCTGATTATAATGCGCGTTTATCTTATTTCAAGTGTGAAGGTGTTGAGCTCTACCGAAAGATTTCCATCTGATTTGATTAATTTTGATTTGTCTGCCTTTGATTTTAGTCTTAATATGACTCGCAGTAATATGACTGGATGGCAAAGTTCGTAAAGTGCCTGTCTCTGGTTAGCGGGGTCGCCGGTTCGAATCCCAGTGAGAGCAAAGTTTATATGCCTTTATCTGGTTTTTAAATCTAGTCCAGTCACCATTTGCCGTTGGGATCAAATTAACGACACTATCACTGGAGTGGTCAAACAATGGTAGTAGTTTGACTGTGGGTATCACAATGGACCAATATGGTCTAAGTATATCACTAGCAGCCCCTACTGCTAACCACGACTCGCAGTACGTTAGGCGTAAAAAGACCTTTTGCCGATAACACTTGGCCACAATTTTGGACCTTATAAAGGTGAACAAAACTTGAGAGTATAATCTTTTAACGTCTCGAAAAACTGTTTTCCAACTTGAACATTTGTAAACTTATGGTATCGATGAATGTGTATGGTCCTAATTACAATTTGATGTGGTGTACGTTGGACTTTGTCCACTTATCTAGGTTGGAAGAAAAGTTAACGATCCTTTTGAAAGATTTACTAAAGATTCGTGAAAGAATAGTAAATAAGCTATAGTTTGAAAGGTTCATCTCAATGTGTGGATTATATGGTGACCAGTAAATATCAATTTTTCGAAAACCGTCTGTCCATGGTCGGAGTCATAATTCAACTAAAAAAATCGAACAACTACATATTGCGTACAAATGATACACTCTAACAAGGATGACCGTTACGGCCTCGAGCGACGGATCCACGCTTAAATCTTGTAAGTAAATCAATCGATTATCCTAAACTATAGTATATCAATAAAATGCTATAACATGGTAGCGGAAATGTTATGATGCGAGCCATTAATGAGCTAGTGGGTCGCCGTAGCGCAGTTGTTTAGTGCGTCAACTCATACGCAGATGGTGCAAGGTTCGAATCCCCAATTTACCAACATTCACAATTCACAGTAGGTCCGTTCCACCCGTGATAGAACAATACCACAACACGACTGCTTGCTGAGAAGCTAGGCCTCGGTCCAACTCGGACAGTCGCACCACCCATATTATTATTATAATGGGCGAATTTGTCAAAGGATTGTGTAGTTCACTAACGAACTAGCTCGAAAAAGACATCACAATGTCATTTTATTTTAGCTCATTTAGCTGAGTAGTGCCACAAACTCAGGTATACCTTGTTTGCAGTAAGAACAACTGAACTAAATTGAACTGAATTGAGTGCTTTGCATTTTGTGTGTATGGTCATTGTGCACTTCAGAACAAGCACATCGAGCATCGTAGTTAAAATGAAGATATTGTTTTTATACTTTTCTTGGGCAATGGATGTGTGAACTGTTGCGGAGATCTCTTTCTGGTTAAGTTTCGTTTATTATTTTTGTATTTTTTTTGTTAATTCGTATGTAAGCGGTAGGAGTAGAAGTACCAATACTGCCGCTGTTTGCTTTGTGCTGTTCATTTTCTTTCTTTAATTTAATGATTCATTTACATAATGTACGAAAACAAATTAACTACACTGAACTAAATGAACTAAAATGAAGAAAGAACTAGTTTAATAAACAGATTTGAACTAAACTGAGCGCTCTTTGGAATGAACTAAAAATGCACATGCTTAGTGTGCACAATGTGAAACAAAAGTCACTCTAAACAAAATATCTAATTTGACAAAACATATTGAAGTTTTGGTCTGAACTCAATAGTCAATTGTTCTAAAACAAAGTTTTAAACGTTTTATATTTAGTTGTGGGATACATATATATGATATCTATATACCGTGGTGGTTTATATTACATATCGGAGCCTAAATGTAAGACTCACATTAGGCAAACGTTTAACATTTTGGATAGTGCCACTTTTGTTTTCAACGTGCGCCATTTACCATCTATCTTTTTTTTTATAGATTCTCTCTTCTTTCATTCTCTACCTCTCTGTTCACCCGCCAAAACTAAACCGAACGTGATATAGGAATCATGTGAGTATGAGAAACTATCATGGCATGTCGTCTAATTTCGTTGACTGGCGACCATAGTCGAAATAAAACCATGCCTGGACTTAGTACTTCTTTTTGGAGAATTCACTGTCTTTATACTGATCTGCCGCCTTTAGTTTTGGTAGATGTAAGGTAAACTATAAGTAGCATCCAGCACTGACCTGAGACTTGTAGCACTCAACCATTCTTAAAGAACACAACTTCCTTCTTTAAGACACCGACTGGCTACTCCAAGCTTTCTTCTCAAGAACAATTAAATATGTGAAAGGGATACCACCATCTGTTGGACAGTCAATCCGCAATTAAGTCAGTAGACAATCTCATGTTCATTTCAAAAACATTCCCTAATTGCGGGCTTTCTCTTAGCGAGGTTGTTGAACATTTCTATATACACCTCATGGGATATATACACCGGGACATTGTGACACCCCGGGTAATTAATTGCACATGCCGAAGAACTCGAGAAGAGTGGTACCTTCTTTATCACAAGGAGGAGTTCCAGCAACCATGGAAAGTCTCCTACACATAATCAAAGCGAGCAATCACAAATGGCTAGAGGGCACAACCTAACTTAACATAAAGGAAATATTCCCAGCACAAAATCATAGACGATTACTCTGTCTGCATGGACTAAACGGCCTTCACTTTGGACGCTCATCGGCGTCCTAGCCCGACACTGCGCACTTGGCATTCATGCTCGCAGGAGTTGTCTCAAAAAATAATTTCTTCAGAAGCTGCAAGGATGAAGAGGAGGTAGAAACTACAAATTCAGAACTTGCGAGTATGTTTTATGAACAGAGGCGGAGCTCTGGTAAGCTGTACGTACTTACATGTAGGCACCTCCTTTTTATACTATAATAAATAAACTCAACCAGCTGAACAGTGTCAATATTATCCAGCTAAACCGCTTCATCATAAGCAACTGCCTCCAAGATTAGGAGTAGTCAAGCCGCCTGATATCGCAATGGGCCTATTTTGACCAAAGTGTAACCGCCTTCTGCTGTCAGCCAATCTTGCCTTACCCATCTAAACTAATTCTATAAAACAAATACTATAAAGCTAATTAATCACCTACCGTAAAATAAAACAAGCATTCGAGTATTTATCCCACCGTTTCTAATTTATAAATTTAACATTTCCAAAGAATATGGATTTTACTGATACCTAGTGATAGTTTGTGTTGTCAATTATTCTCAATGTATATGTTTCAATGCAGCGCAAAGCCAGTCGCACGAGAATGGTAATGCGTCGTATTTGCTTAGGTACTCATTAGTTTCTCACTTCTCTAAATTCTCGAAGCCTTGAACCGAATGTATCGACTTCTGTGGGTTAAGTTCGGGTTAATTTCTTAGGACGGTTTCATAAAAGTCAGTTCACCCGTCGGCGAACACACGTTCGATTGATTTGTAGTTTGAATAAGTGAAATCGATTAGGGTTGTCTGCGTGACATGGCAGGCAATAATATTTGAGCATTCGTCGAGCTGACATCTTCCCTCACCATTTGTTGGATTTCTTAAGAAATCACAAGCTAATGTCGATTACCAAACCATATCCACCTTCGGGAACAGCTAGCGCTCCGCGCCTTCAATTAATTTATCTTCTACTTTCTGCAGGTAATTGTTCGTATAAAACAAACCTTTTCCCATTTATTTGACCACCCCAACACACACAACACAACGACTAATTGAAATCTATTGATCGATGTCATTTCCTTATCATTAGAGAGGGAAAAAAATAAAGTCCTGAAATCCAAGGATTGGCTTCCGCACTCCCGGCGGTTTTGCGGTCAATAAATTCGTCATCGCCTGAAATCATAACGACACGGCGAATACGAGAGTGGTTATTTTTGGATGGTTTGCTCAGTGAATATTTGACTGGAAAAAAGGCCAACTCAGAGCCAGAGTTCAAGGACTCTCACGAAATTCCTCCAACAAAATTCAATAAATGTTCCTTGATGTCTCATGTCTCGGTCCTCTGGCACAGTTCGATGGGTTTACGTTTAATTAAATATGACTGATGGTATCAAATGTGCCTTTCTTGTGTCAAGGCGGAATTCTGCCGCAAATTAAATGTGGGAAATGCACATCCTTGAAGATGAGTGACATCTCAAAGTATTATGTGAAGGAAAAGATATTGCTTCCGCCCCGCAGTCCAGAGACGAGGCCGAGAGCAGCTTGTTAGCAGAGGAAGACTTCGGCAGAGTTCCTTGCTGCGTTGGTCTCGTGTCTGTGTTACAAGAGCATTCTACAAATGGAATAACCGCGTTTGAAAATCATATTTTATGCATAGATGTACATGTACGCAGGTAGGTGGCACGAGGAAACGAGGCGCGCACACCACTTGTGCGGTGTTTCTTAGCTTCCGCGGATCGATTTTACACGCCCCACGTAGTTGAGCGAACATGAAACCTTTGGCTACGGGGATTTCAGGCTCCAACAGCCGTCGGGATAAGACCCTATGGCAAATTGATTAAGCTGCCAGGAGATTAGGAAGCAATAAGTACACAAGCCGAGCCGGTAGCGACATAGCGACAGGATGTCATGCCAGTGGATAGTCTATGTGGTCCCGGTCTCACTTACCTCAATTTCCGATTGCGTTGAACCGATATAATGACAAGGGCATTGCCCAGGACCGCTGCGATTATGATAGTAGAAAAGATGAAGCCTTTAATTACAATCAGGGAGAATTCGATCCAGTTCTCGTCGGTGGTGGCCGCTGTTCCGTTGGGAATAGTGCCGCCCGCATCCCCGGTGATACCACTGCTGCCACTGCCGCTGTCTTCTGAGTCCTGCACAATGCTGGTAACATTTGCCAATAAAATGCTCTGGGCTGTGCTCGTGTTCAATGGAAACTCTGGCGTCGAGGTGGTATTCAATGCGGCAAGTGTATCTGCTTCGGCGATGGCGGCAGCGGCAACAACTGTTTGCATGAAGGACATATCTTGTGTCATACCGTGGGCAGAGCCTTTACGTAGAAACAGGCATCCAGCAACACATTCATCAGTGCAATTGGGGCCGCTTTGCGTTTGTACATTTTCTCGGGGACCTGCTCGCTGTTGGTGCTGCCGTCGTCGTCCTCACTAATGAACACATAATACAAATATGGTGTACTCTAGATAATTAGCACAGATTGTTGCTCTGGAAAGCTCGCTGCTGATTTTGATTGCTGTCCTTTGGTTGATATTCACATCGCTGCGGAAGAGAGAGCAAGGGAGTGTTATTAAAAAAAAAGCACACAGAAGGGAACAAAAAACATAAAAAAACAAACAATGAAAACACTTGGTATAGACTAAGTTTTCGACTTGTTTGAATAGCAATTTGCCTACAGTCTGTAAGTCCATAGAAACTTCAATTGAAATAAGTTTCCCTTTGAGCAATTTAAGCGACGAGCGATTTACATCTAAAGTGTGTTTTTTCCCGTCCCCGGCGTGCCGGTCGCGGCCGCTCCAAACCCCTTAGATGAACAAAGAAATATAAAGTTCCGTGAGTTGAAAGTCATAAACTGAGTTGGTAACGTGAAGCATATTAGAAGTTAGTCCTCCATCAGTCATTCGCGTCGGTCCACAGGGCAACGCATTTTCGAAACAAAGGACGTTGAAGTACACACGGTTGCGAAATACCATGCAAATTGATTTAGGAATTTCTCATCCATCAAAGAGAGTTTATTTAACGGTGTTTTGAGAAATGTGTTTCCATCTTTTTCCAACGATGCTTACCTGTCCTCGCCCCGGCTTTGCGGAAGTTAATGCGTCGACTTTGCCTTCCAGGCTTTGCGGATGTGTTCCACGAGTGTAAATCTTCACCTGTCATATTTTTGAAACATGCAGCTTGAAGGAAAATGTCGTTTTGCTTAAATTTTGCGAGCGGAGGAAAAAAAACTCTGACAGGTCACGTGTGAGTCGATTTAAATTGCTTGCCACTTGGCAAGGAGTTTTCGGATTCACATTAAATTTCATGATTCGAAAACTGACAGATTCATCAAAAGTTCCGCCAGCATTTCGTGCATTACAAGATCCCCGTTGCCGCGGACCCATCGTGATCTGCTTGTGCTTACGAAGGACAAAAGTTGCCGTGTTCCAGTTTCAAGATTAAACACATTTTTTTTGGGTTAGAAACTACTGAATACAATCGAGTGTGTGAATATTAAAACTTTGTTAAACCCCATCGTGATAGCCGTGACGAGTGGAATTTTAGGTCGGCTTTTTGTTTTCGGTTTTTGGAAAAGTTTTCCGGCTATTATCAATTACTTTGAACCGCCTCGCCTGCCAAAATACTTTTTAATAAACGCTGCACACAAAAATTTGGGATAAAGGGAAAGGGCTGCCATGCTCGGTTTCAGCCTTCGGGCTGGCATACATTTTGCTGCCAAACGGAATGTGTAAGGTTTCTTTGTGTTCGAATATCAGATGATGAAAACGAACCAGTGTTCCATTGATTGTTTTATTTGATGTGTGATTTTGGGATATTTCAATTGACATTTGGAGAGTGTGCACGTAGCCAGTATATCGAATAAATATTTATTTGTTTAGTTTGGCCCGGAAAAATACACTCGTGAGTGCTGAAAAACTAATTTTGATTGGAACCTGTAGTCGATGACAGCTGAAGGTCCACACATCATCCCCATGATTGCCTTTCCGAAGAAAGACTGTAACCTTGTGCCCGGGGCGATAGATATTGATTTATGGGGAAAAATTCGTAGAGTTAATTTAGTTTGTTTTTTGGCAGCACACATGACCTGGCATTGCCTCTAGGCTGCACGAATCTCTTTCGGAGGTGATGTACATGTGTACATGGATTGACGTTATCATGATAAATTGGTGATTATTAAAGTGTGTAAGTTACTTTATTAATGTTTGAATTCTAAAATATGTAGGTACGACTAATTCTGGCTACAAGTGTGCTAATCCTTGAAACAGATAAATTTTGGTGTTGGTACAAAGTAGTGATGGGCTTAATCGAATAATTTTAAGAATCGAGGCTCTAGTAATCATTAATTTTTTTAATCGAATAACTCGAGATGGGCGCATTCGAATGATTATCGCTTAATAGAACATCTCGGATCTCAAAATCATTCAAATGAGTTAATATTCATTCGAATGATTGACTGCAAACTAATTAAAAACACAAGATACAGTAAAATATCGGAACCATGGTTTCGAATTTTTATGACAACTTTCTTCCTGGCAATGCTCTAAGTAAGTCTGTCTTTATATTTTGTTTGTTTTTTTTTTTTAAGTTAGAATTAAATAAAAAGTACGTTCTAATTCGATTCTCGATAAGATGAACAATTTGAAAAGAGAGAAAGAGGCTGTTTTAAATCTGTTCATCTTTCTAAGATTCTGCTGTAACTGGATAAATGTGATTTCAACGCGAGAACAAGTGACAAATAATTCTCGTCGAGGAAGACGAATCAGGATCAATCAACCAGGGTGAACGAAAAGCGCAAAGGAAAATAACTCAAGTCTTACTCCATTTCTAGGGTCACTAATAATAAATTAAAATTCACTCGAATGATTTTGATAATGGACGTTTATCGAGTGCTTTTGTGTTAGTAGTTAGTAGTAAGTGCGTAGTCTTTCGAATGAATTTTAGAATCGCGGTGTTGTATTAATCGATCATCACTCGAATTATCATGCGCTGATAGCGGGCAAGCTTTAGCGCACGTGTTCTTCTTCTTCTTCTGGTAGCGCTGCAGTCCGGAGTGGACCCCACACCAAGTCGATTGAGGTCCTTCTCCACCAGGATGCGCCATCGGTTCCGTGAGCATCCTCTATTGCGTTGTCCCACTGGTTCGGAGTCGAAGACTCTTCGGGCTGGAGCAGTGTTGTCCATGCGCTCTACATGGCCCAGCCATCTTAGGCGTTGAATTCGTAGACGCCTAACTAGGCTCATGCCGCTGTACAGCTCGTACAGTTCGTGGTTGAACCTTCTTCTCCAATAACCACCAACGCAAACAGGACCAAAGATTGAACGCAGAACTTTTCTCTCGAAAAGACCAAGTGCTTCTTCATCCGCTTTTGAGATTGTCCATGCCTCCGCACCATAGAGCAGGTCAGGGATGATCAAGGTGTTGTATAATGTTAGCTTGGTCTTTCGAGAGAGGACTCTACTACTCAATTGCCTCTTGAGCCCAAAGAAACAGCGATTGGCAAGAGTAATTCTGCGTTTAGTCTCGGTACTGGTCCTTCACTACCCCGAAGTTATAGCTGTCTATGGTGACGTTTTCGAAATCGTCGATTTCGTGCGTCCTTTCTTGATGACAACATATACTTCTTTTTGCCCTCGTTCACCGCTAACCCCATTTTGGCCTCCTCCGCTTCAATGCCAGCAAACGCTTCATTGACGGCTCGCTGTGTGGCCCTGTATAGCTCGTCACTATGCACGCTGTCATATGCGGCCTGGAAATCGACAAAAAGGTGGTAGGTGTCGATCTGCATTTCTTGGGTTTTTTTCCAGGCTCTGTCGTAATGTGAAAATTTGGTCGATGGTGGACTTCTCCGGCCTGAAACCGCACTGATAAGAACCTATCAGGTTTTTGACGAATTGTTTCAGGCGCTCACACAAAACGGCATGGAGGATCTTATAGGCGATGTTGAGGAGACTTATCCCTCGGTAGTTGGTGCAGTTGAAGAGGTCTCCTTTCTTGTGGATCGGGTAAACGATACTGAGGTTCCACTCGTCGGGCATGATATCCCCCAACCATATCTTACAGATGAGTTGGCGCATGTACCTTACAAGTTGCCTTAAACAGTTCCGCAGACAGTCCGTCTGCACCAGCGGCTTTATTCGACTTTAGTCTCGATATCACTATCTTGAATTCCTCTAGGTCGGGATGACGGAATTCTCGTCGATCATCGTCAATTGCGTTGAGTAGAACATTCTGCCTGACAGCGGTATTGGAGGCTTCCTCTCCGTTTAACAGTCTACAGAAATGATCTTTCCAGATTTTCAGTATCGACTGCGAATCTACTACGAGTTGTCCCTCAGCGTCACGACAGGCTTCTGTCCGAATTTTGTATACATTGGATAGTTGCTTTACCCGTTGCTAGAACTTTCGGACATCATTTCTGCCCTGACACCTCTCCATTTCCTCGATCGCGCGCTTCTCATGCTCTTTCTTTTTCTTTTTGAGAAGCCGGTGCTCTTCCCTTCTTTTAAGTTCGTAGAGCTCACGAACCGCTCTCGTCCTTCTGTCCAGCGTCTCCTTGTCTGCTGCTTGCTTCGTTGAATGTGCCTGCTTGCACTCACTGTCAAACCAGGGATTTTTTTGGGGTGGCGTTTTAAATCCCAGCACATCAGATGCAGCTTCTCATTGTTACATTGTTGGTCGATTGTTTCGCCTGGCAGGGTTGGACTCTCTGAGAGCTGGTTGACGGTTTATTGATCAGGAAACCGCCAGGTCCCTTTGTGGATATTGAGGTGAGGGAACCGCGTACTGGCTACAAAGAGGTTTCGCCCCGTTACGAAGTCTAACAGCCTGAGTCCGTTCTCGGACGTGTTGTCGTGCAGGCTGTGCTTCCCGATGACTCTAGCAAAGATGTCTTCCTTGCCCAGCTTTGCGTTGAAATCTCCTAGAATCGATCTTGGTGTCGTAGCTCGCACGTTCTTTCTAGGAGATCGGGCGTGGGCGCAGATCAGGCTGATGTTGCCGAATGTAGCCTTGATGTGGATTGTTATGAGGCGCTCGCTTATGTATTTAAAGCTTAATACTTCTTGCCTAAGTCTGACTCGAACAACAAACCCACATCCGAACAAGCGCTGCCTTCGCTCTTTGTAGCAATCGCCGAAGTATATATCGCAGTTTTTCATCCTCTTTTTGCCCGGCCCATCCCACCGCAGGCCCATCCCGAATGGCAGGTGATATCTGCTTGTAAGTTTCGAGGGCTTAGTTAGTGGTCGCCGTGGCGTAGTGGGTAAGTGCGTCGACTCCCACGCAGAGGGTACCAGGTTCGATACCCGAATTTACTACCACCTATCATAATTCACGGCTCCACCTCTTTCGAGTCACTGACAATGCTCAAAGAGTATTTCTGTCTAGAAAAAGCTTCTCAAATTCGCCGTTCGGAGTCGGCATTAAAACTGTAGGTCCCTTCCACGTATTGGTCGTACCGGGGATCGAACCCAAGCAGCGAGGATCACAACGCTACGGCCACCGCAAATAATAATTAATAAATATTTTTAATTAGTTATTTAATAAATTAATACATTCAGTACCTTATTCTACTACCAAATATACTGGTATACGGAATTTACTCATTGATTCTCAAACAGCATTGACCACACCCATCGGACTTTACTGCTATTCAACAAGTTACATTTCTGGAAAGTGTCTGATTTAAAGTGTTAACCTCATTTGTCTGAAATCGTAATTCATACATGAAATTTTGGAATGGGACAAGCTTCGCCAGGATGGGAAATAATATCACAGAAAAATGATGGGAAAATAATCACCATAGACTCGCTTAAGCGAAAAACCCGCTTAAGCGAAAAGATACACTAAACGCCGTGTATATTTACATACGAACCACCTCGATTGAGCGAGTTAAGTAAAATACCCGGATAGTAGGATCTATGCTTTGTCATCACGTCTACGTCATATGTACGTCTGAATTTATTCCGAACTCCACCGAGTCTTTCTAATAAAGTCGCTTATGATGGAGTGACTAAAATTTCTGCGAAGAAATGCACTTTTATCCGCCTCACCTCAGCGAATTTCGACCACATTTTTAATGATATTTGACTGTTCTATCTTTCTCGTAGTGTCTGGTTGTTGGCGGAAGACTATTGTTCAAACATCAATTCAAGAACCTGGGGACATCATGAGGTCCTCGGAAAACTGTGAAGTACGGCGCTGTGCCGAAAGGCTTAAGTGTTGACTTTTGCACAAGAATAAATGGTTACAAAACCGGATTCTTCATGAGATGTGGCTAAAGAGTTTGGAAACCTAGATTGCGTTGGCGGGATCATCATCTGATGATGAATAAGTCACAGTCAGTGCCGGAACTAGGGAGGTGTCAAGGCTGGAGTAAAAATAACCTGGACTAACTTCAATTATACGCATACAAGGGCTTAAATATAGAAGCTCGCACCGGGCGCATAAAAGCCTAGTTACGGTACTGGTCACAGTCGATGGTGACATTCCGAAGCTATGTCAAGTCACAGACCCTTAAAGTGGTTTCCGGAAAACAAACTTTACGAATACACCCGGTTTTAATTGCAATGCAATCGCATATGCGTGTATATATATAGAATCGAAGCTGAATTAGTTCAATTAACACAGGAAACATACATACCACACGAAACTTTATAATTTAGCGCAGGACGAATGCACAAGGCCTGCAGTGTCTGTCCCGTACAATTATGTAGTCTTTAATTTCACAGCATTTCATATGCAAGAACTATGGCAAAGGCATGTTTCCATCGACATCAGCTGCAAGCGAATCCCGAAACACCGGAGCATAAAGGAAAATAAGAATATCAAAATTTTTCCTTGAGACAAAGTCAAATTATTGTAATGAGTTGCCTCCGTGACAATACCCAGCAGTAATGAACAAAAGTCAAGGGCCTACAAAAATCGCACGACAGATGAAAGTTAAAGGAACCCTGTTTTTAGGTGACGTCCATTAGGTAAATTAAAGGACGAATACAAGTAATGATAGATAAAGGAACGTGGGCGCCCTCCCATTGTAAAGACAAAAATGAATACAGATTTAAATGATGTAGAAAATTGAAAATGTAGAATCACACCCTGAAGGAAAATGAAAGGAATTTTGATGAGAGCCTGATAAAGTTCAATGTGAAGCCGATTCTCTCGTTTTTTCTCGTCAGTTTGCCAGCAGAGCACGGGCATTGTGTGTCGGGGATGGAAAAATAAATGCATGGCTGTTGCTTAAACCAGATTGCTGATTTGACACGTAAAATCGTATTTAACGAATCATTTATGAAGTGGGTGTGTAACCGTTTTAAAATGTAATTCTAAGGAAAAGGACTCACCCGAGGCACAGTGTGGGAGTTACATGCTTGCAAGTGAATAATTTTGCAACACACGCACACATATAATCCAACGTAAGACTCTTACAATAAAATGTATTGTGTTTCCAATGCTGCACCACAAATCGGAGAAAAGATGGGTGGGAAGATTCTCGCACCCACCGGGGGATGATGGATGGAGACGAATTGCACGAACGACTCTTTTGCTTCAGCATCGATGTCGAATATGAGGATAATTAAATCGGAGCTAATTAAGTTAAAATGGGTTTTAAAGATGAAACGAGGAGCATAAGAAAACTCTTAAATCCGTTGCCGTAAAAGCACAATAAAGGTTCTATTCGCGCATTGGTGATGCGTCAAGACGGAAACAGTCGCAAGTTACTGTCGCAAACGTTAAATACAGTTGGCACGTTTATGTGCATGGAATAGACCACTACACTTCAGCCGAATGGGTCTTCAAATCAAAGATTCTGAGTTAAATGTAAACGAATGTGATTGCCAACTCAATAGCTGCGGGACTTAAAGGATTGCAGTAAAAGTGGATGGGCGGCTGTATAAGAGAGCGTGACCGGATGTCTGCTTCAACATTGTCTGATGGATATTAGGGCTGTGGTTTTTTTTTTAGGATGTTGGGGGTGTTTTAATTGCCTTGCAGCATCTGGAAATATCGACAAGGTAACAGGAAGAGAGCACTACGATCAAGAATGTGATACAAAATCGTAGCGGTATGACAACATGAACAGCATTAAATAGTCAATTAAGAATATTTATTAACAAATTAAAGGGATGGTCGCTCCATTTAATCGACACAAAAACTGTTGAGCGCAATAGTATTTAATAGACATTCGAAATATCTCTTACCACCATCGTAGATTATTCGCAGTTTTTTCAGAGGTATTAACTCAAATCGGTGAGTCACGTTGTATGAGAAATTACGTGCCGACAACAAATGTTCCTCGTCTCGCGCAACGCGCGTGAGACGACCCACGAAACGTTCATAAAATCATGTAGCTATGAGGAGAAGGATGAAGTTTTATTGCCTATTTGGGACTTTAGGGATACTATTCGTTTTGATATTCAATTGCAAATATACACTTGTTGAAAATGCTATGGTTTTAGGTTTGCAATTTAGAACTTTAATCTCTACAAATATTACAAAGCTGAGGAGTTAGCTTGGTTGAATGCGCTAATCTCAGGAACTGCTGTTTTGAACTGAAAAATTGTTTTGTGTTGGATAGTTCATTATCGAGGAATGCTTTAAACTTAATAGCATCACGCTGCACGAAGCGCCAGTGAAAAATGTTGCAAAAACGGGGGAAAAAATGATTCCTTTTTGAGAGCTTCCGTTGCTTGCGCTGCTTAAACAGTTTAAGTTACGCAAAAATCTAGTATGAAGGAATTGTTCCTCTTTAAACTTTCTAAAAAAGTCCGTGACAGAATATGTCTATCTTATGCTTCACTATATCAAGCAAATCAATATAATCAAATTTCGTCGAAGTTAATATTATTTATCCAACCGCGATAGCTGATATTCACGATTCTTGTATAATATCCTGAATGTAAGGGCAGTTTTATTTAAGATATAACCAGGTTGGCAGCACTGTTTGCATCGCCATGCTATTGGCAAGTGAGAATTATTTTTTTTTCATTATTTTCAGTATTTCTGTGAATAACACAATCTGAAATGTAATTGAAAAAGTATAATCAACATATTGTTTACCACAATAAACAGTGGAGTAGGTATGGGGGTGCATGCTGCTCCTCTATTTGGTGACTATATGATTTGGAGTAAGTGCGAGGTTCTGTGCGTGAACATTTTGGTACAATTTCTGGAAAGCATGTATAAAAATAAACGTTGAAAGCACAGAACGTTTCACCTACTCCAAACTCAACAGCAACCCAGGTAGGTTTGATTTTACTCACATTACGCACTGAATAATAGGTTTCACTAGAAACCAAGCTTGAGATGATGATGGTTTTAAGGTTGGTTTTTGTCTCTCACGCTGGACCAACGTTTGCAAATTGTGCAATCATTGATTGGTCCATATGTCTTACGATAGAGTTACACATTCAACTTTAACGCTGTCTGTGAAATCACTAAATACACTGTCAGAATATAATAGACTAAGGCTGATGTTGGTGGTAGGAATCAGAAGCCAAGAAGGCTGAAACAGCCAGGCAGGTTCGCAGATGGTTTTCTCTTAGTTCTCTCCCTGGCCTCGACAATACGGACACAAACCTTCATCTACACATATACATCATTCAGCAAAGGAACCTGTTTCGACACGAACAGGTATTCAACACTCAAAAACGAAACTACAATCCCAAACGAGTCAAAGAAGATAAAGCTGAAGAGTAATATTTTGAGCACTAACAGGATACTTCTCTAAAATGGGTCTTAGGACACTTAGACCATGCTGATCCATTGTGATGCCAACAGTCAGACTACTACCACTGAATGACCACTCCAGTGATAGCGCCCTTTATTTGATCCCAAATACAAATGGTGACTTGTCCTGTTTTGAAAACCAGATAAAAATGTATTATCTATGCATTCACTGGGATTCGGGGCCTGCAAGGGCAAGGGCGTCTGCCCTTAAATAACTACGATAAATAGTCGTATCACAATGAGTCTTAAGTAGTACAGAAATCTGTAGACACAGGCCAGGCTAAAGAAACTGTGGAACACGTACTATTCGACTACCCAAGTCTTTCCCGAGAAAGTCTAAAATGATAAACAAAACATCCACAATAGGGAAATAGTTCCAATAAATCCCATCTAGAGAAGTTGTCAAATTTCTGAAGTCAGCACTTCAATCCTAGACCAAAAAGAAGGCATACAATAGATGTTTATGGTCACAGTGCTAGTGTCTTTTGTGACACAAGTTGAGTTCTTCAATTCTCAATTCAATATTCACAAAGAACGACTTGAAGAAGAAAATTCGACTACACAGTACGAGTGCCAGAATAGAGGTAACTGTTGATCAATAATTTTTCAAAGAGAACGTTTGAACGGAGTTTTGAATTCATCGTGTTAAAAACACATAACTTACGCCATACGTATTCCAGACGTGGTTGACACATCACTAGTTTGCGTAACCCGGGTTAACGAACTCGCTTTGGTGATGAACGAGTCGAGTTGTTGTCCAATTCTATTTTGTTTCGGCTTGGTTTTCGGTTTTGCTAATACCGGCTGTGTGTGTGTGCTAATTTTTTTCAATTTTTCTCTCTTCGTATTTTCTTCTACTCGTCACAACGCAACTTACTCATTACACAAAAAAGATAATATATGCAATACATACCACACACGTGTACTGCACACGAAAGGTTACCGAAATGCTGCAGCTTGCTGTGGTGACTACGACCCGAACCAATTTGTATTGTCTAATTCGATTTGGGGTTGGTTTCGGTTCGGCATCATATGCTCACACCGGGTTGTACCGTCTACCATTTTTTTATGCATGTATTTGGTTCGTTTCATCGATTTTGCCAATTCGGTTTGAAATGAATGTTACTCGGTTTGAGTCTGTTTACGTGTAACTCGGGTTAATTCGTTTTTTTAACCCGGATTGACACTCCACTAATTACCGAGAGTTTAATCCACTTGCATGATTCAGTAAACTGATTCCCATATACGGTTTCTGTTGCTGAAAATGTCTTGACAATCTCGACCTCAATCGCAGCATTTGCCAGAAAGTGCATTCTTAATTGCAAGAAAGATTTTTACATGTCCTCCTTAATTTTTAAAACCTACTTTGTAGGTTTTCATCAGATTTCTTTAAACCTTTCTACTACATTTTCTGGGTGATGTAACCTCGCGCTTTCGGTGAAACCTATTTGAGTTCAACCGTCGCACAGTGTTTCGTCTAGTACATGCGACTAACTCAAACTTGGCTGTTTTGAGTCGGCATAAAACTGTAAGTCCACTCGTGAGTGAACAATAGCACGGACATCACGAGTAGTTTCTGAGAAGTTAGGCCTTGGCCCTCTATGTGCTGTAGCGCCACCCATATTATCATTATTACTTGCTAACTGCGCAAAATTAGTATAATGTTTTTTACTTATTATGTTCATAATGTTTTCTCAGATATTTCAATCAATATTGCCACTTCAGATTAAATTAATTGTTAATTACAATTTTCGACCAAATGTTTCTTATTTCTTCTTCTGAGACATCACACGAGTCGAATTTTATTCAAACATACTCAAAACAATTGAGTCTTCCTCTCTTCATTCGAATATTTAACCTGAATTTTACAAAATTTAGAAGAAAAAAAACAGTACCACCACGTTGTGTAGGCTGGAACTGTCTTAAAATGAAGTTCAATTTATCTCATCTGGGTACATTTAAAACTCTACCGAAATTTATAGTGCTCCAGAACGGATAGTGTTTCATAGGCTTACTTTACTGGTTGACTACATACTTGATTTTGTTTTTTCAGATCCCAAGGCCATTTTTTACAGTAAAAATTAAAAAAAAAGACGTTTGCCCAGCTAGCATTAACTGGACTGAACACTGAGCGTCCGTGAGAGGATGTTAAGCCGAACAAGTCTACAACATGAACCTCAGTTTAGTTTGCGTAATTTTGGTGTTCATTTTGTCATTTTGTCATTTTCTCTTTCTATTTTCGAACACTTTTATTTCGTATAGACGGACAGCACTTTTTGCGGACATTTAACAATTGAGAGCTAATGACACTTCATATTCAATTGGAACGGCCTATTCATGTGTCATCCAAAACTCGCGGTTACGGTTCGGTGCAATAATGAGATAAAACATTTTATAAAACTATCACTTGAAGAGGCAGTGCTCCAAGTACTGATTCTGGATTACAATAAAAACAAGACAAATCGTTGTGAGGTAAAGGAACATTGCTCAATGTGTGTCAAAGTCATGTCAGTTGAAATTTTAAAAATAAACTCAGTTCAAATGTAACGCTTTCAGTGTCATTACATTTGCGAAGTCTCGCTTCAGAGACATAAGACATACCTGCCAATTCAATTTCAGGAACACATTTATATTTGCAAACACCCGCGGCGCTTTGACTTCCTTTAGCCTGCGGGACGTAAACTTTTTGTTGATTTCCGTCGCATAATTGTCAGCGGTAAACAGCAGTGTCATCCTCTTCAAATCAAATAATTTCAATGTCAGACAATCTATATGCCGTTTCATCACTTGCCTTGATAGTGATTGTCCAGACACAAATTTCAGTTGTGGCCAGCATCCTTTTGATGTTCATCCACACTGTGGTGGACACACATTTCAAGTATTAATATATCGTCCATGCTGCTTTATGGTTTGTTTGTGCTTTGTTGACGCCTAACGCCTCTATTTACACGTATCCTCCGCATTAAGTCCGAGTGGGTTATAACCATTTGGTTGTGCATTTATCGTCTGGCTTTATGTATAACACGCGCACATTATCTGCCTCGATGTGACCTCACATGAGTGCACAGTTCCGGACGGGATATCCTTACGAATTCGTGAATGCGAAATGAGAACCACTGACCACAGATCATTCCAATTATCCGGCTTGCGTCTCCTGCTTGATGTACTGATTTTTTTCTTTCTGTTTTTCAAAAATGATTCCCTCAACGAATCACTTACGCGTACATTCATGGCATCGTGGCATGATTGCCGTGGATCTCTGCCAATAAGTGGCTTAAGACGATTTGGAGTGGAAAAGTTTAAAACTCTCATAAATAATTAAGAGGAGAAATTAAGAATACAAACCCGTTTAATTCGATTTCAGAAAAGGTCTACAAAAATAATTCACCCTGAGGGGAATGGATGAGAATGGAAAGAACACTTAACCCCGGTTGGCATAAGTCACTCTTGTAAGGGAAAACTTGGTCACCGAGGAGAGGGTGGGGAAACAAAATTTGCAATTCCTTTGATGGGTCTATCTACACTCTACAGATGGAAACATAAACGATCACATGGAATGCATATAGGAGTTTTTTCTGAATCAACGAATCAGTCACATACGTGCGTAATAAAAGCGAACATAAACTATGCTTTTATACGGTCTCCTTGAGGTCTTCCCTATCATCAGTACTGTTGTCTTAAGCTGCATTTATTCATGGGGAGCCACTCCAATGTAGAGCGGCCCCCCGCTTTCGTTCTCGTTTCAATGACACTGACATTCACAACTTTGAGCGTACGTAACGTATTTCAGTTCCAACCTTCAACTGTCCTAAAAAAACTTATTGTGCCTTCTTCCAGTTGACAACGCTCTAGAGATGGATTAGCATTTCAACTCATCTGTGCTTGTTCAACAGCAATCTTAGCAGAAGTGCATCATTAGGGAGTTCATACATACATCGTTGGCTCAACTGCGATGGGTTTCATGTTCGAATGACATTTGCTTATGGCTGTGCTTCATCACATCTCTCGCCTTTCATTGCGAAGTAACTACATCTGTGTGAAATTTAAGACACTGAATGTGAACTGGGTTGCAGGAGCAAGTGCATTTTTCCAGACTCAACATCAATATTTGACTGACAAGATTTGATTCATCATAAATCAACAGCATAGGGCAACTTTTAAAACTCGTGGATGGATTCAACCGCCCTACACGTACTTAACGTGTGCAAGGATTGAAGTACCATCGTGGGAGAGAATCTTCTAAGTTCACCCAAGGAGCCCAGGTGTGAATTGATGTGCGAAGCGAAAAATGAAAAATGGAGTAAAACTTGAAGTTGAACGTAGTCAGGTGAAATAAAAGTTTTACTACGTAATCATTGAGTTTGTTGACGGGTGAGTGTGATAAATCCCTTCCGACGTAATAGGGTCGAACTGAAAAATGAGTGAGTGAGCATTTTTGTTTTTCATTTTTAAGAGATGATCTTTCAATTATTTCGTGGGTTCGGTTCTGCTTTTTTTTTTATGCGCTTAGTGAGTTAAATCTTGATTATTTGGTGTTAAATTTTGTTCATCTCGGTAAGATTTGAGAAGGAGGCGTTTGGTCTCGGAAACTGAACTGAAAATAATTTTTGGGTTTTTATATTTTTAAACTTCTGGTTTGAATCAAAGTTTGAAAAGTCTCCATTCAGTTTTAATCGCAAGAACCCTAATAACCCTGATTTTCTCAATTACTTTGGTCTCCTAATTGCAGGCAATACAATCACCCCAAGTCAGTAAATAGTACCGTTGCCTAGAATGCGACTGTTGTGAAATTTTCGTCTGCCAACAAGTTATAATTTTTTAATACAATCTAATCATTAACTGTCTCATTTCGTATGAGCAGTAGGTTGCATTCGGCTATCAATTTTTCTTGGGCATTTTGTATCTCAAATGAGTCCCAATTTACTCGAAAATTAGTCGATTTAGCGTCTACGTCAATAAGTAGTACAATTGACATTTATTGAACATTCCACGTCAAGTTAATTCCACTTGACTGGAATACGGAAAGGTGCTAACTTTGTTCGCAAATTCATTGAATTGGGGAAGCAGAAACATCCTTTTCTCTGCTGAACAGAATGATGGATGATGGACTTATAAGGGAGTTCAAAGTGTAAGCCAATCCACTGTCTTTTGACTTTTTAATGTGGCAGTTTGCTGAGTACATGTCCCTGGTTAGTGACGTTTCCGGTTCGAATCCCAGTGAAAGCAAAGCTAATACGCTTTTATCTGGTTTTCAAAACAGGAAAAGTCAACATTTGCCGTTGTGATCAAATTAATAGCACTATCACTGGAGCGGTCAATCAGTCAATCAGGTGGTAGTAGTCTGTCTTTGAGTATCACAATGGACCAGCATGGTCTAAGTGTGCCCCTCCTATCTGAGATCTGAAAGAGATTATAATGATGACTTTCCATCATTTGACCATTTTGAATGCAGAGTTACAGATACTCTGTTAATAATAATAACATGGGTGGTTCCACAGCCCGTAGAGGGCCAGGGTCCAGCTTCTCAGCAACCACTCGTGTTGTGCGTGCTAATTTTCTTTGACCTACCTACAGTTTTATGCCGACTCGTAACAGCCACGTTTGAGAAGCTTTTTCTTGACTCAAAGGAAGTGAGACATTATGTGAACATTATTTTTGTCGTACCAGCCGGGAATCGAAACCAGGCAGCGAGGTTAAGTTGCGTAGGGATCGACGCACATACCCATAACGCCGTCGTCACACGACGAATTGCGAATTCCATCGTAATCGGAAATGTGCTGCGAACTCCGAAAATTATATTCGCAGAAATAGATTCGTAGCGAGGAATCTGCAACGAATTTCGAAGTTCGTGACAATTGGTATCAGTGAATACGAATGAAATAGACATTTAGTATCTGTTACCGCCGTATTATTTTACCTTTATTTGTAAAACATTTCTATTTTAAATAATCACCCTGTAGATCTATTGTATGTAACGTAAAATCAGTTCTTGAAACCAAAGAGAACTCCGTTGAACGATTTCCTGGTAAAGAAGTAGACGCCAGGCAATACGTACAGATCTCTTGTGTGTAACGTATAATCAGTTCTTGAAACCAAAGAGAACTCCGTTGAAAGATTTCCTGGTAATGGAGTACACGCCAGGCAATAAAAGCATCTCCTGAAATCGAATAGAGGGCAGTCGAAAGAAAACCAGCGCGGTAGCAACACAATAGTTTTTAAAGCGTGCCTCAACAGACATATATTTATTTATAATATAATAATAATAAACTTTAATGGTCGCTATTAAAATTTGTGTTAGTTTTTCATTAATCGGAAATTTCGACTCTAACAGTAACTTTTTCTCCGACAAGTAATTTACGTTGGAATTATGATTCCGTTCGGATTGTTTGATAGCATTCTCTCTAGTTCGTATCGAATGGATACTGTGACAGGGCTGATTAAAAGAATTGAAACCAAATTTGTTTTAAAAATGCGTGTGACATAGTACACTTGCGCGGAGTCTAAAAAAACTGTTTGCTGTGATCAGTGCAGATCGGCACTGGATTGTCTGAAATCAAAGACCATTAGTAACGAGAAGTACTTTTAAAAATATTGATGAAAAAAAATGTTGATATTTCTAAAAGTGGCGGCCGTTAAAACTCAATTCTGTTGTTCAAATCCAGATTTCTCACACATTTTCGGCTATAAAAAAGACTAACCGTCAAAAAAACTTTTCCCATGGAGGAAAATACTAAGTAGAATAAATGATGGTATTTGAACATATCGCTAAACCCATACTCAAGTTACAGTGATCACAGACTTCGACGAAATGGTTTCCAGATAATTATGTTTAAAGTTTTGAGTACCATTAGCATGCACATAGAGATGGCTCCACTCAAAGTTGTTTATCTCCATAAATAATACTCTGATCTGGCTAACATTGTCGGAGAATATTTTTTAACTATACAAATTTTAGAAAATCCTAACTCAGACCATCCCCTTAAATATGATCGATTTCATGACGACAGCTTTTTATTTCTTCAAATTCATATCGTGAGATTTCTTTATCATTTTTCCTGAACTTTTCCTTATAATCACGTTCATCATGCGTATGTGATATAACACGAACAAGACCATACGTATGATCAATAAAATTTCACATGAAATTTCCGAATGCCATGCTACTTGAAACAATGCTATCGAACAGCGTATTAATTAAAAAATACACATTTCAAACCCACCACCACCTGTAGTCCACTTATCGTTCGTTCAGTTGTCATAGAGTGTGTGTCTGGGAGAGGTTCTGAAGTCAAAAGGAAGTCATAACCGCGAAAATATTTCATTTCATTGCTGTGGGGATTCATTTTTTTTTGAAATTTCTGTTTCATTTCGATTTGTTTTGTTGCTCTCATATTAAAACAATGACCCTCAGAAAGGTATTGTGGATTGTATTGGATTTTTGTCAAAATGTTGATGGATCTTTAAGTGGTGTTTCCACTTTTCAATGAAGTATTGGTATAAGCCAATTTCGGCTACAGTCAAAACTGTATAAGCCAAATAAATCAAATGAATGTGAGATTGCATGTACTGAAGTGTACGTTGTACATGGAGTATGGAGTAATTTGTTTATTGGATTCTGTAGATACCGTGAATTTTGATGAACACGTGTATTCCCGATTGAACTTATGTAGAATCAAATCATAATTCTAGCTAACTGGTGTCACATGCTCGAGCTGGAGCCAACTGAATGGCCCTACTCCAATATGGTGCCAAGCCTCTTGGGCGATTGTATTTACATTACGTACTCATTACCACTCTTATAAAAACTGTGGATCATTGAACGAAAATTACAATAAAATATCAAATCAATCTTGACAGAATCTCTACCAAATGCGACTAATGTCGCAAAATAACTGCGCAAATTGACAATTTAAATTTGAGCAAATGTCAAAATCGTTTTAATTTTTACACGTTTAACTGCACAAACAGTACAAACACCCCCATTCACAATACAAATGCACTGCAGAAACGGTAATTTGCACAGTTATTTTGTGTAGTGAATGGCCGGCCTTAGCAACAACATCTGACAGTCGTGCTGCTATCTTGCCACTACATCATCAAATCCAAGATTATGTGGGAGAAGGAAAAACTGAGAAGACTGCTGGATACCTGACCATAAAGGAATGGAAGGCTATGAAATGCCCTATCCAGAAAAGGTGCATGGGAACAATTCATAGGCCCAGAACTATTATGCGCCAGTCCTCAGAGAAGCATTCTCGGAACTAGAAATAATGAACTGGGTAGAAGCCTGGAGTAACGCAACTCTTGGGTCAATATAATCGAAAGAGGTTTGAGGCATGTATTAAGATGAGCAAGAACAACCTTGGTAGTGCATCAGGCTTCCTTAGAGGACACTGAAGTCTCAGGGAGCTAGGGCTATCAGAAGAAGGTCTCTGTAGATTTCCTGAAACATCCATCAAAGGTATGGAAAGGGGGCATAATAGATCTAAAGGTCGTGTTGCGAAAGCTTTATCAGAGGCTATATTCAGTAGCCACAGGTAACCAGGTGAGCCCAAGACATGGAGCGCTTTAAGCGTGCCCAAAAGTCCCGCAGAAAAGAGGGCACTATACAAACATGTCTTGGAGTATTTCACGTAGCAAGCACACTAGGAGTGACCGCTCTAGAAGTTACGCCCATGAAATAATTCAGATTATATTTTGTATTAGTGCACTATCCTCTCCGTGACATTAGATTATTCATACACGCTGTTAAACAAAACTTATTTACCAAGACAAGGTTCCAAAGGGCAGTTGTAACTACGAGACGCAAGCGATCTTATGTACATCGACGGTTTTTATTTTGCTATCGCCTTACAGCCAAAAAACAGACTTCTTGAGAGTAACTGCAAGGTTCGCCTTCTGACCCGGCGGCATCTTTGGGCCATATTTCTGTGTGAAGTTGCACAAGTGACTGCCGATTATATCCCGAAAACCTGTATTTGAAAATAATTGTCCTTGAAATGTGTCCTGGCAACAACTCGTCTTCAGTGTGTCGATAATTTCTTAATCCTTGTGTCTACACCGCCATAGCCAGATATATTTTTCATTTTCAAATTGGTATATTTTGAGCCCTAGGTGCCTTATCAACTTAAAATTTTTAAAAACCGTCTAAAATATTGTTTTTTGTTATATTCGAAAACAAGTAATAATAAATAAAAAAAATTATAATTTCTTTAGCGGGTAAGAACTTACTAGTAATTTTTATGATTAACCACTTCTATCTATAATCAACACACCTGGGTGTGCATAGAAAAATGTATGCAAATTAAATTGTTAATAAGCAATGCAGAAAAGCACTTTTACTTCATTATAGATTCATATTTTTCTATTTACTTTACATCATTTTTTTTTTTGGAAAAAAGGCAAATGTTTCATTTTATAAAATAAAAATGTTATTGGATGGACATCATTGAGTTACAAACTGGTTCCTTGCATTCTTTGCAAGCTTTTCGTATTGGTCTTCTTCTGGGACATAGGTAAAAATTTCCCTGTTTGATTCTGCCAGAATTCTCCGGTTCTTCTTGAGCCCCTACTGAACGATTTTCAACAGTCGGTGTTACTGGGTGGCCCTACAGACTTTCAATACCACTATGTGGTGAAAAATTTGCAGAATTTGTGCATGCTAATTTTTAACCTTCTACGGTTTTTAGATGTTTTAAAATGTGGAATATTTTCCATTTCGAAAGGCATCTCTTCGTTGTTCTCACATCATTCACTAAGGCACTTGTCCAAATTGTCAACACCTCCTTTGCTTCTGTTGTAATCGAGTATCGTTGTTGGATTTCTTTAATGAGTTTTTTTATATACTATAATATATATATACTAAGTGGGAAGTAGTTCACGAACGGGCTAGTTCAAAAAGGAGCTTTTACGAGTGAACGAAGTGAACTAGTTCACACTGTCGTTTTATTTTACCTCACTTATTTCAGTAGTTCAACTACAGATATTCCTAACACTGCATACATGGAATTCATTACGAACAACTGAACTAAATAGAGCTAAATTGAGTGAAAATGGGTGCTTTACTTTGTGTAGGTAAGCAGGGTCAGGGTTGTTTTTGTGTAAATACCACAGTGCAAGCCCATCGAGCATTGTAGCGTTGCCGGTGGAGTGTGTGAAGGGATTTTTAAAATCCGGCGAAAACAGCATTTCTGAGCAGTGAACTACATTGAACTAAGTTAACTAGAAGAACGAACAAGTAACAAACAGATTTAAACTAAACTGAGTGTTCTCTGAACTGAACTAAAATGTACAAGCCTTAGGGAAGCGGAAAGAAGGGCAACAGTTATGTTAATTTTTTGAATATACATATTAATAATAATAATAATAATATGGGTGGCGCTACAGTCCGAGGCGGACCTGGGCGTGCTATTGTTCTCTCACGCCTGGAAGGGACCTACAGTTTAATGCCGACTCCGAACGGCGAAGTTTGAGAAGCTTTTTCTAGACAGGAAATACTCTTTGAGCATTGTCAGTGACTCGAAAGAGGTGGAGCCGTGAAATATGAAAGGTGGTAAATTCTGGTATCGAACCTGGCACCCTCTGCGTAGGAGTCGACGCATTAACCCACTACGCCACGGCGACCCACTACATATTAGAGTATACTTATGTTGCTGCTGAATTTGAAGATTGATGATTGTACCCTTTGGAATAGAAAATTATATATATAAATAAAATATATAATTGTAGTCCAACATCAAAGTAGCACTTCCACGGAACAGATTGCAAGGCAAATGCTCTCACTTCGATTTTTTTTTCTGTTTGTTTCTGAATGTTCCAAACAGTCACCAAATCAACCCACATACTTCTATGGGACACCCGGGTACGTTGGGTGTATACTTATGTACACCAATACCTCGCTTTGCGTCGTTTCGTTTTTGCGTTTTTTTCGAAGTTGCATCGACGCTGAATTAGTACTAATTTTCACTCTGCGTCGTTCCATTTTCGGAGTTGCGTTGTTTTAGATTCTTTTAATTTCCTTTCTTTTACGACTTTTGTTTCTAATTGCCATCAAGTCGATAGCTACGAATATCAATTGTTACAAGGAAATTTATTTTACTTTGAAAAAAAAGCTGTTCAACAAAAATTGGACCAATTTTTTGTGAAAGAAAGCCGACTTATGCCAACAGTCACTGGACTCATCGGAGTGTGATCAATGTTTATTTTGTTTTATATAAATTATATAATTGAATATATATTTTATTTTGTTTATTTTTGTTTTTTTTATGTATGTAATTTATAAATTCAGTGAATTTTTATTTTGTTTTAATTGAATTTGTTTTATTTTTCTTGTATGTATGTAATCAAATTTTATATTATTTAAGCTTTATTCAATTTTCTTTTTAAAAATTAGTATTTTCGTAATCCTTGAACCTATCTTCGATTTTTACATGGCTTGCTATAGAAAATCATAATTCAGTTTGAGTCGCAATGTCGGTTCAATCGACGCAATGTGAGGTATTGGCTGACACACGGGCTAGACAGAAAACCGGTACCATCCTGATCACTAAGTCGGGGATGAGCAAGCTGCTGTAGCCTTGCGTCAGGTGGGCAGGAATTGATGATTATTAAACAACTGAATCGGCTTTTGAACGTGAATCACAGAAAAAAAAAGTACAAGCACCGCACAAATTTTAATGTGGCCAAATCTAATATTCACATGCCAGCTGCATGGAGTGGAATGCAAAGCAGCACCGAATGAGTATTTTGAACTCAGCCAATCGCCTGAAAGCGTGTGTTCTAACGCTCATGTTATGCCGCTGACAGTTGTTCTTTCGCGAAAAGCGTTCAGAGCATTTTCACGGGATGCTGCATGCCTGGAGGTGTGCATGGACTACGTACATAGATCCATATATCACAATGAAGCGCGCATACCTTCAGTTCCAACGACACCACATTACGTTCAAGCAGCTCCACCTCTTCTACGGTTATGCATTCGTAGAGTCCAACCCGCCATGCAGTGCGGGAGTAATTCCGAAAAAGAGACGTTAGTCTAAATTGCCGGAGGGCGTTCATTTAAATTTTTGTAGTTACTCCAGGCGATGCTAAATTATCTACTGGACATAACATTTGAACGAAACCATTTCAACTGAAACAGAAGTTGTTGCACAACACGTGGTGGCTGAAATTGTTGTTCTGTAGTTAGCAGCAGAAGAGTGGGACATTCACAACCTCTGAGCACCGGTCTACGACCAAATCTTAAATTTCAAAGCAAGGATTTAAGTTTCTGATTGCAGTCATCAATTTAAATTGAGGTTCTCGATGGTGTTTATCATAAGAGGCAAAATGGGACATTTCACTGAATGTGTATAATTTTGACACCCTCATGTACCATAATTTCCTGCACACAAGAACCATAGACACACGCTTAAGAGGACATAGAATAAGAAACAAACTTAGGCCAACATACATGATGTGCATACCTAGTGTATAGGTTTGATTCGCAGTAGATTATGGCAATCACACGCCATTGTGGTACTATCATAGACTTGGAATGTATTTCTGTTTAAATTCACACACACGTGTTTAAGTTGAAATGAACTCGATTTGACAATCTGACAGGGCAACAATGGCTTAACGAGCGAGAGCTCATTTGTAAAGTGAACACGTCCATCTGTCATAATACCTACAATTTGAGTGAGTTGATAAGTCTGGATAAGGCGGAGTCATCAGGTAAATTTACGCCTACAAAACACAAACTAGGATTCAACGCAAATATCTCACCTATCTGGTTCTGATAATTCACGTTATTGTCACGTACAGTGGGGTTTTCATTCATGAAGTATGTGCAGACTGGTGTGATTGTACACATTGTGAATACGTTGAATATTTCATTCCTTGAGTTACTACTTGAATATCTTTTGACTGTCCAAGTTGTGGGTTTGTAGTCTGTTACTTATTATTCAAGGGAAATGTTTTTTTCTTTTTTTTTTTGGATACACTTGGAAGAGTGTTTTTATGTAAACCATCATTTATGTATACCTGACACAATGTTGTATTCAATTTGTTTAATGTTGTGGAAGAACTGAATAGAACAACGAATTAAAGTCGAGCGTATGAAAAGGGAGTCCCTACGGAACGAGTAACATGCTGCTACACTTCCCAGATATCAGCATCATACATAGGCACATTTACATTTAAAATGGTGAAACTAAAATATGTTTTGAAACTAAAAATGTTTTGTGCAGCGAGATGAGTCAAGTCAAGTATCTACGGATCCAACGCCTAAAGTGGATGGGTCATGTAAAGCTCCGGCTATAACGGTCTTCAGATCCAAATCTATGGACCAACGCAACAAGCGAGGACCGCGCTTAAGGCGTCGCAGTCAGGTGGATAAGGACATCCATAAACAAATCGTGTCACAATGAACTGGAGACAGCTAGCCAGAGATCTCGCTAGTTGGGTAGGGTTGTTTTGGATTTTTTTTGTGATCTGAGACTACAAATTTTCTATTTAACTAAAGTCATTATTCTTATAATTTATTGTCAGATTTAAGAAGAGATTTACAATTGTCCTGGTTTTGTACCTTCCACAACCTTTTATTGCAAATTTGTCTAGTTGATGAGTGAAATTATGTTATACTAATTTTTCGCTGTTCGAAATCAAATTGTGGTTAAGCTTACGAAACACATGTAACTGTCTAGTAGAAGAAGAAGAATAATTTGAGTCTCTTAAGTTGTCCATGACCTTTACAGACTTATGTTCAGCGAGAACACCATTTTCCAGGTAAACTTTTTAGAAATCTTAACTCATATACTCTCTTCAAAGTTGGTCGTCCAGATAATTCTGAAGACTTAAATACAAACTTGAATATGCAACTAATAGAAATGAAGGGAGTTGTTGAACACATTTTGATTTTAGATCAGAAAACGAAAGGTTTGTTCATATGAGACATACAAAACTTATTATAATACGGTATCGGATCCCAGTGGAAGCAATGTTAATGCACTTTTTGTCTGGTTTTCAAAACTGGGCCAGTCAACATATGCCGTTGGGATCGAAATTACGATCACTGGAGTAGTCGATCATCATCATAGTCTAACTGTGGGTATCACAATGGACCAACATGTTTTATTATATTAATAAATGCATAAAATAAAAGCCACAGAATCTATTACCAGAAGTTGGATTACCTTGAACAGAAAACCACAGAAGAAAACTAAATGGTTTTCCAATACGGAGTTGACAACCTTGACTTTAATTTGTGAACGCACTCTTTTACTAATCATCAAACTGTCACTGTCAATTTATTCAGTAAATTCAACATTTTCATCAACGAGCACCGTCTGCATGTGTCACAATGAACTGGAGACAGCTAGCCAGAGATCTCGCTAGTTGGGTAGGGTTGTTGGTTGATCTCCAGGTCCATCTGTAGCGCCGAGTAAGGAAGAAGGAAAAATATTAGACGTGTCCTTCCTACATTTGTTTAATCATAATTGATTACATCCAAATGTCCCTCGTTGAAAGCGAATGAATGCTGAGCAAACATTACGTTCAGTGGTGAGCAAAGCTGGATACATAATTTTAGTTTTTCTGGTTTTTCAAAAGTAGAATACCAACGTTTTTGGTACCATATGTAAGGTACGATGACGTATACCGAATTTCTGTGCTACTTGCTATGATTAAAGACGTTCTTAAAACAGCAAAGCCATGTTGTTCTCGATATTTTTTATATATTTTTGGGACATTCACAACCTCTGAGCACCGGTCTACGACCAAATCTTAAATTTCAAAGCAAGGATTTAAGTTTCTGATTGCAGTCATCAATTTAAATTGAGGTTCTCGATGGTGTTTATCATAAGAGGCAAAATGGGACATTTCACTGAATGTGTATAATTTTGACACCCTCATGTACCATAATTTCCTGCACACAAGAACCATAGACACACGCTTAAGAGGACATAGAATAAGAAACAAACTTAGGCCAACATACATGATGTGCATACCTAGTGTATAGGTTTGATTCGCAGTAGATTATGGCAATCACACGCCATTGTGGTACTATCATAGACTTGGAATGTATTTCTGTTTAAATTCACACACACGTGTTTAAGTTGAAATGAACTCGATTTGACAATCTGACAGGGCAACAATGGCTTAACGAGCGAGAGCTCATTTGTAAAGTGAACACGTCCATCTGTCATAATACCTACAATTTGAGTGAGTTGATAAGTCTGGATAAGGCGGAGTCATCAGGTAAATTTACGCCTACAAAACACAAACTAGGATTCAACGCAAATATCTCACCTATCTGGTTCTGATAATTCACGTTATTGTCACGTACAGTGGGGTTTTCATTCATGAAGTATGTGCAGACTGGTGTGATTGTACACATTGTGAATACGTTGAATATTTCATTCCTTGAGTTACTACTTGAATATCTTTTGACTGTCCAAGTTGTGGGTTTGTAGTCTGTTACTTATTATTCAAGGGAAATGTTTTTTTCTTTTTTTTTTTGGATACACTTGGAAGAGTGTTTTTATGTAAACCATCATTTATGTATACCTGACACAATGTTGTATTCAATTTGTTTAATGTTGTGGAAGAACTGAATAGAACAACGAATTAAAGTCGAGCGTATGAAAAGGGAGTCCCTACGGAACGAGTAACATGCTGCTACACTTCCCAGATATCAGCATCATACATAGGCACATTTACATTTAAAATGGTGAAACTAAAATATGTTTTGAAACTAAAAATGTTTTGTGCAGCGAGATGAGTCAAGTCAAGTATCTACGGATCCAACGCCTAAAGTGGATGGGTCATGTAAAGCTCCGGCTATAACGGTCTTCAGATCCAAATCTATGGACCAACGCAACAAGCGAGGACCGCGCTTAAGGCGTCGCAGTCAGGTGGATAAGGACATCCATAAACAAATCGTGTCACAATGAACTGGAGACAGCTAGCCAGAGATCTCGCTAGTTGGGTAGGGTTGTTTTGGATTTTTTTTGTGATCTGAGACTACAAATTTTCTATTTAACTAAAGTCATTATTCTTATAATTTATTGTCAGATTTAAGAAGAGATTTACAATTGTCCTGGTTTTGTACCTTCCACAACCTTTTATTGCAAATTTGTCTAGTTGATGAGTGAAATTATGTTATACTAATTTTTCGCTGTTCGAAATCAAATTGTGGTTAAGCTTACGAAACACATGTAACTGTCTAGTAGAAGAAGAAGAATAATTTGAGTCTCTTAAGTTGTCCATGACCTTTACAGACTTATGTTCAGCGAGAACACCATTTTCCAGGTAAACTTTTTAGAAATCTTAACTCATATACTCTCTTCAAAGTTGGTCGTCCAGATAATTCTGAAGACTTAAATACAAACTTGAATATGCAACTAATAGAAATGAAGGGAGTTGTTGAACACATTTTGATTTTAGATCAGAAAACGAAAGGTTTGTTCATATGAGACATACAAAACTTATTATAATACGGTATCGGATCCCAGTGGAAGCAATGTTAATGCACTTTTTGTCTGGTTTTCAAAACTGGGCCAGTCAACATATGCCGTTGGGATCGAAATTACGATCACTGGAGTAGTCGATCATCATCATAGTCTAACTGTGGGTATCACAATGGACCAACATGTTTTATTATATTAATAAATGCATAAAATAAAAGCCACAGAATCTATTACCAGAAGTTGGATTACCTTGAACAGAAAACCACAGAAGAAAACTAAATGGTTTTCCAATACGGAGTTGACAACCTTGACTTTAATTTGTGAACGCACTCTTTTACTAATCATCAAACTGTCACTGTCAATTTATTCAGTAAATTCAACATTTTCATCAACGAGCACCGTCTGCATGTGTCACAATGAACTGGAGACAGCTAGCCAGAGATCTCGCTAGTTGGGTAGGGTTGTTGGTTGATCTCCAGGTCCATCTGTAGCGCCGAGTAAGGAAGAAGGAAAAATATTAGACGTGTCCTTCCTACATTTGTTTAATCATAATTGATTACATCCAAATGTCCCTCGTTGAAAGCGAATGAATGCTGAGCAAACATTACGTTCAGTGGTGAGCAAAGCTGGATACATAATTTTAGTTTTTCTGGTTTTTCAAAAGTAGAATACCAACGTTTTTGGTACCATATGTAAGGTACGATGACGTATACCGAATTTCTGTGCTACTTGCTATGATTAAAGACGTTCTTAAAACAGCAAAGCCATGTTGTTCTCGATATTTTTTATATATTTTTTTACATTGTGGCAATTCTAGGAACAATGTACAGAAATCAAAAGAGAGACAAAATGCTGCCAGTAAAACAGTAGATAGAAATCATTCATTGTAAAGTAGGAAGTCAAACGGAGTGCACCTACTTTGGAAGGAAATAAATAATAATTTGAAATGAAGGAGAGTTGTTTTGTTTTAATAACGTAGCTTACAACATTTTTTAAATTTATATTTCAAAAATTTAGACATAAAAATGTCGTTTTTCAAATAGAAAGTCGCTACTATTGTTCAGCATGATGCCAAAATCAGAATGACGGAATATGTCATAATGTATGAAACGTCAAGCTTCGACCTAACGGTAAATGCACAAAAAAAAAAAGAAACAATTATAACGTGCAGAACTGGATAAATGGGATCGGCTTGATTATTGTTTTATTTCTGCCGTTATTATTCAGTTTTGCTTGCCACTGTGGGTGATCCAGTGCTGGAATAAGTATACATCTTGTTTTGGATTTTTTTTGTGATCTGAGACTACAAATTTTCTATTTAACTAAAGTCATTATTCTTATAATTTATTGTCAGATTTAAGAAGAGATTTACAATTGTCCTGGTTTTGTACCTTCCGCAACCTTTTATTGCAAATTTGTCTAGTTGATGAGTGAAATTATGTTATACTAATTTTTCGCTGTTCGAAATCAAATTGTGGTTAAGCTTACGAAACACATGTAACTGTCTAGTAGAAGAAGAAGAATAATTTGAGTC
The DNA here is from genome assembly GCA_964034865.1 of Eristalis intricaria. NCBI lineage: Eukaryota > Metazoa > Arthropoda > Insecta > Diptera > Syrphidae > Eristalis > Eristalis intricaria. Next base: position 164,087,974 of record OZ035873.1, read on the forward strand.
TCTTAAGTTGTCCATGACCTTTACAGACTTATGTTCAGCGAGAACACCATTTTCCAGGTAAACTTTTTAGAAATCTTAACTCATATACTCTCTTCAAAGTTGGTCGTCCAGATAATTCTGAAGACTTAAATACAAACTTGAATATGCAACTAATAGAAATGAAGGGAGTTGTTGAACACATTTTGATTTTAGATCAGAAAACGAAAGGTTTGTTCATATGAGACATACAAAACTTATTATAATACGGTATCGGATCCCAGTGGAAGCAATGTTAATGCACTTTTTGTCTGGTTTTCAAAACTGGGCCAGTCAACATATGCCGTTGGGATCGAAATTACGATCACTGGAGTAGTCGATCATCATCATAGTCTAACTGTGGGTATCACAATGGACCAACATGTTTTATTATATTAATAAATGCATAAAATAAAAGCCACAGAATCTATTACCAGAAGTTGGATTACCTTGAACAGAAAACCACAGAAGAAAACTAAATGGTTTTCCAATACGGAGTTGACAACCTTGACTTTAATTTGTGAACGCACTCTTTTACTAATCATCAAACTGTCACTGTCAATTTATTCAGTAAATTCAACATTTTCATCAACGAGCACCGTCTGCAAATGATAAAAATGTTCTACCTAAATTCGGAGTCGGTGACGTTTAAGTCATTGGAAGAACTTAGGGCCAATATTGAACGGGAAATAACGGTGTTTATATGAAGTCGAGATCCGTTCAAAAAATGTTTTGATTGTACTGCAAGCCGATGATTAGGTTTTTGGAATATATCAAATGGTTTGCGTTTTATTTAAACGGAACAATGGGGTTAACTATTTGAATTGAAGAAGACCCTAATGCTGAGACTTCATGAATATTGCTATGATATGACGGAGGAATAAACCGCGATGAATTAATTGGGTTTGAAGTCACACCTCGTGTAGCCTGCAATTAAGCTTGAACATAAAACTTGTTGGACAAATATTGTTACTACGATTACTAATCGATTGGTTCGATTTAAAATACATAGAATAACAACATAATTTTTTAGCTCCCAAAAATCGATTTATACATAAGCATTAGTACAAATTTGAACTCAAAATTAAAACTAACATGTAATTTGGGACATCCATAAGTCGAAGTTTGTATTGCGTGAATATCTGATCAATAAATTTATTTGTGTGTGTTTTTCCTACAATTAGTTTTATAACGCTTAACGTCTCGCTTAAGCACAAAGTCATATTTAATCCAGTTTGACTTACCAAGTTAACAAAAACGAAGTTCGTTGACAGGTGTAATTATCGTTGTCACTTGTCCTTGTACCTGAGTGATAAGACAATTACCCATTAAATATTAACACGAAGTTTCATTCTCCAAGAATACGAATGAATTTAAGTGGAATGATGTGGTTTTGTTTGACAAAGAAGGTCCCTAGAGTATTCTGTATGCACTTAATCTGTGTTCATTAAATTGTACCCTTAACAAGTTCTCAAAAGTCTCATGGGACATTGGGGACAAGTCTATACGATACAATGAAGAGGTCAAGCTTTTATCTATGCAGCTATACCATTTTTTCGCCTCATAAATAAGTAGCCGATTTCGCGAACGCACACAATGTCCCAGGCATATTTAACAGGAATCGACCTTATTAAAATGTAAAAAGATTCACAAGGACAGAAAGGCAATGCAATTTATTTCTACCATAGTAATTGGTTCATTATTATTTACAAAGGAAAGAATTCGATAACATAACAAGTATACCAGCCCCTTTAAATGGGTGCTACTAATAACGTGGCTGATTATATTTACGTACATAGAGTCCACACAAATATGAAGACAAAATTTAAGGCAAGTATTTGAGATTCAGTAAATTGTGAGCAACTTGTTTAAAATTAGCTTTTTGTTTGTGCATGCATGTAAAAAACATGGTGTGTTTTTTAACTCATCGTGGGACAGTTATTTTAAAACCTTCCGACAGACACATGGTGCCTGGGGAGGCCTCTACCAATTTATATGCATTTGTATGAAGGTATATGCCACTTCGAAATCATTTTTTAATTTTTATAAGATGCAGGTAGCTTAGGTTAGGTAGTTGCGGGGCTAGTCAATTCACCAGCACACTTAGATCATATTGGTCCATTGTGATACCCATAGTCAGACTACTACCACTGATTGACTACTCCAATGACAGTGCCGTTAATTTGATCCGAACGGCATATGGTGACTGAACCAGATTTGAAAATCAGATAAAAGCGTATGAACTTTGCTTTCACTGGGATACGAACTGTGGACCACGGTAACAGGGGCAAGCACTCTACCAACTGCGCCATGCAGTTCTTAGTCTGGATTCAGTATTTTGTACATTCCATTTTTATGCTGCATCTTTTGCATGCCGATTTATTTCGCTTATGAACCGAAACTAATTTTGGACTAATAGCGTGGTGCCCAGCCAAGCACCATGTGTCCGTCAGAAGGTGTCTTTTTTCTTTTAATTTCTAGGAATTCGTAAGAATATGGTCTTTCATAACTCGGTAGCAAATAAGATTTAAGGAAGGAATTGTAAGTCGATAGCTTCACTAGAAATATGAGTAAATAACACTTATATATGAAATATGCCTGGATAGACCCGGGTGTCCGACGGAGGGTTAAAAGTTTGGTTTTAAAACTGGTACACTGGTTGAGATTATACAACATAATCGTCAATCGAAGCAAGTTATTCGGAACACGATGAATCCTGTGATCTCACACCGTTAGATTACTATTTCGGAGGCATGTGAAGTCTCTAGTCTATGCCGGTAATGAAATGACACATCCTTTAAATGGCAGCCTCGGATTCACATTCAGAATAGGACCAATATGTGAGACATTATTTCGGCAATAGCATCTCGCCCAAAGTGGTTGGCTTGTTACCGTAGAGAGGATAATCAAGTGGTTCCAAGTAGCATGATCTATTCGAAAGAAATAAGATATGATTCCATAATCTGAACCAAGTCAATTTCTGTGGATGCATGGATGCTTGTGGACTGTGTTCGGTCCAATGATTGCCATCATAGCTTTTTGACATAACCGATGATGCAAATTGGGCATCTTCCGTGAAGATGATTTCTTGGCTAAGATCCGGATCTGGCTACGACGAAATTCACGCTGCTTATTTACAACTGAGCTGTACATAATTTTTCAATAATTCCCTCTCGTCACTTTTTACGCTACACCCAGTTGATGGCCAGGGCCCAGCTTCTGCAGCAATCACTCGTATTGAGCGCAGTATTGTACTCTCAAGAGATAGATAGATAGAGAGGGAACCTACATTTTTATGCTGAACAAGTTTGAGAAACTTTTTCCAGAAAGTCTTACTATTTCGAGAAACTGCATGAAATGAATGATTAAAACATTTCTTTTTCCATCATTCTTGCAATTAATGTATTCCGCACCAATACTACTGCTCATCTTTTGAAGTCAACCATTCATTAAGCTAACTTATCAGGTCTTCGTAGGAATGAAAGTGCTATTCCGGAAGTCCTTGGTTCTTTGAAACAAGGAATAATTAGAAGGGGCCTCCACGTTCCTTCTTTAGTTCACTTAGATTCAACTTCAACAGTTGTTGACAATAGTGACTGCCAATCGCTTCACCTCTTGTCGATTGTTGAGCAGGCCCATGCGGTCCTTGTGGTTACACCAAATACAAAACACAGGCTTCTTACCTTGCTTTACATTGCGCAGTGGTTGTGAGGTTGTTGGTTGACACGTGGTCTAGCCCTAGGATTCGTAGATGATTCAACATGCGAGTAAAGTCGCATAGTAGCAAGCCTGCACGTATGCCACTTTGTGGATCGCGTTTTAAGTTTGACGAATCGCCGGGAATTCGATTAAATCACAGAGACAACATTTCTGTGGATATTTTTCTCAATAAGAAAAGTCTTTAATGAAATGTGAAACTTTTGGTATACCTAGAACACATTTACATAATTTTGTGAATTTCGGTTTTGTGGAACAGCGACTGGTAACTCTGTTCGCGAATCATGCTTACAGCTTATCAAACCACTTGTGGGTCGCTAGTATGCAAGTCGCAAAGATGCTTTCGTCATTAATTTTCGAGAGCAGAATCCAAGTTCCATCGAACTCCATCGTATAATCCCTCTTAATAATCCCCTCTTATTTTAGAAATTATTTTCTACTTATCGAAAAATCTTTACTTCCGATCACCTCACGGATAAAGAACTCCGCTACAATAACCTTCACAAAAAAAAAAGAAAAATGTACAAAACTTTGTGAATGACATTTAAAAAGTTTAGAAGCCGCATTTTCATTGAACGTAGCAAATTCATTGTTCCTCGAAAGAATTCAACAAAAGGAAGACAAAAACAAGGTGAACCAGCTGTCAAACTTTCTACAGACCACCTGCAGTACATCCTTTTCTTCCCCCTCACTTATCCACTGCATGTTCGGTTGGGAGGAATTCTTTAACCTGCTTTCAATTTCAAAGAAACACTCCGTGGGAACTTTGAACTGCTTTCGGTTGCGTGTTACTTTAAAATTTGGTTAATTTCCCGTTCAGAGCTTTGGTCTTTTCTAAATCCAAAGAAGATTATACACGTCATTGGCATCAGAAGGCTCTCAGAAATCAAATGAATTAATGAAAGATTGATCGCCCAGTTGGCGCCCACAAAACGCCCTCGAGACATTGATAACCGAAAATAAAGCAAAGACTTACATTGTTCCTCTGACTTAACGGCCTAATGCGATAATCGCCATCCTAATCGTCTCATTCCACAACTTTTGCCAATGAGCACTGAATCTATGTACAAAGCCCCGCCATCAACCAAAGCCCACAAAGACGATTACAAGTTCCTGTGGCGACTTATGCGTGGGAATGTCTCTAATTGAACAGAAATAAGTTCAGAAAAAAAAAATCAATAGAACATCACCGCAACTGATTCGACACCGTCACCACTAAATGGATGTGAACATCGCCCACATTTCTATAGTCAAATCAGGACTTGTTGAGTATTAAGAATCAATTCTCTAAATAATCCCCTTCGAGATGCCTAAGCTTTCGGAATTCAAAACCATCCCCGTCCCTCACCAGCGCGAGCGTCGCGTCGTCCTGCTCCTGAAGCAGCAAGGTCATCTATTTTCACGTTGGCTTTGGATCATTTTGGACTTTTGTCTTAACCTGACTGTGCGACGTGTGACGGAAAAAGGTCTGCGGCTCACATGTATTCCCCGTAGGAGCCATATTGGATAGCGATAATAACGTGGCAGGCAAGCCGTGCCAGAGCGTGTAGAAATCATAAATCATAAGTTCCCTGAAAAATGTGTTCACTTATGGGGCGAACATGGACGGCTGGCACGGGAGAAAGGCTGAGCAGCTTGGGGATGACATGTTGATGGGATTACTTTTATGATTTTCCACTTTGCTGGGGCCAGGGAAGGGAGACGACCTCATTAAGGAATTTATTTTTGTGTCTTTGCAAGGCTTTCTGGCTATCAGTCATGTTTGCGTTCCCACCGGCGTGTGGCGCAGTGCGGCGTGGGAGCAATTCTTTGAATTTTGCATAAGCCGATGCGAAAGTTTGCTGTTTATATTTTTGTAATATCCATAAGGACCATGAATCTAACGATCCATAGACAAGAGCGGCGGAATCGTAACGAATCCATCATTAAACATTCACAAAATGTAATTACCACGTACCGAAGTTCAATTGGGCTGTATTCGGGGGAGTCGTTCTCCTCTGAATAGGCCAAAGTTTGTGTAAGTGATTAGGTATTGGTCTATTTATGTCTGTCTCCCCGTTCATTCACTTGACTAATGATATTTAAGTTAATAAAATAATTACAATGCCATAGTGGGAGACGATGGCGAATCAAAGGCGTGCGGTGGACGCCTCCGTCTTTCAAGCGGTAAATAGTGACAGCTTTGCTCGTAAGCTGATTGGGCGAACCACAACAATGAAGGCAATTTATTCAACTTATTGTGTAAGTTGCTTGTAAGTTGCTTTTAAGTTGCCTTCTGATGCCGACTGTGGGGAATGAGTGATGAGGATGTAACACAGGAGACGGGGTATTTGAAGAGTACTTTCCGGCAATCACTATTCAGTTAGAAGCGTGTCTGTGTGGTGCCCTTCCCCACTCTCCCCACTCTCATTAATCAAAAGTCAATAAAGCGACCAAGGACAAGCGATAGGCTAATGGCAACAAACTTCCACTCAAACAATGGAACCTCAGCAAGACGAGAAAAATGCAAATGATTAAGAAATGAGCGTTTGTCTAACATAATTACGCATCTAATTAGTTTGGCAATAAATGATGGCACACGATTGAGCGTATTTATTGCGAATGAATTATTACTCGAATACATATCGCTTTGATTGTTATTTGTAATGTAATATATGCGTGCTATAATTTAGCGAGAATTTCTGATTTTGCTTTGTATTATGTAAGTGAAAAAGATAAAGGAGGTATTCTTCTCACATTTCGTTCGTTTGTAATTAATCCTAATTCTTTGGGTGGTATCGGTTGTTGAACTATACAAATATACAAGCTGTTGCAATTAGAGACGATATTCGTTGTTTTTTTTTCAATCAGGCCTCTCATCCGAGACTTCATATGTTTAGTTTAATATCACTTCAAATAATGATCCTTAAGTAATCGCTGAAGGTGTTCAAATTGTAAAACTTACTTGTTACAATAAAATATTGATTCTGCGGCAGACTACTGTAAGCCACATAAGTACTACATTTTCTCGAAATATGTATTTCCAAGATCGGACATGTAGCTCTGTTAACGATGCTTTTATCATCATAGCATACCCATCGTAGAAATGGATACTTTACAGAAAATGTAGCTTTCGTTAGAGAAAGCGTTGAAGAAGATTCAAATCCATCGATTTCACGGCAGGCACAGCATTTATTATAGTCTTACGGTACATTATGGCGTACTTGGACTTGATTGTTTTATGGAAAGGTTGTACGCTTGCTAATCGTAAAAAAACGTTAGTTTTTGACAGATTTGTAATACTTCTCAGACAAATGCTTTCTTATAGGACCCATACACAACACTGTGCAAACACCCTCTCACTTCATGGTACATATAATCTGCACATACATTAGTCTCTATCGTTTCGTCACGGTCGTCGGGTCGGAAAAATGAAACACTTGCTTTGGCAATAAAGAAAAAAAGATATAAAAAATATTTGTTGAAGATTAGAAAGCACGTATTCAACGTTTTGATTGGTACAATCAAAAACCAATTAAAAAAATTTAATTCGGATGGACTTATGGGTGCATACCCAGTTTGGGTGTTTTAGCCAGATCAAACTATTATTTAAGGAGATACATAACTTTGAGTGGATATCTCTATCTACTTGCTAATCGTAACCAAAACTTGAACACGTTTTTTTCGAAACCATGTTTCCGGCGTCGGTGATCGCTCAAGAAGGATAATAAGGTATGTTGGACAATTGTATTTAGCTCCTGCGTGACATCATCACGGGAATTTGGATGGAAACCAAAAAAAAACTTTTTGCACACACTTAAAAAGAAAAGGGGATTCAACATTTTTCCACTCATTAATGGTTCTGCCGCAATTCACTACACAATATGGAATTATCCCGTATAACACCATTAATAAATAAATTAAATTCCTTCAATTTACAACAATTTGCAATTCAATTCGTGTTTTTCAATCATCACTTTTTTATAGACGAAATTGAATTGTGATGTAAGCTTAAGTAACTCATCTATCTAATGTCTAAAATAGGACCTCAGAGACGTCACAGAACAAAAAGATGGTGGTTTTGACAAGCTATCCAGCACACCTTATATCTTTACACCATGGTTTCAAATTGTCTGTCAGTCACTTATTCACGCTCTCAAGCGCGCTTCCATCTGCAGCTTCATCGCCTGGGAGAGATAAAGCTTGGAATGAGCAGATGAGAGTCAGTCGAGGAATTATCGTCAACGACCCAACTCCATTGATTGGGGTGGGTGGCGATCAAAATAGATTTGATCGTGAATGAAGGCATAATGATGTACGACTTGGCCACATCGTCACAATAGAATTCCAAGTATGAAGAGTACTAATCTCACTGTGCTATTCGCTGTTTATCGAGCTGAAGTGGCAATTGAAGAGCCCTCTTACGAAGGACCAAGCTGATCAAGCTGACATTATATAACACCTGATTACCTGTGTCCTGGTCTATGGCGTGGAAAGGGCCATATCGAGAACAAAATTAGTAGCCCTTAATTTTTTTCGAAAACGAGAAAAAGATGAAACTACGAACTGCATGGACTGTACAGCGGCATCAGTTTAGGGATTAAAGCAGTGTTGACTGTCGGTGTAACAACGAAATAGATGCGGCCCATGAAACCAATGGCCAATACAAATGTAAAATGACATCAGCCAAATTCTCATGCATAATTGTGAGCAGCGAGCTAAAGATCATGCCAGCTGGACAAGCTTGGTAGTTGAGCCCCAGGCAAACTCCGGAGTGTAACGCAACCGGAAGAAGAAATAGAGCAAACAGGCACGTTTTCCTGGCTCAATAATGTCAACATTTTATAATATCGACTTGCCTTTTAAATCCTTGAAATCGATGTCATATTTCAAACATTAAGGTAAAGATTATAAATTCTATAAATTAAATGTAATGTATCAAAAAAAGGGACAAAACTACTTCCTATAAGAATGAATGTAAACTTCGAGATTGCTAAACACAGTCGAACCACCACTTGCCAAGAAAAATCGATTTATTAAGCAAACTACAAAATTAATATATATTAATATATATTAATAATATTTGTTTATCTGCGATATAACACATAAAACGTAGAGGAGCATAAATATAACTCAAAATAGTCCGTTACACATGACTTATGAGTAGATTTATTTTGTTTAAAAAAAAAAATCTTGAGTTGAATTAATGGAATTGTAGGTACACGGAATGCGTCCTCAAATATAAACGCAAAATTATGTTGTTATGAAATAAAATTAAATGAAAAGGAAACAAGAACTTAAAATGAAAATGAATGAAATGAAATAAAAACTCGTTGGAAAGTGGCTGAATCAAATCACCCTCAATTATAGCTCATTATTGGTGAGCTGAGAAGATTAGGATTCACAAAAAAAAAAATATCGCGGCAATATCTTCATCTGTGGGAAACTCCTAAGAAACAATATCCGCATCCACCTGTAGAAAATCATCAGACGTTACACCATATTTCTGGTATTTTTTGAAGCTTCAAATTACATCTGCAGTTGAATTTCTATTTCTTTCGTTTGGGCGTTCAGTTCTGAAAATCAAGGGAATTGCATCCTCTTCCCCGCTCACAATATTCGTCACACCACGATTTTGTGTATATGTATTAGGTCAAAGGAACATACAACCGAAAGTCCCCGATTTCTTATAAAACGAACGTGTAGAAATTCGACTTATCGAAGTTCGACTGTAAATACGGTAGACAAACAATATTAACATGTGTTTTTAAATATTAAAAAATTATGTTTCCTTCTTAAAACTTTTAGTAAATTTAATATATTGGAGATCATCAGAGAAATAATAATAGTGGCGTCTTTGCGCCTACTCAGAAATAGCTTTATAAACAACAAATAACAGTGCATGACCTTTTCCCTTCTGAAAAAGCTCTACCCGCACAGCATAAAAGCGCAACGCGTATTCTCAGTAAATCACTCTTGTTTGATGTTTCTTCTTGCGACGGTTATACAGCCCGAGCAAAACAACACACAAAGTCAATGATCTCAGCAGTGCACCAAAGAAGACCAATTTTAAATTACTTAGTTTTCTTAAACCCAGGGTTGCTGCTAAAAAAATTGAGAAAGTCGCAAAAAAAGTGTTTATGTTTGAATGTGGCTTTGCCAGCTTCGACATCAAATTAAGGAATTGGATTTTTTCAGACCGTACAAAGCCCAGTTTGACTCGTCTTTATCGTTTCTAAAAGATTGATAGGATCTGACTGCCTACTTAACCAGGATGGGCATGAATACTATATAATCTGCCAAAAGATAACGAGACGTAGGGCAGGGAACGAATGTCATAGGAGTCTGCAAAATAAAGAGAACAGTCGTATCTCTTTATTTTGCAGACTCTAATCTGGTCTAATTAAATCTGAATTTATTTCTTAAATTTTAAGTTTCGGTAAATTAAGTCCCGAAACTTCTGTATTGATATGGTATATATACGGTACGGTCTCGGACCGTTAAAAAAGGATCAAATTGCGGCTAAGGTCGCATAGCGGTAACCCTGCTCAAACCGTATGCATATGAAATAGTTTTGATTGCTTGCTCTTTGGTACATATTTTCGCTCTGTATTTTTAATTAACAAATTTAATTGTTATTAATTTTTCCTTTATTAATCCTTAGTTCGCTTTGTAGAAGAAGTAGTCAAATCTCCGTTTTTTACTTATGAAAGCGAAATTGACTGTGAATTGTGACAACGCCGTCAACCCGGTTACCATAGAAACACCAACGCAAACGCATCATACGCGCAACCTTCTACACGTCTCTATAGCGGACAGCTCGGGACAGTACCTTATGAAGGGGGTGTAATCACGAATACCTTCATGCCGGAATGTCATGTTTGAAAAATTTCAAACATTAAGGTAAAGATTGTAAGTTTTATAAATTAAATGTAATGTATCAAAAAAAAGGGACAAAACTTCGAGATTGCTAAACACAGTCGAACCACCACTTGCTAAGAAAAATTGATTTAATAAGCAAAATACAAAATTAATATAGATATTTGTTTATCGCGCAACCTTCTACACGTCTCTATAGCGGACAGCTCGGGACAGTACCTTATGAAGGGGGTGTAATCACGAATACCTTCATGCCGGAACCATGACGAAATGTCCGTAAAGAGACCTGTCCCTTGTAGAGAGGTGTCCATAAAGAGAAGTTTCACTGTGCTACTGTTGACAACGTTTTTAGCTTCATTATGCTTGCAACAGAACTGACACGACGTTTTACATTACTCTACGTTACGCTATGCCTGCAACTGATTTGAAATTACCTTCTGTCGATAACGTCTGTGCATACGATTTTAACATCGTACAGGCATTTCCTCACGCACCCTGTTCACTGACACGGTCTAAGACGGAGTACAGCCAGTTAACATAGAACTGTATTGAAGAAGCTTCAGGCGAATAAGCAAAAATTTACTGAATAAATATCCATCTAACCCTTAATATACGTACATATGTAATCTCTCCTGCTTATCAACTTTCTTAACTTGTGACTATACACTCCAAGGCCACTTCTAGTAGAAGTGAATAAATTTTGTAAAAGAACTGAACACAATCTCGGAACTCCCCTTTACAAATTGTACAGCATCAGAGTGCAGAGAAAAACAAAACACCCCGAGGCACTCCATACGAATGTAGCGATATGAGATGAGGTGATAAGATGAGAGACCCTAATGTGGTTTGCCGCTGATATGAGATTGAAGCTTCCGGGCATCAGCGTTTTATGAGGTGTAATCTGTTAGATGTGCACACTGCAAGAGTTTAAAATTCAAAATCGAACGCAATTTCCCATCGACAAAGAGACAACCTACTTTTTGCAGCAGATGCAGTATTGCAACCGACAATATGTATAAATGCGCACAACATCAATTTCAGGGGAAGTGGTCATCGATGCATGCACGCGACTAATACTTGTTCACGCTGCATATTTGGAAAAATCTAAGAGGTGCATCTACTTTGCATTGATATTATTTTCCCTTTGAGAACAAAACAAACTCTTGTAGCCATGCTCACGATTGATATTGATTGTAGGATAAATTCGCTGCATCAGAATCAAGTGAAATATAAATAAGTTAATGAATTGGATGGGCATGATATCATTGAACATGCCGCATGCATAGTAAGCAAAGTGCACTAAGCTGAAAGCACGAGCAATGCAAACTCAAAAATGACATTCAGCGATTGGTGCACAGCTCGTCTCCAGGGGATGCTTCTTGAGTTTGCTCGCATGAATGTATTCTGGCCTGGCGCCCAATAATCTGCACGCTTATGATGCTCATTGATGTCGATGAGGAATATGCGAAGAACGTCTGTGCGCATAGAATGCGGTCTCCGATTTCGGATTCAGTTTAATCAAGATCATTATTCTCGATGCTTGTCAGTTCCCCGATGCGACTGCTGTCTATTAGTTCAGTAAAATGTAATTTGCACTAACTGAGGTCGTTGAATAGAAAAACGAAAACAGCAACAATTCAGACAGCAATTTGCGTGAGGATGATAGGAATTGCCTGTGCCGTATAATTTGGCGATGAAGAGATAAACAGATGATACATAAAATGTGCCGTCCTGCAAGCAGCCAGGCTATGATATAAAATAATATCGTGGCTGTTAAGGCGAAAATTGTGAGGTTGTAAAAACATAATTTGGCAATGCTTCTCATAAATTCAATACGAGTGGAAACGGAGTGCATAAATGGCCACACATGTGCGCGAGAAGCGCGGTGACGCATCATTTACGGAATTGATGGAATATGAGTATTTCGCGTCAGTTTGGTTTGGCGCACTTAATTCAGGCGTTAAGACATCAACAACGTTTTACGGCTTGTAATTCAAAACTCTGTAGGCATCTTTTGAGCGTAAACAACGTAACAAAGCAAGCAACATTACAAAGGAAAATAATAAAAATCTGAGTGAGGCCATGTCTGGTGTTTCGAAGGACAGTAGCTTTGATTGTTTTGTTTAGACAATGCGGCTTCGTTTTGAAATCGGGAGGCTACCGGGATTCAGCAATTTGCTTACTGCTGAATAAGTCACAATTAGACATCCACAAGTAACGTCACACTTATTATGTCTGTGCAGTAAATCCACTGAAACTGTTTAAAAAGAAATCCGAACGATATAGATCGCAAAATAAGTACTATGGATTATGTTCGATTTAGGTGGCTGACTGCAAGCATGCAGCAGTCACACTTAAGGCGACGTCATTATCGCTGTTGACGATCGATGAATATGGGTGAAAATGCTTAGTTCCGCCTGAACGTTGAATAGGAAAATCTAGGTGACATTTCTTTCGGAAGGAGAGGGCACTGCAATTGCAGAGAATGTAGAATGTGCACCACGATAACCCTCTCTTCTGCGTCTTAACGGGTTCTGCAGAAGTCGTAGTAAGGTAGATCCAACATAAAGATGTTCGGTCCATTGACACAGTTTTTTCGTAGTGAGGGAAACTATGCCAATCGATAGTTGATTGCTGTGATCATTCAAATTCACGGGTTCTGCAGAAGTCATAGTAAGGCAGATCCAACTTAAAGATGTGCGGTCCATTGACACAGTTTTTTCGTAGTGAGGGAAACTATGCCAATCGATAGTTGATTGCTATGATCATTCAAATTCACAATTCAAAGATTGCAAGGTGTTTCGCATGTGACTATATGCTGGGATGGCAAATCTCCACCCAGGTTGAGCACTGAAATAGTACGGGTTTTATAAAATCGAAATGTTTTCGTTTTTAAGAGTAAGAATTAATCTGCTATGCCTTAGAGATCGTAATAATAAGAGTATTAATTATTATATGGCGAATGGAGATCAATTCATAATCAAGTCCCTTTTGATAAAATCGTACCTCATTGGGTGCTGAAGGAGTTTGTTTAAGCAGTGTTGAGCTTTGGCCAAAAACGTCAGAATGATCTCACAGGCTTGAGGGAAAGAACCTACTCTGAGGAAAATGTTAATCACATCGAATTGAGTGTTCCCCTTAACTAAAATACTGCATTCATGAGTATTCACTGGGAGTGTTCCCTTAGTTTTTATTTACACCACCCAATGTAATTGATGCACTGAGTAAACTGAGTAAACTTTCTAATCTAATTGAAAAAAATATGAATAATTTGATTTCATATGTGTGCTCTAAATGCCCCGTGGTCACTGTGGCATAGCGGGTATATGCGTCGACTCCTACGCAATTGAACCCATGGTTTCAAGGTTCGATTCTTCCAGTGTTAATAAAAGGAATATGTAGGAATACACATATCATTCGTCATACAAACGGACATCTATAGAGGAATTAGATGAGTTGATTATGCTACAACCGGTGACATTTCATCAACTTGTCATCAACAGCCCACACTAACGACACGTTAGTTATTTTTTAATTGACCACCAAAATATTCACTAGAAATTATTGTCACTGGACAACCTATGAGCCTATGCGAGGTTATGAAAGGATCAAGTCTGTCTGCAGTTGAAAGGGTTCCCGTACAAAAATGAATGTTTTGCACTAAGTACTTCGATAAACCGATACAGCTAAGTGGTTGTCCAATTGATGTGTTATTACATGACTATGTACGAAATGAAACAAGTGTGTCAGAATAAAAACTTGCCTGCAATCCAAACGCCATTGTGTAAAGAAGTCACTGATTTATGGAAAAGCCCTCGTATATCCAAATATATAAAATACAAAAGACCCAGGAGCTGTTCGGAAGGAGCTTTAAGTTCTGAAAGATGAAAACAGTCTTCTTCGTCTTAAGCTAATTTTAGGAAGATGGGGTTCAGGAGAATGTAATATATCCGAACTTGGAACGACTTTAAACCACTGACGGGAAAATTGAAAATTCACCATAGATTGTAGGAATCCTTGTCATCATGTCAATAGGAAATTGCACATCTTGAGGCTCAATATAGAAAGGATATTGGTGCTCAGATAATATGCCTCAGCTAATAAGTATAATATATAAGTATTGAACATTACAGCCGAAAACATGTAAATGACGTACATGCCATAAACGAGGCGCATCCGTAGCACGTGTAAAGTCTAAACACAAATGTTCCACATACGCCACGTGGGCAGCACTAAATATTGAAGAAATATCCCACATACGCCGTGTGGTCCAAGCTATCTTCTAATCTTCTTTGCCTTACATTCTGGAAAGAGCGAAGACATCGAGTAGCTTATATCTGCAGTTACTTCCGCTAACTTACTTAACATGATCGGCAATGTCTAATTAACTGATCACATATCACCTCAACGCCGCCCTACACTTAAGAGATGTGTAGATAGATAATCATTCAATATTCCCCTTTTCTAGGTGCGACGACGTATACACCTTCTTGGCCACTAACTTTGTCTAAGGACTTTTGCAGAAGCTACACACACAGAGAAGATACAGAATGTGTGCAACAAATCCTCTGGTCCTGTCAAGCTCGGATGTCTCGCAGATACAAAATCTGAGTGGTCAAGATTGCAGCTATCATTGTTTCAGCGAGGAGGGGTGGAAATTTAAGTCTTTGCATTCTGATAAGATAAGGACACAAACATAAGAAAAATCGTTTATCAAACCAAGTTTTAGAACATACAGCATAAGTAAGTATCAGTTGATTAGGGCATTCTACACAAGAATAAAAAAGTAGGTATGTTAGTGTAGATAGCTATTTGGAACGAAAAGTCCGAAATTAGAATTAATAAAATTCTTTTGGCTGATAAAACTTGTACGTACAAGCAAGTTCTAAACAATTAAACCCGAATCTCTCAAGTTACTCAAATATTAATGATTGTAAAGATAATAATGATTCAAGTTTAAGAGAAAAAACTGTGAATTCGTATCCTATTTGTTGGCTTGTTTCTGGAAGAGATAATTGTTAATAGGCCTTGGCTGTTCAAATTGTGAGCAGTTATTTGAAATAGAACAATTGATTATCGTGAGGAATGCAGCATTCCAATACCACAAGGCAATCTGCACATATGGCGGTTGCTAATAGATCCATATGAAATTTTCGAGAAACCAAGGCGAATCCGAAACAAAATGTTTGAAAACTAGACAATGCAGTTACAAATTGAGAAACTCGTCCTCCAGGTGCCCCAAAAACTCTTTTTTAATTGCCACCTTACTCAGAAAGTGCGCATTTATTGGCTCGACAACACTTTCACATGGACTCCGGGGGTATCTGACAGAGTTTTTAATGCTCCATTACGATCTTACTCCCTGGCGATTCACTTTGTGGCTAACTTTCTGGTACAAAGTTATACTTTCAGTTAAATTTGAAAAAAACATACTCAACTGTCATATTGAGTACATACGTCCCAACATTACATTGCTTGCTGTTGAAGCTCATGATGTTAGATTTTGTTTTAATCTTGTCGAGCGCGTTAAGTACAAATTTATCCCATGATTCATCTGAAATTCACACATAGCCATAGACATGCAGAAGATAAAAGTTACTCCAGAAACAATTTCAAACTTCTTCCACCAAGCTGCCTTTGACAGGACCTGTGCATGAGGCGCTCATATGTACGAGTGTGGGGAGGCTTGCCAGTTTCCAACTGGGACAATTTAAGAAATACAAAGTATCCAGCAACGACTTCGAACTTTCGCCATAGACCAAAGCGAACTAAAAGTAACGACTTAACTAATGCGAGAAACTTTGTTTCCAAAAATACCCCGCAAATGGATCCGCCTTGACTTCTAGTTAAGTAATTAATTCAAGCGAAGAGGGTGAAGTCGATTTTGGCGTTTTGGCAATCACTTCGAATCTCAGGACGGAAACGTTCATGAATACAAAGCCAAATGATTGACGACGATGAGGTATGAAAATGTTTTCCCATGAATTCCGCCTCAAACCACTCTCACACTCACAGGTGTGTCACGAATGATTACATCAACGCAGCTAATCAAGAATTTATCGATTATTTCCCATGTGGGCCTGCCACTTTGGATCACAGTCAAAGTTATTCAAACGGCAGTCGTCACAACCAATACGCCGCCGCCATAAAGTTGGCACATTTATCAAGTGTGACTTATTCAAGAACGCAATAAAATAATCATTTCAACCCTTTTCCCCAGGAAGAGGCCACATCAGTACCGTGCCGCACCAACCACCACCCTCGTCGAGTGGCTGACGACGACGTTGGCAAAGGTAGAACCCAATGCTCCTTGCCATTAAGTCAGCCCAAAAGAACAAGCTTTTCACTAAGTGGTACGAGATACACTATGTGTGCGCCCTCGAATTTAATTAAAAACGGGTACGAAACGCTTACGCTGTGTTGAATATGTGCAACTTGACTTGGGAAAGTTTCCAAACTGAGCCCAGTCGACGCGCAATAAGTGAGGGCTTCCGACCCAACTGTACCCGCCACCCATCGACCAATTTGTGGAAAAAGTGTGTTATCCACATGGGATCACATCAACCTTCCACCACAAATAGGTGCCTAAACGAGGCAACACACGCACCACCCATCATCGGGTGGGCGGCAGCAACATCTCCCTTATTTGAGGAAACGGATTTGCTAATTTATATAAAGTGGATTATCCTTCTTTGGAATCATTAACAAATGATAAATTGCCACTAGAGGATTGACACCAGAACCATCGACGTCATCGTCGCCCCCAAGTTTATTTAATAAGTTGGAAGACAAACAAAACAAGGATCACAGGAACGGAAAACAGTGGGAGAATATGCAAATAAAAGAGTACATCCCCCCCGAGTGACTGTTCGGAGTCAAAAACAAAGTGAGAATAGGATTTACTGAACGTTTGTATTCGCTGGGCGATGTGCAAGCCCCTCCTTAGGCATCTAATGAGGATTGATGGTGTCCTGTCCGAGCAGCCTTGTTAGCGAGGACTGACGGGCTTACCTCGCAGCAGGTGATGGACGAGCGATTTTGTATAAAACTCAAATGCCTCGACTGGAAAAAATCAGTATCTCTCCAACAGATCCAGCGCTGCACTAAGGACGCGAACAGCCATTGTAGTCCCTTTGTGAAATTCCGACTTTGAAAGATGTTCTTCCCATTTGTCCTCTTGGTGCTGACCTGCCTTGCCAACAGCGGTAGTTCAGAGGTAAGTTTGTGCAGCAGACATTTTTCCAAGATGCAGCTCTGAGTCTCTTGAATAGGTGTCTGGTTCAAGCCAACCCATCGGAAAGCAGGACCACGCTCAGACACAAAATGTGGACTATGACACCAGGCAGAGGCGCTTAAGACGTGACTTGAACGATCTCAAAGACGGCAACGATATCTTCGAGGACAGCTCGGCAATGAGGCCGTTCGAAGTCGAAGTCGAAGGCGTCACCCAACCCATGCTGTTGTTCTTGCAAAAGCTGTGCCAGGGTAAGTTTAAGCTCAGTCTCTACAGCAAGCCATTTTCTGAGATGTTCTGCATCCACAGTTCAAGCCCCAAAGCCCCTCCGTGTGAAGACACCCCGCCTCGGCAGAACCATCGACATTGACAGCGATGACGACCGCATGAGGATGCCCTTCGGTGCCAGGCTCAACAAGAAGAATGTCCCATTCAAGCCAAGACTGGGAAAACGAACCTGCATTTGTGATTCCAATTAACTCTAGAAGCTAAATTCAAGAGAACTATTACTTGTTAACTGTGAAATTTAAATGCATTAAAGCAACCACATGAGAGGATGCGATCGAGCGTTTCTTTTTGTCTGCACTTGGTTATTCATGCCACGCGGTGTTTGTGTCTTGATGGGGGTGCGTGGTGTGTGGTGTGTAGAATGGCTGCCTCAAGGGCCTGTACACGACTCAGCAACGTTGGGTGCATGTGACTTTTATTGATTGAAAATTCATTCATTGTGTGCTAAGGCCACCAGCTTATGAAAACGTTCATATCACATAATACCTGATACGTTGAAAGCTGTCAGTGACACATGCTGCCACCGGCTTAGCTGTGCTGCAATATTTACAAAGGATTTGTGGTGCGCCATTGTCTGCGGGAAACACGAAAAAATGGGCCGTTCCATCAATATTTCGCTTCCATCAGCTTTTAGAAGATTATTTTGAAATTGATTTTCGTTGGCACGGCTGTTGCGTACAAACGAGTATAAGGCTGCTGTTGCACAGCATTCGTGCACCGATGTTGATGGGGTGACAGTTGACACTGGGATTCCGACGGAATCCTGATTAAATGGTATCTATTAGCTAATTGAATATGATTTGATTTTCGGCACGAGTTCTGCCTGACTTCTGTGTCGTAATTCGTCGCATTAACATAATGAAGTAATAATTTACGGAGTGGAGCACATGTTTGGGCGTCCTTCTGAACTGGATGTTGTCACCGTCCGACTGGTGAATTATCGGGGGCGTCTCTTGTTGCGACTTGACTTTATTTATTTGCTCTTTTCATGAAGGGGTCACTAATATTTTGACTTGCGGTGGACAGTGTGAAAGTTCAAGTTCAAGGCACAAAGGAAGTGATAAACTGGACGTACACATGTCTCAATACTGTCATCCCTATTTCAGCTGCAAACAGAAAGGTGAACAGAAAAAGATATCAACAGAAAATTGAATAGGACGACCGGGAGGAGGTAGGTTTGTCCTTTATAATCTGTCCCCATTCGCATCGTTCAGTTGAACGAAATCACATGAGTTTTTGTTTGGGGGTAATTAGGCCTGGATACGGACGCACAGAGGGAGGGACGACACAAGCGCTGACGGCATTTAAGCGGGGGTGGATGTTTGGTACCGTGGGGGTTCAGAAATTACGGGCTGATGCGTGTTTGCCTTTGTGTGAACATAAAAAAGATTCTCGCAAACAATTGAAAATATTTATTTGGGTTTATGTGTCGCTCGGGGATTTTGAAGCGCTCACAAATTGGGTAATGACTGAACTGAATGTGGTTTCTAACAGTTCAACGTAACTAACTTGTCATTAGGTGTGTTTGTTTTCATTAAATGTTGGCTTCGCAATTAAGAATTTACTTTTCAGGTGATTGGGCAGAAAATCATTTCTTTTCTTGACAACCATTTTTAAATGAAATTTATAACGCTTTCCATGCAATTTTGGGTCGGTATGCATATTCACTTAATGTTCGGTTTGCTTTGTGTGTCGAAATCGTTACAGGATCTCCTTGTTCCGGCGTCTATTGTTTATAGGTTGTCTTCTTTAACAACAAGAGGGGAAAGCAAATGGCTAGTATTAATCGTATGCGCTCTTGTCATTGACAAACTACATATTTTTTGAGGGTTGAAATTAATAGAACAATAACTTTGGTGAAATATGCAAATATATGAGGCGTGTCACATAACGTGTTAAAATTATAGTGACACTTGATAATTGCGTCCCCGTAGAAATAAAAAAAACAATATTAACTTGACTGAATGTGTTATACACGAACATTTATTACAATACACATGGTGGATAAGTTGTTTTATTAATTCTATAAGTGAATATATTTAAATATTTTGTGTGGAAAAAAGAGTGGAAGAGTGTGTCCTCTATTACAACATAAATGTTACAGTTCCATAGGTCCCCGGGAAAAAGAAGTCTGCTTATAATGCCTGGTTGTTGATATTTTTGAAGTTCAGCAAAATTTAACCCTGGCTAAAAAAGAGTAATAATATAATTTTTAAAAATGCTAGTGTTAGTTGTAATGACTATGATAAAGGGGTTTCAATACTGAATTGACAACTTTGAATTTAATTTGTGAACGCACTCTTTCACTAATCATTAAATCAATTGTGAACTCAATATTTTCATCACGGCAAAGTACGCGACCGAGCTACGTCTGCAAATTAGTAAAATTGTCTACCGAAATTCGGAGCAAATTTGAAAGTCGATTGGCGCCCCGGTGGTGTGATTTAACGCCGCTTGACGTTGAAAGAGCCAACATTTAACGCGAAATAACGACCGTTTCCGCCGAAATGTGTGACCGAGTCGTTGAAATGATGAATTGGGTCCATCGAATCGACCGCAGTAAACGTGCCCGCGGTGGACATATGAACGAAGTCGAGTTCCATTCATAATTGTTTTGATTGTACTTCAGGCCGATAATAAAGTTTTGAAACATATCTCAAATGGTTTGCGTTTTATTAAAAAAAAAAGTTGTCAAGTCCTTATTGAAAAGGTATTTATTAGTAGGTGACATGGCTGGCTATCGAGCTACCGATGTATATTTATCGGTGAAAGATTTACTTGATTTACGCGATACACAGTCTCGCACTTTCGCCTTCAAATCAGTTTGATATGAGGAATTAAGGTATTTATAAGTAAATTTGTTAGGATTAAATAGATTATATTTTAGTAGCGTAGTGTTTTGGCGCGTCGACTGCTACAAAGAGGGTTCAAGGTTCGATTCCTGAATTTACCAACTTCCATAATTCTATTTGGAAAAATTCTGTCTAGAAGAAGCTTGTCAAACTTCGTCGTTCAGAGTCTGCAAAAAAGGGTAAGTCCCATCTACTCGTAAAAAGACCTTTAGCACGCACAACATGAGTGGCTACTGTAGAATTTAGGCTCAGGTCCGTGTCGGGCTCTCGCGCCACGCCACTATTATATGATATTGTTTTTTAACATTTTTACTCGGACATATTTTAAATTACAGAAAGTTTCGCAGTTTCCCTGTGTTAGACGACACGAAGTTTTTGCACTTTTCAACAGTGGATAATTTTCAAAGGGATGAAGGAACTTACGAACTCGGAGGACTTCGCCGTTTCCGGAGGCCAAATGTATAACATTTCGAAAAAGCTATAGCTATTAAGTGAAACAATAAAAAAAATATTGGATGATATTCAATCGTATTTCATTAAATAAAAACTGTATATCAAAAATGTGTATTGTGCTAGGTGGAGAAATAAAGGATAGCTGCGAACAACTAATATTTTACTTATTCTTATGCTTCTTGGATTGTCAAAAGGACTTTGACAGCTTCGACCAAATGCTTGATTTCTTTTCTTGAAATTATCACTAAGAGTTATTTTAAAAATATGTGTGTAGATAATTAGTGGAGACTGTACGCTAAACTATAAAGAGTGTGATTTAGAGTCTCGTTTTTGAAATCAGTACCACATTCAATACCCAATCTTCTTCGTTCAGTGTCACATAAGTCCTCGGTAATCTTCGAAATATTGCATGTAAATTCCAGTACATTTTTTTATTAATTCGAAACTTTTCGCTCCCCGTACATAAATGTACCAGCCAAAGTTCTCTTATGTGTAAAATGGCATGAGATCTTAGATTGATTTGAGATTTTTATTAACTCGTAACTTTTCGCTCCCCGTACATAAATGTACCAGCAAAAGTTCTCTTATGTGTAAAATGGCATGAGATCTTAGATTGATTTGAGATTAACCGTGAAATAATGTAATATTATATATTTTAGCCTTAAATTCATGGGATAATCACTGTTACATAAGTAGACAAAAGATACCTTTCAAAACGTTTTTGGTGAATTTATTGGAGGATTTAAGGATTTTTCAATCAAGGTTTGAAAACAACAAGTATTCGTAGTTCATTTAACCGAAGTGCACGAACCAAAAGAGAATCAGGTGTGAAACATTTGTCAATCGAGGGAGCTTCTAGACGGCGATGTTATAGTTACAGTCTAGTAAAAAAAACAGTCGCGCACAACGATAATCTGCAAGGAGTGCGATATCTTTTTATGTAAAAAATGCTGTAACGCCTTTCCATTCTTAAGCTTTCAAATAAATATTTTGAATTTTAGAAATATTTAGAATGTGTTTTTTTTCATTCTTTACTTTTTTTATTTATTGTCAAACCTTTACATATCATAACATAGGGGTTGGATAGCGACATATTAACACAATAAAATTATTTCTAGCTTGCTTGTTCGAATTGCGGGGCGAAGGGGTTACAACTTAATTTCAATTCACATTTTTATGCGATTTAAAATTATTATTAGTTACAGCAAATTTTTATGAACTAACTTCGGACGAACACTGAACAAATTGGCCAACTTTTGTTTGTGGTTTCGTGATTTTGTAATATACAGTGGACTCTACCTAAGTCGAACTCTCCCTAAGTCGAAACTCTCTCTAACTCGAACTTTTTCGCCATATTTTACATACATTTCCCTCAGTTTTCCATACAAAAACCTCTGTCTAAATCAAACCCCCCCTAAGTCGAACAAATTATGGTATATCGTAACAATTCGACATAGGGCGAGTCCACTGTATGTGTTCGCTAGGTAAGCATTGACGCGAACACCAATATGCAATTACGGTAGACTTATTTTATAAATGAGAATAAAGAGATGTGTTGTCATGATACACCTTATTTTTTCGCACTGCATACAAAATGTGTACAAGTTAACGAATTATTATTTTATTATATTAAATTTCTGACCATAATAGACTACGTTTAAATCAGCTTGAGCTTAAAAACGCACAAATTAGCTCGCACTCCTGATTATCCAACTTCGAAAAAAAACGTTGAGATTACCGTGATAACTTCACCCAAACCGAGTTTTCAATTTCAACAGTCATTAACTACCCTGAGCTTCGGTTAGGCTTTTCATGTATAATGCTTTCCACATTCCAAATTGGTTAAGCAAAAAATATGCAATTTGCATGACATTATCCTCAATTCCTGAAACACTCCGGATTAAATGTAGCAATACCCTTTCCACGTTTGTATTCCGCAAATTTATTTAAACCGAATTCAGTGATTTCGGTGTCATGTGATGTTTTTCATCCACATCCGTTATCTGAGTAGGCAAATCTACAAGAGAAATTAACTAGAATTAAGTGGATGTAATGAATAAATGAAGGGTTCTATGCACGGGGAAGTTTGATTGAAGAGCATATAATAGGTCGGGATTAAAATTGATTGGCAAAAGCCAGATTTGATGAAATTGTTATTCCATTGGCGGAAGAGGGGCAATATTTTGACTGTCTGCGTGGGGGGGGGGGGGCATTCGACATTTCGACAAAATTTTCCTGCCATTTAACACACTTCTGTTTCAATATTCAACATGCTACACTATTTCAGTAAAAGGTTTGATATAGAGGGTGTTTTTCTCAGAGGCGGATAACTTTAAATTGGCCGCATTGTTTTCTTTGACAGTTCTCAATTGTTTTGAGGTTAGTTTGGTGTTGGCAATATATTCTTCAATTTAAAAATTGTTCAAATTTGTTTTGAAAAACATGGTTCTATTCGAGAAACACAAACTAAAGGCATTGTCGGAACACCATCTATAAACACTTAAATGGGATCATTGGTCCACATGTCTTCCAAATTTATGTCGGAGTCTGTGAATGGTGCCTAGACATGATCAATAACTTTTTGTGCAACAATTGGACTTTGAAGCCGAAGGACAATAGCGTTCGATGTACAGCAAAGAGTGTGCAAATTGGACATGTAAGCCCGAGCTGCGGTGGTCACATGCCGGAAATCATATTCAAACATCAAAAAAACTAAAATTCCATTGCTATTAAAATCATTTCCTTTGTTTTATTTCACTTTAATCATCTCCGCCTCTAAAAAACACCCTTTTTTTTGCCAAAATCATGTCGTTAGTGATTGGCTAACGACGTTTCTTCACTTAATTTAATGCTATTCAAACTAAGTATACAGTTTCCCTATATTGGGATTTCATTATCTCCATCATTCTAAAACAATACAAAAGTTTTAAAGTTTTCCAAGGTCCAGATTACGTAAGCTTTTTTCTCAACAAACTAAAAACCTTCCAATCCCGAGAAAAAAGGGAACGTCACAAAAAATGAGATTAAAAAAAGCTGAATCAAGTATTAAAGTTTAAACATAATCGAAGTAACAGAAGCACAGTCGTGATAAGGATCTTAAAGGGATTTCAAAGGAAACCCTTTCTACGAGTAAAATCCAGAATGAATGGCCTAATGAAGATTGACTTCCATCGTTTGTTTTTACAGCGTTAGGTCGGTTGGGTATGTGTGATAAGTGCGTAATCAAAGAGCGATGGATTTGACCCTCTTTGTTGGGGAAAAAATTAACGCGGGGTCATAGCTCAAGGTTATTGAAAAGGCATACTGCGCGCCACCTGATTTGGGCAGCATTTTGTTGCAGAGAGACGGTTGGTGAAGCATAATGATGTAAATGTTAATGTTTCTAGGGCATGATTCTGATACGTGTTCACATTACAGTGAATCTGCAGTGATCCGAAAACCGTTTTACAAGTCGGTGTTGGCTTATCGAATTTGTTGGACTATATAGTACAGAGCCCCTGTAGTTCGGAAGTTATTGAAAGAGAGCTCCGTGTCATCCGACAAATTACAAATCAAAGTATACTTTAAGTCCAACGATGAAAGTCCTAAGTAAATAGGGCATCGGCTTTATTATTGAAATTAATGCTGTAGAACTTACAAAAAATAAACAGAAACTAGTTTTTTTACCTTACTAAAATATATACGTTCGTACTGTTTAGTCGCATTGTGAGTAAAAGGATTATAGTTTTTGTTTAGAAATAAATGAAATGCTAATAACTTAACTTCTAAAATATTAGAAAAATTAGTTCAATACAAAAAATAGTTTACTAAGAAAAAGAAAAAAAGAAGTCAATGGAGACGATGACTGAATGATTTCAGATCTGGACGCGAACTGAACTGAGTAATGAGTATTGAATATGTAACAAAAAACAGGAGAGCATGTATGTATTTTCGTGTATGAATGCACGTGCAAATGATTCTCGAATATGTCAATACATGGGCAAAGTGCAACAGGGTGTGCCGGTTAAAACAAGAGCCGGATAACCGCAAGAACAACGGGTTTTCCCCAAAGTAAGAAGGTTGAGGATGTGGGTCGTCGTGCGTAATGGGTTAGTGCGTCGACTCCTATGCAGAGGGCGCCAGAAAAATCGAATCCCAAATTTACCAACTTTTAAAATTCACGGCTCCATCTCTTTCGACTCACTGGCAATGCTCAAAGAGAATTCCTATTTATAAAAAAGCTTATCAACCTCGTCGTTATGATGAATTAGTTATGATGAATTTGTAGTTCCCTTACACTCGTGAAAGAACAATATAGCACGCACAACACGAGTGGTTGTTGAGAAACTAGGCCCAGGTCCACCTCGCACTGTCGCGCAGCCAATAAAGTAAGAGGCACCTAGTATATGAGTGTTTACTACACCCTAATAAAAATCATGATAACTTTAAGGGCAGTAGTTTAATCAACATCGAATTAGAAATGCTCTGTAGCATGCAACAAGTATCATTTAATGTATCAAACTAATTTTTTTCCGCTCTCATAAAAGAGAGTGGATAAACGTGAAGAATGGAAGACCTCCTCGCGGTAAAATGTTTGCTCCTGTAATACACCCATATCCTAGTACAAGTCGTAGATTTCGTGTTTGTGTCTTCTCCATTCACTATCCTTGCCGACAGAAACCCTATATCCGTCGCAGATTTTTTCTTTCAAATGCACTAAGAATCAGCTCTGCTTTTTTGCTTATCGATAAGCTTTTGGATACATTAATATGGACTGGTAATTCTGTATATGTTGATTTTTATCCGTCGAGGCTAGAGTTTTGATTCCAGTTGCTTCCACAAACCGAAGTATCTCCGGTTGGCAAAGGTTGGTTTATTATTATTTATTTTATTTCTTATAAACTCACGATACACACAATCAAATATAAGATTATGAGAATTACAAAAAAGTATAAGAACGTTGACATTCCGTATTTAAATACAAGTAAGAATTGAGTTGTGAGTGAGAAAAGTGAGTCGCCGTGGCGTAGTGGGTAAGTGCATCGACTCCTACGCAGAGGGTGTCAGGTTCGAATCACCAATCTACCAACTTTCATAATTTACGGCTTCCACCTCTTTCGAGTCACTGATAATGCTCAAAGAGTATTCCTGTCTCGATAAAGCTTCTCAAACTTTGCCGTTCGGAGTCAGCATAAACCTGTAGGTTCCTTCCACTCGTGAAATAACAATAGGATGCACAACACGAGCGGTTGCTGAGAAGCTAGGACCAGGTCCGCCTCGGACTGTCGCGCCTCCAATATTATTATTATATATTATTATTAAAAATTGAGTTGAATGTCACTTCTGTTAATAAAAGGAATATAAAAAAGGAGAATTGGGAGAGCTGACACTTACAAAATCAAAGTGATAAATAACAGAAAAAAATTAACTTTAAGCTAATAATTAAAAAAGCAAAACAAAAAATTTAAAATAATGCAGCGAAATCAGACAAAAAAAAAAAAATAAATAATATGTAGTAATAAATGAAATGAGATGGAAGATAGAAAATATGAAGAAACAGCAAAAAATGAAAACAAATATTAGACCAAGATATCAGAAATATGAAATTGTATAGCAACATAATCAAGGCTAAAGAGGCAGATTTTTAAGCGTTCTAAAAACATTCCAGATATTGTTAACGTTCTGATAGACAGAGGAGATTTATTAAAAAAAGAAAGAGAAAGAGAAAAAGTAACGATGTACATTAAGGTACAACTAAAATGTTAGAAACATTTCCAAAGAGATTATAAGATGAAATTAAACAAAAATTGCAGTTAGCAGATTTCATAAAAGCATTTTTAAAACTTTAAAACAATACAAGTGATGCACAATACAAAGGAAAGCTAGAATGTCTCGTAGGTTTT
The DNA here is from genome assembly GCA_964034865.1 of Eristalis intricaria. NCBI lineage: Eukaryota > Metazoa > Arthropoda > Insecta > Diptera > Syrphidae > Eristalis > Eristalis intricaria. The sequence goes on from OZ035873.1 coordinate 164,115,273, forward strand.
CGACAAATTTTTCTAAGAACGTATTTCTGCAAAACCGAGAGTGGATGAATATGTTCACGATACACACCTCGCCAACAAACCAATTCCATATTGTAACTTGAAAGTTTGGTGGAGCAAACAAAGCATCCTGGAGTCGAGCTTAAGTCCCATATATTTGAATTCATTTACTTTTAAACATTTATCACTACAGGTAAGATTATAAGAAAAAGTGGCAGACGACGAACTAAACTCGCAACAGCAATTTATCTGTTCAAATTAAGGTACTCAGGTGCATAAAAGAACACATTAAAATCGAAATCAAAAATGGAAGTTGAAAAACATTGTCTTCGTTTTAGAGCTAATTGTTTAATAAGTGATGCTCATCAAATCATTGGCTCAGCAAACTTAGCTCGAAATCAATATTAGAAATTAATATTAGTCATCAGAAAAAGCAGTTGGTGATCCCTTGAAATTTAGCTGAGTGTTTATTTATATTAACTAAGAACAGAATAGGTCCTAAGACAGAGTCTTGAGGAACGCCCAGGTTAACCATTTTTTCGCTCGTAATATCATCAATTTTCACTCTTTGCGGCCTATTTTCAAGATCAGATCTTATCTGAATCAAGAGAAGAGAGAATGAAACCGCGAATCCCAGATTTTTCCAGTTTTCTCAATAAGATATTGTGGTTGAACATGTCGTAAGCTTTAGTAATGTCAATAAATAAACCATCCGTACATTTTTTCTTGTCGAGATGAGACATTATGAGGGAACTTAACAGCATTTTCCGTCGATTGTATTTATTGGATTTCTTGAGTTAAAAAAAAACACTATTCTCTATTTGATTAGTTTCTCAAAGATTTCGCTGCAGACAGAAAGAAGTGACATTGGCCTGTAACTACCGATTTCTGTAGCGGAATCTTTTTTAATACAAAGGAATGACATCACCACATTTAAAACAATCAGGAAAATCACCTTCCAATACAAAATGATTAAGGACATTTGCCAAGACATCCACTACAAAGCATGCAATTTTTTTAAGTACACAATTAGAGATACCATCAGTTCCACAATAACTAGAGTTACGCAAAGTCCCATTAACTTTCAGTATTTCAGTGGGAGTTACGGTACAATCACTAATAGAAGGACAAGTGCAACTAGTGAAATGAACAGGACTTGGTTGTAGACTGCAGCCAATACTTACAAAATAACAGTTAAAGATTCCACTAAGATGACATTTGTGGAGTTTCCTATAGCTTCGATGTAAACAAACTCATTTACTATTTCAAGATCCAGGCAATATATTCAAATATAAATGTGATCGAAATCCACCGCATTACTTCGAGGCCACAACATGGATTACCCCGCGTAACTCACGAGGGAGTCTATAAGCCATTCCCACTACTATTTGATCAACACATCATCAATCGATTGTATCACAACAATGAATGAGTTGGCAAAGTAACGCCAAAAGCAATAAAAAAAAATCCCGACACACACGCCGAGATTAAGGTCCAAAAAATACGCACAAAAATTTTGGTACCAAAATAAGATATCATAAATTCACAGCCCTTCGAAATGATTACATCGAGCAATTGCAGCCTAAAATGAAACAACGTACAAATTAAAACCTCCACCACCACTAGACGCTCATAAACAGTCCTATGAAAGCATTAGGTCGGCTGCAAGAGTCTTAACTTTTAATTTCCCATTTACGGCTCACCAAACTTTCCCATTAACGATCGTCGATGTTAGTACATCTTAAAATGAAAACGAATTTGATATACTTAACCACCACATTGACAGGTCTAATCCGACTAAATGCCCAAAAATAGATGTAATCAATTTCGAATTTCGAATGAATTTCAATAAAGTCTGATGTCACATGGATAAACTAGGAAACGCAAACGCACCACAGCAGTTGTGCAGATACAAAATGCAGATTTCGACTTTCAAATTTCAATTCACCGCTAATTGACATCCATTAGTGACATTCATAGGTTCATTCTCAACTCAGTGTATCGAACGAACCAAGCATTTGATAGGAATAGGATCCGGCGCGGCGGTTGCTAGCGAATTACTCGTGTCACATTATGCGATACGTAGGGTAGGTCGAAGCGTGTCTATCTCTTGCGGCATACTTTACTTGTCTATCTGAATTGTGTTCTGCGTAATGTGATGGAACATGCGAACGCGTGCAGAGCGGTAATTAAGAGCTGAGGAAGCGCCAGTTTCCGTGGTTGAGGCGCCACAATACGTTATTTTTAGCGCAGCTCCGACACCAAATTTGGTTGAATTTGATAAAAATATACAATTTCATGCGGCATCAATGGTTTTCGGTTTTCGGGGACGATTCAGGGAGAAACTAACGAATACACCCTGCCACGTGGTGACACAACAAATAACCAATGACAAGTTCTGTAATTCGATGCCAAGACTTAAAAGAGGGTAAAACTCATTTTTCAAAGTGCTTGTCCTTGTCTGTCCAGAGATATTCCTTCAACGTCATGCTGAGGCAGGTAGCAGGAACAATAGCGAAGACAAAGTGTCAATTTCGATTGGGACCGACTTTCCATCCGCCGAGAGTGGTGCCTGCAGTTGGGTTTCAAGAAGAATTTTGTGGGTTCGAGACGGAACAACTTAAGCGAACCACTGGAGCTGGTTGAAATAAATTGGACCGAACTGGAGTACTCTCCTGCGGAAGGATTGACCTGATTTGATGGACACTGAGTGAAGTTTGATTAGGATTAAATTTCCTAAATAAAAATATGCTCTACCTCACGTGGGGTCTCTGCGTTTGAGTTAAGCCAAAGAGCGGAGACGAAATCAGCGACGGGAAATGGTTTATTTTCGGACGTGACATCTTTTACGACAGTTATTTGAATTTAAAAGCAGAAGTGTCCTTTTTAAAAATAAAAGTCAAAAGCGACTGTTTTGACCCGTCACACTTCACGTTTTGTCAGTTCCATTGCAGGCACTGGGAATTTTCCTTCAGTGAATGAATGCGCTCTCAAAGTGAAGACGAAAAGATTTCGGTGTCCTTCAAACCGGCGTGGCGGGTTCTCATAAGAGTTTCGCAGTAGCATCTGACTGCATTAGCGCAACTATAACACTCGACTACTTCAAGTTAAGGCGAATGTAAATGCAATCGCTGTTCTCCGTTTGATATGCAAATCCTTTCTTGGAAGGCGTAACCATGAATAAATGTCCTTTCGCGTGCACACTCGCGCATACCCACATGCATGTGTAATTATTGCAAAAATATTGAAGGAACGTTGATGCTTTCGATGAATACCAGAAGATGTCTAGTGCTGCTTTTCGGCTATCCCTGCGAAAGAAGATTTAATGTGCTTCTAGGATTTCGCCCAGTTCTGTTCAGAATAGAAATGTGTACTCCAAGCTTGTGTCTATAAACGTAGCAAGCGGTGAAATATAAACAATAAACACTCCGTACACATTGTGCTGTCTGCATGTTCAAAGATAAGGGGACTCCTCAAGGCTGTCTATGTCAAGTCTAAATGTTTTTAATAACCTGTGTTTAATGGCTGTGTGATGAGGTGACTTATGAAATCCACTTTTAGATATAATTACCGACTAATAACTCTTATCGATTTTCCTGAAGTCGGTAATCAACGTATTACTGATGAGTTTCTTACGAACTTTCTCCGATGGACTTTTCAAGGAACTCAGCCAGTCAGTGGGCTGTACGGCTATTAGTTATCTGACATCCAAATTGAAAATCGATATTCCCATTCGCCTGATAGGCTCCGTGACTTGCGAGAATCTCTTTCTAGTGCGTTAATAGTTTTTCGGAAAAAATTCCATTCGTAGGAGTGCGTTAATTGCGCCTATAAAAACTAAAAACATGGTCAAGCGTGAGTTGTCCTCGCGAGGCATTTGACCATTCCATAATCTTTGGCAAAAGATAGGAATTTAACTTGCTTCAATTGAATTCATAAGATAACAAATCTATTTGTGAATTCTGCTAATCCACCACAATGTCCTTGTGGGAAGACATTAATGATGTCAGATGATTTTAAATAGTTTTATCATACATCATTGTCATCGGCTTAGTATCTGCTTGTAAGCTGTTTTCTACTTTTAGGGTCGAGAGAATTTTTTCCCGGAAAGTGAAGAGCTATATTCCTGCCCAACGTCACTGTCTATCGTACCTCTAAACCAGTTTTGTAGCGCACTAATCGACAAGTATGACCTCCTGTCCCTGCAAATCGACCATAGACCAAATATTCACACCAAGGCAAATCCTCGAGAAGGCCAGCTAGTTTCAAATCGATACACAACATCTTTTCAGCGATTTCAAAGCCTCTTACGACAGCATTCATCGCCAAGGAACTATTCGCATAAGCGATGCACCCTGAAGTTCGACTCAACGCACTGGACTTCATAGGCATTTGAAACCTACTCCGGATTTCGCCAATAAGGTGCTGCCGTTTTGTTTCGTCAATTTGGTACTGGAATAGATAGTGTGGTAGATAGACAAGCCAGTCCAACTGTTCGGTTAGGTAAGATTAGGTGAGTGAGTAGTGGTGGGGCCACGCCTCACTTAGATCCGACCAGGCCCATTGTGATGCCCATGGGGGAAAAATGTTTCACCTCATATTTCCTACTCTTGTCCTCCTTCAGGTGGTGAAGCGTTGATTTAGTCAAGCCATCCGGAAATTCTGATGAATCTGCAAATCGATTTTTGTCGAATTTGTGCAAGTCCCTAGAAAGCATGGAAGAAGAACTCTCCCAGTGTGTTATGTCTCCATAGTAATGTCGAGACTAGGGCATTGACAAAGTTAGTGAGTAATGTCCTCTATTTCCTCTTCGTGTCCAAAGCCTTTCGTGGTATCTCAAATGATTATGACTGGTTATAGTGCTCACTACTCGCATCAGTATTTTATTGCACTGAAGGAGTTTGTCGGTCTCTGCGCATTAGAACCTCAGCCACAGCATACGGGAGATCTCACAAGTGGTTAGCACCATTATTTCGTCGTCACTTTACCCCATGACGTCTGCTAGAGGTGGATCAATGTATGGGATTGCCTGTGTGGCAGTCCAAAAAATAAAGAGATGAAATAGAAAGAAATCCTGTAGGACAAGGGAAGAACACAAACGAGGCAGTTGTGATCCAGATCCGACTTGTATACTAAATTTACAATTAATTTCATCCGTTGTTTTATTCCTTGGCTACCATCTATTACACTTGCAAAGTAAATTTGCTATTTCGTTACCGGTTGTGTCCCTGTAGCCTAGGACCCAGTACAGAGTTATCGCGTTCTGCGTACCAAGAAACTTAAGCTATTCGCGGCAGCATGCCACCAGCATGCACTTGATTTCGATAGCCGAAATTGCTTTAACTGTCGCTTGGCTGACAATTTAGATAGTAATAACAGCCGGTGGTTTTTCCAACAATGATATCGTCTTGGCCTTGTTTGTAAGCCATCACGCTGTTTATTTACTTATTTTTTGTTTATTTATAAAGTTTAATTTTGTTATGTTACAACTGAATAATTGTTAGTCATTGTATTTTTGTACAAGTAAGCTCTGAGTCACTGTACGATCTACATCGCGCCATCCGAAACCAACTGCATCTGATCATGGTACATACTCTGTAGCATCTAATACGCGAGCTTCAAATCCAATCGGACGATGCTCGCACACTTGATAGCGTATGCATACGAGAAATGAATTGCACTGCTTGCAACGACGAATTATGGTTGCTGATGGTCAGGTCAATTGCAGATGGTCTCGGTCACTTGGATCGTGATCGCAGAAGACATCGGATGGAGTAAGGCACCGAAGTGTGTATACATTATAGTGTATTAATAAATTTGTTATTTAAAATAAATTAATTGTATTAAACTTTATTTCTTAAACAGGCCTCTGCCTTGACCGCGCTGGAAAAACACTGCCATAGTCAGGTAATCTCAATTGGGCATCACCAGAGAGTCAAGAAGCACAATTGCCGTTATTGAAACGAACACAATCCACAACTGTTCGACCAAGAACCAATGTATCAATGAATTTCATTCAAATTTGAATTCGATATCAGGAAGAAAACACCGTTACCGACAATGAGTTCAGCTGTAGGGCGATGATAACCGATATAACCGACTTTCTGTGACCCGAGTTCAACAACATCGATGTAAAGGAACTGGGGTTCCAGCAAGATGGTGTTAAATGACATACAAGCAGAGCTGGGAAGGAGAAACAAGTCGACTGGGCCATCCCGAGATGTTTCATTTTGTTGGTAAAAAGTCACGATCTTATGGGGGATATGGCTAGATATACAGAAACCGCTCCTCTAACTTGTGCGTTCTCCCGTCAGCATTTACCAGTTTTGCCAAGTTGGTTCATATGCTCCACAAGTCCTAGCAACTTCATAAGCTCAAATCATAGACGCCTGTTTCGACTCATGTCTAAACTTTAATGCAAAGGTCTTTTCTGGTTCACACAAAACCGGCCATGCAAAGGTTGGTTTCTGTAGCCACACAGAAAAATTGTAAAATTAAACAATAACAAGCCAGATAACATGTTTGTGGGATACACAAATCACTGTTGGTCACATTATGTATGTATATTTGGGTAATCATTAACCACTTAGAATAGGGGCTCCGGAAATTGCAATCTCATGTAATAACATTGGATCCAAAAATAACAAAACTACAATATCACCCAGAAATAATACGCAGCAACAACAGGTGCTGCAAAATTACATTACAGCCCACCTCCCAAGTGAAGAGGATTTCATTTTTGCCCCAGAATATGCGAGGGAATGTTACATTTAACTCTCTAAATGTACCCCATATCGGCCGGCGACCCCCACACAAAGCTCACGCTTTGTTTACACGGTCCGGAGAGGTGTCCTTGGCATCACCGAGAGAGAGTGCGTGGATAGAAGTCAAACCTTTTCTCCAAAAACCCAAAGGCACGCCGCCAAAGGAATTATGAAAACCGTCTTATTTTCATATGCAAATTCGCATCGGGTAGTTTCCTTTGCCAGCCTACCCGGCACAGTGGAATACGGATTTGGGATACACGCTGAATTCTGAAAATACAAAGTCCCTCTCGGAAGTCATATTTGCTTTGATTATGTTCTCCTTGCATCTTTCGTCGGCGTCGTCGACGGCGGCAATATCGACGAAAGTCAGCCGACTTGGGCCGAATTAATTCCGCCCCAAAAGGAATTACCCAAAAGCGTGAGAATAAGCCATCTGGAAGGAAAATTTGCCAAAAATTCACATTGCTTCCCGATTTCTGCGCAGCTAAGGAGCACCGCCAGTCAGTCACCGCAACCACCAGATTCCGGTACACATCAGCCTTCAGAGGAACACGAGTGATAATCGCATTAATGCGTCTTAAAGGCTTAATGCACAATAAATAGACGTAGGCTCAGGCAAATTAATGATACAAAAATACTGATGTATGCTGATGGGTTTCTGCTCCTTCAAGGATCAACCAGTTCTAGGGTGTGGGCGAGACGATCGAAGGTATGTCAGTTCCCCACAACTATTGAAAGGTTGTGACGACGATGGCGGAGATAACTTGTGCTTTCTGAGTGTTGTGGAGTAATAAATAAGAGATCCTAAGTGTTATCTACTTCATGGATTCATAGATACTTTTATCTTGTCAAAATTAATCATAACACAGAAGGATTCTAAGGCGAAAAGACGATTGGATAAACCTATTATGACGCCTTCCAAATACCCTTTATCTTCCTCACAATGGGTTCGTGATTCACCGCACTCCCTTTTGCTCGCTTCTGAGGGTCCAGACCATTGTATTTCCATACAAAAGGCCGTACAGTTGGGAAGTTAGAACGAACAGAAGACTGTGTAGATTCGTCCTGCAATACATCAAAACAGGTGAAGAAAAGACATGTCGCCTGACGCCCTGCTCTCTCGGTTGTGGGTGGATAAGACGGATTAGGCAATTTATTAATTAATGACTTTCAGTGTGTTGCGGTGGGAGGTATTGTTCTTTCCATCTGTTGAATTCAGGTGTTGGGGGAGATGAGTGCGCTGCGAGTAATGGACTTCCGATTATTAATTTTCTCCGACAAATTGGGATGCGAATAGAAAGATTCTGATGTTCTCTAATGACACTTAGTTATGATATGTATGGAATGATGTATGATAGATGTGAACGAACGCGGTGAAAAGTCAGTTCGAGTCACGGGGTACGTTTACCTCGGTCCGCACTATAATCAGTATAATCAACATCAGTGCTGAAATAAAGGAGTGCCATCGAAAAAATGCACCCACCGAAATTTTATTGCAAAAGTTTTGGCCGTTGTTTCGCATCCAAATTTTGTTTGCGTTCCCATCTGCAACCTTTTGCTCGTTATATATTTCAGGCCAGTAGATATGCTTTTTTGCTAAATAATTTTCAGAAATGAAGGCTCACAATCTTTGTGACCTTTTTTCGGATTCATAAAACCGCCTTGTCGATCAGATCTCTATATTATTTCAACCGCAAGGCTCTCTTTAAAATTCTTAATAGCAGTAGCAACTTTTTTCCTGTTAACTGTATACCCACCTTGGATGTAGTAAGTGAAACGATTCAAGCAATAAAGGCATTGGCTATCGTCCAAAAAATCCGTGAGCCTCACCCACAAGGGCCCAAGGGGTCAAGAATACTTTTGATGTTCCAACTCTTCAACTTTCAACGCCACGAAAGGGTGGATTCACGCCTAAACGTTTCCAGTAAACGCTTTCAAGCCGATACGACGATCAATATATGCACAAAAAGGTTTGAATTTCATCCCCTACCTAAATCGGGGGTACACACTCACGGATCGCATACATGTGGGCGGAAGTTGTGTTAATTGTTTGCCCATCAAAGTTAATCATGTGCAAATATTTGACGCGGCTGATTCAATCTCATTTTCAAATCCGCAAAAAAAAAAAAACCTGTGCACAAGCCCAGGGGAGGTCAGTATTTACAAAAACAAACCCCAAGCAAATTATTTAATTTGAGTTGGATTTGTATGATATATTGAATATATCCGCGCAAACATTTACACTCAGTTTCGAACAACAGTCGTGTTTGCTTGCGCCCACTGTCCAGACTACAGATCCGGCCCTGACTGGGTGTACCTGGTAAATAAACTTCCCAGCAGCAGGCTCTGTTTACACTCCGTTTAAGTCTATCAAAAAGTTATCGAATTGCCAGATGATGTGGAAGAACATTGGTTGCAATTGTTCGACAGCAAATCAATCGCCTCTATCCCGAGTTCATCCGGATGAGAAAGAATTTCACAAGGACGACGTGGCCAATGGAATCAGAATTCAGCTTAAAGCTTTGTTTCACACACAATAGACCCGGAGAACGATTAAAGACCATTAAAGAGAGTCACAGACCAAGCAGCCCGTCCTGTGTGAGCGTGTAATGAAAAGTTTACATAATCCATTTCGGTGATTCCTGGAATTGGAACCCTGGAATGGGAACAATCCTCGTTCGATGGATTATCATCGAGATTACGACACGCCCACGAACTGAGCTATGTCATGCCGCTGGAGAAGTTCTTTTTATCGGGAAAACATTCTGATGTACAACAGAATTATGAGGCAATCCAGAAAAATACTTCTTGCCAAGTGCTTTCTGCTCGGGGGCGTACGTATTACCAAAAACTAAAGGCTGTTGTTTTGTGTTAAAACACTGCTCGGTCGGGTCCTTTAGATAGGTATTATCCATTAAGGCGAGGAATGCTAGCACATTGAAAGGAAAACAGAGACGGGCCTCTCAAGGGTTGACTGACAAGTGGAGGATTGTGGGTTTTATTGAATACTTATGAGAGTGTTATTACACGAATGATTGCAAGGATATGGTATTAGCTCTCATCTTCGAATGGAAACACAGGCAATGGGTGAATCTGTGTAGAGATATCTCTTGGGTTATCGTCCCCAACCACAGAAACATAATTGCTGGGCTTGTGGGGGAATTTAAATTGTTTGAAAGTTTAAGCAGATAAAGGACGTAATATCCACCAATTTGGGTTATCTTCGGAACGATAACACATTTATAAAGAATCAGAATGGTTGCTTGCTCTGATAGTTAATTGACTATTATGCGCAGTTCGCACATGTGTTTTGCTTAAAATGGGCAACCCTTTAATGGAGCCGCAGGCTGCTCGTGAGTGAGTGTGCGGTTTGATGGGTTTGTACACGGGGAAAGGCTAACGCTCGCAGAATTGCGCCAATATCTTAAATGGAGTATAATATTTGCTGTGAAGTAGTATAGATATATATTTAAATGACAACAAACAAAAACCTCTATAGTCAAGGTGGCCGAACAGTTTAAAATTAGTCTACGCCAGGTAAAGGAACATTGGGAAGCAATCATCATCAGGCGGAGGAACTTAGGCGTGACCACATTGGCAACATCTACTAAACACAGCTAAGCATGACTTCTTGTGCTGTTACATCACTAATGATTTGAGAGTAGTTTATTGAAGGGTATTACATTTCAATTCAAGGCATGTTCATAGAGCACTGTCTCATGGCTGACGTTTGGCAAAAGACTCTGCATTATAGCAAACTGTTGGAGCTGTTAAGATGAACACGTAGCAAAACAAAAACTTCATTTGTCATAAATAAAATGATTCATACATCACGAAAACAACCCCATATTTACGTTTAAATGGATATGAGAGTATCTTCACCTTGAAACTTTAAGTCAGGTTCTTAAACCCAAATAGGATGTATAAATATACGCGCGACAGTCCAGAAGCAATTTAGTTTAGTAAAAGCGTTGACAGAGATCACACAAGCTTCCTCACTCAACTTTCAAGTTTGTTGAATAAAGGTATTATAAGAATAAGCATTAGAACTGTTGAATACATTTTGTGTACAGAGAACAGTTGAAGTACTGTGTTTTACTTCAGTGAGCGAGCGTTTAGGCGCAAACGGTTATTAAGATTATAGAAAATGAATAAAAAAATAAATGAAATTATGACATTTTTCAGCTAAATAACCAATGTTTCATTAATTCACTTTTACTCTTTTTAATAGTTAAATTAAGTATTTCTTCTTTATAAGCAAAACACAAAAATAACTTACCAAAAAAAATTCGTTTTACGTCTACGATATTCCATAGAATTCTATAAAAGGATTTACAAAAAAATACAAGTCATGGAAAAACACACCTAAATGCCGTGTGCGTAGAAATCGACGCTCAATTGAGGATGATATGAGGGTTAAAAAAGTACTTATAATATGGGTCAAACTGTTTTAAATATGGTCCTGAGAGTTCAAGTGGGAAAACGGAATCCACACAGTTTAGTGCACGCCACATCTTTCACGGAACTTTCTGTCTATGATGTCAATCGCCTCGGGGTGGTTTTAGGCATAGTCTTGGGTGGGTTCTCTACACCCGACACCTGTTTACCAATGCTGGCCAAGTTACAACGCCGACAACCAGTTCGAAATGAATACAAATGAATGTGTATGCCACTCCTGAGATGTGAGATATTGTTGTGGGCCATATTAATAAGACTTACATTTGTGAAAACATAACAATATAAATACCTTCCTCAATGGACTAGAAATGAATAGGCCCAAGTCTGATCAATTAAAATCTGTGTTGTCTAAGGTTATTTTTTGTATCCAACCTTATTTCAACGCTCTGTCTAATCCAATTCACTCGTTCACAGATGATGAATACTCGCAATTTTTGATATGAATGAAACAAGAATGGAAGACTTTCCAACCTTGGTAATAAGTTGGACATTTTAGGTGGGGGAATAGAAAACAATAGCACGGAAGAAAAGTGCATCGACCACTATGCAAATTACCCTCGCTGGATGGTTTCGATTCCCGGCTGGTACGACCAAAAATAAGAGGTGCATTCGAGTCACTCATAATGCTCAAAAAGTAATTCAAAGCATAGCTTTGAAGAAGTCGGGGTACAGGCATTGAAAGGCTGAAGAACAAGATGCCCCGGGCTTTGATGGCTTACCATGGGAGCTCGAGGCCAGTGGCAAAGTTCTGGTAGGGAGCATACTCCAGATCATCTGTATAATTTGTGAGGACGAAAGCATGCCCGACGACTGCGATATCTGCTCTATACCATCCACAGTAAAGGCTATTCCAGCTCTTGCAGCATCTATAGATGTATATCCCTGCTCAACGTCGCCTACAAGATTTTGTCCAGCATGTTGAACGTGTAAAGCCTTTTTGCACCGCTCTATAGGCACATACCAGATGATCTCGACATTGTCACGCGTTCTCAACGTGCCGTAGTGGAAGCATTCACGGCGATTGAAGAACAGGCGAAGCGAGCTGGTATTAAGGTCAATGAGGATAAGACAAAATATATGCTGTCAAGCAAGAAACGATACGCCGAACACCACCTAGGGCGAAGCCTCACAATCGATAGATACAATTTTGAGGTAGTCGAGGTGTTTGTCTACCTCGGGACAACTCCGCGAATGACAACACAGTGGAGAATAGACGTAGAATCACCCTTGGCATCGGATGTTACTTCGGTTTGTCGAAACAACTGGGCTCAAACCTCCTGACTCGAAGGACCAAAGTCATGTTCTACAAAACACTTATTTTGGCAGTCCTGCTGTATGGAGACATAAGCTGGACGCTAAGCAAAACTGCGGAGCTGATTCTTGGAGGCATAGAATATTTTCGGATAAATGGTCCGATCTGCTATGAATTCGAATGGAAGAGCATAACCCTACGAGCTGTTCCAGGATGTGGATGTAGTCCGTGGCACTGGCTCGGCTACATCGAACGCATGGAAAATAGCGCTCCAGCTCTGGCTCAGACTCTCCATGGGTCGTATACCTGATAAGTAAGTAAGTAAGTATTAGCACGGAGGAAAGCTAGAACTTAAAAACAGTTATCAGAAAGGTGCTGAAGACAGGAGTCGTACTTGATTTGATGATTTGAAACGAAGTAGTTTTTTTAACTGCTTTTACTGCTAACTCAGTATAAAATTTCAATATAAAATTTATTCATTAAAATTGAAAAATACAATAATTCCCGTGAGCTTCAGCTGAGCATTGGCAATGGTGCAATGCAATTTAGAAGTCCCAGTATCATTATGGGTATACTCATATGCAACAGCTATTTATATCATGCGACTCACACAGCGAACGTCTCGAGTGTATAACTGTCGAGTGAAAGCAGGAGCAGGAGAGATGAATTCAAGCAAACAATTGCCGTCTAAAAATAAGCTAATATATCGATTTTATTTCGAAGCCATCAGTGAAAGATCGCATAAAGTGTGTGTATACGACATCAATCAATAATTGGACTCTGTGGTCTATTCAATAACCAGTCGACTGCTTACATGCGTGCATACATAAGTAACGTTTTCGTTTGATTTTCTTGGGACTTAACATTTATAAATTATTCGAAGTTTACCCGTTGGAGGAATGTGTAGGAAGTCAAAAGTCTGGAAGTGCCTGGGAACACAGTAAGTTGAAGGAAGAGAGGTGACTGGAATGGAGATCCAACCCAACATTTTTCTGAAAAGTATTTGAGAAAAACATGCAGTGCCCGAAGGACAGTGTCCCAGTCTGTTCAGAGAAGAATGCTGTTTGTGTGGGGGGAACAAATTCGATAAGAGTTTTAGCGTTTCCACTCCTAAGAATGGAGCAAAAGTAAAGTGCTATTTTCTGATGTATATGTGTTCACCTAGAATGTAAGAAAGTAAGTCTACAGAACACATGTGACGTTCTCAGTACTTCGCAAATACGGATGAACGTCCACGTTTGAACATGGGTAAGGAAATTGTAGGTAACAGCTTTGTTTAGGGGCGCATGTGTTGCTGTAGTTTCAGTTTGCAATCTGTGGCAACAGTACTGATCTTCCTGGACTTTCATAGTTTTTCTTTGGTTAAGTATGAACCACACGTCCTTCCCATTTTCCTTAAGTGATGCACGACATAGTTCTCAGAATTCGAAAGGAAATGGAATTTGGTTTGGTCAGGTTCATTAAGAGTGGCGGCCTCAAAAAGACGTCCCATGTGGTCGATAGTGTTACTTGAAACTCTTGGAAAAAATATAGAAGCAGGTAGAAGTAGCTATATTTGACGACCACAACTGCAAGAATGAATTTGAAGTGTGCACACAACTGAATAATCTTGTACAGTGATGTTCTTACATGCCTGAAGGGGTCAAAGAAACAACTGACATATAAGAAGAAAATCTTCTTGTTTTGACAAGTGACGCATGGCATAAAATTCTGTTGCTTATAAGCAAGTTTTCAATGAAATTCCTACTAAGCGGGGACCTTTGGTAGCGTTGGTAAATGTCAGCAGAATATAATTTGTTGCTAATAAAGGGGTTGCTTATATCCATGGAGTAATGTAGTTGAATAGAGTTTTCGATTACACGTCATCAAAATTCAGTATGACCACATGAAATTATAATTCTCTATATTGTACCCAAAATTGTCGGCAAAATGTTAACAAAGAGGTTTAAGCCTAATTTCCACAAATTACTATGCGTGAAGTAAGTAGACAGACATTCGACTCGTTACTCTTCATATTGGTGTTACCCAATTGGGCGGCTGACTGCTGATATATTCCTTGCCAGCCATCACCCTTCACATTCTTCTCAAAGTTACTACGCCCCAGGTTTGCGTTGAATATATAAATCAAAACAAAAACGACTTTTAGTGACTCGTTATTGATGAATGTTATTCCCGTCTCCAAATTATAATGTTCGTTTATTCCATTTCCTTTGATTCACGGTAGTCAGTAACAGTCAGTTCTCTTGTTTTAATGGGACTTGCTACGTTAGGGTACCGTTAGATACGTAAGATACACCGGATATATCAGACTCAGAATAGAATTTTATTATTGTAGTGTCGCCTAACCACAACGACCGGACTTCCTAGTGGTCATATCACAACTACACTGTGAACATGAACATAAGCCAACAAAGATAAGAGCTAAGATGCTGATCATCAGTGTTAATAATAATAATAATATGGGTGACGCTACAGTTTGAGGCGAACCTGGGCCTAGCTTCTCAGCAACAACTCGTGTTGTGCGTGCTATTGTTCTATCACGCGTGGAAGGGACCTACAATTTAATGCCGACTCCGAACGGCCAAGTTTGAGAAGCTTTTTCTAGACAGGAAATAGTCTTTGAGCATTGTCAGTGACTCGAAAGATGTGGAGCCGTGAAATATGAAAGGTGGTAAATTCGGGTATCGAACCTGGCACCTTCTGCGTAGGAGTCGACGCACTTACCCACTACGCCACTGCGACCCACTATCATCCGCGTTACCACGGAGAAAAAAAATTAGGCAAGCAAAATCTACTACCTTTCTCTTAATGTGATGTAGTGACTGTTTTTTTTTCGTTTAATTTTCAGTTTAAGTAACATAACACAGTTCAAATATACACACAAAATAAATAGCCTAACAATTCAACAGCCTTTAAGTAAGATAAAAAAAATCTAAACAGCGTTAAGCTCTAAAACGGAGAGTTCCCATTCATACGATTTTACTCTGTTCCTGTTCTATATGCTAAATTGACGGTGCTAATTTGTAGACGATTTGTCTTTTTGTTTTTGATTCTTCTTAGCTTAGAAAACATAATTTCTGCACTACTGTGTGACAAGTAAATTAAAGAGGCGAACAATTTACAAACTTTTCTTTTTTTACTATTCTTTTCTTTCTTATTTAAAGTTTCGCACTCATTGTGCTGTGCACGCTAAATTCAATGTACCGTTGTGTCTATTTCTTAGTTTGGTTAAAATAGCTGTTTCTCTCTCGCGTAATATTGGCCATTATAAAGAGTACTAGAGAAAAGTCAGTCAAGAAAATGTAGAAGATTCGCCAGTTCCGGTAGTAGGATAGTAGAATTAGGAAATTGTTGGGAACTACTTCATATGTAGCAGAGCCTTAATGCTGCTTGTAATGATTATTATGATACATCGAATGATATCTCCCACGCTCCCACTCTCTACCGTAGTGTTGCCAACATACTTCAGTCAAACATTTGAAAAATCTTCTCACACAAATCTAACACTTTCATCACATTTTGTATGAAATTTACTAATCAGTAACTCAATCACAATGAAAATCAGGAATGCAGACATTAAAATTGTAGTGTCTAGAAAATTAATGTGTTACAATGGGAGGAAGGGATTATTCACAATATTATAAAGTTTTTCCAATTGCGACTTGGCGGCTTCAAACTTTCACTAACAATACACTCTTATACCAAATACTCCCAACATCTGAGCAATCAATAAAATCAATATTGTCTTTAGAGAGAGAAAGAATGATGTTGACAAGAAATTAGAGTTTTGTAGCAACATTAAAAGTCGTTTATATAAAATTAACACCAAGCATAATAAGGTGTGCTGGACAGCTTGTCAAACCAGCCATTTTTTGTTTTTGACATTGGTCAGATATGTTGCTTAAGCTTACATCACAATCGAATTCCGTATAAAAATGATGTAAAAATGAGGTATGAAAAGCAATTATTGATTTTCAAATTGATGTAAGATAAATGAATGTAATTCATTTATTAATGACATTTTATAGGAAAATCCCAAAATGTTCTGTCAATTATTGCAGAAGCTACAATGATTACGGACATTTTGAAATGTAATCCGCTTTCGTTATAAAACGTGCGAACTTAAAAAATTTTATTTGTTTCCGCCCAATGTTCTCAAATTCCTGCAATGACGTCACGCAGGTCCTCTGTAGAACTATTCAGTTCTACATTATTATCTTTTTATCTTGATTAAAAAAAATCATGTTTAACACACGCGGCACCATGCCAAGAAACAAAATGTGTATCACCGGTGGCTCCCGTGGCAGCCAACGTGTTAAGTACGTTTTTCTTTTATTTTTTTTAACAAAATCATCTTCAGTGATAAATCTCATTTTTGGCTAAACGCCTGCGCCAACAAACAGAACGTGGGTTGTTGGTCAGGTGAAGACGATCATGTACCTCAGGAAACAGCTGTTTATCCCCCAAAAAACTGTATGGGATTGTTTTCATCCCTTTTTGCCGTTTTCTTCCGTCACTTAATTGAATGGATTTGGTTATTAATGGTATTTGGTTTCATTAATACGGTGCCTCAGGCTACAGAGAGCTTGTAATAATCGACTTATCGGAAACATATTTCGATCCGAATACTTTTGTCAGTCAATGCACGTGATAAGAAAACTGATTTCGGAGGCATTTTTGTGTGTACATGCTGGTCCTGTACAATGCAAGAAAAACACCACACCAGTATTCTAATTGGTAAATTTTAGATGAAAAAATCTTCATCAGATGAACTTATATCCCATATTAATAATAATATATAATATGGGTGGCGCGACAGTCTGAGGTGGACCTGGGCCTAGCTTCTCAGGAACTTCTTAGCTCTTTCACACGTTACAGTTTAATGCCGACTCCGAGCGGCGAATTTGAGAAGCTTTTTGTAGATGTAGACAGGAATACTGTTTGGGCATTGTCAGTGACGCGAAATAGGTGGAGCCGTGAAATATGAAAGGTGGTAAATTCGGGTATCGAACCTGGCACCTTCTGCGTAGGAGTCGACGCACTTACCCACCACGCCACGGAGACCCATATCCATATTAAAATATATATTACTACTTAGCCCCATAGCCTTACATTTAATCAATCTCAAATTGCAGAAGTAGCCTGTTTGATAAGGCTGATACTCTGTGATGGAGTGCCAAAGTGTCGAAATATGGCCTGTCTAATAGAGGGTTCTTCCAGTCTGTCTAGGAAGGTAGGTAAGTACTTAGGGGGGAGGGTTCCTGTACACTTAGACCCTGTTAGTCCATTGTGATACCCACCGTCAGACTACTACCACTCATCGACCACTCTAGTGATAATGCTCTAGAGTGGTTTGCCGTTGCTCCCAACGGCAAATGGTGACTCAACCACATTTGATAAAAGCGTATTAACTTTGATTTCATTGGGATCCGAACCGGGGACTCCAGGAATCAATGGCAGACACTTAACCATATGGGCAGTTGTCAGTCTGTCTAAGTGTGATTCGAGTTAAAGTCCAAATCCAAGCATTGTGCATGGACTTCAACTTTTTTCCCGGAGCCTATAATTTCTGAAATGTGTCGTTGAAGGCCTTAACTTGTATCAAGTATGTCGCATTTTTCGTGCTAATATCTCCTAGATTCAAGTGGATCGCCGTGGCAAAGCGCTTCAAAAGCGAAAAACGAAACGGAAATTAGATTTGGAATACGGAGATGTTCCATTTATTTTTTTATTCTTTTTTATGTTCAAACCCAATTTCTTTAACGAATACTATGCTATTTAAGCTTCCAAAATAAAAAGAAATGTGTTGACTTTGTACTACAAATTTCTGGGCCAGTAATGGTTAGAAAGAATGCAGCTAGGAGCTCTGAGATATTCAATTTCTTAAACTAGGATGCTAATTAAACACGCCCTTTAAAGTGATGTGTTTTAATGTTTATTCGACTGCAGAAAGTTGGAGCCAATTCATGGTGTACAAATAATATACGCCTGATCACTTTGGCTCTGAATGCTGATATAATCGGATCTCTTAATTACAAATTAAGGGCATAAACTAAAAACAAAAAGTCACTTCCACTGAGGAATATGCGCAGGAATTGTGTCGACTATAGTCGTATAAAATAAAATAAAATATATATCATTTGACATTTTTTGAAAAATAAATACATAACGTCTGCAAAATGTAAATATTGTAAATATTTATTTAATTATATATATATATATATACATATATATATATATATATATATATATATATAAATATTTATCGTTTACAAGACTACACGAAATCCTAGATTAGATTAAAATTGTTTATTTTCTTATTAAAAATTTAAATTTTATAAGTTTAAATTTTATTTTATATTTATTTTTGGGTCCCATGCCATTTGTACTATGTTTCAAATTTCATTAAAATCAGTGCATTGGTTTAGATCTTACAGAGTTTTTCCGCTTCCATACAAAGATGACCAATGTGCGTGGCGAAGCGGGTTGGTACGTTTTACTCTTATGCAGAGGGTGACAGTCCAATCAACGAATTTTGCAACTGCCATAATTCACGGCTCGTTCTCTTTCGAGTCACTGGCAATGCTCAAAGAGTATTCCTATCTAGGAAAAGCTACTCAAACTTCGCAGTTCGAAACATAAGCATAGATTTGAAAATCCACAGTGAATTGACACTTGAACTTGACACCTTGGATATTATCAGCAACCTATCTTCCTGACATTCAATGACTGAATGAGATTAAAAAATTAGAATTACTGACAAAACACGAGATCTTCCACCAAGCCCAGCGCATTTGATTTGTTGAAATGCTTGACTAATTGCAATGCTTGTACGCTGTAGATTAAATGTAAATATATGCTTGCCAACAAAGCCTTTGCTAGGCGAGGGCTTATATGTAACTCATTGTGTGCAGGAAGATTGATTGAAAACAATGCTCCTTCTACATAGCTTACATAATCGCAGGCGGAAAAATTTAAGACAAACATTGGCGATTCTTGCATATACCTTCGTGAATGTAAAGTCAACTGCCTCTTTGTACTTGACATCCAACACTTAATACCCTCCTACACCATCATCTCCGCTTAAACGCTTAAGTGATTTAAGAGCCGCCCTTAGAATCCAATTGAGTTATGAATCGGATAGGCAATTTACTTACGGTCGCATTCAAGCAACATCACATCAATCAATCACTACGCCCTCGAGAATTTGAATTAAAAACAAGAAAATTCCCCATTATTGGAAGGCACAACACATATTGAAAGCATTTATAACAATTTGCGCCAGGAATTGATGGAAATTATAATCAATCATGAGTCAATGGCTTTTAAAATATCGTTTGAATGCTGTTCAAGCACAGCATTGGAAGTTCATGCTTCAAAGCCGCTCATTTCGGTTGAAAGGCAAACTCTGAGATGCTGCTTAACAGGCCATGTTTATTGATGCATATCTTGAACACGAAAACTTGTAATAGCTGTGACGTCGTTCACGTAAGATCACCTTTTGCTGCACCCATTTACGCTTCACTGGAATCTTTGCCATTCCAAAAAGTACACTTCTCTCTATTCGCTTAAGGAAAACAGGTCAATGTCAGGACAATGCAGGGATTTAGCAAAACGTCCCCAATAAAACGCTGCATCAGCACACGACTGTACACACGAAGAGCTAAATGAAAACATTTTTTTTCGCAGCATAGCGCGGTTGCACAGTCTCGTGTTGACATTTTTATCGTTGTCTTCAGCCTATTGTGCCGTGTGAAGGCTTTGTATGATCACAGGAGACGCTTCTGTTCGTTGCTATTGTTTTGTTGGTTGCACAGTTATCCAGCGCAAGGGGTGTGGATTTTTTCCCGCATTCAGCTCCGAACGAATTCAACTTTAGAAATTCTTCTATCCCTGAGGGAATCAATCAGCAAAAAGGAGAGAGATGATTCTCTCCACCGCACGGAATGGAAAACTATACCTTAGCTGGAGGATGTCCAAGTTTAAATGAAATTTGTTCGGGCTAAGGACAGGAAATGGACATCGCCTTACAAATCTCACTATTACATTTGAGAATACATTCAATTTAAAAGTTCATTCCCTGAGATAAGTCCTTTTGATGGACGGACAAGGGCAAGTTCCACTTTCATGCAACCCTTTTAAATCGCCTGCAAATGGCCAATGACTAAATTAACTACAACCGAACGAAGGGACGGTTAAAAGGCATCTCAATTCAGTCGGGCAAACAAAGCCATGTATCGATAGCCGCACAAATGATGGAAGGAAACATTTTTCTTATTTTTTTTACCCATCCCACAAGGATGAATGTATCTCACAAATGATCTGTTCTCTTTGGCAAAACTACTTATCCGTATCTCGAGCGAGCGACCACCACCTGAAAGGCCAGGTCAAGTTCTTTATGGTTGAGTTAAACGGATTTACCCAATGTTATATTGCTCTTTTGTATTTTTGAATCATTTAATCCTTGCGGTTGGCGAGGGGAAATGATTAATTTTCGTCGGTTACACGTCCGGTATGTTTCTGACGTATGAGATGTTTAACCCTTTCGAGGTGAAACCAGCTCCCCAAGGCGCAGCACCGGGTACACTGGGATATAAACTACAACCAATGTATCACTTGTGAATACGTCACCCATCACCCGTCACCCGTCACTTGGTGGCCGGCAGCATATTTTATTATGGGTGAATGAGTGTGTGTGTGTGGGAGGTGGTCTGAAAGGGTTCATTTTCAGGGGTTACTCCGCAAGCAGAGAAATTGTTTTCGACTTAATGGAAAACCGAGATATTGCTGGCTTTTCTGAGAGATGTCTCTGCGCTTTAATGTTGAAAATCGAGAATGTGCTGCAGAACTGAATGAGAATTGAAATTCAATCCACACAGCTCGGTCCTTGCTGGTGTTTATCCGCTGCTCAATTATTAATTTTTCTCTTGACACTGCAGAGCGGTGCAAACATAATCGTGTGCGAGCTTGGGGATCGTTTTAACGTAGCGTGTGTTGGGGACAATCCAGAGTGGATTACCGTAAAACGGATCCTATTACGGAGCGGTCGTCTTTGGTATTCATTAAGTCATACTGGGATCAGTATAAACGAAAGGGTGGGTGATAGGTACGAGAATGGGTCTAATTGAAGTCTTTAAAGCTGTTCAAACGTTTTCTAATTATTCTATCAAGACCGGGTAAGTCTTCGGGTAATTGGCTGCTTCCTTTTTATGTAAACGTGATCAAATATTCTTACAGCGACCGATTGTAGTGGTCTATATGTACTCCTCCCTCTCTTTTCATTTGAATACATAACGAGCTTTGGCCGTGTGCAATACTTGCCACAATTCGAAACGTCAAGACGGCGAGAGCACTTGCTTTTCGCAAAAGAAACTCGATAAAAAGACCGCCTACCTACTTCATGACTACATAGTATTTATGAAATTCAATCGTTGAACTCACTGCTTCAGACTAGAGAATCATACAATTACTGGAACACGTTTAACTTTTTTTTAAATATTGACGATTGTAGCCTGTAGTCTACATTTGGATCCTATTGCCGTCTTTAATGTCAATGACCTGGAGCAAAATGGGAACGAAGAACTGCGACATCAACTGCGGCGATTGCTATAGAGAGCGGAGGCAGCGGTTATTTGGATGTGGATATGCCAACACTAAATGCCCGATTTTTCAGAAGTCCCTACAATTGCTATTACACACGGATGACAATGGCGTTATTGGCAGAACGCGGCGAGCTGTCAATGAGGCGTTTGTTGGCACTCAGGTCTAGCAGTGAACTATTGCGAAACGAACTATATGCAGACCACAAGAAAGATCAACTTCAAAGTTATGAAGGACTTCGTCTATTCAGTTCGGCAGTTAACAGTACACACATCAGTCCTGTCTACCCAGGCGTCTACGCCGTGTCCACGAGCGTATTGACAACTTACCTCCAGCACGAATATTTCACTTCAATTGGATTTGTGCGAATCCGGAGACAGCTGGTGCGAATCCGGAGAGATCGTGCTGCTTGGCATGTTTGGTGAGGCCCAGGTCCACCTCAGACTGAAGCGTTCTAAGAAAAAGAAAATTATACCAACACACATTATGAGAGGTCACCCCACAGTGGTCCGCTTTGTATGGGAGCGCGGAAAAAAAATGTAAAATCTGAACTACTGGACGTAGAGCAATGACATTTTTCAGTCATTGAAATTTTCAGGAATTATAGTCTTTTTTTTTATTTAAATATAGGAAATATATGATGTAAATTAATAAATAAGTATACATAATACATTACTTAATATATACATAATACATAATACATTACTTAATCCACTCAAGAGTCTTTGGATTCAAAGGAAGAAGTTTTTCCTCTGGTTCGGGTCTTAAGTGGGTTATGAATGGATGGAATGTTATCATGAGCATGTCAATAATATCTTCACTCGTCGATACCCGAGGAAATTTCCTGGGGTGGTGGATCCTATAGTTCTTGTAGTCCTTATTCCTAGTTTCCTGGGCCTCTTCTGTGATCCAACGCCAAGATGTACTTTCTATTATATCTGCTCCGTGTAACAAAAGTGTGGGCAGGCAAGGGCATAACGATATCTCGAGCTTTGCTTGCTCTTCAAAATAACCCTTAAATTTCTGCGAATTGGTTGAAAAGTTACTGCAAATAACTTCCAATATTATTATTGTACAAAAAATGACATATTTTATAGGATAGTTAGTTAAATACCCTTAGATTTTTCAACTCTTAACCACTCGTTGAAACTTTGTGGAGCTAAAACGTTAGCTCAAGGGAAAAAAGAATACAATAGTGATTCTAGTGCCAGTGGTCTAACCCAGCTAAGACACGCAAATTTTATTGAAATTGGTTTTGAACAAACGGTTATAAAAAGTACACTTTTGATGCCAACAGGTTACTTCGAGAAAATACATGAATTTCAAAACTATACCCCTTTAGTTTTCTCGAATATCCTTTGCCCAAATTTTGGGAAAGTATATGCCAGGTAGGGTGGGTCGCCGTGGCGTAGTGGGTTAGTGCGTTGACTCCTACGCAGAGGGTGCCAGGTTCGATACCCGAATTTACCACCTTTGATAATTCACGGCCCCACCTCTTTCGAGTCACTGACACTTCTCAAAGAGTATTCCTGTCTAGAAAAAGCTTCTCAACTGTCGACATTAAACTGTAGGTCCCTTCTACGCGTGAAAGAACAATAGCACGCACAACACGAGTGGTTGCTGAGAAGCTAGGCCCAGGTCCGCCTCGAACTGTCGCGCCACCCATATTATTATTATTATTATATGCCAGGTATGTAATAATACCTGTTGTAATAAATACAACACCGTTCTAAATTTAATTTTTGGCATTTTTTCCGCTTTTAAGCCACTTTGAGTCCTAGGGTTTACCCAGAGTATACGGACCTCAGATTCTTGTTTCAACGAGCCTAGAGCTTATGGCCGTGATTATGAGTAGCTTGTAAATGTTACTAAGAAGCTCGATCCTTAGGATTATCTTGAGAGTCTGGTTATTGTTGTGTATTCAATTTAATTGAAGTTCGGTCAATGAGTTCAGTACTGGTAAACTCATTTTACTCGAGGGATTTTGAGCTTACTCTTGATGGCGTAAGATTTCTCAACGAAGTCCCTACGTCTGTGGACTACCTATTCGCATGAATTCTTGAGGACACTGAACGAACAAATCGATTGTTAACGTATTGATTATTCTAAAGATCTTTCCCCAAACAGAGAGCTTGGAGTGACCTTAGCTCAGCTGCAGTGGCTCAAGCCAACCAAGCACTGTGGGCTCAGTAAATATATGGCTACTGATACACAAACACAACATTGAACATGAAACATTTCTAAGAAAAATTGTGCAAAAATCAACTGCCTTGCGTTCGTTTAATATTTGGTTAACAACTCTACAGCCAAATAAATTGAACGTCGTAAAAAGCAAAAGAAAATACCCGTAGCGTTAAACAACAAACACGTAGTATACTCATATGAAAATACATGTATGTGAATGTTCGTATGCATTTTAAAAATATCAATCTGCATTAAACCCGATAACTGCGCTGGCAGTCGTTTCGGGAATGTTCATTGACATCGAACAGCAATGATTTTAAGTCATTGGACATTTTTTTTTATGATTGACTGTAAAGGAGCGTCGTTATTCAAAACGAGGTACACACAATCGACACGCGACACGACACAGTTCTAGTATGGATGAAATAGGGTCACAATCAATCGACAATGTAGCACTGTAAAATAGGAAATTTGACCATCAACAGTAGCAATGGTTTATGGCTTATAACTCATTGGTATCCTCTTAGGTGGCATAACAATTATTGACACATTTTACGTGGATTGAATCATAAACAAATAAATATTGATCCACTCACAAATTTTAAAAATTGATCACACAAAATGATTGCATATGGGAATTATGTCCACTCCAACAAATTCACAATATATTGCATTTGCAATCAATGTCCCTCATAATCGTATCAGTAGTCATCGGAAAACATACACTGCCGAGTGGTTAAAATGTGGGTGGCTGTGGCGTTGTGGGTATGTCCGTCAACCCTTACGCAACCGAACCTCGCTGCGAGGGTTCGATTCCCGATACGACCAAAATAATGTTCTCCGCCCCGCCTCTTTCGAGTCACTGACAATGCTCAAGGAGTTATAACTGTCTACAAAAAGCTTCTCAATTTTGGCCACTCGGAGTACGCACAACACGAGTGGTTTCTGTAGAGGCTAGGCCCTGGCCCTCTATAGGCTGTAGCCACACCCATATATTTAATATTATGTGGTTAAAATATTTCATATTGAGTTAAGATTATACTTAGCAGAGTGAAAGGCATTCGTATTTGGAGAGTTTTAACTATTTCACATTAAATTGCAAGTTGTTAGGAATATTAGTTATTCCCCGGGGGATACCCGGGTCAGGCCAGGCACATTTCATTTTTATTTACTGATACATATTTCTAATGAATAAATTTTATTTCCACCGATTTATGGAATACCGCATTCAAATGAATGCCTAGAAGAGGGCAACAAAATGAAAAGAGAAAATGACACCTTGGAACGGACACTTGGTGTTTGACTGGACCCCATTATATATTGTAGGTAAATAAATGGAATATCATGCATTTTGACAATTCTAATTATTATTAACGTAATTGGTTTAATATTACTTTCGTTATCACAGGCGAAACAAATCGGTATGCAAAAGATGCAGCACAAAAATGGAATGAACAGAAAAACCGATTCATTTGTTAGTATACTTAACGTTTTCCTAATGCCCAGTCTTATAGTGCAAGTTTAAGCTGCACATTTGGTTCAACGTGAGTTTTTTCCCTTGGACTGAGTTAAACACGAGTCTACTTGTTTGAAACTCTGACCAGGCACCATGTGTTTGTTGGAAGGTTTTAAAATAAGTTTCCACCGGAGGGTTAAATTCAGTAGCCAGAAATTAAAAAAACGTTATTTTGAATTCCTTTAATATTGGTAGTCCCTCTCAGAGAGAAAATACGATAGCTTAACGGCTTGGACAAGGAACTGATGTTGTTACATTTGACTTATTTGAACAATCATTAATCATCTGCGAGGTATGCAAATTTATAGGTTATAATAAATATATTCTGGCTGTCTTACGTTGTTAAGAAAGCAGAGCGCTCTTAATTTTAGCAAACTGTCCAAGGTGAGGTCGGGAATTTGATGTGAGGAAAACGACACACGGTCTCTCTTCCTGAGCTTGAAGACGTTCGTATCGATACCATTGAATTGAATTGAAGAACTCGGGGTGTCTCATAAAAGACACTATTACTGTGACCATTATGATCTGCTGAACCACCTTCTTTTCATCTGAGGATTTAAGTCTGCGCTCAGAAATTTGTCAAATTTCTAGATAAGACTTCTTGAAAGTATTTCCTGTTACTGATTTCTGTACAAATAAGACCTTTTAATGGAGGAGATAATAAAATGCTTCTTTGGCTCGTTTGAAAATTGTAGTATTCCATCAACGTCCTTAAGTGTTAAATACCACCTGATTGTACTAAAACTAGTTCATTTGTGCAATGATTTATAAGTGGAGGTTTGTGTCCGTATAGTTTCCATAAAGGAGGGAGCGCATAATGAAATGTACCTGAGCACCTGTCTCAGCTTGATGTCAGCATTTTCAATACCTTCATGGTTTGCATGCCATGGCACCCAAATTAGCTTTTGTCTATTAGTGTATTAAGTATTTTGCGTCATTCCCTTTGCAGCATTAGATATAAGATATTGCAGAAAGGTCACACACGTATATAGTAAATTCGGCAACAGAAATTTTATTTTATTTGGTAGAAAATAGTATGACAACCCACACATTACGTAAGTGGAAACTTACAAGCCCCTTCCACTTATTGCGATTCAGATCCACTTCCTATAAAGATCTTCATTAAGCAAACCTATCGTACATAAATCCCAATCAGTGGTCGGCTTAGAAGAAGTTGTACACCATCATCATTTGCAAGTTTACAGTGTTGAATAACTTTAGGTATATCATTGGCATACACTGAAAGCAATGTGCGGCCTAGTATGGTTGCTTGCGGTACCCGACTTTGTATGCTAATGAAGCCGATTTTTCATCAGTATTCACGCACTGTTGCTTTCCACTTAGGTACGTAACACGAATTTCGACATGGAGATGAACACATGTAGGGACATCGAAGTTTGGTGCCCAAAGTAAATGTAATAATAGATTGAAGGATTGCTCAAGAAATTTTGTTTCGTCTAGTTCATTTCGGATCTCGCCAACCACAAATAATAGGTCGGTACCACAACTTCTTTTCGGACGAAAGTCAGACTGGTTACTGTTAAGAAGTTTGCTTAATGTTAGGTGCCGGCGCATTTGGATCACCACCAACTTTTCAAGGACCTTTGAAAGATACGAAAAGATAAACGTAGTGAAATACAATGCACGCTCAATAGTTTTTATTTTATCATGAGTATCTACCATGGCGGCCGTGGCGTTGTGGGTATGCGCGTCAACCCGTACGCAACCTAACCTTCTTTCGATTCTGATTAATATTGTTATAGCTCTCTACTACATTCTCGTCGTGTGCCATACTAAAGACAAAAAGATTCAAGGCAAAAGTTGATGTTTGTTAAAAGCATTTAGTCGATGACTGTGAAGCCCAGTATTTGTTTATACACACTGCAAAACCCTCCTAACTATTAAAAAGAAGTGGTCCTTGGTACAACTAGCAGTGGAGCTTCGATGACCCTGCGGACTGCATTTCCTTTGATCCTAGTCTTATGGATATACATTCTCACGCATGAACACTACTACTGTCTGCGACGTAGCTAAATAAAAAAAAAAAACGCTTTCCCTGCACTCAGGACTGGCTCTGGCTAGAATCAGAGCGAGTCAAGAACTGTAGTCGAATCTTCATGGATGGCTCCAGGATCCACGAAGTACTTGGCACTGGCGCATTTGTGGAGGGCGACACCATTAGACTGTACACCTCGTAAGGGCGACATGACACGCCAGGATGTAAAGAGACGAAGCCCACCCAAAAGTCTGCAACGTCTGCAAAAAATCCGCGATATTTGAGATATCTCGTGACAGAAAAGAGTGAAGTGACTTGACGCGTCACTACACTTTCGCCAAACAAAACCCTCTGTCAAGCCTGACGACGACACTGCAGAGCACTTTCTCTGCCACGCCCCGCCTTGGCTCAGATCAGGGGGCAGATTGAGCTGAAAGCTGAATATGTAGGCCCTTGTGCTGCCTATTGTAGTCTGAAAAAACTCCTGCAAGAAAACAAAAGGAACAAAAATCTATAATCTACACAAATCGAAGCTAGGGTAATCGGGGTTGAGCTTTTCAATTCCAGGATTTAAAGTCTCTTGTGCATTTTATAGTTGGTTAAATTTTACAACAGCGGAGGTAATCAAATATAGTAAAAAGGAAGGTATGTACGGTTTGAAGAAAACATTCTAGTATTTTGGACCAAGTATATTGCGTACCAGATGTAGTGGAAAAGGACGGTGAACATCTAAGGGCTGTATTTGAACTTATTGCCAACCGAAGTAGGGCCAGAGCCCACGTTTTGAATCAGGTTCGCTTGTAATGGATTCGTGTAATGGATGATTTGATTCAAACCATATGTGCCATCGTCACGAATTCAAACCAAGGCCATATCCTTTGCCTGCGGAAAAAACCACCCAGCAACGTCATTAAAATTCGTTCAAAGACGCATGGCATGACTTGTCCCAACACAGCAGCAATCACTAAAAGTAATACGGTACAAAAAACGCACGACTAGCCATGTGTCACCTAACGAGGAGCGACAAGAAACTGAGTTACCGACCTCGACCCGGACCCAAACTAAATCGAACTTTCGAGACAGTTCGTCTTGCTGACAGCGTTGATCCAGGATTGCTTGTTTTTCCAGTCGTAAACGCCAAGTCTCTTATTATGCCCAGAGAGATGGGTGATAAAAAACAAATCCATTGTTGTCAAAGCAGGGCAAAAGTCGCTCGGTGTCATAAACATCTGAGACGCGCCCATGTGAGGGAATAAAAAGAACCCTTTAATACAAGCATAAAATATGTAAGGTACTGGCTGTTGTCGCCCAAAAGTGAACATGCCTGAGTATAAACGTAAAAACACACATAGAACGCAGAACGCAGTACGCACAGATGTGAGTAGGTTCGGGATTTTATGAACCTTGTTTGGGATTGGTGATTGCGACACCTCTGCCCTCCCCAGCAATAAGGGCCAAAATTAAGTCGCCCCAGCGCACAGTTCGCATTTGCACTTGAATGATTCGACTGTTGCTGCTCCTGCGGCAAACTGACACAGGAAATTTAATTTGCAGCCGGCAAGGATCAATTCACAAAGACATCCCTGGAATTAAAAAGTTTCACTTGAAAATAAATTAATTCCTCTCGAATGCCCGGAGTAACTTTTGAATGTTTGACAGGTCTCCAATCCTCGATAGTTTCCATCCGGGAATACGGTCAATACTCAATTCTCTCCACCGAAATCAGGATGTTCATGTGCGTATGTGTGCTGTATCCTTGAAGCTGCTTCGGAATCAATTCAACTCTGAGGAGGCACGTTTCTGTGCCTTGCTTCCCCACTTTGACAGTTTGTATTCATTAGTGACTGCGGATTGGTATTGATGGGCGTTTTGCATTATTTGAAATGATTTAAAAAAGAGAAAAGAAAGCACACATCTTTTCAAGTTTTTCATGGGACACATGAATGAAGATTAGAATCGTTTACGTAGCGTGGCGTGGTTTGAGTGGGTGTGGGAGGGTGTGAGGATGGAGACAGGATGGGAAATAGTTAAGCTTTCGGAAGCACTTACGAAGTGTGGAACTTTTCGTTCCACTTATTCATTAGAGTGATTTTTTTTTCTCATCCGTTCGGCAAATCCCTTAGATGCAGTCGAACAAAGGCTGTTTCTAGGGACAATGTGAAATGATCAAATTAACAGCGTGTGCACTCGGACCTGGTGAAGTACGTAACTTCCATGGAATATAGAGGAATAATGGCCACTGTTTTGAACATCTGTCTTTGAAGCAGCTTGGTCACAAGCGCCATAGATAAGCGAAATAGGTGTTTTGGAAACCCATTCGCCTACTCAGAGGTAGGAAATATAATACCATCGAAGTGCAAGACATGCAGTGTTGGCGGATAAGTCATTTTGACAATCGAATCGCTAAATGTTGGCAAAGCCGTTGGTATGGAAAGATGAGGGCAAAGAGTAAAAAGATTGGTGGTGAAAAAGGTGGGCTGGGGACGCGGTGAGACACCTGGGAACGCGAAGATTGCCCTAGCTACAGGGGCGTATCTGTCTTAAGCCTCCGGGACTAATCTAAGGTATTGAAGACGGTTTCTAGAGCTATGATCGATACCAGCATGGAGAGTACAACCGACCGACTAGCTTTTCACTTTAAGAATGGTACCCGAGAAAGCTTGTGGAATATGTTAAGCCGATCACGATCAACATCCCTCGACTTCGGACAGAATTGTGGCTTGCTCACATTTTTTTATTTCACTCACAACTGTTTGTACATATTAACAAATCTGTTTGTGGAATTTGCTCGAAGAATCACATCAAGATCGAGTAAACTGTCATGGAGTTCTTTCCATAATTTTTCTTACTCCCAATTTGTACTTATGATCTTCCCATTTTTGATTTACGCAATTACTTTAGAATTACTATTGTGGTAACACTGACAAAAAAAAATAAATAATAAATTTTGAAGAGAGGGCTGCCGGTACAAAAGAGTTTGAGTGAAAAAAAAAGACTCATTGTACTGTGAGACGTGACGAAATAAAGAGCCTAAGTGTTTTTTTGTGTGTTTTATTTTTGACTATTACTACAATATCAGAAGTGGGATTCACCTTTAGTGCAGTACCATTTAAGTACAAATTAATATAAATAAAACATTTATTTAATATGCAGTCGCAGTTAGACGAATTCAAGTCATTTACGGCTGCGCAACTAAAGCAGTGGCACACTTGAAAAAAAAACGACCGGCAATAAAAGCGAGCTGATGTTACGCTTGCTTGAAATTCCCGTTATCCAGCGAGGGGAATTCCCTCGCCACATAAATCAAAACCTGATAGAGCAGGAACACAATATTTCCGAAGGCGAAGATGACGATGAGAGTGATGAGTATGAAGAAAGCATTGATCACGGGGATGAAATCCAAACAACGAAACCAAATGAAGAGAGCAACAAGGGTGGAGTATCAACGAAGGAGAAGGGACAAATGAAGAGAGTTAAAGGATTAATGAGTGATAACAATGAAAAACAGATCGATGAGAGTACTACGATGAGTGTAAACGAGTGGCACCTAATGAAGACAGAAATGAACATTTTGAAGAGAGAAGCAGAATTATTGAGGAAAGAAAATGAGAGGAATCTTGTATCTCTAAGAAACAAAGCCGTAGCAAGGATAGAGAAGGTTCAAGGATACAATAAGCAGCAAAAAGATCGGACCAGAGTACAAAAATATTATGAAATAGGCGATTATGTAGTAGTTAAAAACTTCTTAAGTGAACAGGGTGTATGTAAAAAAATAGCTCCAAGATTCAAAGGACCCTATAGAGTAGCAAAAGTTCTTCCAAATGATAGATACTTGCTAGAGGATGTCGAGGGTCACCAGATAAGCCAAATTCCATACAGCGGTGCTTGGGAATTGGCAAATATTAAGCCCTGGTTTAATTGTGGTTTAGCAAAATTACGGCGAAATCGGGACGATTGCATGTCAGGATGGCCGAATTGTGGTAACACTGACAAAAAAAAATAAATAATAAATTTTGAAGAGAGGGCTGCCGGTACAAAAGAGTTTGAGTATAAAAAAAGACTCATTGTACTGTGAGACGTGACGAAATAAAGAGCCTAAGTGTTTTTTTGTGTTTTTTATTTTTGACTATTACTACACTATTAATCATTTATTCAGCTTGTCTTTTAAATAACCGCATTTGTCAACTACAATAGGTTTAAACGAACATTAGGTGATGTCAAACGAACATGGGTGAGTGAGAGCATACACACAATCGCATAATAGTGACCATAAGAGCACTCAGAAATGGTTCGATTTGTTTCGTTAAGCCTGAGCTACTGCCATCTGTGAACGACCGCAATTTGACGGACGAAACACAAACAAATATATATAGGCTAAGCAGCTGAATTGTATGTCGTATAAATATACGGCATGTAGCCATTTAATTGAACTAAAAGACTAAGAAATTCCATCTGTTATAATAATATTATAAGGAAAAAACAAATCGCCGAAAATGCCGGAACCAATTTTAATAGATGGGACTAGAAGTCAGTTTTTTTTTGAGATACTGAAACAGTACAGTAAGTGAAATCTCAAAAAACGCTCTCTACTTAAGTTTACTTTTTGTGTCAAAAGTTGGTTCGTGACTTTGCTTTACTTGTCACTAGACGTTAAAATTCAAATAGTTTTGGCAGTTGGCTACCAATGTTTGTAAAATGTAATATGTAAATTGTAAAATATGGTTTTATTTGCTAGAAGCGTTTGTACATTAAACAAAGAATGGTTTAAAAATTGTTGTACAGTATCCTATGTCAAGATTTATACCATCAATGCCAAAAATTCTGCTGTATCTTCAAGAGTTTTTGTCAGCTGCATCTGTGATTCAGTTATAGTATCTGAAACGCCACATATGCTTGAGATTATTCGACGCGCAACCATAAGTAAAGGCTCCAGGTAGAATTATCTTTCAGAAAAAGATTCGGTAGGTGTTGTTGCTGCTTTGTGTTGAAATCGTCCTACTTAGGTTTCTGAGTATCTCAAAAAACAAGCCTGTAGAGATTCTAGTATACGCTAAGTTCTGTCGTTAGTAGGTGTAATTATGGGCAGTATTCTGGTTGAAGGGAATTGCTGTCCACACGTAGAGGCAGCGCTTTACAAACAATAACATACATAAAGGGACCTGGCGTTCCCCTGATCAATCAACCATCAACCAGATAGAAGACGTTGCTAGGCACTCCTGCAGTACAACATCCATTTGCATCCTTTCCTCTTTATAGCCAATGTATGATCATGGTATGGCTACAATTACGAAGGACTGTTGATATATTTGCAAATTGATCCTTCCAGAAGAAATCTGTTCGTTCGGGTCCAATCTAAGTACCATCACGTACCCGTGTGCTCAGTGTCACTTCAGACTAGAAAGTCACCAATCGACCACATTTTTACACATCGGCAGACCCTGAAAAAGGCCCAGGAAGCAGTGCGAATCGGGAACCGCCACCTGTTTATCAATCTCATGGCCACACATGACAGCGTGAATATAGAGACAAGCTATAGAGAGAAGAAGCAAGAGAATTCTCACGCATCGAGACCTTCAAAGTAAAAAAGGTCTTAGACAGCGCAATCTTCCGCTGTCACGTGACTTTTTAAACATAATTCTTTAGAAAGTCGGTCAAAACTCACACGTCAACACTAGAGGCACGATCTTCCAGAAGTCCGTGCAACTGTGACACGACCACGTCAATGAGGGATTGTCTTGCATTCAGACGGTACTGTCCAAAATGGATCTGGTGGGAACTAGAATACGCTGTCCTCAAGAAGAGATACAACATAGACGCCCTGGAAAGAGCGTCTGAATGGTCTATTTTAACTTCGAGATAATGAAGGACTTCGTCAACTCAATAAAGACATCAATAATTGTGGGACAATGTGACAACAACGTCTTATGTGGCACATCCAACTGAAGAAGCACCCAGGTTCACCCGGAATTGAATCAAAAAAGCTCAAAACATTCAAACACTCTATTTTTTAACATAGAAATTATCGCGAACCGTGATAAAGTCTCCCCAAGTCAAAACATTCGTCTCGCCAAAAACAAAAACTTTCTATAGAAGCTGTAAACCAATTCTTACGCAGGTGTCTTGTCCTCGAAAGCAACACGAAAGTCATTCGTCATTAAGGTGACATCATAGCGTCGCACGACCATGCTACTTGAGATGTTACAAAACCAGTTTTTCGTGGAAGTCAACTGCCTTCCAACCTGAGGGTATTATCAGTACTTATTTAAAATATAAAAATAAAGTAGATGGGGTGGTAGGCAACAGCCAACATTAAAGGACAATGACTTCAGACTGTTACTCACCTTGTTGATGAACCGACGCGATATCGAAGTGTTAAGTGCGTTTTTCGTGAGAAAAGGACCACAGGGGTGTGCTTTCGCAAGCGGACAAAGGTTAGTTCTTTCATTAAAATTTAAGGAAAAAATGTTCAAGCTCCGTAGGAGATGATGTGTTTTTCATTTATTTGATTATCTCTACGTTCAGTTTCACCTGCTTTATGGAGTTATTTTTAAAAGATATCGATCTCACAGCACGTGGTCGGAGATTTGAGGAAAAATGTTAAAAAAAGTGTGGGCTGCTGCTTATAAAGCTGGCTACAATGGAAAATTAATTAAAGTTAATAGTTAATCCATGATGAATAAATAAAGAAGTGATGTGTTTATTTTCTTTCACCATTGCATCACGGTTTAAATATTTTCTTTAAGGTGCTCTAATTTGGTGGAAGAACTGTGAACTAAGAAAGTAGATGAACTAAACAAACTATAAAGGCAAGCGTGCATTGGCACAACAGGTTCGATGAGAATCTATCCAACTGCAAGTTTGGAAATGCGGCTGCAGTTCCAAGAAGTACTCACCTCAGATTTTCTTGAAATTTTTGTACGCATAGTCTACCTATGCGAGTCTATATATGCCAACCATTGGTAAGACCGATAAGGTCATTTAAAAAATGCAGTGGACTCCCTCTACTATTCTGCTGTATCTTCAAGGCGAATTCTTTTTCCGGGATACCATAATTTGTTCGAGTTGGAGGTTGACTTAGAGAGCAAAATTGAGGGAAATGTGTGTAAAATATGGCAAAGAAATACTAGTAAGATAGAACTTCGACTTGGGGAGAGTTCGTCTTAGAGAGTGTCCACTGTAATCTTCTAATCGTAAGGAATGTGTGAGTAAACTATATCTCAAATTAAAGCTACACACAGAAAAATGTACTATAATTTATTATACTAAAAGAAGCCTCTCTGATATTATTCAAATTGAATTCTATTTAAATCGAATACATTCATGTTTGGCGAAGTAAAAAATAAGACCTGACCATAACTGATTATTCTTGCCAACAAGTAAATTGATATATAGATTCAAACTCAAATCAGTTTGAAATGAACACGAACGAAGTAAAAAACAAACTGGATAACAGTAAATTCCTTGCGTCAACTTCGAGTCAGTTATACCCATACCTCAACGACGCGTTCACACGTTCGGGATTTGGCATTTTTTTTCAATTTTAATTTTTTCAAACTGGGACGATTATTTCCGCAAGTAATGAATTTTTTCTAGGAATTTTATTTACACTAACTTCATGTTTCTTGAAAATTATATTTCAAACCATTAGAGTAGGGTAAACGCTCGCGTTCATTTCGATATGGGAAACTGAGGCTGCCGCTTTTTGACACAACATTCTCGTAAGCTCGATAAAACGCTTAGCAACACCTATCAAAGACTGACCGCGCGAACGCGTCTTTGCGATTCAGATACACTCGGTGCGTATCGATCGTGTTTTCATAATATATGAAATATATTATTCTTGAAAATCTTACTTGTATGACAAATAGTAAAAAAAAAATCACGAAAAGAAGTAGCAATGGAAAATGGCGACAGAAAAATTTGTCTATGGAAACTGCGTGCTTCCAGGTTACAAAGGATTGGGGGATCTACCCAAGGAGTGGAACTTCATGATATTGTTTCCTGTTCTTATCGTGTCAAGATTCGGTTCAATTCATAAATTAAAGTTAAACATAAAATCACTCTGTAAATAATGTATGTACTTTTAATTATATTCTATTTTAGTTCAACATCGATGACAGGACTATTTCGTTACATTCCAAAGTTTGCGGTTGGATTGGAACAAAACTGTAACATTAGCAGATGTAAGTTCTAAAGAAAACATTGATCTTGTTTCCGCTACTTAACATCTTAAACGAAAATGAGAAAGGAAAGGCAATCATCTATTCATGAAAACAATGACAGTCTGCCTTTAAAGAAGTGTATTATTTTTAATCTATTGTTTTAAATACAATGATTGGAATTGAAAACTTAACTGGAGAAACTTCGATTTTAGATAAACCATGATTTGTTCCTTGAATCCTAAAAGGTAAATTGTTTGACAAATGATCGGAATTTACATAGAATATTATGATATAAATTTGAGATATCGAAAATCGCGAGAAGAATTTGGTAATTTTAAGGAATTTAGCTCGTTCCGATTACATAATCACTAAACTGCTAAAGAGTGTTATAACACCAACAGCTCATTTTGCTTTACCAACAGGAAATATAAAACAGGATTCAGCATCACAGACGCCAAAGAAATCCTTATCCTGCACTTGACAAAGATCAACTACAAGATAAGAGTAAATAATTTAAAATGTAAATCATAGTGTTTGAATCAAATACAGGTGTCCCACGTATAACGCGGTACTTCTACAACGCGTTTTCGATATAACGCGATTTAAGAAACAAACAACAAGATATCTGTGAATCAATTCCAGATTTCACACTAAAGCGCATACGAGAGGGCTTAAATTTGGCTGAGAGAATGAACTCTTTTTTTCAGATAATAATAATAATAATTTGTTTCATATCAAATGACGAAAACTTTGTCTAGAAAATTTCTTCTGATGAAGTTATACGCCCAAAGCGCTCACTATTTCGACCAAATATGATGTTCGAAGACAGTGACACAGACTAGCGAAAGCACAAAAAGGAATTTTGTTCATGAATAATAATTATGTTTTCCAATTGTTTTTTTCATTACCGTTTTTAATTTTTTATATAAAGTATGAATTTTTATTTTGAGTTGTAAAAGTACATACACACTTAATTTAGGACCTATTTTATTTTGGAAAAAGCTTATTGGAACATAACCCACAAGTTTATATGAAAGCTAAGTCATCTATAACGCGAATCACATAACGCGGAATTTTAATGGAACGTAACCACCGCGTTATACGAGGGACACCTGCACAAATATTTAAAAAATATTAAATATGATGGTCTGGGAATGTCATAAAATACTCAACGCAAGAAAAACAGGCTAAGATTGATATGGGTTCCAGGACATGAAACAATATATAAACAATACGACAAATAAATGCTGCATCCAAATCTGGAACAATCAGAATGTACTTACACTCTCCAAAAAATGCATTCATTGATCCCAGATGAACCAAGCAGGCTCTAAACCTATGAGATGCACTTGCCACTTTCTATGCATCTACCACCTATAAGAAATGGCATATACCAGCACAGAACTCTGTAGACACTGTATGCAATTAAAGGAGACCATGGAACACGTACCGGTATAGTGTCCAAATCTGACACCAATACCAATACAAAATAATTAACAGAATCACATTAACATGAAGAGACTATCAGGACATTCCATTTAAACAGATCATTAACATTCTCAAGGTAGCTCTGAAGTCTAGGTCAATTGTGGTCGCAGTGCTGTGTGACCATACAGTCACTACCCCATCTCATCAATCTTTGAAAGACTTGAGGGTGGAAAATGTCATCAAACAGCTTATTAGTCAGCTGTCAGCTGCTCGTGCGTTTCATTAATGATGAGCACTGCAACGAACGAACACATTCGCCAACTCTGAAAAATCATAAAACCGAAACTTTTCTCGGTTGGCCACCTTATCATCCAGCTCTGTGACCAACTTCAAATCAATCAAAAACTTTTCCATAAAACCAGTGGACAATTAAGTGCATCCAGTCTTGACGTTGGTAGAAATTCACTCACTCCAATAATAAATTCAAGGTCAACCGACCGGACAACAAACAAACTCCCCACTAACTACGAACATGAACACCGTAGCTCTTCAGCAAATGCCGACAACGGCAATAACTTAAATCAGTACAGTGCAGCGTGATTTGAGCATGAACTGGATTAGCTAGCAAATGTGTGAGCGAGAACTAAGGAAAACCGCCGTGCCGTGGCTATTTGAGCTGTATAGGGTTAAAAAAATGCAAACTAGATAAAAAAAGGATGTGAAAGAAAGAAAAAATGGGAAACCGGAAGAAAAATCTGAAAAAAAGGATTTGCAAGAGAAAATATTTGCGCAAAGCC
Source organism: Eristalis intricaria (assembly GCA_964034865.1). Classification (NCBI taxonomy): domain Eukaryota; kingdom Metazoa; phylum Arthropoda; class Insecta; order Diptera; family Syrphidae; genus Eristalis; species Eristalis intricaria. The sequence continues at coordinate 164,153,430 of OZ035873.1, forward strand.
ACAGGAAAGCCACTACAGGGTAAAGAAAAAGGTGGAAGTTTAGGAAAGGCTGTGTGTGTACACAAAAAGAACAGCGGCCAGGAATTATGCAGTGAAAATGTAGAAAGTCGAGGCGATATCTCGCGAACCAAAATGGTCGGGTCGAAAAGGACGCTAAAAGAAAACCAACTGACTGCTGTTTTCTTTTTACTTCGCAGTGGCAAATAGGAGACTTCAATGAACTACGAGATAAAGGATATGCATTAATGAACATCCTAATCTGGGCAGCTTATCGGTTATCCCTTGTGTCTTGTAGTTCTGAAAATATTGATTTTTTTATTGTTAGCTCAATAGCCATGTGAAGTTGAATAGTGTGTATCCTTGCACTGTATAGAGACTTTATTTTCTGGTTAAATCATATTCTTTAAATATCAACACGTCCTAGAGTTGTCATTTTTTTTTACTTATTTCCTCTTGAGCTGTACCTGATAAATGAGGTGAAGGTTTGAATTTTGGCATTGCAACGACTCATAGGTTTCATTCGGTTCCAAACAAAACAATTCAGATTTCCACTTCTATCGACTCCTTGGCCAGCGAGTAAAGTTATTCAAATCTCACTGTTTGATGTCGGCATATCGGTCCCTCGAGAACACCCACAACACGCTTGCTGCTGGAGAAGTTTGGTCTGATCCCACTACTATGCGGACAATTAGAAGGACTATTCCTCAAAGATCGTTACTGCAGCATAAATTGTTAAAAATAAACATTATCTCTTATAAGGCTACTACCTGACAAAACCAAGAAAGGTTTAGGTATAAACATTAAGCTCCAATAGAGTCACTACTGACGGTGTTAAAATGACTCGATATTAGGATTCCATTTATTACATCTTTGATGAGTCGTGGAGAAATAGCCAAGATAAATAATTTTTTAACTAATTAAATCGAAATCCCATTTGATATCCCACAAGGTAGCCATTTTAGGCCTTCGCTTTTCCTCTTATTGGTACGACATTCCTTCTATATTTTCGAGTGCTTATTGTTTGCCGATGATCTGAATATATATGTGATCAGCTCCAAAATTTCCATTTCAGACTTGCTCAGCGAAAATTTGAAAGTAATGAGTGAATGAAAAATTTATGGATGTAATGAAATGTAATGAAACAAATTCATTACCCTTCAATGTCTCATTTGTTAAAGAAATTAGATTACAGATTCTTTCGTACCTATTTCTACCATCGAATGCAATATCTATCAATAAGGTTTCTGTAGAAGAAGTTAGTTACAAAATCATCTCAATGAATAAAGCGAATGCTGATTTTTGCAACTAAACGAAACAGTATAGTTTTACAGATCAGTGAACTAGAGGTGGAGAACTATCGACAGTCTCTGCAATCGATAATAATCGATAGTTGGGGCAAGACTATCGATGGTTTCTGTTTCATTAAAAATGAACGTGTTTTCTTCAGATTGAAGTAAAAAAAATATTTGAACGTTTTTTGTTGTTTAGCCACTCCTTTTTAATAAAGAGTGTCAAAATATCCAAATTTTGGTTTTAATTTCTCCACATTTTCCGGTCACTATTTGATCACTTGCACTGAAAGTCCTCTCAAACGTCTTCTGTTTGGTGGGAAAATTAAAAACTTTGTGGAGGATCTTTGTGGACTATGAGGAAAAGCCCGATAGCCCTAAATCTTGAATGGTTAAAAATCAGTGGCTATCATTAAGGCTATGCAGAGTTCGAGCTCCTTTCCTTTAAGACTGGAGCTCGAATTGCGCTGCCTGTTAACAAATGGGACTGGAATTGCACATTGGAATTCGTACATGGATTTGCAAAGCAGAATCGGGATAAATTGTAATATTTGAATTCTCAACAATCATAGACATTACCGCTAGTCTTATATTCCTTACTGTACACAGAACATTTTACCAAATTTGTCATCTGAAGATTTCTTCTACAAATTTTCGGATTTTTGGATATCACACGCCGAATGAAAGTAGACGAATGAATGACGGTTGTAAAAATGTTCATGTTACTCCTATTATCTGTCATTTAAAAATGGGTATTCTCCTATTTAAACTCAATTCATTGATAGTTTGAGATGAGAACTGTTTGATATGTAAATTGAGGTTAATGTTTAATACCCACAATTATTCAACGCCTAAGATGGCTGGGCCATGTAGAGCGCATGGACAACACTGCTCCAGCCCGATAAGTCTTCCACTCCGAACCAGTGGGACAACGCAATGAAGGACGTCCACGGAACCGATGGCGCACCCAGGTGGAGAAGGACCTCAACCAACTTGGTGTGTGCAGTTGGAGACAGCTGGCAAAAGATTGTGCCGGCTGGAGAGGCTTAATGGTGTAGGCCCAGGTCCACCCCGGACTGTAGCGCCACCTGAAGAAGAAGAAGAAGAATACCCACAATTAAGTATTTTTCGGTTTATTTTTCAATTGGTTGCTTTCATAATATAGCGAAAAATATTCTTTATACTCGATAGTTCTATCGACAGTTCTCCACCTCTACCCCGAACGTTACGTCCCTTTATAGAAAGAATTCGAAGAAAATTTAAAACCTGGACATAGAGATGCTGCCAGATGAGAGAGATCAAACCTGATGCCAATTAATTGGTCTGCAATATTTATATAAGTAAAAGCTTTTCAAACTTTACCCTTCGGAGTGGTCATACAACTGTAGGTTCCTTCCACTAGTCCCTTCCAATAGCACGCACAATGCGAGTGGCTGCTGATGCCCTGGCCCTCTACAAGCTATAGCGCCATTCATATAATTATTATTATAAATTCCCATAACTTCTCTCGATAGAATAACCTTTTCACCAATAGTTGGCGTAGTTGGTTTAGTACCTGTCCTTGGTTAGTGGGATCTTCGAATCCCACCGAAGCAATGTTTAAAAAGCGTACTTTTATCTAGTTTTCAAATCTGGTCCAGTCACCATTGACCGTTTTAAATTAACGAAAAGAAATTAACATAAAAATATCACCGGAGTGGTCAATCAGTGGTAGTAGTCTGAATGTTAGTCAATGGACCAACATGGTCTAAGCGTGCTGGTGAATTTACTACCAGCCCCTAACTTAACCTAAACGTAACTTTACTTTTTCAGGAGAAATCTCATAGAACAAATTATAATCGGAATGTATCTACGTTGCAATAATAAAATGCCCCATAGATAAAATAAACAAACGAAAATAGTTACCTCCCTCAAGACGTCCCATTTACTTGTCAATTTTGAAATGCTTTCATCTGAATTCTTAAACAAGTGTGAATTTAATTGACTCCAATTGGACATGTTTAGCTTGTAACTCACGGATCAGTTATTTATGTCACATGCCATCCCTACCGTTGTTATCTGAGAAACGAATTTCAGTGGAAAGCGATGTGTCACCCACATATGCCACCAGGACTCCTCTTCGCTTCATGAGTATCAGCATGAATATAAAATATAAATATTCATATACCCAAACAAAATTCAAAACACATAAATCTACATTTTTTATGAGGCCGTCTCGGTTTTCCACTTACGTTTGCTTTTGCAAAAAATGTCTTTTATTGCAGATTTATTTAAAAAAGTAATAATAAAAACGCAGGAACCATAACTTTGCTATTGGCATTTCAAATTTTTAAACAATGGAGTGGTTTTGTGTCGTATTTATGCATGGATGTTTGTGAAAGGAGGCAAGCGGAAGGAACAGCCATCATCCCTTCCAACGGTTTCAGGTTACATTTCTGTCGTATGGGCTCACATATATTCACTTATATTTAAAGAATTATTTAAGGAGTTTTTTTTGTCGTTTAGGAGCTGAATCAATAACTTGTTGTGCCCAATTCACGATGTGGGTGAATAAAGGACTAGATTATTAAGAACCAAATGGAAACTTATCTAACTGCTTTAAAAATACTACTTAGAACATATGGGTCACTCAGCTCCTACACGACAGAGCTTCTGATGTAATGAGACACAGAAGTGCCAACAAAATTACAGCCCCACGAAAATTGAGTTTATTTAAAACTTTTACTAAATTGGAAAATGCCTTTCCTTGAACTACCTGATTTCCTTGGCAGGTTCACCATTTAAAGGGTTTACAGGTTTTTACAGCAATCAAAAGGTGAGGAGCTAGCAATGATAGGATTTGGTTAAAAATAAAATAATTGGTTTTTAATTGCCTGTCAAATTAACCTATGATATCTAGCTTTTAAAATTATTCAGTAAGATTGCCCATCTTTACCGTAAGTAATCCCGGCTGAAATTGCTAAAAAAATTATTAAAATTCTGGCTCAGTTGTTAATACAAACGCCGGATTTCGACTCAAATTTCGACATCCTCCTGGCTTCAATGTCTTAATTAGTACAATGAGTAGAAAAGATTGACCTTGAGAATACTCTTTTAGACCTTAAGTCACCAAGTAGACAGGATTGGTAGGAAATAAGGCAAATTAGCTTTCCTAGCGTCCAGTATGGAAAAAGACTCAGAAATGTCTCTACGGCACCGATCAGCTGGATCGGACAACGGTTGTGAGTCCACCTGGATTTGGACCGTATCAGCTTGTGCTTATGCAAGAATTGAAGCCGGAGGAGTGAATGCAACACCAAGTGTTCTCTATGTGGACGCTGGAAATGTTGGCCAGAGCCGCGGACGGGATCAATTTTAGATCAGCGACTGCGTCAACAAGTAAAATTACCTTTATTGGAGTGTTTGACAAAGCATAAATTCATCCAGTATATGTTATGATGCCACCTTCGGACCTTATTCCTTAATAGATCAGACTCCGGTAAGGCCCGATGATAATCGACTTTCTGTGGCCAAATCTCAACAATGTGGTTCGAACAAGACGACGGTACATAAAATGCTCGCACACTGCATCAGTTGAAGTCAGGTTTTATTCTGAGCTTCTTTCGGTGTACATTCGCTTGATGTGACCGAGCCATTATTACCGATATAAATTTGCCTTCCAGCGCATAGAATTAACTTTTTCTCCTTACTTTACCTTCCTCGCAAAGAGGACTATATATCCGACAGATTTTTTTTTCGAAGACTGTAAATGTCCTTCGAGACAAGAATATAAAAAATGTAGAAGACTTAAGAGATTATTAGTGCTTGGCCATCGAGACTTTGTCGTGGATGCGTCTGCTTCTCTGCTGGCGGTTTAAACCCTTAATGTAACAACTTTCATAATTCACAGCTCTTATTTTCGATTCTCTGACAGTTCTTAACAACCTTTACGGATAACACCTAGAGTAAGAAATAGCGTTTTGGGCAATTAAACAAAATTGTGACAGCAAAAAACGCTGCAGTTGATTTACGTATTTTGAAACTAAGCTAAAATTAATCTACTTGTATAATTTAAATTTAAAAAATTCAACCGCCATAGCCGTGTGGTTGCTGTAATAGTAAGCAACTGTCGATAATGGTCGGCAGCACCGCTCAGTATTTATATCATTACTAGCTGTACCCGGCGCGCGTTGCTACGCATATTAATGAAGTGTTTAGTTTGCGTGAAATAAAGGCGAAAATATGGTACCAAAACCTTTTTCACAGAATTCTGAACAAAGTTGCAAAAGACAGCATGATGGTGCCATGGGAGACTATGCTATGCCCTTGAAATTATAGCATAAGTAACACTTAGTATAGTAGTTATTATTTTTATTTATTAGTATTTATACAACCATTTTTCAATCAATCATTTCACGTCATTTGCACTTAGTATAGTTTTGCATGGGCCTATCGATCAGTGCTAGGATCTCTTACCATTTAAGAGTCTGAGAGGAGAAACAAGCAAACAAGTTTTGATATATATATATATATATAGAAGATAGATAGAAAGACGAAAAGGCACATTTTTTGAGCCGGCGCTGCGACCAGTAGAAGGCAAGAAAAAATGTCGGCAAAGTGACGTCTTAGCTTGACCATTGAAAAGTCGACCATATATCGAAAACGGTTTGCCTGCTGTCGGACCTTCCTTCTAGACATCGGTAGGGGGTCCAATGACACATCATTCCATGCCAACATTTTGCCGCTACCACCCATCGGTGCGATAAAAGGTGACTCAAACCCCAAATGCTACTAACCTTAAGATTGAACAATCTATACTATAATACTATATTTACTGCATATATATGTATGTATATGAGCAACTACTGGTTTGAATTGTGTTAATAATAATAATATTGGTGGCGCGACAGTCCGAGGCGGACCTGGGCCTAGCTTCTCAGCAACCACTCGTGTTGTGCGTGCTATTGTTTTATGACGACTCCAAACGGCAAACTTGAGAAGCTTTTTCTAGACAGGAATACTCTTTGAGCATTGTGAGTGACTCGAAAGAGGTGGAAGCCGTGAATTATGAATGTTGGTAGGTTGGGGATTCGAACCTGGCACCCTCTGCGTAGGAGTCGACGCACTAACCCCCTTCGCCACGGCGACTCACTTGAATTGTGTTGGATAGTCAATTAATCGAAGCATTTTAACAGTACGCTTTATAAGATCACACTGCGACCAATAGGAGCGAATATTTTTTGCAAAAACGGGAAGAAATGATTCCTTTGGCAAGCTTCTTTTACGTACAAACAGTTCGGAAAAAATCATGTAAGACGAAGTTATCCCTTTTTAAAAGTTAGCAAAAAGAAGTCCGCGACAGCATTTGTCTATCTTTCAAGATTGACTCGCTATAACCTTTTTTATTGTAATCCATGAGTGCGTTGCCACTCATATTTTCCACAGAATACTGAATGAACTTACAAAAGACATCAGCGCTCTATCTATTACCATTTAAGAGTCTATTAGGGACAAACGAACAAACAAAGATTGATTTTTATATACCCTCTAAATCGAATTGTCACTTTGTTCTACTTAGAGGGAGTTTGACTTAAGAAGATCTACTGTATGTAGATAGATTTGTCGGCACTGTCTTATGATTTTCTAAAAAAACAAATCTTTTTCGACTCTCGGAAGGTTTTATTAATCATTCAAAACTTGATTATTATTTTGGAGTTTTTATTGAATATTAAAATTAATTACATTGGATTGAATTTATAAAGAACCTAGGCTTGGAGAAATAAACGACACGACTATAAAGAATTAAGCTGATAGGGGTTGATGTTCGTTTCAATGGACGAAAGCCGGATTCACTGAAGGGTAAGAAATAGAAGGAAGCCATTATTAGCATCCGGGTGTCGCCAACTTATTACGTAGGCTTAATGGCTACGAAATCTTATCAGTAAAATATACGAGTTTGTTTCTAATTTTTCTAAAAATTACTCATCTTTACAACTGTTGGTTAATGATTATGCACAGGTTCGCCGAAAAGGTAAGCCATCAAAATGTATCCAAATGAAATGAGAAACCACGTAAAAGTAAAAGGTATTCGAACATCAAACAGGAAGCCCACGATGAAGACGAAGGTGGCGTGGAAACAATTAAAGTATCCCATTCCTTGTAGGAAACATGAATTGGTGTGAGAAGGGAATTTGAGAACGATCAGGTATTGCTGATGAGTGTTTTGAAGCAAACCTTAACAATTCTCTTCTGGGGAGCTTCTTTCAAAGCAATGCAACATAAAGCAAAGCATTCAACTGAAGCACGAATGACTGCTTATTGAACATGTAGGGAAAATCAATAGGTTACATGTTGGTGTCTTAATTGGCGTAATAACAGCTTACAGCGTAATATGATTACATTCTGTGAGCGTTGGAATCTCTCTTAATGACCATTGATACGTAGTGCACAGCTTGATATCTTCATTTCGAATTGATTCTAAAATCTTTTCTGAAAACGTTGGGTTTGTGAATGCAAGCGATGTTTGCGCACATCAGTTCCTAGATCCTCATTTTGTTTTTAATGGGAAATTTTAGGGTTGATGTGAGCAATGTTCGTGGGCTAAGAGCGAATCTCTTCGCTGTGTGCGAAGAAAAACCAGCTATCTCGGCGCTGAGTGACACACAGGTGGATGACAATACCGAATTATCGGATTTGAACCTGCCTGGATATTTATCAGTGCCGCTTTTCTTTTTACACCGCGGTCTCGACATATACATTCCTAGTGACGTAGCTCCATAAGCCCTTCTCCATAAGCCCTTAATTCACTACTGCTTTATTTATAGAAGTCCAATGCTCAAAACTTTTAACGAATTTCATGCGCTGGCCGATTCCATCTCAAGAATTGTATCCCTGTATCCGCGCACAGAAACCGAAGGAAAATATGTTGAAATCCAGTACACTTTTCTTCCATGTAACAAGGGGTAGCCCGGTCAAGGTAAATTCTCACAGCGTAGGTTTTTTAGACAAAGCCAATCTGCTTGCGGCGCATTTTTCAGCTAGCTCATAAATCATAGATATTTAAGAACAATGTGCACAGTTATCTCCTCTCCCTTTCTCCCTCTATACCTTCGGTCGTGATGTGTCTTGACTCCGTCAACTTAAGGGTATTAACAACCCCTTGAACGCGCGCAAAATATAAAAAAATGGTCCATACCCATTGAATCAATCCCAGAATGCTCGAGATAATTTTAAATAAAAATACGAGCTTATGACGATTATTCAAGTAGCGTAGGCACATTGATATGATAGTTTCGGTTAGGTTTTGGAACTCGGAGGCTTTATTCATTGAGATCAATTCATTTGTGGAGTACACATTATATCAACCTGTCCTGTCACGTGATGACTTAAAACTCTCTGTGGTCTTTACGAATCTTAGAAGATCCGATATATCAGCATTCGCTAAGTCCGCGGTATCTGTGAAGAATCTTTGGCCCAGGGAAGCTAGGCAGTGGCAAAGCAGATTTTGGATCGTTTCGGTATTTTCCTCATTACCACAGCTCAGGCAGAGATCGCTGGATTCCGGCTTTCATTTCCGGAGCATTGCTCCGATGAGGCAGTCGTCTGTGATCACTCCAACGAGCACACGGACCGACTTACGGCCAAACGCCAGAAGCTTCTCTATTTTGCCATTATCAACCTCTGGCCACGTTGATTTTGTGGTGTGATATTCATTTTTTTAAAGCTAAGACAAGGTGGTTTCTTTAAGTATTATATCGCTTATGGTCCAGTATTGGTTGGAATGATGTGTCCGCTTCGCTGATGCCCTTTTTAGACACTTGTCTTGTCAATTCGTTCCCTACTATTGACCTGTGACCCGGGACCTAGCAGAGTTTGACCTCGTGGTGACTGATGGACCTAAGTGATTCACGCCAGTTCATAACGGCCCTTAATCCCTCCGTTGATGATCCTATTAACTTCAGTGCAGCCTGGTTGTCAACAAAAGGTGGTGATATCTAATGGTGGGATATCGGTTCGAAACGGTGCGAGAGGTGTCAACCTTTACCCACAAATCCTGAACCAAAAATTAGTAAATTGATCCTTTAATTTATTCATAAAAGCAAACCCAATGATCAAACATTACGGATGGCACCTACTTCATGGACCTGACCACCACATTTGATATTTGTTCAAGATCACTCCCTTCAGTCATTCTTCAACACGCACAACCAGCGTCCCCACACTCCTCGTGGTATTGATAAAGAAATTCGAGATATTGTCCATTTGATAGTTTAATCCGTCTTGTTTGCTTGTTTCATTAAGTCACCGAAAAAATAACCCCAAGCATGTAACCATACACTATTGGGCAATAGTACTGATCTGAGAAAGTGATGACAAGCCAACTTCAAACGCCTGAATCGAAAGGAATTTATTCTTCTTCAAAAGAAAGGAATTTAGAAATGACAAAAAAACAAGCCAAATGGATGTCAAAAATTTATTGAGATAAAACGAAGTCAACTTTTGTGTTCAAACCCAATTGACCTTCAAAGTATAGAGGAATTTCGTATAACTTAATTAACTTTAAAATGCCAATGCACTCCAATTGAGCGAAGCCTAAAGTGACAAAGGAAGTACTTGAAAATAATCGAAAGTAGCTTCTTCAAGGATTTGCGAATTGGAAAAAAATTAATTGAAAGGAAGTCAATGAGAAAAAAAAAATGTCCTTCAAGTGGAAGCTTATGTGTCAAAGACCACTTGTCACTTATCCCCGACACGGCTTTGTTTATCACTTCCTTACTCCAAATCCATCAGTTGCGAAGTTTGTTTGAGATTTTTATAAATCCTCGTTAATGGATTTTTTCGTGTTCTTTTGGCATAGGATGTGCCATGGATCGATCTCAACCTATAAATCTATTTTCGCCTTCACTTTGTTTCACTGTACCACTCAGTCTCCGAAGCCGACGCATTTTTACCATTCCAAAATTATCGCAATTATTGAGCAATAAAAAAGGAATCATCAAAATGGATGAAGACGAGCCACAAATTGGCTGATAGTCGAATATTTGATTTCCGGACAGACAGGAGTTATTTAACGATGTTTGTTGGTTTTATTTTTAATGTGTTTTTATGTAAACATGACTCACGCACAACATAATAAATTACAGACTTCCTACACCATAGAGTCGTGCAATTTTGTGCTCACACTTTCAATAAAAGGATGTGGGTCATCGGTTCTTCCAACAGTTGATAATGGATGGCCCTTCTCAAGCAAGAACAAAACAAAAACAAATCTTCGAATCTCTGGCAGGGGCGTCCTTACCTTGACCTCAAGAGTGGTTAGAGAAGTAAAGGATTATATGGCCAATAACTGAAGGAAGATAGTCTTCTTCTCGTTTTTCTTTTCACAAAATGTGTGTTAAGAGCAGAGCATTTATTTACTTTTGGCACAGTACCAAATAGGAAGTTGCTACTCAACTGTGCCATGCTCTTGAAATCATTATTGCAATTGTAACTAACTTCATATAGATCAGGATGTTGTTCAAAGCTGATTATTCTTCTCTGTCTGATGCTACAATCCAGGCTGGATCAGGGCCTAAGGCGACATGCCCCCCCATTTAGCACGGTGGTAGTTACTTTCAACTACATCATCCCATATGTGCACGCTGTGATATTTCTTTACCAATTTGTCCTTCGGGATTGGTGATGAAGCCCGCAATGGTGGCCGTTCGCTCTACATGATCCAGTTATCTGAGGCGAGAATCTTCAGATCGTTTGACCGGTGGCTTTGTACGTCACAGCCTGTCTCTCCGCCTGTTCCTCAACACACCATCACCACATTCGGCAGTAAAGGTAATACTTCAAGGTAAAAAAAAGTATTTAGACAAGGCGTATCGGAGGCGACCAAAATGGGTTTAACGGTGAATTATGGCAAACCGGAGTGTATGCTGTCCTTAACGAAGGACACACACCACCGCCGACTTAGCCACAACGTCACTCTATAGACATATATACTATCGATGATGGTAAGGGCTTTTTTCAGTACGAATACCGCCAGTACCGACCGAGAATCAGACAGAAAATATCTGAATAAACCCTGCCAACCGCGTAGTATTACAGCTCCTCCTTTTCGAAGGACCAATATAACTTTATATCTTGAACATTCCTGTCCTGCTCTATAGTGTGGAAGAGAGCGAATATCTGCGCTGGTGTTTTTTGAAAAATAAGATTCTACTACGAGCTGTATAGCGACGCGGCAGCGTACAACGCAATGAATCTAGCTAGGCATCTACGGATTCAACGCCTCAGATGGCTAGGAAACATAGTGCGCATATACAATACTACTCCAGTTCGAAAAGTTTTCGACTCCGAACCAGTGGGAAAATGCTGTAGAGGACGCCCACTAAAACGAAGGTGCCCACTAGTGGAGAAGAACCTCAAACAATTTGCAGTGCTAAATTGGAGGCAGCTAGCTAAGGGTCGTGCCAGCTGGTGAAGGTTGCTAGCTGAGGCTTAGGTCGATCCCGCAAGTTGTACGGGTATTTTCAATTAAGAAAGTCAACCATTTTGTACATAAGTGTGTGTCTTTAAATATTATTCTTACTACATGTTTTTTTTTACCAAAAGGGAATTTTGATTTATTGAAATAAGTTGCAACCCAACAGCAGTAAGATGTTTAAGAAATAGCGGGCTTACGTATATCAGAAAAAAAAAACAGGGCCCAGAACTGATCCTTGCGATACACCAAATATGGTATACTTTTGTGCACTTCACTCGCTTCTGATTGAGAGTCAAGTAAGCAAATAAGCGTCTATAATACGGTTGCGCGACAGTCCGAGGAGGACTTGAGTCTAGTTAGGGCCCACAATAAAATAAGCGTCTACTTGGCGCGTAAAGAGTATTGCTTGTGATGTTGCTGTAGTGCTGAGGTAATCATTTCAGAAAGTGGAATTGTACAATGTCCCACATCATCTGTGTACAATTGCCACATAAGCATGACTCTCATACTTCAATATTTGGATGTCCCTGCAAATGTTTCCACAAATGTGAATGAATGTTTATAATAATAATATGGGTGGCGCGACAGTCCGAGGTGGACCTGGGCCTAGCTTCTGAGCAACCACTTGTGTTGTGCGTGCTATTTTTCTTTCACTCGTGAAAGGGACCTACAGTTTAATGCGAACTCCGAACGGCGAAATTAAGAAGCTTTTTCTTCTTAATTTCAGTGACTCGAAAGAGATGGAGCCGTGAATTATGATATAGGTGGTAAATTCGGGTATCGAACCTGGCACCCTCTGCGTAGGAGTCGACGCACTTATCCACTACGCCACGGCGACCCACGCTGCGAATGAATGATTGGAAAATTTGAATAATTTGGGATTTTTTTTATTTACTGAATACTGCAAAATGCAAAACATTTCCCTTGCTTCTATTATCGGCACAATTGTATTGTCCTGCAAGCGTCCCGTAAATGACAAGAGAAACAACAATGTCCCAACTAAAAGCCAATATGACGGTTGCAGTCAATGAACCAGCACAAACTTTGATTTTTGCTGATACTTCGTCTACTCAAGGGAATATCTCCAAGTATGTCAAAAAATGGAAATGGGTCAAATATTTTTGCGACATTTCTGTATTGATGTATGGGTAACACAACACTAGTCCACTGATAGTCAGAACACATATAGGCTGACAGACAGAAAGATTATGGCGGTCTGTATATTCACAGTTAAAGAACTTCGCCTGTGGTACAGAAACCAAACAGACCTAATTTTTTTTCTATTACCATAATTTAACTGAAGAAAGTAAACTATAAGACCCAAAAGAAGAGAACAAGGACCCCGAATATTTGCAACATTGTTGAGGTTTCAATTATACCAGCATGTGCAATTTGTACTTATCAAAAAGTACTTCAGATAAAGCATCAACTATGGATCCAGCCAGCAGTCCACTCCGGCACAAACGCGTTTACAAATTAGTCAGCCAATGAAATGAGAAATCCATTTCATAAATATTATTAACGAAATCGATTCCAGTGAAAAAAATGTATTTCCTTTTTATTCTCGCGCATGTCGGAAAAATCAAATTAACACTCTGGTTACTGTGGGATTCTTTTCTATAATTGAGTTTCAGCAACTGCATGCTTCAATTAACCGCCTGACTCAGTTTGAACGAATCCCATGGCAGAAAGTGAATAGGAACAATGGACGCATCCTTTTCTGAACAGCCCTTAATGGTATGGCCATGATTGAATTGACTGCGAAGTGTGAACAAAAAAACTTGCTCGTACTGATATTTACTCCGTTTTATGTTGAAAATAAAATACAAGAGGATACATCGTATCTGACTAATGCCGATTTAAATCACCATTTATCTGAATTTAACGCAGTGATAATTTTCCAAAGAAGCTTACCGCTATTTATCGAAAAACAATATCCCGAATCGCTTGCGAATCCTTTATGCACCCTATTCGTTGAATTTAATTATTATCTCACGCTGCTGGAGCACACAGATATTGGTATCAGCTCAGCGAACGCTTGAAGTTATCTCTCGGATTTAATTTGGTCTTTTGAACATTAATCAAAATAAATGTGACCGTGTACAAATAATCTGATTGAATTTGTTTTCCACTAGATATTGCGTCTGCTTTAATTAGGATAAAGTTTTTCAAATAAAAGCCGACCACTTAGATGACCCAGTGATGGGGAACATTTACACGAGTGCGAAATGCAGTCAATTAAAATAGCTATTCGAAATGTATTTGAAATTTGAAAAAGTTGACTCTATTCGTATGCATACACGTGTACATATCTTTTGCGTACGTGAGAGGGCAGGAGTAGATGTTTTATTTGTTCGACAAATACAATCCTCTCGAAGCAGCAATAATCCCAATCCTAATCCTAATATCCAATAATTAATCGTTGATTGTGTTAAAATAGTTTTCCATTTGCATTCCCAATTTATTATGCAAATATATTCCAACAGCAGCAGCTGCCACTTATTCGCTTCAAAAAATGGAAAGCACGTTAATTGTTCGCGAATGAATTCACTCGAGAGGTTTAATTTACCTTGTGTATCTCGACGGCGTGTATTTTTTTTTGTGTGTGTTTAATTTGAAGATAACAAAGAACAAAACAATTGAAGGATATTTGTTTAGTCATTCACTTTTATGATACTTTTTGTTGAAATTAGGGCTAGAATAGAGAGATTCAGTTCACAATCATTGACAGGCTAAATACACCGTTAATATCAGCTTATTTGGGAAATTTTGTTGCTCTCGTTGAAGAGAACGGTCGGAAGAAAGCTCAATTTCATTTAACAGCAAGAAGGGAACCTCACAACCTAATGGAACGTGTCGTATTGCATGTAATTAAGTTCTTCGGCAGGAATTTTCCGAATAGTACCCATAGGTTCATTGCCCAACGATGTGTAGGTGATGGAGATGTATGTGCCGGGCCATTAAAACTTTAGAATTGTGGAATCCCTTCTCCCGGGATGGTGATCCTGTGAGCGGGAGGAAGTAAGATGGGACCTTTTTTGGAATTTTGAAACCACATTTCATCTACAAAGCTCTTAAACTTTTTAAAAATATACGCATTCCAGGGGGATCATATATGACGCTTTGTGGCGTGTGCCATGCCAACTTCTTGGTTGAAATTCCTAACAATTCCTTGCTTTAAATTTCGCAGTAATTACTATCTCGATATATAGTGGAAGTAGAGGAAAGTCTCGTGATACCTTTCTTAAACTTCGTTATTGGGCGTCGTCATGGAAGTGCAAGTGCATAGAAAGCACTTGCACTTCTATGAAAGTTTACTCCAAACAGAAAATACTAATGCGTGATTCAAAATCCGCTGGGAGAATCTCTATTAATCCCGTGTGGGTAGACGCTCTCAGCTCTATAAGGAAAGAACTTAAAGAAGCTCTGGATAGAGCCATAACAGCATGTTTTCATCTCAGTATTGGAACAACAACAGATGCCTTCATGGGCGACGATGAGCAAAGAAGGTTCAAATTTATTGCTTAAGTCGGTGTAAGCATACTAATAGGTATCCTTACCGGGTTCTGTATTATATTACGACTGGATGGCGCAGTTGATAGTGTGCCTGCCCCGGGTTAGCGGTCAGTCACCGGTCAGTCATCTGGTCTAGTCACCATTTGCGTATCACAATGGACCAATATGGTCTAAGTGTGCTGGTGAATGCACTTTTGCAGAAGCTGCAGAGATGAGGAAGAAATACCATGTAGTCAACTTGTACACCAGCTGCCATATTAATCGCGTATTGATTGAATACCGGTCGCTAAGCTGTGATCCAAACTTGAACCTTCAGAATGTACGTTGTACCGCGTTGTTGCCAGCAACAGTTGCATGAAATTTTTTTTCTAAAGAAATCCCAGACACTTTTCTTTCAGGCCATAAGAAGGTTTTATCAAGCTGTAGAGTTTCTTTGTTTTCCTTTTTCTCATGAACTACCAGATCGATTTAAGCAATTATTTTTGTGTTTGATAAGACGTTTATTTTTATTTATTGATGAATTTATAAGCTGAACTGCTCTCTTTCAGTTATGATAAAATACAACAACTGTAAGAGAAAGAGCATGAGAAACATTCACTTACAGCGCGCGTGAAACCGCGGTGTACAGTTAGTATATTATAAACAGGTTTTACTATATTTTCGACATAGCTTCTACAGAAACCGCTCGAGTTTTGTCACGTAAAGACCCTTCCAAGGCAAAGTGTGGGAAGCTAAGACTGAGGTTCGCGATCGATTTTATTGGAATAACATTTCGGTTTGGATGACAATTTGTCAGTTGACATTATAGAGTATTGGTAGCACTTGCTTTTTGATATGTCATAGTCAGGATTAGGGATTTTGTTGACATTATGGATTAGAAAAGTCTAAATAAATACGTAAAATACACACATCTAGTTTTAGTTGCATGGTACTATCAAATGCCCCTTTTAAAATATCTGTCTTTTGAAAATTCGTCTATTTGAGTCTAAAAAAAAAGTAAAAACCCAAAATTTTGTTTAGTGCGTCGACTGCTACGCAGAGGGTGTCAGGTTCGATCCCCGAATTAGGCACACTTTTTTTCGTTTTCTTTGTATGCTTCTGGCAATTTAAGTATTCGTATTCTGTTGTGTAAGTAAGAAACATGCTTGCTCAGATATACATACATGCAAATGAGGATTTTCAAGAAATAAAAAAGGCAACAGCAGCACAAAAAGGCAAAAAGATTCCATAACGGTACAACAAGAGAAAAGAATATACATAATTATATTTGAATGCAGGGGACATGAAACGTGTTTGTGTAAAGTCCACTTTATCCTCCGATTAATCAAAAAAAAGAGGCAAAGTTAGCAAAATCCTACCCCTGGTCATATTACTCATGACACGCATCTTAGCTCTTATCTTTGTTGGCTTGTGTGCATGTCCAGTCTTGCCTTAGAGCGGTTGTGATCTGAAAAACTACAGGATGACAGTCGTAAGGGATAATTAAATAAATTTAGGACCAATTGCATGTTTGTTTACCTCGGTTGGCATCAGCATCAATCTTACCACCTGTAGATATCACATACATCGGCTAAAACAAATGACTTCAAGTCAGTCAATCTTTAAAGCTGATACTTAAGACCCGTAGACCGTGCAATGAATTTAATTGAATTGAAGAATTTTGGCTGAGTCATGCAAACACTAGTGGTACGACCATAAAGATCTATTTTTCTGATATAGAATTTAAGTGCTGCACTAAACTATTTTGACAACCGTACCCCCAAATTTGAGAAGTTTTATCCAGACAGTTATTGCTCTTTGAGCATTGCCAGTGACTCAAAAAAGGTAGGGCCGTGAAAATAATTTTTAAGTTCTAGCGGGAATCGAACCCAAGGAGCAAGATCCAAGAAAGAACTGGTATAAGGCATTAGCACTTTATTTGAGCCCAATTGCACAATTGTATTTTAAGTAATTTAATTCGAAGCTACCTTGTATAAAGATGAATGTTAATACTAAGTTAAAAGAAAACCCATGTTCCAATTTTTGTGCATTAAATAGATTTTGTACAACTTTTGAACATTAAAAACATGAGGAAATAAATCAGCTCTACGAACACAGCCTGATGAATAGCCATTGTTCAGCCCCAGTGAAAGCTAAAGTTGCCAAAATTATTATTCGTCGGTTGATTGAAATTTAGTTACAGAGGGAATAATGTCCTTTTGCTGTAGTTACAGAGAGAACAATCGGCTTTTGCTTCTTGACTATGTGTGTATTCAATAGGTTTTCAACTATTTGCTTAATGTTTACGTTGTGTGCCTGAGTTCCTTAAATGAAGAGACGCTTCCCAATTACAGCAAAAAAAAATAAATATATATCTCACTTGAGTTTGAAATTGTACGCACACATGTTCATGATCAGGATAAGGATTCAGTGCCGGATGTGATTGAAGAAGCTGAATGAATAAATATAGAATATTATTCCATATTTACACACACCCGCCTCTCTTTTGCAATCCGACGCGTCACCAACTCCGCTTAAAATTCAATCAGATGTGGATAAGAGAGGATAAATTATCGATTGACGTAACGCCACCTTATTCAATGGCAACTAAGCCGCTATCAGGTATACGGCGTTGATTGCGGCAAAGGTGCGGTGTACTTACACCGACAGTAAATCCATCACAGAGACACAAATTTGATGAATAAATTGGAGATCTTAGAGATTTTAACTGCAGCAATGGAAAACAACTGCGGATTTCTTTATCTCCTGTCTGTACGGGGGAGACCTACGCTACAGTTCACAAGCCCCATGCACATGGAGGGGTCTCCATGCGGTTAGCGTAGATGACATCCAGAGGAGCCACAAAGTGGCTGTATCTCAACTTGACCTGTCTTCAAATCCATCTTTCAATCGAAGGGCTTCTTTTTGTCTATTGCACAAAAATGGACATGAAATTAGGAGTAAGTTCACTCATGGCGAAAGTTCGTTAAAGGCTTTCGATTAGGTGCAGGAAGATGGGCAGTTCATGAGATCCATGCTGCCTGCTGTTAATTGTAATTTTTTTACTTCAGTGGAAAGGACGAGCATCGACGATACGACAAATTAAATTTGTCTCAAATTTATTTAACGCTTGATTATTTTCACGTTCCTTTTAAATGACTACCGTCCAGCCGGTCCAACGGAAAGGTTTTCTTCATACACATACGTCGTATCACTATCGTCTTGTCTATCGTTTAGTACACAGCTACGATGAGAAACATTCCTTCCCAAATTCCAATTACACATTCTCAGTCCAGTTTGCCAAGACTACTACAAGTACTGACCGTTTTCAGATTGTGGAACGAAGGAAAAGCGATATAATTCAGTCGCTATCGTTCCTTCATCCTTAAATAACGATACTATCGTCTAAACGATGCCATAAGACGGTTGCCGTTATATGTTATTACGAATCTGTCGATAAAACGACTTTGGCGGTTTTTCCTTGTGAGAAAAGAAATTTGCTTGGCACATTTAATATGTATACGACTGTAGATACTGAGTGTGCATAAAGACGTGCTTTACACTCACATGCTTAGTTTTGACATTCCTTCGAAGTGTAGCTATCACTATGGAGATCCAAATCAGAAGGCCAGTCCACTAGAATGAGTAACAGAGCTGACTTTATGCAAAACCTTGCTCATCATCATACGGCCAATTTAAAAACCGGATGTAGTAGCCCTTGGTCTTTTCCGAGAGAAAGGTTCCATGTTCGATATTAGATCCTGTTAGCATCGAGGGCGTCTGGAGGAGAAGTTTCAACAACGAGCAGTACACAGGATCTTAAAGCACTTATTGTGTGTTCTTATGAGTCAGGTAGCTGGATAGTTCAGTTCACTCCGAACTATACCACAACAAAGGAGAAGGATGTGCACCACCCATCCACAATGGGTACAGTTTGTCGTATTGATTGCAAAGAGAAGTAACAACATCGTTCAAGTGGCTGCTTCGGCTGGATTCGCAGTAAAGTATTCTGTCACCCCAATTTCCCAAGACCCATTTATTTAATATATGTTTATTTTGATGTACAAGATGAGCCATCTAATATTTTCTTTTTTTATTTGTTATTTTGACACTCACAGTTGTTTCCCGCTCGAAATCTTGACAGAAAGTCAGTGTCATATCTTCGCGGAACGATATGAGTCGCTATACAACAACGTTGCGAAATATTGAAAACTTATTTCCAAAGTGAGTTCTGTGTGCCCAAACAGCGCGTTTTTTGAAAAGAATTTTTGGCCGAAGTGTTCACACTGCTGTACGCAAATGTGTGCAAAAAGTTCGGGAGACTGGAATGCTACCGGACAACACTCACGGTCCCCGTCGTCGTACGGTGCAAACAGATAGGAATGTGGCTGCTGTTGCCGAGAGCATCATTAGAAAACGTTTCGGTCATCGGTGGGCGTTACCGAGCCATGTTAACCGACGCATTTTTTACTGAAATTGAAGTCATCGATTTGGACGACATCTTGTTCATGCAGGATGCCACTGCCACACATACCATACAACAATAGATATTTTGCGGATCAAATCGTATTATCCCCGGTCTTGGCGATGTCAATTGGCCGCCTCGGAGCTGCGACAGCTTTGCGCTTTTTTTGTGGATAACTGTAAAGGACCGATGTTATGCCAACAATTCGAAACCGATTCAAGCACTTAAGGCCAATATTATCCAAGCAATCTACAGCCAGTAAGCTACAACCTGAAACTATCAACAAGGTCTTGGGTAATTGGGGTAGCAGAATGCGCTACTCGGAAACCAGCGAATGCAGCCACTTGTACGACGTTTTATTTCGTGTTTAACGGTAATGCTTGTCCTTACCAAAAAAGCTATAATGCATGGAACACATTTAATTTTGTCAATTTTATTATATTTTTAAAAAGAAATTTGTAATTGGACCTCTTACAAATACCTCTTTAATACAGTGTAGAATTAGTCTAAGCTAGTAACATTAGTGCCGAAGAGGAGTGAAGTGGCTCGTTAAGTCTTATGCAACAAATTCGGGCCTGACGTTGGGCGCCATTTATTTGCAGTATTCTAAGCGGTACTTGTACGGCTGAACTCTACCAACCTCCCTCTCTGCACTAAATCTACCCTCATAGCCTACTGCAACAGGAGTTCCAACAAACGTACCCCTAAAGGAGTAAATTCAACAGTAAGTTTCCTTTCATCATCATTACGGCAAAAGTTTGTGATTGGGTTTAAGAAACTTACTTCTCAGGAAAAGAATTGTGTTGCTTCCCACAGAAGTTCTCCGAAAGTTTGGACGTTGAAATATCGACGCGAGAAGGAAAATACGAATCGACCATTGTTTAATCCCCGTTCTTAGATGCTTGCCGACCGTACCACTTCACCTAGTTAATACAAAATCATTTCTCTAGTTACAGCATTCTGCGGAATTCGAAAATTTTTTTAAATTTTTTCCCACGACAACTTGAGGGAGCCCTCTAATTGCCCTATTCCACCCAAACGATTTTACTTTCTGATAGACCTAAATTAATATTTTGTTCCTTTCCCCACTAATTCGTGTTACGAACTTTGACAGGGCTGGTTCCACTTCAGCATCGTGCCACAGCAGTCCAAACTTATCCCATCTAAAAATATTCGCCAACAGACAACACCCACTTCGCTCAAGTTGAAACTTTTTTTCCTGATAAATTGTTCACAGTCAGCTTTGACGTAATTAACACTATTTTTCTCCCTCCGCCCAGAGGGTGGAGTGTGCCCAGGAAAAGCATTGGAAGTAAATTAAAAATAAATTCAAACTCCTCTAATAAATCTGGCAGCACGCTGGACAAGGGAAATAAAACAAAGTATAATTAAGTCCTCCTTGGAATGCGTCCTGGGAGAAGATAAAGCACGATGATAGCGTGCGTCATAAATAATAACACCGTTCCAGCATTATCCCATCTGGGAACACTGACGGATGCAATAAAAGCGATCGTCGTAGATAATTAATTTTTAAAAACGACATAATTACAATTATGCTTCCCAGTTGTCTTCATTTTCCATCAAACTACACACAAGGATACTCACCATCGCCGGGCGCACTTGTAGTCCCTCAGCTAAGGGTGCACTATCAGCAGCAGAACATTAAAGGGAGACATCAACAAAAAAAAAGCACGAAGAAAAACCTTAATGAGGGTCAGGGAGAGGTACTCACACAGCCTTCTCCCTCTCTCTCCCTCTCTCAACCACCCATCAGTGTTCACCTCATTCAGCAACCCAAGAAAAAAAAAAGAGTTTCCCACAGTCTTGAATCCCTCCTTCGGTGCGAACAAACGAACATACGAGAAACACGCGAGGATTAAGCATGTGGACTTTCCTCCACATGCTTTTAATAGCATCTGCGAGAGCCAGTGTATCTCAGTTCAGGATTACTACACTCGTACGTAGTCTCGTACGCAACTCTTTGTTTGCATTTGTATTTTCTTTTCAAAACAAAACATGGATTACCAGATTGTTTTTGTGGGGTGTTTTTGCTTTTCTTCTTCTTCAAGCGCAAAAGCGCAAAAAGAGAAAGTTCAACCGTACCTCCATCATTGAGTCTCTGCCTGAATGGCGAAAAAGTTTCTCAATTCTATGCCTGGCGGGACTGGCAAGACGAAAGGAGAAACGAAAAAAGCGAGAAAAACGAAAAGAATAATTTATTTGGCAACATTCCAGAGGCAAATCACGAGCAAACAGTTTTTAATATCCTGCAATGAGTCAAGACCAAACCAGCGCACTAGAAGAAAGAGCAACGCGAATCGACTCTGCCGACATCTAGTACGACGACGACGACGACGAGCACGACTACTAGGACAAACTACGAGTACGAAGCAAAACTATGATGTGAAGTAGGCGGCATGGCACAAGGGCAAGGAAAGCACGTTTGGAACAAATCCAAAATCAATACCAGCCACATCAGTTGCATGGGGAATGAGATTCCATTTCTAGTCTCCCCCTCCCCCTCCGCCCATGACGACGAATGCGAGTACAAAAGAAATGCAATCACGCCAGAGGGAGGCTTTATAAGCTCCATCAAACTTCCGTAGCACAAGTCTTAGACGAACAGCAATTTGTATCCACACCAAGTGCAAGAACATTAATTAAAAAAGAATCCCTTTTCCACTTCCAATCGTCCCCCGAGACGTGCCAACAAGACTCGAGAGGAAGTTATAATAGAGACGCCGATGATTCGCGTGGATTTGCGAACGCACTCCACCCAAATCTCGCTCTCACTGGCACCGTCGAAGCCCAAATGAGCAGCAGTCAGCACACCAGCCCAAATATGTAGGCTATCCTGTTGACGCCAAGTGTTCTCGCCCAAAAATTGCCTGACACAAAATTTGGCGCTCCCTCACGGGTCGTTGTCGTTCATTGCCTCCGGCCCCAGCCTGTCAACGAGAGTGTTTTGCTGTTGCTCCGTCGAGCTACCTCGAGCGCTACCGGGAGAGGGACTGAGGAAATTTGGGCTAAATCCTATCAGCACCTATCTCAATTGCAAACCGTATGGCTAATTTGGACGAGACTGGCTGGGAGAAAATCCTTTTTTTAATTGAAATCCTCCTCCCCCACGGACACACACTGTGACACATATCCCACACACACACGTCGGTGAGTGACACTTTCTCACGCACGAATGTGTACATGGAAGGAAACCCTCACGAGGAGATATCGAGATATATCGCGCGCGTGTACAGCACTCAGTCGGTAGACATAGCCTTGCCTAGCCATCCCTCCACCAGCGGTGTGGTGGAGAGCTCTCTGAGTGGAGAAAGCAGCTCTCCCACCTCCCACCATTCATACACCATAAACATTTACCACACTGTTCGCAGTCTTGAAGGAGATTTTCTGTTACTGTTGCTATTGCCTTGGATCCTTAGACTTTTCCTGCTGGCAACGAGTAACGACCGCCGCGCTGATTTGCTGCAATTAAATTTAATAAATCACTCGGACCCGCACTCTCGAATCGGTTCGTATTGGCTGAGGACCCATGTGCTGTGGGTCCTTCAAGCGAATGCCACAAATCCCAAATTGATTCCAATAATTTCAAGGCTCTGCTATAAGCAGGCTATGCTTTTTACGTAACCCACCATCACTTAACCCGTTGCTAATGCGAAAAGCGGATGAGTTCGAATACAACAGAGCGGAACAAGCCTCAGTTGGACGACGAATGTCGTTGTTGTTGTCGTGGTTGTCGTCCTTTCTGTCAATTGTTTTTTTCTTTAGGTATATTCAATTGGGACTCGACCTCATGTCCTTTTTTGTTTCTTTCGTAAGCTTGATATTCTGAATTGCTATTCAAACGAGAACACACTGCAACACAGAAGCACACGCACACACATTTAAAAAACAAAAAAAAAACACAGCACTACCTAGGTTAGTTGAGGAGAAATTGAAAATATACACGTTCGGCGTATCCTTGTTTTATTAGCGTTGCCCAAGGATAAAACAATGGTGATTAACACTGAACTTGTGGTAAATCGATTAAAAATTCAAGCAAAAGGGTAGCGCAACTGCTCCGCAAGGACTGTGCGAATCGAACCGACCGTCTGTACGTCCTGGAGATAACTATTGCCACGGCTGGTGGCTCTCTTATGGCTCGATGGCATGTCACTGCTCACAGTGTGCCCGTGTGGTGGTCGGGAGTCAGGAGCGTGTATGCGTTTCGCATTGCGCAGGTATCCTTTTTGTTCGCATGAGATATTTGTTTGACGGGGCACGAGGCTCCGACTTGACAGGACACACAAAAAAGTAGCACAATATGTGTCTCCGGCATGGAAACACCTCTGGCGGTCGGTGGAGCGGCAATATGAGCCGTTCTGGGCCCCCGTGTGGTATGATGTGTGGTGACGATTGACTTGAACGTGCCTTTGGAAGGACTTAAACATTAATGACTGAATGACGTGTAAGGTCAGGGAAAAGAGCAAGGCTCACTAATGTTGGGTCTTTAAAGATTCATTGGCATGTGGTGCGTTTGTTCTATTTTTGGAGGCGGGCTGAATGTTGCTAGGGTGATGCATTTCCTGAGTGAGGTGTGGTGGTGTGTAGCCGATGTCAGAACCCATCAGCGAGTGCTTGTCACGGAAAGCTTTTGAAAGCTTACCTCTATTATGGGAAGGAAGTAACGATTCGCTGATAATGGGATTATAGGAACTTTGATTCAGAGAATCAGGACATTTTAACGGTTTGAAAAGTAATCGGTTGTTGACGTGAAAGGTGTGAAATTTACGGAAGTGTTGAATTCTAGGTGCACCGTTTGCTTGCGGAGTAGCAAATTGTGTCCAATATGTCTTAAAACGTGGTGAAAGCCAAATTTATACCTTAAAGCCATCTTAAGATTTATCTAAATACATTGCGGTTGTAACTTACTCTGGAACTCCAGGAATTATTTATGTTTCACATACTTTATGGATCTAGCTGTGTGAACAATATTTCGGTTCATACAACTGTTCTGAATTATCCTGTTTACTTGTAGTGGCTATGGCTGAAGCCTACTTTTGACCACTATCCGTATCAACTCATTTACCAAGAATTTCTGAACTAATTTACTAGCAAACGGTTGTGTAAAATACAATGTGAACGATGCCACACTATATACTTAAATATTATGCCTATGGACTTGCATAAGCAGTTGTTTAACCCTTGCAGTCAGTGATAATCAAGTTGTCCGCCATAGAATTTACAAATGACTTCCATGTAAGTATGTTACTGGAAGTTACATCTTGTGTCGTTTACTCGGAGACGAGATCTTTGCTACCAATCTGTCGAACTTTGACTTGACAATCATTTCCCGCCGAAACTACAATCTCCACTCTTCTTCTGCCATGCCATGCACAGAATATGTAATGAAGTGGGGCGTAGTGGATTGGTGCTGCGACTTCTATGTATAATGGTTTCCTAGAGGAAAAAATACACACAAAATTAAATATTTTCTGGAGACATGTGGTTATTATTCCTTGTTTAAACAAATATTAATTTGTCGTCTTTTGTTTTTGTTTTTTTATCTGTTGTTTATTGTGGCGTCATAAGAGCAATGTCCGGTCCAAATATGCCTATGGACATAAAAATTCTCGAAAAATAACACATCTTCAAATTTCTGATCACGAAGCCAACTCATCCCAAGTAAGTTCCAATTTTCAGTAAAGTCGGTAGCCTGGTGTCGATTAGAAAATTTTCAATCGCTGCCTTATAAAGAAGCCACTGTAGCGCTGAATTTAGTAACTTTCCTAATCCACCTCTTTCGAGTCACTGATAATGCTCAAAGAGTATTCCCTTTCTAGAAAAAG
The DNA here is from genome assembly GCA_964034865.1 of Eristalis intricaria. Taxonomy (NCBI): domain Eukaryota; kingdom Metazoa; phylum Arthropoda; class Insecta; order Diptera; family Syrphidae; genus Eristalis; species Eristalis intricaria. The sequence continues at coordinate 164,178,975 of OZ035873.1, forward strand.
CTTCTCAATTTTGCCGTACGGAGTCGAGATTTTAACTGTAGGTCCCATACACTCGTGAAAGAACAAAAGCACGCACAATACGAGTGGTTGCTGTAGAAGCTAGGCCCAGATTCTCCTCGGACTGTCGCGCCACCTGTATTATTATATTACTATTAATTACAAATAAATAATACTATGTTAGGTTAGGTAGGCGGGCCCATAGTGCATTTACCAGCACTCTTAGACCATATTGGTCCATTGTAATACCCATAGTCAGACTTGTACCACTGATTGACTCCTGCAGTTATAGCACCAGATAAAAGCGCATGAACTTTGCTTTCACTGGGATACGAACCGAGGACCCCGCTAACCAGGGGCAGGCACTCTACCAACTGAGACATACAGTAGTTTTATATTAGTATTAGTGAGATTTTTCGGGAATTGAATGGGTAAACGAGATCTACTACGCTTTTTTCAAATCAAGCATTCATTTTCGTCGGGACACTACAACACTTTGAGAGTTTAAAGTCCCTACACTGATATTGAGGTCCCTTAAGGTCGTTCAGGTTCAGTAAGCGGCAAAATCTCATAAGTTGAACTACAACTACTTCAAGTTGCGCATTTAGCCACCTATGATTATTTCCGCTATTCAAACTTGAGTGAAATGAGAAGAGCCCATGGTAGAAAGAAAAATCTATTTTAAGGACCTTGAGAAAGCCTATCTGGATTGAGTTAAAAAAGGAAAAACGTTGCACTAAATGTATCGAACTAGACGAAGAAAATGAGTCCCCTCTCCCCTTTTGATTTCCCCTCACATACAGTTATTTTCAGAGTTGTATTCAGGGCTACGGGCTCCTGTTGCGCATAGGTCGAAGAATTTTAGAGTATTCCCTCTAAGGCAGATTCCTTCAGGCATCTGAGAATGAGAGATGGTTTTAGTCACTTCGTTTTTTCTAGGTGCTTGCCCAGATATCTTTGACTTTGGTGGGCTCCCAGTACTTTTAATCGAATTTCATTAGGATCTCCGCATAATCTGCAGATATCTTCCTCTGAAACCTCAGTTTTCTTATGTTCTTCCTGAGATTGCAGTGCTTTTTATGAAGCCTTGGTGCCGATGCCCCTTTCCTTGCTAGTGACCCGGTCATATTTTTTTTTAACTTCTATACTTGTATGCCCAGCTATCCAGAAGAGTCTTACTTAGTTTTACCCTGCTCAATTATTTAAGCATATGTAGGCATTCCCACACAGGCATGGATTTGATGGTGCAGGAGTCTAGTGCCATGATAGCAGCTCGACTTTTCGTCAGCAGCTCACAGTTTAGTTCATGTCAAGATTGCTGTGAACGCATATGTATATGACATAGATGACCCCTGCTCCAGCTCCTTCACTAGTTCTTGATCTATCTGTATACCGATTTAACGCATTTTTGTTCAATCTGTGGACCATGAGTTCATTGCTCCAGACTTTTTAGTACTGAGTTTATTAAAAATGTTTGGAAATTGAAATTCCTAAACGTCATCCTTTAGTATGACCATATGGTAGCTTTTCGACTAGTCCATCGAATTGTCTCGATGTAATGCACTTGTCTTTTGCTACCCCTTCTATTCTCATAAATAGATAGAAACAAGAGATACCTAATCTGCAAGCTCAAATTATGGAAGTGGATCCAAGAAAACTTCCAAGTAAACTACCTGAGTGAGTGCGCCAAATATGGCCCACCTTAATATTTCCTAAAAGCGGAAATGTAAGTCTGTGCATCTTAATTTCATTACAAACACATTAGAATCGGTTCTGCCCGAGCCTATCGTCGTTGGCCTGGAGCGAGAAATGTGCAACATATGAGTATAATTGTGTTGTTTCTGTTTTGATTGAAATTTCTTAATATTGATTGATTTCATGATATCTTTATAAGATTAAATCGTAGGCACTCAATGTGTTCTTATTTTTAGTAAGATCAAAGCTAAAAAACAAATCGGTTCTTGATACAGACATACAGCGAGCGCTTGTTAGACCCTTCTTTAACTCGCTTCATGAGATTTTTTCGAAAGATATTAAGGAACTTACATACTTCCAAAATACCTCAGGTTAGTTTGGATTAAGAGCTATTTCAAATAAACCAGCATGTCTTTTATTTATAGGAACAGAACTGTGGCACATAGTGCTAATTTGTTTCTCATCGAACCACCACTTCCACCTACCTGCCAACCTTCCTAAAAACAAGTTCATGAAGCTTGATTAAATTGCCAGATTGATGTAATGCGCCAGATTGCGTGTAATCTGTTGAATATTCAATGTGGGTAGGTACAAGAATACTGCACAGGAAACTAACAACAATAGAGAATGTCAGTTTTGGTTCAGCTAAACCCAAATATCATTACCAGACCATATTAGCCGCAAGTTTTTTTGAAATCACAAAATGAGGTTACTTTAGTTTTTTTTCAGTATTTGTTAAGTTCTCTTAAAATGTTTATATTACTTTAGTATGAAGGTGCATTAATTTTAATGATTATAAATAATAATAATAATATGGATGGCGCTACAGCTCGTAGAGGGCCAGGGCCTAGCTTCTCAGCAACCATTCGTGTTGTGCTCTCTCTCTCACGCGTGGAAGGGACCTACAGTTTAATGCCGACTCCGAACGGCCAAGTTTGAGAAGATTTTTCTAGCCGTCAAACATGAGGGTGGTAAATTCGGGTATTGAACCTGGCACCCTCTGCGTAGGAGTCGACGCACTAACCCACTACGCCACGGCGACCCACAATTATAAATAAAGGATTAAAAGAATAGGACATAAATTGCAATTAAATGATAATTGACGAATGTTATATCCGTTTATTAATAGCAAGTCGTTACTCCCGAAAGAAAATAAGATCATTATTCTTAAGACGATTTTTCAATCAATTTTACTCTATGGCTGTATGGCTGTATCTGGGGTAATTGTGCCAAATATAATCTTAAAAACTTAAATTTACCCAAAATAAAAAATTGATAATGATGCTTAATCTCCCTAGGTATCACTCTACTGTGGATATACACGACAGTATGTCGTTTATAATACTTTCAAACTAGGGTGCAGTATTCCTGATAATCCACTTATGAACCAATTACACTTATCATAATATCTTCAATTTTGTTTGGGATCATAAATTAATTTAAACATATATTCATACTAATTTATTCACTTATGTGTTCGTATATTTTGCTTGTTTATCTATATCTTGTGTATTTTTGTGGGTCGCCGTGGTGTAGTTGGTAAGTGCGTCGACTCCTACGCAGAGGGTGCCAGGTTCGTACCCGAATTTACCACCTTTCATATTTCACGGCTCCACCTCTTTAGAGTCACTGACAATGCTCAAAGAGTATTCCCTGTCCATACAAAGCTTCTCAAACTTGGCTTTTCGGAGTAGGCATAAAAACTGTAGGTCCCTTCCACGCGAGTTAAGTATTGGTCGTAATTCTTAAAAATAAAAATATACAATGTGTCACCATACTTGCTTGTGTTTGCATTCTTCAATTGCACACCATAAATTCTTATCGTCATCACTTTTATGTGACCCATAAAAGTAACGATGACCGAAAGAGTAAACAAGGAAAGTGAACCAATGCATTCGGTTAACCTATTGAGAAATAGGGAGAATAAAACCAATGCATTCGGCTGACCTCTTGAAGAATGTAAGCCCAATCAAGTCAATTGGGGGACCGTGTTGAAATATTAAAAATAACAAAACCTTCTTCGGGCATTCGATTCGATCTGAGTGGTAGTTCATAGTAAACTCTCATCCGGATAGTACGGTGCAGCCCTGCTTAAGACAGCGGCCGTATTATTAATAGTAAATAAAGAACTAAAACCGTAATTATAATAGAATATATATAATAAAGAGAATATATTAAAAAAAAAAATTACGAAGTTCAGTTATTTATTTGGCGCAGTCGGTAGGATCAGGTACAACTATCCTGATCCACATTGAGAAAGTTCAATTCGCATTTCCTTAACCGCAATTTTCGACGAACGAAAAAAAAAAAAAAAAAAACACGGGAAAAGATTGTGTATAGTGAAACCCTTCTAAAACCGTAGTGGAAGTTGTTGGCATATAGTAATAGTGAAACGGGAAATATGGCAGAAAATCCAAACGTCATCCCTGAGGTATCCAACCGGGATATCCTAAATAGTATAATGGCTATAGTGGCGAGAATACCACAGCCGAGTCATGGGAGCAACGTGTTACGGGAAATTCAATACTTACCCGAATTCGATGGGGATAGCGAATCCCTAATGCACTTCATCGTAATGATAGAGAACCACCTTCGGAATACTATTGGAGATTACCAAGCCACCTGGAACATCATACAACAAGTGAAAATCAAAGGTCGAGCTATGGACCTACTGATCATCAATGGAGTCACTTCGTGGGAACAGGCGAAGGAGTTATTTAAACAACACTATCGACCGGTCATCAGCAGCAGCGATCTTACGAAGGAAATCAGCAATATGAAAGTGAGTTCAATATATGATTTGACCAATAAATTAGAATACCTTTTAAGCAAAGTAAATACATATGTAGTATTCTGTGACAATCAGGAACAAGAAAAACTATTGTACTATAATATTATAATAAACAAAATACGAGAATTAACAATAGGGAATTTAGCCAGAGAAATTAGGAATCTGTATGATTTACATGAAATAAAGAGTATTTTATTCTCCTACATAGGATACGATAATGGAAATTTAAGGAATAGTGAAATAGTTAGAACCACGGCAAATTACAATAACCAAAACAAAAATCATAGGTTTAGTCTCCCCGACAAGGAACGACGACCCAGTTACAATAATGGTCACAATAATAATTTTGGTGGACAAAATCATTCGGGAAGGTTTAGACAAAATGAGTATCGTTACCAAAATCACACTACTTCACAGAGACCTTTCCAGAACCACTCCATACAGAATAGACAGAATAGACTAGAACCAATGGATACCAATAATATCCAAACAAGTCAGGAACCGATCCGTCAGGACATTAACTCAGTAGAACCGCCGGTTTTTCTGAACTGAGCCTCGGACAATTAATGACAGTCGCCACTGAAATTCAGAACCAACGACACTATATTTTAGTAGACACTGGCAGTGCTATGACTATCATAAATACTAGTAAACTCGACATGACACCGTATAAAATTCTAGACACCCGACAGCTAGAGATAAAGACCATTAATAGTAGCGTAATCAGGAATACTGCAATAATTCAGTTTCCAATACCAAAAGAATTCGGTTACAGCGATAATACTTTTATTAAAGCTTACGCTCAGGCTTTAGAAAATAAAAACTATACGATACTCCTAGGAATGGATGTCCTTAAAAATATCATTGAAACCATTGATTTTGAGAAAGGAACTATAACTTTAAAAAATCAGACCATTCTAAAGATAGAACGAGGACACGAGTTGGCATGCAACTACCTAGAGGAAGGCAATCCTGACTTCGGCAGCCTTAATCGCGAAGAAACGACAGCATTGACCTCACTGCTAGACGAATTTAGAAACATCCAATATAAGGAAGGCGACATGTTAACTCATACCTCGGAAATAAAACATGAAATTCACCTTAAAGAAGACAAACCACTACATGCAAAAAGTTACCGATTACCAAAGAAACACGAAGAAGAAGTAGCTAAGCAAATCAAAGAGATGGAAAAACAAGGTATCATAAGAAGAAGCATGAGTAGACATGCTTCTCCGATCGTTGTAGTTGCTAAAAAGCCAGACAAAGATGGTCAAGTACAGTACCGCATTTGTGTTGACTATAGGGCTTTAAATGAAATTACTGAAGATGACAGATTTCCTCTGCCAAATATAGAAAACCTCTTCGATAAGTTAGGAAAAGCGGTCTATTTCTCGACGCTTGACTTAGCAAAAGGTTACCATCAAATTTTGATGCACCCAGCTGACATAGCGAAAACTGCGTTTATTACTCCACAAGGATTATACGAGTATGTCCGTATGCCTTTTGGACTTAAAAATGCACCAGCCACTTTTCAGCGACTAATGAACCACATACTAAGAGAATATATAAACAAAATTTGTGTCGTTTATTTAGATGACATTTTGATATTCTCCACGTCCCTAAAAGAACATATGAAAAACCTCAGAGACATCCTTCGAGTTTTGCAGAAACATAATTTAAAACTACAAATTAGCAAATGTTCATTCCTCAAGAAGGAAACCGAATTCCTAGGTCACATATTAACACCAAAGGGAATAATGCCTAATGGTAATAAGATCAGTATAATCAGAAACCTCCCACTACCCCACACAGAAAAACAACTTAGAAGTTTTTTAGGAGCCTCTGGCTACTACAGGAAATTCATTCAGGATTATGCAAAAATTGCATATCCAATGACTAGGTATCTCAAAAAGGACACCAAAATAAATATTAGTGATCCTGAATACGTGAATGCGTTTGAAACACTCCGAAACAAATTGATAACACAACCAATCCTAAAATTTCCAGAATTCGAAAAACCATTTCATTTATACACCGATGCCAGTAACTTTGCCATCGGATCTGTCCTAACACAGGACAAACAACCGGTTTGCTATATCTCTAGGACTCTGAACGAGCATGAAAGAAATTATTCCGTAACCGATAAAGAATTTCTAGCCATTGTCTGGAGTGTATCCAAACTAAGACCCTATCTGTGGGGAAATAAATTCAAGATCACAACTGATCATCTCCCCATAAAATATTTGAATAAAAAATATAATGGTGCAGAGTTCTCACAACGCAACCAACGATGGTTACTTAAATTACAAGAATTTGATTACGATATTGAATATCTCAAAGGTCAAGAAAATCGAGTGGCCGACTTTTTAAGTAGAATTGAGAAAGAAAACAATGAAGTGAATCAAATTTCTGATAGCAGAACGGGTCAATCGACAGCGGAAGGACAATCTGATCACATACCTATTAAAGAAGGTATTGTCAATATATATAAACAACAAATTATTGTGAGTTATGACAAAGAACCAAAAGTGGAAACACTAAATGGTAAAAGAATTTTATATATCAGAGCCTCGGACCCTATTGAGACGATAACAGAACAACTCAAAGAAATTGCCCCAGGAGTTAGCGGTATTTATTCTGAAGTACAAGAATCTGACTTTAACAAAATTCAACGGTTACTCATGAACTTGCAGTCAGGAAATAGAAAGGTTAAATTGATTAAACTAACACGGAGAGTTAGAGACTTAAGGACGGAGGAGGAAGTTAGGAAACAGGTCTCCATATACCATATCAGGGAAAGTCAACACTCAGGAATCATAGAGACCTACAATACGTTAAAACAACAGATTTACTACCCTAAACTTACAAGGATAATTACACAAATTATAAACAATTGCGACGTATGTCAAAAGGCTAAATACGAGAGGAAACCTATTCAAGGGAAATTCAAAGTAACAGAAACACCTAGTAAACCTAACGAAATAGTTCACATAGATATCTACCATTTTCATAAACACATTTTTTTGACAATGATTGACAAGCTGACAAAGAAAGGGTATGTATACAGACTTGAAAGTAAAAATCACATTCACAAAACAGACGCTATCACAGAACATTTAACTAGAGAAGGTCCACCCTATAAAATAATTACGGATAACGAGTTTAATACAACATACATCAGAGAATTTCTTAGGGAACGAAATATCGAAGTGCATTTCACTAAACCGAACTCACATACAGGCAATGCAGACGTTGAACGCTTACATAGTACTATAGCTGAGATACTACTTAGCATGAACCAGGCAGAATCAGTAAATACCAAAATGTTTAGAGCTTTTCAAATCTATAACAAAAGGTATCATACTACGATAGGTATGTCACCAGAACAGGCTCAACATACAAATATAGAAGCATTAGTAACCAAGCTAAAAATGAAAAAAACCAAGGTTATAAACAAAAGGAACCAAGATAGGGAAGATTATATAGAAAGAAGATCATTTGGTTATATAAAGAATTATAAACATGTGAGACACAAAAATGAACCCAATTTTCGATTTAAAAACCTAGATAGAGTACATACATCAAATATTAAACGACCAAGACAATTTGTAGGTACTCACACTGATGCTGCTACTCCTGATGACACCAATGAACCTAGTACAAGCAGCACTTGTAATAACACCAATCGAAAGTGACAACGGATTCACAACGATAAGCATGGGTGAAGGAGAAATCATCAACCAAACCCAAACCATCATCCACATAGTAAAAATAAAAATGTTGATAGACACCTTACAGGAAATAAAAAAATTTGAAATTGTAGGACAAGACTCAGAAATAAGAAAGGAATGTAATACAATTTTTACAAAAATACATAGTATCATGCCTCATAAGACAAGATCAAAAAGAGGTCTCGTAAATATAGTAGGAACGGCTCAGAAATGGTTGTTCGGTACTATGGACAACTCAGATAGGGAAGAAATAGAAGAACACATAAAAGCTACTGACACTAACAATCAGAATGCAATTCAGGAACTAAACAAGCAAATCAAAATTAATACTCAATTAAACGGAAACATAAAAAACATAAGAGACTTAGTTTTGAGAGATAGGGAAGAAATAGAACGCTATCAGAATGAAAACCAACAGTTACAAAATACGATACTTAAACGCCTACAACGAACCGAAATACTAACTAGATTACAGATGTTAGAAAGAGTAATTGATAATTTGTTAGACACGATAGCTGCAGCGAAAATGGGAATAACCCACCCTAGCTTACTCACTAAGGACGAACTAATCATGACAGATATGAATTGGAGCAAATTAAGAAATATTAAGTCAGGGGTAATGAAATATACAGATGATGCCATTATTATAGCTTTGAAAATACCAGAAGAGATTATAACACGTCCAATTAAAATAATCGTACCAATACCAAATCGAGAAAAACAAGAAGTTGACTTAGAACCCTTTGTTGTAATTGTAAACGAAGGAAAAGAGTATAAATATAACGAGGAGAAAATTAATGTTAACGAATTAAAAGAGAGAAATGATTGTATTAGTAAGCAAAATTGTTTAATGAGGATCAATAATAATTTTGAAATTATTAATCTGAACGAAAGAACTTATATTATTAAAAACGCTAAAAATGTAACCGTACAAAATAATTGTGACTCTAGAAATTTAACTTTTGCTGGAAATCTTATTGTTAATATTCAGAATTGTAATATTAAAATCAATGACGCTATAATTAAGAACAAAGAAACTAATTATACATTTCAATTCTATTATGAAGAAATAATGAAAGAAAATGCCACCATCAATACGGTGTTTACAAAATTTAAGGAACTACAAGAAATTGAAAATAGACATAACCTAGAATTAGTTCAATACCACAAAGTAAAAACCTATTTAATCTCTGGTACATCCATGTTAATAATTATTATTGGTATAAGTATCATTGGAATCGTAATGTACAAGAATGTCAGAAGTACCGGTAAAATTAAAATTAAAATTGATAGCTTAACAGAAGAGCAAGGAAAAAAACAAACGAAACCCTCAAATCAAAATTTCCAGGAGAAAACTTTCTCTAAGGAAGGAGGAGTTAAGTATTGGTCGTAATTCTTAAAAATAAAAATATACAATGTGTCACCATACTTGCTTGTGTTTGCATTCTTCAATTGCACACCATAAATTCTTATCGTCATCACTTTTATGTGACCCATAAAAGTAACGATGACCGAAAGAGTAAACAAGGAAAGTGAACCAATGCATTCGGTTAACCTATTGAGAAATAGGGAGAATAAAACCAATGCATTCGGCTGACCTCTTGAAGAATGTAAGCCCAATCAAGTCAATTGGGGGACCGTGTTGAAATATTAAAAATAACAAAACCTTCTTCGGGCATTCGATTCGATCTGAGTGGTAGTTCATAGTAAACTCTCATCCGGATAGTACGGTGCAGCCCTGCTTAAGACAGCGGCCGTATTATTAATAGTAAATAAAGAACTAAAACCGTAATTATAATAGAATATATATAATAAAGAGAATATATTAAAAAAAAAAATTACGAAGTTCAGTTATTTATTTCGCGTGAGAGAACAATAGCACGCACAACACGAGTGGTTGTTGAGAAGCTAGACCCAGGTCCTCCTCGGACTGTAGCGCCACCTATATTATTATTATCATTATTATCTATATGTTTTTATTTATTTATTAAAGCTTAATAAACAAATATATAATGTATGAAATTTGTTTATTTTTTTACACATATATTTATTTATTAATTTTATATATTATATATATATATATTTATTTATTTGATTATTTATGATTTATCTATTTCTCTATTTATATATTTAGTTATTTATTTATTTATTTATTCTGTAAGTTTGTTTGTTTATTTAGCTGTTCATACTTATTTGAGGTTTTTTTTATGATTTTTCCTAATTGTCAAATTTGTTAATATCCCAAAACTTCTAAAAAATATTAAATAAAGATCTAGTTGAAAGACAGAAATATGTCATATCTCCAAAAACTTAATTTTTCTCTAAATTGTGCGACAGAACATTGTAACTCATGAAGCAATAAATAATATATATCTATCTATCTAAATTGATGGGTTTATTTTGGAAAAAGTTAAAGGTGGGCCATATTTGCCGTACTTACTTCTTCTTCTTCTTCTTTATTTGGCGCTACAGACCGGGGTGGACCTGGGCCTCAACCAACAAGCCTCTCCAGCTAGCACGGTCTCTGGCTAGCTGCCTCCAGTGTCGCACGCCAAGTTGGTTGAGGTCCTTCTCCACCTGGGTGCGCCACCTTAAACGCGGGCGTCCTCTGTTGCGTTGTCCCACGGGTTCGGAGTCGAAGACTCTCCGGGCCGGAGCTGAGCTGTCCATACGCTCTACATGGCCAAGCCATCTTAGGCGTTGGATTCAAAGACACCTGACTAGACTCATGTCGCTGTACAGCCCGTACAGTTCGTGGTTGAATCTTCTCCTCCAGAAACCGTCAACGCAAACAGGACCAAAGATCGCACGCAGAACTTTTCTCTCGAAAATACCAAGGATTTCCTCATCCGCTTTTGAGATTGTCCATGCCTCCGCGCCGTACAGCAGGACTGGGATGATCAAGGTCTTGTATAAAGTCAGCTTGGTCCTTCGAGAGATGGCTCTACTACTCAATTGCCTCTTGAGCTCATAGAAACAGCGGTTGGCAAGAGTTACTCTGCGTTTGATCTCGGTACTGATGTTGTTTGTACTGTTTGCTGCGGAGCCGAGGTAGACGAAGTCCTTGACTACCTCGAAGTTATAGCTGCCCATTGTGACGCTCTGTCCAAGACGTCGATGTTGTGTGTCCTTTCTTGATGACAGCATATACTTCGTTTTGCCCTCATTCACCGCTAGACCCATTTTAGCCGCCTCCGCCTCAATGCCAGCAAACGCCTTATTGACGGCTCGCTGTGTTCTGCCAATCACGTCAATGTCATCCGCGTATGCTAGCAGTTGTACGGACTTCTGGAAGATCGTGCCTCTAGTGTTGGCGTGTGAGTCTTGCACGATCTTCTCCAGGATGATGTTAAAGAAATCACATGACAGCGCGTCGCATTGTCTAAATCCTTTTTTGACATTGAAGGTCTCGGTGAGTTCGTTACCGACCTTGATTGAGCAGCAAGAATTCTCCATCGTCATCCTGCACAACCTGACGAGTTTGGCAGGAATGTCAAAACTAGACATGGCGTTGTATAGCTCGTCCCTATGTACGCTGTCATATGCGGCCTTGAAATCGACAAAAAGGTGGTGGGTGCCCATTTCCATTTCTTGGGTCTTTTCCAGGATCTGCCGTAGTGTGAAAATCTGGTCGATGCTGGACTTCCCTGGCCTGAAGCCACACTGATATGGACCTATCAGGTTATTTATAAACGGCTTCAGGCGAGTACACAAAACGGCAGAGAAGATCTTGTAGGCGATGTTCAGGAGACTTATCCCTCTATAGTTGGCGCAGTCAAAGGTGTCTCCTTTCTTATGGATCGGGCAAACGATACTGAGATTCCACTCATCGAGCATATTCTCCTCCATATCCATATCTTACAGATGAGCTGGTGCATACGCTTAACCAGATCATCTCCAGCTGCCTTAAAGACAGCGGACAGCGGACAGTCCGTCCGCACCTGCAGCTTTGTTAGACTTCAGTCTTGATATTGCTATCTTGACCTCGTCTAAGTCGGGGGCACGAATCGACGAATCGACGAATTCTCGTCGATCATTGTCCATATTGAGTGGAACATTCTGCCTGTCAGCGGTATTGGTGTCATCATCGCCGTTTAGCAGTCTGCAGAAGTGGTTCTTCCAAATTCTCAGTATCGACTGCGACTCTACTACTAGTTGTCCATTCTCGTCCCGGCAGGCTTCTGTCCGAACCTTATATCCACTGGATAACTGTTTCACCCTCTGGTAAAACTTTCGGACATCGTTCCTACCGTAGCACCTCTCCATCTCCTCGATCGCGCGCTTCTCGTGCTCTTTCTTCTTTCTCCTGAGAAGCTGGGTCTCATCCCTTCGTCTCTGTTCGTAGAGCTCACGAACAGCTCTCGTCGTTCGTTGCAGCGTTGCTTTGTAGGCTTCCAGCTTCGCTGCATGTGCCAGCCTACACTCGTTGTCAAACCATGGGTTTTTTCTAGGTGGTGCCGTAAAACCCAGCACATCAGTGGCAGCATCTTTGATGGCTTCTTGACAGCGCCTCCAATCTTCTTCGATTGTTTGCGCAGGTGGCGACAAGCTTAGAGAGAGATTCCGGGACACTCTATCGGCAAAGACCCTAGCAGTCCGTTGATCTCTTGATATCCGAGTTTTTACCTTGGCTACAACAAGGAAATGGTCCGAGTCGATGTTGGCTCCTCGGAACGTTCTGACATCAAGAATGCTGGAGGAGTGTCTGACGTCGATCGCAACATGATCAATCTGGTTGACGGTTGATTGATCAGGGGACCGCCTGGTCCCTTGATGGATGTTGAGGTGTGGGAACCGCGTGCTAGCTACAGAGATAAAGTCCACCAGCCTGAGTCCGTTTTCGGATGTAGTGTCGTGCAGGCTGTGTTTCCCGATGACTTTGGCAAAGATGTCTTCCTTAGCCAGCTTTGCATTGAAATCTCCTAGAACGATCTTGGTGTCGAAGCTGGGGCACTGATCGTAAGTCCTTTCTAGGAGATCATAGAAGTCATCCTTGCTGTTGTCATCCTTGTCCTCTGTCGGGGCTTGGGCGCAAATCAGGCTGATGTTCCCGAATTTAGCCTTGATGCGGATTGTTATGAGGCGTTCGCTTTTACAGACAAAGCTTAAGACTTTTTGCTTAAGTCTGCCTCGAACAACAAATCCACATCCAAATAAGCGCCTCTCCCTGTTTCAATCACCGTAGTAGATGTCGTAGTTTCTCATCCTCTTCTTGCCCGGCCCATTCCACCGCACTTTCTGGATTGCGGTGATGTCTGCTTTGTAGCAGTCCAGGGCCTCCGCGAGTTCTTCGGCTGCACGTGGCCTGTTAAGGGACCTAACATTCCACGTGCAGAACCGAAAATCGTTGCCCTTGTAACGTTTGCTGGGGTCGTCAACATTAATTCCGTCCGTACCCGAGGCAGTAGGTTGTCTCTGAACCATAATATTTTTACGTGGTGAGGGAGTTAACCCCACGCACAACCCCAACTGGGAGGCCAGGCCCTATTCCTTACTAGGGCGGAGGGTCCGTGTTTATCCGGAGTCGATAACCTAGCTGAGGCTGTGAGCGCCGCCGTTGTCCCTAAAACTATAGGGATCTTCCGTCGCCATCTCAATTCCAAGGCCCCGACCTGGCCTTGAAAGAACCTTCTGCCGTACTTACTCTAACTCTTAAGTCACAAACATGACACTCATTAAACAATCCCAGATGTAGATCTCTGTTAGTTGTCTCTGTACACTACAGAATGAATAAGCCAGATGATGCAAGGCAAATTAAGTAACATTTTGTGTGGCACTCATGAAGTCAGACAGTTTATTGTCAACGTTTATTAACCTAGAGTTATGACAAAGACACATCTCTCCATTTTTACGAGATCTTTTTGCAGCACGATTCATCAATCCACGTAACAGCTGGTGTATATGTAGAAGTCATAATTTCTTCTGCGACAGGGCGAACTCTTTGTCTTGTTTAGTAAATCACACGCCCGAGGAGTCGTGTATATTTTGTCCCTTCCTCTTTCCCTAATGACAGTCTACCAAGGAGCCTAACAACATCTTAATTGGTGTTTTACTACTGAACTGAAAGCGTTGATAAAAGATGCCGTGATTGATGTTAAAGGCATCCACACTTCCGTGTAGCGTACACATTTTAACTTGGACTTCAATAAACGACGTCAACGCTGCCTTCCATTTATTTGCATCGAAGCGAGAGGAATACCCCCTTTTTGACGCAGCATGTCACATTCAATTAGTCATATTGGCCGTTTCCACTGATGCCTTAAGTGAATCGATTTGATTCGGCCCCAATGGGGTTCAATTAGTCAATTACGGTCACTGAATCAATGCAATAAAAACGACAATTACCGAAGAATTGCGAGACGTCAAGCAATCGCTTTCCTTTGACATGTCAGCGACTATCTCTGCAGTGAATCTGATTAATGTCGCACTGGCGCTTGACCCACACTTTTGGTGAAATCCACTCTTGTTCAGCTCTTTCGCGAAATACACCCTCAGTTCTCGGTGATTCGAAAGTAAGATCTGAATAAATTAATTGGTATCAAATACTCGGTATGGCGGTCATCTCATCATTTCACCGCCCTCGTCGTCGGGGTGCCATGTCTGTGAAAGCAATACGGTTCGTATGCGACCACAGCTTTTAATGGGCGAAGTAAATATTTGCGGTGCACTGTATGTGCATGTGCATATACATACGTACGTGCATCAAGTGTCCCAGCTGCAGCTGACATGTATCCATTTTTCAATTTACGTGGCTTCCCTTTTGAATGTAAATACGGTCGTGCGTGCGAAAATTCGACAAAATTCTCATTTTATGATGAAACTGTCTCCGCCTGGGCAAGGGCTGTGCACGGGGGACTTGTTTAAAGAGCCATTTCATTCTCCGCGCTCGATAAAAGATGATTCATTTGCGAAAAGTGCGACGAAAATGTCCCATGAAATATAAGTACTCATTTGTTCGCTGATGGGCTTATGCATATTTATTTACGTTTCTGCAAATTAATTACGCATTTTGGACGAATTCAGCTGGCTGTTGAATGTATTTTCCTGACACTTCCCACTCTGCGAGCTCGACTCACTCCTTCCGACCGAAGTTTACTTGAACTTCAAACGAATCGTGATGAATTGTCGCTCCATGGGGTGGGTAAGTACTCGCTTGAATGTATTATTCTATAAATCCATCGGAACTGGATGTTGACTTTTTTCGCTGAGGGGATGCTTCGAACGTGGAAAGTTTTGCATTATAAATCCGAATACAAGCGATGGCCTTCTTCACTGCACCTCGGTCGAAGTTGTTTTCACGGGGCAACAATGACAATAAACTTCACAATTCTGCTGTAAGCTATGAAAATGTTTTTGATTAGTTCGAAAAAGTTGTCGGCATTTGAACAAGAAAATGTAAACGTTCAGATTTCGGTCTGTTCTGCTTTCGGAAAGCAATCCGAACAGTTGTTGTCCACTTTAAATGAAGGGAAATAGGGCAGGGGAGCCAAAGCGTCTTAAAATAAACGATGGACGTTTGGCAGCCTGTGGTCATACATGTAAGGTTAGTAGCTGCTCCTCTCTAGATATAGGCAGCCAATCTTATGAGGCAACTAGGAACCAGAGAAACACGCTTCCGGACAACTCTACCTGAACACAGTCCAACGACACGAACACCGAGCTGCATGGGCACAGAGCCTAAATCGGCTACCACACCATCCCAAAGGACAAACATGGACACAGGGATTTAAGCAACCCGATGTAAGCACTGAAAATTGTAGAATAATAATAATAAAGAAAGAAATAAACAGTAGACCGATATTGTTTGAATGCAAAATAATAAATTAAACTTTGTGCATCCATTGGGCCCCAATGTGGAGTCAGCACCCAAACCGTTTCACAATATCCAGCACAGTGAGATGTACACTTATATCTTTTAAGTTACGCAACGGATTTAATGCGGTTTTCAGCAGCAGATAGAGTGATACAAGAGGAAGGTTTATACGTATGGCTTAGTATTGTTTTGCTGAAATATGACATTAACGCTTGAGTGCATTCATTGCGTATGCTTACTTAGAAGAGTGTGTGGGGCTCCCATGTTGCAAGGGTGCAGAAATTGTGTAAGCTTTCGCACTTGTGGCTTCTTTTTTGTATTATACAACGTTTCCACGGAACGAAGCCGCGAGGTTTCAACAATTTCCTCTAAACTTACCAGGTTCAGCCATACATTTTCTGGGTCTACAAACCTCGCGGCTTCTGGAAAAAACCTCGTTGCAGCCCCCTTGAGTTCATCCGTCCGGAAGAGGCTGTCAAACCGAATAAGCCTTCAGCGTGAAGTTCAGTCATTTTGTTGTTCATTTTCGCATTTTATCTCTCTGTTTACTGGTGTTCTCATTCTATTATTTTCTGTCAACTGACTACTCTTCTGGCAGTGACATTTGTTTTGGTGGGCACTTATACATTTAGTGACTCGAAAACTGCGCGCGAAACCACTTCAACCTCGGTGAGAACGGCCCTTTGAAGTTTCAGTAAAAGTTCATCCGAAACTCCCGGTTTCGGTCCGGTCGAAACGTAGCATTATGTGTTTTTTTGCTGAAATTTTTATTTGTCCCATGAGAATGAATCATTAGTTGAGCATTAGGATGACCTTAGCCTGAATCGTGGTAGACATAGAATTCAGTGAGCGAAAAAATCCTCTGATGACGGGGAGGCTTGCCTTACCCTTAACCGGGGTAGATATAGACTCCAGAGAGCTCAAGAATCTGAAGATATAATCACAACCAATAAAACGGAGAAGGCAGCCACACGTCGTAGAGAGCAACTAATTCATGGAAAAATAGAGTGAATTCTGCTTTGAATTACGATTAAACGATTTCATACCAAAAGGATCCTATAATATAAATAAGTATCTACATCGACCGAAGTGTGTAAGCATTGCTCGGCATTTAAATTGAAGGACGAATCTCCTTACAAGTAATGCCCAATCAAAACAATTCATCCGTCCACATTTGAGAGAACATGTCCTCTTTTAGTCTAATAAAAAAATGTCGGGTATCTTTCTGGAAAAACATGCAATTTATCCTCTTTTTGGGTTTTCCCAGTTAACTCAGTTAACCTAATTCATCGACGCAAAACTCTGTTTCAAAACAGACGATTTTTGTATCGAGTTCAATTAAGAATGTATTTAAGCAGAATTCTCAAAAGGAGCTTTATCGAAGATTCGTAGCTTTATTTACGCGAAAAAGGTGCCGATAAAGGTGGAACTTTCTAAATGCAACAATGCATATACACGATAAATGGAGAGTATATTAAAAAAATACAATAAATATTGAATAATACAGTGAAGTTTTCATAATTGCCCAGTTTGTTTTCTTTAATTCCTGCACATAATGCTAATTTTGAGCGTATAAGTTCATTGATAACGAGGCAGAGGACTGAAGAGCGGAATAGTCTTAAGGTCGAAAATGTAAAAGTAATTATTTTTTGTAAATATAATTTTAAAAATATGTCCTACTCGGAATCTTACGACCATCTATTATATCTACAAAAAAAATAATATTTAAAAAAAATACGACCAAACGACAAATATGTTAATACAATAATATAATTAGACCCATTATTTTATTTTCATTTTGTATTTAAAGTAAGAACAAACATAAAATATTGTTTTTTATTTTACCTGAATTTGTTAAAATGTATGGGTTTTTTTGTTTTGATGAATTAAAAATTATGTGTTATATTTTTTAATTTTTGGTATTTTTTGTTCCTCAATTTTTGAGATTTGAGATTTTTGAAGGTGTCCTCCTTTCGTCCTCAGGGTTATGGCCACCCTATTCATGCGCATCATATGTACCTCGTTATAATAACGCTTTTCAAATTATCTCTTCCAGAGCACGTGTCTAAGCTATAGATCGGGCGAGATCTATGCATACATTATTAAGGTACGGGTCGCTAGTGTCATTATATTCCACACATTTAATTTGCAGAATATAAGTATTTGGGTATATAAATGAAGGCTAAATACACTTCCACCTTCTTTCGAACTTGTCTGATAGCCGATGAAAATTAGCAGCTTTTTAAATGTGCAGATCGCATACATCACTCACCTAACAAATGTCAAGATTGTCAAATAAGCGCTCTACTTCCTTTTCATGGCTTGTGCAAGCGTAAAAACAATTTGCTTCATGCAGTGAAAGAATTCTAGCCACCACTTCGTCGATTTCACTATGGAATTTTCTCTTAAACGGTCCTCCCCCTATTCCCTCATCCTCTTTTAAAATATGTTCAACAGTTAAATAGCGTGATTAAACCAAAAAAGTAAAAAAAAAGCCAACAAAAGTTGTTCATTTAACTCTCAATTCGAATCGTTATCAAAATCTTAAACGCCTGATTCTGTCCTTTATGTCGTTTAAGAAATCGTTTTGTGACACTTAATCGAATCATGACAAATGTGGGAGAAAAATCACGTTCCTCAGGACTAAATTTACTATTGTGGCTTAGTGACGAAACTAACTCATGGTTCACATGGTTCGTGGATTCAATAGTTCACATGGTTGGTGGATTCAATAGTTCACAATGCCAGTCAATCCGTGGCTTACCCAAATTATCATTGAATATTGCGAAAACGAAATATTCTTAAGTTTAATTCGATCACTTAGCTAAACCAGCACTTAGCTAAACCAGCAGATAAGGTCGCACTGTGAAATCGAGAATTTGACATGTTTTTTAAAGAATAATAAAATAAATAAAATAAATGCGATTCCATCAGGTAGGCCACTTGGCAGACCCAGGATAAGATGGTCGGACCAAGTCCATAAGCTCGGCTGGTTGCGGGTCAGAAGATGATGATGATGATAATGATAAAATAAATCTATTATTGGCCGATATAATAAAAGATCGGCCATAAGTAATAAATAATTCCAGAGAACTCCAGGAAATAAACTGTGTGCTCTTCGACAAAGATTGATCATTCAGGGTTACCCTAACCCCCAAGCTTGCTCATAAGCATAGGTAGTTGTAAAAAAGATTGATCAATAATGTAAGGAATTAAGCAAAGAGTATTTTTCTATAGTTGTTTTATTTGATATTATCCGCAGATTTTGTTCTTCTTTTGATTGCATTGTTAACAAGTACGGTATTACTTTACTTATTTTTGTTTTATTTTGTTTTTAACAAAGTTTTGCTTTAGAGCAGCTTACATAGAATTACCTACCGACAACGTATTGAAAAATAAGTTAACATGTTTTCTTTTTGTTGTTTTCTTTCTTTTCATATAAATTATAAACATTTCTTCATTCTTCTAAAATTTAAAAAAATAAATTAATTTATTAATTTTAATAGTTTTTTGTTTGTTTTTTTGGTTTTATTCACTTTAAATAAAAATTAGTTGTAGTCACACACACATTTTCGAATACAAAAAAATTATTCAATAAGACTAGCTTCAGTAGAACATAGATACTTTCTTAAATTTTCTCTTGTTTAATTAATTTGTTTTTTTTTTTTTATTTGATTTTTCACATTTTTGATTTGCCCTAGAAAAATTATATATGTATGTATATGTATGTATATTTTGTTTTCTTTCTTTACTGTAAATCGTTTTACTAATATATAATTCACTTACATTTAGAAGTTGTCTATTTAGTTTTTAAGTTTAATATTCTTTGTTTTCGTTAATTTACACTACTGATGTACAGTTTGGATATCAATGCAGTTGCGTCATAGAAATATACAAGTAAATTTACAGAGATTTGTTTCTTTTAGATTCCTTCTCTACTAAGTAGTTTCATTTTATTTTTATACAACAATTTGATGAAATGACAAAAGTTTACGTCTTGAAAACTCACTAAGTATATAATATATGTATATTTGTGTATCTATTTTCTGTTTTGTATCTGTATGTATAGCGCATGTGTATGAAGAGGAAAACCATAACAGAAAGAATAACGAAAATGGAAGTCATAGGATCATTGAATTGTCTTTAAATTATTTTACTAGGCGATATTTCGAGTTGACTATTTGCTTGATCACACTTTCACTATGGGAGACGGGGGATTTATATCGTTGAATGGATCCGATGCTATTGCTGGAATCAAGTTGCTGACTTACAGAATTGCATAAAGCTCAGAAGTTGGCCACCCAGTCAACTTAATTCCAGGAATTGCAACGGACCGGGTCGAAAAAAAACAAACAATTTGGAAACACTGTCGTCCCCATCGTCGAATTCACTCTGTCGGATCGATATACACACTTCGGATTCAATAATTAATCTAAAACAGAAGCAATAAATAAATACATTTGTTTCCCTTTCGTTTCTTTTCTTTTCTATAAATATACAAAAATCTTACGTAATCGGATGGAGTTTTGTTGTATTGCTTTCGGTTATTTAAATTATTTTAAGTTAAAACGAACAGAACAATACAAAAAAAAACAAAAACAGAAGAATCTGCCCTGGATTGTCTAATTAATGGTTTCGTGTATGAAAGCAAAAAATATACAAAATTGGCACTCGAACAAAATCATATCGAAATCAAAGTGAACATGTGGTTGGGCAAACGTGTGTTCAGAAAATTTTACTATTTGCGTATAGAGTATAACATTTTGACTAAATAAAATGCATACTACATATGTACGTATGTTTATCTATTATCTATTTTCATTTATATATGTAATGCGTTGATTTTATGTGTATGTGGTGGTTATTTGTTTTTTGTTTTTTTTTTGGCTTAAATAGTAACTTTATCGTATTTAGATCTACAAAGTCTTAGTGTTTAAAACAAAAAAATGTTACAGATACATATTTACAAGTATGAAAGACGAACTTAGACTACTATTCAATCGCTGTTATTGCTTAAGAGTTTTATGTTGTTGTTGCAGATTTTATTTACCATATTCGAACCTCAAATGGTGTGTACATGTACTAAAATTAATTTCCTAAATAAAAAGTAATAAAATACAACACTTTATACATAGCTACAAGAACTTAATCTTAATCTTAAAACAAAAGTTTGTTTAGTCAACAATTAAAATTTACAAAATTAAACAACAAATTGATGGTTATTTGAATGTTAATGTACAAAAACGAAGAATTTCGAACGTTAAACTAAGCGAGACTAAACTTAAAACAGAAACAAAACAATTCGTGATAGATATACAATTTAACATTATTATAAGCTTTCGACTAGTTGACTGGTTCTCCTTTGGGGATGCGTTGAATTAAGATAACTCTCCGAGTATACACTCTTGGCACGACTTTCATAGCGCAAGCTGGATCGTCGTATATCGATGTCTAGTGGAAGACGCTGGTTACGCCACCATGAGCAGAATATACAGTTAAGTGTATTGCGGAATGCCTCCCGGAAGTCTCGATTGAAATATGCATAAATTAATGGATTTAGCGTTGAGTTGAAATATCCAATCCAGAATAGAATGGCGACCACAATGTCCGGTACCCGACAGGATACATTACATAAAGTTGTTGTTATGTACCTAAAGGAAAAGAGTAGTTATTATTTATTCTTGTTTGGTTGGCGGTTTGTTGTTTTTGCATTTTTTTAATCAAATAAGATTTACTTATAACTGAAAATACTACCAGTCAGGGAATTGACTTCGTCGCAAGGTAACCAAAAATAGCGAAAATAAGAGATGTAAATGAATACAGGTCAAAGGCGGAGTAGTAAAAAATGTTAGAAGAGAAAACAAACTTAAGATTAACAAAAATCATCATTTGTCTGGCGCCATAATGGAAACTTCATCGTTAGTATCGGCAATACAATACGTAATACAATACATACTCCTCCTTCTCAAAATATACATATGTAGGTCTTTCAGAACATTAACTTGGTTTTCTAATAATAATTGTATTAGATTTTTACAAAAACGTAATTACATAAAATCTCTGAAGCAATAAAGTTTTGAAAATCAATTTAGTCGCGTCATGTCTTAATTGTTTTCGTGTAAATGTTGCAATTTCGAAAGGACACGTTGATAAGGAATGCACCAGGAAGTGGATATTTTTTCTAGGAGCTCGTAGCGTATTGATATTACACTCTAAGCAAAGTCAATAAGGACTTTTCAATTCGATGGATATAGGCATCCTTTTAGCCAACACTAGTTCGGCTGTTACATGACAGCATGGGTAGATACCATGAAGATACAATAAAAAGACAGTAATACGAAAAGACGAATTGAAATAGTAATCTTTGATTATCAAAACATCTCATTCAACTAGTCCCAAAAGTGGGCATGTCTGCCAATATGTCTGTCAGTAATTCGAGAGTTGAACTAACTCATAACATAATTGAAATTACGCTTTTCATTATGGTGGAATCGGCAAAGTCACCAATTTTCGTTCCTAAGTTCTGTAAGACATCCGCGACCTTCTTGTCATTTCTTGACAGAAAAGACTGCAGACGACTTACAGAACTACAAACGGGACACTTCACCTTCGCCAAACATCTAAGTGTGCATGGCCAAGACGACAAACCTGAAAAGGACTTCCACTGTCACTGTCCCGCCTTTACTCGGATCAGGTGGCAGGTTTTCGATGCTGATGTGGTGAGAGGTCATGTGGACTCCAGGGGTCACCGCATCCGTGAACGGATCGTCCATTATACGAACGGAAATTATGTTACTCGTCATGCGAACGAACGTATTGGGATCATGTCATACGAATGCTGACGGAACGTAATTATTCTGTGTAGGAAATATTGTAATAGAGTGATGCGCAGTGAATGTAATAGTTAAACGTTAAATATTAGAGTGAAACAAATGATGAATTCTATTTTGCAATTTTCCCTGAGTTCCTCTGATTCAGAAGATATTATTTTATAGTACGATATAAGTTAATATGGAGCAATCAAGCAAAAAGCAAGAATGATTTGAAACACCATAATACGAATATATTAGACTTCGATTTTCAAATTCATTAATCGTTTTGGCTTCAATAAGGCGGCATTAAAGCATGTTCTCTCTAAATTTGAGCAATACACACATTTTCTACTGCACTACCTCCTGTGCTGAAGTTAGTATCGACACTTTCTCTGTCGACATCGTCTATTTAATTGATGGATGGCCCTTTTTGCAAGGGATCTATTTTGTTTCAGTTTGTGCCAAAAATGCAGCCATTGCATTTTATGTATGTACTTCCTATATTTTAACTGTTATTCTTATGATTTAATAATTTATTAATTCTGAATTTACTATTTAAATCAATAAGTTCACTGTCTACTGATCGAATGATGTTTCGATTAGTTCACGTGCCCGATAACGTGTTTGATCCCAAATTACGTTCACGTTTATACGTTCACGTGTCCTGTAATCCCAAACACGTTTTTCGATAGCCATTCACTCGTTCACGGATGCGGTGATTCGACCCCAGGTCACAGAAGTGCCTGTTGGGTGTTGGTCTTCCTTCGAAAGACGACGAAACAAAGGACCAGTTTTCTGAGTATGAGTGCTCAAGTGTAGTGTTAAAAACCTCCATCAAAAAAAGAAGTATTACTTGTAAATGTTTTTCAAGGAATTTCCTCATCGATTCAAAACATTGAAAAATTACATTTACGGAAAGTTTTAGTCTCATTTTCCTGGAATGATGGAATTGGCCAAGCTTCGTGCGCAAAGGGGTAATCCTCGCCAGTAAGAAAAAACGGGACCATCATTCTCGTTCGGTCATCATCAAATGTTCCTTCCGAACTCATTCCGACGGTTCAACATGAACATAAGCCTCTGTTATAGTTTGGTGGTGAGTCATTTAAAATGAAGTCACCAAGCTCCATTTCTGCGAAAAATCTGTTAACACATATATGAAAGTTTACTGAATGCTATTTGAAAATAAACCGTAAGCCTTCCAACAAGACCCCGCCTCCGTTCATAAGGCAATAACGAGACAACGTGCTTAAAAGTGAGTTCCAAACTAATTAAGTTGGATAGACTATTTAGAAGCCCTGAGCTCCATAGTTTTTACTACAAATCAGTGTTGGAGACAATGCCTTTTACTAGGCAACACCCAAATATTAAATTTTCAAAGACCGCGCTTGACCTAGCATGGCTGATATATATGCTGGGTACTGCAATGGATGAGTAACCAGAGGACATTTCTAATAATTTCTTTTACAACTGTCGTGAACAAATTAATATGAAATAATACTTTTCTAGTGCAGACCTTACATTAAAAATTTACAAAATTGGGTTTACATCCTACATAAGAATGCACTAAGATTTTTTAATGGGTTCAATCAATAAAAATATAATTCACCTACGATTTATTGACTGTTATTCCCTAAAAAAGTTGTCACTAAAAAAATGTTACGGTTGGATAAATAATATTACTTTCGAACAAACTTGTTTACGATAAAAAGGATAATAGTGTGTCAATCTTAAAAGAAAAACTCACTGGCTTAGAAATTTCAAGAGAAACAATTCCATCATACATTTTTTTGCGTCATGCTACGTTTCCACCGAACCGAAACCTAGAGGTTCGGATGAACTTTTACTGAAACCTCAAAAGGCCGTTCCCACCGAGGTTGAAGTGGTTTCGCGCGCAGTTTTCGAGTCACTCGCGCTCAATGTATAAGTGCCCACCAAAACAAATGTCACTCGCTCTCAATTTTTAAATGGCCGCCAGAACAGCTACCTGTTGTCAGGAAATAAAAGACTGAGAACACCAGAAAATATTGAGAGATAAAATGCAACAAAATGACTGAAATTCACGCTGTAGGTCGGTTCGGTTTGACAACCTCTTCTGGACGGATGAATTCAAGGGGGCTGTGGAAACTTACCTAAACCATGTAAGCCCTGCGCAACGTAAGCATCATTGGTGCTTGGTTCTATTGGCAGCGTGATGTTATAAAGCTGAAAGCCTTCCTCGATAAATCAACTATCCAACACAATTCAGACCTAAATCTAATACTCAAATCGCATCTGTTCCAACGCCATTTAAAAGTATTCAAAATGAAAAACAAAATATTCTATGGAACATGCCGTGGTCGATCGTAAATCGCTGAAAGCATGATAACTAAAAATATGAGTCTCTCACAAAGTTTCATTAAACAAAATTATTCACACTCAAATTCTGAATATTTTATTCCGCGTTGTGGAAATGTGGGCAAAATCCCACTCCTCGCCGTACACCACCCAGCAATTTCCAAAAACAAGAATTTTCCTATTCATGGGGAAACATAACCAGCAGAGCATTTAGCGCCACCTAAACGTGGTGATTAAAACTTTTGGGTAGCCCGCCTTGGGCCGAGCGTTATAGAATTGATGGCTACGATATTTTCTGATTACTCACTTCCCATTCCGAGCCAACACCCTTGTTCGCAGTTAATGACGTAATTCCCTATTGTCAACCTGGCGGCCGTTACGGTACGAGTAAGTGCGTTCTTTGTCGGGTTTCAAAAATAAATTACAACCACAAATGTTGACATCAAACTATTACATTCCACTCCATCGCACTGGAAGTTAAATGTTCGAGAGGGCCACAGATAATCCCCAAGTCAGAGTCATTAATGTCCCACACCTATTTGCACCGCTAAGCGCTTTCAAAGCCGACAGACTTGTCACACACAGCAACTCTGAGCGCCTCGCGTCTAAACACTTGATGAACCTTTCATGATGTTGATCCAATCGTTCATTACAGCGCACCGCGACTACACCGACTGCGGTGCTGTTCAAGGGAAACCAGACCGCATAAGGACCGCGCGAACCTTGAAGCTATTTTAACCTCATTTCCGTTGGCATCATCTTGTTTCCCAATTGCGCAAACATCTTAACATAAATAATTAAGCACTGGAAACTTTGGCATTCATGCTCTCGTCACTCCCGAGGCGTGCAAAAAGGACGACGCATCGGGACCGAAGTTACCCAAAAGTTCCCTTCCTCTCCAGCCAGTGTGGCGTAACAGATTACCTTCTCCTTAACTTTCGATTTAAATGCATTACGCTAAATTTTGTAAAGAAAATAATTAAACATGGATGAATCTCTACTCGTAATCCCTCAGGTGGGGCTGCGGAACTTCATGGCGAAAATCCTTTTCCGCACCGACGAACCTCTTCAATTTATTACACACCCTGTCGACGTCGGAGTGTCGGAGTCGAGCTGTGATGGGGGTGATGGGGCGTTCAGTGCGCATAGCTATTTGCCCAGATACTTGCACAAATTATCGAGAGATTTAAAATCCAGGGCGGAACCCTCTGCATCATCCCAACCCGACTGGCGTTATTTATTTGTTCAGTGTACCGGAGCTGTGGATGTTACGTTCACTGGTTCATTTGCTTTAATTTACCCGTAAGTGGATGGTGTACGCACATCCAAATTAACTGGAGCAGCACCTGTGAGCTGTGGCGGCAGGGAGGAGGGCGCAGGCAGGCGACAGACATTAGGAATCTGTGAGGCACGTTGTGGCAATGAATCGTCTTTTATTATCCCTCCACCGGTAGCTGGCGTCGACGTGATGGGCAACACAGCAACCCCAATATTTCCGAAATTTAACCGGTCTCCCCCCCTCGGCAGCGGGTATTCGTATCTACAGCACCTTGCGAGGATTCAAAACAGAAAATACGACTAAGTGGGAAAGCTTCAATAAATTTGCCCGAGATGTGAAATAATTCTATGGATCCATCTTATCGTATGGTAACGCGCAATACACTCCCATCTCTTACCCCGCGTCCGCACGGTGGTGCCCTCAAAGGGCACTTCAGTGGAGAATATATGATCGATGAGGCGGTACCTACGTGGAAATTGGACACTTGAACTTTTTGGGTACACACTCGTCGTTTTTATTTAATCAATCAGATTCGAAATAGCGGTGTTTTATGAGAATTACTTTTGTTTTTATTGCAAATTTACTTTTCGCCGGCAATGGCACTCGATTTGATTTGAATTGTTTAAGGACTCGTTATTGGTTCCGATGTCGTAAATGGTACCAATAAAAGTCAAATGGCACTGCTGTGGAAGTCAGAGTGCCCCAATCAACGCGGACACACAAAAAATTGAGTTGAAATAAACATGCCGGGATTGGGAATAGAATATTCGTAAATATTTCAGGTTTTATGACCGTGCTACGGTTCCGGGACGAGTGCAATCATATTGAAGCTCTTGACCAGTGGATTGGATTCGAGGTTTCACTGGTTTCACTAGGGAATTCGTTCTGCTCTGCCCTCGCGCATTGGATGCAGTTTGTCTGGCCATTTGTGTCGAAGGTCATGAAAACGAATTCAATATTCGTTGAATAAATTGTGAGATACTCGAAACAGCTTGAAATTGTCACGTCGCGTAGGTACGATAAAATTCAATTGATGGATAGTAGTTTTTTCTTGTTAGTCCTTTTTGGTGTAAGTTTGACGATATGGTTCAGATGGGCGGGTGGTGGTGGTGTCGCTGTGAAAGGATTATGGAGGGAATAAGTGAGGTACGTGTTTGGTATGAATAAGAATAGAGGATGTACTCTGTTTCTGCATTGAAATTGAAACTACTTTTCTCCGTAGTTCATGTGGGAAATACGCTAGATGTTGGCAGTGGGGTATCCCTTCGGAAATGGTTAAGAATTCGTGTATGGTTTGAATTCATGCGGCGGTTAGTGGTGGGATATGGAAATAAAGGAAATTACTTTCCGGGCAGACTAACACCGGGATGTATTTTAAGACCAAACAAAATGTGGAAGTGTTGTGACAAGTGCTCGTGTCAGTTCTCTCCGGTGAATAACAAACAGAGGTGGAATTACTGAATTGATTTGCAAGTCAATCACGCCCAAGAGTTATGTGCAACTAGTGATGGGCGCATTCGAATGATAATTCGAGTGATAATCGATTAATACAACATCTCGATTATCAAACTCATTCGAATGACTACTAACTAACTACTGGTAAACGTGGTCTCGATAAATGTCTCTCATCAAAATCATTCAATTTGTTTTTAATGAACCAAGAATTGGAGTAACGCTTGAGTTATTTTCCTTTAGGTTTCTCTTTCTGGTTAGGTGCTTCTGTCTTCGTCTCGACGAGAACTATTTGTTATTAGTTCTCGCGCTTTTCGAGTTATATTGTGTAAGTAATTAGTAGTTGGTTAATAGTCATTCGAATGATTTTGAGAATCGACATGTTGTACTAATCGATAATCCCTCGAATAATTATTCGAATGCATCCGTCTCAAGTGATCATTCGGTTATTTAAATAACTCGATTACTAATGTCTTTGTCTACCTAGGCGCCGAAATTAATGCAAGCAATGATACCACTTGCCTCCGCTTGCCAATCGCTGCGTTCATGGGCTTGGAAGGCAATTGGCGAACAAAGCCATGACTTGAAGAACCAACGTATACCTACACAAGACCTTGATAGTCTCATTCCTGCTGTATGGCGCAGAAGCAAGGATATTCTTGGTAGCTTTGAACGGAAAATCCTTCGTATTATCTTTGGTTCCGTACGTACTGATGGTGTTTCGAGGAGGAAACTGAATGAAGAACTGTAAGGGCTGTACAGCGACACCGATCTGGTAAAACGAGTACGAGTTTCTAGTCTCGGATGGCTAGGTCATGTAGCGCGGATGGACAACAATGCTCCGGTGTGGAAAGTCTTTGACTCCAACCCCGATGCACAACGCGGTAAAGGAAGAGGCGTATGGAGCTGGGAAAGGACCTCAATCAGCTGAAGCAACGCAACAACACAAAACCGTGCTAGATGGAGAGGCATGTTGGTCCCAGATCCACCCCGCACTGTAGCGCCAGCCAAAAAAGAAGAAGATTACTAATGTCTCGATTTTTAAAATCGAGTATAAATGATCATCCTAGTCTGAGCAACAAAAATTGACTTGCATGTGCACGCATTAAGTTTAAGAGAATTAGGCATTTAGAACATCATCCTGCTCGCTGATAGCCGAAAGCGTTGAAACTATCTGGAAATCGATTTTCTTGTCAAGCAAAGTGGACTATTTGTCATTTGCGAAACTATGAGGCCAAAGGTGTTTCTATGGTGGTACACCTCCATATGCGAACAAACTCGGACTGGAATTGTTTCAAGTTGTCACAGATTCCTGGTGGAATATAAGATCCTAGAGCAGGAAATAAATGATGTCTATTAGCCTCTCACGAAATTAATAATAATAATATGGTTGGCGCGACAGTCCGAGGCGGACCAGGGCCTAGCTTCTGAGCAACCACTCGTGTTGTGCATGCTATTGTTCTTTCACGAGTGGATGGGACCTACAGTTTAATGCCGACTCCGAACGGCGAAGTTGAGAAGATTTTTCTGCACAGGAATACTCTTTGAGTATTGTCAGTGACTCGAAAGAGGTGGGGCCGTGAATTATCAAAGGGGGTAAATTCGGGTATCGAACCTGTCACCCTCTGCGTAGGAGTCGACGCACTTACTACGCCACGGCCACCCACAAAATTACTCAGGCGAAAAGTTAAATTCCACCTGTGTTAAAACTAGCAAACTCGTTCCGTGTGAGAATGATTTTCTAACGACGGTAGAGAACCCACCTAGAAATTAAATGTAGAAAATGAGATAATCAGTGAAAAATTACGTTCCTTAAGTGTACCTAAAGTGTTTCCAATGAATAATTAATTGGAGAAATATCAATTACTTCACAGAGCATATCTCTCTGTAATTCTTAGGCTCTTTTCATCATTATTCTTTAAGTTTGCATAAAATAAAGGATATATTCATACATTAAAATAATAGAGATTGTCAAATAATTTCCAGGTACCAACGATGGAACTGTCAGCCACTGAACACACAAGT
Organism: Eristalis intricaria; assembly: GCA_964034865.1. NCBI lineage: Eukaryota > Metazoa > Arthropoda > Insecta > Diptera > Syrphidae > Eristalis > Eristalis intricaria. The sequence goes on from OZ035873.1 coordinate 164,208,904, forward strand.
GCGACATTGTCAGACAATTATGACAATTACATTTCTTGCCAAATTTGAAAGAGGATAACGGAGATTCGGTACAACATCTTTTCGTAATAAGTTATTCGTTATTCGAGTAAAACGATCACATGTGTATTACTGGGAAGATAGAAGCTACGAACAAATTTTAGAACAATTATTTTTACAACAAAACCACTTCTTGTTAAAAGATATTTTTAATGTAGAATGGTAATCAGTGAATTAGCACACAATGTTCTAATTTTATTAAAAATGTACCACATTTTCCCAAACTTTGATGATAAATAGGGAAAATTATCTTGGAAAAGTACCGTTACAAATGTATGTACTTAACGAGACTTCGAATATATAGGCGTGTTTTATTGATGGTCTGTACTCAGCTCCGTAATGATTCTCAATAAAACGCTCTTTGTATTAATTTTACTTTTTTGTGAAAAAAGTTGGTTCCTGACATTACTTCCATTGTACTAGACTTCAAAATTCAAAAAGGCTTGGCAGTTGGTTGCCAAACAAATATGGTCTTATTCACTAAAAGCCTTTGTATATTTAACAAAGGATGGATTACAAATTAAGATACGTTATCCTATGTCGAGATTTCTAACACCAATGCTGATAGTTCTGCTGTATCTTCAAGATTTTTTGTCAGCGGCATCTATGATTTAGTGGTGGTAGTTGAGACGCTACCTGTCATTTCGATTCTTCAACGCGCTATAGTCAGTAACGATTTTTACCCAGTAACAACTGAGTATTGGCTTGTATTACTGAACTCAGTATAGATTCTCAATAAAAGACGCCTTATAAATCGGGTGTGTTCGATGAAAATGGACAGAGTATTAGCGGAATGATATTTTCCTTATACATATATTTCGAAAAAATGCATTGTAAATATGACGGACCATAACAACATTTTAAGAACACAGTGATGAAGTATGAAGTCTTTTGGACAGAAGTCTTTTGGACAGGCGAATGAGTGAATTTTGTCTAGACACAAAAGTCACAAGTCCACTTCTCGAGCCGCCAAGGTGAAGAGGACTGCTCATAGTGAATAACAGAAACACAAAAGTGATGAGCAATCACAAGGGGTGCCTCAAAGTCGGTTGATTGCCTTTTTTATGCCTCTTTGTGCTCTGGAATGTAGTCTGCGATGTAGGCGTGTCGCTTCAGATATAACCTTTGAAACAAACATCAGGATAGACTGAATTGAAAGCATCCATCCTTCGCATCCTCCTACAGACGCAGACGTATCCTGAAGGCTTTTCGAACGTATTCAAAGAATTTTTAATTAATTCGGCAGATATATAAATTCACGGCGAGCCTCATAGTCTCAAAAGTTTGAGTACCGTCGAAATTCTGAGAAAATATTAAAATAAAGACACGGCCTATACATGGCTTGTTGAAGGTCATACGGCTCCAATAAGTGAAGCGCCGTCAAACATATTTGCGAAAAACCCAACTTCCAGCAAAGAAAATTCAAAAAATTCAAATAATTTCCCTTTTCAACCCGAAGGTGCCGTCAAGTCCTCATTGTGTCCCTGGCATGAGCAAAATGTAACACATAACGATGCCACACCATCTGCTGCTGTTAGGCTACGTTCATAGGTGTGAGAGAGTATTTGAACGTCCTGTAATGTGAAAAGAAATCAGGCAAAAATTTCCCTTAATTAAGGCCAAGAAAACTTTTTGATCACACCTCGTCGAGCTCTGAAAGCACACACACTTGCGCTTGGCTTGTTCGGAAATGGTATACGCGTCACCAATCTCAACGGTGGGTGAAGCGAGTGGAAAGTGTTCACAAAAACGCGTGAACTTTCAACAGTTTCTTGTGAAACAATAAACAGCAATTTCATCGAGGACGAGGGTGCGCGGCGCGGCGGTGGCGGCGTGGAAAGACACACGCTGACATTGCACCTGCATCCGTATGGTGTTGGCGCTAGACATACCACCTTCCCACATTCACTTGAAGCCGGAGGATGTCAAGGACTGCACTCGGTGTACTTACCATAGAAAGAATGGAAGCCAGCACAGGATGAAAGTGCCCATGATTATACCTAATGTTCTTGCAGCCTTGTGTTCTCGTTTCATTTTGATTAAGTGTTTGTCCTTGGTTGGAGTGTGATCTTGCTCGACTTCGTGCAGGGTGAGGGTTTTCGATGAACCGGATCCACTCAGAGCCTCTCCTGGTGTAGCAGCCGCGGCCAATGCAAATATAAAGGGGAATGGGCGAATTTAATTTAATTAGGGAACATAGAAAATACCAACGCCTACCGTTCGTACCTCCGCCGCCGGCGGCACCTGGACCGCCGATATTCGACTGCCGATGCATCAACATGGCGTTGCCCTGACGCATGAGCATCTGCTTCTCCTGACGATTCGCCTCCCGGAAGATGGCGTAGTACGTGAATATCATGATGGTACAAGGGATCCAAAATGATATCGAACTGGACACAACCGCATACGACTTGTTCACGATGAACTCACACTTTTCTGGATGCTCCTGCACAAAGACCTTGTGCTCGTCGGTGGTATACCAGCCAGCGAATATGGGCAAAAAGGATAGCAGCGCCGGTGATATCCAGGTATTAAGTATCATTATGGCGACAACCCGCTTTGTCATGCTTATGGGATATTTAAGTGGTTTCACAATGGCATAGTATCTGAAACGAGAAAGCATACAGTGTCAGTGTGGCATTAGTCACTGGATAAGGGGCTGGTGAGGAGACAAAAACGAACAGAAGGAAGTGAAGGGTTGTCTTTTTATGTGTACCTACCTGTCTACGGATATGCAGCATAAGTGTAATATACTAGCGGTGGAGAAGTACACGTCTAAACTGTTCCACAAGTCGCACAGGAAGGGGCTAAAGAGCCATCTATTAACGGAGAAATATAGGTTAAACACTTGTCTTTTCTTTTCTTTGGCATCTGCACCAAGGTGGAAGTGGAATTTGTGTAGATTCTTGTAGTTACATGCATGATACATAGTTTCGTTCAGAGAGCGAGAGAATTCTTCTATTTTATGGGGCTGGAGTGGGCGAATGCGGATATATTTGCACGAGCAGCTGCAGAGAGCAAGTCAATATTTTCAACGTGCAAACAATTTTGAACTTAATGGACGTCTGAACGCAATTAAGTGCTCGAAAGGTGGAGTGGAAAACAATTTCAACGGGGCGTGTTATCCGATGGGCGGTTACTATTATTCTTTGAACTTGATCAGTTCGATGGGAAATATTTGGCAAGCATCGTAGTAATTCAGTCGGAAGAGCAACCTTAAATCTTTTAGTAGACATCTGTGTCAAAATATGGGAATTATAGGTTACATAGATGAAATCGAAATGTACTATGTGGCGAAATCTCACAGTATTTCCATTGGTCTCCATAAACTAATACTTTCTGATGGCCGTACAAGAAAACAATTCAAAAACAAGGCAATACCAAGTACGAATTGGCCATATCCTCAGCTGTGCGCTGATTGTGGCCTTACATAATGTTAGGGTTGAAGCGACACTTCCATTAACTTCCAGCCCTTCCACTTCAACCTCTAGAAAGTATTGAAGGCTTGTTAATGATACAGTTTGTCGTAAAAGTATGCACAACGTAAGAACAGAATATTCTAATTACTCATTAAATATTAAATTAATTGAAGTTACTTTATTGAAAAATGTCTTTTGACAGCTTATATAACTTAATTACTAAATACATGCACTATATTCTCATATGCCGGTTTCTTAATTTCTTTTTTTGAAAACATTGTTCCAAAATCCAAAGAGGCCGTACAAAAACTGCACGAAAATGTCCAAATATTAGAGTCTTGTTAAGAGAAATAAACCAATATTGTGTTCTCAGCAGGTTCTCACGAAATTACATGCAGTACGTTCTCGATTAACGCAACTCCTCGATTTTCGAAACAGATAAATTGAATTTTTTATCATTATTGACGCAGTAATTGCACCTTTTCAAAAACACAGAAAATTAGTTGCAACTACAGCAGTTGCTTTTAGCTGCGATAATCAAGAATTGACTGTACATTCTCCTCATCTCTAGGAGCACACTTTTAAAAGCCATGTCGGGAGGACCCTAGAGGGTTATTTTTTCCAACTGTGAAATCTGTTAAACTATTTGTTATACTATGTAATATACAGCGGTAGACATTCTCTTAAAGACACTGTGTAATTTTTCATAGTTTTACCATTATTTTATTAAGAAGCATGCATGTGAATACAGGTTACCGTTATTTCTTGGCTCAACAAAATATTTTAGACATCAGCACTTTCTGTGCTGTGGCATTTTATCTATTCCACATATTGGATCGTTCGCTCTCATGTTAAGCATTCGTTTAAGCGCAAACAGTTTTTGAAATGAAAAAAAAAAACATAATTGTACTTTCTGGATGGATTACTTAACTGTAAGACAAGATTGTTTTCTATTGATCTCAGTAATTTACAAGGAAAACTATTTTTTAACCAGATATGGTAAGAGGAGAGCGTTTTAGGTGCATACAAAATGGTATGCATTTTAAATAGGCATACGATTTGGATATTACTAAAACATTGCTAGAATCTAGGGGAAACCTAAGTTTACCACTTCACTCAAAGATAAAAGGTTGTTGTTTTTGTAGCAGCTAAACATTTATTTTTCTTTCAGAAGAAAAGATGATTAATTTCGACGGTCTGCCTACAATTTAAGACTGCCGATTTTGTTTGAAAAAATATGAATTATAGGATGGTCGAAGAATTGTTTGATGAAGTTCTTGTGTCTTTTTTTGGCAATCAGACCCCACAGCAGTTTATTTCTCAACAAAAAGATGCTGCAGTACATCACATGTATCCAAATAACACCTTGCTAGATTGGCCAGGGTGCAGTCTCTCGTCAATTGAAAATCTTTTGAAAAACAAAGAAAAAACAAACCTTCTATGGTTTATGTTATCAGGAGGCAATGTGGTTCAGTTGCGGATCTTCGACAGAGCATTCAAGATTTTTGAATATTTTCACAATTTAAATTTTACGATATTTTATAGCGTACGTTTAAATGCATATTCCACAATAGTATAATTTTTTAATAGTTAAAATTAAGGTTTGCGATATAAATGTAATATATTTGAACTGTAGTTAATAATTGTTAATCATTTGACTAACATCTTCGGCTTTATTCAATCTTATTCTCAAAAAATGTTGTGCTCGTTAACGAATATTTACCACTGTATGTTGATACAAGTAGCGTCGAGTTGTGTATTGAGATAATTGTGCGACAAATGAATTTCGATAAAATTGTATAAGTTGCCATGAAAAAGTGTCTTACTTACGCCTCGAAAACATCAAGCCCACGGACAAAATTTGCAACAAATGTGTTTCGTGTGCATACAACAATATATAAAATAAAGACAAAGAACATGCTACAACTTAGCGAATACACGACAAATCTTACTATTTATACAATCCGTATCCGTTAATATTACGTGAGTGGAACTTTTTGACCAAGGTGTGCAATGTTCACTTTGCATACCCTGATGAGACACCACCATCTGACTTGTAGAGGCGTCGATGATTTAGTCTTCATTGAAATGGGCACAATGAAGAAACCTTAGCATTCGACTGCTTATTTGCATAGCAGTGCCAAAAGTTCAGCTTTTAATTTTACCGATGATAGCAGAAAACCAGAATTCATGCTTGATCAATATATTGGCTCGAATCGTTTAGGACGTTTTGAAAAAACACAGCCGAAGCAAGTATTTCAACGAGTTATGACGTCAAATGATAACATTGGATCAATGACGAAAAATATTAAAAGAAAGTGTTAAAACAGGGGATTGGCTCACCAAATGTTAAGTGACGACCAGTGTTGCAATTAAATACTTTTTAAAGTGAAATAATTAGAAGAACTGCACAAGAATAAGAAAAGATGGTGAATGGAAAATGTAAAAGTGAAGTGATTTGTCCTTTGAATCGTAACTCGTTACAGATTCGAAACGAACTGAACATGGACCATCTGCTAGAAAACAAATCAATAATCCAGATGAAAAAGGTTTACATGTTCAGTACAAATCGAATCAGGATGTAATTTTGGTACAGCAACCATACATGTTCACCGATTGGCAGTTCGTAGGTACACATGTCGCAACTATGAGCCAACGAAACGCAACTTTAACAGCCACTGAAGATGAAATGTCTGCAAAAAGAGATCTGGGAGCAACAGCTGTCATATACTGATATACGCTCAGACTACAGATGCCGAAATTCAATTTGACCAAACCTCAAAATTACAAAAATACCCTCATTTGTGCCGGCTATTTGCCATAATAAAATTTACGACTATCATCGGGAACACACATCGTCAACACATTATCCAGCACGTATTCCATTTCTCAGCGATACGGTTCCGATTACTCTGCCACGAGCATGAACCATGAAGTACGAAGCACGAAACACAATGCAGTATGAGACCAGAAGAATACGGAGGAAACGCGGTTTACTTCCGTTTATTATTTTATTTAATACAACTTTGAGCACTAAAGTTCACTACACTCCACATCTTTCAATGATTGCAAGTCCCTGTGTACTCCATCCACGACCCTAGTAAAAGGGGGGCAAAAAACAATTCTCCTTTCCCACAGTGAAAGGCTAAGGACTTTAGTTGACTTTGGAGAACTTTGTCCTCTTTGCTGGGTACATTTCTTGAAGACAGTCTCCCACAGTCGCAGTTTATGATCGAATTACATATTCATTCATATCGGAGTGTACACTGTACAGTCCCCCCTTCGATGTACATACATTTCTCCCTTATTGGATTGAACGACGGTGACGGAGGGAAAACGAGGAAAGCTTTTTGTGTCAAAGAATTGCAAACTGCCATAAACTGTGCGGATGACGAATTGTATCTTATCAATAGACAGTTTTTCACAGTCCTCTTAGTAAACGTTCTGTGCCATGTTCAAGCAGGGCTTCGTCTCATGGAATCGAGTTCACTATTTTGTCACTTCGGGGTCGATGGATGTGGCGCCCTCCATTTCACTTTGCTCTCTAAAAGAACGCCATTATTTTTAATGATCTGCTCAATATTCCCCTCAATCGGAATGGGAACTTTGTTATGTAGTTGAACTACGTTAATTAAGGGGAAGCATGACTGATTTGAAGTGTCTTTGTGCACTACTTTGTCTCGTATTCAATCGGTTCATTGTTGCATGGGTTCCTAATTACATTGTTTAATTGTCTTTCTGTACATCACATGAACTCTAAGTCGTTAATAGCGGAAAACAATGTTGGAGACGGTTGCGAGACGCTTGACACTGAGGTCAGTTGCTTTTTGATATGTGATATTAATAAGTTAATAGCGTTAGGGCTAATACTAAGGACCGCATACGGCGAACCAACGTGTAACGTTTAGAGTTCTCTCAAGAGATCATGCATTTTAGACAATCCCTCTCACTCGGTGAAGTTTGAAGCCGATCTTAATCGTCTTGTTGCTCTTGGTGTCCTCAGAGTCGCACACGATCATGGCAGTAAGGTCGTCTGAAACTAGATGATGCATTGGCATTAATCTCAAACCACCGGAAGATATGTATTAATGCACAACCTCGGCACTTCCACAACAAGGGGGACACGTCTGAAGCCGGCTGTCTCAGGTGTTGGCTGTACAGATGATAATTGCTTGGATTAGAGAGAGTTAAGGAATATAAAAAGGAATATATATATATAATGCAGGGATTGTTTAGTAAACGTTGATGTAAGTACAGTGGGCTCCCTAAGTCGCATTGTCACAGGAGACCATTGTATATACACTCATTTTCATTTCTCTCATTATTTCGCTCTTTTGCAGTTTTGTAAACAGTGTTGCCACATTAGGGAGAGTTTGACTTAGAGAGAGATTTTTATATGAAAAATATGGTGAAACATTTCGAGCTAGAGAGATTTTTGACTTACGGTGAGGTCGACTTATTAAATTTTCCAATTTGCACATTCAATCTTAAAGAGCCACAGTGCCATTTACATAAAAAAGTTTCATAATGACACGATCGTGCCACATCGCCAACGTTGGCTTTATCTAGAACTTTCTTTTCGAGCTTACCGAAGGTCTGTGAAATATCAATACGCGACCGCTCTATTTCAGCTTATCCAAGGATTTACATGTATTCTACAGAAAAAGGAGAATGCGCTGTTGCGATTTGGGTATAACTAGCACAGGCGTGATAGAGATTAAATCAAGGGACAAGAGAGGTAGAAGTTGTATAACTCCTTCTTAATTTATTTCTTCATTAAGATTTGGAGCATTTGCACTGCAGTCCATTCTAAAAGTTCTCATTTAAAGCCAAATGTCTCTCTGTCCAGTTACATAAGCAAACACAAATATGGTCATCATTATGAAGCAATTCAGTTCAAACATAACAACTTCCCAGAATCTTTTGACCCAAAAGTACTTCAGCGTAACTCATCAAGTGTAGTCGGAATTTCTGAGATTCAGAATTCTACACAAAGCTTCAAACGTTGCGGAGTTGCTTTGCAAATGAACGCAGATCGATTGTAAAATAGGGAACATTGCAGATTTTTCCCTTTCTCAACAACGTACCTAAAATGAAAAATTAACTTTAAGCAAGGATCAATCAGAGAAATCGTCAACACGACTACCCGTAATGAAGTATTCATCCATAAAATTCTGCTTCCACTTCAGTTAAAGGCACCAAGTTGCAGTTCCTTTAGAAATCGGATGTGCGTCAAGGAAAAATTAGGAGAAAATAGGTGGAACCACTAAACGACTTATTTCATAAACTCAAGCTTCAAATTCAGTTTCCCTTGAAGTACGCAAATAATTTATTTTCTGTCATTCCAAAGCGCCGAGCGAATGATTTGCACTTTCACCAGCGCGCACAGACGTCAATTGAAAGAGTCAACGCTGATTGTGTGCAGCCATCGGGTTTCGTTGTAATTCAGTTAAGGGTAAATATCAGAGAAAAATTCAACTTGGAGTAGTTCCTTTTTGCTCGTCGGTTTGCTTTTCGGGGATATTCGTGTGTCCTGTCAGTTAATGGAAGCGAAGAGGAAACCGTTCGTGACGGTATGATTGTGGTCCGCAGTGGTCCTCTGGTTTTGTTTTGAGAGACGGAGAGAGATGGAGTGAATGCTTATTTGTTCTGTATCTGGACGGTGCAGTTAAAAGCCAGTGTGCTTTGGAAATAACGCTCCAAGAAGCATTGAAGTACATAAAGGGACTACACGTACGACATGGTACGAGACAATTGCTTGCACTCAGCTGGACACATCTCATGGTGTAGAGCTGTCGGCAAGGGGAGCCCCCTGCAACTTCCAAAATGTCCGTATATCCAGCAGAATGAAGCATGCACGTTGAATCTGCATGCTTTTGAAATGCTTGTTGCATGCTGCAAGTTACATCTGTGGTAACAGTTTTCAGTGAGTGCGTTTGGCATTAAGTATTCTATGCAATTGGACTTTGTATCAGGCATTCACAGCAAGCTACAGGACTAGTCGGGGCTCGCATGTGAATACAATGTCTCATGTAATCTTTTAATAATGCAAGCTCTGGTCTTGAAATCTGTCGGGCTTGGGAATTCAACAAAATTGCAGACAATTGAGGATGCAAATCTTGGAATCAAGGTATTGTACTCGGATTGCGTGCGAATGCAGATACAATTGCGAGCTGTGAAATCACACCAGCATGTGGAAATATTTGGCATATTTGAAAATCCTGTGGACATTACCGCATCCACTGAGCTGTACTTGTCGAGATTTTAATGACATTATAAGATCCGAGGATTTATTTGATTTATTTGTGCTTACGATTCATGTCCAAGGAAATTTACTCAGGCACAAGTATGCTGGCTATTGTGGGAATCTTCTAAGGCATTCTCACACTTCGAATCACTCCAATAGAGGAAAACCTAAATGAATGAAGAAGTACTAAGATCTCCAGATTTCAGGGCTTAAGATTTGGTTGAGTAAGGTGTAACAAGAGCGATTTTTTTAATCTTTTTTTTTTAGTTTGGAGCTAATTTGAAGAAACATTTTTTTTTAGTTTTGCCATAGATTCATCAAATATTGTTCATTTACAGAACCATGCTGCCAAGACACAGTACGGCCAAAGGCATAGAGAGAAACTGCACTTGCTACGTGAAATTAAGGGTAAATGTCAGATTTAAAAATGTCAATGGCTGTATTTAAATTGTGACACTTGTCTGATGTCATATTTCATACATAGTGCATAAAAGAAATCTCCATAAAATGGAGATGGAAAAAATAATAAAACAAATGAAAACTACAAGAAACGTGTAAGACATTCAATAATCATAATTAACGAACCGAGTTATGGATGAACTTGGTGGCTTCAACTGAAAATACGTATGCATGTATGTATGTACAGTGGCGAGCAAAACATATTCCATAAATAAAAATGTTCCCTTACGAAGGATTTGATTGAAATGTTCAGTTTCCGTCGAACTGCAACCTGTTGATTTTGACTTGTTTATAATCTTGTGCAGTTCAGTTTTTATTTTCTTTGCAGAAATTTGGTTTTTTCTATATTTTTATTTTTTGTTCGTACAATTTTTTTTTATTTTTTATAGCCGACACCAACACATTTCACCTTTATTATGCACGGTCTCAATTTATTTTCCCTTTTTTTACTATAAGTACGGTGCGGTGACAATTTTTGTGCTAAGTCCCATGATTAAATACTTTTTGAGATAGCAAGCCGAGTTCCGAGTATTTTTTACATATTTTATATACATTATTTTTTAAAACTTAAATTTAAAAAATTTAGAAAAAGCTGCTACCGTTAGCTATGATGACAAGATCATAATGGCATAATAAACTAATTTTCTTTTAAATTCTTTTATTTACAAACGATTATATTATTATAAAAAACACAAAAAATAGAACACGATTGAAAAGAAATTGACCTCTACTCATTCTCGAAAAACCAACTTTAGACCTAACTGTTACAAACAAATCAGGATTTCGCAAGCAGTTCATTTTCTTTTAAATTCTTTTATTAACAAACGATTATATTATTATAAAAAACCCAAAAAATAGAACACGATTGAAAAGAAATTAACTTCTACTCATTCTCGAAAAACCAGCTTCAAATTCAAAATTCAAGAAAAGACGCTGCTCTCAAATTTAGAAAATATTTTCTAATTTATGGCTTCATTTATTCCCCTGTCACATCACTGTTTTTAACACGAACGGAATACACAAAAAAAAGAAAATACACACGAAAACGTGCAAAAACGGATGTATTTTGATTTCATGGTTTTTATTTTATTTCAGCCGTTTTAATTGTTCGATTTTTTTTCATCGATATTTTAGTAATTAAACAAGATAACAGCTCTGAAAATGTCAATCAAATCCGTCGCAAGGAAACAATTTTATTGATGAAAAACCACAGAAACTAAAATAATGTATCCAGTTTTGCTCGCCACTGTAGATACTTCGGAGAATCCTCGTCACAACTTCGGCTAGTGCATAATAGCTCTCGAACGAAGCATCTGTTGGAATTTTGTAAGTATCCAAATTTTTGGGTCAGAGTGGTAAGATGCGAGGGATATAAAGTCCAAATGACTTAACACATAGAAATTATCATTTAGTGGGGAAAGCAGGGCTTATTATTATCAGCGTTGAGTAATTGTTGTATCCGGAGTGACTCTCGGGACTTTATCCCCTTTAAAACATTAAAAAGTTGGTGGCTTGAAGAATTTCTTTTTTGAAAATAGCGTTTCATGCGGTTCTCCGCATCTCGCGCTGAAGTGCTTCTTGCTAATTTTTTATATATTTTTAATAAGGGGTGTTTGTTTTCCATATAGCATAGACATTTGCCCCGAAACCTTCTTTACATAGCAATAGAATTTTACTGCCACCATAGATTGTATATACTCGTAATATTGCATCGAATGAACCAGTCCCAAATTAGGACAACACAAACTGATTCAATTACAGATTAAATTGTCCTCAGAGCTCGCGGAGATAATCCTTAATTTGTGGGCGCTTAAATGCATAAATGCAAATGCAAATTCATATCTTTGCAGGCTTCGTTTAAAGCGAGCACGATTTTAGTTGAGTTTAGCCAGCTGCTGGCGATGGAATTCGCAAGTCCGGCAAACAAATTATATTAATTGAATCGAAATTAATTGAAATTGAATCCCAAAATTGTCCGCCAATCACGCGATTGACGGTATTGCCGCAGGAGAGAATAACTAACCATGCATATACACGTGCGCTTAAATCAAATGTGCTTTCATAAAACGCTTTAATAACACTTAAACAGTGACAAAAAGCTTCTTTGACCAACTAGAAGCCAACCAATCACTACTAGACACATTTTTTTGCCACCTCGATGCGACCATTTTGCGGAGCCCATTTTTCACAAGCCACAAATCCATTTAAATTTTTCGAAAGCCTCAATATATCATGGACGAGGATAGAAAGCAAATTAAAGAAGAAAAATTTTCCATTTCCCCAAACCTTGAAAATTATTTTTTTCCTGTTTTCGGTTTTTTTTTGATTCGCCCACAAAATAAGTGGAGCATATCTTTGAAGCAACGAAAAAATGTCAAGCATCCGCCTTCAAAGTCAAAGACTCCGTGTGCGTCTGTCGCCGACTAATCTATTGTCAGATTGACCCCATAAATAAATTCTCAAAACTTTTTTCCCACACAAAACGAAATTGTGTGTCCACTTTCCAATTTCAATTCCACCCCGACGCGTCGGCAAACGTTCGCACTCACCTTCCCGTTACTTGAACACTAAAATTAAATGTCATGGCCATTATTGCAACCATAATATCGGCCATTGCTAAGGAGACTACAAAATAATTTGTTATGATTCTGAAATGAAATAAAAATCAAATCAAATACAAAATGTTTTTAATTTAACGATCGAATAAAGCGTTTTGCGCGTCATTTATTGCCGGCCAGCGGGGAATGTGCCCTGGGGTTGGCCGCCATTAATTCTTTTTCCCGTATAACGGTTACCTTAATTTTCTATTTCGCATCACAGAAATAATTACAAGTAAATTGCCAAAAATAGCGGCAATTATTATAAATATCATCAAAGATGCTTTAAACGTCAGCGTAACGCTGTCAATCCATTCGTTGTCGCCACTGGTGCTGTCCGCCACGCCATCTGTTGTTGAATTGAAGTTCACGCCGGCGGTGGATAGATCGTCGGGCGCCAGTGTGGCGGTCAAGTGCTCGGCCACAGAACGCGATGCGGGCGGTCCCGCCGAACCGTATATCGAGGATAAATTGAAGGAGGGCGACATTGCTGCTGTTGCTGCGGTTTGTATTATTTGATTATGCTTCAGACTCATTCGTTTTCGAAATATTGGATATAAAATGTTTGTTTTGTTGCTCAAAGGACACACTTTAGGGATTGTCTTGTGTATGTTATGCTCACTCGCAGAAGAAGTGTATACTCTTGATCGGCAGGAAGATTTTCGCTTGAGTATCTTGGTATCAGTATTTTTTTTTTATTTTATTTTATTTTCGTTTGTTTTTCTTGTTGCTTATGTGATTTATTTCCGACAGATGTTGGCTATGGGTGTTTTCCTATTTTTAAGATGACCACCCGATCTCCTCCGGGCTCCAATGTCAATTGGTTTCCCCAACGATTCCCTATGCCTTTCACCTGGTGTCGGAAGATGATTCGTGACGCTGTGTAAGATACTCGACGCTAAGCACGATAATGACGATGAGAGATAATTTAAATTCACTGTCACCAGAGTGTATGGCTGCAGTGACAACAACCAAGACGAAGACGACAACGACGGTGGCGGTGGTGGCAGCAGTAGCAATGAAAGTCCCGTCATGATGCTGAAATTGGCACTTGCCCAAGGTGAACCTAGAACGACAAGAAAAGAACAAAACACGAATTAAATATATATTTTTATAGGTCCATCATGTGTGGTGAGCACGTACGTATATGCATCAAGTAAAAGTTAATAATTTCGCGCAGCGATTCCTACCAATCGAGCGATCCTTGGGAGCGCTCTCCCACTGCTGTGTCTATATTAAGATACAGTCGCAAAAAAGCAAAAAAGAAAATAATTCTACAAATGACATTCTATTTATGTGATCCCCCATCAATGATTTATTTTGAAAGCTTACAAAGTGAGCGCGGGGAGCAGTCGGAATGCATATGCGACACGACACGACGCCTGCTTCCTGAGTGTGTCTCTGATTGCGCTTGATTGAAACTAATGTTGTTCAATTGTCGTACGTGCTGCCAAAAACAATTTGCCAACATCCATTTGGGAGGAAGACAGACCAATAGGCTGCGGGGTGAGGCCTGCCGACGACGTACCGCTGCCCAACCACTCAAACTGACAAAAAGTAATTAGATTTTCATTCAAACGCGACGCGATTGGATCTGCGGGGTTGGATGCTCAACAACGCATCCGTAGCACACGTTGGGGTGCGATACCGGGCCACCCAGTTATACATACGTAGCTGCAGACAATTGTGTCATTGGTTCGTGGCTGGTTCGATTGCCAAAAGAGATTTAAATTAATCAAAATCAATGGCGACGTGGGAGCGGAAAAGGCGAACAATCGACTCAGTCAAATAGAACCCCCGCAGGTGCTGGGATGTGTTTCACTTTTTTTGGCGTCTACAGTGGTAATTCATTTGAATGGCACACATATGCGCTTCACGTTCGGAAATCCTGATTTCGAAATGGATTCACGTCACATGTGACATGAATTCCGGAAATACAATTGTAATAATGATTTGAGCTTTACACACGCATGGGTGGCTCTTTGAATGGATTTAAATATTTCATATGATCACTCATCCTTGACTCCCTGACGGAGGTGGATCTTAAACATCCCGGAGCAGTGTGCTTCGCTCCCTAATTCAATTTGGCTTTCTCAGGAAGAACATTTCATTTCAAGGACATTTCTAAATCTAGTTCCACCACAGGAGCACGCTGTTACATAGATTCTTGAATTCCGGAGGAGAGTGTTTCTGTCTAAGTGGAATGATCACTAAACAAACCGACCCACTTTCGTATTATTATGCCGCGTTAAAATCGACCCACAACGGACCCACATATCCAAAGTAAACAAACTAATGACAGCCGGAGTGAAGCAATAAAGAATGAAATAGATAAAACAATCACATAAAAAGCGAATTAAAATAGACGAAGAAATATTTCGGCTCTTAAATTGCCGAAGTGATCGTACATAAAGATAAATATTTGGTAATCCACGACAAACGGGATGACTTAGACGAATGGAATTGAACAAGTATCCTGCAAAAGTTGAAAGTGATCTGGATCATTAGGAAAAGCGTATGCTGTCGATTCCAGGATAAGGCTGAGATTGAGTGATTTATATTGAGAATGAATGCATCGCTTGGCAATCCATCTTATGATCGTAAAAACTTGATTTGACGGAGACCCACTGTGATGGACAAAAATGCCATATGTACACGAACCTATGGAACAGAATGTCGACGAGCTTCTGACAAGAGCCTGAAACCAAGGATTCAATCGCCAATCTATCAAATTGATCGGTTCCGTGGGCGCCTTCTATTGCGTTATTCCATTGATTCGGGGTCGAAGAGTCTTCGGACTGGAACAGGGTTGTCCATGCACTCTACATGGCCTAGCCATCTTAGGCGTTGAATATGACGCCTGGCTAGTCTTACGTCCAGTCTCCAAGAACTATCAACGCAAACAGAACCTAAGATTGGACGCAGAACTTTTCTCTGGAAAAGTTCATCCGCTCTTGAGATTGTCCAAATTCCCGCGCCATACATCAGGACAGGGATGATCAAGATGTTATATATTGTTAGCTTGGTCCTTCGAGAGAGGGCTCTATAACTCAGTTGCCTCTTTAGCCCAAAGAAACAGCGATTGGCAAGAGTTATTCTGCGTTTAATCTCGGTACTGGTGTTGTTCGTACTGTTTACTTGGGAGCAGAGTTGAAGTTCTGGCCAAGTCGTCGCTGTTGTGCGTCCTTTCTTTATGACAGCATATCCTTCGTTCTACCCTCGTTCAGCGCTAGACCCATTTTGGCCACCTTCGTTTCAATACCAGCAAACGCTTCGTTGAAAGCTTACTGTGTTCGACCAATCACGTCAATGTCATCCGCGTATGCTAGCAGTTGTACGCACTTTTGGAAGATCATGCTTCTTCTGTTAGCGAGTGAGATCTGCACAACCTTCTCAAGAATAATGGCAAAGCGGGTCGCCTTGTCTTGTCGTTGAAGGTTTCGGTGAGTCCATTACCGACCTTAATGGAGCAACGAGAATTCTTCAGCGCCATTATCAACCACAAATTTCCACACACAAAATTAAAATAAAATTTAAAAGTGTCGATGCCGACAAATTAAGTTGGAGTGTTTAAAATGTTCTGCTATAGGTCTCGATTGCGGTTGTCGATGGATAACAGAGGTCTGCCATGAATATCTTGAAACTACATATGTAGTTTCGGAAAAATTATTTAATTTTAGCAAAAATAATGTGAATTCAGATGGCAGACACTTTTGGTTTTAACTTAAACCCAAGCAACTCCAAATGTCCACTGATTGCAATCATTTAAAATAAATGCATTCATTGTACTAAGTGTAGTCAGTGTATTTTTAACGGTTGGATTATATCATGAATAGGCTACGAGTCACTTTACTACATCGACAATAGCGGTACAGTACCGTTGTATGTCATCTTTGAAGTAAACGCACTGTAAGCAGTCAGTTTTTGGTTTTGGTTAATTTTAGAGACTAAGTTCAGAAATATGGCCCACAAACGGAAAGAGTTCTGACGGGTAGGATAGATTAAATCAGAACTATCGAAGGAATATCATCCGTGTATGTAGATTTGTGCACATTCACATTTTAAAATACACACTCTTGTTACGTGAGAAAGTGGATTTGTATATGGTTTGACAAATAAGATCATTCAGTTATCGTTGAGCGGGCTGCGAAACTCCAAGCAGCAGATTGGCGAAAATCTCAATCGGGGATCTTAGCTTAGACGCCATTCAACTTCAGAGAAATCAATTCTCTGAGGTGCGCTGTCACCTACGTGCCTACGTGCGCTGACTAGTGACTGCTGCAATTTCAAGGCAGATGTTGTTGTGATGATTTTTTCAAATATTTTTCAAAAGTTGTTTTTGTTATTCATTTGAGCTTGAATAAACCTGAGTAATTATTTGTTTTCATCCAGATCGGTGACAGCTGAGGAAAAGTATTTTTTCCATAAACATGCGGTTCAAATAAATTAGACCAAAAAAGTATTTTACGATTTTAATATGTAGACGACTGCTTGGCAAGTCCAGAACGAGGTGGTTGAACCAAGTTCAAAAACTCGCTTGTTTGCACAATGAGATGGCGCAGGATCGAGATGCCTGGAGATCCCTCCCCCTTGCGACTCCTTTAGTGGATCATGTCGGGCAATCCCTTAAGGGCCATTCACATGAGCTATGATGCCTATAAGACGCGAACTTGGCAAACTCTGATTCTGACACGCAGAGAACAATGGGTACAATTTGAGCAAACACAAACATTATCGCAAATCTTTTTGTCCTGTATTGCGAACTTAAACCCCTATTGCGAGTGTCGACTATCGATTGAAATCTCATTTGGTATTGTGTAACTCAATCGACTGAGAATTGTGAATTAAAAACGGACATATGACACATTTATATACGTCTGACAGTTGAAGATGGCAAATCTATTAATTCGTATTTCCACAGACGTAAGACGCATGTGAATTCTAGATAGAGAGAGCTTTTGAGGTCCCATGAGTTAGAGGGAGATGAGTGGGTCTTGCCACTACGTTTTAAAGATAAAACAATATAAATTAGTCTATATATGCACATTTGAAAACAATGTTTATTTTATGATTTTCCTTCGGACGAAAATCATCGACCAGAAATTTGTGAAGGACAAGATTTGAAAGGAAAATCGACAAATATCAATCGCAATCGACAGTCACAATACCAATATATCGACTATCGACAATCGGTGTGTATCGATTCGGTGAACCAATGATTTGTGGAGAAAAAATTTTGAAACCGTTAATAAGTATACTTAAACTAATTATTTTTGTGATTTTAGTTGATAAAAAACTCGATAATTCAATCTACATATTTTTGAGAAATATGAAAATTAAAACTCACAAGCTTATTATAGTGTGAGTATGATATGACGTGATGTAATGGAATTCGACGTCGCTTAAATGCCCACAAAGGGCGTGTTTCGGGCGATTCGTTGAACCCAATTTTCGATGCTTCAGACTCCATTTCGACGAAAAGGCTAACGCTCGTTCAATACGGGCTTTGAGCTCCTAGCTGGTCTAAGGGTACCACCTTGTTGGCATAGATCACACGATCTATGCAAAAAGTCTTTGCAGCGATCTCCATTGATTGTCATCGAATGAATAAACTGAACGGCTTCATCAAGATGACTACGATTAAATGTGTTATTTCCTTCCAATATTTCTTAAGCCCAATCCCAGAACTCGTTTGAGTCACTGACAACACTCAAAGAATCGGCAAAGCTTCTCAAATTGGCCGCTTGGAGTCGGTATAAAACTGTAGGTTTCTTCCACTCCTGAAACAACAATAGCACGCACAACACGAGTGGTTGCTGCAAAAGTCATGCTGCAGCGCCACCTATATTATTATTAGTATTATAATCCAAAAATTTAAGGTATCTTATGATCGAGCGAATTTAGCTCATGAGATTTAACGTTAAATCACATTGCATTTGGTTTCTGATAAGTAATTCAAAAAACCAAATGCAGAACAGAAATCAGGAGAGTGTTTGATACGAGCGTTGATTTGTACAGTCAACTTCTGATGTAGACAATGGTAGATGAAGTCCGTTGGCTGCTGTATCTGAGGGTAGACTAACTTCATGCGAATAAGGAAAATACGTCTCGAGTCCCATTCGAATCGCGATCCTACTTTAAGCCATTGTCAGTGAAAAGATGCAGACCTTCACAAAATCATTACACGCATTCTACTGCCACGATGGGAGAGCAGCATTAGTAAAGGTAATTTCAGGTGAATTTGAAATATCGACACATTTTCGAAGGCAAACTGCTTCCAATAAACAAAAGTCGACATCATTAAAGTTTCACACGGCGACGCATACAAATTCGTAAAATACTGCACACGGCACACGGACCAGCAAGTGCCACACCATGCAGGACTCGAATACCATTAGCATCCTTTGCAGCAGCAGCACCAGCTGAAGTTTATGGCCATTGTA
Organism: Eristalis intricaria; assembly: GCA_964034865.1. Taxonomy (NCBI): domain Eukaryota; kingdom Metazoa; phylum Arthropoda; class Insecta; order Diptera; family Syrphidae; genus Eristalis; species Eristalis intricaria. Next base: position 164,228,126 of record OZ035873.1, read on the forward strand.
AATCATTGGCGCACAATTTAGTGCAGGCATCGTCTGCTGGATATGCCAATTTTTCTTTTGAAACAATGTTCGATGGTCTTACTCGAAACACACACATGAAACTCCCTGCAGCCGCAGCTGTCCTCACTGCAAAATGGCAGCCACAATAAAGGACTTGGACCACGGACAATGAAATGGAATCAATTGCATAATGGAACATTTATGGCAGTTTCATTCTCCGTAAGCCACCCACAACAATGAACAATGGCCAGCAAATCAAGTATTTAGCCAGGCGAAACGAAAATACAGACGCACGTGTGCACGTACACATGTATGTGGTCCCTGTTGAGTCATAGCAAAGCCTAGGCATGATGGCAATAATGCGACTCACGAAGAGTTGTGGAAAAGGAGAAGAACTAAAAATCGATTAGATCTTGAGGCTAGGAAGCTAAGAAGCTCCTTTCGTTCGTTCATCATTTGTATTGTATCACAGAGGGACTTATCCTAGATGCGAAGAACCAAATCCCTCTTCACTCTGCTCAAAAGTTGAAAATCTCTGCTCATCCCTATGAATGGGATTCTTAGTCCCGAATGGCACATTATTGCGTCTCTTCTTCTCTTCATCGTTCGCCCTCCGTCGATTGCGTCTTTCCGCGCAATCTAGCTTGCCGCAGGCCAAAGCGAACATTATTCCCATTATCCCCTGCCCCACAGAATAGGTACACAATAATGGTGGCACGCACGACCATAATCTTGACACAGAACACACAAAAAAAAATGTGCCCAATCCTTCGCCACACACGCTCGCAAGGTCATGGAGGACTCCTCATTCGTCCTCCCCACTTTCTGTTGGCTGTTGAGAGCCAAAGTGCCCATGCGGCGATAACAAATGTTTGGACAAATACCAAGCAAATACGCAATTGAAAGGGACTGTCACTTTGGAATCCTGCTTAGGCGTGTGGGAAAAAAAAGGGGTGCCCGGGATGAGTTCACCCAATTTCCGAATCACATATGTATCTGTGTGCGGCACTTATTTGCATCTGCCGCTTTGTGGGGTCTCACTCGGCAGAGCCCAAATACGACCGCAGGCACTAACCAATTTGCGAAATAATCGAAAAGCCTCCAACCACATCTGGGCGAGTGTTTGATGTCGGAATCCAGTGGAAAAGCCGTTTAAATCACTCAAATTAATCAATAATAAATCAAAACCCCTCATGGAGCAATAAAGAGTATCCGCAAAACAATTTCCTACAGCTCTCTCGGGGGATGCATTCGTCGGCGTTGGATGGGGGCGGTGGAGCGTGGGTTGGGGGAAGCGGCTGCGACGAGGGATTTTCAAGGATTTAGTATGTATCCATCACTCGTACATACATTGAAATGTTTCCGTGTTTTTTTGAATCCACCCGGAGGAGTTCGTTGAATGAACAGGAAGGACGAGAAGAGAACGGAATGGAGAAGTGAATTAAATCAATTAAGCGCCACATTAAATTTTCCTCATTGGAGCCATGCAATGAAGGATGAAGCGGCGGCTTTGCAGTCAAAGCAACAGCAATGTTGCAATCTGACTCGAAAGTTTTTAGACTGGATGGATTACAGTGGGATACACAAATCGGGGTTTATTTAGCCAGTTCAAACCGTTATACTTGCCAAACCAGACTTTGCAATTTTATATTGATGACAACACGCTGTTAATATATTATAAGCACAATGTCACCATATTTTTAAAATTCGATTCCAAAATGAGGGCTGACAAATTTTGCTGCATATTACACTTGACGCCATTCTGCACTATGAATGGGAGGAGAATTTGTGAAAAGAATGTACACCGATGATTGTTGTGGAATAGTACAAAGTACAAATAACGATTCAGTGTATCTTGCCCGAAACACTAAAGACATACAAACACGGGTCACCATCGTTTCCATCCAAGTTTCGGTGAATTGACCAAAAATGTAGTGACTGGAACGAGTTTTTGGATGTGATTGCAGCTCTCACCCCCCGCAGTAGGAATCGACGCACTAGTACGCGTTCAACCTCCTCCTCATGATTGCAGCTTCTACAAAAAACATTATACAGGGCACCCATCCAACGGGCTAGTGTGCCAGTTATGACACCGATAGGGGTGCACCTGCGCATGACAGATCGTTCGAGGTAAAGTGCTTCCCTTCCAGAGCAGCAATTACTTTTGTTTCTTACCAGCCACTCATCGCATTCCGAAAGTTGTATTAGCATCATCTCTGTAAGAAAATCAGCAACGATACAACTTCACTGTAAATGCTCACTAGGTCTCTGTTCTTGAGTAACTGGCACTCTAAGGGTTATTTTGTTCACCAAAAGATAAACGGGATTTTTCTCTTCAACTTCTCGATTTTCTTTTATTCAGTCAAATTTTATGGTTTCAACTTTCAGTTTACAACTCATGAGTTTATCAACTCCTCTTTTTCTCAACATACGGAAATAGCAGAAGTTAAGGCGAGAAGTGGGGGACGGACAAAAATAATGGTGCTCGAACTAATACAGGATTCATTGCCGCGAAACGAGAGAAGATACTGGCCCTTTCGATTTGATGTGAGTTTTGGCAATTACACACCGGCCAATCGCATTACTATATTATGCGCTTGGATCAATTCAATAGTCGTATGCAGACTTTTAGTGTAAGCGTTACAAATGTGCATAGTCGCTTGTGCTGTTATAACATGACCCGCATCAACTGAAAACCACAGGTCTTCTGATCCTTCTCATCTTCTCTCCTTCGCATAGCGCGCAGCACACACTGTTAATTCAAAGTAGAAAATGACATTGTGTGTGTGAATTGTCAAAAATACCCAGGCGAAATATCAAAAAAGAAAGTTGAACAACTTCTGGGTTTTAATTTTCAAACAGTGAGTTGAAATAGTGAAGAAAATCAGTTTTCAACTCGCCAAATAAATAACGAGTTGAGACCAATCTGGAAGTTGATCAACTCACAGTTTTCCGGGAAGTTGAGCACTTGTGAACAAAACGACCCTAAAGATATCAATAGAACTTGTTGGAAATATCGTTCATGAATATCTGCCATATATGCCAAATAATAAAATTGGCTTTCTATAACCGATACGAACTCATCACCCGTACTGTTGCATACATACAGGGTGGCTGATGAATTTTGTTGCATTAAGAATCTCGAATAAATTATTTTATAGTTCGCACAGTTTATTTCTTTTTATTTCATTCATCGTTCTTCTTATTATTATTTCATTCGTTTCTTATTTATAATGGAAAATTTATCAATTAATCCTTAAAGTGAGAACACCATAAATACCAAAAAAGACCATCTTATAGAAAAGTAGTTTCAGTCATTTTTTCTCAATTTTCTCAAAAACTAGAAGACATAAGGCCATGCGGTTTTTTGTATTCGATTTAGAATTGATATATGCCTTGACTAGACAGTGCGAATTCAGCACATCATTTCGCATTTTTTATAAATATTGGTTTATACTATTTTTCTCATTTTTTATCAAAAATTTGAGTTTGCATGCAAGTTATTGAAAAAAACTATTCACACGAATTAATGTTTACAATAATTATATATTAATTTGATGTAAGTTTTATATTAAAGAAAAGTTTCTGGCTTTCAAATTGTAATCACAGTAAGTGTAGCCGTTGTCTTTTAATACTTTAATACATTTTTCATTTTAAGTAATTTATTTCTAAAAATTCTCCTTAGTTAACTTTTTTTGTAAAAAATGCTGGTTTTTAACCCCTATACAAAATACCGTTATCAATTCTTGGCGCCAAAGTTACAGTACCTGTGCCTCCGCGCTGATTGACGCATGTGCGGCATCTTAGCTGAACATTGCCTGAAACGTTGAAGTGGGAATATCCTGAATAATTGTTTTAATGGATTGTTTCAAAATCTGGTGTGGTCAGGTCTGGGGATCTGGGGGCCAACGAAATATGGGAAATTTCCGTTGCAACTTTGCCATATCAGGTCTGGTTATGTGTGAGCTTGCTCCATCTTGTTAAAATCACACTGAGTAAAGAGTTATTCCCTTTCTAATGAACGGTTGCCAGTGACCGTTACTGACTGTTTCGTTGAAAAAATATGGCCCGACAATGCAATGTGAGGAAGCTGCACACCACACTGTGACTCGGGCTGCATGAAGTTCCCCCTGATGGGTTTGCAAAGACTGCATATTTGATAATTCTGATGGGGGTGTGCTTCATCCAACATGCAAATGGATTTTAGCATGGTTTCATCCTTGTCCACAATTTGAAGGACCTCCTGGCAAAACTCCAAGCGGATCGGATATACTGCAGGGCTTAATTTGGGATTTGTAAGGAAACAACTTCCAAGCCTTGGTCAGAATTATTTGCTGTCTCTGACTGATACATTTTCTGTCAAAACGCTTGCAGTAGCCTACAACAATTGTTTCCTGTGTCCGCACCCTTTAGCCCTTAGAGCAACTGTCCCATATTCGGCAAATGAGTCTGCCAACCTCATTATGGTACATCAGCTCGAAGGTTTGCCGCCAAACGTGCGCAGAAACTCCCCTTTGACGAAAACAACCGCGGAACAGCGCCAATATTAAAATTGTCCTTTTTCATTAACTGTTACAGTTACTTACAAAAACGTTAAAACATTTTATTTTGTTAGCGCGATTCATCAGCCCTTAATTGCATAATTATACCCTAAGAACGAAATTCGAATGAACAAATCCAAATAAATTCCAAATTATGACTATAAGCGCTAGATCGTGAGCAGTTTGATGATATCCAATCCGATGCTCTGTTGGCATAAGCGCGTGCCTCATATAAAAGCGGAACGCGATAGGAAATCCCGTCGGACTTGAGTAGTAAGCACTTGATGCGATTCGAAGGATCTATCATTGCCTATGTTCTTCTGCATATCTCAACAATTGCGGATGTCGAATGTACGCCTCTCTACCAATCCATTAATCCTCTCCAATTCCACGAGGCAGATCGTACACTACGCACATTCAGTCGTCTCTGCTGGAACAAAAATTAATTTATTTTCCATTATCTGATCTGTAAATGTCAATGCTACGTCAAGACCGCATCCAAATTCACTACCAATCACGTTTTCGAAATAAAGATACCAACAGCGCGCTGTCATCAATTCACAAGCGGATCACTTCACATCATGGCAATCAGCATGCGGAAAACTCCAACGATTTCACATCCCCATCATCTGACTAGACTTCCGTGACATACTGTGACGTGCTTTAGCGAAACGGGATTGATTATGAAATCCTGACTGAATTACATTTTTCTTTTCTTTTTTATTTAGTGCCAGCGGCAGTGCCAGTTCTACGATTGGCGGTAATTGGAAAAGGCTCGTGTCAATTAGTGAAGGTTGAGAAGCGTACATTCAGCACAATGCCCCAGTGCGCCCATCGACAGTGTTCGGGTCATCAAGGTGCTCTGCATCCGGCTCACAGAACGAGTCATGCCCCAGACTTAGGCCAACAAACGGCAGTCTGGCGAAGACATTTTTGTGCGAAAGAAAAATTGAGGGTAATAAAGTTGTCGTATTCTTCGTTTCCCGGCCCTCTTTCTCCTCCTCCTCATTCCTTTCGCTGTCCTCGAGTCAACGAATACTTAGGAATAGTTGAGGAGGCACATAATAGTTTCAAATTGTGAATGCATGAGGCCAAGGCAGAGCGCTATACCGACGACGACAGCGATTACGAGAACGAAGACGACCTAGGCACAGTACTCTGGCCAAGTACAGACATGCACATATTCTCCTATGTGTATGTATGTACAAGAGGTTCGTATTCAAAAAATGGAATCCACGACGACTACGACGATGATGTGAGAATGTATATGATACCGCATCGCATTCAGCAAACAGACGTCGGGTGTAGGTGGCGCCAAGACCACTTCCTCCCCAATTTATGGCCATACGTGGCATGTGCTTGCAAATACCCCATGGAAGATGACAGCGATATCGTTAATGCAAAGCCAAAGCATGCTCGACAACAAGCTACCCATGCTCATCCACCCAGTCGGTACCTCCGGACTGGGAGCTTCAGTCGCTCAGACGAAGGTGAGCCGTTTTTCCTTCGGATTTATGCTGATTACGTTTCCTGATTTTGATCGCATTCATATGTAATATTAATTTAATTATCCCGAGCAATTTGTACGTACTACACAGCAAATTTAATTTCGCACTGAATGCCGCATGCTCGTAAACTGGAGATGGATGCGAATGGCAGGCGATGTGTGAGTGTGCGTGTCTGTCGGAGACGAGCAAAACTTAGTTTCCGCTAAACTTTTCTGCGCGACCCGTGCTTTCCTCTCGTGGTGGCTGTCTGGGGATGGGAGAACGGTCTGAAACTGAAAAGGCCGGTAAAAAATCATTAAAATCTTCCAGTGAACGCCCAGTCGCAGACGGTTGCGAGATGCGAGATAAAGTTGTTTGGACGAAAGTTAGTTTGGCGAAGTTATCCCTTGTCCTTTTTCCCTCAATCAGATAATGATGATGAAATCTATTTTCATTTTATTGAGAAAAGTTTACGTTTAACGATACGATCGTACCGACCCGTGCTGAACGACGAACGAACCTATTGGATGGTGTTGCATTTTGCGGCTTATATTGATTCCAGGCGTGGGAAACATCGATACAAGGGCACGAGCAAGCCGAAGGAGAAGGCCTTTAAAAGGCCTTTTGTGCCTTGTGCTGGATAAGAATTTGAATGAGTTTAGGATAACAAATGAAGTGCGTCTTCGATAGAAAAGGAATATTGAGACAAAAGGGAGCGTTTTATATGCGGGGTATCTATCTTCTTATTTAGGCGGTTCCTTTGATATGTGATGACGTCATTTGAAATAGTTGCCAGATGAGAAAGTTCGGAAAGTAAATTTGAAAGTGTGTTCGTATGAAGAAGAAATTTCAGGAGATGTTCAAAACTAAGCCACAATACATTCTTCAGAATCGTTAACGACTGGACATTTTGAATTCAGTGAATGACGACTAAATGACGAACGGCTGAGAAACCAAAGCAAACTGCCATAATTCTATGAGATATTTACTAGTTTCGCTTACACTGGTTAGTGAATTTTTTTCATCACCTTCCATAGTATTTGATTGGGAGTGAGAATTCGTCTGGAGGAGGTTCATTAAGTTGCATTTGTTTTTTGATTCTACTTTGTACTTGATGCGATTCGCAGGATACATGGATGCAATCATTGCTAATGTGCCTGCTTATATCAACAATTGCGGATGTCAAATATACTGCCAAACCATTAATTCTCTCTAATTTCTTCAAAGGCAGACACACATTCGGTCGTCTCGGTTGGAACAAAAATTAATTTCTTTTCCTTTATCTGATCTGTAAATGTCAATGTGAAATCAAGACCGTAAAAAAATGCACTACCAAACATGTTATAGAAATAAAGTTACTAATACCGTGCTGTCATCAACTCACACGCATTGCTAGTTTTTTCTCAAAGAGATGATGCTGGGTGACTTTTGAAGTCTTTTGAATTCGAGACAACATTTTCGTTTCTTTTTGAAGACGTCAATTAGGGTCCTGAGAGGAATCGTTTCGGAATGGGACTAGATCATAATTGATTTATAGTGAGGTACCCTGTGCCATCCGAAGATCTTCAATTTGTATGATCAACCGTTCCAATCTTCTGGGGTACCCATATAAGCAGCCATGCATGGATGGTTACTAAAGAGTAGCAAGATTCAAGAGGATGGGTTGAGTCATTCGGAGTCATGGAAACGGTGATAAATCGTCAACTTATGAAATATCTTACCGGCAATATGGTTTCCGCAGCGACAGGTCTATCGGTCATCTGGTAGCTTATATCACAGAAAAGTGGAATCAATTTTTGCACAATGTAGGCGAAATCAAGATCGTTGCGCTTGATATTCCTAAAGCAATTGACAGAGTTTGGATTAGAAATTTCCTTCCGAACCGTTCAATTCAAGTTGCTTTGGATGGGTACAAGTGTGTTATCCACCAAATAAATGCTGGTCTTCCCCAAGGCTCTCGTTCCAAGACTCACGAGCCCACCCTTCGGCCATAGAATTGGAACGGCAGCGTATGTTAAGCACATTGAATTCCGATCTTGACAGCATAATTAACGGGAAAAAACAATAGAGTGTAATTCAATGCTTCAAAAACTCAATGCTGTCTGCTGTTACTCAAGCGAACCCTTGATAATCAGCCATTATCCATGAATGGCGTTTGTGTCAATGAAATCGGAAATCTTTCCACCCTTGGTACGTGTATCAACACAACACTTAGTTGGAACGATCACATATTTCAGGTCGCCAAAAATGCTGCGAAATGTTAAGGCTTCCTTAATCGCTACAGGAAATATTTCACCCTGATTTGGTTTTAATTTGTTACGTCCGTCCGCCCCAAGCGGTGTGGTGCCCCCAAGACCAACCTGCACCTGCTAGATAGAATCCAAAAGCAAGCGATAAAACTTATAGGAGACAATAATATCGCCGTCATTAGACTCGCTCGGTTCTTTGTACGTGTTTTATTGCAATTTCAACAAACGATGCTCAAGTGAACTAGCCAACTGCATTCCTTCTCTTCATGAGAACAATACCCGTCTCTCCAGGAATGCCCATCAGTATACCCTTAAGCCTACTTTCGGACGCACAGTTAAATTCAGAGACTCATTCTTCAGCCGCACTAAACGAATATGGAATGCTCTTCCCAGCATTATATTCCCCACAGACTACAACCCGCAAATATGGAAGGAGGAGGAAAAATAGGAAGGATTGGCGGGTTTTTGTGTTGTCTAAAAATAGACTTGTAAATATTAAAAAGTGCATAGTTATATTTTGTGTTGTGGTGGATTGCTTACTCTTCGGAAGTAGTTTTTGCACTAAATTTGTACTCGAAAGAGCAATGAACTCTGTAGTGAATTTGTCAGCTTAAATAAAAATTATGGATACTTCATTAGGTAATAATGTTGGTAGTTCAGGAGACTCTTCGAGTGAAATGTTACTGCGTCCAGAGACATAATTTTAACCTGGCTATTAGAACAAAAGGAAAGCTTTCGTGATGGCTGTTGTTTCTGTCTGCAAGACACAGCAGTATCACTGTAGTAATCGAAGTGATATGTAATTGCATAGTTTGTTTCTTAGAGCAGACGCGCCCGTACTCGCTGGTGACTGGTGAGGTAGTCAGACTTACAGAAACATCTGGATGAGATGCTGGTTGAGAACCTCATCTCGGAGAGGACCATATGACTGGTTTCTCCAGATATGAATCTAAGCCAGGATGATGGAATGTCCACATATTCATCGATTTCAGTCAAACCAACAACCGTGCTTGTCTCTGTGTATAGTTCTGACCTTCTAATTGAATCTATCTACGAACGATAATTAGATATAAATTTAAAATTGAATCCAATCGAAATTACTACGTACATATATAGCATCGGAATTGAAGGAAAAAACATTTTTAAAGTGTACAGAAACTTTTCGACACAGTTCTTAACACCTTATTATACAGCGGATCGTCAGTCAAAAGTCTAAAAAACGTACATCACCAACAATTGGCCCTTTTACGTTTTGCTTACAACTGCTTTTGACACAGGTCACACTTGATTGATTGTTCAATGTACTAAAACAATGTAATTGACATGTGGGTTTACTTACTTTTGTAATGTTAACTTTGCTTCAATTTTTGTTTATGATCCCCTGAGCTGATAACTTTGAGTGAGAATAGATGTATTGCACCACCTCTATTTACATCACATGAATAGATCGAAAATACATCGTTTTAAAATGGAGAAATATGAAATATACATGCATTAGCTATTTATATAAAAGTGAGCGTATTTAACCAATGCATTGATGTGGTGACACTTTGAACTTAGTTTGTGAGACATTAATTAAAAAAGTAAAACAGGGGGGTTTCTTTTACATGGTTCATAAGTTTAAAACTGCAAACCCATTAATAATGCTCTCGAAATACCAGATAGAAGTGTATCCACACTTCTTTTAATTCCGATTTTTGTTCCATATCCAGATTCTAATCACACCACGTAAAAATATATATTCGATGTCTCTCGCCGAAACCAGTTTCAAACAGATTTGAAAAATATAAACTGTTCGGTGTATTTAAGATCTTCCCATGACATTTTACAGACTATTATAAAATTATTGGTCACATCGTAAAATGGTTTGTTTCATCACATCGTCTTCTCCAAATGTCAACGATGTCAATTGTATTTTCTTTTTATTGACGAAGATCGGCGATCTTCTGATGAATTAAGTAATGATGATTGCTGTGGTTTGAAAGGGTATTTTGTCATATGGACAGTACGATCGACTTGTATTATGTATAGATTGACTGTAGCGGCTGAATTTAATACTTTCAATGGGCCGGCTCTTGCAGCAACTACTCGTGATGCGCGTGGTATTTCTCACGAATAGAAAAAAAGCCGCCGACTTCAGACGAATTTGGAGAATCATTTTCTGTGATAAAGAAATATACGTAGTAAGGAAGAAACGAGATGAAACTGTTGGTCATTTGCCCACTCGTGAAGGAACAAGGGCATGTTCACCACGACTGGTTGCTTTAGAAGCTAGAAAAATGGGTTTCAATAAAAAGTTTCAATGCCACACATTTGGCATATTAAGGCTTTTCATCATGCGTTTAGGCGCCACTGCTCCCAGCTGGGTTATATACTTGATGTTCATTAGTGGATGGAGTAAATTGGATCTCGCACTTACCAAGAAAGCACAATCCAAAATGATCGATAAATTAGAGAATACCCGCCCCACAGCTATTTCCCGGGGTTCCTTCCATTCCAAGGTTGACGAATTCACCACGAAATGTGTTGTTGGAAGGCTCTCAGAAAGAAACACACTACTGACTGACATTTAGTCTCAGGGGGACTGTGCCACACGTTACCTTCCACCCGCCCCACAGCTAATTCCCGGGGTTTCTTCCATTCCAAGGTTGACAAATTCACCACGAAATGTCTTGATGGAAGGCTCTCAGAATTCCAAAAACGCAAACACACTACTGACTGACATTTAGTCTCAGGGGGACTGTGCCACACGTTACCTTCAACCCGCCCCACAGCTAATTCCCGGGGTTTCTTCCATTCCAAGGTTGACGAATTCACCACGAAATGACTTGATGGAAGGCTCTCAGAATTCCAAAAACGCAGACACACTACTGACAGACATTTAGTCTCAGGAGGACTGTGCCACACGTTAACCTTCCAGAATTTATAGATTTCAACATTCTGTAACCTGTCAAATGACAATTTTCTATTTCACTCGCGTTTGCGAATTATTTGAGGACCAAAATGAGATTTATTCTCAAAGGAACAAAAGCCATTTCAATTGAAATGGAAAAAAAAAGTCAACTTATTGTATCCAAGTTGCCACTCGAATCCATTCAGTTTCGTTGGCACGACGCAGAGATTCAATGCACTGAATGAGCTTTGAAATAAAAGGAAACTCAAATTGATTATCTCAAATCGAACAAGTGTACAGCACCTTCCTTTAAGGAAACCCTTAGCAGGTATAGCCATTCTCATTCGTGCGTCATTCCGTGTGTTGAACCTGAGGACGTTTCGAATGGTTGATTGTGAAACATTGCTTTCCATTTGGTAGTCATGAAAGTGGTATTTAAGGTCTACAGCTCGTATTCACCTTGGCACGTCGTAAACGTCATTTCTCAAAGCCCAACGGACTACCAGCCTCGCCTAGGCCTCGAAATGAATCTTCGCTGGCCGCTGTTCCATTGCGTATCTATTTACGCAGTCATCAAATGCAGAACATTAAAACAAGGTCCCGCATAAAATGAGATCAATTTTTGTAATAAATAGGATTTCTCCAACTTTTCATTGGGCTTTAACGGCCAGGTCATAAAACGCGCTTGCTTGTGACGTGTAATTCAATTGACCAGTGGAGCGCAATCGATAAAAGAAACGAACGAATCCGCAAAAGCGCACAGGAGGTCAGGCCAGCCGCACCGCACCACATTCAATCGAAACAAAAGCATGGCACCAGGGTATTAACCTTATCTCGTCCATCCATCCGAGATAGATAAGATTCCTTCAACGGGAGAACAAAATCCCGCTTTTAAAAGAATTTTTCCGACGTCTCTGAATGCCCACACACACTGTGGGCAACAGCCACGGACAACTGATTGACGTTGAGCTCCGACGTGTGGAAGACTCTTTATGCGTGCAATCCACGCTCCCTTTGTTAAGGCCGGCCAAATCCTCAGGTCAGCCGCCTCGGGGATGTTTTTCTATGGGAAACCCTTGCTGATTGAATTGAAGACAAACACGCCCGCCGGCCGAAGACAACAGAACCCATTAGACACAACTGAGATTGAGGTTAATTCACTTACGATCTCGATGCTAATTTCCGCCCAAAAGTACAAATAAGACCGCGATTCACGAGAATCCCGCGACGTCGTCGCCGCCAATGCTTCACAGGCGTCAAATTACACCACCCAAACAACAAGCCCCGCGCGCCCACCACTTTGAATACTAATTACAGTTTAAAATGGATATAATTAACCTAATTACATAATTGGCAATAAATTTTCAATTCATCTGAGGGATTCGTTTCCGTGGTATCTGTGGCGGTGCTTCGCAGGCCGCCGATGTCTGTCTGGGGCCGCACATTCATGTGTACTCGTATTCCATGAGTTTTATGCAATTGAAAAGTCATGGAATAAATAATCTATCACGCGGCGGATTTTGTCGGGGGGAGGTTGAAGAGACCTCATGAAGACCTCTTGAAATGGTTGCTGTGTGGGTGCGCCTGTTTGTGGGCGGGGGTGTAGAATGGATGGCGCAGGAGAAATCTCCTCGAAGTCGAATTAAATCGCAAGCCCAGTGATGGAGTGGCACTCCCTTGTGAAGAGTCCCACGGGTGGTGCGTCCTTTTAATAATTTGACGAAGCAAAAGAGCATTTGAATTGCTAATGAAGGGAGGCCGCCGAGCAGGCTGTGTCGATGTGTTGGGCAATCAGTAAGTGATGTGCTCATTGGAAATCAGGCTAGCTGAAGGATTCGCCATCGTTGTGAATCCTTTCATGGAGTGCGCTAGCTGGAGAATATTCTGTGCGTCATTTAGATCGTGAGAATTTTTTTTTTCTTATTTTCGTGCTTGAAAGGCTTTCATTAGTGTCCCTTCTATGTACGGATGGTGAAGCCAATTTTTTGTCACTGCCAAGCTTAATGATTTTGCACCAACCCACTGGGTGACACTGAATGTGTGCGTGTTGCTGTAGAAATTGTTTGAAGTGAAAGTTTTGAAAGTGATTACGTTACTTGAAGGAGAGCTGAAGCAATTACAGACTAAAGGGAAAGACTTGAAATATTCTCTTTTTCTGAGTGAAATTAAAGTAATTAGCAAGGGACACCAATTTTCAGAGGATAAACCTTTACGGTAGATGGCTGGCAGAGGAGACTGGCAGTGAGAGAATGTGTAATGAGCGTAGTGTGGACCGAGGCACTTGCACAGCAGGTGACTGAGTTCGATTGAATGGAATGCACTTAACAGACAAATTTCTCGGCTGGAAGTCGTCTGCAGGATTACAACAATCAGATGAGAACTTTAATGACATACCGAGGAAAATAAGGCCGTAGAGATTCGAGAAATTTTTGATTGTGTAATGCCTACAAGTGAAATGGGCACTGCTAATAAGAAGAAAGAAGTCACTTCATGCAAAAGAGTTTCAAGTTTTTTGGTAACTTTTTTCGAAAATCGAATGTTTTGGTAGATTTATATACGATTGTTTTGTTAATTTTCGTGTCTTGAAGATCATGACAACATACAACTTCCTGCAACAATTCCTATGGAAAAGAAGCAATCATCAGGGAAAAGTTCAATTTTTGGACAAATGGGTAATTGGGTAGGTACGTCAAATTCCAAACTTTCCAGATATGCGACAGAGTGAATGATTGGTTTATACTTTATCAAGGACATACAAAATTTCTTTTTGTTGAAGTTGGCTGATATGGAGATGAACGAAATGTGTTCAATAGAATCTTGGTACATCCCACAATTAACATTTCCCACAAGTGTGTCGACAGTCGCGAGCCCATACTTTACTTCAAAAATTCGAAAGATGATAATTTGTAAAATAAAAAAAAATGAACAAGTAAAAAAAAATAAAATTTTGTGTGAAGATAATTATTTTTGAAAGACAGTATTTTCAGTACATACAGTATTTTCAGACAGTATTTATCAGTACAAAAAAGTACGCATACGCCACAGAAGACTTCCACAAATCTCTTTCACATCAATTCTACAAATAAGCAAAATCAATCAGGTAAGTGGGTTTTTATTCAACAACCCCGTACTCCCAACCACCAATTCATGTTTCAAATATTCAACTATTGACCAAGTACATCCCATACAGTCGATCTTAAAAGTGTGCATACAACATACATGTGTTTTACGTTCTTAGTAAACATTTAATTCTAAGAGGCTGCAAATAAAATAAAAAATACAAGGATATCCCAAAACTATGGGCAAGGCGGGTGTTAAGCCATTGATTTAAGTACTGTATGGTTACTTTGGGGACGTGAATTTATTTATATTAATTACCTTTATATTTTTGTTTGGTTTATGTAGTGGGCCGCCGTGGCGTTGTGGGTATGTGCGTTGACCTCGATTCCCGGCCGGTACGACCTCTTTCGTGTCACTGACAATGCTAAAAGAGTACTCCTGTCTAGATTGAGTTTCTCAAACTTGGCCGTTGGGCATATAACTGTCGCTGTGTAGAAGTTATTATTATATTATATACATGAATACCAATTGCTTCAGACAACTGCAATTAATATTTTTTTTTAGTCTCGTTTTTCATTTTTTTTTTTGTGAGAACGCTAGTATCTTCATTTTGTATGCTACTGGGACTGTATGTGAATTTTGTGGAAACTGCTTTGAAATATTGGCTATATTTTTTGACGATTCTCAAAACTTTGATACATTTTGGCAGGGACGAAGTTGGATTACTACAAGAAAATCTTCTTGGTCCTCTTCTATGTGCTATAGCTAAATTGTTACAAGAGTGCTTTAGGTCGGGTACATGAATGCAAAATTGTTGGCGGATCACGTATAATGAGGCTAGATTGGGTTGGGTCTGTGACTGACTTAAGCTTATGATGTACACATACATTTCGCCTATCAAAACTATCCTAAACCAGGGATTAGCAAATGGCTTCCACATACATTTCGGAAGTGCAGCAGCACACCTCGGTTTGAATAGCCATGGAGATATTTGTTTCATTTGCGAGTAGGTCGTGTCAAAAAAGATTGCATATCTGAGCAGATTCTACATGTTGCCACGCTGTTAAAATACCTAGGAAAGGAAGAGACATCAAAGAGAACACCAAATTTATTGAGAATGAGATCTACACTAAAACCTGAACTGTGCGGTTCAACTTTAATAAGAATGCCAGCACTAGTTTTCTGGGATTAGTTCAAACACAAAGAGCAAGACAAAAACTGTTTTAGAAGATCGGAGAAGGAGTCGTTATGAGAATAGCATCGCATTTTTGTTTCGCAGTAAAATTCAAATTCAAGGAGCAGAAAAGTTGAATTGCAAATGAAACTGGTTTTTACTAGAAAACTTTTCGCCTAGACCGGACAACAACACTCACAAGTGGTGGTCAACAAACGCAAAACAGTATCCAATCCCAGCATAATTTGCTCAGATGTATTTATCGTGTACCGTCATCAATGCATAAAGTAAGCGATTCTTTCCAGTATAAGGTGTACTTATGAACGTAATCGTTGGCTGTCAAAAAATCCCGAAAAACCATTTTCATTATTCGGCTGAATACAGAATAGTAGAAAAAAAGCCGAATAAACCGAATACCGAATAGTTGCCGAATATTCGTGGCATCTCTAATAAAAAATGCTAAATTACTTTAAAACGCATTCAGCAATACTGCAGGGCCGGCATTTTCCCTTTTCCAGCGACGATTTAAGACACAGTACTCGCTGAAGGTACGAGGGTGAAAGGGAAATTAACCAAAATGCTCTACGTACATCAAGCGCAACAGATTTTATATACAACCCGATTATAACATTAAACTGTCATGTAACGTATCAGAGTCACATACAATTGGAGATCCCTACAACTCATTAGAAAACAATAGCGCCCATAAAAGTAACACATTTTCACATAACTCCCAGCTAGATATAGAGACCAAAGCAATTCATTGACACTCTAAATCCTCCCTCGCTTTTCAAATCAATCACTTAGTCAGATTCGTACGAATTCCGATTTGTTGTTCCATCGTAAGCACCCGATTGGCCTCGCCCTTGATTTATAGGCCGTAAAAGTGTCGAAACATTACTACTCTCCGCGAATCATTTGATTCTCTTGATTTCCATATACCAGGATTCCGTTTCCTCAAGGACGTCTCCCCATATTCGAAAATGTAGTACCTGTCTGTTCACCTGTCAACATGCATCACATCCACCTGCTTGAACTGTCAATCAAATGTCACCGGCTCGTGGCCAAATGAGATTCAAAAATACGACCTCAACCCCGACTGTATATTAGAAATCTTAATTGAATGTATACAATCACAGAAGTGCCACCCTCCCTTACTGTCAGCTGTCTCGCAACCGCTCTTGGCATTCAAATGCAATAATTATCTCCTTCACACCTCCGGTTCTTCCCTAGCGGTTACGTTTCATAGCTATTCGCCCCACCACCAGACCTAATCATGCCCCCATTCAACTTGTGCATGAACTTGAATCACTCAGAGTGTCTAGACCAGAGTCGTTAAATTGTCACCGGGTACCCAATAGAGCGCCAATTGGAGTAGATCCACATAAAAACGAAGCGTGGGTGTGGGGTGAGTCTCCCATTACAGATGACATTGACATCTATATCGTAGTGCTGTTGTTGTGTGCTACGAGATACTTTACAAAAGAAAAATATTTTCATAGTATTTGACCCATAAAAACAGCTAAATGCGGAAGACAAACATTATTTTTAGATTCATAGATGGAACAAGCTCCTGCGGCACACACTGAAGCACTGCTGTCTGACGCGTGTATCTGGACTGACGCAGAGTTTTGTTTTCATATAAATTCAAGCCAAACAACAGAACTAGTTCAAACAGATAAACATTGGACTTAACTTCGGGCCAATTGGGTAGAGCTCTTAATGGTATCGTCCCATAGCAGCCGACATCCTTCGATCGATTTATTCGGCGAGTGGTCAAGGGAAAGCTGTATGCGAAGCTGGACGTGGTTCTTTTATTATCTGATTTGAAAGGAATGGAGCAAAATGGAAAAGATGAATCTGATGGCTGAACAAGACTCTAGTGCCTTATAAAGGCATGTTGGGATTGTAGTGGAGCTATTTTTAACCTGCGAGTGGCTGTTGACCTTTTATCGCAATCAGAAAGTGTCTCGAAATATTTTCTGATTTCGATTTATGCAGAAGGATCTTTAAGTTTCCTGAGAAAAGCCACTATTGGAGCTATAAGACGATTTGGATACAGTGTTTCGTATTTTAACCCATTACTCCCCAGTGTCCTATTTTTAGGATACTATATTTAATGGATGGAATATAGTATCCTATATTTAAAGGATTGCACAAAGTTGTCTGCAAAACTGCACAAAAAAAGGATGAAAGCTAGGTGAAGCACAGTAAGGGTCGTTTTGTTCATTATTGCTCAACTTGCCGGAAAACTGGGAGTTGATCTACTTCGGAGTGGGTCTCAGCTCGTGATTTAACCGAAGAGTTGAAAATTTGTTTTGTTTACTATTTCAACTCACAATCTGAAAATTAAAATCAAGAAGTTGTCCAAATTTATATAATGTCTGGTTTTGGTTTTTATCTTTGGTTTTCAGTTGCTGCATGTTATGGAGAACAGCAGAAGCGACTATGCACATTTATAATGCTTACGCCTATTGAATTGATCCGACGGAATAAGTTCACGATGTCTGTTGACAAATGAAAAAGAATCTATCAAATACTTTATTATTCTACATCAAATCGAAAGGGCCAGTATCTGCTCTCGTTTCAAGGCAATGAATCATGTATTAGTTCAATCACCAATATTTTTGTTCGCTTTGAAAGACGAAAACGATACATGAAATCAGAATCATTCCATCTATTATATACATAGGCATGGAGAAAGCAGGCAGTCAACTACGATATTGGAAGAAAATCCCCCAACTTCTGCTATTTCCGTAAGTTGAAGAAATGAAGAGTTGATAAACTCAAGAGTTTTAATTTGAAAGTTAAAACCATACAAATTGATTGAATGAAAGCAAATCCAGAAGTTGTGTTGAAATATGTTGTCGCACTTCCAGCATTCTGGTTGTGATATGAGCCTTAAGGTGCATTGCCTTCACAGCCATTTGGACCAGTTTCTCGGAAAGTCTTGGTGATTTGAGTGAAGAACAAGGTGAATTGTTCCACCAAGTTTTTCAAACTATGGAGTTACACTGCCAGGGTCATTTGTTTTTGGATCATTAAAAACAGCCGCAGTGAACCATGTCAAGAAAGAAAATTGTATAAAAGAAAACGTTCATGTAAAATCACGTTCATCACAAAAACGGAAGTGGTAGTTGTAGTTCTCATATAATACAAGATTTTAGCTTGAAAACTGGTATATTTTTGTTGCAAATATGTCCCTCCTTTATATGTCAATAATTTGAACTGCTATTGCAAAATTGGTTGTGGCTGTGGCGTTTGTTAACGGTCCCACCTCTTTCGAGTCACTGACAATACCTAGAAAAATGTTTCTCAATCTTGGCCGTTTGGAGTCGGCATAAAACTGTAGCTCCCTTCCACTCATCAGACAACAATATCACGCACATCAGGAGCGATTGAGAAGCTAGGCCCTGGTCCTCTACAGGCTTGTAGCGCCACCCATATTATTATTATTATAATTTAAAATCAGCGGGGTAAATACATTTGAAATTGAGTATAAATCATGCAACTTCATCAACTGTTTACCAGTTGACTAAGTCATCACTCGAGAGAAGGTAACACGTTATGGGTCTGTGTTGATGTTCCACTCTTCACAATAAAGTCTCATCAAACGGAAAAACAACCGACCATATTCGAGTACATTCATATAATTTTTTCTTTGAATGGTCAATATGGCTTCACCTTTCATCACCTCCCCCCACCTCCTCCCACAATTTTTTTTCCTTGGGTATTTCGATGCTGGAAACTTTGTATCTGCACTGCGGGAAGATTGATGAGAGTGATGTAAGATGGAAATGCATCCCGAGCTAGTTGCCCATTAGGGAAACTCAAATGGAAACGAAAGAAATGTTGAAAACTATCCACACTTTGAACTTGTTTTCATTAGGATAGATGAGTGAAAATGAGGAGTGGAGGATGTCTGGTTGAAGCAAGTCGTGCACTAAATGGACACCAATTACGAGTTTCCGGACTCAATTACTCAATTATCAGCAATTAAGGCTATCGATGCATAAAGGTGATGTATCAATTAATAGCATTCAGATTTTTTATTGAAAGTCCTACGTCATTTTGGTTTTGTATGGACGTTGAAAATACAATTTTTGCACTAGCGAAAACTTTATGGCAATTATTGACATTTGTGGATGTGGAAACATGATTTCCGTTTTCAGTCATTTTACACTGCCTATATTATGCATTTTGGAAGAATTAAAAAAAACAACACCCTTCCACTATTCACTTTATTCTGTTATTTCTTCATTTGGTTACAATTACAATGTTCTATAGCTTACAAAAGAGAGTGATGCTAGATGAGTAAAATCTAACGGGGAATTAAAAAAGAACTTTAATTGATTTGGACAGAGTACAGTACTACACTATTTATAGCTGTTTGAAAAAAAAATTAAAATAAAATGTCGTGTCGCGGTATCTGGGCTTTAAAAATGTGTCAAATTGCGACTTAAGTCATGTATTAGTTCAATCTTGTGGCAAACTTGGTCTGCAAGCTTTCAATACCCAACGTTGAGAACAGAAATAAAAAAGAGAGGCAAAATGGAAAATCTCACTCGAAAGGTGACCACGCAACACTGGAGCTTCATTGCGACGGAATCTGATGAAATTTGACCTGTGTTTGTCTGAATCCAGTGAGCGACCCTTGGGATATTTCATATTACGTCCATTGTGAAATACACAGCAATGATTTTCCGCGTAGATTTTTTTTTACGTAGATTTATATACTTAATTAATTTAGAATTCTTTGTTGAACTACCTTTTCCAGATAAATAGGATTGGTCGTCTCGAATGGATTACCAATTTTATTTTTCACTGACTAAACTTAACTTGGTCTACTTAATATCATCATCAGCCGCTGACGCACATGATCCACTAAAGGGGTAGCGAGGGTAAGACACGCACGAATTTAAAATCAAGTTAAATTTAGCCAGCAGATTACTTCATGATTCATGATCAAAAAGCGACTTGTTACAAGACTACATTTCCAGAGCAAAAGTTGGTTATACCATGTCGCCAGTGTCTGAAGAAATGCCAAATTCGGTTGTGTTTACCTTATTACACCTTTTGAAACACATACTGTCGGGACTGTAATGAGAATAACTCGAAATGCGTTCATATAACACGAACTTTGATATATGTAGAAGCCTCCCGGTCATTTTTAAAGGGCGGCTGTAACTCCTCGAAAAGTGGAGTTGAAATAAGGAAAGCGGATGAAACACGATCTCTTTCCCGACAATGACCAGAGAGTGCCCATATAAGAAAACGTTTCTTCGCCGTTCGGAGTCGGCCGTAACAGAGCATTAGAGCGCACGCATACAGTGGTTCTTGCAAAGCTTAGGTCCATCTCAGATTGTAACCCTTATTTATAACACAAAACTCAAAAATTGAATCATAACATTGAGCAGATAAATCAAACGAACGATTAGAACCCATGAACGATTCAGTAAATGATATTGCGGATGGCAATAAAAATGTAATGGCAGTGTTTCCTGTCATCAGAAAGCGGACAAAGGATACGACAACACGTTCCTTTAAATAATCCCGCAAGTCATTTGAAATAATCCTCCAAACACAAGTACGCAAAGAAATGATTCTAAGATACGACAATAAAGCGCGTAACGATTCCCGTGATGGCAAAGCTGGCCTTAAATTTGACAGTTCCTCGTGATTTTCCAACGTTGACTTTTCGTATTTAACACGTTGGATTTACGTCTCTTAGCCGGGCCATAAAGCGAAAAGAATTCAAATAAGCATCTGTTTTGTGCATAAGTTGCCCGTGGAGTAATGAAAAATTGGCCTCTGAACAGCATCAAACGAGAAATGACAATGCCGGCGCAATCATTTCAACTCGAACGCCCAATCGGATTAAAGACTTAAGCTCGCGAAAAGTAGATTTCAACAACAGCTCTGTGTATTCAGACAAATTCAATTAATCGATTCGACTGAAAAATGAAGGCGCTTATTAATTACACCGAATTTGCGAAGTGATATCCCCGTTCGCCGAAGAACCGGAACTTTCACCGTTCCTCAATCAGCTCCAATGACAATTGGAATCCCAGTTAAGTCCTCAATCAATAAACGCCCGCCAGGTAATGGCTCACTTTTTTCGCCAACCACCAGTAATCATCGGGCTGGTGGCCAAACAATGGGTTGCTTCGTGACAAAAATGAGCACTGTCATCGTCGAATGAAATCGAATCCTTGTGCGTGCTACCGGCAGTCATACAAATAAATTCGGTTTTACGTCCAACGACGTTCGAGGGGAAGCCCCCTCGGCCTTGGTCTAATGAAATAATTCCGAAATGGGAAGTTGCGTTAGCGAAGGAGCTGTGTGTTTCCGGATTGTAATCAAAATATCCGAAAGAATGCTTAATGAGTAATGAATAAATTATGCGCCCCCTGAGATGGCTGCCGCGCTCCACATGTTGGACACGCTTTTGCCTGTTGCTCAAGCAAACTCTTTCCTTGAGTTCAGTCTTCCTCGCTTCGTGAGCAGACGTCTGGTCCTGAGAAGAAGTATTTTAATGAGTTAAGCGTAAATTAATTCCTGGCAAACTGCTGCGTGCGTCCTTATTTACTTTTCCAGCATAAGTCGTTAGGGAAGCTGAGGCGGTGGTGGCGGGCGACGGAAGATGGATGCATGATTTTGGTATTAGAGTGACCACCGAAAACTTCGGTTTGTCGCTGGGGAAAAGTTTAAAACCTAATCTGTGTGTCTGTTTGTCGGTTTCAAGGTTGCTGTTTCGGGGACGTAGTCTGCCTTTGATTTTTGAAACGAATCATACTCTTTGCTGCGAACGGAAACTTTGTCACTGAGTGGGCGGAAACTTCAGAAATTACGCTTCTGTAGAGCCGAGAGGAGGAGAGTAGGGCGGTCGCACAGAAGTTGGTAGTGCGGTGGAATAAATTCATCTTCATTTGCAATGCGAATTTGAAAATTTGCATTGACACGACTTCTATGTGCTGTTACACGCGCAAAATAAACTCTCAGCAGACTCAATTTGGCCATGCGAGACCTTGCGGGTTATATTTGCGTTTCGAAGTTGCTCCCTCAGGTGATCAGTCATTTATTTGCAGATTTATATTATGTCTGACACAGTTTGCTTGACGTTACAAGGACGCAGGATTCCGAAAGGACATTCTACGGTTGTCTGCAGTTTTTGGCGTGTTTCTCGGTGTGGGTGGATGTGAACTTTGCACTTTCATTTCATTCATAAATCAGCACAACTGCTGGATCATGACAGGATGTAGTGCCACAGGGAATTTGGGAACTATTTCAAATTGGTGTTCAGGCCTTGCTCGTACTTATTTTAATGTCTCACATAATTACCACAGTCAAGGACGAAATGTGAATATTGTCAATGGCAAGGATGGGGGAGCTCAAGTCGCTATCCCTTTACTTTGTGACATTTAAGAAATTCAAAAACATTAGAGCTGTTCCATGCGCATGCCTCTCTCGCATCAAAAGGAATGACAATTAAATGGAGAGTCTTTTCAAATTATCGTATAGGAAAATTTTCAAGAAGCCAACACAACAACAGATTCCAATTACACCCTAACTTTTGTGTTTTCCTCGCTTGTCAAGTGCTCTGCTCTGGGAGTGAGTACTTTTCAAAACTCAATCAGTGCTGTTTGAAAACTGAATTATGTAAACAACAGTTGAGTGGCTTCAGTTTCCGCGTGCACGTCATTGCAAAGTAAACTGAATGTTGAAGTGGAACATTTTTCAAACTGACAAGCTTTTAGAGAGCCTTCAACGCGTGCATCCAGTCTAAAACAACTTGACGCGTATGCGGAATAAACATTTCCGAACCACTGCTCAAATCAATTAGTTGGAAGTGCATTTAGATCTGTTTACGAGTTCAATGAATCTTTATGTTGATTCGAATGATGGCAGGAATTTGCTTTGCGATTTGGAAGACAATTTCAAGTTTTTTTGGGAGCGATGTCGATTGACTGCAAGTGTCAAAATATTCGAGAGGCATTTAGTCGTTGTCAATGATTTGATTTGGAGGTTAGGTGGGTTTGACGAGAAATTACAGTTTTGCATAATTGTTGCTGCGAAAGTGTACCAGACATGTGAATCTGAGGCTGGAAGCAGATTTTTTCCGAACTAAAACCGATGAATGGGACAGTTTAAGGACGAAACGCAATGACGGGCAAGTGACTGTTTACAAGAAATTTGGAAAGGAATCACTTCTGCAAGCTGTGGAACGGTGACTAACGCAAAAATCGCTGTCACGCAGAATGTTTCACTCCATAAGGACGATGTTAAATGAAAATGCCTCCCCTCCCCAATATAAGCGAGGTCAAGATAACAATCTCAAGACTAAAGTCTGAAAAGGCTACCGCCGCAGGATCGCCAAGATCGAGATACATCATTTATTCGTCGATTTTAATTGCCCATATGACAGATTGAATACAGACGAGCTATACACCGGCATGTCTAATTCCGACATACCTGCCGAACAAGTCAGATTGTGAATTTGAATTTTTGCTTTCCAGACTACATCAACATCCTGGTACAGCTCGTAGAGTACGTGGTTGTGTCTTCTCCATATATCCGATGTAGAATTTTTTTTTCGAAATCACCCAGAGTCAGCTCTGCAGTTTTGCTTAGCGTCCAGATTTCGCATCAGTATAACAGGACTGACAAAATAAGAGGTTTGTAGAGCATGATGTCGGTCCTTCGAGTCAGGAGTTTTTACCCCAGTTGTGTTGAGAATGGAATTCGAAAAAGAATTCTAGCTGCTCCATAAAGCTTAGCAATGAACTCACATAGACCTTCGATGTCAAAAAAGTATTTTGACAAGGCGACGCACTGGCATTTGGCTTCTTCAACATCATGGAAAGCACACACGCCAAAATCAGGAGAATGATCTTTAAGAAGTCCGTACAAATGTTAGCATATATCCATGACATTGTTTGGTAGAACTAAGCGAGTTGGTTTTAGAGCTTAGCGAGTCGTCACATTGGCGTTTAAGCATTGAAACGGAATCGACTTAAACGGGTCTGTACGAAAAACATCAGTACCCCTATCAAATGCAGAGTAAATCTTGCCAACCGCTGCTTTCTTAAACTTCATCCTCCAAGGGACCAAACTGATTTATAAATAAATTTATAAGGTACTGATCTTCTTGCTCTACGGCGAAAATATTCAACCATGAGATGCACAGGCTGTACAGCGACTTGAACCTATTTAGGCGTGTGCGGATCCAACGCGACTCCGAGCCTTTCTCGTAAAAACGGAGTTGGTTCTTTTCTCCGACGAAAGGGGTGTGCGGCAATTGAGTGTGCCAATAACTTTGGGTTCAATGTAAGTCACTGCTCAGGAAATTGAATTTTGTGCGATTTTCGCCGGTTGATCGTCATATTATCGTTATCACTTCCCTGTTGAGAGAAACATCAAAATGTATTGAAACTACTCACGTAATAATCTAAAAATATTTACTTCAAATAGTTCAGTTCGGTTAAGTAGTTCCTGGAGATGTGTCCATTTCATGAGGTATATCTGCATTGAACACATCCACGGAACTATGCAGTTCGATCTGTGTTTTTATTTAGGAAAGTTTGGTTTGTATGTATGGAGTATGCGTGGATAATCCTCCAATAAATATTTGTGGATGAACGAACTACGAATGTACCTACACATATGAAAACGATAACGAGCCCTCATGGATGAACTATATGGATACAGGCATATATGAACTATGTATGCGAAATTTGCTTTTTTTTAATTCCCTTCAGATACACCACAGGCAATGCAACGATGCTCGATGTACCTGCGCGATGTGCGAAAGATCCGCACAAAGGAAAGCACACAATTTAGTACAGTCTAGTTCGATCGAGTTCAGTTATTCCTTTAAATACAACCATACCCACTGAGCATACATGTATGAAGGGTAAGGTATTCCTGAGTAAGGTATTCCTGAGCTAGTTCACATAGTTCACTTGTCAGAGCTGGTTTTTGAACTAGTTCGTGAACTACACAAGCCTAATCCTAGGTGCTATTCATGTGCATCAAATCATCCGTTGTATATATCAAGAGATAAGTGGATGTCACAATCATAGACTAAGCAAATAAAAATGAAATGACTCTGTTAGTTAAAAAGTAAGTAGGTAAAAAAAAAATTCCTTCAATGCCACAACAAGTTCCTCGGGATGGTATTTTAAGCACTAATGGGCCATAAGCATCTTAAATATCATGAAATGAAATGGGACTAACATTTGCTCATATACAGAAACATATGCAGATGACTAAGAAGAAAAAGGATGGTTGTATAGTACGCTGAAATGATGAGTACGAGGAAAGTGTTAAGAGGAGAACTTAAGCCTTTGGGCATGACAATGTGAGGATGGGATTAAGTGAGATGTGAATCACGCGTCCACCCGCATCCCCGACTTATCCTAACTTAGCATGTCAAACTGGACTGGATCATCTTGCTAGAGATCACGCTAGCTGGACTGTTGGTTGAGCCCTAGGTCCGCCCAGACTGTAGCGCCATACAAAGAGGAAAGGGGAAAATAGTGAATAACGAAATAATGCAATAAATCGTTGACCTCCCAGGCAGCGTCTCTTCAATAAGCAGTACAGAAAGTTATGATGTTGTCGGAAATTGTTGGTGTTTGTAGTACACCAAATAAGACCAATTACACAACGTTGAATAAACAATCAAACTATAAACAAAATTTGAATGATCCATCAACCACAAGCCAATGGCCCTTGTCACAGGTAATAAATCTTCTCATTAGATCAGTCCAATGAACAGCCACAAAAGCATTGTGCTTAGCTCTGAGTCCTGGCTGCCTGAGTACTTCTGAATTTGTTACACTGCAAGGGCACTTGCATCCTTCGATCTGAAAAGCATACCTTAACTGAAATCTCCGGTTTCCATACTTTTACATTTATACAAAGTTCAATAGGAAGAATTTTCCTAAATGCCATAAGCACGAAATTGAATGCAGTCAATTCCATCTGACACATAGTACGTCCATTCCATGCACATGAAAGTGTACGTTTGCAGACATTGTTGAAAAACGGATGTAAATGAGCTGGATTTTCGTATGAATTTAAATCACATCGTTTACATTGTTCGTTTGAAAACAATTATCAATAAATTGAGGGCACACAAAAGGTCCTTACGTCCCCACACTCACTGAAAGCATTGAGTTTAGAAGGAGTTTAGTCATTGTTTCCATTTCCACTTGCAGATACCTACTCGTCCTATTGAAATGTGAAACTATTTTCGCAATTGCTTGTTCAATTTGATTCCTTTTTGTCTCATTCGCCTGACATCAAAACCAACAAGTGGGCACTTTGGTTTGGAAAATCTTGCCAATTACAGTTTTAAGTTATCTCAATTGCTGCATGAAGGAGGGAGAGGGATGAAGCTACAATTGTCGTTCATTAAAATTGAAAATAGCCAGAGGGGAAAAACTACGGTTACTCGGAGGATCTCTTTCTTATAAATATGATAATGAAGAAGTTCTGGTTGTTCTGGTTGGGTTCGTTTGCGGAAGGGCCTTGCAAAGGGCTACCGCTCGAGGTGCATTCGATTGTGAATAATTTAAGTGGCTTGGACGATGTTTCAGTTAACCAAGGAGGCGAATGAAAAGTAATCAGTTTCTGGGCACTGTTTGTAGTGTTTTGCGGCTGTGATGTATTGATATTGAACGAGTATGGTTCGAGTGCTTAAATGTACAAGAGCATTTATAGTGATTTTAGTGAGATACCTTCCATAATTTCGTTTCATGTGTTCTCTCAAGATACATGGACGGTCAAGAAACAAATTGCTGTACTGAATTGTGCCTCCGAAATCGTGATGAACATTCCTTCAATTCAGGAATGCAGGTGTCAAGTAAGGTGGGCAAAATCATTTGAAATTCGTTTGTTAAAATATCAATAAAACTGTGACAAGGAAAACACACTGCGATGGTGTTCAAAAGGTTTCTACAGCCAGCACTAGTTTTCTGCTTGCTATTGTTTTTCACGAGCTTCTGAGACATACAGTCTAATGCGGACTCCGAACGGCGTAGGTGAAAAGCTGTTTCCAGACAGGAATACTCTATGAGCATTGTCAGTCCGTCGAAGGAGGTGGAACCGTCAATTATGAAAGGTGGGACTCTCAGCGTAGTTGTCAAGGAACCAACCCACCGCCACGGCGGCAATGCATTAATTGTTCACAGTTAAGATAACAACTAATTCGTACAAAAAGGAAGGTTACGTTTATAAAATATTCAAATTAATTTTTAAGAACATGGTTCAATGCAAAATATAATCTAAAGTTTGGTGGAATTATTGACACAGTTTGGTGGTATAGACACATTAATACTAGCTTTCTCGTGGACGTTGAAGGCAACCTTCGACACCATTTCTCCAACTTACAAGTTTGTATTTATAAGTGGGATATTTGCACTATTTTCCCGTTTCTCCTAAAGTGATTTGTAGTTGTAGTTCACAACTTGCAATTTTGTGGAAATTTTGCTTATTTGAAAGTTTCCGTTAAGTAAAAATTGAAGTGTTATATCCAAAAAAAATATACATATATGTAGTGTACATAGTGTGTATATACATAGTGTTGTATAAATATATATATATATATATATCTGCCGCGAATAAACTATGAGATTTTACTGAAATATTTCCTTCGTATCGCTTCAAGTAAAAAAATGTAATACCGCAGCAAAAGATTCTCACGACTTTACATTGGGTTGGAAATATATGGTAGCCCAAGGTACGTAATTTCAAAATCTTTTGCATAAAATGCCTTGTGAGATAACTTAGATGACTATTAATGACATTTAATTTTGTTTATTCATTTAATATTCACATCCTGTGAGACAAGAGTTGTAAACTAGGTAGGTATATGCTATCACAAATCGGGGTCAGTGGCATTTTTTAAAACATTTTTCAACAAGGTTTTCTCTCACAACGTTTTTGAATTCTCATGACATGTTCATAGATTAGATATTTGTAATTTTTGAATAATAAAACGAGGCTATAGACTTGTAGTTGTGATACACAAGTACAAATTTGTGGTCGTAATTTGTAGGAGAAATATTCCACTGGTGTATTTACTATGAGGAGAGTACTGGCTGTCTGAAATCAAATACAATCAGTAATGTTATAATATGATCTGTCAAATAAATTCAGTACCATAGATAGCGGACTACACCGCTATCAATGAGTAAATAGTTAAAAAGCACATATGGCTTTCTAAAAGTGCAGGTTATTCTACTAGAGCACCAGATCATGTTCACCATATGCCGTGCTTTGCATCTTTAACAATCTGCAAAACTCTCTTACTAAGATGGTTAAGGTCCTTCTTAACTACTTTTGTGCGGTTTAAGCAAAGGCGTTCTCTGCTATTTTGTCCGAATGGCTCGGAGTTGAAGACTCTTAGAGATTGAGCTTAGTTTTCCATGGTTTCTATGTGGCTAAGCTATCTTGGACGTCTGGCTAGACTCATGTCGCTGTACTGAAGATGAAAATGAGATGAGTCTCTTACTTAGTTACATTTTGAACCCAAAGAAACAGTGTTTGGGAAGAATTATTCTGCGTTTCAACTCGCTACTGTAGCCGTGGTAGAAGACTCCGCCTTACAGCTGCACATCTTTCTACGTTTGCAAGATGTTTATCTTTGTTTGACATTGAAGTTCTGGAGAGTTCATTATCGACCTTGATGAAGCAATGAGAGTTCCTTATTCTTATATTCTTCTTCTTGGACTCGGACAGTCCGGGTGGTGGCAATGCTTATGCGCCATACAGCAGGAGTGATTGTCCCAGCCTCCCTATCAGAGCGTTTTTGGGGACCTCGGTCTTCGATTGTGGGCTTTATTCCTGAATCGCTTTCCAAGCTCAAAAGCGAAGTTATTGTCAAGGGTGTCATTGATTAAATTAACTTCGGCGCATGTGGTAACCAACATCTTCCGCCTCAGCACCTTTCTAAGACTTCAGTCGAGTTATAGTTATTTCGCATCGAATGGGGAAAAGCTACCTACTCTACTACTGTCATAGTGAATCTATACTCAATGTCGTTAAACGCACTAATCGACCGATAACAGCGGATAGATCGGTAGATCGTCCGTAGACCAAATAATAGTCACTCAGCCAGGCTTCGACTAGGCATAGAAACGAAATCCGAATTTAGAATCGGTTGGAAGAATATTCTCAATCTATCATTCGGCTGAATTCAGAGTCCAAGTACGAATTATCCCAATGTGTAATGCTACGCTAAAACATACACGCATAACAGTGTTTCAAAAATGGTATTTCTATTAGTCTTTGACAAGTTTCATATTTTTTGTAATTCAGTTTTCCTGCTTAACACAAGTACTTTCTTCATCTGTATTCGACACTCGTTTGTCTGAAGGGCGATCAAGTATTGGGTGGGATTATTCAGAAGTTTTCCAGCTACGTGATTAATAACCCCAGACGCTCTAAACCACACTGTACATCATTTTTTCATGACATTAATCTCTACCAAGAAGAAAGGGCTCATTCGGAGGTGTAACTTTTATAGTTACGTACTCCCGCTCGGATAGTTAATCAATCGCTTCCAACACAGATGGCACGTGGTTAAGAGGGAATTTTTAACGAGACAAATTTACTGTCCCATCAAGTGTAATTAAAAAAAGTCTCAATGTAAAATGGCTGTCTTAAATTTAAAGTAACTACTTGAACTGCGACTACTGTACACGCTTTTTCCCTCCCGTCGCTGCAAAGGAATGTTCCAACTGTGCTGGTGGCATATCTAAAGCTTTTTTATGAAGTGTTCTTTATTAGATAAGAAGCTGGATTATACGAAACCTTCAGGACCGCCGCGCACCCTGCATACACAATCGCGGATGGCTTCTAGTTTAAATGAACAGAAGAACACTCGTGTTACTCGAGAGCAGCAAGGTCGATAAAGGTAATAAAAGCGGGTACAAGTGTGTTTCTCATCCTGGCATCAACCGTTGTAACACAATAGAAGCCGTCATAATATGTTTCATCTTTCCAACCATAATCCACAGAAGAACACTTTAATTTGCGCTGGCAAAGACGGGGAAATTTTTAAAACACCACACCCCCTTACCCCGCAGCATTTGCCACTCGACTTCATTTTTCATCAGTCGAGCATAGATGTGTTCCACCAAATGCCACACACCCGCCTCTTGGGTGAGGATGTGAGCCATAGGGAGGCAGCAAATTCCATTCCCGCCATTTGCAGTATCAAACGAAGCCTCTGTGCCATTGAGATACTCCTTCTTCACATGATACAATTTCCGGACCGGTTGTGTGAAAGTGTTTACTTACGATCCTTTCACACGTGCCAGACAATTTCCGGCGCAACCACCACTGCCGAGTGCCAGCTCCCATCCACCTGCGAATTGAATTCCCGAAAATTAAATATGCAAACACTCTCAACCCCCAAGCTTCTATTTCACCGTAATTAGAGCCATAATTCGGAATCAAGGATATAAATTTAGTGTTGACACTTCTCTGGGGCCTGCGTGTGCGGCGGTACAATGTATATGCTCGTTGCCTGCTGTAGTGTGTGAGTAAATTTGGCCGTTAAACAGCCATTAAGGGCGCTTAAGATGTCCCCCGGTGCGCCCATTGGGGGGACGTTCGGGGTGCGTGTGCTCCTCCCGAGAGGAACTGCTCAACATTAAGCAATCATTATAAATTCTAATGTTCGCCTTCTAATTCATTTTCCATTTGCGAGTAGGGCGCTGACTGAAGCGTCCTGCGGCGGGGTTAAAGATGCGGATTGTTATTCTCACGTTCGAGTCGCACAAGCACTCTACGGTTTCAACGACGCCGCGCCATAGACCGCAATTCAAAAATCGTAACGACACAACGGAACACGAATTTAATTTAATTTTCTGGGGAGAACTGTGTCAACTCAACGTGGGCGGGGGGGGAAACCACATTACGAGGGCTGTGTGGCAGTTGGTGAGAACAAAGGAAAACGTCCTCGCTGGTGATTACACCGACGACGACGAAGTGATGCTGGCGACGAGAGGGTGTCGCTCAAAGGAGATTATATGTCTGTGCAATTTGGAGGAAATTGATATCAATACTTTCGCCCACCATCCACATCCATCTATCCATGAATAATGAAGTGGATTTACCGGAGATTTTAAAGACCCACCTCTCTGCCTGTGCAAACATTTTCTTTGCAGCGACGAGTGTCACACACAAAGTGCGATTGCCCATGGGACCCGCACCGTCGCTGTCGATGTGCACACTATATTCATTAAGTGCTTCAATCATCAGCAAAGAGCTGGAGATGGCACAGATGTGCATAGGCATCGGCATCGGCTAATGAAATGTGCAAAATCTGTGGGGCTTCACTTGTACTAAGGAGCAAATATATTCAGAATGATATATTGGTTTTCCCATTACCATTGAGTCCATGAGTTTGGTTTTGGTCTGCTTTTAGATACTAAGGCGGGTGCATTTTGTGTGGGCAGAAGAAAGAGGATCCTGATGGTTGTA
This sequence comes from Eristalis intricaria, assembly GCA_964034865.1. Classification (NCBI taxonomy): domain Eukaryota; kingdom Metazoa; phylum Arthropoda; class Insecta; order Diptera; family Syrphidae; genus Eristalis; species Eristalis intricaria. The sequence goes on from OZ035873.1 coordinate 164,260,027, forward strand.
CACAGACCGAGAGATGTATTAGCTTGTGCAGCATTTAAGCTTTAATTCAATTGGGGGTCTTTTTGGCTTCATTCAAATGGAAAAGGCGATTGCAATTCATTTTCTTCAGATCAACAGATTGGATTCACCTGTGTGCTTTCGTTTGAAAAATGTTCCTTTTCTCCCGTCTGTGGACAAGTGTCAGGTGCTCTTCTTCGCTTCTGTCTGTCTTCAAAGAATTCAGAGATTTATATTGGCGTCTACGTTTTGTCTGAACGATAGAGAAAATGGCATTCATTCGAGTCTGTCTGCTGATTTTGCGGCTACTCGTTCGAGTATGTTGTTGGTAGTGAAGGAACGGAGGTATCCACAGTCTCCTTCATGTTTTGTGGTTGAGCTGCCTCATTCTTAAGATGAGGAACTCCTGAGCAGGATTTCCCAAGGATATGCTCTGTCGTGTGTTTTGGTACCGAAACCAATAGTGTGGCGGGCGGCTGTAAGCATGCGAGGTACTATCTTTTACACGTTTTTCACACTTTTGGGATACTCAGATGACAACGACAACGCCGCTCGTTTCCAACGTGTCGTAGTGGAAGAAAGAAAGTCTATGCTGTATACCAAAAAACATTCCACCACACACCACCTAAGACAAAACAGCACAATCGACAGCTACAATTTCGAGGTAGTAAAGGACAACGTAAACCGATGGTCGCGTGTGTGAGGAAGGAAAATGTGTGCGAGGAAGGTCAAAATTCGTCGACTGCACTGGCTCGGTCACATTGAGCGCATGAACACTCCTGAGTCGAGAAGGAGAGGAAGACCAAGTAATGGTGGATGCAAGACAACATGGTTTTGATGACTTGAAGTAGCGTGCGCAGGACCAGAATGACTCAGGCTCGGACCATCCATGGGTCAACGGCCTGGTAAGTACAGTGACGAGCAAAACTGGATACATCATTTTAGCTTTTGTAGTTTTTTATTAACAAAATTGTTTCCTTACGACGGATTTAATTAAAATTTGCAGAGCCGTTTCTCATTTAATTACTTAAGGAAAGCGTGATCACTGTAAGAAATGGTGTAATTCTAGCAGCTGAAAGGTAAAATGAACCAAGCGGATCCCATGTATCCAGTTTTGCACGTTTTAATTTGTTCTTCTTGTTTTTGTCGTTTACCGTTAGGTCTAAATTTGACTATCGTACTGTCAGCGACATTATAGATAAAAAATCAACATTTTATTTCTAAATTTTTTAAATATAAATTTAAAAGAATTATTTTAAGAAATATATAGAATACTTCTTTAACCGTGGAACGTACGGTAAGGAAATTCGGTCCATCCCATAGCTCCGTACATATGGAACGAAAAAGAAAAACAAATTGAGACCGTGCACAAAAAGGTGTGTGCCCGAGATTGTTGATTCTCACCGTACTGGTATTGATATAGCAAGAACTGATGCCAAAACACCAAAAGCAGTTGTGTACTTTGCGAAAAAGGACTTTTCAAAGGACACTCGGCAGAATTTGGCTTGTCTCCCTATAAAAAATGAAAACAATCGGAAAAAACCGAAAATATAAAAATATAGGAAAAAAATATAGGTCCGAGTGAAATTTCTGCAAAGAACGTAAAAGCTGGACTGCAGAGGACTATAATAAAGTCAAGATCAGCAGGTTCGAGTCCGACGCAACTGAAAATGTCAATCAAATCCATCGTAAGGAAACAATTTTGTTGACGAAAATCAGAAAAACTGAAATGATGGATCCAGTTTTGCTCGCCACTATAGTTAGTTAAGTATAATAGGCCTACGAATCAAGATATTGCAGATCTGCATAATTATGTTTTCTCTGTTATTCAAAATAGTAAAAAAAAATTACCAAGAACCGCAATATACGCAGTAGCCATCAGGCGATTTTCGCGAAGAGATTGTTACATTATTGTGCAAGATGGAATCAAAACAAATTCAAAACGGCAAGCCACTGAACGCGAACTTCAAGCAATCGAAGAGATTCAGCCCATGTGGCCCTGCGGCAACGGCGTGCGACAGGACCAAGTTGACTATTGGTCTGAATTGCGCTAGAAGACCATTCCCTGCAAGTATCTTTACTACACCGGGTTATCAAAAGCGATGTGTAAAAAGTTTGGCGTTGCATTGTGTTATACCAAGCAAAATATAAGAAATAGATGAAAAACATGGTGAAAGGAAAATAAGGTGTACAAGCAAGAAAGTCGTCTTCCAACAAGTCGAGTCCAGAGGGCGTGACCGAGGCCTCGAAAGTTCTGTTCAACGAATCGTGTGACCGAGGCCTCGAAGTTCTGTTCAACGAATCGGCCAATATCTCAAATGGTTTGTGTTTTCTTTAAAAAAAAGGCAAGTCATTACTGGAAACCCAGACACTTCTGTTTCGCGGGAAAAGTCCAACAAAAAAAGAGCTGCTGCCGCTTCTGCATCACAAACGTTGGTGTGAAATACGAGCACAACACTTTAGGAAAGCAGACCATTTAAAAATCTGAATTTATTGAACATCTGTCGCAGACCGCCCCTCCTTACCGCAAGGTAAAGTGTTTTAAATTCCCAACGTTATCAGCACCCACCAGTGAGTCAGGCGTTTTTAATGTGATTCACATGTTCAACTTTACTCTTGATGAATACACATAATCACTTGAGTCACACACCACTACCCGTTCTGTTGTGTCAATGGCTGGAGAAGAATTCCCTTAAATTGAGATTAGCCATTAACACCTTATCGCTGCATCGTCTTCTTGTTATATGAAACGATACACACTGATGTGCCCACCCACGACTAGAAGTGACTCTCTCCCACGGCGACGACGTGTTCTCCGTTCAAAAGAAGAGCTCGTATATTACATGCGAAGGAAGACTCCAGCTCGAAGTTAAATTACGAGAGCAATTAGTTGCCTCATTTAAGAACATTAAGCAAGGAGCTGTAGACGATTAACCTTTGGAAGTTATTACTCCTGCAGTACTGGCCGAAAGTACATATACGCGGATTAGATGAGATGAGACACGTCTATTCGACACTTCTTGGGGAACGAAACCTTATGACTTCAGTCACTTTGAAGTGGACTTATCACAGCTACATATAATTGAAGCAGCCGTATACCTAAGTGTGTCAGGACTAATCCTACAGAGAGTAAATCCATCCACCTGGACATGTGTGGATTTAGTGCGTGCAATTCAAATTGTGGTCTTGGGTGTCCTCAGTCGTAATGGTATCTACGTGATTTTAAGGTAAATTGAAACCTTAAAAGCCCACGTATTGATATTCTTGGGATTTAAAATCTCCAATTAGTCTCCTTACTTGTATTTTGAGAGGAAGTCAAATCATTGAAACCCTGTAAGTAATTTAATGTACACATTTTAGAAAAGCTATTTGTGTTAAGTCTCTGGCGACTTGCAATATGGACGATAAATGTAGAACACGTGAAGGCCTGCTTAATTGGAAGAGGACTGGACACGTACCACACCTTAATGAAATATGGATGTACAGATTTACGTACAGAGTCTTATGTAATGTTATTTTGTACTTAATTTCTCACCATTTTCAAGATGACATGTATGAAATAATAATTTTCGTATGTTTTTGTCGACTTACCTGAAAATAGAAAAAAAAACTTAAATTAGAAGGTTAAAATGAGATTTTAAATATATAAAACAATGTCTCTAAGAAAAGTTCATAGGAATGTTATTAGTCCTAGTTGTAAGCCACGCTTACTGTTATTAATATTATTGGGCGTCCTCTTTAATCTCTTGAACATGCGAATTCTCAAGATCGGCAATAAAAACTTTGCTTTCAGACTAGGCCTGTACATTTTAGTTCAGTCCAAAGAAAGCACTTTAGTTCAAATCTGTTTATTGAACGAGTTCGTTCGTTTACTTCATTTAGTTCAATGGAAGTCACTGCACAGGAAATTGAGTTTCGTGCGATTTTCGCCGGTTGATCATTTTGGTATCGTTATAAATAACAGCTCCTTAATAGTTCATGGCACCCGAACACCGTTACAAAAACATGTACCGCAAATGCATAATCGTGCACATACATTTTAAAATAAACCGAAACGCAACTATGCTCGACGTGCTTATACTGCGGAAGTTGTACAAAAATGAAACTGATGTGCACCATGTCCATACACACAAGAAGCATAACACTCATTTTAGTTCAGTTATTCTTACATTCTTGAACTAAATGAACTAAAATAAAATGATATTGTGAACTAGATCACTTAGTTCACTTGTTAGAGCTGTCTTTGAACTAGTACGTTCTTAAACACAAAAGTCTATAAGAGACCTTGACAACGTCTACTAAAATAATTCCAAAAGGCTTCAACCGCTTTCACATACAAGGACAAGATTTGAGCATAGTCCAAAAAAATGAATTGACGAATTCTCAACAACGTGTTGGATGGACAATGAAATTAAGGCGTCACAAAAATGATAAACACATCCCACGAACTTCATTTGTTTATCATTCAGCGTCTGTTGTTTTAGAATATCTAAAGGAATGTGTTGTATTCCTAAGACGACTTTTGCACATAACCCATAATTTTTACTCAACATTGACATCAAATCGAAAGGAAAGATTCAATCAAAAAATGCGTGGCAGTGTAAACCAAAATATATCTTTGCCGTAGGTGGCTTATTAATAATGATATTGGACACTTAAGCAATTGTTGGCCAACTTACTAGGTTCAAGCTATTGCATGTTAGAATCAATAAATTCTGGTTATATACGGAAACGTTGACAAGAAACGTATTACAGTAGCCAGACAACGTCTTGGGGCCCAATTAAAATTCACTAACACCACAAAAACGCATAAGATGAGCCATTGGGAATTGTGTTGAAAATAAGTTGAAATCTACCCAAAACAAGTATCAGTCGGCCCTATCCACAATAGGTGGTATTCTGTTGTGTCAAAATTACTGAAAACTTCGCATACACACTAAATAGGTAAAACTAAAGTCTTTACAAGTAACACAGTAAATGACATATAAGAAAGTCGCATATAAGAAAGAAATTTGATGGCAAGAAGCTTTTTCCAATAAGACTATGTGGGGGGGGGGGAAGCTGGGGGAATCACTCGCCGGCATAGTATGCTGCGGGGGTTTGATCAAGTGGGACGAATGTCGCCACATAACGAGAGGCGAGCGTTGCATGCGATTCTATGAGGGTAACTTGGCTTGGCAGATCTAGGACGAGGGGGTCCCAAAACACTTCTAGTTTCCGATAACTCCTGATGATTTTGAGTTTGTTGGAAAATCTCTCCTGCGTGCTTTCCACCCGTAACCCATTTAGTGCAGGTCAGAAGATAATGATGAACATGATCTTTCGACCAAACTGTGTCTTTACCAAAGGCAACACGAGAATAACCTTCTTCAACAAACTAAAGTAAATTATTTTTCAAGCTTGTATTGATTTTTTGATGTGATTCTTATTATCTTCCTCATTGAACTTCTCTTATGTGATTTTACACATTGTGCAGAAAACGTTTTTTTTTTACTTTACTTTAATAGATTTATTTTATATAAGAAATTCTCTTTTTTATAGCTCTTCATTCCATATAAGAAAAATTATTTCTTGTATCGAATAACTCTGTATAAGAAAATATATAAATAAAAAAATATATATAAGAACGAAATTCTATGGCATTTTAAACTTATTTATTTCATTTTATTGTTTTCAAATCTTTGAACTTTAAGAATAAAAATGCTTGTTTAAGTAAAGGGCTTAAAATATTACATTAATTGCATACATAAAGTGATGCAGTCACATGATACATTTTCGATGATCATATTTCGATTTTTAATTTCAGAAATTTTAAGGGTGAGAGCATGCCTCTACTATATTAGAACTTATTTTAAATGCTACCAAATTGAAAAAGGGTAATTATAGGTGATTATTTCAGTTCGTATTGGAGAGGTGAGAGTAACAAGCTAAACAAAATTGTCTGTACTCGATCTTGGACCATACCTGTCAAGATGGATGATTCCATAGGTGTACGCTTGAATGAAGAAATGAATGCGCGGCGTTAGACATGTATTAACAGAAGGTTTCAACATGATGTTACGACTCGATTCACAAAAAGTAATTTTTTCATAAAGACAGTTAAGATGTTTATTCTGAATGATTTTGAATAATAGGATGTATGTCCTATAGTTTAAAAATGCCATCCAAAGAGTGTGCGACGTTGATCTGCGACATGATCAAATCTTCGGAGGTTAAAGACGTAACGTGCAGTCGCGTTGGTTGCTTTTATCAATTTTTGCAGAGAAGAATGATCACAGTCAGAAAATAGTTCACTGCCGTACGTTAAGATAGGTACTTGAGTGCTTTGGCAATTTTTAATTTCTCATTGATTGGGAGTAGAAATTTTCTAATTAACAAACCTCTAAGAGACGCATATACCTTTGATACTACACTGTCTATGTGGTCAGTCCATGTTAGTTCACTATTACACATTTTAGCAAGATTTTTAACACAGGTTACATATTCGACTGGAACGGAGTTAAAGTTTTTTTTACATATATTTCATTGTAAGATTTCGTTCCTTCGTATTCGTGTTTTATTAATTTATTTTTTACTTAATTTGGATGAAGATGAAGCTGGACGAGAAGAAAAGCCTTTCTAATCAGTTTTCATAAGCTGTGAATCTACTGGATCAGAAACTATAGTACCGATGTGCAAATGCAAAACACAAAATTAAATGTAGAGTCGATAACTAGAAACAATTTCATAAAACATATTGTACTTGTCAGTCAACCTTGTTAACATGTGCTATTGTTGACGACTCGGCAAGTAGAGCAAATGTTTTAATTGACATAGTTCAGTCGACTTAATGTAATCATATTTTTTGTGTCTGTTTTTGTCTTTTATTTTCTATTGAAAAATAGCATCCTTTACGTCGACCTTAATGAAATAAATTGGGTAGTAAACAACTTCTGTGATTTAAAACCTCTGCGCCAACGTGTCATATTTCAACGACTGAGAGTAATAAACCTACTCCACTTTGAAAAAAACAACCTTGCGACCCCATTGCAAATAAGCGTCTTTCGAATGACTCTAAAATTGCATGACAAACAGATCGTTAATTTGCTGCAATTGCAGTCATAAATCTGTCAGAACGTCTTTGAGGTGAATCCTTGGCCGAATGACATCCCATTGCGCCCGTTATGACAAATGAAATCGATTGCGCTGCCAGCAAGTCATCTTTCCATGAAAATATTTGGCCATTTGTCTTCGCTAATGGTGCAAGTCATTTATTTTCGCCGCCTCCTGCCATCCTCACCATAAAGAGAAAATATTGGATTCCCCCCCAAGGCACAAATGTCAGTGCTTGACTCGCTGCGCGACACATATTTCGCCGCACCTCTGATTGAGTCCACTGTCATAAGTGTTCGGTCTGTGGCGCCGATGAAGAAAGAACTGGGCAAACCGCAAGCAGGTGAAATTGAATACTTCTAAATCGAAACGAGGGCCACCAAACAGACAGAGAAAAAGTGTCAATAAAGCGAATTCTTTTTTCTTCTATTTTTCTACCTCCAACTGTCCGTCTTGCGCTTTGTTGTTGTTTACTTTGATTCTCATTTTCAGTGCTCGCCAAAGCAGAAGAAGTGAAGAATTGAAGAACTGAATAGCTGGGGAGCTCAGCCGGCTGTGGTGGAAGCAGCAGCAGGCACGGCGGTGGCATCTGGATTATCATCGCTGAGAATGTGGCTCCGATGCCTAAGAACAGCATAAAATTCGATCATCCAATAACATCGGTGAATGGGAACTCATCACGTTTAACCTTTTGTTCCCCAAATTCCCATGAGATTAATTGAATTCCTTTCGCTTTTCCTCCCTCCCTCTCTCTCACGCTGTCTCTGATGTTCACAATCACACACCGTTGCCAACGTTGCCGCCACTGATACCGCAGCTATTCCGCCCAGGCCCTGTGCTCCTTTTTCTGAATGAGGCTGAAGTCGAGGACATAAATATTTATGAAATGCGAAGGAAAATCCAGCGATGGAGGGGAAATGGAGAAAAGTCATTGCCTTGCTTCACACTACGTTGGGTTATAGAGCCATTCATCGAACACATTTCTTGGTTAGCATTAAGGTTGACTGAAGTAGAGCACCGAAGAACACCGGCGGCACCGAAGAGGGAATGAGGCCACATTCTAACAATTCTATCCCGAGGCAAAACATTTTGCTGGATGGGAGTGACTGTGTGAGAGAGCGGGTGAGGGTGTACAGAGAAGACTGACTCCTGTATGCGGGCGATAAATAAAACGCTTACGCGGAGGAAAAACTTGCCACTTCCCGAAATGACTTCCAAAGAGATGGCTTCATCATTCTTTCACACCACAAACCCACTGCCAGTGTTGTCAGCTCTAGCCACTGGGGTGAAGGATAATGGCATACACAGACAACACGCTGCCACCGAACTGGGTAAATTGGAAATTTTATAGTTTCGAAATTGTTTTATGTATATCGAGGGCGGAAAGCATTTTTTATTCATCCACAGTGACTCCTCCCGGCTCGGAGTGGTTGCGGAGAGGAATGGTGCGGTCTTAAGTGGTTTGGAATCGTTGGGTATGAATATATAATTTAATAATCCCTCCCATGAGCCACGCCCACATCGACACATTCGGAGACTGACAACTCATAGAGGAGATGTCCGGGCGAGATATTCAAATCAGGAATCGGCCGCCTACAGAGTGCTCCACGGGCTTATCCCTTTTTTATGACAATTTAGCACCTTATCGGATCTTTATCGATACTCGATGTATTGTAATGCGATAGCGTCTTCGATTGCCCTGCAAACAATAACATGACATGAGGTATCCCGTGAATGTCTGTGAATGCTGGTGTATAATTTTTGGCTTATTCGCACCGCATGACGTGTGTAAGCCGCCCCTAAGCATATTCTTACGGAGATTGAATCGATTCCCGGACTTGTCTAGCTGAAAGAAATTCACCGCAGAAATGTGTGGGGTTGGGCGGAAATAGGAAATAGGTTTGTTTTTCTCACGTCTCCCGCAGCATACTGTGAGAGTGTTTGGAAAATTGATTAGGGGAAATTGCCGTCGGCGCAATGAATGGCTAAGTCAATGTTTGGTGATGGAACTCCGGGTATCGGATCGAGGCATTAGGCCAAGATAAATACCACCAAACAATGAGGACCAACTTTTACTGGAATAATGAAAATTAAAGGTGGATCAACTATCCGTCTGCTGTGGGTGAAGACGGCTAAAACGGCGCCGGGTGGATTGATAAAAGCCTCTTTGTGTGGGTGAAGGGAGACCGTTGTATCCACTGGCTTAAGGTGATAATGAAAAGGGATGACGACTTCAATGGCGATAACGACAGGATTGCTTGTAATGAAGGGCGACCATGCGATGAGATGACAAATTAAAATGGGCTCCACTCTCGTTGTTTGCTGACGGAATCAATTTTCTTGAGCAGCACTTTGCTCCGGTGTTGATGAGTAGAACGTGACAAGTCGTTTCTTTTTTCTCTGTTCCTCTTTTTCGGGTGGGAACTGGAGGATTGTTGAGTTAAACTTGAAACAAACTTGTTAACTTACAGGCTCCAGAGGGTTCCTTAAATAACACAATCCCGCGAAAGCGGTTGTTTAAGTTCGAGGGTAGTTGGTCTTGCGAGAAGTAAATTATTTTGACTTGACGAGTACTTTTGCGAGATCTTCCTTCCGCTTCGGTAAATTGCTCAGCAAAATCTGCGCACAAACCATGAAGGATTCATTAGACGGACCCATTTTACGGTAATCACTTGTATCAGATCATTACCAGGGTTCAGTGAAGGCAGTGTTCTCTTTGAACCGACTTAATCACCGCTGAAACCCTTTAATCATCCATCAAGCAATCCCGATTGAAAATGCGAAAACTCAAGACTCAACTACTCGTCCACTGTCCACTGGAGCGTGAATAACGCGTGCTTTCTCAGTCCAACTACGTTCCTCGTTATGAAAAACGCTCTGTTTGGCAAGACCCTTCGTTAGGTAACTAAATGTTGACTCATTTCGCCTTGACTTGATACCCCATGAGGGACCAAAGTGTGTATTTCATGGCTCGTCGAGCCACAAAGCCACGAGCCGCCTATTTCGGACCAACTCAGAGGCCTAACATAATTACCGTTTTTTGTGTATGCCTTCCTCTTGATCGGGTCCTACTCAAAGGCGTGTGATTTCGGTTAATGCCTTCTCCGCCTCCGCCGGCGTCTGCATTGCAGAAAGGGCTCATTCGAATGATGACGCAGTCAAATGAAGTCAATTAACTTAATACCGGCTAGGGTGGAACCGAAATTAGAGACTCTGGTGAAAGGATGAATCACAAATGGGATTTTTATCTCATCGGCCTTACAAAGGACCGTCAGCGAGACGCATCCTGTGGAACCATATTTTTTCACTTGCTTCGGGATGAGAATGGTTGTGAACTCTTTACGCAAAAGAGGATTGCGCTGTATCTCGTTATAGTTCATTGAATTCCATTATCCGTAATCTGGGTTGCTCTTCACGACCAGCCGTCCTCATTCACAGCAACTGTCACCCGCCTTTAATTAATGGAACCGCATTAAAGTCATGCCAGATGCCCGGAGTGGCAGCAATGCTTGTCCATGTCAGTGGACGCATGGCCAGCGTCTGCCGACGCGGAATCCCAATAATGGCCGTCCAAATGTCCAAACTGTTTACCATCTCAATAAAACATGAAACGAAATAAAATTTCGAAAGGTCCATTAATCTTCTCGACGAAATTTATTTATTTTCAGCTTAGAGCGGCGATAGTCAGTGCTGAAAGCTGCAAGGATTTATGAAGTCCTGTCGTCGCATTGAGAGGAGATACTCGCGTTCGTTGCTCCATCTTGTTCAATTTCGAGATTTAATTTGTGCGGAGATTCCAAAAACGATTGGGCGCCGCCCTCGGATTGGAAAGGATGTAACAAAGGATGACATTTACGGTCGTGGGGAGGTGTCAGGACCTGCTCAGAATGTCTTGCGAATGCAAGCAGACAAAAATAAAAGCAATGAACCCGAATGAATCGTGATCGATTTAATTTCCCTCGCGCAAAAAATTTATGAGCCAGTCAAGTGCCCTCCCGAGAATGCGTCCGAGGATAACGACTTTAGGATTCATATTGTGAAGCTGGTGAAAATTGAACACGCCATTGGGTTGGGTGAACAGTGGAATCGAGGTCACCGCTGAATTTTTGGCGGCGTCTATGGTGTTGAAAAATATTTCAATTTGGCCGTTAAATGGTGTGGAGTTGGTTGTCAATGAATGTGAGGTAGAACAGGACACCGAAGTCGTTTCAAGTGTGTTTCGTCCTTCTTCTCTTGTAATGTGGGGTCGCCATTTCAATGAGCATTTTCCATTATTCATTTTACATTTTTTTTTAACCAAAGGCGTTCCATTCTTAGTAGCTTAATACTAGTCAGGAATAAGGACACTGTAGCACAATATACAGTCGCATCCGGATAAACACTCCGCTTGAACGAATCTTTCGGTTATAACCAACAAGAAATTTATCACGGTACAACAAAGTTGCCTATATCCGAACATCGTAAACTCCGCTTAGTTGCAATACATTTTCTGCATATTTTGTGTTGCAAATAAGCGGAGTCGACTGTATTGATGAAAACTAAATGATTCGGGCGCCACTTCAAATTTTTTCTTGAAAAGGGAAGAGTGGAGCTAAAAGTAACAAGTTTGGACATTATTCAGCAAAACTCATGTTGGAACTACAAATCTATCAAAAAAAAAATCAGGGAAATATGTCCAAAATGTCTCAAAATACACGTTTGAAAAAAAAAACTCCTGCTGTTGTAAACTGTACTGTATATGGGCACGTTGTAACATAGGGTGGGGTACATTGTAACATAAACTAAACACCAAAGAAAATGCTGTATGAACACAACTTGAAACACTATAAGACAAAGAGATTCTTGTATGTCAAATTAGTTCGATGTGATGGTTGCATCGATAGTGATACTCTGCCAATGAGAATCAAGCGAGGGAGGTGTCGCGAAAATATTGTAATAACTAGACTTTTCATTGTCAAACATTGGCTGTAAACAGGTGGGCAAATGATATGAACAAAATCAATTGATGGTTGATTACGAATGTTAACAAATAATAAATATTCGAAATGTGTAAACAAAAACCAAACAAAAATACATTTTTTAACATATGTAATATTTTTTTAAATGTAATTTAAAAAAAAAAAATTAAGTAACATTTTGTTCCGCCTTTGGGTACGGCCTTATTTTCTCCGGGTTGTATGAAGACGATTGCAGCCATATAGACGTGTTAAGCATAACGGGGTAGGTTGTTACATGTTACAAATCACCGCTAGAAAATGTTATAACATCCCCGGGAAGTATACACAAACAATTAAGTTTACAAGAAACCACTCTTCACACAAAATTAAATACATTGCATACACAGAATTAAAACCAAACAGCATGATACAAAATAATCAATCAACAATATATCTATTTTGTGTGGACCCTCTTCATCAAAATATACAAAAAACATTTATGGAAAAACAAGTAAAAGAAAACTTCTCTTTAGGCTTCTTAATTCTGAGGGGAATTCTGGCTGTTACTTCTTACCCTTGTTACAACTAGCCCCGCTATCAATTATCAAAAACAAATGAGACGAGATTTGCAATTCAAATCGACTTTCGACTTTTTATTCTTGAACATAAAAGACAATAGATGAACACTTGTTCGACGGTAGAAAGTATTTGCAACAATGTCCATAGTTGTTGTGTTTTAGTACGTTACGCAAATCTTAAAAATAAAGTACCCTTACAGAATATTTATGTAAATATTGGTCCAATCGAGCAGTTCCCGCGAGTTTGTTCGTGTCTGCATGTACCAACATTTTAGATGATAAACTAACGACTAAAAGGTATTTTTCCTTCACCTTGTGATTTTTTGAATTGATGTATATCCAACTCCAAAACATAAGTAATCCACCAAGAATTGATTTACATTGATATCGGAACCGATTGTGGCAACTAGAGCATCGACCAATGAGTTTGTAATTAGGCTACCTTCATAGACATAATCCAATAGTAGTGAAAAAACCATTATTCTTTCGGTGCATAAAACACGACAACAACCCAACACTCAACACCTAAATAAACTTCAAATCCCAGCAAATAATTTTAAATTAGCTTGTATTCCTGGTTTTCATGCCCGCAGCCAGTGAAACAAATACCCCAAACCACTCACATAGTTTTTCAAAAAGCCGCAGCAGTCTGCAAAATTTAACTTTAGCACCAAATTAGATTTATGGAACACTATCTTCCACCACATGCAAGAATCAGCCTTAGATGCTGACCGGATTACCCCGCCAAACTCGGGAAAACGAAAACTTTATTCAACTAATTAGCAGATATTCTGAAGAGAAAACGGACTGCAATATAGCACTGCCATAAAAGTTTAAAATAAAATAAATCTTTTTTACCGGCAAAAACCACAAATTTTCAATAGTAAGTAAAAGTAGCGTAAGCCATATTCTCCAAATAATACGTATATACTAGCAATACGAGCCATTTTTGTATAACCACGGGGTTCATCAAATAAAAAGGCACATATCGTTGGCGAGTGACAGGTTTTGCTAATGGATGTATGAACATATTTACGTAGCAATCAGTCTTATCTATTGACATACTATTGGAAATTCAGTCTTGTAAATATTGCACTCATTAGACAATATAAGCGAAACGAGTTGGTCTTAAAGGGAAGAAGGAAAAGTCTACAAAACATTGCGGTCGACAGATATACTTTTGAGGTAGTGAAGGATTTTGTAGATCCGACGTTTAAACGCTCTTGGCAACCATTGCTACTTCGGTTTGTCGAAACAACTGAGCTCAAATTCCTGACTCGAAGGCCCAAAATCATGTTCCACAAAACGAGTATGCTCTACAAACGAATAAGCCGAAAGCTGTACGGAAAGCAAAACAGGTTTTCAATCAAATCATTTGATGTTTTAAAGTTCTGTATAAATTACAAAACATTAATAATATATTTTAATACGAATGCATTGATATTACCACTACTACAACAACAAAAGAGACAAATAACAATGCAGTAGCAAAAATATTTCATACTTTCATCATACTATTACTTTCATTCACAAATTGATCATGTATTTTTGCAAAATCGAAAAATAACGCTGAACTAATTCGAATCGACAATATTTTAAGAATGGGTTGCTATTTCTGAGCCTTTCTCGATTTCTATCCTACTCATACACTTTCAATTATATTGTGATGAGGGGCAACCATTTCCTTACCCCAAGGTGTCTAGGGACGTTGCCTTTTTCGGAGTAGAATACAGTCGGTAAATGTATTTTTTCCATTGAATGACAGGATGTCAAAAATCTGTACAGTACACTTTCTAGGAATTCAAAATTCCGGTACCACTGTGCTGGCGCTAACGTACACATTGGCACATTTTTAATACAGCATTCAGTGTTCAGCATCTTCCAAACTATGTATTTGCCCGCCACTGTCAAAAGTCGATTTTGACATCACCGGATAATAAAACACTTCCCCAGAAAAAGAAGTGCAATGCTTGGTTTGTATTATATAATAATATTGGTGGCGCTACAGTCCGAGGTGGACTTGGGCCTAACTTCTCAGCAACCACTCGTGTTCTGCGTGCTCGTTCTTTCATGAGTGGAAGGGACCTACTGCTTAATGCCGCCTCCGAATGGCGAAGTTTGAGAAGCTTTTTCTAGACTGGAATACTCTTTGAGCATTTTCAGTGACTCGAAAGAGGTGGAGCCGGGAATTATCGAAGGTGGTAAATTCGGGTATCGAACCTGGCACCCTCTGCGTCGGAGTCGACGCACTTACCCACTACGCGCTTGATTTGTTTTACTGTACTCTAATTATATTTTCTAATTTTGGGACTAACTGTATATAATCGCAGTAACTTCTGATTAAATACATCTATATTCAGGCGAAAAGAAACATGCAAAGATGTTGTGAAACACAGGCTCACATAAAATCTTAGTCACTAATACATTTTCCTATTAATGCTTAAATATCTTCAGAAATCCACACTCAAGCCTAACTTTATGATAGTGGGTGTTATATTATAACTGGTTGAAATTAAAACAAACTTGAAGACTCGGCGCCCTCTGCAAAGACTTGCCTTATTCCCTAATATTTTCCTGTGGTCCTCAGAAATCGATACACTAGACCCTACCCCTTCGACGTCCAAAATTACTCAGTCGACACATCGGGAAAAAAACTTTACCGAAAACGCATTTTAATTTCCTGCTCGCTTAAATTATTCTACTGTTCTAGGGAGCTGCGTAGTCGATTTGATGCAAATGAAATTCTGGTTTCAAACACATTCACACTCTAAAACTCTGTCGACCCAATTACCTCTGTTTCTCTTTTGTAGGCTCACCATGCCCCCTCCCACATATGAGCTACATCCTTCCGATACTAAACGTTGAGAATACAAGCACAAAGTAAATCAAAGAAAAAAAAAAAAAAAAAAAAGAGCAACAGAGCGAAATAACACTCGGAATTAAAAAATATTCCGGTACCCAGCCAACACTTGGTATCCCATGCACGTTTCCTTTCCGTAGCCAACAAATCACCGGATCGGATCGACAGAATTTGTATGTGCGAAAAAGATCTGTGTGAATCGCACACACAAATAATGCCAGACGACGTAGTGAACCAATGTTTCGTTGTCCCGCCTCTGCTATACACCTAAGATTTAACAATTATTAAAAATGTCCGCACTGATTAAAGACCCAACAAAGAACTGAATTCTAGACAAATTAAGAACCAGAAGTACTAAATGTGCCATGAAGCGTAAGTACTACAGCACCTCATTCAACCCCAGTCACTGAACTGAGGCCTGAAAGGTGAGCGCTGAAAACTGAAACGAGCAGCGAGGATTAACATCCACGCTGACCCTCCAAATGCTAATATCGGTAGCTCTTTGTTTGAACTAAAAAGGTAGCGCATAATTTCTTGTTTGAAATAATTGACTAAATTTGCTTCACATTTTCCTTTCCTGACCTCTTACACTTTGTATATTCCCTTAGCTTGCCGAAAATCACAAGGGAAGTTTGCTGTTTTTCACTTTCATTTACAAGGCAATCTATGTTTACGAGGTGTGGATCACTCATTCTTAAACGGCAGCGTTACGTCGTTTTTTGTAAAATTGCAAACTTCTCACCTGACCCTCTCAATCAATCTTTGCCCAATCCAACCTGCCACTTGACCCACAGCGGTCGTCAAGACTGCACCCTCTCAAAACGAGTGTCTCATTTTTATGGCACCTTCATCACCGTTAATGTCATCGCAGTCACCTAATAAGATGTTGCTGATGTACGTCAAACGAGCCACTCATAAAGATGTTCACCTGCCAAAGTATCTTCTGATTTATCTCTGCTTAAAATAAGTGAGTGCGTCACCTTACCCTCTCAGCGGCAAAGGTTTTGTTTATATCACAAAAATCATACGTTTAATGTCACTTTTATCAGAGCGCAAACATCAAATGCCACATTTTGAATGTCAATGCAAGAGACCATTAAATACGTTTAATTAAAACCTCAGTCGTTTCGATGTCATGTATTGTTTAGCAGGAACCTAAAGAGCGTGAAGCCGACAAACATTTACTTGAAGCCGTCAAATGGCTGTTAAACTTTGACGCCACCCAGTGGGCCCATTTGAGTGCGAACTCCAGCGGTTTGAGGTGTAGCTTATGATGGCCTTTTATACGAGGAAGCATTTTCACATTTTTGATGCCATGAAAGTGCTCGTAAAAACTGTCTGCCGCTCGATGGCCTATTGAGGACTATCCAATCATTTTCCGAACTCTCCTGACAAAATTCCCCGTAACGTCCGTTTCATTTGATGGTCTTCGATGCCATCCATCCCCGGGGGTCGTGCATTAATTGCCAGTTTATTTCTGCCTGCAGACAAACAGTCGTGGAAACTCTCTCTTTAGGAACTTTATGATTACACCACACGCAAGGCTAACACTTCTAACAGATTTTGCCACGCGAGCCATGAAATATGCTTTGTATGCAGACACATGTGATACTTCCCTTAACACGTATTTTAATATTTGTAGACGGTGGTGGCAGAAAAAAAAGGGGGCAAATACGTATGGAAGGAGGGAATTCTTTTTGCCCGGAATCTTGTTCTCTCGTCCTTATGACATATGTACACATTTCTGAAGGCGATAATTCATTCATGAAACAATGAACAATCTGAAAGGGCTTTTGTTTTCTTCGTTTATCCATGTATGACATGAGTTGAGCTCCACACCGAAACGTGAGGTAATTTATTAGACAAAGAAATATGTGTATTCGCATAGGCGTATAGATGGAAGGAAGTTTCCTTCAACAAATGAGCAACATTTTCGGCTTGAATTGGCCTGCGAGGGTGGGGGACCTGGGCGGGGACGTAGAAATGGGTTGGCCATTAGTAGCTCTGCGTTGCGGGCCATTTTCGGTATTAAAAAGGAGAAGTCAAGGTCCTTCTCGTGAGATTGTTTATGGTCTTCACCTTCACCTTTTTCCTGAAACTTGGAGGATGAATAAACGAATTCAGCTATAGAAGGGAAAACATTAACTCATTTTTATGTGGCATCGGTCTAAAATTGAATTTTTATTTCCGCCGAGCCAGTATCTGTCTAAGAAAGGCCTTCGACCACGTTTGGTTTGATTTAAGAAAATGAAATTAAATTCAGCAGCTCTACGGAACCTCGTCCTTCATTTGATACAATTTCACGTCATTTGTTGTCGAAACGCGCTTGGCTATTATCGAATTGCCATTCTCATTCTTAAAATCGACGGATTTTGCAATGTCATCCATATTCTTGAACACCTCACTTTTTACTGAGTCTGTCTTGGATGTCCTTCATACACAGTGAATGAGTTATTGGGTTGAAATCTATGCAATTGACTTGACGCCATGTCCAGTCCAGCGTGTGCTATCAGTTCTATGCACTTTTAGAAGACCGTGACCCTAGTGGCAACGAGAGAGTTTTGGACAGTTTCTCGCGCATAATGTCAAAGAACCCAAATGTCAGCGCTTCGTCTTGTCTTAATCTTTTTTTTTACTTCAAAGGTATCGGTGAATTCGTGACTGACTTTGATGAAGCAGTGAGAATGGTAGACCCGGATAACTGACGAGTTTTGCAGGATTTTTTATGGCAAGTGGAAATCTTCAAAAGACACTATGGAGACCATTCGCTCATAACCGAGCTATATTTGAGTTTTTCTATGGTTTCACATTCTACAATATCCCCACTTCCTCCCCACTTCCGCCACATTACCTGAAACGCTCACATACTCCAAGCAGTCAAAATAAGCTGACGTCTCCAGCAGCAACTCCAAAATTCGATCAGCAATATTGCAACATCGAAATATTGTCCCTAGAGTACAATGCTGATCCATGAATGTCACATCCATAACAGGCTTATAAATACTTGTAAAGTAGATTTTAAGTTCGAGTTCGATTTTGCACAATAAGTAAATGACATGAGCAAGTAAATGACAGGACCAAGAAGACTACTTTGTGGTACTCCGGCTTGTACGAACATGAAGTTGAGTACCCTTAGCATGTTTCGCATGGAAAATTCAGATAGATAATTTGATGATATTATGTAAAGTTTGCTCGTGAGGAATTGTCGTTGCTTGCGATTCAAGCTTGCGAAACATAGAGAAATACAGCGTGCTTTTGTTGTAACGATTTTTCCATACCATCAGCTGTACGATATACTTGTTCAGTAGTCGAATGGTTCCATCTAAAACCGAATTGGTTATTATGAATAAGTAGCCTTTCTTCTACAATCGAATAATGTTCTTTTGAACATCTTAGACATGATCGGACGAAGTGAATTCTGTCTAGAAGAACTTTCTTTTTTGATGGGATCTGACTCGTTTTCGGTACACTTATTATTTCCACTGACTATGGACATGTTCCAATCTAAAGGCGACCTTAATAAGGCAAAGGGGCACGTTCTTAGGTATTTCCTTTAGAACTTCCTCCTACACTTAATTGAAAACCAGGAGCTTTATTGGGTTTGAGTGTATTAATATGGGTGAGGCACGTACAGCCCGTAGAGGGACAGAGGGACTAGCTTCTAAAGCAACCACTTGTGTTTGCGACCTACACCTACATATGCCGACTCGAAGTTCCAATTTGGGTAGCTTTTTGTAGACAGTAATAGTCTTTGATCATTGTCAGGTACTCAAAAGAGGTGGGCTGTGAAAATTATTTCATCGTAGCGCGAATCGCACCTAGGCAACGTAGGTAAAAGTGCTTAGTAGTTAAATCACAGACCATGGCAGCCACTTGGTCGGCTTGAGCTCATTAAATACCTTTCTAAGTTCAAGAATTTCTTATAGCGTAGTTGTCAATGCTTATATTGTAGCTGCTGCTATTTCTAACGATGGTGAACCTATCACAGTCTGCGGGCAAAGGGATCCTCTTTCTTGTTGACTGGGCAATCTTAATTTATATCGCACTTTTTTTCCTTATCATTCCCTTCTATCGTACATCTTAAATGAGCTTCTGGAATTTAAATTCTTAGATAAGGGTCCCTTTTCACGCTATGTCACTATTTAGGGACCTCCTTTCATCAGAGGGAATCGTCTCTTCTAAATCATGCCACTTTTAGAAATGACTCGAAACATCTCTGCCGCTCGGTTACGTATAGTCAATTGCAATTAAGGCGAACCGG
This sequence comes from Eristalis intricaria, assembly GCA_964034865.1. NCBI lineage: Eukaryota > Metazoa > Arthropoda > Insecta > Diptera > Syrphidae > Eristalis > Eristalis intricaria. Next base: position 164,279,752 of record OZ035873.1, read on the forward strand.
AACAAACTCCAAAATGATTCCACCTTCTCTGACATTGTGATTTAAGTAGTACATTCCATCTTTCACTCTTGTCCCGACTTTCAATATGTCATTCGTTTGTCAAATGTTGCAGTTGAAATGTTTTCATCCTATCCTCGGCACTTTTCAGTGTGATTAGTGCCCGGTGATGTAAAAGTAACCACAATCATCTGTGCAAACTAATAACCCTTTCCCAAACAATTCCATGTGAATGCCTTTAATTCCATTAAATCCCAAGTCATTCACTTAAAGTGCATCCCCACCACCAACACACACAGCCTCTCTTCAGGGTAACTGCAGACTTGTCAAGACACTTGAGCAAACAACATTCTATTACATTTCACCCAGCACCTGTTTTCATTAAGGAGACATGAAAACTTTTGCAGAATAAAAAAATAACCTCAAAAACGACGAACAAGGCCACCCATTCCCGAGGAGACATACTAAACAAATGCGCACGACTTCAGAACCCATAGCGTTCGGAAAAGTTTTATTCATGTGTGTTCATTTGCGAGAAGTTGATAGATTTATAAATTGCACCCAAGTTTCGGTGCGATGCGCTGTACTGCGACGTATGAAGACTCCTAGACCTGACCGAAAAACACTTTATGCTGCACCTGGTCTTGAAAGTAATCCAAACTTGTCACCTGACTTGTTGTTATACATTTATCGGGGAGCATAAAATAATGAATTTTGGCGTTGCTTTCGAGGATGTGCGTGTGTGTACCATTTTGAGGGATTTATCGAAAATTGATTTTCTGTGAAAAGTTCACTCCTACCCTGTCGTGCTTGGTCCTATGTTTTCTATTTCGTATAATGTATTACCTCTGGTACAAGGATATGACAGGATTCAAAACTCCACAAAACAAATTGTGTTTTGAGACTGGTCGAATTCCCTGGCTCAGTCCAAACATTATATGCAAAGTCACAAGTCTCGGAAGGGACACTTAAGAGACAATTAGATCTATTTTGAAGCAATTTCATGGAAATTTATGGTCTTTGCTTTCCTTAGGTTCGGTCTTATGCTTCGTAATTGCTGGCGTGCAATTGTATGCTAGTAAATCTGAGTTAACCTTAAGGTCCTCATCAGATGGAAGTGAATGAATCATAACGAAGACGTGATTGTCACCCGAGCAAGGAGCGAGATTAAATAAGTTTTGTTTGAATGAATACGTGTTAGTGTACATCTTCGTAAAAGGAAACAAAACACGGTGGACACCAGAAATCTGTAGTGAAATGCTCACCTATTAGTTCGCTGCTTGTATGGAATACTTTCATTTTTACTACTAATCATAAGAGCATAATAAAATATGAAATATCTCTTTAGCGGTGTTCACACTCAAGAATTTGTCGCGACATTTTTAGAAAATAATGCTGCAATTCATGAGTCGCTGACCATTCGTGAGTGGTTCTCGGCTTAAGCCCACGTTCACTTGACTTAAAATCGAACGAAAATTTGTGGGGACATCTGTCTCATCAGCGTTACCGTTTTGCTATATATCGAGTAGTTCTACTACGTTTCCCAACAATTTCCCAATGCTAATACCTAACTACCTGACCTGGCAAATCTACTACATTTGCTTTTCTGACCACTTTCTGTACTATTCTTTCTAATTGTCAACATTATGCGAGAAAGAAACAGCTATTTGAACCAAATTAAGAAACAGAAACAACGGTACATTGAATTTCGCGTGCAGTGCAAATGCGAATATATCTTTTTAATTCACCTAGCGAGTGGCGACACCGAAATTCGGAGCTTTAAATAGTAAAAAACGGAAAAGTTTTTAAGCTTTTCGCGTTTCTAATTTGCTTGCCACACAGTAATGTAGCCGGATGAGTCTTCGACTCCGAACCAGTAGGACAGCGCAATGGAAGACGCACACGGAACCGATGGCGCACTCAGGTGGAGAAGGACCTAAGGACCTCAACCAGTTGGCTAGGGATCGTGCCAGCGGGTGAAGCTCCGCGGAGCTCCACCCCGGACTGTAGCGCCACTAGAAGAAGAAGCAGTTCGTGGACCTTGCACAGGGCTTGAAGAGTTTGGGCGTGACTAACTGTCAGCTGCCAAAGCCAAACAGCAATACACATAACAGCAAAACACATAAACAAAAATCTGTTTAAATGATTATTCAATTGCTATAATTAGCATTATAACTTAGCCAGTAGTTTCTGTATAGAACACGTTACGATTGGTTGGGTCTTAAAGTGATTACCGAGTGTCGTGAGACCTTTGAATGGACTTGTGGGCAGTTGCGTCAACTTGTGATGACCGAGCATAAGTCTTATCATACTAGTTGACTATCTCATATAAGTTTTTTTTGTGACCATTTTCCGTGTATCCCATACGAAGCTTGTCCCTTTCCATGCTTCCAGACTAACGAGGTCAATAGTTTTAACGCGAAAGCGAAGAAAGTGTCATTTGTCAAATAGCAGCCAAGCAGTTCAATGCTCCTTGAGAATCAATGATTTCATTCCGTGAACCAACATATTTGCAAGTACTAGGTGTTTTTATAATAATTGACTGCTAGATTCGCAATTCATTTAAATTCAATAAGCATTTTATTCAACATATGGTCACTTTATAACTCATCGCATACTTCTCATGATGGACTGTCCGTGTGCACTCCTTATACTCGGCTCTGCTCTTGATTTTTCCTTTTCCTCTTTCAAACTCACAAAAATGTTCCAAATGGTGCTGTGAAGAATTTCCATGTAACCGAGTTCATATTTCCTGTCAAAATCGAGGTTAAATATTAAAGATTAATAAACATGAATACATGAATATCGAAAACTTACTGTTGTACTTATGAGAAGAGCAATTCATGGCAGAGTAGCCTATAAACCCACGACTTACGGCAAAGGAGGATGAAGAGTTTATACTTAAAATGAAATATTTCGATACTGAAGAACGTGCTTGATGAATGAAGGTGATGCCAATTCATTACAGAATTGCTCAGATGATCACTTTAAAGTCACTGAACAACTGCAATTGAGCCAATTTCCACCTGACTTACTTCCAAGTGATTTTCACATCCAATGCGATGGTGTATATTTTCACACGCAACCTTTCTCTAATTGGAAGTATCTCTCGTTTTTAAAGAAAATAAAGCCATGCACCCCCAGCATATCTATTTAAGCTCAAGCGTCCTTTCAATTACACCTCTCTTTCCAATTTCCGTCAGGAGTTTACCATTTTTCATGGCACAAGGACACCCCTCGACATGATCACTTCTGAGGAGCAGCTTACAAAAGCAAGTGCCATACTACAAATGCCATCGAACCGCCATGGCGTACTTGAATTCAATTAAAACACACATTTCAATGCCATCCAAGAATTTTTGCGAAAACAAACAGAGTATCCTTGAATATGAAGCACCCTCAAAAACCGAACATCCCCCAGTTGGATTTATCAGAGGGCTTACCCAAATATATACGCACCCGCAACTTAATTACTGGTGGAGTCTATCTCTTCCTTTTAAGGGGTACACAGATTTTTAAACCGAACGCTTTGCTAGAGCACGGATGAAAAACCCTGTGTGTACGATGAAACCAATACGAAATCCACCAGAAAAATATCAGCTCATGTGTGTGGCTGTCTGAATGCGGTCTTTCTGAGGGTAGTGAATTTTCCTCCCCATATACCCGGTCAGAATTCCTTTTCGCAGAGGAAACTAAAAGAAGTTGCACCCGAGTGGAGCTTTGGGTAATATCTCCGTTGACCAGATCGCATTGATTGCGGGATGTGAGCTGGGCGTATAGATCTGGAACTTAAGAGGCTTACGAGATTTTTCTGAGAATGATTCAGTGTTTGATGGTTTCCCTCCGCCAGCGGACTACTGCAAGTGTCAAGATATGTCAGAGGGATTTATGAGTAAAATCCGGTCTGAATGGGGGAATCACTCTTTGTCTTCTTCTGTTGGATTGATTCGTGGTTCATTGAGTGGAATGTGGGACTGTCGCAGAAAATTGTGAGCACTTCTGACGCAGTGGCCATACACATAATGCCGTCAAACAGGACAGCAAATTATTTCAGTCACAAGTGCATAGCTCTCGTAAATTCATCAGCGAGTATTCTTTGAAATAAAACAAGATCACCTGCCATAGTCACTACCCATCGTTTCGTTTTCACATAAAAGCCATGAGTACGTAGAAATGGGATGGATTACATTCAAACAAACACGTGTATGTACTTAGGCACACTCAAGGTAAAGCAGTTGTCGCAACACACAGGCTTCCCCAAAAACCATAACAAGACTCATGAAACGTGCCCGGAAAAGAGGCACAGGAGAACCACAAAACGATGACAATAAGTCATCTCGAATTACATTTCGATTACACACAGCCGCAGACGACATTGTTTAGTGATGTAGAAAAATCCGTACAAAAATCCGTTTGTATTTGGCTTTTTATTGACACCCGCATTGCGCGGAACGGATATGTGCCCAACCGCACCCATTAAACCGCCCACTCTTGAACGCAATAAATAGAAGGCGTTCCTCGAGACAGCCCCTCCGTCCCACGAACACATTCATCGCAACCCTGACGTTTTGTCAGTTTATTGTGACAAATTTTATGATATTTCAAATTTCTTTCAACTTTAAGCGCACAGTTGAAGGCAAGAGAGGAAATTATTGCTCCACACGACCGCCTTAAGGTCGGGGCGAAATCAAAAGAATTGCACGACAGTTAAAGTGTTTCAAGCCAAAGGAGATCCTTTTTTTATTTTCTGGTTTCCACCACTAACCACACTTCGGTGGTTACACACTGACGTTGTTGTTGCTTACGACGCCTGAGGGAGCTGCCAGGAACTGGTATACCAAAAAAGGCAACCAAATGCCTTTGTGCTACCGACGCTGTTTCCTGAAAAAAATAAACCCAAATCTCTCCACTCCTATGTGTGTTTCTAAGGATGCTATGTAGGCCATGTAAAGTAGTTATTAAATATGTAAGCCTAAAGAATGAGGAGCACATTATGTGCCTGCGTATGCCGACTTTTATGCCGTAACACTGAAACATCCAGTTGTTATCCTCAAACTGAGGGACACTCTATGTCCTGTGTCGCACACGAATGATTCAAATGAAATGGAGACAGTGGGTGTGGAACAGGGAAATGACATGTCCGGGATGGTTCTGTTGGGAAAGACATGGTCCTTTAGCCGCATCGGTTATTAGTTGTGTCTGAATGCATATTGAAAACTGGAAAAGGACACGGGACACTCGTTCGTGAATAAGTAATAGGACGCAGAAACATGGTCGCATGTAAATGTGATTGGGTTCTGGAGCGAGTTCTGCCAACTTTATTGAAATACCTTTGAGTTTATTTTTGCTTCTCGATCTATTTCGGGCGGTCAGGAGTGTAAGCTTGATGGAGGGATTTCGGCGAAACTAATTTAGGGTGTGCAAGATTTACTGTACATCCGGTGAACCTTTGAGTTGAGAGAATCTTCTTTCGCTCTTTCGTTTGAACGAAAGTAATGTTGTTGAGTTGTGAGTGAGTGTTTTTTAACCAGCTTGTTATCTAAAGAAATGGGCCAGTGGATTGGCCGCCTCGTTTGTGCGATGTAACGCCGCTTGGCTATTTTCTGTGGGGCTTAAAAGTCCTTATTGGAAAACTCTTTAGTTCCCCTCAGTAACAGATATCCGAACTATTTGCTTTGTCGGTTAATTTTTCTTGGACTTCACAATTTCCTATTAGCCCTCCTATTAGTTTCTCGGATGATAACAACCAAAGCTTCCGATATCATTGTCTTGAAGACACCAAGATAACTACGTGATGATGCGTAGTCACCGATTGCTCGAATGCCATTGCGTGCTCTTAGACGACCTGTTGCTGGGGGTTGTTGCCACCATTTTTTTTCCATCACGGGCCAAAAAGTATTCACCGTCAAGCCTGGTAACGTATTGCCCCGTTTCTTCTTTGCTCATGCGGGTCCAGTTGATTTCATGAGCCATAATAGTTTGCTTACTGTCGAAATCAATAATTACTTGACGGATATAGGAAAAAAGTAATGGAATGTGAAATAAATACGGTCCTCCATACAATATGTAGCAAGGTCTGGCCATTCCATTGATTCCAGGGGTTTTTGAAGAAAAACATAATTTTTCCACACCCCCTTAGATTTTTAATCTAAAGCGTTTAAAAGGTTGATAAGTCGTAAAATCGATTGACAACTACATCATCAATTAGATAAATGGTTTCGTATATGGAAAAGGTCTGGCCAGACCTACGCATAGACAGAAGGGTTAGTCCGGATTCCTGAAAAAATCACCAACTTCTCGTTTCCGAGCAAGAAAATAACGCACGCCACAACTCAGTACAGCTGTTACATCTTGTAGCCTTTATGTACCATAACACCTTTCAATGTCAACATAATAATAATAATATGGCGCGACAGTATGAGGCGGACCTGGGCCTAGTTTCTCAGCCTTCTCAATGTCTCAATGTCAACATTGCATCCGAAAAACAATAAAGTACGTTCCATGTTTAACTTAAATCATCTATTTTTCAGAAAACATTCTACCGTATGTGCGTCGTCTCCTTCACATGCCAGAACATAAACCAAACTTTGGTACATGTACGAGTCAAGGCTAATGGAACATAATGCCCCAATTATAATTTAATGACGCTGTAATGCAGTGTGGAAGCATTAATTAATTTTCTTCAGAAGAGTCCATCAAAATGAGCTGGGAAACACTTCCAACATCGAACAAGAGGATGTAGCGTTTCACAATAAACGGAAGTATATCAAATTCATGTTTATGGACTTGGTATGGTCTTTATTCGAGAAAAATTTCTTGGCGCTTATGTTCTCAATATGATATTAAGAGGTCTGCGACGGCTGCTTGGAGTAAAGTGCAATTTTCACTGACGTTTTCCGTGATGCTACGAAGGGGGCTACGTAGGGTGAATAGCTTCTACAGCAAACCTACAATCATATACGGACTCCCAATGGCAGTTTTGGAGAAGCCTTTGACCGACTCAAAGGAAAAAAAGGTGGAACTTAGACCACCACATAGGTCTAAGTGCGTAGGAGTCGACGCACATACGCACTACGCCACTGCACGTCGGCCACTACGTTTTCGAGTTAAATTTATAATGAGGCATTCAGTAAGATCAAAACAAACTTAATTAGCCAGATGTTTCGATGAACATAGCTAAAGTAGGAGTGGTTGTATGCAGAAAGCAATCACACTTAGGCGAATGTTGGTCCAGTGTGATACGTATCGTGATTATCGTGAATATCCAGAATGGGCATTCAATGAACATATGTTGTACTTTAAATCGTAAGTAGAAGGTTGAGTTAGAGTTAGTAGGTGCAATAATGGTCACTTCGGAAATCAAGAATGATCGTTTTAATGGATCAATTGTTAGATGATTTTTCTTATGCGTTGAAAAATTCAAATTCCCTGTTTTCTAATATATTCGTACTCAATATAATACACCGTACTCTCATCAGAGAACACAATAGAACACAATAATGTCTCTTCAACGTTCTTCTTCAACTCACTCTAAAAACGCAACATTCTCACATAGGGAAGCACCTCTGACGTAGAATTGTGATCAGTTTTGAGATACAGTGGACTCTCCCTAAGTCAAATTGTCAGGGAATACGAAATTTTGTTCGAGTTCGAGAGAATTTGACTTAAAGAGGTGTTTTTGTACGGGAAATTAAGGGAAATGTATGTAAAAAGTTCGACTTAGAGAGACTTTTGACTTAAGGAGAGTTCGGCTTAGGGAGAGTCCTAGATAAATAAAAAGAACTTGTGAGAAATATTTTTCACGAAAAGATTGAGAGGTGTTAATGTGTACAAGTGTGGGCATGAAGTTAATAGCATATACCAGCGACCAATATTAAGTTGAATTTTACTGAGAGTAGTCCTCTCAACAATATGTTTGTAAATCCTACAGCAACTTCAGGAAAAACTGAGAGTTTACAGACATTGGGTTCTGAGATCAAACCAACGAGGAGGTGATAGTTTGTTCTTAATATCTTCTCAGATAGTCAGACTACAAAAACCGTCAATTTTTGCGGTTGGAATCCCTTGGCAGACACAACATAGTGAAGCTAGGCTGGGTCCCTGGATATAGGCATTGCAGGCAACAAATGTGCAAATGAGCTCACGAGGACTGGCTCGGAATCTGCCTTTATGTGTACTGAACCGTGCTTTGTCAAGTGCACAGTAACTGATTAATGAATTGGAAAACCAGCTTCGCCTAGGAAACTTGATGAACGGAGATGGTCTTAGCCAATCCATACGAATTTTCAGGCTTTATTCCTATATGCCTCAACAGGGAAAGTATAAAGCAACGAGCCCTTTAATGAAAAAAGTCTCTCAATATAACTGGGAATAGCATTGATGGTGTCACTCTGAACAACTGGGAATAGCATTGATGGTGTCACTCTGAACAAGTTGAGATGTGGTTCAGCGAAAGCTGCACCTCTCGATATCCATGTTTGAAGGATCACAGAAATTGTTACGATGCTTATCGAAAAGTAAACTTTTGCACTGTCTCTGCCTGGTTTAAGTGGCTATCCGATTTGGCTTAAGCCGAGAACATGTAGCGGAGTTGCGCGCCGTTTTGATACCAAACCGCGTACACCTACGTTGTTAGGGTAATCTAAATCCAGCCTGTGGAGTTTAACAATTTTATCATGTTCGATATACGTTGTTTATACATCTCGGACACGTCTCCAAGGAAGGGTTTGCCGAAGGCGACATATATTTGTTGGACCAGTGACGGATAATCACAGAGAAAGTGCGGCAGACTTTCCTCTGAACGGGTGTCGAGAACTGCAACTGAGACAGTTTGGGTTGAACGGTATTTCTAGTCTAGCAGCGTGGATGCCCACGACTCTACCTTTTCGGAACGATTTGTACTGTCTCTACTAAAGGACTGAACATCTTGACTTCGCATGGTGAACAAACTAAACTTCTTTTCTCGACTGAATGAAGATATGAGAGGTAGGCTTTAGTAGTTTACGAATGATATAGTTCAAAAAAGAGTTCCTAAATAGAACCAACTTTTGTACGTTTCTTGCTCCCAGACTCTATAATAACTTACCATATGTACATTAGAATCGTTAGAATTAGGTCCGTATTTCTAAAGATGATAAAACTATGGCTCTTGAATAAAAGCTATGATGATATATTTAACTTGCTTTGTGTTTTCATCTGAATAATTCTCTTATCATATATTATATTAATATTAGTTACTTGCTTTGTTTAATTTCTATTACGCACAAACTTATCGTTTTCTATATATATATATTTTCTTTTTCGTCAACTTACTAGTAAATTTTACAATCTATTTTGCGACCCCACTATCATTCTTTCTGTCTTTTTATTTATCTTTGTTATTATTTTTTAAATGACTCCCTGCTCTCGCCTCTAGTTCCTTCTGAACTATAGATTGCAGGATCTCTTTTTTTAATTCATATATTATACTCCATAATGTAATTCTTCTACTGTATCGTCATGAATTTTTTAAAGAATAAATTATTACTACTACCACTAACCTGAGCAAAAATGAGTGCTTCACTTGAAGACACATCTAACTGCGCTGCCGTTTAAGTCTGAAGGGGCTTTTAAAATCCGGCGAATTTCAAACAACCGAAATAGCATAGGCCAAAATAGCACAAGACTCAATTTCTGAGCAGTGAACTACATTGAACTAAATGAACTAGAAGAACGAACTTGTTTAATAAACAAATTTGAACTAAACTGAGCGCTCTCTGGACTGAATAAGTCTATTGAGAGGGTTTCAAGCACTGCAGCACGAGTAATTCGGAATTTCTATTATCGCTCTTACAGTTATGGCGTGGCATTTTTCTATTTTAAGGTCAGCAAGTCACAATTTGCATTTCAGTGTTCCTACTCATTGGTAAAAGCCAAGGCATGCAAAAATCAATTTTCAATAGTTAGCAAGCGTCAAATCATCGTCTTATCTTAAGTTAAGGTCGCGTTCCAGTTCAAGTTGAATCTGGGTCTATTAGTTTCTCTACAGTTCCCACTGTTATTGTGCGCTTTATTGTTCTATTACAATTGGTTGGGACCTCACGTTCATTTCGACCCCGAACAGCAGAGTTCGAGAACATTTTTCTAAACTTTTATAGTCTTTGGGCTATGCCTGTGACTAGACAAAGCGGGACCGTGAATTATGAATGTTGCTCATTTAGAGTGGAATGAGTACTGCATTGAACGTGCATGTGAATACTTATTACTGTCCCAAAAATTTGACAGAAGAGCCCCTAAATTGGTCCGGCTCTGTCATTTAATATGCATGCCCAATTGCGACTTCACAGTCTGCAAGCAATTATATGACGCAATGCGGATCCAGCTCACATCTCATGTGGAACAAAAAGAAAAAAATTTCTAATGAGTACGTGGCCAATGATTCATACTCCATTCACTTTCCCCTATTTTTTGACGACTGCTCCAAAGAATTAGTTTTTCTATCCATCCTTCAACCCTTCGCTTCCCATGAACAATCCAAAAGTGTCATTGACACTGAACATATGGTGAATACGAAGTGTGCAATTTAAAGTATTCAGCAATGAATAAATATATTTCCCCCTTGTGATGTCCTTGCGTTCTATGCAAGTCCGCTTGTTCAGCAGAAGGAATCATTGACATTACTCTGACAAAGAACGCTCATTGAATCGATAAAAAGGCACCAATCTCGAGATCTCCCCCAGCTTGGTCTATATGCACAAATGGACTCTGCATCCTCTGCGCATAGCAAATCAACTGTGCACTCGCCCATAATCGTTGCATGGCACTTTTTATATCCTTTACCCCCATAACGACCGAGTGTTTGTCACAATGGCTCCTTTAGTTAAAAATATCCCCTCAAGCGGACGCCGGTTTGATGGCTTGACTCTTGCTCTCGATGCACGGAAAACCTATCGTTCCATCTAATAAACGGGATACCACCCTTATGACACCCATCGTATATCCTTCACTTCCTTTAAGCACCCATTCACGTCCCATCGAATTATAGCGTGATCAACGTTAAAACGCAATCATCCTTAAATTAAAAACCCCATAGCCAGTCACAATGGACACTTACAATCGAGCAGATGTGCATCAACAGTTTACGGTCAATTCCGAGGCACTCGACCGCTGCTGGGGGGATGGCCGACCACCTCCATCACCGCTAACTAGATTCCCAATCATATTTTTGATTTTTATCCAATTTTAATTCAAGTTTACGAGCGTGCGATCATTAAAAGTGATTTCCCCCGGAGACGGTGTCGTCGGCGACGGACATGCACCCCTGCGCCCAATACCACCCTCACCAGCATTGCCACGAGCAACAGCACTCGACAAGCCACCCCTGCATCCACTGTAAATTACCGCCCTGCGCTGTGCACTTGCACTGCACCCGACGGCGAAGTGAGACTGACACAAGTGGGCGAGAGAGCATAGTGGAGTTCATAAATTCACAATTTTACGATGTGAGGTTTACGAGGTGCTTAGTTCATCGTAAATACTCAGCACCGAGCGCATACACACTCACACTCCGACACACACCACTCACACACAGCGGAAGGTAACACACGCGTCGCGTCCATAAAGCGTCAAGCGCGCTATCAAGCCGTGTAATTGTTTATTTGGATATGAGAGGTGATGATGTGCGGTCGTTGGGTGCCTTTGTGTGTTTCAGCTTTATGGGCGCGGTGATGATATTTGCAACAATTTCGTGTTAAACATGGAATAACACTGCTCAACAAGACCGGTGGCAAGTGAAGTGTTATGTGCTAGGTGGCATGAAGTCTGCGCCAAATGCCAATCAAATTAAATTGGTTTTCTTTTTTGAAAATGAATTTAGAACAATTGGCAACTTAATGGGGCATCAGGTTGACCGTGACCTTTGATTGGATGGCGAGGAGATGAGAGACGAGGGGTATCCGTATTCCGCCCACGACGATGGATAGATGTGTTACTGCGTAGGTTCTCACAAGAATTTTGACAAATCTTCCGATGGCGAGTGTATTTTCACAAAGCTTTCCCTTGACAGAGGAAGGAAATCATTAAGTTGTTGAGGGCTAAGGCAACATCGGCAACGAGGCAGTTGTCACCATTTCGAATTCAAACGAATCGATATGAAGTTCAGGTTTGAATTTCATCAGGTGAGTGGGTAGACCTGTCGAACAAAGTCTCTGTCATTGAAAAGTGGCATTCACAAAGCTTCGGACAATTTTGATAATTTACTGACGAGTCTACGTGTAACTTCTCGTCGATCTCAACAAGTGCAGGGAACTCTCAATGTTGCAGAGAGCCATTTTCATTACGATTGCAATCCGCCACCCACCCGCTCACCCGCTGGGAGCTCCTGTTTGAATTCATTTTTATTCCACGTGTATGACAACGTAAAAGTTGTAGTTTCGCTTTTTTGATGTGTCACCATTTCACTCTGCAGAATTTTACGTCAAAGAGCCCCCAAGCTACAGCGAATATCCCCGCAATTCCATGCAACTGTCACCTATTTTTTCCGAATTTTAATGGAATGTCTCTCCAAAACGTGGTGGGAATGCATTTCGTTAAAGTCTGCTGGGTTTTGTATTTTCGGTGGAATTTTGATTCCACCAGGACAATCGCGAGTCTGCTGGCAGCACTGGCTATGCTATCGAGGGAGGCAAAAGTTGACAATAGTAAAGGGGAAAGTCAAAATCAACAAAGGAATGGTGGTGGGAAAAAATTGAATTCTTAATAAAGGATAGTGGTTAGGTCTCACAGAAGTACTTTGTCAGCAGTACTGACGTACTGCACAAAGGACACCGAGGAAACAATACAGATAAGGGTAGTCGTAAGGCAAAACATGCCGCGTAATGTAGTCCTTGAAATGGAAACATTTGATATTATAGGTAAAATTTTTACATACATTTTCAAGGCGATTGGAAATGTTTGTATCTGGCGTGAACATGTTGGATCATTAGAATCTGAAATCGAATTCGAATTGGTCCACACATAATTTAAACATTTTCTAATTTGAATTAATTTCATTCGTTGTATTGGGACGAGGATGCGCTTCACAGACAGCAGCACTTTTGATGGTGCGTAGCATCAACCCGAACATATCGACGCGATATCGTCATAGTAAAACGGAAGAGACCTCAGCTCATAGTACGATGGTGCAGTCGTGGTTGAGTCATCCATCCGTAGTTGAATGAGCGATATGTAAGAGAAGCAGTACTGCATTTTTGGCTTTTATCGGAGATTGCATATGAAAATAGAAAAAGTATTTCTCGGGGGCCGAAGCCGTTGTGAAATAGCCTTTCCTGGTGCTCTGGATTGGGGCTGTCAGCTCCAGAGGTCCGGTTATTGACCGACTCCATCGCACTGGCACCAAAACCTCAACTAAATCATCTTCGACAGGAAATTGTCCCCCCTTGACAGTTCTCACCCAACCGAAATCGCTTCAATGGGCTGTTCCCGTCGAGTTCGAAGTGTTTTCAAATTTCATTAGTCGTCTATTTTGAAGTGGACGGCAAAACAGCTGTTTGTTGAGAGATAATTTTTTCGAGAACACCAGCAAATATGGGTGCCTTTGTGTGTTTCCTAAAATAACGCGTTAGGATTGTCCGATTTGACAATCGCTCACAGACGGATGAACTCAAGAGGGCTTACAATAGATTTCGTCGAAAGCGCAATGTTACGAAACCGTTACTGGTGGAGTCAAAGTAGAAATTGGAATTTGGAGAAATGTGATAAAGCCTCGCAATTTCGTTTAGTGAGAACATAGCATAAGACTTCATAGAACTAGATTTTTTGTGACTGGGACTGGTGTTTTGTAAAAGTAAAGGCAAAACACTATGACAAGGCCTCTCAAATACCGAAATTATTTGCATCAAGCTTGCACACACGTTGAACTAAACGGGATAGGCAAGACTGAAGCTTGGACGTATGAGGCCCATGTAGCAAATTACCTTAAATCTCTTCACGAGGTGACTGTTTTAAGACAGCAGATTTATAAGGACGAAATCGAATGACTTAGGGGACAATAAGTAACAGAGATAAGAAGTAATGTCCAAGACAAACAGTGTTCAGAATTAAGAAAGACAACAAAAAAAAGAGTATACTGAGCAGTTTGTAACAGCAGGTATTTTTTTTTTTTTTCAAATTTGTATCTTGCGAAATTTAAACTATATCTCCAATATTTTCATAAATTTTTAATTAAAACGTGTTAAAACGCGTTTTTAATTAAAAAATTGCAGGAGCAGCATCGATTTTAGAAGAAAAAAATAATTTTAGTTTCAGACCCACTCTTCCCCACATAATAGTTAGTGCTGTGTAAAAATCCTTTCATATTGTTCGGATTTTTATTCATACGGTAACACAAATATTCGATCAAATATGATTTCCTTTCCGTGAACACATTTCAGAAAACGTTGTAAAAGAGTGCATTCTTGGAATCTTAAAACAACACAATCAAACATTATTTTAGCGATACAACAATTGAGACTTAAAAAATTAATTTCACCATTCCGTTGAAGTCAATCATTGGTGTATTCAGTATATATCTAGGAATCACAGAATTGGTATATTTTATGAAAGTCAATTGAATTCATTAAGTTCGAATTGAATTCAGCAGTGAATTCACTTTAAAACAGTTAGTTACAGATTTATTTCAAGAGAAATTACTTGCATTTATTTAACTTGCATTTAATTATATTTGGTTCTGACACTATTAAGAGTAAAAAATACTTTCGGTTAATCTACAATGTTTAGCGACCGTTAATATACACTAAATAGCAGTATGTACAAGCATTATCAGTTTGCTGTAATCTGACTGGTCTCTTAAAATACGGACAAAATCAGTGGACGCTAACAAAGTCAGGGTATGAATTGCTTGGTCGTATAAGTTTTGGCAATGATTTTTCAAAAACATTATTGTTAAATTCAGCTTCTAGCTCAATACAATCTTCAAATTGCGATCAGAAATCTTGAAATTCGAAAAAAAACTCTCTGGAAGATTTGAAATTTCAAATACTTTTGATGCACCTGTTTGATGTCATGTTTGTGATCCTTCAAACCGCCTACATACCAGAGAAACTGATTAATTGCCAAATTGTGCATTTATCCACTGGTGAGCATATCCAGAGGAACTGCGGAGTTTCTTTTACCAAATATTAGCACTTGTGCAAATTTACTTTTGCTTTGACATCTGCATTTTTAAATAGTTGTTCATAGAGTAATGAGTTTCATCAACATACATATATAACTTCACAGAAAAAGTCCATGATATGCCAATGTCAAATGAAATAAAATTATTTTCTTTGAATTAATCATATTTCACCTGACATACAGTGAAAACTGGAATACATTCATTTCAAAAGAATCATTCAGCTTAACTTAAAAATTGAATGAGATAGTTACTGGTTTCTAAAGAGAGATAACTTGCGTGTTTTATAATTGCAAAAATACTTGAAAATCATTCATTCAATGGAATTACCAACCCCAAAAAAATTGGTTTAATTCCTTTACAATATTCATTGACAAAGAAAGCATTTGAAAAACCTTTAAGAAGATGATACGATTTCTTTAAATTTCTGTGGAAATATTATATTTCATTTAAATTTTTTTTTCGGTTGACTTTTCCTTGCGTTATAGTATAATTTGACTAGTATTAATGAAAATGCTGGAAATAATGCAAATTAGCATGTTGTTAAGAGATAAAATATATAAAAGATAAACGAATCAAGAACAAACAAAATCAAGAGATAAATATTCAAAAAGTTGAAGCGTTCCTTAGGTTAGGTTAGGTTAAGGAAGGAAAGTGTGGTGACAAATCATCCCTTCCACTCGGAGGCCTTAGGGCCCATTGTGAATCCCTTCATCTGTGGAGTACACATTCTGAATAAGCCTATCCTGTGTCACGTAATGGCTTGAACCACCCTGTGCTCTTTGCAAATCTTATAAGATCCGATGTATCTGCATTCGCTTGGTCCGCAGTCTCTGCGAGGAATCTAGAGGTTCTACAGAGCCGAGCAGTGGCAAGGCAGATGGATCATCTCGGTCACTTCCACGTCTCCGCATCCCCGGCAGAGATCGCTGGATTCCGCATTTAATTTTCGGAGCATTGCTCCGATGGTGCAGTGTCCTGTGATCACTGAAGCGTTCTTTAAGTACTGTCTGCAAAAATAGGAAAATGTAAAATATTAAAGCACAAGGCTGAACCAGTGGATTCCGCTTTGTTGGGACACCACTTTATCGGGACCTCTTAACTGGCCTGGGACGAATGAAAAATGAGGGAAACTTATTTGGCCTTTGTCTTCGTCCACACTTCGTATGTTTGGGTCGAAAAATTTAGCCCGAAGTGTCCCTAGGAAACCGAATCCACTGTATTTTCCGATAAATTTTTATCGGGATGTTTGGCAATGCTGTACGGACGACTGGATGGCGCAGTTGGTTGACCGAGTGCCCCTGGTTAGCGGTGTCCCCGGTTCGAATCCTTGTGAAAGCAAAGTTAAATGCGTTTATCTGGTTTGGTCGTCTGACTGTGGATATCACAATGAACCAACATGGTATAAGTGTGCTGGGGAATCCACTAGCAACCCCTACCTAACCTAACCTAATATAATACTTTACTAAAAATAAAAAAATGGCAGCAACCAGCATTGAATTGATTTGAGCCATGAAAGCGTAAGGATGGATATTAGACAAGTCGACAAGCTCCTATGAAAGCCTAGGAGCTAGGATCTGAAACCCTTCACTAACGCATCGACAGAGAATGAGTTTGGAAAACCTTAGAGAGGCCTTACCATAGCTTTTAGAAAAATAAACAGCAAAGTTGAGTATTTATATATTATGCTACGTCTCGTTGCTCAGAGTGCCGGAAAGGGTCTGTCGGACGTTATCTTTCACCACGATACGCCGAAATATACATAAAGACTAATTTGCGATTTATTTCACGACAATGAGAGGTGTGGTTTATACTTAGACTTCTTAATACCAAGTTTTAACCTAACCAAGATTGTGGGTCGCCGTGGAGTAGTGGTTTAGTGCGTCGACTCTTACACAGAGGGTGCCAGGTTCGATACCCGAATTTACCACTTTTCATATTTCACGGCTCCACCTCTTTCGAGTCACTGACAATGCTCAAAGAGTATTTCCTGTCTAGAAAAAGCTTCTCAAACTTAGCCGATCGGAGTCGGCATTAAACTGTAGGTCCCTTCCACGCGTGAGAGAACAATAGCACGCACAACACGAGTGGTTGCTGAGAAGCTTGGCCCAAGTCCGCCTCAGACTGTAGCACCACCCATATTATTATAAGATTACATCCTGAGATCATTTCGTCATGGATGATGTATGGAATAGTGTCGATATTGAATGGAAAAACATTATCACGAATGTGAAGATTCCAATTTTCCTTCAATTGTTTTCCTCGTTTGTTTTATAATCATGTAAAAACAAAAAAATAAAAAATGCGTTCTCATTCCATCGAATATGTGAGCTACTGTATTTGGGCTAAAATTATCGTCGCATAGGATAACTTCATTGATTTCATACATTTCCTCCTGCGAAGTTGAAGGAAGTAAAATATCCACATTCCATATGGGCACATATAAATCCTCAGTAGTTGCTTCAGTGTATCGCCACTTACAAAAACTAGAAATTCGTTTTCACTGGCCGCAAATATATCTTAGCTCTCTGCTTAATCATACCGAGCAACACGACATGCAACCATTTAATATCGCTTTCGCAACCGACAACTCAGCAGTTCTCGATTCTGATTGCATCTCATAACGCCATGAACACAGCGCGTAGCGTACGAACACACGCCCGAGCCATTATGAGTCCGTCAAAGCCAGCCACCCCCACATTGTTTGTGTATAACAACTGCTTTGTTGGTTGTGCCTCCTCGAATTACAATCACATTTCCCATTAATTTCCTGCATTTCCTCGACCGGATGCTTAAATCTGCCCCTGTTAGCAGGTGCTTCACGGATGATGGTCCCATAAAGCGTCTACCTCTCGTTTTAATTATGACGAGGTCGACCATATGCTGCTCATCGTCGCCCGACCAATTTTCCCTTCATTCTCCTTGATTGGAACCGAACCAAACCGTACATGCTACAGGCCGAGTACAATCAATCACAGAATTAATTAAAACATTTATAGTAAAACATTGTATTGCTGCTCACGCGAAAGACATCGTTTAATTAAAATCACCCCCAGCGGAGCAATCAGATGGCCCGACAGCGCCCCGTCTCTCGCCGGTGAGCCTCCACAAGCGAACTTAATTTCAATTTTCGTCAATCATTCCGCATAGCACCGTGTTAGACAATTAAGCAATTAGCAGCGATAAAACAGCCCGCAAGAAATTAATTCCAATTCCAATTCCAATTCGAAGACACCGCCATACCAAGACGCAGACCTAAACAAAGGCGTTCACCGCGCCGAGGCGTTGGAGCTGGAGCAAAGTCATGTGAACCAACTCTGGTGGATGGGATGTATTTGTATTCCTAAAATGGGAGTCAAAAATTCCAATCCGCAATCACCCACTCCACGCGTCGAATGTGACACCGAACCAGAGCCATCAGAACAATGCCCCAGCAAGGCGGCATAAGAGTGTGACGATGGCGGCTCTGCCGGAACCAACGCACAAATGACGGCAGTCGTCGTCATTTCCCTTTTCCTTTGGCGCTACATCTCTGAGAAGATTGCTTAATGAGCATTCCATCCAGTCATTCCTCGGTGCCCCAGTTTGCGACTCAAACGAACTGGAAAGGTCCCACAAGAAAAGATTGCGCAGGATGAGTGCCCCACCCCGGTGCCGCCGCATCACTCGGCCTGTTAAATCAGGCGCAAAGCGAAGACAAATAAATTACGCAAACTTGATCATTGCAAAGACGTTGTTTCGCTCTCTCTCTCTTCATTTCTCCCTCCCCGCCGCACCCATGTCGTTGCATGGTAAATCTCAAGGATGCAGGAAAAGATATCAACCCTCAAAAATGAAAACGTACTTTCGGTAACTGGGCAAAATAAAACACGGTTGTGGAAGTACTCATGCGAAGCACAACCCTTTGAGAATTTGCATAAATGTAAATCCAGAGTTCTTTTTTTTATTTCATTCTGACTACCGACACCAATCGGGAGGCTCTTTAGCATTTGAAAGGACGACGATGGCGTCCCTTCAAATTAGGCCAGACACACCAAAAAACGGAGCCAAATTCGATGGCCAACAAGCAGAAACTATGACGACCACGACGACAGCGACAATCTACGAGGGGTAACTTTAAATGTTACAAACTCTCGGAGTGCTATAAGTCAAGGGACATCGCCGGTGAAGGGTGCTGGAAAATTCAGAAAACTTTCCTCCTTGTGGTTGTCCTTCAGTTGCGGCACAAAGGACACATTATCCGACCCTCATACTCGTATGTTATGTTTGTGTGCCAAACGACGACGGCAACGACGAATGACTACGACTACTTCCGCTGGTGAAACCGAGAACGAGGTCAACATGAAGTGTGATGTTGCGGTGCTTGAAGCGAAGGAAATCGGGCAGAAAGCTCCTTACATCCTTGGGGGGAAACAAATTGTGCTGAAATACACCAACCCCCTGCAAGCGAAAAAAAAAATGAACCAACAACATACACATCCTTCTCATGTTCTCTCTCTTCGCAACCATAGCACATTGTTCGAAAAGATGATAACTTAAATGCCACCACCGAGTCCTTTTATCCCGCCAAACGGGAGGGGGCGGTCTAACATGCGGACCAACGCCCGAAAAACAATCGAGAACAACTTTGTAATCGAAATTACATAATTATTGTTCAGCAAGTGAACGTGCAGCGCATTGTCCACCCTTCGTCCGGCCCGGCCGGCCCGGCCGACCGAACGATGTCTGCGATTGCGGCTGAGTCCGGTACATTCTCCAGCGGCAGGATGTGGTTCCACACTGAGGGTGGCTGGTATGTGAGAAAACACACGAGGAAAACTGATCGCCGTAGTGTGGGGGCGCTCAGTGTAGGGGCCCATTCCAAGAGTTCCGTTTGTTTCTTTCAGTGTGCTTGCTCGGCGCACACAGAACCATCCCTTAGGGAGCGTGCCCAACCATCCAACCCCCACTCTCTCGGTGTGTAGGTGTGCTGTATGAGATATGGGGATGCATATAAAGCAGCAGGCTGGTAACATTGGTTAGTCCGAGTTATTGAAAACTCAAGAACCAGGTGGCTGGTGGTTGGTGCCTGATGATGGCCAGGTTGCCCGGGTAGGGGGTGCGCTTGGGACTGAGTGTGAATTGCCAGCAGACATGTGCCTGCAGAAAATTTCTTATAACGTGCAATTTAAAGAGCTATTATTTTCACAGCGCTTGATAAAATGGATGTTGACATTATTGTGTTATAACGTCCTTGAGTGGAAGGGACATTCATTGGGACTCACAATCGTTTGAATGCGTGTGTGGCACTTTGTGCGCTTAGCGGTGGACACAATTTAACTTGGATTCATTTTGTTCTGCGGGGCAAATTATCTCTGGCCACGACGCGGAGAGCACTCCTCGATGCGAATCGAAGTGGTTTAGGGACTAATTAAATTTTCTTTCTCTATATTTCACCTTCGATTCGCGGGTGGGACGGGCGGGGCAGAGGCGGTGACATTTTTGAGAGTTTTCCCGATAATGAAATTGAAAAGTCGAACGGTCGAAGGACGGAGAATGTTTTCAATTCATCCCATGCACACGAATCGGGGGACTGCCGCCCTCCCTTTGCTCGTCGAAACGAAATCGATTCCATGGTCTGCTGTGGCTGCGATAATAGAACACGGATACAGACATCATCTCATAATGGTTGCTGAACCCCGGAGGCGTTCAGCACAGGCGGAGCCAGCACAGGTGGACTGGACATAATCAGCGGGTGACTTTATCTGTAATACCCACAGAGACTGGAGGCGAGGGTCATCTTGTCTTTGATTTACGAGCTGGACTCTTTGATGTAATTGAATTTCTGATTTTTCGTTTTCTTTCTCCGTTCATTTTGGTTGTTGTGCTGAAGCAAGTTTGGGGTATTGTGGCTGGCTTATGACATTTCTATTGAGCGTGTGAATGCCTCAATTGAATCGATGGAGCGTGGTCTGTGGCTTTTTTTTTTCTCCAGCGTGGATGATTTCATCTGTCGTAGAGGGACGTCTTTTGTATTGTGTCTCACAATAATCTCATAAAATCGAGATAAGATCGATCCTTTATCTGAATTTGGGACGGTGTATTGGCCTGCGTTGTAGACGGCATTCCACGTGAACGTGAATAAAAAAGTTTTGAGTCAGGTTCAAATGCTGCAAGCCTGCCTAACTTTCGACATGTTAATGTTGTAATACATCACAGCGTCTTACATCCTACACTGGAATTTTTTCGAAAGGATGAACATTATGAGCGGGAAGGTGTGAGTTAAAATTATTTCTTTTTCAGACTTTCAGTTTGAAAGCTATAATTCTTTGTGAGCTTAAGACTTGGCAAATCAAACTATTTAGATATAATTTTTAACGAGCTGACGGAAGAGGTATCTTTACAGGCCGTCGAATTAATGGGGTTGGGCTGGTTGACATACACTTCTCTTTGAACTCGCCCGAATTTCGGTAAGATGTCGATGCATTGCCTCCCTACACACATTCTCGAACTGATTGGAACAAATCAAGATCATTCATCGCGCACAGCAACTCTCGCTTGTGGAATCCGGCCACAAAGACATAGAATTATCTTTTTAGAACTTTTTGTCCCTGTAATATAAATACGTATAATAAGCAATCTCTTAAATACTAGAAATGTATTCTCTAAGAGATGCATGGAAATCGACTAAGCTCACGCATCCCAAAGTGTATGCCCTTTAAGTGTCGAGAAGAGGGTCCAGAATTTATAGGTGCCACCAGGTGGCTCTTGATACATTTCAGAATAATAGGACGGCTCTTGAAATCCCACAAGCAGCACATTTAGCCAACTCCCTGCAGTGTCTTTCCCCAAATTGGTTATTACTAAATTGCACAAAGCGCTACAGTTCGAAATGGGCATGCCTCTGGATTCTAAAATAATCCCTCGTGTTGTATGTGCTATAGTCTCTGTTGTGTATGAAGTCTCTGTTCGTCACCTTCGGGTAGAGGCTGGAATATAGCCGAGGTAAACCATGCCTGCCGTAAGAGGTGTCTAAAATACTGTTTTTAAATGACCTAGTGCCATGCGTCTACAACTCAAAACTTAAGTTAATTTGGCAGCCACAATGCTCGTATAAAACAGATTTTCAAGCCCAATGTTTTCATAGGTTGAGATTTAGTGAATGGAAAGAACATTTTAGGCAGCCAGGTGGGTTGGTAAATTGGGTGCCCTGGCGACCTATTTGCCGCGTCTCACTTAGATCAAGGATTGGGTCCATTGTGTCCTATTCTAGACGCCTAGACCTGAACGTAGTGGCATCTTACTGGCAGTAACTATTTCACTCGTGAGAGAACAAAAGCACGCGTAATAGGAGTGGCTGCTGTAGAAGATAGGCCCTGGCCCTCTACAGGCTGTAGCGCCACCCATATTATTAAATTATTAATGATTCGGATACGAAAACTTTAATACAATCTATATTCTGGCGCCAATGGCGATCATGAGCCCCTAAACTGCATCGGTTAAGGCCAGAACAGTAAAGTGAGAGCAGCGTGGTGGCTGTGGTATACAACAAAATGTCCCGGGGAGAAGTGGAAATTATATCATCATGGCTTGAAGCTTATCTTGACAAATGACCGACAAGAGTGCGACCCTGAGACGTAAATGGTATGTGACTCAAATCAATGTGGAGTTGCACAAACGGCTGTTGCTAGCCGACATTTTATATCAGACTTAGACGTCACCTCGGTAGATGAAACGTCTATAACCTTGAAAACTATTGATATTTCAGAACCCTCTCAAGGCGTACAGGAAACTGAATCCCAAGGTGTATGGACCTGTAAGCTTAATGGGAGAAGATCACACAAATCCAAGCTCTCACTTGTTGCCACGTTTGAATGTATTAGGAACTTGGTCAGGAAATTGTGAATGCGCAGGTCAGAGCTGGTTAATGACTGTAGACTCACGTCATTAACCATCGATCTTTACATCTCCTCTAACAGCGACTTCAAACGCTGCATTGCTTGGCCTCTGTAGTCGTTCATTGATTTCTCTCCTACGCCATGAGAGTGTACACATGCCTCTAGACATTTAAGTCTAGAGTCGAAGAAAGCAGCCAAGAAAATGTTACGACTTATCTGCGCACATCTGGTTAACAGCAAAATCAGAATCAAGTGAGTTTAGAATAACTTTGGGCTCTAAGTCGAGCAGACTTGGAACATTTCTCAAATCACAGCAGCTTTTACCTATGACTCTCAGGGATGTCACAACATTTCATGGTGCCAAGGTTGACAATATGGGTGGACAATACAATGGCATATGTAGAGGAGGAGTAGACTGTAGTACGTCGCCTCTGACCAAGTCTACAGTAGATTTTGCAGGCCGTAACCTACTCTGGTACGTGCAAATCTGCTTCAGACACTGCTTCTAACATTAAAGCTCTTTAGACAGAATCGTATAGGCGAAGTTGAATATACCTCTGTAGTTGTTGAAAGAGGTAAGATGGGGCTTATGTAGTTAATGTTTTCGTTATCGAGCATGCTTTCGTCTTCCCAAATTCAGCAGAATCTAGTGTATGCTCCCTAGAACATCGCTGCTGTTGTTCATCAGCTTTTTATGGCTTTGCGGATTTCTTTGACAGGACTAATTGATCCAACGAAGTCTGGATTTCCACTTTGCCTATCGCGCTCTCCTGGTTGTGCCTGCTAAGAAACTGTCGGAGATGCCGCTTATATAACATCCACTATTACCTGCGGGAAGATTATCCTCACATTTTCGATGAGCATGGGTGCCTTTCCTAAAGCATTGCATTCAGTTTTTTTTATAAAAGGCGCTGAATTTTGTTGATATCCTTCAGCTGACAAATTTCATTAATCCGTTTCTAGCCGGTTGGTTTCTTTGTCTGCTCATGCTCGCCACTTAATTTATTCTTGCTTGCAGTTGATTCATCTTGTTGATGGATGCTGTCTTATGCATGTAAACTCTCCCTAAGTTCGCGGGATACGATAATTTGTCGAGTTAGAGGGAGTTTGACTCAGATAGATGTTTTTGTATTTAAAATTGAGGGAAAAGTATGCATAAAATATGGCAAAAAAATTCGTGTTAGAGAGGGTTTCGACTTTAGGAGAGTTCGAATTAGGGAGAGTCCACTGTATGTAGACAGACTAGGAAAAAACACATGAGTTACAACAGCAAAGTAGACTTCGCCTTGTTATAGCTTCCATAACAACTCTTGTCGATAACACGTGATTTTACACAGAGTTCAAACAATTCCCCCACAGTACACAACTGTTATTGTCCTGGATAGTGGATACCCCCTTTTCTGTCGTGACAATTGGCGCTCTTCGATCTTCATTGGCAGTCCCATCACTCCAAGCTCCTTTGGTAACTCCCTCACACATCGGTCGTCAAGCATGAGTATCCCCACGTATTCCATTCGATTTTAACAACTTGCAGGGAAAACCGAGTGATTGCTTTCGAAACGAACAAATCGATTCGTTGAGCAGAGTTGAAGTCTATGTGAATGGCTCCCTAAAGTCATTTGAATTTTTTGTTTCTTCACTTAAAGGTCTTTTATGGTTTCTAGCTTAAAAACCTTAATCTCCTCAAACGATAAGGCGTCACCCTCTTGCTCCGACCTTCTTCCACACGACGACTGAGGGCATTCGTCGTAATGGACACCCATTTAGATTCGAGTCGAATATGAGAGCAAGATCCGAACCGTGCGCCACCCACTCCGCCCACCTGTCGGTTGTGATTTTCATTTCGACGAGACCATTGCGAAGAGCATGTGTGGCACTCCAGCAGATACAATAAAAGCATTCCGAGTCGGAATAATGGATTCAAGCACTCGAATGCCTCTGGTATGCCGCCATCAATATGGTCCTAATTACCACGTGTGACCCTAAGGATATTTGCGGGATAATCGAGTTATTATCCCAGCCATTCATTTTGAGACGACGACGCGCCGTCACGTCTACGTGGTGCTTGAGGTGGCCATGCCTTCTGCGACCACACCACGCGGTTGCTCGAGGTTAGCTCCGCAGCCATCCATTAGAGCTGACACATGTACTCGGAGAATTTGCCCTGGGATAAGCATTAAGCGATTTTTAGCATAATAATAGATACATATGATTGCGGGTGACAAATGCTTGGAATTATCAGAAGCTCCATGAAAGTGCGTGTATTTTGGGGTGTAATAAATTATTATAATGAAGCGACACAAAGGCTGTCATGGGCACGTTTATAGATGTGGCGTCCAATTGGAGACACATTGTGGGGCTTTGCGGGTGAATTTGACTTGAATTCTTGGCGACTGTGCTCCGAGGAGGACGCCATCGTCTCAAAGGGAAGGTTTATGGAGCACTTAAAATATGAAAGACACTATCCTGGTTCGTAAGGAGCAGGCGATAAAGTCTGGGCATTTATGAGTTGTGGCCAGCATTTTGTTTCAAGGAAATACAAAATTACGAAGCGGAACTGCTGGATGGTATTCATCATGATGCTGATATGCTTCTCGTTATGTTTCTGGATCAGAGGTGATCATGGAAATGGGTACTTGAAAGATTGTGAGGGGAAAAGGTAAACTTGTTGAAATCTGTATATGGGTTAAGGATGAACCAAGGACCCAAGGAGGTCTTATGTAATACATGAGAGGTTGGAAGGAGCCGAAGGAATCAAATCAATGAATGCTTAAGATGAAGATAAATGAAATTTGTTAGGAACGCCATGCACTTTCCGATGAATAAAAAAAATTCAAAATAATCTCAATTAATATGGTTTATGAAACTGCATCAGCTTAAGTAAATAAGCTTGTGGGTTGAGGACCTAGTACGCCTTGGACTGCACTGCGCAGGACAAAGCATCATTTAATTTAAACTTGGTGCACTAAAGACAGCAGTGAATGTCGTGTACGTTTCGGTTTTACGTCTTTCATAGACTTCATTTCTTATTTTCTCGCTTAACTTTTTGAGAAATTCGCACTAACATGGTTCTAACTCAGTGTCGAGTAGTCATTATCCTTTTTTTAGTTTTAAGAATCCTTTGTTTTCAAAGAAGAATCCACTAGCGCAAATCAAAGACGAGTTACACGATGTGTTAGGTTCACAGAAGTTTGGGCCGAAATAAAGCACCCACCGCGACTGGCGCACCGCGACGAGAATATGGCTGCTGCGGCCGATATGCAGCATCATTGGACAATTTTTCCTTGAAAATGAGGCTGGGAACAACATAGATTTGCAAACCTCAGTTTCATGCAGGATGGCGCGCAATGCCACACGCAATCTTTTGCGCATCAAATTCCCAAATCGTGGTATCAGCTGTCATGGGGATGTTAATTGACCACCTCGGAGCTACGATTTGGCCCCATTTGGACTTTTGCTTTGTGGCGAACCGTGAATGACCGATGCTATGCCAACAACCGGGCAACGATTCAAGCTAATAACATCCCATCAACAAGGTCTTGGAAAATTAGGGTGACCGAATGCGCTACTGCAAAGCCAGCCGAGGCAGCCACTTAAGCGACGTTGTTGTATTTCATAATTCATGGGAATGTATGTTATTTTGTTCATCTTATGGACTTTTAAAAAATAAACTTTTATTTGGTCCGCCCTGTAGTTGGGAATTTATAGTAGTAGTGTAGATTAATTTCTAGTTACAAGTGGCTTTAAATTTACCTACTTTGACTTTATCTTTAGATCAGCAGTGTTGAGACTACCTACATCACCCGGTTTTAAATATTCGTCAATTCAACTAAATTTACCATTAAGTACACATTAGTGTACAGTCAGCAAAATAATCATTAGCAGATCGTTAATCTACATATGTACATACATATGTATGTATATAGCATATAAACATTGAGCTTCAAATGTCTGTACGGATTTACCGATTTCAACCAAACTTCACACATCTTTGGTATTCCACATACGGTAAATGCATGTGTGTGTTGGGTGAAAAAACGCATGAACTTCGGTACATTTTGGGTTTATTTCGACATATTAGCTGTGTTTCACGCAGAAATGAAGTATTACAGAGATGCCCGACTTCTACCTCTCTTTCCCCTTAAGATTTTTGACAACTGTTTTTTATAACGTGTTCATAAACCAAATTGACCAATCAGAGGACGGCATTTACGTTATTTCGTGAATAACCGTCAAAAATTCATGAATATCCTCAAAAAGGCACTCAAAATCGTCGGTGGACTAGGGCTAGGGCAATCAGCTGTGAAGCTTTGATTTAAAACAACATTTAAATATTACAAGTGTTTTTTCCCAAAATTATCAGACAGAATTTTTGATTTCCTTGGACTCGCCTGGAGTCTGGACTGCCGCCTCATCGTTAGCAATTAAAGGTTGCGTCATTATTCTTCTTCGGCATGTAAATCAGCTTCGATTGTGCAACGGAACAAGATTAACAGTCAATAAGGTCATGAATAATCTTATTGGAGCAACGATTTTAAAAGAAAAATTTAAATGGTAGGTGTATTGATTCCGCCTTTTCAGATGATCCCACAAGATTTGTCTTTTGTCTTCAATTTGCAATTCGCCTTGATTTTGCCATTATTATGAATAAAGCGCAAGGTCCGTCTTTGAAAATTTGTGGTATAGATTTAGAATATCCGGTATTTTCTCATAGTCCAATGTATGTTGGGTGTTTTAGACTAGGGAAACCGGCACTTTTTATTTACTTAAAAGTTGGAAAAACCAAAATCGTTTCACCACGTTTCATTGTGCAAAATAAGAAAAAATACGTGATAGTTTGAATTCTCCCTATGATAAGTAATATTTTTTTGTTTTTCCATTTTTTTTGACAATAAATGAATAATACGGATCGGCCAACCCCACAGGGGGACCAGTAGGGATGTCGTAAAACTTTGGCCAACCGAGATGTTTTCGATATATTTCATGTTGGTGTTTCATTGAATTATATATTCAACAGCAGTTTTAGTAAAGAATTTGCAGTTCGACCAGCCTATAACAATATAGGTGCAATACCAGAAGATACCGGAAGTGCTCGGTTTGAATTCCATTTCCGAATTGGAATCAAAACGACGCACTTTGCGCAAAAAAAATATCTCGATTAGAAATTTACAAGCATGTACCAATCATTGGTTCTGATCTTAGAGATAAAAATTTCACTGATATTCAATTCGAGTGGTATTTTAGTATTTCAATCTTAAGTGAAATTCCACATTGGCCAGATTTCAATTAATTATAAGTATGCATGTATGTAATATCAACTTTTTTTACATTTTTAGATACACATTTAGATGTAAAATATTTTACAAACGAAGCGCTTAAGTCCCAGCATTTCTCAAGCCTGACGAATCGAAAGAATTTTGCGCTGCTTAACGAAACTGCATTTTTTTGTTTTGTTTGAGTTCAAAAGCTTACAATTTTCAATATGTCTTGCGTTTGCAATGACAGTAAAAAAGGCGCAATATAAAAAGAAGGTCAAAAATAAATATGTGAAAAACCGACAGTAAACCCAGTGTTTTTCATTCTTATATTAATGTGATCTGCCTAGCTAAGCAGGCACAGGGTCCGCTAGTAATAAAATAAATTTGAAATACTCACTGAAAATCAGCCTTTATAATAGTAGCCTGTTGTGCAATTTGATCGTAATGATTTTAAATTCAAATAATTGCTTCATGATGATCATTCAGGTGCCGTTATTCCTGATAGCTGGATTTCATGCAATTCACCAAACTATCGGCTGGTGCTTAGCTTGTCAGATAAACGCAAATCATTCTCCGAAATAGTACACTAGTTCAGTGTACATAGATAATCATTGACATGGTGTCAAACGCCGGCTCGTAACATTTCCTCGTTGCTGAATTAACACAGAGATCGACTTTAAAATTTGTGAAAGCTGCACTAGATAACAAAGGGGAGTTCAGACATTGGACGTTTCAGCACACTGGATTGCCAGAGCCTACGAAGAGCACTTGCGTGGAGACTCTCTGGTGCTTAGGCTACCTTACCCCTCCGACAAGAGATTCATGGTATGATGACGAATGTGAGTAGAATAAATATGCTTCCGGCGAGACATAACAAAAGCCGCAGCAATGGAAAATCAGAGCAGTACAAGAGGAGTAGCGGAGTAGAAGACGGGATGAGAAGAAGCTTCAACGCCTCAAATAAGGCCTTTCGAAATGTCCCAGGCCAAGGATAAAGAAGAGTCTAGGGACAAGCAGAAAACACGGGTCTTTATATGAAGCCAAAAGCCTTGCCGCAGACTTTAGGAGGGCCACCCAAGCTCTTCGAATTTGTAAGGGTAGTATGATTACTGAGATGGTCTTCGAATCATAGCTTGAGAAACAGAGGAAGACCGAACTTATGGTAAAAATACCAATTGTGGAATGGACGCAATACAGATTGGTCCTGCTGACTAGAAGCAGCTTGCCCACGACTGTCAACGTTGGAAGACAGCTCAGACTCAAACCCTCCATTAGTCCCTGGCCTAATAATTATGCAGACAAAGATGATTCACATGATGATCATTAGAAGAGTTCTTATTCTCGAAAAAAGAAGAATATACCTCAATATGTGTTACAATATGTTTAGAACCGTTTGTATAGCTTCACAAATTCAACCAAATTCCATCGAAATGAATTTCCCAACACGCATAAAAAATGACACTGTACAACTTTGAACAATTCAGGTCACCCAAGGCCATGGCATGATTATTGTTGTCACGCCCTGAACATGTGTTCATCCCATTTCAATGATTCCACAAAAGATACGAGGCAGAGAATACATCACTACATAACTATGTGCTATGCTCCGCATCCTGCATTAAAATGAAATAATAACATCCGCGTTATACATTAATTTCATTGCAATCTTTTATGCTCTCTATCCAAGTGATGAAAAAAAACGCTAGATGCCGGATAAAAACGCACAAAATGATGTCATGAACAAAACAATTTATGCACTTGCGACCAGGGAAACAGAGAAAAAACCGAAAATAATAAATTCCATAAATACTTGATTGCAGTGGCATCCCACCATGAACCATCGAGCCCTCCGCGGCCCAGCATCACCTGTATCTCTGTTCGAAAAAAATTTCGAATTTTTCCATTCCATGACTCTGACTCTGACCTACGGCGGGGACAGCACAAATTTAACGAGAAGAAAAAAAAAATATGCGGCAAAAACAAACAGCAATTCCGTCGCCTACCCGCACTTGTTGGCAGCCGAATTTTTGAATATATCGACCGCCCACTGGCGGTGGCTAATTGACAACCAACGTCAGTGTGGCACGACCGCGTGGAGCGGGAGCGGAGCGCAAAAGGCAGGAGGCAAGAGGCAGGAAGAGATTAATATATTCGTTCACCAGCCACGGCCACCCCATTGTTGTTCTCCGCCAGCATCCGACAATGATGGCGTTCTTCGCGAATACATGTGTTGTTTGCATGTAGAACGATTAATATGCACCCACAAGAGGAGCAAAGTCAAACAATTGCACCCGGCTGTCACCGAGAGGCAATCGACAATTGAAATTGAAAATGTTTACCCTGAGTGCAGACACTGCAATCTGCGTCATGTGCACGCTAACCCCCAGTGCGCCCTGCCAATCAGTCTCCACCGGCAGCGCCAACATCGTTAAGCCTGGAAATTAAGAAACTCTGCAGAACGCACCCGCCACGACGCAGCATCCACGGGAGGATATCCCTCTTCATTGGGAGCTGTGGAGACAATTCGTCATCAATAACGAATACCACTTTCCCGCCATTACATTGCGACGACCGCGACGGAGACGATGAGGGCGAGGTGGAGGGCGCTGAAGCAACATGAGGAGGATCATTTAGAGAAATCAACAGAGCAGTTGACGAAAGCGAGATGAGCGAGCGCCGCGACACAGAAAAATACACAGATGGGAAGGACGGTCTAAATATAGCTCGACTAAGTGTCCAATGTACGGCGCGGCGCGGCGCACCGTGCGGCCCTCGGTGACGGTGGTGTGGTGGCTGCTGCCTAGCCTAGACAAATTTGCGGATGCACTGGGTCCTTGGCAATGGCGATAGTGTATTATGGCATCAGCTCTAGCTGTGCGGTTCGGTTGCGGTTGACGACAACGAAATTCACCCACCGCCGCCACTGACAACACCCTACAGCCAGTTGTGCGACTTCGAACTCGGTGTGAATGCGGCGACACCACCGCAGCAATGCTCATTTGTGTCATTCGGATCTCTGGGTGCATTCGACTGCGGAATGAGCATGTGCTGCACACCAGCCTCAGCAATGGCAACAGCCGCACCAGCTCCTGCCACTATAAGCTACAACTGTGTGTATTTTTAAGTGAAAGACGACATCGACGACAACAGAAACGACGACGCGACGACGCGGACGGTGCCGGTGTCGGCGGCGTCGAGAGCTTTTTGCTTCTTTAATTGTTGTCAGTCAATTAAGATGTGGATTATAGTGATTGTGGTGGCAGTTGTAGTGCCATTGCCACTGCCATTGCTGGTGTCCTAGTCGTGCCCGACAACCGAGCCAATAGAATCTTAAATGACTCTTCCCATTAATTACACCATTTGGGTTTGTGTGGCCTTGTTATGAGGCGGACTCGAGTGGTTTCCCTCAGATTTAATTATCTGTTTATTGTTTGCCAATAGCTACTGCTCACGATGGGGTAATTACTTGAATTGTTTGGAGAACATGAACCGTTTGGGGTGGTGGGCTGGCGACACTGATCCACTTTCAAATTTTCGATGGCGCGCAAATTCAATATTGAACTCGGCTACATCAATAAATTCATTCAACATGACATATAAGAGACTTTCCTCTGGACTTAAGTTTGCTTTGCGGAGGTCAAAAAATTGTTTGTTGGCTGGAGAACAGTGGACGAAGATGTCAATGAAGGCACCCGGAGGATGAGAAACCGCGTGAGGGCTTTGGTAAATTATTTCTTAAGAACTGTTGAGAACTAAGCCACTTGCGTCGTAAATGGCATATAAGTGCTTGGAGATGGAATGAGTAAGAACTCAAAAATTAAGGGATGATGTTCCCTGTCGTCACTTAAGACATCAATTTGGCATCGTTCCATGTTTTAAATAAATTTTCAACCGGCCTTGCATCTAATCATCTAACGACAAGAAACGCATGAATTGAGAGATGAAAAATAAGGATCAGATTGGTTTTGAAAACTTCCAACTGTTTTTTGTTTTGTTCCAAATTGTGGCTTATAAAAGAGTTTTCGGGGTTTATTCACCTTTAGCGAGCTCAGTTTGAAAACTCTCGGCACTTAGAGGCCCGTCGTTAAGACTTTTCATTTATTTTACCTAGAAAGGGTTTGATCCACGATCATAGACACCCCCAATTTATGCGAATGTCGTGGAGTGGACGGAATTGGTTCATTCTAAACTAAATATTGATTACGGTGTTGCGCTTTGACGGGTAAGTCGTGCTACTGGTAACGGGGAATGATAAGACTCGAATTTATCAGTTCTGACTGGAATGATTACTCCCTTTCTTAGGGCTTTCCAGCCAGCACGATTTCTCGACAGGTGGCTTCAGTATCGCACACCAAGCCGGCTGGAGCCCCCTCGAATGGTGATCACCACCACACCACCTTGACCTTCGGGCTAAAACTCGATGATTATTCAGGAGATCTAAGTTGTCCATACGCGCTACATAGCCTAGCATAAGAATAAGTATTATGTATATTATAAGACCAGAATTATTGACGGTAAGATGTACGTGAAGGTTTAACTCCTTAACTTCGGATCTCGACGCAGCTTGTTGGACAGAAGTCCAAAATGAAATGTTTGATTTCCACTCAGTTAGCGATAAGAAGCTCTCGAGTAAATATATTTAACAACAGTCGGTGTTTTCTCTTATAAGATAACTAGCGAGCCCAGCTTCGCACTGATGCAATTTTGGTACTAATGTGGAGTCGGAGGGCAGTGATTAATAATATATCTATTATGATTAGACATTATTACAAAATAACTTCTCTACATAGTAATAAGCAAAGTCGCTTCCCATCAACTGTGCCTCTGTACGTTTAGATTTCTTAAAACTATGCAACGGTTGAAATGCGGTTTTTACCTATGCACCGAAATCTTGTCATATTTCAATAAATTCACACAACACAATATTTCACCATACGTATAAGCCTTCCTCTTGAATCACTCTATCTATTTCTGGAAATCGCTTTAAAATCCGTTGCATAGTTTTGAAGCGCACATCGGGATATACAGCTATTGTTTTATGTTACTTAAGTTAAGATAAAGAAGTGGTGTATGGGTTTGACATGTGAATCTTTTAGGATTCGGTGCATTATTGTTTGACGGGTGAAATTCGGGTTCTATTCTTTACGAATTTAATCGAGATCATAAGGGGTTGCCGACGAATGACGCATTTAAGGATGGAGCAATAAAGTAACGCAGCATACGAAGCTGCCAAATTGCGTTCCGGAGATGCAAGCCTTGAAAACGAACCACATATTGCAGTCGAATTAGACAAACAACACGGCGGCAACTGCGCTGGACATTGCACAGAACTTGGGAATATCTGTCATGACAATTAGTATAAGTTATCTTATATGGGGGAAGAAAATCCTCAAAATCAGACGTTTCCTGTGTACAACCAAATATTTTAACTTTAAAATTTTTTAGAAAATAAATCATTTATATTACTTTGCAAAGTGTGAACTATGCTTTATTTTATTTCTTTGATGTTTGCATTAAAACGTCATCAATTTTTAATTATTTTGGTTAATGTTTTCTATAATAATAAACGTGTTATCAAATACATTTGTTGGGACTCATTTATTTTCAAAATTACTCGTTTTTAAAGCTTCTGGCACTCATACATTTTAACCTGTGGTAAAAGTGGTGCGTATTATTTTCCCACAGTTTTATTCACACGGAAAGTGAGCCTTGTTTGCGTTGCAGCACGCATTAACCCATGTGCAATCCATTTCGATCTATCAAAATCTGTTATTGTGAGCAGAAAATTGATTTAGGGAAGGATTTGATTTTGTGAATGGACGCTAGGTTAGTAAGTTAGTAGCTTCATCCTTTCTTGTTGCTCCGGTTTTGGTTGACAGTGGCCCCTGAAATTCAGATTAGAAACAATTACATGAAATTTACCATATTGTATTGTTTTGCTCAACTTCTACATTGCGATAGCATCAAAGTTAGAAATAGACAGAATCTGCATGGTTCCGTGGCCATGCAGTAGCATGCACATGTGTTCAGCTACATACAAGGTCATGTTCACTGATTTTACTGTGTCCGTTTTTTTAACACGTTTGTCAGGCTTAAAGGCCCAAACCGACAGAATCCGTTGCGTTCATTGTGTCCTGTCAAAAAATTGACGACTCATCAAAATGGAAATGCCTAAGCCCTTAAGTGCCGTTCATATAGAACTGGCAACGCTTACTTTTAGAAACAACGAATTTCCAGGAAAATATGAGCAAAATGTTATACTCCTAGGTAAGCAAGAAGATAAGGACTGAAATATTCGGTTTTATTTATCGACCAAAAACTCACAAATAAATAGTATATGTATCCTTTTAACGATTTCCAAATTTTTCTTCACGAATTAGTCATTCTCTTTGCGAACTATCAACCCGAGTTCGCGATACACAAGAGAAGCAAATGCGATCCACACATTCGCGACCAAAAAATTCGCGGTGAAGTATATGTTTGCATAACGATTGCTCTCTGCGAATGAGAAAACATCATATCAGAAATGAAGTATTACAGAGATGCCCGACTTCTAAGTCTCTTTCCCCTTAAGATTTTTGACAACTGCTTTTTATAACGTGTTCATAAACCAAATTGGCCAATCAGAGGGCGGCATTTAAGTTATTTCGTGAATAACCGTCAAAAATTCATGGATATCTGTCAAAAAGGCTCTCAAATTCGTCGATGGACTAGGGAGCAATCAGCTGTGAAGTCGGTTGCCTCTGTAATATTTCATTTCTGCTTCTTATGAATAAAGTGCCAATGTTTGCGAAGTCCGCGATTCGTAGTGAGCTCATATCCCGCTCATAAGGGCTTACGAGAGCAAATGTAGCCCCCAAGTGAGATCCTTCACAACGCGACAGATGTCCAAGAGGATTGGCCAAGTTTCAACTTTTTGTGTTTTTTTAATAATGCCTTATAATTAAGGAACTTTAAAATTTCAAATCTCTTTGATTTATACAACCGTGGTTCGCACTCAACCTACTCATTGGGTCACCGGACGGACGGTCGGATTGCATGGGCTTGGGCAATTAGTGACTCGAGGAAGTTGGTGCAGTAAAAGTTTAAGTGGGTTTGCTCATGTGATGAACAATACGCGGAATTAACAACTCATGTTTACACGGGTTACGACGTCAAGGATCATTATTCTAGCAACATTGTATCTACACACTTAATAATTCGTTTGTCAAATTTGTTTATTGTTTACATCAACGTAGAAGCTTCCAAATTGACCTATTTGTTTCCATATAAATAATTTCTTAGCTTCTGCAAATATCTTTTTTGCTAGAGTGTATGCATGCTGAGCCTGACAGTCGACAAAATATGGATGAAGGAATGTTTTAAATTCACTTATTTAATTTGTGCATATTGCTAGATACTAAAGAGTGACCAAACTGCGATAATACATCTTTTAATTTTTTTGTTACCAATGACATTCAACTGTCAGAATATTCAGTACGTTCTGCACTTCATAACGCACCCTCTTCATGGTTTTCGAACGTCCAGCAATTATCAACAAAATGTTAACGAAATTCCGGTTCAGTTGCAAGGTGTTTTCAATCGTCATATACTCTGCAAGATATCAAGCCACAACCAGATAGGGATTGGTTTCTGCTACACTGAATCGCCAAAATAAAAAAAAAATAAATTAAGCGTGAAAGGAACTCAACCAAAGGAAACTCAATTGTCCCAGATCGTCCAACTGCAGGCACATAAATTGATACTTAGGAAATGAAACAAAAACAAACTGAATTCAAGTGAAAACCCTGACTTTAGATAGAAGCTTTGGCAAAGCTTTAAAATACACGCTGTTTACGTTAACATGAGAATTCTCCAGACGTACATTCACAACAAATAAACATACTTACAACTTTATGAAAGTCAAACAACTTACCTGAAAGAAAAGAGAGAAAAAAAAAGAAATGTTAGCAAAGTTCATAAATAAATAAAGACACTTAAAAGTTTTACTCGTAAGCCCTCCCCCAGTGATTCGACAGCAATCTGTAAGCTGTCAAAGTTTGAGTGCATGTTTCTGACGAATTTTGTCATGCAGTAGATTCGTCTTCTCATTCGTGTTTTTAATGGCGAAATACTTCATAATTTAACGAGAGTGAGGCTTTAATGACTCTGATTAATTGACCTTGTGACTTCTGGGTGTTGTGGTTTTGAATGAGAGTACTGGTCATTTGGGTATTAAATAGACGCGATGTGTTTCGGGCGTAGCAGGCATACGTTTGTTTCAAGCATTGCGTGTGTGTGTTAAAAAAGCCTTACAGCTGTTTTGAGATTTATGAGTTCATCGACACGATTTCTAGCCCGCTCTATGAGGAGGTCGGAGTGAGAAAGATGACGTGAATGCATCGTACAGAAAAAGTATGACGTCTAATTGTTTGATTCATCCTAAAATTTATTGCCTCGATCTAAGGCAAATACAATCTATCACATCAACACAGAAGACCTGGTTTTCCACAGGGCGGCATTTTAGTAAATACTGAACTGACAATATCGGTTTTCGCCATATGAAGAGAATATAAGACATCAAGGAAAACAAGACTTAAAACTAATCGAAACATGATGGAAGGTGGGTTGAGAACTGTGCTAAGCAGTTTCGACGATGGACATAGAACAATTCTTTTCGCAGTCGGAACTGGTTGTCCGCGGAACTATATAGTTCTATGCGTGAAACATGTGCGAAGAACTGTGTATAGGTAGATTGGATATGGCTGTGTGAAACATGAGCGTGGAAC
Source organism: Eristalis intricaria (assembly GCA_964034865.1). Lineage (NCBI taxonomy): Eukaryota > Metazoa > Arthropoda > Insecta > Diptera > Syrphidae > Eristalis > Eristalis intricaria. The sequence goes on from OZ035873.1 coordinate 164,316,800, forward strand.
TGTGTGAGTTCTTGAATATGGCTGTGTTTAACATTTACGTGAGACTAGTTCCATTCATAATGTCACATTATTTGTGCCATGTGCCACATTATGTGTGCTTGCCATGTGTGTGCTTGCGTAGAATTTTTTTATGCAAATAGTGGACATGTTGGGTGGACACGGACATATTTAGGTTGAGCTTACAGCTAAGGACAGGAAATGTTTCCGATAGATGACATAGTTCCGCGAACTATACATGTTCGGAACAACTTTATGTGGGTTTATTGCAACGCTTCGAATGCAAAAAGCATGATAGAACAAGTAACTATTATAGAGCCTCACTAAAATAAAAGCTACGTAATCGTAGGAGAATGAATCTGATAGACGGGCTGTCTATCACTTTAAAGAAGGATAATCAGGCGGTCAGGCGATTAAATTGAAGATGATGCAAATTTACCGTCTACTTATGACCTGTAAAGGTAAATTCACAATTTAGCTCAACTTTAGAATTTAAAGCTTCCAGAACTGGTGTTTAATGATTCAGGCGCAATTCATGATTGGAGGTTCTTTCAATGCAATTTCCATCATATTCCACCATCAACGTATTTAGGATGCAGCGACATGTATAGTTTTCCTCGAACGAGGGAAAGAATCGTGTATCCCATCTGACATCGCATTGATCTCAAAAGCCTCAGTGAGCTTTCGAATAGAGTTCATTCTCTCCTCCATTAATCACCCGCAATTCCACCGTGGTACAATAAATACTCATCACTATATGCTTTTGTAACACCTATTGATCGCAATACTACAATCACACCGACCTTCCAAACTAAACTCCACAAATTTAAATTTATTCAATGTGCGTTAAAAAATATGGCTATCGAAAGGTTCGAATATGAATAATTCTAAAAGCATCCCCGATGGATACATCAAAATCCGTCTAGACACGGGGTTAGCGAACAATTTGAAAACAACTCCAAGTACAACCATTAAATAAATGACAATGACACGGGTCTCTACCAACTTCAGAAGAAAAACCAAAAGTGTTCGCCCAACCGCTTATGAACGCTTGGCTTCCAATGCGTAAATTCGATCCATCTTTGACGACATTACCAAGGAAAGCTAGACACACACACACGCTTATCCCTGCACAAGTCCCCAGCCAACGGCACCCACATCTCACTCTGGCAGTGCCCATTTGTAATGTGTCTTGGCACTGTCGCCTTCTTCATATGTGCATACGATTATCAATCTCACCCCATAACTGCTCGGGAGACCCGAGATTATGCTTTTCTGGAAGGCGAGACACGGGACACTGCACAAGCCATTAAACAGATTACATTACCATGCAAAATCAATTCTTCACGGTCTATTAAAACGTCTCGATACGATCAAAGCGCGTCAAAGAGGAATAAATTTACACACATCCATGCCGACGGGCGGCCCGCAGCCCGGCGATGGATTGCAATTCAAATGAGACGGGTGCGCTGTAAATTGACCACCTCTATCACATGAATGATAGGATTTTTGGAAGGGCCATAGGCCCCTCTCCTGGAGGTGGCCGACGACAGTGTGACTGCACATGAACCGTATGCTGTGTCCTCTATCAAGTTTCGCGACCGATGCCGTCAGCCGTATTAATTCATAGCCTCCCTGGCATTAGCCAGATGAAAAGGATGAAGGAGGATCAAATGGGATTGCGTGCAGGTTTGAGTGTGTTTGCCGGAGCTCTTCACTTCCGAACTTCGGGCACCGGGCCGATGAGGTTCATCTGTCCAATGGTTCATTCTAGCTGCTGATAGAAATGCCGCCGTGACATCCAACGGAAGGACATAGTCTGCACAAGACACGATGCCACCCGACCCCGCCGAGAGCTCTCGATTACATTCCCACACTGGACCATGACACTGGGACGTCGCCATGACTGTGCACACAATTGGAGGCTTTAAATAATCCACCCCTTCCGGTCTATCGAACTAGAGCTCACAATGTTGCTTAACGAACGGGAGCTGCAAACGAACGGTGTTTTTCAACATTTTTGCACGAATATTTATTTAAGTTTGAAAAGTTAAACCTCATCCTTTTTCTGCGCCCCGACTCCAGAGAAGTTTCAAAGAAGTAATGGCTACAACTGGGACTTATGCAAACTTTGAGGGTGGAGGGGATTAAAGTTTTTGAAGAGAAATAAAAATACTATTTTCGATTATTGGATCTATTGTGAGGGATTGAAATTATATGCAGAAAGTTTCCACAGCACGCATGATTTATGGCTCGGATGGAAGTGAAACTTGTGGAATGAATTGGGGTTGACTTGTGTTTTAGTTTGAAGTTCATGCATGAATGATTGCCCTTAATCCATCTGCAGTGGAGGACTTACAGTCTGGGATACAAGACAGGTGTTTGGGGGGAGGTTGGTCTGTTGATGCACTTCAGCTACCCACGTCTAATTTCATGTTCATTTATGCACGCCTGGAGTGCGGAGAATTCGCCTTTACTTCTACGACCATGTTACCTCTGCACCTGGGCTTGGTTGATGGGATAATGCGTGTGTGTCAAGTGAAAGTAAAGATGTCAGACAACTAATCTCTGAGATTTTACTAATCCGAATCGAAAGTCTCCACGGTAGCACATAAATCCGTAATAAAACTTAGGATTATGTTGAAATCCTGACCTGAAATGAAACTACCATATTTGATGTAACCAGGAGGTGGTGCTTTGGCATCTTGACAACGAGAAACAGATACCGTTATACGGATTACTGGTTCGCAAACTTGTGCACAATAAATGCATTGCTTTCAAACAAATATATAGTAGGCCTAGAAGTAGTGAGCAAAAAATGAAGAACTGCTACTTTTTCACAGTGATTGAAAAATCGCAATCGCAGACTGTGACCGATTGTAATTTGAACTGCGAATGTGATTATTAAAGATTTAAAAAAAATAGAAATAAATAGACATCACACTTACGGCTAAGTTGCAACACACCCTTTCATAACGGACATTCACAATGGTCCCGCAGCTGTACGCTATGGAGAAGTTTCACTGTACAAACTGACTGTACCTTCTGTCTATGATAATAGTGATTGAAGTTTGAATTTCTTACATATGATCGAAGTAGGTCTGTAAATCTGGCTATGTTTGCTAGGAGTAGCGGAATTATTGTGATTTCATATACTGAATAATGACTTTGTAAGTTGATACAATTGTGAATGTTTGACTTAAAAGACTTGGACAGGAGAGAATCGCGCATCAATATAAGAAGTTTGAATTCGCATCTTTAAATTGCAGTTTAAAATTAGTGATCTCTCTAATGCCCAGATTCAAAGTGAAGATTTAAACTTACTGCTCTGCTGAACATTAAAGTGAGTTCAAGTTCTTTTGACCTTGATTTAACAAGACTTTGTGAAAAGAAGCTTTTAACTGTAGGAGAGTATGTACTTTTCTCCAAAGAGAGATATGTAAGTGACTATCGTACAAATTTTACTAGCGGATATCGACACACCACAAAAAAAGCTTCAACGAAACATTGAAACCGAATAAATTGAAGAATTAACAGCGGACTCACTTGCACCTTGAAATTTGGCACTGGGAGTTCAAGGCGAGCCATCAAAAATAAATTTTCATTTGATCCATTTCCCCCAGGCAGTTATTCAATTTGTAGTCTCATTATAAAAGATATTTCAGTAGGGACTAAGGCTGCGATAAACAATTGGATAAACATATTTCAGACCATGAATGGCTGGGTCATATACAAAAGACACTACGTATTTAAAGACCATTGCGCAAGTTATCTGAAATTCTTGAGTAACATGTCTAGTTTGAAAAATATTTAAATGACATATTCTAATGAGGAACCTCACATTTAACCATGTGAGTACCTTCAGTATGCAGTCATAGTGTGGGAAAATATATCATGGGAAAAAAGATAGGCTCCAAGCCGAAAAAATGAAATCTGATAATAGTGGGAGCAAAATAAAGTGTGCGAATCTTTAAACTTAAACATTAAGGGGAATATTGGAAGACATGTGACCTTGCCGACTCGGATTGCGTCTGAAACGTAACTCGCGTCTTATACTCTTTAATAAAAACCATTAAATATCAAGGGGGTGTAACACTTAAGGGGTGAAACCAATTATTGATAGTTAAGCTATTCAAGTTTTCAAACGTGTACCATAGAACCAGAAGTAAAATTTCGCTAATCAACACGGTATGTTTTATTTTTGTATTAATACGAAATACAGTCAGCCACCAGAGTCAGTTTACGCAGCTTAAATTTGTGTTCTGAAGAAATGCTAGGACTCAGATCACACATGGGTGGCTGGTAAGTAAGTAATTGTTCTCAACAAAAAATCAATACAAGCGAAACTCAAAGCGAATATTTTGAATGTAGTCTATAGTAATTGGTAATATACTTGAAACAAGAAAATACGTAAGCATAGGCAAGATATAGGCACAACGGATCATAAGCCAAGCATGTAACTAAGTTGACTTTATAAAATTAAGTAACAACACATGTGAAATAAGAAGGGGTCCGCCATGAGTATGCATAGTACTTGGTGTGGTCAATTTAGTGTCCACTGATCAAACACTGGATGTGATCAGGTAACGGACATTTTTTTAAACTTTTAGAGGAAGGAACTTTAATAGGAATTATTCCATCATAAATGATTTTTAACTTAAACCTTGCAACATTTCTCATTGATTGCTATTGGTTGCAGCGTGATGTTATGAAGCCTAAAGCCTTCGTCGATAAATGAAATATCCAACACAAAAAGAGTTTTTCAATTCAAACTAGTATTTCCTGAGTTTAGATCGTTAACACAAACAAACTCTTCATATTTATAATATTAATATAAAGGTATAGATAAATATAAAACAAGAACATTGAAGGCTTTTTTCTTGGAATCCTGTTGTAATTTAAGTTATGCTGCACATTGACTTATGTGGCTGACTGTAACTTGAAAAATTCAGTGAATTGGAGTGAAACACTTTATTAAAGTAGTCGTGATCTTATCTTCTTATTTGCAATAAATTCAACAAGAAATGAGAAGAATTTAATCAGTATTTTTTTTTCATTAAATATAATGTTAAATATAATGGAGAATGCAGCAAAGCAAGTAAAATGATTTAAAGGCAATGTAAAAATACACATTCCCAAGCGACAATCCAGAGCGTCGTCAGCCTCGGTCGAAAGTGGCTACCTATCGAGAAGACTAACTTGTTCGTTATAGTAAAAGATTACCTCATGCCATTGCTACCATAAACAACACCGTAAACATTAATTAATAAAAAGTTTCGAATAGATTTGTTTTACGATTTTTTAATGTTGTATACCCATTTAGGAAATGTTTGCCATTTGCCTTAAAAACTTTAAATCATTTAACGGTCCATGATCGGCATAACTATGTTACTCATTACCCTCGACAGATCGACTCATCGGCCTTGATGCTCAGAGAAGTCGATTTATGGAATGACAAAATCTATGGGGATGCGTATATCCAATCACGGTGGTCAATTGAAAAAAATTAATAACAAGACTGACCAACTCTGAATCGTACGATTCCATTACAGAGTCGAAATTAAGGGTTCCAAAAAATGCAACTATGCACTGATGCCACAAATACTGGGTTCCACAGCTCAAAGACTCAAAGACGACAGCAGATCTCAGGCAAAAGCGACGGCAATAAATGAAGCTTTACTAGCATTAAATGATCATGACAGACCAAACGATTTGTATTTTGTCTGCTATGTCATATATTCGGTGATTAGAGCTGTAGCATCGGAAATTCAAACTTCGAAACTTGGCAGGTTATTAGAGTTCATTTACGACGTTATATTCTTGGTGACCGATTACCGGGAGATAGTCCAAGTAAATGAAATACCCAAAAGTCTCTGGACTGTCAGCCAAGCTATGGAGGCCAGCCAACGTAAGCATCGGATCATTACCCAGAATCCCCAGCGACCAAAACTTCCCCAACTTACGCCATATAATCCACTGCAAGCCACCGAATCCTCCTTGCACTTATAAGAGAGTACATGGTTGTTGTAGAATAAAGTCCCAGGTTCAGGTCGTTATTTTTATATTCCATAGATTGTATGGTTACATTGAAAAATCGAACATTCTCATTGACTCCCCTATGTATCTTTAAGTATTTTTTCACGTATCTGACAAGTCCGCTAAGTAAGAAAATACTCCAAAGCTTAATATTCAAACGTGATCACTTCAAGAGGAACAAGTGAAGGAGTCCGCCACAAACATTCACCACATACCGTGCTACAGATTTTATTCACTTCCAAGACAGGATTTACATTTGAGTTGAAGTTTTTATAACCAAGCGTTGACTACAGTTAAATTGAGCAACGCACACAAAAACAAGCCATCACCCCCTCGAACCAAAGCCCAGCCTTTCGGAAGAATTTAAAGAAATGTGAATTCAATTATGTTTTATTGAAACCTTACACGAAGGCAGGCTGCTCCTTGCAACGAAGTCTGCAATCAAGAATTTTAATTTATTTTCCTTAAACACCGTCAGCACTCAACGCTAGACATTTTTACGTAAACTTAATACGCTCAACAACTGCAGCTTTGCAGCAATTTATTTTTCCCCATTTAATGCCGCGCCGCCAAAGTAAGGAGCGTTCGCTTACATCTTCTTTTCACTGCAAGCAAAGATACACTTCCTACAGGAAAGGAATGCCAGCCATCTCGTGTATTTTATTCGACGGAGCAAAAGAAAAAAAAAAAACTCAAACGTGTGCAGTCTCATTTTTAAATGAGTATCCACACAAAAAGCCACCAGTGGCAGCGGTTAAGAGCGGAGCAATCGTTAATTCGGCGAAGCGAAAAATCACAGGATTTCACTTCAGTCAGCCGGGTTCTGGCCCCAGCCACCGGGAGCCAGCAACCACTTTGAACCGATGCAAGAAATTAAAATTGCACCCCTCCACCCACCACCAGCATCCTTTCGATTCAAATTAAAATTTCGGGCAGTTCTGTCAGGGGGTGGTGACCATTAAAACCACTCGAAAGGGTAATATATTTCGCAGTCCACCGCCTCGCCTTCAAGGCACTCACAAACTGTGTGCCATACTTATGTAATATCCATAACTCGCTCGCACCTTTAAAATCCAGGGCAGGACATGTTCCACACTGACGATGCCAGAGGTTGCGACCCGAAGCGAACACAATAAACGAACAAACACAAACACTATCGCCGCTTTTACAGCCACAGCGGTGCGAGTAACAAAACAACACAAATTCACAACAAACAATTTTTACAACAGGTTGCGATCGCACAACTATTTCATTTCACTTTCGATGAGCGAGCACTTAACAGATAAAAACAAATGAAATAAATAAAATCTGCAGATTTGCATAACCGCTACGGGTTGCGTTCGGATTCAATTCGAGAACTACTTGTCGACCGACCTCGAGAAGTGTTTTCTTTGAGCCGGGTCTACGAGGAAACACTATCCGTCGCACTCCTCAAGAGCTTTTCGGGTACTGATCGAGCAGCTTTTCAGCGAAATTCATGAACTTGAACAATCTTTTTTGAGTTTAGATGCACAAGATGATTGAGAAGACCCGATTGATTTGCATACACACTCACACGATACGAGTGTATCTGTGGAGGTTGTGCTTGTTGCGGGCGGATGTTTCTTATCGCATCAATTGATACATCGCTTCCGACAGTGATACACGAACGTACACACCAATGCATACCTTTGAATGAGAATCAACGGATGGGGTAATGTTGTTGTTTTCGTTACAGTAACCGGTAAATAAAAATTGTATATTCATTTAAATGGTTCTAATAGATCGAAGCAGATGTGAATGAAGCGTGCGACAGATGCTAAAAATATATTTTTCGTCGGCTCGAGCTTGGAAATGTCAATTGATGAACCGCTTTTGGTGAATGGACTTGTTCGGTGTGACTATCGGCGAGAGATCATATCAATCTCGAACGGCGACACACATAGATCACGATCGGATCGTTTTACATTTAAACGTGTTTTTATCGCTTTGTCGTTTCGTTTAGTCAGAATGTGGACGAGCGAGCAAAGGTAAGTGATTCGAATATGTATTTTCTAATTTGCAAAATCGTCTGTGAATGATCAGAGAAACGTTTTAGTGGCGATCGTAAGAGAAACTTGTTTCTTGATTTTAATCGAGAAATGTGGAAGTCTTAAGGGCAGCGAGGCCATGACCACCATGACCACCACAGGGACGAAGTCTAAAATGTGTGACTTAGCTTGCTACTTAGAAAGACCCTGTATTGGATTGCACTTTAATGATAAATGATTTGAGAAGTGTTTGAGATCTATGGGCGATTGAAATGGAAATGTTACAACGCACTATAGGACGAACCAGTTTTTCACAAAATTTCAAATTTGACCACAAAGTTAATATTTTAATGATTTTATTGATCCCCTTTTTTGTACCGTAAAATATAAAAGTTTCTGCATTCGTAGTCAGAACATAAAACAATGAAAATTATTATATTAACAAATAAAAAAAATAAAAATTTCAAAATTAATAATAAAGGACAAAAATTTAAATTTCTTCTTTCATTAATTATGTGAAACGTAGGTGCCACTGAAGGAAAAATTTACTTTTAACAGCAAACCGAAAAACCATCAATTCAAACAAACGCCGAGTTAAGGCGTCTACAAGAAAAATGTGTATCAGCGGTGGCTCACGTGGCAGCCAACCTTTTAAAGTGGCATCTCTATGCCTCTCCATCCTTTGCCACCACGCCCATGTTGTAGGAACCCGTACAATTTGTCATTGGGATCATTAATTCAATACTCCTGTAGATCGGTTTGGCACATTCCCAAACCTTCTCGAGTACCACTATTAGAGTTAAAGGCTGGTCGGTTGCACTTCTGCGAAACTATAACGACACTGTTCATCCCCCATCATCATCATTCCTCATATGAACTTCGGTTCATCACAATAGGCGCCTCAAACAGCCTGTAGACTTCCCCGGGGCGACTTAAAAGAGATATGCCTCTATAATTGGAGCAATCTCCTTTGCTTCTCTTTTTAAAAAGTTGAACTATCCCCCCGGTCATCCTATCGCCAGGTGCATCACCGCGTTGCCAGCCCTTAACACAAGAGTACCATAAAACTCCCTCTGTACCCATTGGCTTAACTATGTATTTCTGGATGGACCTTATCCATATTGCCAAATTGACTTTCTGAAGCGTTGCACTATTCTCCGCCCCAATCAAATGCCACACTTATGGAATTTATTAACTTACTTGCTATGCGTAAAATATACGACAGAGGTCAGTAAGGCAAATTAATCGTCACGTCCAATACGGGTTCCCACTACTTTGAGTCCAATACGCTGCGACTCTAGGAATCCATGTAACTCGCCATGTTACTTTTCTCCGAGTCCATTGTTTCATAACTCTCAAGACTCTTTTTTCATAAATCTAGCTTATGCAATGTTGATATATAGACATGAGCAAAAAAAAACAGAGCAAACAATTATGAAACTCCATCAAGTAATTTTCTTTTTATGGGGGGAATCGAATCGCTGCAATCAATTAAATTAACATTTATATTGTATGACATCATTAAACCTTTTATTGAGGAAACACGATTGTAGCTAGTACGTGAGGGGGCTACTCTAAATAATCTAGTACATTGTTTCAGAGGAACGTTTATGTTCAGAAGGCTTAAAATTTCGTAGAATCAATCTCAGACTCAGATTGGGAATACAATGCTCACCACCCTTCTGTTGTCGGAGTAACTCGCCCAAAACAATGCATTATGAGAAGAACTCAATATGGAGCAGATGGAGAGAGCTATGCTTCGATGGTTTGGTCACATGGCACGAATGTCACGATCATCACGACTTCCGTGGCGTGCCTTGAATGAGGTAATACTATGACAGATACCGTTTGGAAGACACTTGGAAGACGCAGGAGTTTTAGACACAAAGTTTTAGAAATGTACACGTTGGAAAACATAATGTTTTAACATTCCTTATACTCTGCTTGGATTGTTCGTCGACCATCGATAGTACAGTTTATAATCGATAGTTGTCACAATCGAAAACTAATTCGAAAACTTTAAGAATCGTTTAAAAGTCTATGAAATGTATTTTTACCGCATTTTGTTAAAAGGTTTCGATAAAGTACATTACACTTTACGTTTAACTTTGACAACTCGTGAATTTTATAGGGGTTTCCATTTTCAATTTACTTAAAAAGAAGAAAGCAATTGGTTCAATATTTTAAAGTATCGGGTATTAAAAGTAACATGGGGCGTGCCACAAGGTAGCCATTTCGGTCCATTACTATTTCCTCTGTTCATAAGCGACGTCCATCAAATTTTCAATTACCATACCTTTTTAACATTTGCAGACCACTTTTGATTGCAATAATCTATAAATAGTATAATGAACTGCATTCAGTTTCAATCGTCCAATCCATACACTGGTGCTATATAAAGCTATATATAGAGAGTATCATGATTTTTTACAATGCGTCCGCCGCGGCTGACTGATGCTTAACTCAACGTATTGCAGAACAGTGTCTTCCGCTGCAGAGGTGAGATGACGCTTCATATTATTCGGCATATCATCGACTCTTTCTGAATTTTTCTGTCGTAGCAAGTTAAAGATATTCTAGAGATCGATTTCTGAACGCCAATCTGTAATGTGTCCAGAGCAGCTGCATAGTCTTAAAAAGTCTGCTTCCAAAGCCCTGATGTACTTTTTACACACGTACGTACAGACGTAGTCATCATCGATCATTCTGACAAATCGATCGATGTGGACATTTCTATATGAATGCACCAAAAGAGGAAATTGACAATCATTCAATTGACAGTCATAAACTTTCATTCATTAATACCGATGGCTTTCGATCTTTGAGTGGTTTGAAGAGTTCAGGCGCACCTACATTCCTGTGTTTTTTTACAGAATTTTTTGTTGCTTAACATTGCTATCTCCAGGAAATCCTAAATTCTTGCGAAAAACTCCCTGCAGTATTTTAGCGAAGTTTTCATCCATCGAACGCTCCAATAAATTTAAACCCACAATAAGAATTCCAGTTCCGAAAGGCAAATTCCCTGGACAGTACCCTTTCACGAAAGAAACTTTCTTCCACAACTAAAGTTTTTTCAACTATTTCGTGTGGAGACCCACTCTTAAAGTCTAGTCTTGTCATTAAATCTTCCACGCTGGTGCTTTGAATACATTTCTGCTTCGTAAATCTAAATTATCTCTCCCACTTGAGATCCCCGAACCATTAGTCTTCGAAACCATCCCTTAACTTGATCTTAAGTCCTCATTTGCACAAGTTTGTCGGGAGGGATCCCTCGCTACTGAATGCTCGAATGAAATTCCACTTGTAATTCCTAACAAGCCGACTATTCACCAAAGGCACAACGCAATTTATGACCAACGCACATTCGAGCCATTCCTCAGTCTTCTCCCATTCACCGATGTTCGAAAACTATTCCCCTTATTAATTAATAACATTTTGCTACATAACCACTTCTCAGCCGGAGCCGAGTGTAATCCCTAAGTAAAAAGTGCGCACACAGCACATAAATAAAGAAAAAAACACAACACAACTTTCTACCGAAAAAATCCACCATGCCCTAGATATCTCTAGTGGTTGCCGCCGCCCTCCACCCAGTCCACCCGGCTACGTGGGCTTTAGCGCACACAGAGCGAAATATGAACGTATTCCATTTCGAACATCCTTCGGGCATATTAATTCCTATGTCCCGTGTTTGTCTTTAATACCGATTCATGTTCTCCTCGTCGGTTGGTGTTCTCTATTTTTTTCTTTTTCGTTGGGTGCTGTGCCCTATATTTCGCTTCAAGGATGTGATCCTTTTATGAAAGGGGAGCAGTACAAGAAAAAGAATTTCCACACTACAAGCTTCGACGTTGTCTGTACACAAACGCACACTCTCACAGAGTGATGGAGTTGAGTAGTGAGGCTGAGGAAGAAGGGGAAAAATAAATCTTAATTATCTTATTTGACACCACCCACTGATGCGATGGCTCTGCTTTCACGCTGTGTCGTTTCGAGATTACTTTTTCGTGACCAATTATGAGTACAGCCCGTGCGGGAGAGAGGCGGCGCGGCATGGACGCTCATAAAAGCAAGCCGATTATCAGTGAGAATGAATGAAAAATTCCGAAAGACTCGGGGCTATATGCAACGCCATCTCGTCGAACGTGCCGCGAATGCAAATCACCCTTTTGTGTCGCTGGCAGTGGGCCGATAGAGGTCAACCCGTCGATGTCGTTATTCTGTGACAGCCGTTAAGTAGATAAAAATTAGCTAATTACACTCAATGCTAGCGTTCATTTCCGTGACAATGATGACGTTACACCGCCGCCGCTGCCGTGCCCAGTCGCTCGGTAAATTGTCAGCCGGGGTCGGGCTGCTGCGACGCGGTCTACGACAACAATAGGCCACACATCGAGCTGAGGCCTATACCTCAGCCAATAAATATAAATTAAGACCAATTTTCTTTTGTTCCACATCCCCTTCCGTGGAGTCACCTTGCAACCGATCTCCCAACGGCCAACGTAAACCTCAGTTAAACGAATTCGGGCTGCTTGCGCTGTGTGTTCTTTCAAGCCGAGTGAGTACGTGCCGGTGGGGTGGTTCGCAAGAACGACTCCTGCATTCCATCTGGTGTGCTAGGTCAATTAAATGCTCCATCATCACGTGGAATAGATACACGGATACCATTCAGTCACCGGTGTCCGGGCGTTGATAAATTCAGCTCGCGCATCAATGGGCGCACAGCATGACCAAAGTGCTGTCAATTTAAATTTGATTTCGGCAAGGAAACAAATACTTTTATGAACTCCATTTGTCATGACTGTTTTCGCCCGACCACATCCAGATTAGTATTCCCCAGCCGATGAGGATGTGAATTTGAATGTGGAGTGCACAGCGTATCGTGGCGCTTTTTTTGGCCAACAATTATGGAACAATTAATTCAGTGGTGATGTGCTGATGATGATGTCTCCGATAGCACTGCCGCGAATTCGGCTCCCGCAAATTAGTACTGCGACGTATTCGTCTTTATGAGATTTTAATTACTTTGGAATGATTATTGTTTCATTTATGAGCAATGTGAGGCAATTGACGGGGATTAATTTTAGAATTGTGCTGCGGGGAGACAGAAATTGCTTTGCTGATATTGTGGTGTGTAGTGAGAGGGCGCTTGCTTGAAGTGGCATTGTATGAGGACATTCTGATTTATTGCCACTCAGAGGGAGGTCTGTTTTGATGGCTCAGATCCAATGATACAGATTAGCTGATATGGAGTTCGAAATCCCATTGGGACTTCCTGCGCGTTTAGGTTGCTCGTGGTAGAACTGTCGTCATCCGGACTTATATGCTGACACTACAATTTTAAGTTTTAAAGCCTATAAACGATGTCCCATAAGAAGGTTGCCTTAATCGACACTCAAACTCAGTTACTGCCGAAGGTTCTTATCTGAAAATCTGTATGAAATCCAATTTAACTCAGCGGACGTGTTAAAGTTGATTGGACACAGAAAAGGAGAATCAAATGGGTTGCGTAGGGTTGATCTTCATAGTTTCGAGCGTTAAATTCGTATCCATTTCCTCAGACCGATTTATTATCGAAAAGTTCTTACATCTGAAATAAAAGTACGACTTTTTATCTTCGCGTGCTTTGATGGTGATTGGAAGAGAGGAAGCATTGACCATCTTTATTGCCTCTACATCAATCTAGTCACACAGCTTAAGGGCCTAGTCTCGATAACGAACCTATAGACGTCGTAACAAAGGATTACTGCAAATGAAGTAACGTGCAGAGTAAGTAACTGACTAGGATAGATAGAAATGTTGTTTTCGTTTAAAAAACCAATTAAGTTAATGATCTTATTTCAATTTTCAGTCAATCTTTGCACTTTGTCATGTTTTATATTAAACTGAATCATTTCAATTATACCTCGGGGTATATGAGTAAGGACATTCTGATCGGTATTCGGTTCCTACCGACCAAAGCACTTGAGCAATTATTATTTCTTATAACCCTTGTCTTCTTCTCTTCAGTAGCAAAGACTGCTCAATAAAAGCGAGGCTATGGAACAACATGACTTATGCTTTCACGATGAAAAGAATTCCATACTAATGAAAAAAAATAATAATCATGGTGGTCCAAATATGGCCCAGTACCTAATAAGGCTCACTTTGCAAAAATTGGCATAACCAAGGATTATACTATCTTTGAAATGTGGCCGTGGCCACCTAAGTTTACACTAAAATCAATGGGAATTTTCATCCCGCGCAAGTTTATTCTTACAGTCGATACAAGTTAGTGTATGTGCACCCACGAGCATTTTTATAAGAAAGTGGCTTTTTAAATTCATTCTATTGCAAATAATAATTCGGGTAAGTAAACTTTTTACACAGAATATATTACATGCTAAATTAATGTTTAGTGTGGCTTAAGACTTATTTAAATCCATTGAGTAGATTTTCGTTAAAATTGCTGTTAAAATAAAATAATATAATATAATATTATATGGTTGGTGCGGCAGTCCAGGATGGACCTGGACCTAGCTTCTCAGCAACCACTCGTGTTGTGCGTGCTATTGTTCTTTCACCCGTGAAAGGAAGAGTTTAATGCCGACTCCGAACGGTGAAGTTGAGAAGCCTTTTCTAGACAGGAATACTCTTTGAGCATTGCCAGTGACTCGAAAGAGGTGGAGCCGTGAATTATGAGAGGTGGTAAATTCGGGTATCGAACCAGGCACCCTCTGCGTAGGAGTCGACTCACAAACCAACTACGCCACGGCGACCACGGATAAGATGCACGGGTCTAAAATTTAAATTTTTATTAATTAACTTTTCATAATTATATTCAACATGAGATATGATATGATACAGTGTCAGAATTGTGGTGTTTGGTACTTTGCGTCAGACTAACGAAAGATGACGAAGTATTCGATTGCTCTAGTGGATGTACCCAACGAAAAAGTTAAACTCAACCCAGCCTGAAATTGAATGTTTAATAATAACCTCCTTGCTGTTAACTAATTTATTGAAGTCAAAATTATACTTTTTATATATTTATACTATTTAAATATATAATTTTATTATGTATATTGTTTTTTTTTTCTCAATATTAATTTCTGTTTCTAGTCGAGCGAGCTGTGTATTTTTTTGGATTAGTTAGTTTTTTTGTAGTAGCTAATGACAAAATAAATCTTATTTTAGCAGAAAGACTAGAGTAATTGATCAAAATTTATAGGTCTTATTCGGAACAGGTGTTCGTAATAAGGCCCAAGGCAAGGTTTTAAAAAATGTTAAAAGCATATATTTCAAATTGGATTTTAATGAATAAATGTTATGTTATTTATATAGATATCTGAATTAATGCTTATAATGATGTCATGTAATTTTATTTTATGCGTTTGCAAGTTAGTAACGAAAATCTCGAAAGTCGGTGACTGTTTTTTCGGAATTTATTTATTAATTAAATTTTAATTTATAATTTAAATTTTAATTTATTATTTAAATTTTAATTTATTATTTAAATTTTAATTTATTATTTAAATTTATCCACCGATCCAAGATTGGACATGCACACGAGACAACAAAAAGATAAGAGTTAAGATGCATGTCATGAGAATTGTGACAAATCCAAAAGCACCTCTCGCAACCGAATAGATTTTCGCAAGCCCCTCAAATTAGACGTGTGTTTCAGCGCTGACCTCATCTTAGCATCTAACACTTTCAGGTTTCGGAAAAAAGAAATAGATGCAGGTACTAAGTGTTGACATTATGCAGAATGAATTTTTGCCACTTCTTTGAGGAGGTCATACGGTTGCCCTTGTGGTAGAGTCTGAGCAGATATGATCATCACATGGATAGCTTTTTCACCCCAGCCACATCACGTTTATCGATCGCTAAATACCATTTCATGGATTTTATCGAATACTTCTGCAGTGACGACTACATTGGAAGACATTAACGTTTGGCATCACAGCGACCTCTATAGTATCAAAGACCATATGATAATAGTATTATATGGTCTTTGATGGTGTTCAGTAAACCACTTTCTGCCCATTGAAATTGAGTAAGTAGATTTTGATTTGGTATCGGTGATGATTTTTTGGTGTTTTTGAGAAAAAAAAAGGGTAAATCAAGACACGAACTCGTTGTTCGATTTTCTTTAAAATTGATGTCTGCTTTAAATAAAAAAATGTTTTCTTTGTACAAGTCAATTTTGATGTTTTGATTTTATTCCAAGTCTTCACACTCCCTAAGTCGAAAAGTAAAATCTCTCGAATTTTCCGCCATATTTTAATTATCTCACAATTTTCCATACAAAAACCTCTCCAACTACCAATCAAATCAAATCATGGTATCCCATGACGATTGAACTTAGGGTGAGTCCACTGTACTTTCAATTGACTACTTTCCTACAAATATAAGACAGGCATCTATCCTGGCTGCCCCGGGGAAAGGTCGACACCAACCTAAACCGCAACCTTCAGTTAAACTAATTTTAGTAGCATTTGCATGTCGGTTCCAGAACAAGTTCATAATTCAAACAATTATATTCTTTTTTATTTCCTCCATTACAAAGAATACAAGTATTCCCTTTGAACAAAAAATGTTTCATGAAACGAGATTTTTAGCGCCAATTGTCTACAGTGTATGCACACAGAACCAAAGTTCCAAGGAAACAGGATGTACGCGGAACACGGAAAAACTATTTCTCTTCCATAGCCATAAAAACATTTCTAGTCGTAAACTAGATGTAAATCGTTGCTGTCACGTGGGGATATAGGATGCGTCGACCCACATGCTCGTATCTCGTGTTGCTCGTAATTTGATCTCGTACATTTTTCAGCATTGTATTTTTTAAAGCAGCTTAAAAGTTATGCCAGAGGATATCATAGCTTGGAGTTCATAAGGTGTGTGAACTGTATCTCATACACATGCCAACATATACACTTGCAGTCATCCGTTAGGTATCTGACTAGCGAACTTTAAAACAAATACATCCAAAGAGCATTTGGATGACATCTTGTTTTGCACATTCGACGCGTTCAAGTGTCAAAATCTCATTACAGTGAGTTAAAACCACTTCAACGCGACACTCAGTGACGACTATTCTCGAGTTACACCCTCCCCCTCCCTGCCACCATCGCATGCCGTTTCTGCTCGTCTTTCTTTTTTTCCGTCATGTACAAATTGCCTCATTTCCACATCCACCGCTACCATCTTGACTCACTTACCGCCGCAATCACACACACGCACCCTCCTTGGCCAAAAAAGGGACAATGTGACAGAAAGAAAGTAAAGTGTTTGCTAAGTAATGCGGAAAATGATGGTAACAGGAGCATGATAGAAGAAGAAGGATCTGTCGTGTCTCCGGGCTCCGTGCACTCATATTACGTGCTCCATTATCCTCATTTCATCAACGGCTGCGGAAAGGGAATGGAGGTCTAATGCAATTAGATACTTCGTTTGCAGCTTCTTTTTATCTGCGAAGGCAGCAGTCAGCCATTTAACCACAAAGCACAGTAGTTCCTTGCGTCTTCAAGACGTAAATCTACATCTGGAACAACGACATCAGACACCGACCCATAACAGAGCTGTATCTCGATTGCGAATCAAAATTCAAGAAGCCTAGTTTGTATCTAAGGCCTACGCGTACTCATTAACTGCCGGTTTCATCGTGAACGCCATTAGGCAGCATTACCAATAAATAAACAACAGTCGGTGTGTGTTCGGTAGGCTAATAGACACTTTCGTATGTGGAGTGTGTCCGTGGAGTGTATACATGTGTTCGAGCATTCAATCTGCGCACCATGAATATTAATAAGCACTCATAAATTAGTGAGATGTGTTTACCCACAACTTAAACGGCGTAATTGGTCCAAAATGTGGGTTAAATGGTTTTTTTTTTTTCGTTTCAGCATGATAGATTTGATTGTAAAAGTGAAGTGGTAACGGCCCAAAGTTTCGGCTTACGTCTGAATTGGGTACGATGTCATTGATGTAGCACTCAACGCAAACTGTGACCACCTGTACTACTGACAACAGACATGAGACCTATTCAGATTCGAAAGGTGACAGTTTTCTCCTCGTTAACGCCTTCCTTTGAGCATCATGACAACAGCACCATATGCGCCTAAACGCACGATTGGAAATACTTTTGGGTTGTAGGCCAAGCTGTCAAACGTCGGAATTATTTGTGAGGGATGAATATTGAAATTAGAACGTCGTCAAAGTCGGATATACAGGCAAACTGACAGTTCAGAAGGTACATACAGATGAACACTTTTTTGTCCCTTTACACATGAGGCGTGCCGGAAAGTTGGCATCGTATGCGAAATTTCAATAAATCAAGATTTTTTGACAGTTGCTGAAATTCTGTTTTTGTTTTTGTGCCATGGCATCCGCAAACCTCTTGGGAAATTCAATGCAGCAGTGACTTTGGCTATTAAAAAGTATGCGCTTGACCAGCAAGACAGAGCAACATTATCAGTGGAAGCTCATAATCAACATTAGAAAATCCAAAATAACTGGCAATATGTCAAAATATGAAATCGAAGTTGTAATTGAGTACAAGCATAAAATAAGGGCAATGAGTGTTGATGGAATGTCATTTTGTGTGTTTTTGGTGAACGTAGCTTTACTTTAATTTATCGTCTTAATTTGTATTAATGAATTTTGTATTAATTTACATTCGAAATTCCTAAGACCGCATTCAAGCAAAAAAAAAATAAAAAATAGAACAGCGTCGTGCAGTAGTCTACTAAGAAATAAGTCAACATTAGTTGCGAAACAGTGAATGATGGACAGATTGGCCACGGTGATATATATGTGACGTCATCGCTGGATTTTATCTTTGGCTCATTACAGCTTTCGCAACTTTGCCATGTGCATTCATAAAATTATAAATGTATTATACACATCTCGATAATGTGAATTACTTAAGACATGACCAGTTCACATTTTAGAGGGATTAAAATTATCAAGAAGAAAAAAGAACTTTGTATATAAATCTGTTCTCTAGCAAGAGAATTTACATAGGCCTAAAATTCTTCTATAAAAGGCTATACTTACAGCTTCATGGTTTGCAGACAATTTTTCACCGCTTATTTTTAACACTTCCATGAAGTTCTAGAGACTTTTAAAGCTACCCGTCACTACCATTCAAATTGGGTGATTCACTAAACTGACTATTAAATTGGTTTGCTTTCCTTGTTCCAAAAGTCCAAATAGGCAAAAGTCCAAAAATATTAACATTTATGAATAGCAAAAAATGGGCATAAGTTCAGATTTAAGAGTAGGTAATGCATTATTTTTCCAGTTCACATTATCGAGATTCAACTGCAATATTTAACCCTTTTAAAGGAACTTTATTTGAAATTCAACAAATTAAAAAAAATATTAACTGTTTTAATGTACTCTTCTCTTTCGACCATGTTTTGACCTGAAAATGGGTTCGCAATGACTAGTATAGCCTGGTGGGTTAGTTATACTTCTGCAAGCGTTAATTTTCATAATCCTAAAGGTTAAACGGTCGCCGTGGCGTAGTGGGTAAGTGCGTCGACTCCTACGCAGAGGGTGCCAGGTTCGATACCCGAATTTACCACCTTTGATAATTCACGGCTCCGCCTCTTTCGAGTCACTGACAATGCTTAAAGAGTATTCCTGTCTAGAAAAAGCTTCTCAACTTCGCCGTTCGGAGTGGGCATTAAACTGTAGGTCCCTTCCACTCGTGAAAGAACAATAGCACGCACAACACAAGTGGTTGCTGAGAAGCTAGGCCCAGGTCCACCTCGGACTGTCGCGCCACCCATATTATATTATTATTATTATTATAAATGTTAAACGAGAGTTATCCGGCAGGTGCGAGTTCCTATTTTTTGAAAATTTCTTATTGTGATGTAGGCTATCATCATACTAATGGTTCCCAGGGCACCTTGTTTTCCTGTACTATTTTATGGAATTTATAAAAGAACAATTGTATTCCTACAAGTCTTTTAAGATGTAAACAAAATGTTCTCATCCCTCTTTCCACAGGAAATTCGAGCTAATTGAATTGCTCAAATTAAAAGCGCTTTCGATGCACTCTTTCAGTTGAGAGAGTCGGCTACGGCGCTGAATAGACGATCTAAACGCATTGTACGTTAAAAGAGAAAACTAAATATTCAAGTATAACTCATAAATAAATTTAGAAATAAATAATTATATAATTAGTAAATGATATTAAATTAGTTGTTACTTTAAGGAATATATTCTTCGTCGTCGTTGATTAAGTCAGAATTAAAACATAGGTAATTGGAAATTTGTTTTTTTTTTCCGTTCCATAAAAAAACATTGAATTTTAATTAATCTGTATGAACAAAAAGATATACGGGCATGTTATCAAGATTCCATTCCATTATTTTAAGAAGCATTTTTTTAAATTGCTTCAGCTCCAATAGCCATTGAAAAAATTCCGAATGGAAATGAAAATAGAACATTTCTTTGGTTCTTGTTCAAACCACGTGAAAGTCAATACAAAATCCAACGAAAAAATCTTAAAACTAATCAGCTCGACGAAATGGTAGCTGGCTTAGTGTTAAGTTTTAGTTCACTGCTGGGATTGAAAAGATGAAGGAACGAAACAATAGTAAGAGAAAAATTGTCAGACCTTCAACGTAAAGAGCGACATTCTTCTAGGCGCGCGAAGAATTTACCCACGGCTGCTGCAAAAAAAAATGTATGAAAAAGATGTTTCTGCCAGTCCTTGGAAATATAGCAGCAAGTTTGAATGTAGGCCACGGCATAGATTTCTAGTACCATTCAATGAAATTGTCACATACGTATGAGGGCACCATAGAAACGACCTTTCGTCTTCTTGGTCTTGTGCTTGAACTAATGGAATTCATGAATGAATGATGATTGAATGGTATGTTACTTATTATGCACAAAGTCGCACGCAATTCACACTAATGTTTTTACTACTGCTTCGAGGTATGTGGATATGTATGTCGCTAGGCGTATATCTTCTCATGAATAATGCCTTAATCCCTCCTTCCAGGATTTACATACTATTTTAGCATAATTGCAGTAAGATTTCTGCACTTAATGTGTACTTATTTATCGCTCTAGTGAGAGAATAGCGATAAACGTGTGTTTAAGTATATCCTATCCTAAAAACTCATTTAATTTGTCCATTGTGTGGATTTCGAATTGAAAACTCTTTAACCACGAGCTCGGTTAACATAATGCCAAAAAAACTCTGGCAACATGCCCCCTCCATTCAATGATGCGACATATTTAAAACAGCATATATAGTCCCAACCCGGCAGAGAAAGCCAATTAATCTTCGTTCCAAAATTTGATACACTCATCCAAGTCGCAGAAAAAACCGCAAGTTCAATCCTCCATCAGAGTTAATACACACCTCTCAGGCAATATATTTAAAGAGCATAAAAACAGAGAATGATCATACGAGAAAATCCGCACTCCACTCCAGGACTAACTGCATTAACCCTTCTTACTTATCTCTATAGAAAAACAAAGAGAAAAACCAACAACCAGAGAATACGTAGCTTTTTGTCATTCGAAATGTCAAGTAAACGCTACAATCCCCAATGACAAATGACACATCTTCTTTGGTTCCCACACAAATCCCACGTCTTCCCCTTAAACGACAGTAAATAGAATAAAGAACACACCTCCTTCCCGGCGCATCCTTTCTCTGCAAAAGGTATTCCGCACTATCAATCTCCTTCTTCAACTGACACTTTCCCCCCCGCCTAGCAACCACCATAATCGACAAGGCAAAAAGCAAAAAGGGGTTGACGCCTGTGCCATGTTAAACATCCATCAGATGCAGCAACAAAATTAATTCCGACTTTATTTTGCTAAAAGTTATAATGATGTCCCGGGTGAGGTGAAGGCCTACTCGTATCCTTGTCGATCTGGCCTAAGTTTCTTTGATAATCGATATGTGCCAGGCGTAGACTTAGCATTTTCCACAATTCAATCAGGATTTTATCGTAATGCGGACGCTTTCTCGTGCGTCTTTGTGTTCATTAAACGGATTTATGTCAATCAAGAGCATAAACAAAACTTTGTTAAGTCTCCTGCGGCTTTGTGTCAAAGTTGTCTCATCGTTTCCGAAATAGTGATACGATTTTGAATGCCCTACCCCTTCAGCGGAAATGTAGCTGTAGATTGGAGTCGGTTGCATGTGGTTTTGGTGTGACTGTGCACAGCCCCTATCGTTGTGGCTGTCTAAAGTGCGCATCTCTCCCAAGAACATGATTCCATGAATCCAATTAGGGCAAGTTTGAGCATTATTCACTGACCGCACTTAGATGTGAATCCCACAGAGAGGAGATGAACAGTGGTATCGATTGCTTTTGTGGAGGCATTTTCGATCTGTAGCTGAATGGGAAGCGCTTGGAATGAGTGTAAAAAGTGAACCATCGAGTTGTTTGCAGAACAAGTGCCTATGTACATGTGTCGTCGGGTGCCTCTGCCAATTGGTTGTAGCATTTGTGCCGCATGTCAGGCGGTGGTTTTAAATCGACTGTGTTTTGGAACAAATTGAAATTGTCGAATCTCGTATCTCCGTCGGCCATATTTTTACCATCCACTTTGTTTGTCTTGCAGGCGAGAAAACTTCCAGTTCGGGTAAATAAAGGAAATTAAACATCTAGTTTGCCTTTAGTCAATTTAACTAAAACATGCGTTTAGGAAGGAGCTTGACTTGACCATGCTCGCAGAAACTGGGAGGAGAAATCGTATGCTGCTCTTGACGTGATAGCTTAACCAAGCCAACCTGTATTATTCATGTTGCATGCACTTGTAGAAGATCTACAGCTTTACACTATTCTCTCAGGACACTGCCAACTTTCTTAATTATATAATCCACATTTGCTTGCATTTTAATTCAATCAAAATTCTAAATTACACACTCTTATGGACCTTTAGCTGGCACCCAAGCCATCCGAATTCTTTGCAAGTGGGTACAGCCAAAGAGCCAACCCGTCCTATTTTGCTATTGTATTGTGCCTACATCCGCATAAGATTGTGATGATGTGCTGGGAAAATTGGTCGCATGGCTACGACATAGAATCAAATTTTTTTTTCAAAATTAGGAAAGAGACACATTTAGCGTCAGTGGTCTTAGATAAAGAGCGATGCCAACCAACTTTTTGTAGCACGAGCTCAAGAACTTCGATATATTCGGTCCAACAAAACGGCGCTCGAAGTTGTAAAATAGAAAATTAGACCCGGTATCAAGGCGAGCAATCATCAATTGGGCGACACGATCAAGGAACTTGAGACCCTTCTCAAGTGGCATTGTACTGCCAGGCAGCAACCACTTTGAACGAGCTCGAGACAAACATTCGAGGCGTTATTTGCCACAATACATCCGTACATGTTGACCCAAGTCTTCAAAAATTGTTGAAGCCGAGGTTAGGAGCTATAACATACACAATGCCATGAGTGCACCTCCATATGTTAACTACACCACGCTACGAATACTTTTGTCTATCAGTGTGCAGCAATATCCGGTGCGAACGTTTGAATTCACTGCAGTTTTGTCTCGATTCTGCTACTCTGCTTCTCAAAAAACTATCTTTTTTAACTGATCGAAAACTGCGAGCCGTCAGTGAGGGTCAATTAGGTTTAAAGAAAAACGAAGTATGACATGCTGTCACCGAGAAATCACGCACCACTTCAACGACTCAGTCAGAGCGTCACCATAGGCAGCTTAAACTTCGAGGCAGTGAAGGAAGGCGAAAACATCAGTTTCCAAGTAAACTGTACGAACATCTTCAGTACCGTGATTAAACGCAGAATAACTCTTGACCATCGCTGTTTCTTTGGGCAATTCATCCAATAGAGGCCTCTCTCGGGAGACTAAATGGTCATCCCCGTACTGCTTTATGCCGCAGAGGCATGGTCTTTATCCAAAACGGATGAAGAGGCTCTTGGTCGTCTTGGTCCTGTTTTTGTTGATGACATTTGGAGAAAAGGGTTCAACCACGAACTTCAACAGTCTAGCCAAGTGTCGATGCATCCAACGACTAAGATGTCTAGGCCAAGAAGAGAGCATGGGCAACACTGCTCCAGCCCGAAAAGTCTTCGTCTACGAACCAGTGGCACAACGCAATTGAGGACGCTCAGGAAACCGATGGCGAACCCATGCGGCGAAGTACCTCAAACAAGTTCGCATGCGAAATTTAAAGCAACTGTCTAAAATCATGCATGCTGAGAGTCTTGCTGGCTGCGGTCCATGTCTACCCTGGATCATGGCGCCACAAAAAAATAAAGAAGAGGTGCGCCATTTTACTTGTGAGCCAAGGTTTAAAACTGCATCTTGTCTGCAATCTTTCTCTTTAGGTTGAAAAGTGAGAAAATTAAAGATAGTCCCAAAGTTTAGAACGGGAAGAGTTCCTTGGATACAAGCCCCTTCTTCCAAGGATCATTAAGAAAAGAAAAGACTTAGCTTTGGGAACCAGATCTTCACCTCCATGATTCAGAACATAGAAAACTGCGTAACACTTTATCAATCTTAATCAGCTAAACCCAATTGATTTCGAATAAATATAAGAAAACGCACACAGCATGCCATTTTAAAGAAGATTGTTACCCAATAATGCCTTGGGCCATAACAGAGATTTGATTCAATTCAAAAACCCGCATCAGTACGTGTCGGTCGAGGATATGAATAACCAAACGCACCCACCCAGTCCCGAGAATATAAAAACAGAAGAAAACCCCCAACCTCTGGCTTTCCCCATTTCGTGTGTTTACACATTTGCCAGTTCCCAGCTTTAAAATGCAAAACGCCACATTACAGCCAAACGAAACGAAAGCGTTCACCGAGCCCAAAGACTGACACATCCATCAGCAGAGCGTTGATGCATGCATTAGCAGCATTCAATTCATCATTACACGTTCACTTACCACCGAAAGTGCATCTCAAATTCAACATCCTGTTTGCCTTTGTCGACAATGCATCAAATCAGATGAAATATCTGCATATTGCTCTCGAAAGGCACATCCTCAGGTCAATCGATCATCCCACGAGAGAAGGTGCCGCCGGTGATGCCTCTGCATCTGCCGATGATGATGTCGATGCGAATGCCGATGCATTTCCCAAGAGCTCGACGACGACGTCCGACGTAATGAAACGTAACAATTTTGTGGACTGAGTGAAATTGACATTTTCGAGAAATTAAATTCATCATTGAACGCGGTTTGTTCCTCGGTCAACTTGCTTGTTTTTCTCCCATTGTCAGGCATCGTTTCTCATCTCACCTCCCACCACCGCCCAGATCGGAGCTGTCTCTCTGCTCGTTCATTCGATGCGAAAGCGTTAGTTGATGTTAGTTGCTCTCAAATTCAATTAAATTCCAATTAATCCCTTGACACTACAAGAGCACACATTACACATGCAAGCCACACAGTAGTTTACATGCTCCACGAAGGTGTTTGGATTGCTGATGATGCCGAGCCCCAGTCAGGGAAGAAATGGGAGTTTAAGGGCTCTTAGTCGAGTATATGCTGTACACACATGACACACATAGAGCTGTGCAGCTCTCATTATTACAACATCATCAGGCGGGGCGGTGTCTGAGGTGTGAGCTGCTGGAGCTGACGAACCCCATCAGTGTCATAAACCCAATGATTGAAACGATGGCGGCGGTGGTGGATGGCGGTGCGCACAATGGAGAGGACTTCCATTTCGGATAAGTGACTGATTGTCTTGAGTCCTCGGCAGTTGGAGGCAGTGTCGTCTCAAGTGAATTGAAGCAAATTACCGTGAGCCACGTCGTGATTTATTGCTGAACATCAAGTTGGTTCGGCGCGGAGGGCGGGTAATGAGCCCATTCATGTGTAACAAGAATATTAATTAAATTTAAATTATGTGCCCAGATAAAATTAATTAGTTGATTTATAAATTAATTACGCATTCACAGTGATTCAGTGAACAATGGCTGAATCGCGAATCGATTGATTTTGTTTGTCGCGCTTAACATTCGCTTGATGGATCTTTTATTTTTCACAGAGAAAATTATCGTTGATGCATGAAGGGGATTGTTTTTTTCGCTCACATCGTTATTTCAGGTGGTAACCCATCTCCCTGGGAATGCACGCTTTCAATGGAAATTATGCAGCGTTAATTATTTGAAAGTGTTGATTAATGGATGCAATTTTTTGCAGTTCTTGAAAAAACTCACCTATCGGTGGGAACAATTATCGCATCGCGCTCTAGGCAAAAAAGCCAGTAATGGATAGGATGTCCAGATGTACTACGCAGAGCATTGATGAATAAATCGAACGGAAGGCACTGGGGGTTTGAAGTTGAGTGGTAAAAAATGCTTGATCAGGCATTGATGAATTTAGGCAACTGATTTGGTTTTTGTATTGATTCGATGCCACCCATTTTATAAATGAGTGATGATGGTGACGCTCTTCCACTCCACGCAATGGAGGATGATAGAAGAGAGAAGAGAGTCCTCACGACCTAGACGGAGACTAAAGTCGAATAAAGCTATTGGTGCAGACGGACTGTCGGCAGAACTATTTAAGGCAGCGGCAGATGAGCTGGTAGCTGGTAGGGAGTGGAAACTCAGTATCGTTTGCCCGATCCACAGAAAAGGAGACCCATTCAACTTCTCCAACTACGTATGGATAAGTCTCCTTAACAAAAACTCCTTAACAAAACCTTATAAGTCCTTATCAGTGCGGTTTCAGGCCGGGGAGGTCCACCATCGACCAAATATTCATGCAACAGCAGATCCACCAGATCCCAGAAATGACTCAAGAAACGCAGATCGACACCCACCACCTATTCGTCGATTTCAAGGCCAATAGTGTGCATAGAGACGAGCTATACAACGCCATGTCTAGTTTTGACATTCTTGCCAAAGTCAACAGAACGTCGAAGGAGGACCCTCCTTACTTGCGATTAAGGTCGGTAATGAACTCACCGAGGCCTTTAATGACAAAAAAGGTCTTAGACAAGACGAGGCATATGAATTTCTTAATATCATTCTTGAGAAGATCATGCAAAACTCACTGGCCAACACAAGAGGCACGATCTCCCAAAAATCTATACAATCAACAGAGGACGTCCACGTACAAGGTGACGCACACAAATTGAGGGGGACCTCAGCCGGCGTGGTGTGCGAAACTGGAAACAGCGAGAGAGGCATATTAGATGAAGTGAGAGTACAGTAGCGTCATACCAAGTTAAGTATTGTAGGCAATTGTGGAAAAAAATGGCATTTTTTGGCATTAGGAACCTTCTTCAACCATAGTTGTATGTAGAAGTTGTAGTTGTAATTTTTTGTAGACACCATAGCTTTCCTTAAAGTCTGGTCAGATGAGTAATGTCGGTCTAAAACATTTACCTCTATATGAGCTTGACCTTGGAGTCTTTAATAATGAAGATGTAACCTCGTCATGCAATCCACAAAGCTCATCCTATGTAGATCAAGATCACAGAGAAAGTTCAACATACACGGCCGATGGTATTCATCTACAAAATCAAAGTGAACACGGTGAGTGCCAACAACCCCCATGTCATGCACACCTCAAAGCACAGTGCAGACAGCCCGTCATGTTCGACAAGAGAAATCAGTGTCATAAAAGTGATTAAACAAATAAACAATTCTTTCAGATTCTTTAGATTCTCTAAACAATTGTGCAAAGTAAGTTCGCGATATTCTCAGCAGGAATGTGGGCATTCGTCTTTTAGACATCGAACGATGGAGAGAGATAGGAGAGTCGAGAGAGTCAAAACCATTCGATAGTTCAACAAAGCACATTTTATGTGAATCAATTTTCTGGTGGGTGGGTGAAGGCGATGGGGGCAATTCGTGCACTGACGGGGCCACAATGGAAGTACTGCATGATAGCCGGATGGCGCCGCCGCGGTCTCAATGGGTGTCAGATACTGTGCCAACTTAAACAATGTTCAACTGGCATGCACATTTTGTGTCTATTAAAAATACCCACATATTAAGTGAATGGAGGAACGGAAGTACACGATGGGACGTCCCAATAAATGTATATACAATGGATTGTTTACACAATTTATGGGTTTAGATATCTTAATTTAATGCACAATTTGAGCTGCAAACGGCTATTCATCACGTGGACAATTACTTCTTTCGAATCAAGACCAGAGCACCTGCAACCGTATTCTAAGACCAAACGTTCAAAGCATGAATGTATTACGTGTGCTAAAGGCATTTAATTGGCCATTTAAAGGGTCGTCATTTAATTCGGAACCGTTCTAACATTTTAATGTTTTCGATTAACTTACAGTGATCCCTTGAAATTAATTTGAAGGTGTTAAAAACGAGAGGATTCGAGGGCAATCAAAAACGATTTTTACTGACAACATTGACGTTTATGTCCTGATTTCTTGATTTTAATTCTTCACGCAACTCATGGCCTGATGGTGTTACTGACAAATTGAAAATCAAGCCGCGTGCCAATTTCAATTGTATACGACTGGGTCGTGACGAATGGGATGCTATAAAAGGAAAACTTAATTGAGTCGATACTCGTGTGTTTTTGAGATACAACGGCATGGTGCCTTGTTTGAGGCAGTTCGTGGGTGAGCTTAATAGAGAATATAACGAAATTTGATTTAGATTTATTGTGATTTCTTAAGCACATCCTTCGAAGGCAATAGAAGAAATGGAGTTGCAGTGGCCAACTAGTTTCGATGCGACGTCACGTGACTCATCCAACTATCTGCAAGACCAATTTACACATACAATAACTAACGAATAAGTTGAAAATGTCATTTTAATATTATCGAAGAAGTAGGATCAAGGGTGCTGACATCTGAAGGCCTCCAGAGAAAAGCTGATACACAGAAGAAGCTGGATGTTTTCTAGTCATCAACCAACTTCTATAAGTCATTGGTGTTGGTGACGAATCTTCACAATCTGCTGGATTCCTGTCAATGATGTCATGCTGATTATGGATATGTGGTGAGTTTTCAAAACGCTTGTGATCTAGCTTAAGCCACGCGAGTTATGTTCTATTTTATTTTAAAATAGAATAAAATTAAACAATATCTTCATACTAAGATGCATAGAATCGTTTATGAAAACAGGAAAACTGATCCGTCGCGAGCACTGCCAAAACCAATATTCCGGTGAGACAAATTTGAATGTGGGGATGGGTTAAAAAAATATTAAGAATAGAGACAGTAGCGTTTTAGAATTAGGTATAAGGTCAGTCATTTTCATTCGACTGTCCACGGCAATTGACGAGATCAACTGCATGCCACTCGATTGGATGCAGCGCTTCACCTAGACTTACGGTCTGTACAGTGATTATATTTAAATCGCTACATGTTCAGTTCTTGATAGATTTATATTTTCATATCATGGCACCTAAGTCCTTTTCAAAGAACAGTAAGAGGAACTTCTGAAGCAGCATTCTCTTCAGATAATACTAGAAGTCCTATTAACAGATGCTGGATAGTCCTCTGCGAATCTTTGCAGACATATCGAAGGTGGGTAGTCCTCTAAGGATTAAAGGGTTATCCAATAAAGATTTGACAACTTTTTTTTTTTAAATAAAACGCAAACCGTTTGAGATGTTTAAAAAAATGTACCATCGGCTTGATGTACAATCAAAACATTTATGAATGGAACTCGGCTTCGTTCATATGGCCCCCGCGGGCACGTTTGCAGCGGTTTAATCTTTGGACCCAAGTTTTAACGACTCGGCCACACATTTCCGCCGAAACGCCCTCTATTTCGCGTACAATATTTCCTCTGAGTTCTTCCATCGCCGTCGGCTTGTTGGTATAAACCAATGGCTTAACGTCGTCCCACAGAAAATAAGCAAGCGGTGTTAAATCGCACGAACGAGGCGGCCAATTGACTGAGCCATTTCTTGAGATAACACGTGTCTTGTGGCACCATCCTGCTTAAACCACATCGTCCAAGTCCATATCTTCCAATTCGGGCCAAAAATAATCGGTAATCATGGCGTGATATTGCTGACCATTCACAGTAACTTGACGATCGTTATCGTCGACGAAAAAATATGGCCGCCGGCATGCCGAAAACCTCAGTTATTTTTTTGTGGATGAAGTGGTGACTCATGAAACACATTGCGGTCACCGACTCCGAATGTCAGTAGAAAATTCTTATAATTTACAGACGTTAGTCTTTCGTGTACTTTACCATGCTAAAAATGTCGAGTTTACTGAATAAATGGACAGTGACAGTTTGATAATTAGTGAAAGAGTGCGATCACAGATTAAAATCAAAGTTGTCAAGTCCCTATTGGAAAACCCTTTATTTTTTTTCTATATGTTAGCAATTTAATTAAGTGGGTTCTAGGTACTGTGACATTCCAGGAAATTGCGAACTCTCACTAGTTGAGTACTCTTTCCGGATGAAGATATACAATTCATGTCAATCGCTAATGTAAAATATCTACAGGAGCTTAAAACGCTTGTTCACGCAAATCGAAAATGTCTTCTCGCACAGAATTCCCCCCATGGAAACAATTACGGCCTACTCTCAATCTGAGACGATTGCAGAGCCGGAACATAACGAACAGTCTGAATTTCAGATCTCGAATCGGCGTCATCATTGAGCACTGGGTCATCATACGCACGTCTCAAGATTGGGCATATTCTACAACGACTT
Organism: Eristalis intricaria; assembly: GCA_964034865.1. Lineage (NCBI taxonomy): Eukaryota > Metazoa > Arthropoda > Insecta > Diptera > Syrphidae > Eristalis > Eristalis intricaria. Next base: position 164,347,470 of record OZ035873.1, read on the forward strand.
CTCTAGAAGGTGCATCCGCGATGACTTGGTCTTTATACTGGATGTCTTCCACTCCTTCTCGAACCTCGGATAAGAAGACGCTGATAGCTGGAGCGTTGTTGTCGTCGATGCGGCCGTGTCAATGCAATCGACTGATTTTTCCCTTCCGGACAACTTCCACATCCTAATACAAGCTCACATTCAAGGCTCCATTCACGCCTTGAATATATCCGACTTAGAATTTTCTTTCGAAGGCCCCCAGAATCAGCTCAATGTGGTCATTTCGTTTCACTTAAGACATGACTGTACTTCAAGAATTACCATAATTTCTACCTAGGCTGACTGATTTTTGATTACATCCCATGATTCCTTTCAAGATATATGGATACACTCGCATCAAGCAGTTGAAGCCCATCACCTAAGCCCCCGTGACATTCACTAGAATTAGTTCCTCAGCAATTTCAAAAAAGCACCACCACACACATGGCCCCAGTCAAAAGTGAACTTGTCACAAAATTGTCTTTGTCACGGAACCCCATTCTGCACAAAAAGTGTTTTCAATTATTTCATCCCACTCAGATAAGGCGTATCTTTGCTTCCGCTCCACACACACGCACATGCCCCTTTGTGTACCTTTAGTGCTGACAAATTTGTTGCCCGAAAACATAAAGGTACGGAAACAATGACATATCCTGGACCGTTAGGTGTGTGAAATTACCTTTATCCCCTCGCCCGAAAATGGAAAGCATTGTAAGAAATGTCCCTCTTCCTGATACGCTTTGTGGCTCACCCTGGTTTAAACCGAACACAGAACTTCCTGCAACAGACTCTCCATGCCGTTTGCTCTGCCTCGCTTTGAGGTTGACTTTCCCATGGCCGCCGATGGGGAGGTTACATAAATATGGCCCAACGGGCCAAGGTTTGCTTTATTCAATTTTAATAAAAACGACCGCATACTAGACATACTTTAAAGTTTCAGTCGGTCTCCTTGTTTGGAGGGAGAGTGGGGGAAAGGGGCGTGCATTTACGAGAATAGAAATGTAAAACTTCTGTGTGGGCATTAAATTTAACATTCCCTCTCCGTCGCAGTGAATGGAATATCATTTGTAAGCCGTTTCCAAGGTGCTTGGGAGTGGAACTGTGCAAAAGGCAGGGTTGCTCATTACAGTCGTTCTCTAACGGGCATTTGGTCAGAGGTTGATCCTTTTTTATATTTTCTGGTTTCGGTTTGTGCGGCACAGTCACAGCAGATGCACCCAACTGGCAGTGAGAAGGATGGAATCAGCCCGAAGTGTGCGGGGGGATTTCTGCTCCTTGTATCCTCTTGCCGGAAGCTCGGGACTTGTTGATACGGAAGGGACAACAAACAAGTGTTGAACATCCCGGGGTATATGATGTGGAATAAGATATGCCTCATCGGGGAGCGATTCGGTGAAAGAGACACAAGTCAATAAAGTTGACGTGGCCAATATGAAATGTGAATCTGATGGATGAGCGGTGCTGGCTGGATCGAAGGGTTGTCGTCTGTGTGGGCTGCAGAACGGAATGTAACTTGATTCCGTTGAATGAGATAACTTGTGATTCCTTACAATGAAGACGAAGCACTCACATGGAGGCTTGTAGGCATTTCTGGTGGGATTATTAGGGTAATTGTGCCGTCGGATATGGGGACATGTAATCTTCAGACATGACACTGATGATCAGACATCTTACTTACTGAATCGAAAAATACGATGGAAATATGGACAGAGAACTTGGTTGAGGCTGACGTTGAGTTGCGGTTTCCCACAGTTGTTATTCACGGTGTACTGCACGACTAAAAAGGACATTCCGTTCCGTTGGGTTCACAAACGAAATTATTCGAAGGAGTTAAGCAAGCTTCACTCCAAAGGGCAGCCATTCTGACATCAAAAGTGCTTGAAAAGCGGTGAGGTTAAAATGGAGAGCTCTTCGAGCGGTTTCCTTTGTTGGCGAGCCTTTTTCTGAATTCAGATAAACTGGATACATTTTTTACGGCAACTTTAATACAACAGCACCTTTTGTGGTCACCCAGTTGCACAGTTCACGGCTACTAGCATTCTTATCATTTACAGATCAACACATGCTAAAGTTCCATTCCAACAGCTTTTCACCAAAGAACGTCTACAAACACGTACATCAATCATCATTCCTAATTAATGCACAAGCAGTTCGTATCTAATTGTACAATTGACATGACGAGCTGTCGTAAGGTCTGCAATTTGGATGGACTTGTCCTTGGGGCGACTCCATTCACTAAGGCCATGACCCCACGCAGCACTGTTCACAAAACCCCTTTTTACTCGCACATCTTCTTTCTCTCCTTGATTGTCCAACAACGGCGTACGTGCTCCGATTCCCAAGTTAACGAAATAATTTGTGTGTTTCTGAATGTGTTCTTAAACAGCGTGGCAAAGAATTTACGATTCAAAGATCACAACCATGCGTTTCATGATTGAGGGAGCAATGCCATGGCTTACTATTCCCCTACTAGGAGCATTCATCAGGACGATCCTTGACAGCCGACGACGACGCCAGCACATCAGCACTCTCGAAATAATTCCGCTCTTAACCTCACCGAGCGAGCCCAACTAATGGCTGCAAACAAGCAGCTTTTCCAAAGCCTGTAATGCATCCCCGTGATGTCTTCATAAAACACATCCCCACTCATCCATCCAACCCAAGAATATCTCATTTCTCATTTCCACCACACATCCCTCCCACCACCACTCCACTTCAGTGTCTGTCCCGTACACACATCGCATCTCGACAGTGTATTCCCATGCAAATTATCGTCCATCCTCGCTACAGATGACTCCTCAAAGCACATCTTACAGGTTCATATGCATAATTAATGCAAAATTCAGTTTTATGGTAGCGTGGTAATTTACGAGTACCTATGTCTATCTCTCGTTAATTCACAGCATCCAGCACCCTCAGCTCCTCCGGGGATCCACCGCCCGCGTCAGTCGGTGTGTGTGGTTGTGGCGCACTTCCACCTTCTTTCAGTATCTGTGTCGTACCCCTCAATTTATTCTAATTTCGTGCATTTATTCACTTGAGCCTGTCTGTTGACTTTAATTAGAGCGGGTGCCATACACACTGCTCGAGGGGGACAGAGACAGCGGCGACAGTGCATAAGAGGAGAGAAAAAAAAAGTTAAATATTTTCTTATCAAATTTACTCCCTCCCCCAATCCGCCATCACTCGCTCACCAGCAAGGATAAACTTCGACAGACATCCACATTCCACCAGCACCAGAGAGACTCTCTGTGCGTGAGGCGGGGTCGGCGAGCATGGAGGCTCGTCCATAAAGCGCTATATAAAATTATTAAATGCCAGAGCGATGATGTTGGACCCACAACACGACAATAAAGACCAGAACATGATGTAATTTGTGTCTGGGGCACAAGAGCTCGCGCGATAATTTTTATGTCGACAAAGCGTTTTGCATGAGCTGAAGCGTTTAGTTTGACTCAGATTTACAGGAGTCAAGTGCGCGCACTGAAAAGGGCGGTTTTAGTTTTAAAACCAGGTCGCTGTACGACGAACCGGGGATACCACACGTCGGACGGGGGATGCCTTGCCAGTCGAAGTCGATGTGCTCGCCCGGTTAGGAGAGGAACTGCGACAGATGAATTCGCCGTACCCTTGCTCTGGGCGAACTGGAATTTATATTACATACTCGTAGTAAGAATGAATATTTGAAACGTGATCCGACTACGGATCGCGCTCATTCGAAATGTATCGTGAAATACTTTCAGATAAACTCGTTCTCATGCTCATTGCGAGGCGAAATCAAACTGTAAGTGATGTGGATTCCTACAAATAGCTCTCGCAGTTGACTCATGTGATGCGCTGAGGACTGAGGAATGAACTTCAAAGCAGCGGCATATGAGTTAAAAATAAATTGATTTCCCGAAGATGTGAATTATGTGAAATAAATAATGATTAAGTGTCCAGTTTAACGCAAGTGCCGATGAATATTGATGTCTTATCAAACGCGAATAAGAGTCACAGGTTTCTGATCAGGGCCTAGAAGTGACTTGGACAAAAATGATTAAAGAGTTTTACACCCATCACCCAACATGGGGTATGATTTTAATTCAAAGGCAAAAGGTTAATTTTGAATGGTGAGAAGGTGGTTGGTGAAGGGTGGTTTTAACAAACCAAATAATACGCAAGACATACGTACTGGATACATCATATCATTTTTTGTGGTTTTTCATAATCATTTATTTTTCTTTACAACGGATTATATAGAAATTTTCGGTTTCCATCGGACTGGAACTTGTTGCTTTTGATCCATTTCCAGTCTTCCGTTGTCCAGTTTTTTTGTCGGGCCTTTTTTTATCGATTTTTGGAAGGACGACTGGATGGCGCAGGTGGTTAATTGCCAGCCCTTGATTAGTGTGTCCCAGGTTCGAATGCCAGTGAAAGCCATACCCCCTAGCTACCTATAAAGGATTTCAGCCCAAGTCAACTGGTTTGTTTTTTGGCATAATTTTGCCCCATACGCTTTCCAATAAGATGATCATCCAAATCTGTCAAACGTGTTGGGCCCCCGACTTTAGTATGTACCAACCCATTTTTTCCTCTTTTGTGTCATAAGTTCGATCCGATCCGAATTTGTATTTATTTGTTATCCTCTTATATCTCGAGTTTGGCAACACCAAATTATATCATTATTTTTTTTGCTGGAAAGGTTTTCTTTTCTAGCAGGTTTGTATGTAAGAAAATCAAATTTTAACAGAGATGCCAATGACAGAGACCAAACATTGTTTCTACCATTCCCACTCCATTCGTGTCTATGTTGGCGCATATTGGTACAGCCAGCGTCTCTGGTATGTGCATGTTGGATACAATTTAAGTGATCGTTATTTAGAGGAAATCTAAATCAAGTGCTATAATAAGCGTTTAGTGACTTTTGGGGGAACATCATTTACGGCTAGTATTCATATTTGTGAAACATTTTTTTTTAAATATTCGAAGTGAGTTTTGTCCGGAAAGTTATCCACTGATCGTTCAAATCGATCAAATGGCCTAATTTCTGTTGTATAAGAAATTCAACGTACGAATTGGTTCAATGCGTGTGGTTCAAGTATAGTGGAGAATTATAAAAATCATCATGGTGAATATACTGAAAGAGCTAAATTGGCTTGCAAACAATAAGATGTCACTGAAATTAATGCATATATTTTGGAAGAAATAGATGGACAATTTTTTGCCTACAGATCACTTGACACTATAATAAGTGAGATTGTCATAGTGAATTAACCGACGGAAATTTCGAATTCGCTTAATTTACAGGAACTGTCACCTTTTTATTTAGCAATAAACGTTCGATAATCCCATGGTACTACAATTGCTGATAAATCTGGAAGACGTTTTATTTCCTGAGTTTCAAAGATTTCCGCAAGGCGAATATTTTTATCTTTTGCCAAAACTATAAATAAAGCGCAAGGTCAGTCTTTTAAGATTTGAGGTATAGATTTAGAAAATACAGTTTTTTCTCTTGTTGGGTGTTCTAGAGTAGGGAATCTCTCCACACTTTTTATTTACCTAAAATATGAAAACACAAAAAAGAGGATTACAATAAAATATACAAATTAAAAACTAATTTCATTCAAAGTTTTCTTTCTGCTATCTTAAGTTTTATCATTTCTTAAATCTGACAAATTGACCATATTTTCCGCCTTTTAACCAAACTGAATTTTTTATAGAGAACAACCCCTTGGGAATATGCTCAGGGAAGAGGGCATAGGTTTGCTAGTAAATCTGTTATTCATTGAGGTACGGGTTGTAAGTTTGTGAGTTTGTTAGAACTAATTAGAACCACCGAACCAATTTTGAATATTCTTTCACAAGTAGAAAGCTAAATTATGTTCCATTCCATAGGCTATATATGATTCTGATTAATAATATTTTTTAATGTGAAATAAAAATATTTATCAATCAATTCACTAAAGTCATCAATCAAAAAATCATAGCCATTATTCTCGTTCAGTAGAGACATAATTATTGTCGACATCAAAAAATGAAGTATTACAGAGTTGCCCGTCTTCTACCTCTGTTGCCCCTTAAGATGTTTGACAACTGTTTTTTATATTTTCTTAAATCTTTTTATCTAAAAGATTCTTTTACATTATTTCGTGAATAATCGTCAAAAATGCATGAATATCTGCCAAAAAAGCACTAAAATTCGTCGATGGACTAGGGGGCAATCAGCTGTGAAGTCGGCTATCTATGTAATACTTCATTTCTGGTCGACATAAAGTCCACTTTATCGTTATCCCCTCGTGACGAAAACATAATTTTAAATATTTAACGTAGAGTTAAATATCTCATCTACCATACATCACATCTTTAATTTTAAATTATAACTTTGTTGTTTCCATTTCTTACGCTAGATTTTAAGATTCGGCAAAAAAAAGAAAAAGCAAAACGAATCAAGCGAATGTGTGCAATGAAAGTGCGTTTGTTTATCCGAGCTGTCATTTTAAGTGTTTCATTAGAGTGGTTGATTGAAAATTATTGTAGGTGTGTTGTAAAGTAGGAGCCAGTTAGCGGAGTAGGAGCTGTTAAGAAATGACTATTTTTGACAAAAAGTTCGAGCTTCGAGTTCAGAGTTAAATTCTTAAAGTAAACGATAATTTTGAGCAAATTTGCTTATTTGCTTTTTGTAGCATTTGAGATTTATATAAAGACATAATTCCAACAATTTGAGAACAAAGTGATTTGTGAGGATGGTGACACGGAAAGTAGAGTTGAAATCAATAAAACAAAAAGTGTTCTCTCTATTTGTTTCTCTTACTGGGCTGTGAACTTATGAGCCTGCATCTAATTATGTGACTACAGTAAATGTATTTCTTTGCCTAGGATATATAAATGTATATTCACGATCCTGTACCGATTCTAAATTAATTAATTTCAATAAGAGGCATAGGTATTTGGATACACCGGACATATTCCGATTCTATAAGCTATACTCTGCACACATTTAATGGAAATTATTTATTTGCTTTCGGCATTGATCTATGGGTGCACGTGTACTTGCCCTCCGGCTGAGTATAATGAAACAAGCAATATTGCCGAGGAGAAATCACAGCGGGGACATTGCTGTTACAGAATAATTGTTAATTGACCATTTGTGTTCCATTTGCATATCATTTTTCGAATCATATCGTAATGAGAAAGCAATTGTCTTGAAGTATTAATAAATGTAAGTGAAATAACAGTTTGTTGTGTGACATTCACAATCATGGTAGTCATATGAATAGTCCTCGATTGTGATTCAATAGCCTCTGTGTTAGGGACTGTAGTTGTTTACTCATCCCTTGCACCTCATTTATTTCAAGTCGATTCTCTTTCAGAAATGGATGAATAGATGATGATTACCATACATTGAAAGAAAACAAAAGGCGCAATTCCAACTGATTATTCCCATTCCCTACACAAAGCCCATCTTAAGCTTAGTTGCAGCAGAAATTTATACCCCTTGTCTCTGAATCACTGAGTCATCAGGCCCTTGCAAAGCGAATGCACGGTTAAAACTTCCTCGGTGAGGAACAGTCTCCACGTGATGTTGCTGGTGCTTTTTAGCATTATCAACGAATTTAGTTGAGCCCAACAAAGACTTACAAGCACACCCAATGCGACTAAGCTCCGCCTGAGTTAGCTGTGTAATTATTACAAAACTGATCCCCATTTAACCGTTGTCTTTGTCTTCCACAACAAGTACTTTGCAAAAAAACAACAACACAAAACTGTCAATTTCACGATTACATTATCCTTCAGATGAAGACTGCAAACGATAGTGAACCAACACAGTGGCTTTGATGCGGGAGAGTATACCTGTGTGTGCACCAAGCACTGGTTTTCGCTTTTATGTCCTTTCTCCGTGTTCCTCTTCAGTTTTTCGTGCAACGTTATGGGATATAATCTCGCAGGTGTCTGTTTTATGTGCACTTGGTTCGGATTGTTTTTCTACGGATTTGGTAGCTGTGGGTTGGGTGGCGCAATCTAAGACAGCATCCTTGTTGTGCCCGCAGTAGTGGTTGACTTTTTTTCTCTCTGTCTCTTCCTATCCATCAAAGTGCTCATGAATATTTTGGTTAAAGATATGTGAAGTGTGCAAGATTGGCACTTCTTAAGCTCGTAACAGTCTTCAGATTGATTTCTCCTTGAATTTAAAACAGATGACAAATGCATTTGGAGATCTCCTGGAGAGGGAGCACAGCTGTCTCCTGCATCAGTCGAAATTCAAATGCTTTTAGGGACGTTCTTGAGGAGTGCTTGGAAGTAGCGGTGTTGTATTTGAATCTCTTGTGCAGACTGTCACTGGAGCGTTGATGCAAACTGCAATAGAGCTGTTTGTCGTTGACAGTTGAATTTCGTTTTACTTTAATGCCGTCCAATAACAGGTGTCTTCTTAAGTGCCACAGTGGACATTCGTTTTTTTAAATGTTGAAGAGTTCCGAACACATAAGGTATAAAGTGGGGTTAAGACACTTCATCCACAACGGAGAGAAATGAGAGCGATATAAGGTTAGTTTTAACAGTGAATACTGTAAAAAAAAACCTTGACTGACTGTTTTTGCTTGAAATTGTCCTAGTTATTTAGATATTTTACAGACAAATTTTTTCCGAATTGTTTAAGGACTATGCTTCTCACGCAGACGAAATATTACTCATATCACATGGATAGTTCATAGACCGTGATTCCGTAAGCGCGAGCATAAATTTTTAGGTTACTTCTACAATCTTGGGCTTTTGACATTCTCGTAGGTGTGATAAAACGCACAGCCATGATTGTCCCAATTTGGTCGGAAAAGTAAAGCTTTCAAACAACGAAATGGTCAGCACAAAACCCTGACTAAAATCCGATAGAAATCTTGTGGGATATTGTGAAGAGGAAGATAGGGGATTATGAAATAGCAAGGACAAATCTAAATGAGCTGTGGTTCAGCCGTCAAACCGAATGATCAAAAAGTCTCAACCACGTTTCATGCCAAAACGTATGATCGGTATCATAAGAACAAAAGGCTTACGAACCAAATGCTATTTAAGTCCAGTACATTGAATTTTTGCAAACGTGCAAAACTGGGTCCGCTTGAAGGAATATCATTGTCATTATGCTCGTAGTATGCTCGGTTTACTCAACCAACTTATGAGGTATCCAGATCCCTGGTCTCTGTGATTGGGCGGAGCTTATTCTAAAGTCGTCAGACATGACTTTGCACACGGGAGAAATTTCACAGTGGGAATACTGCACGAGAGCAAGTTCTATTAAATGGGACAAGGTCGTAGGCTTTGCATAATAAAACCGACGCTTGCTGAATTGGGTCAGTAATCGAATGAATGAATGAATGAATTTCTTTATGTCGTATTTTGTTTAAAATATTGTGGCCACGCAATTTACATCTTTCAACTGAATCATTATCTTTTGAATTTTAAATATGGGGTATGTTACAAAAAAATAACTTTGCAGGAAACTACGACAAAACCTTCAATATAAAAGAAAAAGGGTTAGTAATCAATTTATACAAGAAAGATAGGTGACACTCACCACATCTCTGTCCTCAAGACCCTTAGCCAGATGCCTATAATTTTCAAATACCAATACTTGGGATAGTTCTTTCTCCACTTGTGTACGACATTGGTTTCGTGGGCGTGCTATATTTAGTTGTACCAGTTATACCGCAGTTGAAGACTCTTCGAGCTTGAGTATTCCTGTACACGTGATCTACC